>OY728132.1:2096316328-2097714759 GCA_963277665.1 Viscum album | reverse complement strand
CCTGTTTTATTGGTAATTTACAACCTCTCTCCTGAAGTTTGTATGAAGCGCAAATATGTCATGTTGAGTATCATGATCTCTGGTCCAAAGCAACCCAGAAATGATATTAATGTATACTTGTCACCGCTGATTGATGATTTGAAACTGTTATGGGCTGATGGTATTAGGGTGTATGATTCTTATAAAATGGAATATTTTCAACTGCATGCAGTGCTTCTATTCACTATAAATGACTTCCCAGCATATGGAAATTTGTCTAGATACAGTGTTAAAGGGCATAAAGCATGTCCAATTTGCGAACAACAGAAGTCATATTGTCAATTGCATCATGGGAGGAAAACAGTGTACATGGGTCATCGAAAGTTTTTGCCTATGGATCACCCTTATAGAAGACTAAAAAAGGAATTCAATGGCTCACAAGAATTTGATACTGCTCCAAAACCTTTATCCCCAGATTTGTATTTTGAGAGGGTGAAAAACCTTGATGTGACATTGGGAAAGACACAGAAATCTGGTAATGATAGACATATTTGGAAGAAAAGGTCAATATTTTTTGAGCTACCATATTGGAGGTATCATGAATTCAAACATAATATTGATGTCATGCATGTGGAGAAGAATATCTGTGATTCTTTGATCGGAACATTTCTAGATATTAAAGGAAAGAAAAAAGATGGGTTGAATGAAAGGTTAGACCTACTATCAATGGGAATATGTTTGGAGTTAGCTCCCACTCCTAAAGGAAGACGAACATTTCTTCCCCCTGCTTGTCATACATTATCTAAGAGGTAGAAAAGTAGCTTCTGTCAGTGTCTTCATGATATCAAAGTTCCTCAAGGTTATTTTTCAAATGTAAAAAATTTTGTCTCATTGAAAGACTTGAAGTTGATAGGTATGAAATCACATGATTGTCACGTCATGATGCAACAAATTCTACCAGTTTCACTGCGTGGAATATTGCCCATCCGTGTCAGAAAGACTATAATGAGGTTGTGTTATTTTTTCAATTCAATTTGTAACAAGGCGATTGATGTGAATGCTTTGAACATTTTGGAAAAGGATGCAATTTTTATACTTTGTCATTTGGAAATGTATTTTCCTCCAACTTTTTTTGATATGATGGTGCATTTAATGATTCATCTGGTTCGAGAAATAAAGCTTTGTGGACCTGTATATCTTCGTTGGATGTATCCTTTTGAAAGGTATATGAAAATATTAAAGGGATATGTTAAAAATCCATATCGACCTGAAGCCTCCATTATTGAAAAGTATATCTCTGAGGAGGTAGCAGAGTTTTGTACGAGCTACTTGGCTACGGCGCAACACATAGGTTTGCCTCCATCTCGCCATGAACGGGTTAATAATGAGGGAAAGGGGATTCGTGGATTGAAAGTCAAATCACTGTCAGCTGAACAGATGAAGAAGTTAGAATCATACATCTTGAATAACATAGCTGATGTTCAACCGTATATCACATTGCATATTAATGAGTTGAAACAATGTCATCCAAAGAAGAAAGAAATGTGGATTTTGAATGAGCACAACAAAACTTTTTTTCCATGGTTTAAAAAGACCTTGCTTGGTAGATCAGATGTATCAGAGACATTAAAATGGATAGTGGGTGGTCCATCTTTAAATGTGATAACATGGTCCGCTTATGACATTAATGGCTATACATTTCATACGAAAGCTCAGGACAACAGAAGTGCAGTTCAGAATAGTGGTGTATTGGTGTTTGCAGAAGCAATGCATTTTTCGAGTGCTAAGGACAGAAACCCAATTTCGGCATCAAGTGCATATTATGGAGTGATTGAAGACATATGGGAGGCTGATTACTTTAAAATTAAAGTTCCTGTTTTTAACTGTAAATGATTTATCGGTAACAACAGTGTCAGACACGATGAATTTGGAATGACACTTGTTAATCTGAATAGATTGGAAGACACAGCTGATTCTTTTATAATGGCAACACATGCCAAACAAATTTTCTATGTAGTATATCAATCAGATATGCAGTGGGCTGTTGTTTTACAAGGGAAAAAACAATATGTTGGTGAGGATGAATTTGATGAAGATGCTGATTTATGTGAGATCCCTACTTCCATGGAAAGATTAACAGAACATAATGATGAGTATGTTGAAGACATGGTTTGTGCCATAAGGAACGATCACGACGAAGGAATTTGGGAAAACAATCCTACTGTACATTCCTAAAATTACAGGTAACACATGTTTATTTCTTGTTTACATTTAGTTTTTTCATATAATGTTAGATATTGTAAATTTTTTACTTATTAAAACATGTATCAAACCAAAATGATAAAACAATAAAAACCGTAAAGAGGAGAAGTCCTGGGCGCACCGGCTGGCCGGTGGTGGATCACCGGTTGGCCGGTGGTCCAGACAGCAAAGCTCTGTCTGGTCCACCGGCCGGCCGGTGATGAGCCAGCGGCCGGCCGGTGATGAGCCAGTGGCCAGCCGGTGGTCCAAACAGAGAGGAAGGCTCTCTGTCTGGTCCACCGGCCGGCCGGTGACACCAGGCAGTGGGCAAGTCTACTGCCTGGGTCCTCCGGCTGGCCGGTGAGCTCACACCGGCTGACCGGTGGACTCAGTGAGTCCACTTTTCAGCTTTCTTGGGCCAACTCCTTGGCAACCTTTTGCCTATCAACAAAAACACTTGAAAACAAGTTAGAACATAATAAGAGTGATTGTGATCATTAAAATCCAAGAGAGAGGGGTACAACAGACTGTGTTTACCATGTTTATCATTGTTTAACATGCTTACCATATTACCAATGTTTACTATTATGTAATTTAGTACACTTTTCTATTTTCTGATTAAGTAGTATTACAATATTTGAATTTGTATATTTGTGAACTAATGTTTGTTTTTTTGATTTGAAGGAAAATGACAGATCAATCAGTTGATCAGCCACATGATTCTGGAGATGAGCATATTGGTCATACATCTAGGGAGGAACATTCACATGCTCCTATTACGAAAAATATTTCAAAGGTTGGTAAGCGTGGGTACACACGTTTACCAAAATTATCACTTGCCCGTACGAAGGAGGAGAGGATAGTCGTGGATTTTGATGATGATGATCTTCCTAGAGGTCCAAATGCTAAAGATTTTAAGGGTTTTGTAGCAACTCAGGCTAAGAGCAAAGTAAGCATTCTCTATGATGATTGGAGAAGTGTGGATAAGGCAATAATTTCTCAGCTGTGGGAGACCATTTTGGTAAGATGTTTTGCTATTGTTTGACTGTTCTTTAAATGTTTCTAGTATATATAATATTTTTAACCTCTTTTTTATCAGATGACATTTGATATTCCTGACACTGGAGGAGTCAGGAAGAAATGCTTATCGTTGGCTGCTAGGAGATGGAGGGATTTCAAATCAACCCTCTCATTTGATTTCATTTATGGTCATAGGAGTCGTGAGAATCCATGTCGTATATATCCTTTTATAGATGAAGACACATGGAGACAATTTTTTGAAAGTAGAAGAAAAGAATCATTTTTGGTAAGGGAAATGTAAACTTTTAT
Source organism: Viscum album (assembly GCA_963277665.1). Taxonomy (NCBI): domain Eukaryota; kingdom Viridiplantae; phylum Streptophyta; class Magnoliopsida; order Santalales; family Viscaceae; genus Viscum; species Viscum album. Next base: position 2,097,711,210 of record OY728132.1, on the reverse strand, counting down.
AAGATTTCTTATATAAATGATCTTATTATTGTTTTGTTAATGATTACTTATTCTTAATTTACAGCAAATAAGGAAAGCTCATCAAGAGATCCAATCTAAAAATGTATACCCTCATAGTTTATCTCGGGGAGGGTATACATTATTGGAAGAACAAATGATGGCAGAAAAATTTCAACAACTAAGAGCTGAGTCTTCAAGCTCTGGAGAGGTGGCCCCTCCATCCCCTCCATCTAGACATGAGAAATGGAAAAGATCTCAGAAGGGAAAAAAAGGACAATATCTTTCGGAAGAATCGAGACTCGTAGTTGAGAGGATTGTAAGATATCTATTTTATTTATTTAAGTTTACTATTTTCGTCATATATTTCCAATCATTATAGAAATGTTCAATTAATTATTACAGGACTCTCTTGAGGAGCAGAGTTCACAGTGGACATTTACACCATCTGGGAGGGAAGATATTTTATCTGTGGCATTGGGAAAGCCCGAACATCCTGGCCGTGTAAGAGGATATCCGGCAGGTGTATCGGTAAGAAACGTGTTGCCGCGTTCCTCAACTTCTAACGTTGAGGGAGTTTATAAAAAAAAATAGAATCCTTGGAGGCTGAAGTCCATAATATTAATGCGACAATGGAGGACAATATTAGAGCATCGGTGCAGTTTATGTTTGCAGACTTGCAAAGACAATTTCAGGGTGCAGCTCCCACTCCACCTCTACCAGTAGCTCCCACTCCCCCACCTCAGCCTTCGGACCCCATTTTTGATCCTCCTCCTCCGCCGCAGCTACCTACTTATTGTGAGTTGTATGTTGATGATCCTCAACATCATATAGTTGCATATGGGATGGTATATTGTATAGGAGATACAGTTCATCATCAACAGTTAGAGGTAGAGAATCAGAGGGTCACTGTACAGGATATTATAGATAGATCAACTCGGATACCATTACCTACAGATGAGGTGACGACAGTTGGACATAGTATCGGCCATTTTTTACTTTGGCCATCCAGACTTCTTCGACTCATTACCATAGAGGTATGGATGTTATATCTTTTATTTTATATTTTTATTAATGTTTTATCATTTGAAAACTAATATATTTTTCAATTTATTTTTACAGGAATACTTCAAAGGTAAATAAATACTGTATAGACAACAACAAAGACAGATAGCTATGACATCAGATGCAGATACTAGCAGTCTTGACAAATTGTCAAGATATTCAAATTTGTTGGCGGATCATTATGACTTTACAACGGAAGCTCATGTCTGTGGACGTGAACTAAGTGTGGGGATTATGAAAACTGATATCATGGAGTTTGTCACTGGAGATAAGTTGGGCATCAACGTGGTGCAAATTTTTATCATGTAAGTCTTAACACCTTTTCCTTGCGTTATATTTATTAAAAATGTATACTTATGTCTGCTTTGTATTAGGTATCTGTATAAAATTTGTGAGAGGAATGAGCTGACAGATGTATATGGATTTGTGGACCCACAATTGATTTCCCCTGAAGCATGTGCATTGGATGAGGAACAAAGAATGATTTATATTGCTGATAGATTTGAAAAGAATGTAATCACACAGTGTTGGATGATGCCTTTTTGTGAGAGGTATGAAACACATCCCTCTCAAAGAGTTAATTATCTTTTAACATAAAAAACCACTAACGTTAAATTTCCTTTTATCAGGGATCATTGGATGTTAGGGGTTTTTTGCCCTAGGGATAAAGCACTTTATTGGATATGCTCTCTCCATGATGATGTGCGAGAAAGTTTTAAGAATATATTGGAAACGTAAATTTCAATTTCACAATAGTTTTATATATTATAATGAATTTTAAATTTACCCCATTCGTATTATTTTCTAACAGGGCATGGGTCCACTTTCGAAAAAGCGCAAAGAAAAGGAATTTCAAGATCAAATATGTACATGCGAAGGTAAATATCCATTTATAATTTGTACATTTTGATTTATTACATAAAAATAATATATTGAATTTACACTCATTCAAACAGAAATGTCATGAGCAACAAGGCATCATCGAATGCGGATATTACATGTTAAGATTTATGTATGAAATAATAACAACTGGGACAGTTCTGAGTTTTGACCTGGTAAGATTTCCTCTTTCTCATAATATTTCAATTTGATTTATTCATTATACATGTTGACTACTATCCTTTTACTTTGTAGCTTTTTGATGACCCTCAACCCTTTACTTCTGAAGATATCAAACACTTACAAGTTGAGTGGTCAAATTATTTACAGGTTTGATTGACTTTTAGTTGTTTGTAATGTAAAATGTAATTTTGAATACTGTCAATGTAATTGTGTATTTCGTAGTCGTTTAGGTTGGATTTAGTTTTTTTTGAAGTTGACAGTGTAAGTTTTGAATGTTATATAAGTGAATGTTTAATTTTTCTCTACTTCTTGTTTTGGTCTACTGTTGATGGTTTTTCTGGTCTGGATTTTGGTATGGGGGGAGAGGTTCCAAGGGGGTGGGTGGGTGTTTGGGGGGTGTCCAAGGGATATGGGAGGGGTGTCCAAGGTGTGTTTGGGGCTGTCCTAGGGGTCGGGGGGGGGGGGGGGGTGTAAATGAGGGTGGGGGGGTGTCCAAGGGGTGGGGGGTGTCCAAGGGATATGGGAGGGGTGTCCAAGGTGTGTTTGGGGCTGTCCAAGGGCCGATTGGGTGTAAATGAGGGTGGGGGGGGGGGGGGGGTGCTGTCCAAGGGGTGGGGGGTGTCCAAGTGGTGGGGGGGTGTCTAAGGGATATAGGAGGGGTGTCCAAGGGGTGTTTGGGGCTGTCCAAGGGGATGGGGGGGGGGGGGTTTCCAAGGGGTCGGGGGGGTGTCCAGGGGGTGGGGGGCTGTCCAAGGGGTGGGGGGTGTCCAAGGGGTGGGGGGGTGTCCAAGGGATATGGGAGGGGTGTCCAAGGGGTGTTTGGGGCTGTCCTAGTGTTCGGGGGGTGTAAATGAGGGTGGGGGGGGGGGGGGGCTGTCGAAGGGGTGGGGGGTGTCCAAGGGGTGGGGGGGGGGTGTCCAAGGGATATGGGAGTGGTGTCCAAGGTGTCTGGGAGTTCTGTCCAAGGGGACGGTTGGGTGTAAATGAGGGTGGGGGGCTGTCCAAGGGGTGGGGGGGTGTCCAAGGGGTGGGGGGGGGGTGTCCAAGGGATATGGGAGGGGTGTCCAAGGGGTGTTTGGGGCTGTCCAAGGGCTCGGGGGGGGGGGGGTGTCCAGGGGTCGGGGGGGGGGGGTGTCCAAGGGGTCTGGGAGGGCTGTCAAGGTGTGGGGGGGGGGGGTGTCCAATGGGTGTTTGAGGCTGTACTAGGGGTCTTGGGGGTGTAAATGAGGGTGGGGGGGCTGTCCAAGGGGTGGGGGGGTGTCTAAGGGGTGGGGGGTGTCCAAGGGATATGGGAGGGGTGTCCAATGGGTGTTTGAGGCTATACTAGGGGTCGTGGGGGTGTAAATGAGGGTGGGGGGGCTGTCCAAGGGGTTGGGGGTGTCCAAGGGTTGTGGTGGGGCTCCAATGTGGTGGGGGAGGGCTGGCCAGGTTGTTAGGTGGGTATAGATGAGGGTGGGGTCCAGTTGGGGCTTGGGGGAGGGCTGGCATGGTTATTTTTGTTGTTTGGTTTCTGGTTGCTTTTTTGTGAGAGCAGTGCAATTATTTAAAAAAAAAATATATCGTTTTCACGTCGGTTATTTTATAACCGACGTGGTAAATAAATCGGTAGGGGTTTATCACGTCGGTTTTTTCGAGAACCGACGTGATAAACTGTTCCTGGGCCTTTTATCACGTCGGTTCTTAATATAACCGACGTGCTAAAAGGCCTGGGAATCGATTTACCACGTCGGTTATTGGATAACCGACGTGCTAAAACGTTTCCCAGGCCTTTTTATCACGTCGGTTATTTAAGAAACCGACGTGATAATAGGCCCCGGGAAGGGTTAATCACGTCGGTTATGTCATAACCGACGTGATAAACGATATCCCAGGCGTTTTATCACGTCGGTTTAGAAATAACCGACGTGATAAACCCCCCCCCCCCCCCGCGCATATTTATAACGTCGGTTATTATATAACCAACGTGCTAAACCCCCCCACCCGCGGTTTATCACGGCGGTTATATAATAACCGCCGTTATAAATCCCCATCCCCCATCATTTTTCACGTCGGTTATTAATGAACCGACGTGATAAACACCGTGATGTTAGGGATGTTACGTCGGGTTTTAAATAACCGACGTAAAAAACGTTATTTATAACGTCGTCCGTATTAACGTCGCCTAAAAACCGACGTAAATAATGAAAAATAACCGACGTAAAAAATGTTTTCTGCACTAGTGAAGTGGAAAGAGAGAGAGGCCCTCAATTTTCATTCGATGAATGAATGATTAGAGGAATGTCCACCCATGAGAGAGAGCCCTCCCTTTTATTTATAGTGATGTTGAGAATTACATGGTTGGATTCCCCATCCCCCGTGTATTTCAACGTCCACTAAATAAATAATTTAGACAAACTAAACTGCGCCAAAACAATTTATTATTTTTATCACATATTTGTAGTATATATGAAATATATTACGAGATAAAAATTGATCCATTTAACACGACTCAGTGTCCCAATTAATATTAAACGATCCTTGAATATTAACATAATATTTTTTCGATTAATATTTTTCTCGTATTTACTAAACTCATAAATACAGTAAATAAATTAAATCCCAAATATTCATTACTTGAATATTAATGAATTTATTTAATTCTTTTTTTGATCAAAAACTTGGACAACACTCAGACCCCATGGAGGGGCCCACCATGTCCATGTATCCATTCAACTGAATAGGTTAGTTTCTTGAATACACTATTGTGTGTGACCCTCTAGGACCTTTTCTCAAAAGTAGTGGATAAAATCCACAGACCAAGAGTGGAGTCTAGCTACCCATTATTGAATATCTCATAAAGCATGACAGACACTTGTGTGATCACCCTTTTCATTCTTTATTAGTTGTTGATCTTATCAGATGGATTTACCTTTGTACTGCTTTGGATAAAGACATATGAAGGCAGTACCATGCTGATCAACCAGACCTGAGATATAAAACTTCTTAAACATGGGAGTGAAAAATCCTTTGTGGACCATTCAAACAGTGTCATACCACCAACGACGCACCCAACACAAGCTACCTCACCACGATTTCAATACTAATGTTTTTTCCAAGCATCAAAGTATGTAATCAAGTGATACACATTAGTAATGGTCTCATGTTAAGAGACCAATACACATGTCTGTATATAAGAAAACCAATGAAACCCAAAACATGTGGTGTTCTTATTGGAAAGTATGTCCTCATGATCTCACTACAAGAGATCACCATGTGCGAAATTCATGAGAAGAAGTCCCAATGCTTATGAGCCCCCAACACCTGATTGTCAAAAATCTACTATGTCCAGTCAGTAAGTTGTATCTAGTCTACAGAATATATATTTATGATTAATGTCATGGTATCTCAAGGTTCACATTATAGACTAGGATCTTTTATAACCTCTTGAAATGACAATTAATCTTTTGACATTACCAGTATAATAGTGGATGGAGAAATTTCTACACTATAATTGTATGATGACATCATGTATAACAAACTGTACACATGATATGGTAATCAAAAGTACTTCATAGTTGGGTTTTGGGCACCCACTATTTCAAAAAAAAAATATCATAACATGTTTTAACCTCAAAGGTTATTCTATACCTTTCATTTTCACCACTAAAAGTACTAACCCATAACTACCTCAAAAATAATGGTCTCTAAAAATAATGTTAATTACCTTGAATTTCTTTTAAATAAGCCTCAAAGGTGATTTATGAGATATTGATCTTATGATCAACCTGAAAATTATAAACTCATATGATATTCCTATTGCATACAAAGACATCTTAATATCCAATATTGTCTAAACCAATCCTCTAATACCAACAGTAAGTCCATGGCCTTAAACATTACATAATCTTGATTAAAATGAATAATTAACATTAAGGATATTTTCAGGTTTACATTTTTAGTTAATTAGTTCATTCATAATATATATCATCGCTTAATCATACAAGAGGATACTATCAAAACAATATCAACTTTTTCCACCATAAGAAACAATTTTATAAATAAAACACGGTTTATTTTATTGATAAAAATATTCATAACATTCATCTTGATTTATTCTTTCTTCTTACCTATCATTATAACATGGGGAAAATATTTCAAAAAAATGGATATGAACAAAAAGCTTAGTAAGGGATATAAAATAAAGAAATATAACATTAGTCCATGAATATTTTAAACTCAATGAATTTTTTTAATTAAATCATACTTATCACCCTTAGAATAAAAACACTAAAACATGCCTCATGAAATCATAAGATTCCTAGAAAACATCATAGAATTCATAAATCATAAAATAGAAATCATAGTGGTATATTGTGGAATCTATATCATACGTACATTGTAGATTTCATTGATACATAGGGAGTAAAAATTATGGTTATATTTGGAATACCCATCATAGTATATTCACTAAATCTCTTAGGATAAACCATATCGTGTACCTTTGTCACATTACCCAATGCATTGGAGAGCTATCATGGGCTCACCTGGCCACAGTTTATCATGGAACAACCCATTTTTTTATCATGTAACAACCCATCAAATTTTCATGTGAAATTACATAATCATAACACACAAAATATTTAAATTATCAACATTTCTCTCAAAAATAACAAGAAATCAATTAAATATTTTAAAACATTCCATCAATTTCCAAAACCATTTAAGACATTTAATAAAGTGATTTTTGAATCAAAGTTTCCCTTAGCATAATGAAAGATCTGAAAGAAATTAACATATAAAAAAATTCAGCTCAATATAAATATTTTCATAAAAACCATTTTAAAAACATGTACATGAAATAGAAGGTTTTATAAGAATAGATCATTAAAACATTAAAAATGATGTTTTTGTTAAAGTGGCCTTTGAAACATTAGAAATACATGAATAAGAATTTGTATGGAATGAAATGAATAAAAACATTAAATATAATGATAATATATTATTTCATGATATAACATGTTAGAAGGGTTGTATATATGCCTTAGAGGATAATCATGGTCAATAACATCAAAATATGCCTCCATAAAGGGAGATTTATATGAAGTCCCTCCCAAAGATCGTATCATTAGATCAAGGATAAATAAATGAAATAAATATGTGTGAAAAATAAAAATACACCCAATATAAGTGTATATTTAGTGCAAACCAATCATAGTTCATCCAGACATATTCTTGTAAAAACAATCCCAATGACATAGATATTTAAAACAATAGATATATATTGAGATAAAATTTCCCTTACCTTGAGTCTGACTCGTCACGTACAATCATTGTGTTCATGAATAATAAATTTAGGTTAATTTATACTTATCTGAGAATAATTATCAGGTTTATTGTTCCTTTTAAATCAATTATTATCAAGTTATAAAAATTACATAATTATTTATGTTTATATCGAACATTTTGTTGATATTTTTTACATGGGTCAAAAATGAACATGGTTTTGATGTCACAAGTCCATGTGGTAATAATTACATTACATACATAAAAGTATTCACGAAATAATCATAACTTTTATACATTAATAAAACTTTTTATATCAAACTATTAATTATGATTATGAACAATGAACAATGTTATATTAATGGAGATGGTAGGCATGACGTATGCATGAGTAACATTTTCATTTTCATTGATCATTATTGAAATGAGGTAATTATTAATTAATCTTTCAAGAATTATCAAAATATTATTATCATCATAATAATCATATAAATATAGTTATATATATATATCATACAATAGATGTGGTAAATAAAAATGATTTGCATCTCTTTGTGGAGGTGATAGATCACAAGTATGCATGAACGACATTATTGTTTTTATGTGTATGGAAAGTAAGAACATAATTGAAATATTGTACTTTTAAAATGATATATATTTCATTAATATTAAATAGGAATACGAATTCCATCATTATATATAGTCTTTATAGATGACAATAGAAAACAAACTAAATCGGTTCGAGGATTTGATAATTCACACATACACACGAACGATTAATTTATTTCCCTTTGTGATGAAAGAATAGATGGATTTGGGGGGTGATATTAACATAATAAAACCATAGTATATTGAGGATACCCAAGTTATTATTTCATTTTAGAGGGATAACAATGATAGGAAGTGGAAGAATAAATAAAATAGAAACACTTACAAAATAATACATCTTCATTTGTTGATCACATTTGAAGAATGACTTAACATATCTATGGAGGTTGTTCTGCCAAAAATAAAACCTGAAGAACATGTGGAGGGTCTGAAGGAAGCGTTTTGGGAAGATCATATCAATCACAAATGGATTTTAAAGTGTAAGTGTTAGATAAGATAGGGTTCTTTTTATATGATAGTAGATGGGTACATTAGGAAAATCTTGAAATATTATTTTTTTATAAATTTAATTTCAGTTTATAATGGTACAAAACTCATTTATTTTAAATATACAATGATTTTGGGTTGTGTAACCAATATAAAATTAAAATTCAACTCATTTTGAATAATTTTTAATTCTTATCTTTTTGCTCTAACCATTATTTTACCCTTTTAAATCATATCATGATATCATGTTATTTACAATTTTTTTGTTAATGTAATTACCATAACAAGACACCAACCAAAAATATTGTCATCAGTGACATATTAATACATATCCTAACTATTCTTTATAATCAATAATTTTCTATTAATTTTATGACACATTATAAATTATTATATAATTTAAGATATGAATAATGTCAATTTTTTCACAATTTATGTCAGTGAATTAAAATAAAAACCATATAGAGATATAACGTCAAAAAAAGAATTTAATGGTCTTATAACATGTCATATTTACATATAAAAATCATTTATGACATAAGTATTTCATATAATATTTATTTAATAAATTTGGACCCACTTATTCCAAATATAGAATCCATTTTTTAAAATTTAAAATACAGATGTTGTAGTAATTAATTTAAAATTAATTCCAGTTTTCAAAATGAGTAAATGAGGTTTTTAATGTAAAAAAAATCATAATATTGATGCATGTTTTTATGTAATTTGAATGTGAAATTAATTTCAATTTCAAAGATTTAATTAAATTACAAAAACATAATCTAATTATACTTGAAAACTATTTAAAAGTATAACCATTCTATGTAAATAAATCAGATGAAAAAGCAGTTTTAAATTAAAATGTTATATTATCCACTATTCATTAAAAATGAATATTATCATTAAAATACCGAAAATTATGCCAAATTAAATTTGTTTTTCCCCGCTTCAAAATAAGAAGTTTATTTTGTCAAAATGAACTAATAAAATTATAAAATATAAATTTAAAATGGGTTCTCTATCAAAAGGCTGTTAAACAATATTTTTTTGAAAAGTACATCTTTTATCTAAAAAATTGAATTTTTTATTATATCATGCTTTTAAAACATATCTGATGAATTTTAAACATTTAATTGAATTTATTAGATGATTATATCATTATGAAAATCTATTGAGTGATTTTATTGTATTATAAACACACATATTTCTATTTAAATAGTTTCCCAGAATTTTTTTTCCTTTTTATTAAAAAGGGTTTTATTTTCATTTATAAATAATTATTCACAAATAATTAATTAAATAAATTTTAAAAACATATTTTTATAAATAAGTTAATATAGGTTATTCCTACCATTTTAATAAATCGGTTTTAAGGTAACATGATAATATTTAGTTGTTCTCTTAAGTTTGATGTGGAGTATTGTGTATACTATCGAACATATTGTATCATATTAAAAAAACTCTATATGTTACATTTGGATTCAAGTAGTATTTCAATTGAGTGTTTGATCATTGATGTACTGGTTGTACGAATTGTGTGATATATAAATATTGAACTACAGTACTTTTTCCTTAGGGATTTGGAAGCTTTAACATTTTAATTAATTGTTTTAAGGTGATCAAATTTTTGGAATGTGACAATAAGAGTTACACAACAATATATTGGGAATTTTATGTTAATATTGGTTTTTTCAATTTAAAGACCTTTATTTGCTGTTAATTTGGTCAGAAGTATATTTGATAAGTCTAATGGTTGGAATGAGAATTGTTGAACATCATATATTATTGTTTTCTAATTAAGTATGATTTATTGGATACATTGGGCTAATATTTTTGGTTTCAGTAAACAGTTATAGGGTGAAGAGAATACATTTGGGCCTTATGATTTATCAAATGTGTTTTAGGAAAAAATAAAATTCATTTTGAAAATTTATTTACAAGTGTAAGGGATGGAGTGAAAATATATTGAATCACAATAAAATGATAACATTGATGTAATTAAGTAAGTTTCCATAGTTCTTATCTATATAATAAACTAATCCCTCACCTGTAGAAACAATTATCTTAATAAATGTGAAATCATAATTTTTTTGAACAAATGGTATTTTAAATCATCATTGACTTATGCCTTGGTGGTGCTCAATTTTCAATTGATGGTTCACATGTTTTTTAATGATGACCTCTATAAATCCCTATAAATATTTACATTTTTTCCAATATACATGTTTCTATACATACCACTAATTTTTTCTTATTCAAAATCCTAATTTTCTAGTGACCATCTATCTTCTATTTCATTATTTTGAAATGGAGGTCTCGTTAATCCATTTTCTGATATGGTATTTCAATAAGGATATATTAAAAATTCTAACTCATAGTTTTTAATAATGAGTTAAAATTGGGAGGTTTAAATTTATTTAAAAAAGGGAGAATGTAACAGCGTAAAATTTCTCAGTTTGTTATCATTAATATCTTGTGTTTCACGCAACAACGAGTTCGAGCACACTATAATCATTCAAACTTACCATTTTAAAAAATATTATGAATAGTATTAAACAAATTATGAAAATTAATAAATTTTATTTTTGAAGATAGACAACATTTTTGAATTTGGAATATCAACATTATCTTAGGTGGACTTTTTGGTATTCTTTTGAAAAGATTCAATTTTTTCGATGAATAGTTAAAAATACTACATTTTTGTTAATAAATGACTTTTTTATTTTAATAATTTATTCAATTTAAATTTATTTTAATGTCACAATAGATAAATAATATATATATTAATCCAATTTATCTCATTGAAACAATTTTAATAAAACAATTAGATAAAAAAATTATTGAACTTTTCAACGTCTCTTTTACTCACCTTCTAGCCATATCTGCAGTATTAGCATTAAACAAATTTTACATCTTATGTGAATTGAATTTTAAAAAATTAATGTAAATTTTTGTAATAAATATGAAAAAGTTGGTCTAATAGGATCAAATTAAATTTTGGTGAATAGTAACATTTGAATTTTATTTTCTATAGTCAATGGAAAATAGGGTAATTAAAGGTAAAAATAAAATTACTATAATATAAAATTACCCTAAAACTTGTCTTAATTTCATTGGATAAGTGTATTTCAAAAAAAAATTCTCTTTGGTCGTAAATATTTTTTTAAGCCACTTGTGTAAGATTAGGACATATATTAAATTTTATTTAAATAGGTGTTAAAAATTTAATAATTAATTTTTAATAAATATATAATTTTACTATGAGGATATATAAGTGACATGGAAAACTATAAATAGTAATAATAAATATAAAATTTCTATCTACAACATGTAATTTTTTTTATAATTATATAAAATATATAATTAATCTAAATGGAGACACACTGACGATGCAGTACTTGATTTATTAAAATAAGAATCAAAACATTGATAATAATAATTTAAAAATAAATATCATTTAAAATATATTATTCCATGCAGGAAATTTTTGATTAATATGAAATTTTTGGGATGTGTTAAGGATGTTTTTTTGAAGGAATCATTTTTTATGAGTTTTTAAAACAAAAAATAATAAATTTTGTCAAAATTGGCATAAATTATATTTTTTAATAAATAATATCTTATTAAGTGATATAAAATTAATAAAAACTTATAATTAGACCAAATAACCATGATAAAGTAAATTATGTCATAAATGATCCAATTAGGGTTTATTTGGCATATCAAAGTAACTATATTAACAATATAGTGTAAAAATACTAGTTATTACAATAAAATTTAAATTGTTTAACTAAGAGTTAAAGAAAAAAGATAATGTTAATTTTGTGACATAAGCTTTTATAAATTTTATTTGTTTATAGGATTCTGACCCATCTTCATCATAGACTCAAAATAACACTCTTTGGAGCTATTTTAAATTAAATATAAATTTATAATAAATTAATACGTTTTCAGTTTCCTAAATATCCCCTCCCCTCTATTATAAAAGGGAACCTCTCCTATTTTATTCACAGATCTAAATCCATTTAGTTAAGACACCCCTATCCATTTCTCCCCCCAAATTACATCACTTCATCATATAGTCCATAATATGGGATAAAATCCATCGTAAGGAACCCTTTCATGAAAATCAAAAGGAGACACTAGAAGAATAGTAGTTTCAGACATGTATGGAGAGTATCCAACAGAAGGTAAAGGAATTTTGTCTCACGTTTACTTTTTGTGTGATATACAACATGTTCACAACCAATTTAAATTTTTAGGTCTATTTACTATTCGTATTATTTTTTATATCATGAATAAAATTTTCTTCATGGCATTTAATTATTCATATTAATATATTGGCATTATTATTTAAAAGTTCAGTGTTGTATAAGACACCTCGAATGTTTGATGAATTAATCCTTTCACAATTTCAATATTTTCAATATTATGAGACATATATAATTACATGTATATAAAGTATTATAAATAACACTTTATATATATATATATATATTAAATTTCATTCAATTGTTTTAAAAATGTATATTTTTAGGGTTTTATTTAACGATCTATTTAACTAAAACATTGTTTTAAATGAGATAATGATTTATTATTATGAATATTTCTCTTTAAATTCCTTTTTTTTAAAAAGTAGGATTTATTTATATGTACAATAATGTTTTAAAATGTTAATTTTTTTCAAAATTTTCAAAGTGGAATGGGATACTTTGATTCAATAATCAATTTTAAATATATTCTTTTATAAGTTTGTGACTTTTTAATAAATGATATCCATGTAAAAAAGGGGTATTTGTATCAAAATATTTTTAATGATTTTATTTGAGTACATTAAATTTTTTCAAAATCCTCTATTGGATCTTATGCTTAATTGAGGTTGTTCTTTAATGATATTATTTACCATATTTTATTGAATGCTTTATGATCTTTTTGATTGTGGATTTTCTATTTATATTCCATTTCGGGTTTATGGTTAATGTATTCATATTTCATATACTCGTTTTTAGTAGGAATGATTATGTTTTTTATGTATAACCATTTACATATGAAGAATGTATTGGACTTAGTATGTGATGCTTGGGGCCCTCTATATCCCATTAATGCATCAGTAGATCTCATGAGTCAAAATCAATTGGTGACAAACCCTTCGTATTTGATTCCTAGAAGTGTTAAATTGTCGAGAGGATAGATCATGACACAAATCAGATACATTCCCACGACATACATAAACTGTCACAAGGATAGATCTTGAAAGTAGCTATTTTGTTAGGAGGATAGATCTTGAAACAAATCAGACAGGTTTTTACCCACTGACATAAACTGTCATAAGGATAGATCCTTAAAGTATATATCTTTAGAATATTTCATGATATTGGAGACATCTGGTATTATGAATTACCTCATAATGTGATTAGTTATTAGTATTACATGTGATTATTAGACTTGAAAAATATCAATGTGATTGTTTTTATGGAATCATTTCGATTTATTCTTACCATATTATGTTAAAGATTGTGTTTAAAAGGTTTGTGTTCCAGTTTAATACATTGCCTTAAAATTTATTTCATATTTTTGAAAGATTCCACTATATTATTTACCATTACTAAGCACCTTATCTAATCACTTTCTTATGTTTTACTTTCTCGGGTTTCCAAAATATGTATTCTGATTGATATGTAGGGTTAAGATAGGGGAATAATGGAATTCTCAATAGATTATCTATGATGTATTTTATTTATTGAATTGTAATGTATGGATTATGTATGTAATATATTTTCCAACACTACAAAACTAATTTGTTATTTAGGATTTTATTCCTTGTAATCATACCAAGGTATTAAAATAACACACCCACTATTGTATTCTGGGGTTGGGCCATTACATTTACGTGGGTGAAAAGGAAAAACGATATATATATATATTTATATATATATATATATATATTATTTTGAAAAAATGATAAATATTTCATTAATATCATAAATATTTCATACATATAATATATAACCATTAAATATATCCTCACCACCTTCAATGTGAAGTGTTAGTGAATGATGAATCACCTAAAATTGTGAGGTGGTAGTGTGTCGTATACTCGAGCGACATTATCATATATTCTGTAGAATGGAAGGTAAAACTATATATGTGATATAGTGTGGAATATTTTATAATTATGTTATAAATATCATATATTTAATATATATCCATCATCATACACATCCTTTGTAAGAACCCGGATCTTCCTTTTAGGTATGTTTTTCCGTTTCTGTTAGTTTTTGTGAAAGAGGAAATTTTGGAAAAATCTGGAAATTTTCAAAGTACACACCATGTACTTTATGAGTACACGCCGTGTACTTTGATGCCACTCGAGGCCGTGTGTTGGCTGTGTCATGGATACACACACAGCCATGTAGGGGTGACATGGAGGCCACCTTAAGTGTAGTATGGAAAAACTTAGTACACGTCGTGTGATTTCTTTTTTTTTTTCGTTAAATGGATTGGGTTGCATCTTAACAACAAAAATGTATTCTTCTCCAGCTTCTTCGACTGAGAGCGAAGGAACGGCCACAGATCTTCTCTGATCTGCCGATCCATCACCGGTTATCCGAATCAAACGTTGTCGGTTGCAATAGAATCACATCGGTGAGTTATTGGTTCTTCTTTAGCCATATTTCTTTATTCCTTCTCTCATGTGACTTATCTGAGGTTGAATGTTTTAAACATTTTTTCAGATCTAATCTGTTCTAGGCTGATTCACGGGATGTAGTTTGAGTATATCGATCTCTTAGGATCGAGGTCGGTGGTTTGTTTCCTTATGTTGAATGTCTTTTAGTTTTTGTGCAAAAAGTGTCATATTCCCATGTTTTAGGTATCTCGGTTTTGGGTTTTGATCCTATATTATTATCTGACTTAGATTTCTTGTGTTCTTCAGGATATTATATGAATAATTATTTCCTGTTAACATGTTTGAGGATCACCCCATGGGTGTTTTCCCTTGTTTTTTCTGTTTATCGCTGTTTGGCTTAGGTTGCCAGTGAGGCAGACCTTATTACATTGATTTCCTACCTTGATATAATTGATTTCATGTATTGCCTACTATTTATTTTCTTTTGATTCATTGTAGCTATTATCCAAGTATTTGTTGAACTTACTTAGGGCTGCTGACAGTCAATTACGCACCACTAGACTGCTCAGGGCTGTGTGAACCTGGTGCGGTAGACTAAAGAGGGGATTGACGAATAAGGGATTCCCTAGAGAGCCTGTTATAAATTAGTATCGTTCACAAGACCTACAAAAATTGGACTTTGTGCTTCCTTAGAGTTTCTTTAGTTATGTATCGAGACTATAGGGGGAATGATACGTAATTGCTTCCTCATAGAGTCTATAAATATCATTGCAAGACCGTAGGGGAATTGACAGTGAGTGCTTCCCATATTGTCTATGCCTTTGTATGATTACTTGACTATAGGATTCTGCTAGTTTGAGCCACCCAGAGAGTCAGTGTGAATATTTTTTGGTTGGTTTTGATGAGTCCACCAAGCCAAAGAACAATCTTGGGTTTTTTACTTATGGTTGTTTAGGTAGTCTACTAAGACACCAGTTGTGTTACATGCTATTCCTTGGGAATATAGAGCTATTTTCTAGATTCATTGGTTGATAATTATATGTTTGAATTAAATTAATAAATGAATGTGAATTTAGATTTGTAGGATTGTTTACTTTAGTACTCATGTTTCTCTACTATATTTATTTCTATTACTATTGCTATATTTCTCCCTGACAGAAGGGCACAAATATTGTGGTGGTTGCCTACTGGGATTAGTCTCACACCCTGTTTGGGTCTTTCTTTTCATCCCAAATAGGTTATATGGTTGCAGGTGTGGATAGGTATTGTGGCCCTTCTACTTCAGGTACATGATTGCTGGTTGGAGCTGGAGAGCATAGGACCGAGCTTAGGATTGCGTTGCTGCTGGAGTTTCTCTTTACCTTTTGTACTTTTTTATCAGTTTTATTTTAGCACGTTGTTGTGTTTGATTCTTTCCAAAGATACTTGTACCTGCGACATCATTATCATCATTACTATATATCCATTTCTTCCGCTATTTAGTTTCAGTTATTATATGCTGTTACTACTTCTGCTATTGAACTTTATTTCTTTTCCATTATGTACCTTGCCAAATGATGGCATAGTTTCCCCAATGACTCACCAAGGCCCTTGATGCTTGTCGACAGCCTCTGGAATTTGGGGAAATTCACTTCAGGTCGTGTGGAGAACCGGGTATAGGGCACCAGTTGAGTGGCTCCATATTTGGGTTGTTACAATGTGGTATCATAGGTGGTTCTTTTATTTTCTATTGAAATATTGTTTAGAGACATTAGACAGGGATAGTACAGAATAGGTAAATGGTAAATAGATGTTCTCGAGAGTTCTAGACCCCATGTATAGGAAAAAATTTAGGTTACCTTGAATATTTCAAATTTTTAGTTTTGAAAATGTTATAGTTTACTTCATTTCACCGTTGGGTGGTGCACTTGTGTTGTGCTATTACTGTTTGAATGATTGTGGTTCTATTTTGTTGCAACCAGATGAGATGAGGGTATTCCATATCATGCATCCTATAATCACTTGTTGTAAAATTACATGTCATTAATTTTTCCATGCCATCTAAATTTCATTAGAAATTGCATGCTGTTGTGATAGAATTTGTGATAGACTATGCATGCTGTTGTGATAGTTTCTATGATAAAATACCTACTATGATGATAGGGTATCGATTGTTTAGATCTTCATGATCATGGATGCCAAACTTTGGTCTTATAGGAATTATGGGCCCTCAAGGATCATAATTTTGTGGATCGTGAGTTTGTTATACGTTTTTACTTGTTATATGCATTGTTATGATGCCAAGCTTTGATTCGCGGAGAGTATGGGACCCCACAGATCGGAATTTGGCACCTTAACGCTTGTTTTTCTGTGATTTTTGGGCTTCAGTGAAGTTCTGAGGATACTGTCTGGAATGTCCCAGAATACACGGTGTGTAATTTATGAATACATGACTTGTAGTTTTTAGTTGTGTCACTGACTGTGTGGATAGGGACACAGGGTTGTGAAAGTTCTTGTAGGAACACATCGTGTACTACTTTACACATCGTGTAGTATGACTTGGGTATCCATCCATGTCACGAACTACACGGGTCGGGGAATTCCTTCAAGTGCACGTCGTGTACCTATGGAACACTCCGTGTATAGTTAACCGTGTAGTATCAAACGTGTTTTAGGCTGTGTCGATAACAACATGGGCTAGGTAAGGCATGTCTAGTACACGTCGTGTCATCTTTGAACACACAGTGTAGTTTTTTCTTATAGGAGTCGTGTGACCTAGCCATGTAGCTAAATACATGGGTTGGGAAATCTACAGGGAAACACACCGCGTACCATGTTGACACACCGTGTAGTAGTGGTCCATGTACCGGTCCGTGTGACTAACTACACAGACAGGGGAAAAATATTAAGGACACGCAGTGTAGTGGAAAAACATGTCGTGTAGTTTCCTGCTTGGACAATCCATGTTCCTAGCCGTGTCGGAGTAACTGAGAAGAGAGAAAAAGGGTTGATACATGACGGGTAGATGAGAACACGCCATGTAGATGGGTGGTTTACACCACCATGTATGGACAAGGTACACACCCAAATTAAAATATTAGTAAACATGTCGTGTAGTGGTACTACACGTTGTGTGGTCATGTTTTCTGCAAATTTTAAAGTTTTTCTCTCCTGTTCCATTTTACTCTCTTAAGTTTCAATTGTTTTCATAATTAATGAAGGTGTGCTTGTGACCTTGCAGACTCATGCCTCCAAGACGTCCTACCGTTGCACGTCAGGAACCAGGCAATGACTGTATGCCTGATATGGAAGATCAAGGACTTCTATTAGTTCCACCTATCGTTCTGGATATAGTACCTGAAGTGATTCCAGACACTGGTTCTGAAACTCAGTTCAGAGAGGGTTTCATGATATTCATGTAGACCTTCCAGGGAGCTCAGCATCCCGCCCCTTCTATGGCTGAGCTGACGTGGGTTTTTCAGCAGCAGCATCCTCCCACGTTCACAGGGGTTGGAGGGATGTAGGCTGCGGAGTCATGGCTGGAAGCCATGATATCCATCATCGAGCACCTGGAGACACCTCCGGAGAAGAGATTGAAGCTAGAGACTTATATGTTGCGAGATTCCACGAAGAGATAGTGGGATGTGGTTTCACATGCATGGCACCAACAGGCTATGGCTTGGGATGAGTTGCAGCATACGTTCTATGACTACTTCTACCCAGAAACGATGAGGGCTGACAGAGCCAGAGAGTTCATGAACCTGTAGTAGGGTACTCTCATAGTTATGGAGTTTTCCTCTCACTTCACAGATTAACAACGTTTAACTCCCTTTCTGGGGAATGACGAACTATTTTTAGCGAGGAAGTTTGAGGAAGGCCTCAAACCGGACATCAGATCACATGTGAACTTCATTCAATTGACTTCTATTACTCTGATAGTCAACCAAGATCTTATCATGGAGAGAAATTTGAGGGAGATGGGATCTGTGGACTTGGGCGGTTTAGCATCTAGGGCTGATTCGTTTCAGAAAGACAGTAGGAAGCGCCACCGAGAGTCTACACGAGGTGAATTGAGGAAACGAGGTATTCCTTATGGTAGACGAGATCCTACTTATGGAAACCAAGTGGTGTGCTATCAGTGTGGAAGAAATGGGTATAAGAATCCTTAGTTCCTGGGAGACCCAGTGGAGTGCCGATCTTGCGACAAGATGGGTCATCTGTAGTGTTTCTACATGCTTCTCCTTCCAGCGGCTAGTGAAGGAGGATCAATTTCTACTCTACGTATAGGATCAGGATTACCAGTTCCGCAGTAGACAAGGGGATAGAGTTATTCAGGTCATTCAGGCCAGGGTAGAGGCGTTGTTCGTAGTGTTTAGGCTCAGGGAGTGTTATCTCAGGGATCTCAGGCTGCTACAAATGGCCATGGTGCAGGTCAGACTTTTGCGAAAGAGAATATTAATCAGGAGTAGAATCATGGACCTTATACAGTTCGAGGTATGATTTTAGTAGCCTCAATTTTATTCTCTGCACTTTTCGATACAGGATCTACTCATAGATTTATTTCTGTGCATATTGTGGAAAGCCTTAGACTTACTGTTTGTACTTCTGAGGATATGATGATGCTAGACACTCCCTTGGGAATTAGAACTGCTAGTAGGCGTCAGTGCTTAGAATTCCCCCATGAGGTTGGTGGGTGTCGTTTTTCGCGGAGTCTCTATGTCCTAGAGATGACAGGAAATGATTTCATTCTCAGGATGGACTGGTTAGTTTCCTTCCAGGCCTTTATCAATTGCTATCATCGTTGGGTGAGTTTTCACATCACCGGAGGGTGGATCTTTTCTTCATAAGGGCGAATGGAATGTCCAGGCGAGTAGATATGGATCAGATCATCATGGGTTGGGCGGTGTTATGGACCAGATTTCTAACATATATCTGGATGACTAGGGGACTTCACATTTAGACTTTCCTCCAGTAGTGGATCGTTTCAGGGATGTATTTTTAGAATAATTTTCAGGTTTGCCTCTGGAGTGAGAGGGATAATTCTTTATTGAGCTTGTTCTAGGAGCAACACCGGTGTCTATTCCTCCTTATAGGATGGATACACCTGAGTGGAAGGAGCTCAAGAAGCATCTAGAGGAGTTGCAAGAAAAGGGTTTTATCTGACCCAGTACTTCTCCTTGGGGTTCACCCGTTTTGTTGGAAAAGAAGGCAGATGGTACTTTACGGCTTTGTGTGGATTATCGGATGCTAAAACAGTTGATGGTCAAGAACCGATATCCATTGCCATGGAGAGATGATCTATTTGATCAGCTTCAAGGAGACAAAGTGTTCTCGAAGATCGACTTGAGATCTGGCTATCATCAGTTGCATGTCAGACCATCTAATATACCTCTTACAGCCTTCCAGAGTAGATATGGTACGTATGAGTATTTGGTTATGCTATTTGGTCTCACGAACGTGCCAACAGTTTTCATGGCGATGTTGAACAGAGTTTTCCATCCTTAAATGGATTCCATCGTGGTGGTTTTTTTGGACAATAACATGGTGTACTCTCACACTCGACACGACCATGCTACCCATCTTGAGATCGTTTTGAGTACACTGAGGGAGCATCAGTTATATGCTAAGCTCTCAAAGTGCCACTTTTGGAGGGTTGAGATTCACTTCTTGGGTCATGTCATCTCAGATACAGGAGTATCAGTAGACCTAGAAAAGGTGAGAGCAGTAGTTACCTGGGGGCATATGAAGAATGTCTTTGAGGTACGAAGTTTCTTAGGGCTAGATCGTTACTACAAGAAGTTTATATAGGACTTCTCATGATTAACAGCGCTTTTTATGGGATTGAATAAGAAGGGGGTGGAGTATGTTTGGTTAGAAGCCTGTGATTCAGCCTTTTAGGAGATGAAGGGGAGATTAACTTCAGCACTGATTCTAGTTTTTCTGGAGCCAGGAAAGAGTTATACAGTTTTCTGTGATGCATCTGGCATCGGACTTGGAGTAGTGCTTATGTAGGAATATCGTGTTGTTGTATATAGATCTAGGAAGTTTAGGCCACATGAGAGGATCTATCTTACGCATGACCTCGTGTTGGCTGCAGATGTTCATGCTTTGCATTGTTGGAAACATTATCTTCCAGGAGAGCATTTTATGGTATATACTAACCACAAGAGCCTCAAGTATATCTTCACGCAGTGTGACTAGAATCTAAGACAGCAGAGGTGGGTTGAGTACCTACAGTCTTTCGATTTCGATCATGCTTATACGCCTGGGAAAGGTAACGTTGTGGCAGATGCACTGAGCAGGAGGACACAAATACAGGCTGTTCAAGATGCCAGCAGCGAGTGGAAGCTTATGGCTACATTCTCTCAAATTAATTTGGAGGTGCACAACAGACATGGTTAGACCTTTCTTTCTTCTGTAGCTATTACCTCTACCCTTAAAAACCGAGTTTGGATGAGGCAGCTATTAGATTCTGAAGACCTAGTCCTATGGGATAGTGTGTCAGGAGAGGAACCTCTTTCCAGTTGGACCGTAGGTGAGGGTGAGATCTTACATTTCCAGGGACGTGTATGGTTGCTGATAGATATACGCGAGGAGATGATGATATACTTTCATTCCTAAATTTGGGAAGTTCATCCTGGCATCACCAAGATGTATCATGATCTACACCGCCAATATTGGTGGCCAGGTATGAAGAGAGATGTTGATGATTTTTTTCATGAGGTGTTCCACCTGTCAGCAGGTGAAGGCGTAGCACCAGCGACCAGCAAGGCTTTTATAGTTGCTACCCATTCCCAAGTGGAAGTGGAATGATGTCGCAATGGACTTCGTGAAAGGGTTACCGAGATCATATCGAGGGAATGACGCGGTATGGGTTGTCATTGATAGGATCATGAAGGTTTCTCACTTCATTCCAATTAAGGAGACCTTCGGTGTTGATGAGCTTGGATGGTAGTACATCTGTGAGATTGTATGCTTGCATGGGGTTCCAATTACTATCGTTTAAGATAGGGACTCCCGCTTCACGTCGCATTTCTGGAAAGGGTTACAGAGGTCTTGGGGTACACAGGTACTTCTGAGTACAAATTACCATCGATAGATAGATGTCCAATTAGAGCGCACGATTTAGGTTCTAGAGGACATGCTTCAGGCATGCGTCCTTGATTTTGGAGTTTATTGGGAGAGACATATACCTATAGTGGATTTTGCCTACAATAATAGTTTTCTAGCAACTATTTAGATGGAACCTTACGAGGCTTTGTACGGTAGGCCATGTCGATCACCCTTGTGTTGGCTGGAGGTAGGAGAGGCAGCTATACTGGGACCTCGTCTTGTTTAGGAGACCACAGAACAGGTGGAGTTGATTCAGAAAAGGATGGCTACTGCACAGTCTCGACAGAAATATTATTCTAACCAGTGGAGATGACCTTTGGAGTTCATGGTCGGAGATCAGGTTTTTGAACGTGTTACCCCAAGGTTGGGACACAAGAGGATCAGGAGACAGGGGAAGCTTTCACTGAGATACGTCGGTCCGTTTGAGGTTTTGGAGAGAGTCGGGTTGGTTGCTTATAGGTTGCAGTTACCTCAGAGGTACCAGGCTATGCACGACGTCTTCCATGTTTCTCAGCTTCGATGCGATTTCTCTGACCCTTCTCATGTTTTTCAACCTGAGGAGGTTGAACTAGATCAGGATGCATCATTCGAGGAGCATCCTATTAGGATTCTTGATCGTAGTGCAATGGTACTCCGTGGCTGGTCTGTTCCTCTGGTACAAGTGCTATAACAGCACGACCGTGAACAGGACGAGAATTAGGAGAGGGAGGCCGATATGCGATCACAGTGGCTGGAGTTTTTTGAGGTTTCTTCTTTTCCACCTTGTTAGGGAAATTCAGGGACAAAATTCTTTAAGGGGGGAAGTTTTTAAGAAACCGGATCTTCTTTTCATGTAAGTTTTTTCTTTTCTAGTAGTTTTTGAGAAAAAGAGGAAAATCTGAAAAAACTTGGCAATTTTCAAAGTACACCCCGTGTACTTTATCAGTATACACCATGTACATTAATGACACTCTAGGCCGTGTGTTGGCCATGTCATGGCCACACACATGGCCATATAGGGGTGACATGGAGGCTGCCTTAAGTAGAGTACGAAAAAACATAGTACACGCCGTGTACTCCAAAAGTACTAGCCGTGTACTTTTTTTTGTTAAAATGACCGGGGTCACGTCTTAACCCCAAAAAACGTCTTATTCTCCAGTTTCATCAGACGAGAGTGAGGGTATGTCGTGGATATTCTCCGAGTCGTCGATCTATCACCATTTATCCAAATCGAATGCCGTCAGTTGCAATAGAATCACATCGGTGAGTTCTTGGTTCTTATTTGGCCACGTTTCCTGATTCCAACTCTCGTGTGAGTTATCTGAGGTTAAATTTTTTTGATTTTTTTACAGATCTACTTCATTATAGAACAATTCATGGTCTGAGGTTCAAGTATATCAACCTCTTATGATCGAGGTAGGTGGTTTGTTGCCTTACGTTGAATGTCTTTGAGTTTTTGTGAAAAAAGTGCCAGATTCCCATGTTTCCGGTATCACGGGTTACGGTTTTGATCATGTATTATAATCTACCTTAGATTTCATATGTTATTGAGGCTATTAAATGAATAATTATTTCTTGTTATCATGTTTTAGGATCACCCCATGGGTGTTTTCCCTTGTTTTGGCTGTTTATCACCGTTTGGCTTAGGTTTCCTGTGAGGCAGACCTTGTTGCATTGATCGTCTACCTTGATATAATTGATTGCATGTATTTACTACTGTTTATATTCTTTTGATGCATATTAGCTATTATCCAAGTAGTTTTTGAACTTACATAGGGTTGATGACAGTCGATTATGCACGACTAGACTACTCAGGGCTGTGTGAACCAGGTGCGGTAGACTAAAGAGGGGATTGATGATTAAGGGCTTCCCTAGAGAGTCTGTTATAAATTAGTATCGTTCACAGGACCTAAATGAAATTGACTTTGTGCTTCCTCAGAGTTTCCTTAGTTACGTATCGAGACTATAGGGGGAATTAGACGTAATTTCTTCCTTAGAGAGTCTATAGCTATCGTTACAAAACCACAAGGGAAATGACGGTGAGTGCTTCCAAGAGTGTTTATGCCTTTGTATGATTACTTGACTATAGGGGTCTTCTAGTTTGAGCCACCCAGTGAGTCAGTGTGAATGTTGTTTGGTTTATTGTGACTAGTCCACAAAGCCAAATAACAATCTTGGGTTTTGTACTACTTGTTGTTGAGGTAGTATGATGGGATACCTATTGTGTTACTTTCTATGCCTTGGGAATATAGAGCTGTTTGCTAGATTACTTGGTTGATAATTAAATGATTGAATTAAATTAATAAATAAATGTGAATGTAGATTTGTAGGATTTTTTACTTTAGTACTCCTATTTATCTACTGCATTTATTTCTATTACTTTGGAAATTTTTCTCACTGACAGTACGACACATATCTTATAGTGGTTGCCTACTGGGATTAGTCTCACACCCTGTTTGGGTGCTGCTTTTCATCACAAATAGGTTATATGGTTGTAGGTGTGGATAGATATTGTGGCCCTTCTACTTTAGTTACATGATTGCTGGTTGGAGCTGGAGAGCATAGAACCGAGCTTTGGTTTGTGATGTTGTTAGAGTTCCTGTTTACCTTTCGTACATTGTTTCTCAGTTGCATTTCAGCACATTGTTGTGTTTTCTGCTTTCCTTATATACTTGTACCTATTGCATCATTATCATCATTACTATATATACATTTCTTCCGCTGTTTATTTTTAGTTAATGTGTGCTGTTATTGCTTCCTCTATTGACTGTTATATCTTTTCCCTCGTGTAACTTTCCAAATGAGGGCATTGTTTCCCCCAATGACTCACCAAGGCCCTCACTGCTAATCAGCAGCCTCTAGCATTTGGGGAAATGCACTTGAGGTCGTGTGGCGAACCAGGTATGGTGAACCAGTTGAGTGGCTCCGGATTCGGGTCGTTACATCCTTGATAGGTGGTAGAGGAAAAAAAGGAACGATGTCAGTACATGAGGCAGTAGTCTACCGTACACACAAACAATGATTTCAAAACCCATATGATGGAAGTGTTTTCATTTATAGCTCGTAAACATAACATAATGACATATCAAAATATTTTATATACATATTTTATTATATAATCATGGTATATTAATAATTGAATTATGTGGATAAGGATATAAATAAAAACACCAGTCAAAGAAAATTAATTCTTCTTCAAGTATTCTTAATAGGTTTTCAATAAATAATTAAAAGGATAGATTTAATCACAATATATAGATTTAATTATGATTGGAATAAATTGCAGATATGAGTTTTCAATTTATTGGACCAACCAGTTTTTTCTAATGTTATGATGATGGGTGGAGATTATGTTCCCTTTTTATAGTTGGGGAGTGGTATTCTTATAAATAATCATAAGTATTAACTATTTAGTGGTCTCCCTAACCTCATGTGGATCCAAAACTGAATAATAACATATTTTAGTTTTTAGGTTGTTCTATAAACTCCTCCACTAAACTAAAATATACATATTTTCATAATTGTATTCATTATTCATAATGTTTACTCAATTTTACCCAATTAGTTTTTAAAATAGTAAATTGTTTATTTTTAGTTACCTGTGTAATTTAAAAATTTGGACTATAATTAAAATGAATACTATTATAAAATTTGAAGCTAATAAATCTATATATTATATAAAATTTATTAAATAAAATTCCATTTTTAGTGTAAAATTTATTTTAATACAAATTAATTTAATGCGCGAAAAATAATTTTAACCTTTATCACGATAATTAATTTTAAAATTTCTCACTAAAAATTATGTTAAAAAATAGGTCAACCATATTAAAAAATACAAATTAAACTTATTTCAAATATTGTATCTATTTTTTAAAATTCATCTCAGATAAGGGGTATATATTAATTTTAATCTAATCCCACAGGCGCAATTAGAATGAGATTTTTTAAAGTGAAAATATTAAGTACATTAAAATATATTTCTATCAAAATTAAATTTAAAATTATTAAATTGAACAAAATTGTATTAATTGATATAATCTTCAGAAAATGTTAATTTTAAACTAATTAAGAATTTTGTTTACCATTATAAAAGATTTAAACAAAAATCCAGTTTTTTATTATAATTAAGTAATTTTTCTAATTTCTAAAAGAATGAAACTTCTTAGAAAAAAAAGAAAAATATCACCCTAAGATAATATAGATTTCCACATTTAAAAATTATGTTAAAATTTTTATATAAAATTTATATAAGTGGTAAAAATTATTTATAAATTATTTTTGAAATGAACAAATACAGGTTCATTAAATGAAAAATAACGTTTTTGCAGAAAAATTTATTTGTATTTTATATTTTTATTATTTTAATTAAAATAAATAGATAGATAAAAAATGTGTAAAATATATTATTTCATATCCTAGTTAAAAATACCATTTCCCACCATTCAAACATATAGGAAATAATTTTAATATTATATAAAAAATTTAATAATATATTATATTTTGGTAAAACTCTTTCTTGTGAGTAACACAAGCTATTAAAGAAACAGATAGTTGTGTATAACACAACAAAAAAACTATTATTATGAGAAATTGAATCTACTTAATTTATTTAAATATAAATATTTCATAATGTTTCAAAATGTTATATTCCCTTCAACAGTTGGTGTTTTTTTCCATGCATGCTATCTAATACAATTTCCTTTTATTAAAATTTTTGGATGTCTCATTCTCACCACCTTAAATAAATTATTTATTCAAAATTTAAACTTTATATTTGTCATAAAAAGTTTTATTTTTTAAATACTATTATTAAAATCCCCACATCATAATGATATTTAATTTAGTAATGTCTTGATAAGAGAAAAATTAAGTACAATGGTTATATGGAAAACACATGACTTAGTTTCCAAGTAGAATAACATCGTTGGAAAGTGAATATTTGGACATACAGTAACAATATGGTTAATTATAGAAAGTGATTGATGTCATTTATCACCAATATGTGAATTTTCAATGTAATTTTAAGGGCCTCAAAACCATAAATCATTGATGACTTAAAATAAAATATTATTCATCATATATGAACGTAGCTTGAAAATATTTTTCATTGAATATTATTTTACCTAATGTTGATGGATTATTCTATTATCTATGATTATATAGAAATATAATTACATTATGAACATCAATTTCATAAGTGATATTTAATATTTTGTTTTAGATTCAATCAATATTAATTAATCTGTTAGTCTAATAAATCAATATCGATAAATTAATTTTTTTCTTGAAGCACTAAAACTTACTTTTAATAGATTAAAAGATCTTTGAAAGAAGAATTTAGATCCTCCTCTCACTATTTTCAGAAAAATGATTTTGTAAGAATAATTTATCCATTATAGTAAATTAATCTCAAAAAAATAACACCACTAGTTAATCATTAATATTTGTTAAATCATTTAAACAAAAATAACAACACATTGTCCCGGACATCACATAGGCTAATGGATAGTGAGAAACCCTTATCATGCTTTTGTCAAGGGTTGAATACCGACATCCATTCTAGATGACATAGGTTATCACCAAGCATGTAGTTTTTCTTTATTCAAGAACAATATTACTATAATAATTATTGTGTTCCCACAAAATAATGGGAATAACTGAAAAACATTAATCCTTAATTAATCATTTTTACAAAATGTTTTAGGAAGACATCATTTTTCTACAGTCTAATGTTATTATTTTACTATCAATTTAATTTCATTAATTAAACATAATGTATATAAATATATTTAGACTTGTTTATAAAAATTTTAAATGCAATATTTCTCAAATAACTTTTCTACTAAAGAATATACTTTCCGTAAATTTCTCTAAAAATATCCTCAACCATGTTATATTCCTATAAAAAAATTCAGAAGATAATTTTTAGTAATTTGAACATTTTATCAATGTTAAACTCACTATAATTTTATGGTAACTCTGAATCTTATGTTAATAAATACATATATTCTTCTGAATCATTAGATTTTTTGTGATTCTTATACCTACACCACCATTTGTAAATATGATTCTATAATATAACTCTGAAATCCCAGTAAATACAATAACCTATTTATTTACACATAGTCTGTCATATTTCTAGTGTTTATCCTTTAAAATATGGAATTTATTAAAACAAAAAAACATAGTTTGAGATTCAGTAATAAAATTGGGAAAACCGAATAATCAATTATAGGATGTCTAAATAATGACACAATACTTTTAATCTATGTCACCTTAATTTCAATCATGTTCATTCATTGGAATATTATATTAAAATACTTTATAATTTGATTTAATTATAATGTGAATTATACTAATCATATGTCCTAAAAGTTTCAAACTAGTTGCACATTAATGCACATTGTCAAGAACCTGGTGATGGTCGAGTCAAGCACAATGTGCCTTTTTTGGAGGTATTACATGTTGGTACATCTCTTCCAAAACCACATCCACTTGTAGTAACTGGAATGTGTTGTATTGATATAAGAAACCAAATAATCTCAATCATAAAATCTCTTTATTGTTTTCTTCAATAAATATCCTCTACTTCAGTCGTAAAGTTATGTTCTCTAATCATTGTTTTCTTAAAGAGAGTTTTCATGGTTTCCACTAAAATTACATTGATACCAATTGTAGAGAAGAATAACCCATTAACCCAGATGTAGTTCTTACCTTACTAAATTGGAATAATATATGAGGATTCATATCCTAAATGATCGAATAGTTTAGTAGTCTTGGAAAACACGATACATACTTTATTTTGGAATTACATTTCAATAAAAAAATTACAAAATATTTTTTTGGAATAACATTTTCCCTGTATAATATATTGGGATATCATTCATACTATAGTTAATGTGATCCTAGGAAATGGAATAAAAATGATTGTTCACATAAAATCTGATTAAGGGTTTAGAAAATTGGAAGAATTCATGAATTAATAATAACACTCAATTTGACAAGGTAATAACTGAAAAGAAAATCAATATAATCATTTAAATGAAAACAAACTGCATATAAAGGAAATGTCAATGAAAAAATATCCTTGATAATAATAAAAAAAATTACAAATTACAGAAATTATTAATTATTACTGATCATGTCTCAAAGACATGATATTGGCACCATGATGTCCTTTCACAAGATGGTTTCAACTATATCTAAAAACCCATTGAATGTTAGCTTAATTTATTTTTCTCTTAAGACCTATAGATGCATTAAGTTGATATATAATTCTATTCCCCACACATAACTTTAGGAAAAAAGTATTCTATATATATTGAATAATTTATTTAATTCATGAATCCATATGCCTTATCGTTAAATATCGGTGTTGAGTAAAGGATAGAGATTTATCACTATTTCCCCATTCAATAAAATAACATTCAATGTAAAATAATCATTTTAGAATTGAGAAATGGTTTAAAAGAAAAGATTATCCGTGGTGAATACTAAGGATATTTATTAGGAAAATTAATGTCTAATTATCATAGGAAAGTGAATATTTCAAGGGGATGCTAATGACTACTAGATAAAACAATGAAGTGAAATATAATACTATCATTGGTCAAAATAATCATAAAACATACAAAGAAAGAATAATAATGGTATCATCATATACCCATATGAGTTAGAATATAGAGTTATTGTCAATGAAAAATATATATACCATAATACTAACATTAATTTTTTTTTGGAAAATATCATTTCCATTTTTAAAACATTTTGAAGATCCCTTTCATTTAATATAACTATTAAAAAAATTTATTTCAAAATATGATATATAAAACGTAAAGTAATATTGAAATAAATAATTGTTAGGATAGTGGGTAATTATGTACATGTCTTGAACGTATTGATATCGTTATTTTTTCACTATAAACAGGATAATAATATGCCTTTCTTTGAAATAGACAAGAAGATTCATTTCACATTTTTTCCAAATTCCAAATTGGAACAATTTTGAAAATGAATTAATATTCCATTGAAATATTTTTTTGAAGATTAAAAATGGAATAAAATTATTTTTAAAAATCATATTGTAATGGATAAAATCATTTTTGAAAAAAAAAATTAGATGACAAGGTTTTGGAACAGAAAATATTTCTATTTTAAGGGATAAAATTGGTTGTATTTTCTTAAAAACTTTTTGAAATTATTTTATGTACAAATGATTTTAAATATGGTATTATAAAATTAAAATATAATGAATAAATAGATTAGAAAAATATTAAAGGGTTTATCAATCCACGATCAAATAATTTCCTTTAATATAATTTCAATAATAATGAGTCTCAATTAAATTGAGAATAGGAAATAAACCATTAAAAAGATCATAAAACCGATATGAGAATTAATCAAAGAATTGATTATGTGTATCACATATAAATTCTCATAATAAGAGTATGAGTAAAATATTATAAAATGAAAAGTCATTATACACATAATTATAGAATACTAAAGACAACGATTGAGTAATATAACCAAATTAAATGAATTTGAGTTATGAAGTTCCTTGGTAAATTTTACATAAAAAACCCCAAAGAATAAATATTTAAAATTGAATATTAAAATACCATGAAGAATGAATTATTCGATATATTAAATATAATGGTTTTAGTATATACACCATATTAAATAATCATGGTTCATAACATTACAACATTCCCCAATATAATAAAATTGAGACAAAATCAAATACTTTATGCTTCCATTAATTTGAAAATTATTTATCCTCTCGTATAATTGTTTAAATATTTTTATTAACTAGTAATATAAACTTATTAACAATTATTAAATCACATATTATTGTTTTATATCGCAATACAGTATATCTGATGATAATATTTATTAATTTTATTTGGTTGAGGTTTTAATCGACTTGTTTCCTCATATATGTTGTTCTAGAAAATATTTAGAAATTTCTCCAATGATATAAATCTCTATAATTATTATCATGACATAATTATCATATTAATTCATTAATTATAATTACATATCATCCGTTTTTTTATGGTGATGAAAATATATTCACATCGCTTTGTGATGGTGGTAGTCCACACATACACGAAAAATGTTATAACATTAATGTGAGTGAAAGAAATAAACATAAATTTTTTATTTATAATAAATATAGTTATTTTCTAGTGAAATTATTTTCTTTGTGAATCTTTAGAAAAAGATGAATCACAATGCATCATGTGTTGCAAGTCTGTTCTACACAGAATTAAAATCATAGTATCTCCTACAGAACGCAAGGAAAATATATATATCTTATATAGTGACATATTATGTAAATTTTTTCTATAAATATCATATATTAAATTTAAATCCATCATCATACGTACCCTTTATAGGTGGAAATTGAAAAACAAATGACATTATTTCACAAGGCGGTAGTCTTCCACACACATGATTGAGGATTTCATAAACAATATGATGGAAGAGTGTGAGGATATAGGTATTTACCATAAAAAATATGATCACTTTATAGATACTATGTTTATTATATAATCATGTTATATTAATAATTTATAGAGGTTGGTATGAAATTAAAATAAAAAAAATATTTGAAGAACATTACCTCTTCTTCGTGTATCCCCATTATGTTTTCACTAAATCATTTAAAGTATGGATTTATGCCAATGATATCTATTTTAGTATTATAGGAGGGAATTGGAGACTTTATATATTTATGTATTGAAAAATCAATGTGGTTTGATGGTGTGAATAAGGATGGAGTGTATGTTCCCTTTTATAGTTGTGGAGGAGTGATATTCTAAAATATTCCCAAAAGTGCTCATAATTTGGATGTATAACTTACCTCAAGTGGCTTAAATATTGATTAATAATAGATGGAATGGTTTATTTTGTCTATAAATTGATCAAATAAATAAAAATATACACATTTTATACATTTATTTCTTAGTCTTCAATATAAATTAATTTTACTTTTTAAGCTTCTACCATGTTACTTGTATCCTTTTCTATATTGGAAATTTAAGATCCAAGTGTAAAATTAATATTAAAATAATTAGATAATTAAGTTCTATAAATTATATCTATTAAAAAAATTATCAAATAAAAAACATCCAATTTTTATAAATTAATTTTAATACAGACGCATGTAATGCATTAAACCTGATTTTAGCCTGAATTGTAGTACTTATTATTAAAAATTATTACTAATAATTATGGTAAAAAATTATCATTACATTATTAGATAGTATAAATTATTATTATTCCAAATATATAATTTTTTTCCCATATTCGACTTATATTTGTGGTAGAATTTAAATTGAAATTATTCCCACAAATGCGATGAGAAAGCGGGTTTTTAAAGTGAAAATGTATAAACGATAACAATGTTTTTATATCCAAATTAAATATTAAATCAATAAAATTAAAATAATTTGATTAATTGATATAAAATATAAATAATTTTACTATAAACACAATTAATAATACAATTTGGGATTATAAAATTGTTTAGGAAAATATAGTTTTCAATTAAATTCCAGTATTTTTTACAATTCATCAAAAAAATTAATCTTCTCATAGAAAAAAACCCTATTAAATTTTTGATATTACACTTTCGAAAATGTTTTTTAATTTTTCATAAAAATTTTCAGAATGATTTGAAAATTAATTATACATTATGTTTGCAAAGCAAGAAAAAAAATATTTTAGAAAAAAATGATTTTTTTTAGAAAAAATTTATTTTTATTTTAAATGATTATTATTTTATTTGTAATCAATATAGAGATAATAAAAATGTGTAGATAGAATAATTCTTTAATATATTAAATCATATTCATACCCATCTATTATAATGACTAGGTGGTAATTTTAATGTTAAATAGTTATATTATTAATTTATTATTGGACATTAAAACTCAGTCTTTCATGTAACGTAGGTTATCAAAAAACTCGTAATTTTGTGTAAAGAAATTAAAAAAAAAATTGTAATGAAATAGATTGATTTATTTAAAAAATATTATATATCGTCTCATCGAGTTATATTCACTTATACACTTGGTGTTGTGTTCCATACATGCTATCAAATACAAAGTCCCCAATTTATAATTTTTGGGTGTTACATCGTAATTCATGGTATTTTTATTTTAAATTAAATTTATATTATATTAAAGAAATTTAGATTAAAATTTCCCAATTAGTAAGTGTTTCAAAACATAAATTATCATTATTTAGTTATATAACTTCTTTAGTGATTATATTTGGTCAATGTTATGTGTGAAAGGGAAAATTTTTAACATATATAGTATTTCACCATGTTTTCAGTGGATTTCAATTTTTTGAACATAATAACATTATTGATTAAATATCACATCAACATTATAATCAATGGATCAGTTCTTTATCTCAAATTCTTATCTGTTGTACATTTGTCTTGTTATATGCATACGTTCTTTTATGATGTGTACCCACTGCCAATTTTATATGATATACAACGATTCCCTTTATATTAATGGTATTTATAGATTAATTTATGGTATTCCTTTCATGGAGATTATGATTCAAAAGATATTGAATCAGTAATTTTTTATTTCATAATCACTCCATTATTCGAGATTTTTTATATTTGAGTCCACATTTGGGGAATAATATTAACATTCTATCTTAAACACAATATATTTTATCCTCAAAATCCAATTTTTGAAAAAAATACTATTTTACTTTAATTTTCCACGTTCAAATAATCGAAAGTTCCAAAAACTATTTATAAGAAAAACAGAAACTTTTACCTCTTTAATGTGTAATATTTTCTTCCTGGTCAATGTTTTCAAATAAAATTTTAATGATTTATTTTAATATTCCACAGTAAATTTTTAATGTAATTTTTTCACATGATTTATTTATTTCATAATGTTTTAAAAGGAATAATTGTTGAAATTTTCGAAAAAGAGACACTTATTGAATTTTTACTGAATTGTGAATGGAATATTTCTTTAAACATAGTCATCATGATAAAATATTATACCATAATTACTAATCAATTGTTTAGGGGTTTCTCTAAAATTGTACACATTTAATTTATATGAAAAAAATTTCAAAAATATTATTGAAATTTTAAATTCATAAATGTGAATTTAAAATGAAAATTGAATATCCCTTAAGAATGATTTTAATGAAAATTTAATATTATTATTATTCATAAAAAATCAACTATTTTATTCACGATTAAGAATATGTTGTAATGATACCATCCTTTTTCCATATATGAATAATTTATGATCAGTTTGAACAGGGAAATCATTAAAATTTTGTATTCTAGTTCTCCCTATATGAATAGTTTGGAAAAATAAATGTTTATTAAGTTATATTATTTATTCATATGATTAATGCATTGGACTTATTAAGTAATGGGTGGGGCCTAGAAATAATTAAATCCTCGATATATTGGAAGGTATATTGAGACAAACAATTTGGTTAGCCATATTAAATGTGTTTTTGGTGTATTCCTACGCATAGATTAAAATTTCATTTCACAAGGCCTTGATTATATGTTTCGTATTTCTGGAATTAGTAATTCCATCATTACAACACAATTTATTGTTTTCCATGTGATTATTTTGAATAATACCGATAGATATGTTTCAAGATCATGAGACAAATCATTGATAATCATTTGATCATAATGTACTAATTTAATATTATTATTTATTTTTAGTTTATTGATTATATAGAATTTGTTTTATAAATTTTCCATTACATGTTGATTATTTCTTATTTACTCGTGGTAGCCTCAACTATATATTACTCTTATGGAGTATTTGAGCGCACCCTTATTTTTTCCCTTCCCCGGATTTGGAGAAGGAATACTTGAACTAGTTCAAGGATATTTCACATTTATATTCACTATGTTTTATTTTATGTTTTCAAATATAATATTATAATTATGTCTGTATCCATTTTATTAATTATATTAAAGTAATCAGTCCTTCTTCTTTTGATAACTTGTATCAATTAAAAATGTAATAATGTAACCACTATCTTTGGGCTACTGGAATCATGGTGTTTAAACTTGTGATAAGAAATAGATTCTAGTGTTGGTGGTGTGGATCCCATGACATTATATTATATTGAGTGAGAATTCTCTTTTACTGTAACAACCTAAGTAATATATATATATATATATATATATATATATATTTCATTTATTAGTATTCCTGAATTAAATATTTATACTTATTATGTTAATTAATTATTAAAATAAATAATTTATTAAATATTTACTTATTAAAAATATATAATTTCAATATATATATTTTTAATTTCAAACAAAATACTTTCTTTTTTGAATTTATAATGTTAAAATTATCTTATTATTAATTTTTTAGAATTTAATGAAAATTTTAAATTTTTGGTGAATAGTAAAAATTAATTCTATTTATAAAATATGGTATTTTCTAAGACTCTATGATTGTAACACCCCAAGCTTCCATGGTACACTTCTCTTTGAATAATACAATAGCATGTGTCGTACACAACTTCGAGTTCTAACACACACCACAACTAATCAAAATAGCCATTATGAATATTTATACCCACTTTTTGAAATTTTATACATTTTATCATTCAAAATGGACTTCATATTTGGATTTGGAATATCTAAATTATCTTAGGGTGAATTTTTGGTATTTTTCTGAAAACTTTCAATTTTTAATGAATAGTGAAAATCACTAAATTTTAATTAAAAACAACTTTTTAAATAAAAATAATTAATAGTGATAAATTATGAATTTGAGTGGTTTTAAAGTATATTTAAAATATAATTTTACCACTTAATACAATTTTGGTCATTGGACGTAATTTCACATTTAATCTGGACATAAACAAGTGTCAATCTTTTGATAGTTATTATTTCTTAAAAAACATGTTTTTTGTTTTGACAGTGGGAATTAATTTTAAATTAATTTCTTCCACTACTGTGTTTTGAATTTAGAAAAATGGATTCCATATTTATAATTAGGAGGTCCAAAATGTTTAAATAGGTAACTTTTATTTTTAGACATTTTGAATAATTACTTCGATAAATATTTTATTTACTATGGTTAAAGGGTAAATCCGGTAAATAAGGGTAAAAAATAATATTATTATAATAATAAATTTCCCTAAAACATGTACTAACCCTATTGGTTGATACATTCCCGACCATGGGCATCTTTGGGTCGATTTTGGGACCCCGTGGATCCACTTGTAAGTGATAATGACACTTTATATTAATTAAGTTAAAGTAAATACAAAAATGACATAAGCATATATGTTTTAGCAAAACAAATTTAACCTAGAGTAATATATGTTATATTTTTGACTATAAACATTTATTATAAAGATAAAAAGAGTTCCTACAGAATTTTATTTTATTTATAATTTTTATACATTGAAAAAATAAATTTATTTACAAAACAATAATGATGCAGTATTTTCCTTATTAATGAAAGAATCAAATAATTAGTATTATAAATGTTAAAATAAATATAATTTGAAAGTTTTGTTTCCATAAAAGAATTTTATTGGTTAATATGACATGTTAGTATTGTTTAAATGAATGTTTTTAGAATTAATAAAGTTGGTAAGACTTTAAAAAAAAATTAATTATTAAATATTGTCAAAATTGACATAAATGAGTTTTTAAAACATATATTATATTATTAATTGATTTTATATTCCTAAAAATCTACTTTTCAGCCTACAAACTTATATAATGATAGGTTTATTATTAATGGACCATCTGGGGGTCTCTTGGAAGTTTATAGTAAGTTTATTTACTATATAATATAAAAATATAAAGAGACATGGTAATGGTCAAACTATTTAACTAAGAGTTAAATAAAAAAGATAAAGTTAATATAGTGACCTAGACCCATCTAAAATCTATTTGTTGATTGGTTCTAGAACTATACCCACCTTAAACATTAAATAATATACTTTTGATCCATTATAAAGGTAATATGAATTTATTATTAAATAATATTTCTTTCTTTTCCTAAGGTGCCCCTCACTCCTCTTATAAAAGGGAACTCCCCATTCTCTCGAATTCACACCTACAAAGCCTTTTGGATCAGCCAAACTCTGCACAAATACCCTCTCAACTATCCTACCTTCATACTAGAGGTCTTACTTTAGTGATAAATCTAACCTAAGGATCCCTTTTGATCAAATCAAAAGGAAGAACCTGAAGAAAAGGTAATGTTTTCACCACCCTTTTTCAAGTTCCTTTCTTCTTCAACTTCTTCTTTATTTTAATTTACATTCTAAAATAATAACTCCAGTATCTTCTATATACTGTGATGTTATTATAAATATGGTACAAACATATTTAGTATTCCATCCATCCTTTGAATAACATGTCACCATACGTTCGTGCGTACGGCTTACCGTCTCCACGTCATGGTGTAATTATTATTCAAAACATTATTATTTGGATGGGTATGATAATGATGTTTAATTGATGTAAATAATAAATATAACAAGATAATGATTCTATATATATGATATAACATCCAATTATATATTACTTTAATATCAAAATAATAATATTGTCGCTCGTGCATACGTACGGACTACCGTCTCCACGAACGCGATGAGATTAATTCCCCATTGTATACATGCAAGTATAATTCTCATTTTACGATTAAAAAGAATGTTTAAGGACTTGATATAATTATTTATATGAATAATACACAACCTATCGATAAAAAACATGGCTATGTAACAAAACATATAAAATAAAATGAGTAAGTTAACACCCGAAATGACGATAATACTAAGATATTATTAACAAAGCGATGTTAAAATATCATATATGATATCATATTAATGTATATTATTCTTGTATAATTTAATAACAATTATTTCACCATTATACAAGAGGTTAACCTACCCTCAACCAAGGAAAAGTACAAGGTAAGGGTTTATTTTAAAGTCTCTTCATTATCCGAGGTTGTTTATACGTAATTATCTACTGGGACCTCTTTATCATCCACATCCATGTTTCTTAAAAATGTATTTCAAAAAATTCTTACTATTTTACATACTATGGGTGAATTTCATTTATACCCTTGTTTACTTTTTATAAGATGTTTATAAAGGAATCCTTTCGTTGTTTTCCAAATAAGGACATTTTTAACCTTTTCGACAAAATTAATGTAAGAATGTCTTTTTAACTTATACGGTGGGTGCGGCAATTTTCTACCATTATAAACTCGTCGAAGATTCCCTTACAAGCTTATAAGAATATTTTCACTGTAAATGTTCTATTTTATAATTATGTGACTCTTAAAGGATTTCAAAATAGAAAGAGATATGTCTCTAAAAAGGGTTTTGATTTCTCTATGTCCACATCCTTTGATGGATTTTATGTTTATATGAAGTTGATTTATTATGATACAAAACTTCCATATTGTATTAAAGGTTTTGTGATATGTTTGACTGTGAATGTGATATTTTTATACCATTCATGGTTTATAGTTAAAGTATTTACATTTCATATGCTAGTTTTAATACGAATGTTTTGGATATGTTTATACCTTTTCATATGAGGAATGTATTGTACTTAGTAAGTGACGTGTGGAGCCCGATATAGATCCTCGATGCATCGGTAGGTATAATGAGACAACTAGATGTGGAATTGGATGAGGCCCTTTACCAATTTGATTTATGTTTTGGTCGAGGCCTTAAATCATTTTTAGACGTCTTGGACGAGGCCTTGACAAAATGTTTCAGAATGTCCGGAAATATAAATTCCCTCATTATGAAAATAATATTGATGGTTCATGTGGTCATTAGACTAGTAGAATACCAAATATTATGTGTTATTATGGAATTATTTACTCAGCTCATATTCCTGCCATAAAAGTATTCATGCTTATTTTTGGTAAAGGTATGTGGTTTCAATTACTCAGCATGCTTAATATTTATGTTATCATCCGCTGTATTGATAACCCTTACTGAGTGTTTGAGCTCACCCCTTTCTTATGTTTCATTTTCCCAAGATATGAAGAAGTTAGTGATGAGTGAATTGCAGGCATTATTTATGAGGCTTGGATGTTTCCAATGGAATAAATTCGTGTTGTATTTCTTTTCAAGTTGTAAAGATGAACTTATGTATGAATCTTTTTTCCAATAATACTAAACTGATCGGTCTTTCGAGACATGATTTCCTTATGATCATGCCAATGTTATGTAATAATGCACCGACTCTAGGTAACTGGGGTCGGAGCGTTACAGTTGGTATTATAGGAATTTTAGTAAAAACCTTAGAAACTAGATTTAGATAAACTCTTATTAGAGCACATAGCCCTAAGATAGACTTTGAGGATTAGTATAGAAGAATTTCCTAGAATTTTGGTATTTTAGAGATTTTGTGAGTTTTCCAAGAAATACATCCTTGTCTAGATACGAGTCGGTAGAGGCGGCTCTGGCATAGATGTACCTAGGGGTAAAACCCCAAAACACTGCTTTGAGCTAGAATCAAACGGGAATTAGTGCACGATAATGGGCCTTGCTTCACTCTTGGTTACGACACTCCTGGGGGATATTCTTAGGATAATTATCATTTTCTTTACAAACCATTATGAAGGATTTGTGAGTATATACTTCCTCAAAGAAAACATTTTTTTATGATTATGGATTATATCCATAAACTGTTGAATTTATGTTAAGTGTTTTAGAAGTTTGGAATTATATATTTTGATTCATAAACTAATCTAGTATATGCCATTGTTTAGAAATAGAACCTATTGAAAGGAATGGAAACCGTATCAATGCACGCACTCCATTTAGGGATTTCCCTCCTGCTCAAGATAATTATAGTGGATCTAGTGACGCAACTGGTGCTGATCGGCTAATCACCATACTAGGATAACTCACTCAGGTTATGAAAAATAACCTTACCCATATGGAGCACCCAGATCCACAGCGTGGAGGATCAATGTTAGATCACTTCATGGGGCAACAACCAGTAACATTCAATGGGAGTACAAATCCATTAGTGGATGAGAAATGGATAAATTCCTTAGAAAAAATATTCCAAACCTTAGGGAGTAGTGAAAGGGAAAATGTTAGCATGGCAGTTTACCGCCTCACTGGAGATGATGATCAATGGTGGTCATTGATTCAAAACACAAAGGAAGATGATGAAGTATCTAATATGGAATGGAGGGATTTCAAAGAGATTTTATTAGAAAAATACTTTCCTTGTGACCATCGAACTGATATGGAAAGACAATTTCTGAGTCTGATGCAAAAGGAGGATGAGAATGTCGCAAAGTATGAGGCTAACTTTACAAGGTTAGCGAGGCATGATACAAATTATATTCATAACCCAAGAAGTAAGATTTATCGTTTCATTTATGGGTTAAAAAAATTTCTCCGTCGAGAATTAGTATCACAATCCTTCTCATCATATTAAGATATTGTCTCATGTGCTATCAAGAGAGAAAATTAATTATCTAAGTCTTATGACTTTAAATCAAATCAAGAGAAGAATAGATCTGCTAAACACTATGGGAAAGGAATAAGGAATTAGGGAAGAAGGGAAGAATTGAATTACCACCCTATGATAATTGTGGAAGGAAGTACCCTGGTGCATGTCTAAAAGGAAAAGGAGTATGCTACAAATGTGGGCAGAAATCACATCTAGCTATTGTTCTTAAAGGAAAGAAATATGAAACCAATGTTCAATGCTATAATTCCGGAGAGATGGAACATTATGAAAATGAATGTCCTAAGTTTCAGGGGAAATTATCTCAGAAAAGGCCAAGGGATCAAGTCCAAACTTATGCAATCACTACTACTGAGGTTGAAGTCCCAAAAGACGCGGTGACAGGTAATTTAATGGTTTCCTCAAGTTTAGAAAATGCTTAATTTGATTCTGGATCACCACATTGTTTCATATCTTCCAAGTTTGATAAGAAAATTATATATCTCCAATTTGATTTAACAAGGTAGTTGTCAATTAAAACCTCTAAGGGAAGTATAATTGCTATAAAGTTCTATGGATCCATTCCCATTATGGCATATAAATGTTGTTTATTTGATAATATCATCGTCATACCCATGACAGAATTTGATATAATCCTCGATATAGATTGGCTTTCGGACCATGATGCAAAAATTTATTGTAAGAATAAGGAGGTTATGATTTTTGATGATGATGATAAAGAACACCTTATCTTTAGAGAAGAATCGTCACCACCTGATTCTTATCTAGATCCACCCCCAATAGCTCAACTAAATTCAATTATCAGGGAGGAAGAGAATGAAATAACTATGGGTGAGGAAAGGAATGTTCAAATTGATTATGTACCTATTGTGAGAGAATATGTTGATGTGTTTTCGGAGGATTTACCTGGATATCCTCTAGAACGAGAAATTGATTTTTCCACTGATTTAATTCCTGGTTCAAGGCCTATATCGAAGACCCTATATTGAATGGTCACTGTGGAATTAGTTGAACTAAAGAAACAACTAGAGGAATTGAGTAATAAAGGATTTATTCACCATAGTGTTTCTCCATGGGGATATCCTGTCCTTTTTGTTGAGAAGAAAGATAGATTTATGAGGTTATGTATCGACTACAGGCAAATCAATGCTATAACAATAAAGAACAAGTTTCCCCTACCTCGCATTGATGATTTATTTGACCAAATGCATGGAGCTAAATACTTTTCAAAGATTGACCTTCGATCTGGATACCATTAGTTGTGTGTGAATAAGGAAGACATTCCTAAGACAACATTTCTAACTAGGCACAGGCATTACGAGTTTACAGTAATGCATTTTGGTATGACTAATGCACCCTATGTTTTCATGGATCTAATGAACAGAGTTTTCAAGGAATATATCGATGATTTTGTAGTGGTATTTATTGATGATATCTTGGTATATTACAAAATCTATGAAGACCATGAAAATCACTAGCGCATTATCCCGAAGACTCTTAGAAGACATGAATTATATGAGAAGTTTAGCAAGTGTGAATTTTGGATTCAAGAGATCTATTTTATTGGCCATATTGTCTCTAAGGATGGAATCTCTGTTGATCCTTCTATGACCAAGGAAATCCAAGAATGTCCAGCCCCGACGAGTATAACTGAGGTACATATTTTTATTGGTTTAGCATGTTATTATCAGCGTTTCGTTCAAGATTTTTGCCCAATTGGATAACCCATTAACGAAGCTCACATGTAAAGTGGTTAAATTTGTTTGGATAAAATAGTGTGAAGAATTTTTTGAATTACTGAAGAGAAGATTTTTCAATTCTCCTATATTGAATCTACCATCAGGGATTGATGGGTTCGTTATTTATAGCGCTGCATCTAAGAAATGACTTGGTTGTTTCCTTATGCAGAATGATAGAGTTATTTCTTACACATCATAACAGCTGAAAATTCAAGAGAAAAACTATCATACTCATGATTTTGAGTTAGCTAATGTAATATTTTCTTTGAAGATATGGATACATTATCTCTATGGTGAAAAATATGAGATTTATACTGATC
This sequence comes from Viscum album, assembly GCA_963277665.1. Classification (NCBI taxonomy): domain Eukaryota; kingdom Viridiplantae; phylum Streptophyta; class Magnoliopsida; order Santalales; family Viscaceae; genus Viscum; species Viscum album. Next base: position 2,097,668,457 of record OY728132.1, on the reverse strand, counting down.
ATAAGAGTTTGAAGTATATTTTCTCACAGAAAGAACACAACATGAGGAAAAGGTGATGGCTTGAACTACTCAAGGATTATGATTGCATGATACACTACCACTTGGGGGAGGAAAATATGGTGTCATATGCTTTGAGTAAAAATGATCATGGAGTTTTGAACAAGATTAGAGTTGAAATGGATCTTATATACATGGATCTAGTAAAGAATGGATATGGGAACCACCATGGAAGGTAAAACATAAATTCATTTTCAAATGGTTTCCAAACCATCTTTACTAGAAAGGATAAAGAGTTTTCAGACCGATGATGAAGAGTTTCAAAAGAATACTAAAGGTGTGAATGATGGGAGATTGAGTGACTTTGTGTATGAAGATGGAATTTTGAAATTTGGGAAGAGACTTTTTGTTCCCGATATACCTAATCTAAAAAGAGAATTTATGGATGATGCTCATAGTTATAAATCCTCTATACACCAAGGGAGCACCAAAATCTATAGAGATTTAAAGGAACATTTTTTGTTGGACAACATGAAGAGGGAGATTTCTGATTTTATGTAAAGATGTATGGTTTGTCAACAAGTGAAATATGGAAGGCAATAGTCTGGAGGAGTCATGCAACCTCTTCCCATACCCGAGTGAAAATGGGATAATAAATATGGGTCATTATTGATCATCTTACCAAGTCAGCACATTTTCTTTCTATAAGGGAATATTTACCACTTGAACATATGGAAAGACTATATATTAATGATGTTGTGAGGCTTCATGGAGTACCCCTATCAATTGTTTCAGATCGTGATCCCCATTTTACGTTAAGATTCTGGAAAAGTATTCAGAAATCCCTGGATACTGAACTTCATTTGAGCACTGATTACCACCCCCAAACTGATGGACAATCAGAATGGACTATTCAAACCTTAGAAGACATGTTGAGATCATGCTCACATGACTTTTAGGGTATGTGGGATCAATATTTACCTCTGGTAGAATTCTCCTATAACAATAGCTTCCATTCAATTATTTAGATGGCACTACATGAAGAATTATATGGAAAGAGATGTCTAACACCAACCTATTGAGATGATGTTGGTGAAAGAAAACTCATAGGCCCAGAATGGGTGGTGTAAATGATGGAAAAGGTGAAGGTAATCCAAAACCACATCAAATCAGTTTAAATCATGCAGAAGAGATATGCTGACAACCAAAGGAAGGATTTGGAATTTTAGGTAGGAGATCATGTTTTCTTGAAGGTATCCCCATGGAAGGGTGTTATGCATTTCGGTAAGAAGGGAAAATTGAGTCCCAGGTACATCGGACCATTCAAAATTCTAGAACAAATTGGGGCTGTAGCTTACCGTTTGCCAATGCCGCCAAGTCTCTCCAAAGTTCACGATGTGGCCCACGTATCACTGTTGAGAAAATACATGCCTGAACCAATGCATTTACTCACCTATGAGGAATTAGAACTGGAATCCGATCTATCTTATTGCGAAGAGCCCCTCAGGATTCTTGATACCAGAGAACAAGTGCTGAGAAACCAGACGACTCCTCTGGTAAAAGTTCTATGGAGAAACCATAATATGGAAGAGGCAACGTGGGAACCCAAGAAACTTTTGATGAAGAACCACCCAAGTATTTTCACGCGGTAGTATTCTAGAAATTTCAAGGATGAAATTATTTGAAGGAGGGGAGAATGTAACTCCCCAAGCTTCAACGGTATGTTTCTCTTTGAATAATACAGTAGCGTGTGTTGTACACAACTTCGAGTTCTAACACATACCACAACCAATCAAACTAGCCGTTATGAATAGTACTACCAACTTTTTGAAATTTTATATATTTTAACATTCAAAATGGAATTCATATTGGGATACAGAATATGAAAATTATCTTAGGGTTAATTTTTGGTATTTTTCTGAAAACATTCAATTTTTAATGAATAGTGAAAATTACTAAATTTTAATTAAAAACAACTTTTTTAATCGAAATAATTAATAGTGATAAATTATGAATTTGATTGGTTTTAAAGTATATTTAGAATATATTTTTACCACTTAATACAATGTTTTTCATTGGACTTAATTTGACATTTAAACCGGAATAAACTATTGTCAATCTTTTGAAAGTTATTATTTCTTAAAAACACGCTTTTTGTTTTGACAGCGGAATGAATTTTAAATTAATTTCTTCCACTTCTGTGTTTTGAATTTAGAAAAATGAATTTCCTATTTATAATCATGAGTTCCAAATTTTGTAAATAGGTAACTTTTACTTTTAGACATTTTGAATAATTACTTTGCTAAATATTTTATTTACCATGGTTAACGGGTAATCTGATAAATAAGGGTAAAAAATAATATTATAATAGTAATAAATTACCCTAAAACGTCTCCTAACCCTGTTGGTTGATTCATGTACGACCATGGGAATATTTGGGTCGATTTCAGGACCCCATGGATCCACTTGTAAGTGATAATGACACTTTATATTAATTAAGTTAAAGTAAATACAAAAATGACATTATAATTTATCTTTTAGAAAAACAATTTTAACATAGGGTTATATATGTTATATTTTCGACTATAAATATTCATTATAAATCTAAAAATATTTCCTACATAATGGTATTTTATTTATAATTTTTAGATATTGAATAATTAAATTTATTTATGACACAATAATGATGATGTATTTTACTTATTAATGAAAGAATAAGATAATTAGTATTATAAATGTGAAAATAAGTATAATTTGAAAGTTTTGATGCCATAAAAGAATTTTATTGGTTAATATGACATGTTAGGATTTCTTAAATGAATTTTTTTCTAATTAATAAAGTTATGAAGACTTTAAAAAAATCAATTATTAAATATTTTCAAAATTGACATAAATTAGTTTTTAAAACAAATATTATATTATTAATTGATATTCTATTCGTAAAAATCTAATGTTTGGAAAAATGACTTATATAATGATAGTTTTATTATTAATGGACAAATTTTGGGGAGTCTAGAAGTTTATAGTAAGTTTATTGACTATATAATATAAAAATACAATGAGATATGATAAATGCCAAACTATTTAACTCAGAGTTACATCAAATAGATAAAGTTGATATAGTGACCCAAACCTATTTAAAATATATCAGTTGAGTGGTTTTCGACCTATAACCACCTTTATCTTTAAATAATCCACTTTGGAGCCATTATAAACTGAATATGAATTTATTATAAATTAATATTTCTGGCTTTTCCAAAGGTTCCCCTCACCCCTCTTATAAAAGGACAATCTACCTTCTCTCTAATTCACACTTTCAAAGCCTTTTGGATCAGAGAATATTTTCCAAAATACCCTCTCAACTATCCTCAATTCATACTAGAGGCCTTCCTTTAGTCATAAAGTCAACCTAAGGATCCCTTTTGATCAAATCAAAAGGAAGAACCCGAAGAAGAGGTAATGTTTTCACCACCCTTTTTCAAGTTCCTTTCTTCTTCAACTTGTTCTTTATTTGTTATTTCCTTTCTAAAATAATAACTCCAATATCTTCTATATACTATAATATTATTATAAATATGGTACAACCATATTCAGTATTATATCCATCCTTTAAATGACATGTCACCATACGTGCGTACGTACGGCTTACCGTCTCCACGTCGTGGTGTAATTGTTATTCAAAACATTATTATTTGGATGGGTGTGATAATGATGTGTAATTGATGTAAATAATTAATATTACATGATAATTATTCTGTATATATCATATACCATCCAATTATATATTATTTTAATATAAAAAAATGATATTGTCGCTCGTGCGTATGTACGGATTACCGTCTCCACGAACGCGATGAGATTCATTCCCCATTGTATCCATGCATGTATAATTATAATTTGATGATTAAAAATAATTTTTAAGGACTTTATATCATTATGGATATGAATAAGATACAATCTATCCATAACAAACATGGCTTATGTAACAAAACATATAAAAGAAAATGAGTAAGTTAACACCCGAAACGATGATAATACTGAGATATTATTAACAAAGCAATGTTAAAAGATCATATATGATATCATATTAATGTATACGATTCTTGTATAATTTAATAACAATTATTTCACCATTATATAAGAGGTTGACCTACCCTCAACCAAGGAAAAGTAAAAGGTAATGGTTTATTTCACAATCTGTTCATTATCTGAGGTTGTTTAAACCTAATTATCTACTGGGTCCTCTTTATCATCCATATCCATGTTTCTCAAAACTGTATTTCAAAACATTCTTAATATTTTATATACTATGGGTTAAAGTCATTTATACAATTTTTTACTTTTTATATGATGTTTATAAATAAATCTTCCCGTCGTTTTACAAATAAGGTCCTTTTTATCCTTTTCGATAAAATTAAGGTAAGAATATCTTTTTTAACTTATAGGGCGGGTGCAGCAATTTTCTACAGTTATAAACTCATCAAAGCTTCCCTTACAAGATTATAAGAATATTTTCAATGTAAATGTTATATTTTATAATTATGTGACTCTTAAATGATTTCGAAATAGACAGAGATATTTCTCTAAAAAGGGTTTTGATTTCATTTATGTCAACATCCTTTGATGGATTTTAAGTTTATTTGAAGTTGGTTTATTATGATACAAAAATTCCATATTGTATTGAAGTTTTTGTGATATGTTTGGCAGTGAATGTTCTATTTTTATACCATTCATGGTTTATGGTTAAATTATTGACATTTCATATGCTAGTTTTAATATGAATGTTTATGATATGTTTAAACCTTTTCATATGAGGAATGTATTGGACTTAATAAGTAACGGGTGGAGCCTTCTATAGCTCCTCAATGCATCGGTAGGTCTCATGAGAAAACTAGACATGGAATTGGCCGAGGCCCTTTCCAAATTTGATTTATGATTTTGGCTGAGGCCTTAATCATTTTTAGAAGTCTTGGTCGAGGCCTTGAAAAAATGTTTCAGAATGTCCAGCATTATAAATTCCCTCACTATGAAAATAATATTGATGGTTCATGTGGTCATTAGACTAGTAGAATACCAATTATTATGTTTTATTATGACATTATTTACGCATCTCATATTCCTTCCATAAAATTATTCATGTTTATTTTTGGTAAAAGCATGTGGTTTCAATTATTCACAATGATTAATATTTATGTTATCTTCCGATGTATTGCTTACCCTTACTGAGCATTTGAGCTCACCCCTTTCTTATGTTTCATTTTCCCAGGATATGAAGAAGTTAGTTATGAGTGACTTACGAGAATTATTTAAGAGGATTGGATGTTTCCAATGGAATAAATTCGTGTTGTATTTCATTTCAAGTTATAATGTTGAAATTATGTATGAATATTTTTTCCAATAATACTAAACTGATCAGTCTTTCGAGACATGATTTCCTTGTGATCATGCCAATGTTTTATAATAATGCACCGACTCTGGGTAACTGGGGTCGGGGAATTACAATGATGACATAATTATCATATAAACATTATTAAATTTATTTGATAACTAAATTATGTTTCTATGGGATAAATATGATTTAAAATAATTAATAACATGTAAATTATATGATAATTCATGATTAGTATAAAATTTATTGTCAGTACCAATGTAGTGCTTGTGCTGCTTTGACAATATCAAATTTCGTTCCTTATAGTTTATAATTAAGTGATAAAATTTATGAATCATGAATTTCTAATTATTATGTATTAATTTTTTAGATGATATTTTTGAATTTTATTGTTGCATATCATTAATCTTATTCAAATGCATGTGCAATTCTTTACCGGGAATTTAAAGAAAAAATAAAAATTTAAAGAAGTGTTCTTGACCTGGAAATATGTAAATATACTTATTGAAGGAATATAAATGTTTATATTGAATCATGTTAAATTATTTTTATGGTAATAAATTATTTATAATTTTTATTTATGGGATAATTAACATTAATCCTTAATCTACGATTACGAAGTGTTAGTTCTAGGAAAATATATATATATATATATATTTATATATATTTTTAATTAAAATTATAGTTACCATGAAATAACCCAAAACATTAATAAATATTTTTCTATAGTCACTTTTCATCCATTAACTTAATTTTATTTTAATTTGGTACATTTTTCACCCAGTTGAGTCACTTTAATCAACTTATTATATTCTTTACAAGGAATTAATGTTATTCAGACGATAGTTTTTATTTTTTATAATATTTTAATATATTGTTTTATAGAATTTGTTTTCAAACATAAAAAATTATTTTGAATATAATGAAATTTTCTTTTTCATTGAAAAAATTGTTTATTTTTTTGGGAAGAAATAATTACCTTAATGGGTTTCACAATGATGATGTAATATTTATTTAATTATAAAACAAATAAAATTAATGATATTAAAAATAATAAAATAAATATAATTTGAGTTTTCTACTTCAATTTATGAATTTTCTAGATTAATATGGAATATCTAATATATATAAAAAAAATGGATTCAAATTCTCAACATTTGTTTATTTTTTAAAATCGTATTTATGAATAGTGTTTAATTTGAAAGAAAATTATTTTTCATGAATTAAATATTTCATTAAATTATATAAAAATTGTTGAACAAGTAAAAAATGATTATATTTCTTCAAATTTGTGATCTATTATTGATTTTGAAGACTTTTGGATGTCTTTAACCATATATTACCCTAACTATTCTTTACTATTTAAAATAATTCAAAAATTACTACTCACCTCAATTATAAAATTATACTCAACCCATCACGAAATTTCATCACCATAATACATATTTCATGACTATCCATTACCTAATTGTATTATCCTCATCCATTTCTGTATTCTATTGCTTCTGGTATCACAAAAAGTTCACTTCTAAGTGCCTAATGAGGTTCTCAAGGAGAAATTTTCAAGGGGTAAATTTCTCCTTTTTCCCTTTTAAATTATACCTCACTTCTAACATAAAATCACACCGAATACCATGTTTCATGATAACTATAGTGTCATATATAATGTAATTTTTTATTTTTATATAAAACATCAAATATCTTATTTTTTCCTACCATTCTTAAATAACAAAATCGTTGTCCATGGCGTGTTAATTCATCGCCTTAATGGACAATGAATTTTTGTTTCCCATTAATGTTATCTTTAAATGTTTAAATTCACCAATAAATGTTTAAAATAAAATAAATATATATTTTATTACTTATTCAACATCATTTATTTTTTATATTGAATTCCATAACAGACCAACCACATAGACCATGAAATGAAGACACCCGAAACAATTCAAATAACAAAATATTATTAATAAAGGGGTATAAAGTTGTTATAAGAAGATCATGTAAGGTAATATAAAAAATAATATAGTTATGTAATAAATAAATAACATTCTTAAAAACCATTATGTAAGAATTTTGAACACTTTTGAAGGAATTCATACCCCAAGGTAACAATATTTCTTTTTAAAAATTCACTTTTCAGGTTACAACACTTTTTAGTAAATAAAAGTTTTTTATATGTAGCTATTGTGTTTTCTCATGTTAATGATGGATTATTGTTTTTATGTTTCCATTACATTTTAATAAGCTTCTTTTAATTTTTTTTTTCATTTATAATTGTGAAACTTTATTAAACTGATTTCAAAAAAGGAAACATTTTTTTCCTCAATAATATTTCCTTTATAAAAGATTTATGTTTTTTTCACCATGTTATTATTCATGGGAATTATTATGATGGTGGGTGGATCTATGATAAAATGATAGTAAATTAGCTCATTATGTCACTCTAATAAATTGGTTAATGGTATGGAGTTAACCAGTTAGGTTTCTCCTAAGAAATTATAGGAATATACTGTAATTGTTATTCTATGTGTATGAGAGATTGTTACTCCCTGTGTAGCCGGGATAGGTACATTATTTGTAAGAGTTATATGAAAATTATACCACAAGTTACCTTTTCTGATCTATTTTTATTGCTATGTTTTTAAAGGAATCTTATGATTTTATATGGTTAGATAAACAAATGATTTACCTTGTGAGACTATTCTCATTTATTAAATAATATTTTCTTTCTCATTTTATATATTACTTACATATTTGTTTTTTTCATCACAAGTTTTAAAATATTTTTCATGGGGATTAAGGATGTTAATGATAAAATAAGAATTCAAGATGAGTTTTGGGAATATTTTTCATGAAAATAATTCATGTTTTATTAATACATTTTTTTATGAATTAAAGAGATGCTATTTTAGTAGTATCGTACTTGTATGTTTATGTGTTTTCATCAATGAATCTTGACCTAATTATATAAAAATGTAAACTCTTAAGATCTTTGGGATGTATGAAAAATAATTTCTATTTTAATTAAATATATTTTGTAATGTTTAAGTCATGTTGCATATAGTTGGCATGAGAGAATAGTTTAAATAATTTTAGAGGTTTGTATAATGACAATAGAGTACCCATTAATGATTTTTACCTTATGGATATATAAAAGTGATATATATTTTAATGATTACCATCTTCCTTCATCATCTATTCAGAATGGTTTCTATAGAAGAAATGGGGAAGATGAAGTAGGAATGCTAAGTCAAAATAATATCTTTCTGAATCGATAACTTGTAATGGAGGTGATTGGAACTGAGAAATTCATGATAATAATGGATCAATTGATGAAGGATATAAATTGAGGCTGTATTCATGCAAGAGAAGAACCAGAGCTACCAAAGTGTAACATGAAAACAATAGAACTTTTAATGAGGAAACACCCTCCCCTATTCTATGGATCTTATGACCCCGTGGTAGAAGAAGGTTCAATTAAGGCCATTGAAAATATATTTAATGTCATGGGGTGTTTAGATAATAAAAAATATAGTCTTCCAATTTTTATTTTTGAAGTTTAATCCATCTAATGGGGGTCAATGATCAATAATATCAAGGATAGTAGGGAAATTGATTTCTTAGAACGAGATGAATTTAAAAATATTTTCTAGGAGATGTATTTTCATAAGGAGGTTTTATATAGAATATAAAAGAAATTGCATGAATATAAATCTAATAAGGAATATTTAGTGGTCTTTTATGAATAAAACCTCACTCGATTGGAAAGGTACGCTCCAAATTTTATCTGAGACCATGATACTAAATTCAATTGTTTTTACTCATCATTGAACCCATTATATAGAAGGGAATTACCCTATCATGAATTGTATTGTTATAAAAAACTTTTTAGATTTTCAGAGAAGGTGGAAATTTATTTTTTTGATGATCATGTTTCCTTTTATAACCATCATAAAAATAGAATGATGTGAAAGAAGGAAATAATGAAACAAAAAATATTGATTGTAATAAATTCATGTTTCTAGTTTGTGGGAATTGTTTTAAGAGAAAGGGTAGTGAAAAAATTTGAACTTTGATATTTGTTTTGGATGTGTTCAGTATGGTCAGAAGGCTTGTAATTATAATGAAAAATATCATGGTGGTAGTGAGAACAATTTTGATATATAGATAATGAATTGATTTAAATGTAATGAAATAGTTCATTTTTTAATCTAGAGTTTTATGAGGAACATGATGGATAGAAATACACCAATCTATAAGAAGAAAGGTGTAGTGTAATCCAATGTGAATACATTAGAAAATTTGGGGCCATCCAATGAAGTGGTATAAGGGGAATTATTATTTTACTTATATTTTTCTAAAGTATTATTTGATATAAAGTTTACACATTCATTTATTATTGAATAATTTTAATGTAAATTCGAAATTTAACCTCTAAAAATGAAACATGATGTTCTGGTAAAACATATAGAGGAATTATTAAAGAAAAATCTAATTATAATAATCATTAAGTTATTTTAAGTGGAATGTATTTACTGACAAACCTTTATGGTTTTCCCCTAAAAGATTTTGATATTATTCTATATTTGGTAGGGTATCTATTTAACATTATAAGATTTATTTAAATCTTAAGAGTTTGTTTTTCAGTAGGAGTTGATGATTTTATACAAGAAATAAACCATACCATTGATATCATTTGAAGATTCTTAGAAATAGTTACATTATAGAAAAGAACGATTTCACGGAGATATGGTTGAAAGAAAGGGAACTGTTCAGATTAATGGTGTTCTAGTGGTAAATGATTACTTGAATGTTTTTCCTAATGATTATCATGATGTTATACCTGATCAGTATGTTGAATTTACTATTAATATAGTCCTTGATGCAAATCCAATTTCAAATACCATTATCTAATAGCATAATTACGACTTATAGAATTGAAATAGAAAATGTAGGAGTTATTATATAGAGGTTTCATTCACCCCAGAACGTCACCTTGGGGTGATGTAATTTTTTTTAAAATAATGATTGTTCTGTATTTATTTTTATTTATTATAGTGATTTCAAAAAACCACCATTAAGAATAAGAATACATTTCCTCATATCGATGACTTGTTTTATAAGATCAAAGGAGCTCTATATTTTTATGAGATAGACATGAGATCTGGGTAGCAGTAGTAGAAGTTTAAGGATGATTAAATTCCATAAACTACATTCTTTTCTATATATGGGAATCATAAGCTTGTTGTTATGCCATTTGGTTTGAAAAATTCCAATGTTGTTTTACGGATCTCATGAATAGATTGTTACATGAATATTTTAATATGGTTTTTGTTTTTTTCATTGGTGACATTTTGGTGTTCTCAAAAAATATATTAGTATTATTAAAAACTTCTAAGTATTGTCCTGTAAACTCTCAAAGATGAGAAGTTATTTGGAAAATTTTGAAAATATGATTTTGGGTTTCAACAGATTTCTTCCCGTGGGGAAATTGTTATTATGTATGAAATAAAATTTGATCATGCCTAAACAAAAATGGTTAATTAATGAAAAAACTGAAAATGTTTTTGATATTAAATGTTTTATTGGATTAGTAGAAAATTTATGGTGGTTTGTTAAAAACGTTTCACAATTATCTACCCACTAACTATGATTACTCAAAATGGAGTTAAATTTATCTATATAAAGTATTTTGAGTATTTCTTGTATTAATTTAGATAAATAAATGTGAATGATCCTATATTCACCTTAGCCTTGAGAAATTGTGATTTCATCACCTACAATGATGCTTATTTGAAGGGAAATGGTCTCATTATGATGTAGAATGATCTGGTAATTTATTATGCTTCATGGAAACTGAAACCTCATGAGTTAAATTATCCCACACATGATTTAGAATTATCTTTTATTTTTTTCTTTAATAATTTAGAGACATCATTATTATGGACCCTAATGTGAAATATATACTGACCATTAAAGTTATAAGTAAATATTTACTAAGAAGTAATTAAATATGAGCCAGTGAAGATGGCTCAAACTAATAAAGGATTATGATTTCATGATCAATCACCATTCTGGAAAAGAAAATAATGTAGATGATGATTTTAGTTAGAAAAATAATTCTACCTAGACAATTTTATGTGTAGAACATGACCCTTTGACTAATAAATTGATGTGTTTTAGTCTACATGATTTTTGTTATTGAGATTCCTCAATTTTTTTTTATGTTTCAGTGTAGTTGTCTCTCTCAGAACAGATTAAGAAATCATATAATGAATACCATGAGTTGTAGAATAAGGTATAATTGGTTATGAAAGGAAGGTCTCATGAATTTAATGATGATAAAGATTGTTTCTTGATATTTTGAAATACATTAGGTGTTCCTTGTGTTCCCCAAATGATGAAAGAACTGTTAAGTAAAGCATAGAGTTATTCGTTTTCAGTTTATCTTAAAATCACTAACATGTCCATAGACCGTCAAGAGTATTACTTGTTGGATTAAATGAAAAAAGTTTTTTCTTATTTTACAATGAAAGGTTCTATTTTTAATCAGGTAAAAGTAAAAAAGAAAATTATTGAAGGGGGTATTTATCCTTTTTTAGTGATATAGGGAAAATGGGATAATATATTCATGGATTACTTAGTGGGGAAACCAAAAACATCCCTAGGTAACAATGTTATTTGGGTTATTGATGACTGAATAACTAAATTATCACTTTTCCATCCTTTTGTAGGTACTATTTATTTATATCAACATTCCCTATTGTACCTCAAAGATATTGTTAGGTAATTTGGAGTTCCTCTCCCCATTATAACATATATTGATTCATGGATCAGTTAAAAATCTTGGAAAGGGATTCAGAAGTTGTTAGGAACTGAAATAAATTTGAGCATTGCCTTTCATACAACATATGATGGATAGTCTGAGAGAATAATTCATACATTGAATGATATGCTTCGACATTGTTCAATATATTTCAGAGGATGTAGGGTTAAACATCTTTCTTTAGTAGAATTTTCATATCATAATAGTTTTCATTGAAGTATACAGATGGGACCATTTTAGGTATTATATAAAAAGCGGTGTCAAACTATAGAATTTTGGGATAATTTTGTTGAAAGGAATTTTGTGGGACAAGAATTAGTTTGGGAAATAGATAAGAATGTGAATATGATCTCATAATATATGAGGATTTCTCAAATAAGTCCTAAAGGTTATATAGAAAACAGGAGGAATGAACTTTCATTTGAGGTAGGTGATCATGTTTTACATAAAGTATCTCTATGAAAAAGTGTTATCTTCTTTGGTAATAATGAGAAGACAAGACCATGGATTACCAGACCTTATGAAATCCTAGAGAATGTTGGTCCACATTCCAACTGAGTATCTTTTCCTAAGAATTTATCCCATGTACACAATATTTTTCATGCACATATATTAAGAAAGTATGTCCCAAATCAATCTTAGGTTTTGATATCAGAAGTAGTTCAATTAGAAGATAACCTTTCTTATAAAGATAAATCTATTCAAATTCCTGATTATAGATAGAATGCATTACTAAATAATAGAATTCATCAGGTTATGGTATTTTGGATGAATAATATGTTTATAGATACAGTATAGGAATCTAAAAATTCTATGAGGGAACAGTTCCAAATTTGATTAAAACATTAATAAATTGAAAGGGAATAATTTTCAAACGGGGTAGAAGATGTGACATCCCAGGTAAAAAGAGAATAATATTTTTTATATTTATTAGTATTATTTAACATGTAAACTATAAATTATTTATGACAAGTATAATAATTATTGTCACTGTTGATGCACTGCCTATGCATCATTTGAAATATCAAATTTTGATCCTTATAGTTAATAATTGAATGCTAAAATGTATTTTTACAAATTTTTAATTTCTAATTATTATTTATGTTTTTCAATGGTATTTTCTAATTTTATAGTCACATAACATTATTTTTATCTAAATGTAAGTAAATGCATGTATAGGGAAATAGAATATAAAAAAAAATTAATAAAGTTTTCATGACATGGAAATAAATAAATATAATTATGGAATGAATATAAAGGTTTATCTTAAAAAGAATTAATTTATTTTTATATGGTTATTTATATTTAATATTTATAAATGAAATAATTGACATTAATGATTATGAAACACTGATGTAGTTCTTTTGGAAGTAGAATAATAATAAATAAAATGTTTTTTATTTTAATTTTAAATATCATGTAATGACCCAAACAGTAATAATTTTTTTATATAATAATATTTTGATGAATATGATACGATGATTCTAACTTGGTACATTTTTGACCCACATAAAAAACATTATGTCCTTCATAATATTTTATTTAAAAGGAAGTCAGGTTTTTCACTCTATAGTTTTAAATTTGTATAATATATTAATATATGGTTTTCCATAATATTCTTAAAATATAAATAGTTATTTGAAATATAATAAAATTATATTTTTCATGGAATATTATTTTTAATTTTTATGGAATAAATACTTACATTAATATCTTTCACAATGATGTTGTAATATTTTTTTAATTAATGAATAAATCAAATTAATGATATAAAAAATAATAAAATACATATAATTTTACATTTTTTATATAATTAAATATTTAAATAGAATAATATGATATGTATAATCTATAATAATAATTTTGATTCTAATTTTAATAATTTTTTGAGGTTCTAAAGGCATTGTTATAAATATTGTTTAATTTAAAAAAATCACAAATAAAATATTTCTATATAATTTTTATAGACAATAAAAATAATCTTGAATAGGGAAAAAATCAACGTTTCCCTTTTATAATGTTATATACTATGATATTGAGGTATTTTTAAAGTCCTTAACCCTATATTAGAGTAAATATATTATAAAATTTTAAGTAATTCATTAATTTCCCTCACCTAAAATATAAAAGGAGACCCATAAAATTACAAAATTTCATCACCATAATCCAGATGGCCAGACTATACTCTACAATATTCCCTTCTCCTCCTCCCAGTGAATATTTTACTTCTTGTGGTCAAACAAAATGATCACTTCCAAGTTCCTAAGGAGGTTCTCAAGGAGAAACTTTTAATAGGTAAATATCTTCTTTTTCAATTTTAAATTCGATCTTACGACTACCCTATCCTCACACCCTATCCCAAGTTTAATTACAACACCAATATCATATATATACATTAAATTAATTTTTTAAATAATAAATAAACGATCAAATATCTTATTTTCCCATTTTATTCTTATATTACAAAATATTCTTCCATGGTGTATCAATTCACCACCTTTGTTATTGATGATGTATTATTTCACATTACTACAAATATAGAATGTTTAAATTCACATATAATATTTATAAAATCACCAAAATACATATTTTATCACTTATATATTATCAATTCTTTTAGAAAAGTTAGTTCATTATAATCCAACCATGGATACCCAGGAATTAACGAACCTGAAAGAATGGAAGTAAAAATATATTGTTAATAAAAATATATTGTTAATAAAAGATAAAATAAGGTAATATAAACACGAAAATTTTACTATATAAAATAAATTAAATTCGTTAAAAATTTTAAAAATTGTTTTTAACACTATTTAATGAATTCAACCCTAATATAGGTGCATTTCTTTTTAAAAATATCTTTTCAAGTTACAACTCTTTTTAATTAAAAAATGTTTTCTATTCTGTACTGGTGGATTTTTCCCACATTCATGATGCCTTATTTATTTAATGTTACATTTACATGATTCAAAGATTATTTTCAAGTATAATTGTATGCCTTTTTAAAAATTCTTCCAATAATGGAAAATTTATTTTCCTAAAAAATGTTTCTTTTGTGAACGATTTATGAGTTATTATCATGTAATGGATCTTCAGAATTGTTATGAGGATGGGTGGTTCCATGATAAAACAAGGTCAGGATATCCCATTATAGATCTCTAATGGATTATATAAAGGGATGGATTTAACCCATTTTTTATCTCTTTAGAGATTATAGGAATATAATGTGATAGTTATTCCATATGTCACCTTGATGGTTACTCTATTCATAGACGAGAGAATTACATTATTTATAATATATATATCATAATTATTCCACAAGTTAACTATTTAGATATGTGTATACATTATAATGTTTGATATGAAACTTATAATTTCATATGGTGAGCTAAAGAGTATATAAATTACTCAATGCAAATGTGTCTATTCATGGAATGATGATTTCATTTTTTTCTTTTTATGTCACTTACTGATATTTTTGTACTCATCCTATGTTTTAAAAGGTTATTCACATCGATTTAGTCTAGTTAATATAAAATAAGATTACAAGAGTAATTTTTTGATGATTTTTCTAGAAAATAATTCATTTTTTATTAAATATTTTTTATTATGTTAGAAATGGATACTATTTTAGTAGTACACACATTGAATGCTTATATGGTTTCATATATGAATTATTACCAAATTATATAAAACTATAAACATTTTTTTGGGTATATATGAAAATAAATTTCTAATTGAATTAACTAGATTATATTGTGTTTATATTTTGGTCCATATAGTAATTTATTCTGTGGGTGAGATAGAGGATTAAAAAATATGAAGTATGAGATATCCATGAGTGAGAAGGTATATCGTATGGCCAAAATGCACCTTTACTTGAGTGTGTATGAAATTGTTTGTATAATGGACTATCCTGATAGGGAATGTTGGTCCAATTTAGATATGATTTGAAACCAATATGATAGGACCTACCATGATTAAAAGGGATAAGTATAGGATATGATGAATAACCTCTCTTCAGTGATAGGTGATCACTTACTTCTTGGACACAATACCCAACCGTGGTAGTGTTTGGAATAAATGAGATGGAATACCCATAGTATTATGTGTATGAAATAGGTTACACATTTATTGGAATGATCCAATGATATAATTTTAGTATATCAATAATATTAGTGTCATTAGGTTTTATGTTTTCCTATTATGTACACAATGGATCGATGCACAAGGAGTGGTTGTGGGATTGATATCGTAAAATGTCTAGATAGAATAGGTGAAATGTTTATTTAATTTATTTAGGGATACATTTATATATTGGTGTATACATGGGGAACATTATGAGACTCTACAGAGATATATTTAGGATACCCTTAATGATATATTAGATGCATGTTCAGAACTTTTGTTTAACATTTAAGTAAGATCATAGGACTCACAGTATATCAGGAATGATCATCATGAGGTTATCATGAGATTGGGAGTGTAGTGTGGCCCAAAGTTATTAGTAAGGAATATTTTTTCTTTCATTTTTTTAATTTATTTTAATTATTCATGATTATACTTGTAAGTGATAATCTATATTGTGTGAATATATAATTCATTATAAGATTAATTCAAGAATTTTTATTAATTGAATTATGCATGCTCAAATTATATGTTTCAGATGATTGGTTATTTTTATTGTTGTTACACACTAATCCAAGTGTATAGTCTCCCTATTGTAAGGATTGATTCTTACCATATTTTCAATAGTATATGAAATATATGGAGGTATTTTGGAGGTCATGTATCATCAATGGATTTGGGTAATGGTATATGGCTACTAGAACAGGGCATTACAATATATCGACATAAATATTTATTCTGTTTTACTATTTGGGAAATGGAATACAAGTGGCATAAAATGTGTTCTAAAATTTCATGCACCCCAAAAAAGTGCGTAATGAACACATTTTCCAATCTGATGTCTAAGATTCTATTGGTATGGGATTTTCATTCTTGTTTTTCATTATTATGGTTCACAGTAAAATTTAATATGATTCATTTTTAGAAATTATGATAAAATATTTTTCCTTTTAACAATTGGGTAGAAATATGTGTATGTGCATTATATATGGTGTGTAGGATTCACATTACATATGTGTGCTTAAACGTAACTTATTTCACTAATAATGGGGATATATGTTATAAAGTGTTGAGAAAAAATTATATAGAGTTTTCATAAATAATTTTTTTGAAATTATACTCAATGGAACCATGCAATTTTATTTCGTGATACATCATATGAGTCATTTTATAAGATTTCATTTAATTAAGTCTATGTAGTTCCTTCATATAGGGGATGTATAGTGACCCTTAGGGCATCTGTATAAGAATTGTTTTCTTAAGGGAAAATCCAATGATGGGTATGGGTATCATTGAATATGCATGGTTAGTAACATAGTTTCAATAATAACTTATATGGTGGTCTACCTTTTTTTTAAACTCTACGTAACCAGACTAATATATAACGTGAATACCCCTAAGACGGTCGTGAAAATGCACATGGATTCCATGTTCTTAGTATCACATTTGAGTTAGTAGGAATGATCGACAAGATTACAAGACCATTTGACCTTGTGTATGATTTTAGTGGAATGATAACATCATGGGTGGAAACTAATGGTCTTGAAATTATGATCCTGTAGTGGAAGATTGTGAATTTATCCCAAGGTCATTGAGATTCTTGGGGTCAATTCAAAATCATGAAATTAGGTGCTTTTTGGTAAATAAGGATGAAATACAAAAGGATAATGGTTTGCTGGTAAGTCATGTGAGCCTTTTCTCAATGCGAAACAAATCATTAGAGTATGAGTTTGGTTTTATGATTTGGTTTTATAAGAGTATTAACCTATTAGGGACATTATAGATCAATTAAAATAGTGGAAAATAACAAGTGACAAGGTTTATAGAGACTCACTTTTCCTGGAAAATGTTTTTTCCAGTGCTGGAGAGGATTTTTGGGAGAATTATTACTGTGGGGTGAGGAGGTAGGTGTGGGTTACACATTCTGCCTTCCTATTTTATAGTCCATTTAGTGGCCTATATTTTTTGTGGAATTGCAGGTTCCATGAGATGATTATGTTCATGGTGGCTCTAAAAGTTTGATGATAATATGAGTTTTCTGAATTATTTTTATAGGTGATATTGTGAATGAATTAGGGCAACAAGGTATGATTGTTTTGAAGTTTTGGTCCATGAATGTTGTTTCTTGGAATGGTGTAGTGTGGTGTAGGTGGAGGAGAACGTGTGAAGTGTTAAGAATATGTTAATTGTTTCACTCGTGTAGTAGTGTAGATAAAAAACTAATGGTGTTCATACCATTGGTTGAAGGAGGTTTTGATCCTTAATTTTTATGGATTTTAAATTTTTTTTGAGGTGACATTCTTCGGGATAATGTAATGATGATTGATGGGGTTTCATGGTATCCCTCATGTATGAGTAGGCCTCTAATTTCTACCTGTTAAATATAGTAATTGGTGGAGAATGGCCTTTTGAGATAGGGTATTTAGTATATTTGAGAGATGATAATGATACTTCTATGGAGGTTAGAATCATATCAATAACAATGGTTTGAACCTAATATTATATGTTTCATGGTTAAAGTGAGGCATGTGTATTGGATGCTAAGGTGACATAGGGATATTGGTATGTGGTAAGAAACATTTATATTTTGTTACATTGGGGTTGTCAATTTTTATAAATATATGTGTTTCTTTGGGATTCCATTTTTTATAACTAGGATTTAAAAAATGGTTGTGTTATCTAAGGGTGTGTCAACGCATGGGGTGATATCATGGAAACTAGGGTGTGAAATTCATAATCAAATAGAGGAATTACATTGGATGTTGGGATTTAACATCTAATTGTGTGTTTGTATTATTGTATGATTCCTTTAGGAATTATGAAATATTTATTGGATGAGATGTTGTGATGAATAATCAATAGGTCATGTGAGAATGTTCAAGAAATGTTATCTAAAAACAAACATTCTACTATTTTCAGGAGAAACTAGATGCATATAGTTGTAATCTAAATTAAGAATTTACTTATATGGTTATATGAGAATAGTATTAGTGATTAATATAGTGGGGATAATAATCAAATTGAATAACCCTCCATTTAAGTGAAAAATTATATTGGGGATGAAAATAAGCTTCTCATAGAATTATACCATGACTCAATATTTTCTCAGTTTTGATGGGTGTAAATTAGTATCAACTTAGTATTTTAACTACTAATGAGTAAGTGGCTAGGCATATGATTTATATTTTGTTTTGTTTGTTGATGTTGTATAGAGAAATGATTTTCCCTACTAAGATGGAATTCATTGAGGCTTTAATGAAATGATAAACACACTACTTGGGAGTGATGACCTAAGGATGAGAATGACTTCTAAAGGATGAGAGGAATTATAGTGGGAATATTCTAAAAAACCATTTATTTTTGTATCATTAATTTTAAATAGATTTTTTATTTTTATCTTGAGACATTGGTAATTCCACAAACTAAAACTTGGATAAATAATTAAATCATTGAAATACCCCCATTGATGTTTATTTTATTATTTAATATAGAGTGAATAGTGATTTAGGTGCTCGAGGGGATGCTGAAGAAGGGTCAGGCTAACCCTTAGTTGATTTTACAACTATAATTAGGAATCATGCTACTACCATAGGAATTGTGTCATTGCATAGTCATGTGATTCATGTATTATTAAATAGGTTGGAGAACACTCTTTATAATGGAAGGTATTTCAATGGTCGTGTTGTAGAAGAAGGGCCATGCCATAGACTAGAGGCTACATCAGGGTTATTTCATAGAATTAATTAGAGTTATTATATACCATAGGTATGAAATACAGTGTATAGGATGGAACATCATCATGTAGGTCCCTCTACGGGCTGGGTATAAGGATCCCCCACAAACCCCAAGTTGAGTTGTGTCGATGATCCTTTTTCAGTGACATAACAAATTGCCAGACAAGGGACAATGGCCCCTATGTCCAGTCCATAAGAATGTCTGTGGATAGTTTTTTTACTAGTTTTAGACATGAATTTTCATTATCATTCCACCTTGTTGTTCAATGGGATTACATGCACAGAGAATATTCTTTTGGAAAGATATCCATCCATTTATCCCTCATTCAAATCTCCTTGGTGGGGGCTATAATTTTTGGCATTTTTAGAGTGTATCAGAATTACATTATCATATTTATTCCACTATTATTTGATTCCCTTATGACCTTTTTACTCCATGTGTCTTTGGTCATGGTTTTGGATATGTTCTTAATGAATCGTGGTGGAAATATGTGAAAATTATGGGACTTCATTTACAATGGCTTCAGGATGTCTTAGAAGGATCATCACATGCCATAATTCTCCATTTTTGATGAAGTAAATTGTTTACCAAATTTATTTTTTTATTTCATTAAATTTGATGAAATTGATGACTTTCTATGTTTCGAGTGGTAAAAATGTATCTTGGAATGGTGTCACGACCAGTCCTCGGGGCCCGTGCAGTGACTACCCCAAGACCGCATTCCATAGGCTAGGGGCTGGAGATTATCACCAAAGGCGTAAATCCCGATAACAGGGAAGGCATTGCCTTTATAAAAGTAAACCAACACAATAGAGTACACAACTGTAGCAACCACTAAGTTAACTGAGTACAAAAGTAAGTGTTGAAAAGTAAATGGTCCAGTATACAAACCCAACTGAATGTACAGTACAACTGAATAGTAAGTACAACAACAGTAAAATAAAGTAGCAACCACCGAGTCGTCCAACGGATATCCCACCTGAAGGGTGGGTATATATGGTTTCCTCAGCTCCTCGGGTCCGGCCTCCCGCTCCGTGTACGTCCCGTCTAGTGTTCCACCTTCGGGTACCATCCAGCTCCAAAAGCCTCCACCTCGATCAGTGATGTCCGTTGTCTTCATTTAACACAATGTAGTGTGGGCATAGCCCATGCAGGAGTGAGTATACGATACTCAGTAGGGACCCCGAGACCCCTGAAGGTCTCCCAGAATCCACAAAAGATAAACCACTAAGGAAAGATACAATAATGAAGTATCAACTGACTCTACATAGGTATATGACCATACATATACCTAAGTCATCAATTCCAGTTCGGCAACAACTCTTGAGCCCAAGCACATCCTAGTCCACACAGGAAAGAAGTCACTCACACCAATGGTAATGATTGAATAGTTAAGACTCAGCTCACACAAGTATACTAATTTCTAAGAGGGGTGGAGATGATTTGATGTAGCCTCTGAATCATCTCCTCTGTCGAACCCACGTAGAATCCTAGTACAGAAGTCATCACTGCTGAACCCACATAGGATCCAAGTACAGTAACCATCGCTGCCGAACCCATGTAGGATCCAAGTTCAGTTGTCATCGCTGCTAAACCCACAGAGGATCCAAGTATAGTCATCCTCGCTGCCGAAACCACGAAGGATCCAAGTACAGTCGTCATCGTTGTCGAACCGACGGAGGATGCAATCACGGTAGTCGTCGCAGTTGCAGCCAGCTCTAGGGTTCCTGCACTCAGCACGCTCGATTTCGGGAGGGTATGATTCTCGAGTAAAGGGATCGATACATCAACTACCACTAAATCCAGAGTTGATGTATCCTGAAGTTCTGTCTCGTCAAATGGAACTCAACGCGACAGACGACGCGTTAATCGGACGCCCAGCCTGAGAGATATTGGTCTTTTCGTTCCAAGGTCTCGGTTGGAAATATGATCGTTCCAAACCCAGCCATTTTCCAAAGATGTCCAAAACTCACTTAGAGTTTTGAAAAAGGACCGCCACATCATTAGGGTCCTAGTGCCGCAGAAGGCGCGTCGATCAGACACACGGTCTTTGAATTATTCATTTTATGTGAATACGGGCCCGACCCGTTAAGCCCAGTGGGCTGGCGGGTCGGGTCAAACCTATTGTGGCGGTTCTGACCTGGCAGGGGTGTCGGATTGGCCCAATGAAATGCACAACCTGACCCTAAAGGGCATGGTCCAGCCCGACCCGAAGCAGCGCGGCCCGACCCGAGGTGGCACGGCCCGACGCGGCGCGACGCGGCGCGATGCAGCCTGGTTGGCCGCGGCTTAGCCCGAAGGCCGAGCGGTCCGGGGGGTGGCCCCCCGGCTGCCCGAACCGATGATGCCATGAGGCGCCGCCCTCCCAAACTGGACAGCTGGAGCTAGCCGGCCTTCTGGCGCAAGCGGCCTTCTCGGGCGGGCCGCGGGTTCTCTCGCGCGGCGCCCTCCTATCGCCGTAGGTCTCCTCCACCCGGCCGGCCGACGGGCCGGACGGTTCTTCCGATGAAGTAGCCTGCTCGGGTAGGCCACGGTCTTCCATAGCGCAACACTGTGGGGTTCCGCGGTTCCTCCCTTCGGTCCGGACGGCTATGGCTGACCGGTTCTTCCTCGGTCGAGTGGCCCGCGGTTGCGGGCCGGGGTTGTTCCGCACGTGACCGGCGCACGGTCGCCGCCTTCAATTGTCACTGCTTCCCGATTCCAAACAAGAGAAGAAACGATGGAGGGTTGTCAGGCCGTGTTTGTTCAGCCCATGCCCTCTGCGTTAGGCAGTAACAATCAGCCAAAGATGTTCACTTGAATACAACAAGAATGAATGATCAATTTATTAAAAATAAATTAAGCAAACCCCCTACCTCGAATATGGTTTTTTCATCTTTGACACGGAAAGCTATGTTGCCCCATCAACACTGGGAAAGAACCATCGTCATTGGCGAGTTCCCCGTGTTGTTGTCTCCTCCCTTTATGAGGAGGAAGAAGAGGATTGGAGAAATGTGGAGCGTTCTTCGCTAATAGGGAAGGACGTTCTTCGTCGAAGAGTCGGTGTTCTTTGAAATCTCTAGTTCTCTCTCCCAAAGTTTTCCCAACACACTAAAAGCTTAAACTAAAATAATAGGTCATGCTATTAATTTGATTCACACAAAAAAGATTTAAAATTCAATATTTAAATCACTTTATTAATTAAATAAAGTGGTTCATTTCATTAATTAAGGTATGTTGGAAAAAAATAAAAGAGGGGGAGAGAGAGAGAGGAATAGTCATCTTTAATTAAGGGGGTTGTCATGAATTAAACAAAGGAGTTTAAGGGGTTTGAAATGAGTTATGGGAGATGAAAGGCCAGGGCTCATGTGGGACCCACCTCTCAAATATCCACAACTAGGAATTTGGGTGGGTGTGGGCCCCACCAACAACTTCCCATGGGAGGTATTAACTTCCTTAGATATAAAAATGTTCTAAATTTTTTATTTCACTTCTTAACTAAACCCCAAAATTTAGCTTACAACCTGAATAAAACACAACTGAAGTAAAGGTCCCCTAACAAAATTACCGGCGCTGTGAGTTCATTGGTGCCCTCTGATTTTAATTCCGAGCACCGGTTCAAAACATAGAAAAACCCGCTCGTTTGTTCACTGAACGTACCCGAGCTAAACTTCAGAAAATTATTCCGGGCACACCAGTCATCGTAATCATGTTCCTTTAGAAACTACGTACTCATAAAATTCCATAGAATTTAAGAAAAAAATTTCCATGAAATTTACGGGTCTTTTTAAATGGTTTCAAGGGTACACATACCATCTACATGTGGGTATTCATGGTTTTTTGTAGTTTTGGTGACATGGGGATGCCTGTTGAGATTTAGACTATTATTCCTCAATGAAATAAATTATATAATTTTTTATAAGTGGTAAAAAAAGTATTTTTATTTCTTATATCATGCTATAGGAGCTCAGTGGTTGTAATATCTTGGTAAAGGAATGAACGAGCAAGATAGAGGATGTATAGAGCATGGAACAAGTGGCTACTCCCTTTATGAGGTAGGTAATACCTAAAATATACAATGTATATCTTTTAATATATTATTTATTTCCTACAAGAATATTTTTTATACCAATGTTTATGGATTGGGATTGAGAGTTCCCTTGGTATAAGTGATAGGGTTGTTTTGTTTACTCAAACTATCTTTAAGATCACTTTATCACTTTGGGAAATATGAATATTCTAGAGACTGTGTCATAAAATGGGATAGGGAGTCGAGAAATATGATGATAGACATGAGGTAGTTTCCATGTTAAGAGGGGGTGAATTCGGTAGAATATTTTGATTCCCTAGGCTATATGGGATGAGATGGGAGGTGTTATGTCAAATAGTGATGTTCACATGGACATACATATCATTATTGTTGAATGAAATAGTCCAATGGGTGTATTGAGGCTTCATTTATGTTATTAATAGGGTATTTCCTTCAAGAAGGGAAGAAGTGTGGCATAGAGGGGGTTCCTTTAAACTTTCAGTTTGATAGATCTCCCATAAGACACCATATCTGTGTTAATGGAATGGTTGAACTTCTTGGCATGTGGCTATTAAGGGATAACCCCCTTTTAACTGAAGACTATATCAATGAAGAGGGATTAATATGGATGAGGGATTTTTATGAACGTTTGTATGAGCTTATGGTTAGGGTAAAGATGATCATTTGGGATGTAGTGCTACCAATGGGATATAGATATTATTTGGGATCCATTAGAAGAGAGAGATATGGGTCTCATTGACCCTTGTGGTAACCCTGATGGGTTGAATGAGATATTCTTCTAGATGTGGGGAGAATTATATACTAATAAGAATCCTTGTGATGACCTATGAGATTCCGAGATGGGTAATGTTTGATCATATTTATCCATGTAATTGTAATTGGGGAATGTTTATGGTGTAGGTGTTTTGGAACCATAGACCTGGTCTTACATAGATAATGAAGGCACTATAAGGTCATCCTTTAGTGAGATGAAGTTATATGATCACTGATTTATGGGACTTAGGTACCACAATCCTTTTCTCACATGTCCAATTCTAAAGAAAATCTTAAAAAATGGCCTTTATGAGAAGTGAATTGAAAAAAGGTAAACATATCATTATTATACATTATTTCCAAAATTAAACCTTTACCTCTCATAATAAACAAAATATCACAAGAACCAATGGTTTAGCTTCATTGAGGACTACCAAAATAATAATATTTTTTAGTGTACTTGTGATCATTTATACATAATGTTTACACACTAGAAACCCTTGATAACATATTATAAGTTATACTCAACTTCATAACCTGAAGAAATGGATAAAAAATAGGGGGTGAGTTTAAATTCATAGAATGGAAAAATATAACAACATTTCATCAAGGGAAAGATACTACGAATAAGAGAAAGTAAGAACTAGGTGGAAATATATTGTTAAAAACATCATAAAACATAAAGAGTATAACATAATTAATGATATGAGGACATGTAATATCAAATGAACATACAATGAACTATAATTTTCCAAAATTAATTTTCATATATTTACATGAATGTTTTATAAATATCAAAAATACAAGACCATTGAATAAATATTTATTTTTTTGTAGTCCAGATACACAATCCACATATTTCATAAATGATCTTCAATATATCCCAAAAATATCTCCCCTCTTAGTACTCATTATAGACATACCATACTGAAAACATTTTTTTTATAACATAGTTAATTAAAACAAATGAATGGTAGAGATTATAATCTCAATAGGGGTAAACATGAGGGATTTGAATCAATGATAATATGAAATCAAAAGATAATAATAATTGTGTGAGGTCAAGACCTAATTATACAATGATCATACCCAATTTTTCAATGATAATAAACATGAGTCATTGAATTTAAGATCTCAACCTTTTTATAAATGAATCATGATAATTTTCAAGTAGTCTTTTTACATTTACTTTGCTATACCTCGGGTGTGCTTTTCTTCAGGGTGGTTCAGTTGGAATTTGATTCATTTGGAATCAAATGGTGCAATGCACAATTGGAACATGGTTTTCAAAAACAATGCATCTACCCTAATTGAATCATGAAATCTCATCTAGAGGAGAATTTCATAGTTGGTACATGATATGTGAAATTGTGAGCCCTCTTAGGAAAAATTATTCACCCCTTGGGAGAGGCACATAGTTAATTTGCATGTTTTGACAAACCATTTCCCCCAACCTAAGAAACCATGCATGTGGGTATTTAATTACCTATTAATTTATTTGAAATTCTTGATCTCTGTGGTATTGAAAAATAATCACCCCCATTCCATCCTAAACCTGTTATGATTATTTTTGAAGCTCCCTTGAGAATTATATGTCTCCTTGATCCCATTTATTGATGTATTGAAAATTCATATAAAGTATTATCTCTCTTTTGTTATCAAATTTCTTCCCTAATAGGATTTATGTCTCCCTATATCTCTTTTCATATGATGAGGAAAAATGTTTCTTCTATTTTAAATGGTTTTGATCTTGGATTTTTTTGATGTTAATACATTGTTTCTTGATCTTATGTTTTGGTCATAGATCATTTGTGCCATTATCATCCTAATCATTCTACATTAATTTGGGGATTTCCAGTTTGGTGAATGTCTATTTTTGAGTTTCAGTTTGGTGGCCTAAATTTAAAAATCCATGAAAATTAAAATAATATAATGTATGTAATTATAAAATTTCAATTTCTATGTTTTTCCATCATATATTGAATTATATTAATGAATTTTTCTATTAATGAATGGAATCATGGAATTGAGGTATTAGTTTGATTATGAAATTAGTGGGATATTAGGATTATAAAATTTCTTAATAAATAGGATTATGTAATTGAGTGACAATGGTAATTAATTTTTGGTAATGAAACACCGTGATGAGTTAATGGATATTATCATTAAATTATTATAATTGGATTAATGTTGAAATATTCATATTATACCATGTGATGAATGTGACGAACAATAATGGTTTTGGAAAATAAACATTCTGAACTGTTATGTGAATAATTGATATGTGGGTTAATAATAATTAACCTTCATATCTGGGAAATATGTGATATGTGTTATTTATTGATAAATGAGGTGTGGTACTTGGACTAATGCATTAAATACACATAGCGTGCTATTTTTTCCCTAGTCCCAAAATGCATGAATGTGAATATTTTTGTATGGGACAAAGACTCCTGATCCTATTACCCATGATGTGTAGGATAGGGATCATTTCTCTAAATACCATCATGGTTCCATACATAATTTTCTAGGCCAATTGATATTGGCCTTGGATTGGGGTTTTAAGTGGACATCATATGAATGTGGAATGAATTGATTGATGAAAACCCATGATGTAATGAATAATTATATACCATGGTAATGTTTTGAATCTAGCATTGGATAAAATATGTATTGATGGTATGGGTGTCATTGTTAACCTAAGGAATTATGTGGTAAATTAATGAATAATAAAATGTGACAATTATTTACATTATTTATTGTTTAATTTTCATTATATAGCTGTATACAAAATTTTAGGCAGTATTTTGTTTTAAAAAATATTAGTGGTGGCCTACTGAGTTGTAATAACACACTAATCAGGTAGCCTGATCGGTACGAATATATACTTCATGTTTATAGGACATGATGAAGGAAATAGACCTATGTTATATGGTTTTGTTGCTATGTATCTTGGATGAGGGAACCAGAAACAATTTTTTGACCCACATGGGAGTTTTTTGTGTCTCTATTTTTGGTTTTGTATTTGACACTTAACACATATTTGGAATTACATATCTACTAATTTGGTTTTGATATTGTTTTCCCATTTTTTAATCATGTGGTACAAGTCTATATTATTTTTTGTATTATTATTGTTGGTGTTATTCATCACTTAGTTATTATTTATTTATTTATTACTGTTTTAAAACGTTAAAAATGAGTGTATATTCTATATTATAACCTCTCTTATTATCATTAGCCTCTGCTGTACGAGAGGGTGTGTCTCTGATCAGGTGACCAACCGACTCGAGGCACGAACAATTGGAACCTGAGTTGGGATGTTACAATGTTTTATCAAAGGAGGACTCTTTTCTTTAATTTGTATTTTTATTTGGTAAATGTAGATAAGATAATTCCTTGAGTCAGACCTTTTTCAAAGATATCATGCTTGGGAGTAGCTAACTTATTTATAGGTAAAAAACAAGTACCTCGAGTGGAATATTTGTTATTGGTGTATTTTGTTACATTTGGGTGTTATTTCACCTTGAGTGATGCACATGTTTTTTGGTGATGTTGTTTTATGAGTTTTTATCCTAGTCATATATGAAATGGGAGTTGTGAATACATTTATCATTCTAGGAACATAGGAATTATAATGATGTGCATCATTTTATTCCGACACAGAAATGAATTTTTTTGGTGAGTAGATTGAATGAAAATTTCGTTCTTTACATTTTCATCTTAAATAAAAAGGTTCATAATATGAAACATATAATTGTAAATGATGATTAACATTGATATTATAATTAATATGTGGATTTATAATGGTAAACCTTAATTATGAATGTTTTTCCCTATGTTACCCATGACCTCGATGAGTAATTGTTGATGGTACGGAATTTGCATCCATTTTGACCATGGGGAGAGGTACAGGGGATGACTTGTTGTGGATTTATTTGAATCCATTTCATTTAAATGTGATAATGTTTTGTATTGTGTCATATTATTTATGTTTTTAATTTTAGATATATACCTTCACAATGATTCCTGTTTATAGTATAATAGGATGATATGGATAAAAATGATCTTCCAGTAGTGGATCATGAGGATCTTATAGTTTTAGGAGGAGCTATAGAAAATTTCCATGAGAAATTTTTTTACCTATTAATGATTATGGAAATAGACCTAGGGAGGGTTGTGTGGAATACATTTGACTTGATAAAGGATCTCTAGTTTCAGTTCCATCCGACATTCACCTATGACGGTATACTTGTGTCAACAATGTTTTGGATTAAGTCTATCCTAAAGATCCTTGTCCACTTAGAGACTCCTATTTGGAAGATAGTCAACATGATTATTTCATGTTAAATGGTTACACACAACTATCATAGGATATCCAATCTATAGATGGAAAACTAGAGAATATGGATTTGATGTAATTCTAGGTGATGTTCTTGGAGGTCATTAACCATCAGATGCTCAGGAATGAGAGGGAATGAGGATTACGCGGTTGACCCAAGAGAGAATTTCCATGATGCACTATGTCAAATGGTTTACTGGTTTTTAGAACATTATTATATCATTGGAAGGTTTGGGGATACTATGGAGATGTAGTTTTAGGGTGGTCTTAAATATGAGATAAAGAACTAGGTTAACATCTTTAGGATGAATATGTTTTCTGAGATTGTGAATCAGGCTCTCATATTTGAGTTGAACCTATAAGAGGATTCGAGTGGAGGACATGTGGTTTCTATTGAATTTCTACTAGGTATGTATTATAATATTAGGATGTTTTTCTATGTTACTGTTAACAACAAAAGTGTACATTCGAGTTTCCAAGGGGTTGGATCAGTTACATAGGATAAGAGTGGAAATAAGAGTGGCCATTGCAATAGTCCGGGTTACTATCATAGTCTGTTCACCCAACCATCATAGGAGTTTCAAGATTGTAGAAGTTTGGGATACCTACTATATATCTATAGGAACCCACAACAAGTGGGTAATGACGGAGGATCTAGTAAGAATCAGAGTGTTGGAAATACGTCTTTTATTGCATATCAGTATGGAAATTTGATTACTAATTACCATGGAGTTCAATGTAGTGGGTCTGGTACTTCTAGTTATGAACATTTGAATCACCATATTGGTGAACTTTAGTAACAAATAATACATAAGAGGTAAGTGGGGTCTGATAATTTCATGCATCTCACCCTACCCTGGTGGATAGAGAGTTTGGTCCATCAATATTTAGAGGTACAATTCATTTATATTCTATTCTATATAGTTCCATAATTGATAAAAGGGTTTGTCATTATTTTTTAACAACATGTGAATGAGTACTATTAAATAGGTTAATTTATTATTAAGGTTATGGACAATGATACACCATTGGGGGTATAGTCGAGTGACATCTGTTTGTGGAAGGAGTGTTCTCTTGAGGATTAGCTTGTATCATTTTTATGGATCTCAACATCCTTAATGTGTCAAGATTTGACATTATTTTTGGTTATTGAATGGTTAGTATCATACTGATACCACATTTATATTTACCATAGGATACTGGTCTTTATATCTCTTGAGGTTAATAGTTTCATTCATCTAATAGAGTTGGATATTCAGGGGTCATGTAGGGAAAGTTCATTAGCATTTGAGGGAGGTTACCACATAGTTTCCAATACTTTTTTTCTTGATGAATGGGGTGTAATTAATGATTCCTTTCTATCCGTATTAGATCTGTTCCAGGATGTATTTCCTATGGAATTATTAAGGATTCCGCTTAAGATAGATGTAGAGTTTACTATTGACCTCATGTATGGGGATAAGTTGGGTTTCATACCATCATATTTAGTAACACCAATAGTGCTTCAAGATATTAAGAATCTTCTAGAACATTTTATGTATAAGGGATTTATCTTTATGAGTGTTTCTACTAGGGGTGCCCTTGAATTTTTTAATATTAATAATAGTGGGGACATTATTTTATATATTCACCCCTTGAATTTGAACCGGATTTAAGAAAAAGAACTTTTATCCTATTCTGTATGTCAATGATCTCTTAGACCAGTTGAGAGGATCTTCTGTGTTCTCCAAGATGGACATGTGAATTAGATATCATATTTTGAGAGTTTAAACTTCTGATATACTTCATACCTCTATTAGAAGTAGGTATAAACTATATGAGTTCATCTTTATGTCGTCCGGATGGATGAACTATCTGGTAGAGTATTTTTCCTTATTGAACTGTGTCTTCCACCTATAATGTGATCATTTTTTGGAATTAGGGGAAGACAACATGGTGAAATCAAAGAATCATGATGATCATTACCAACATCTTAACATAATCCTATGTTTACTAAGAGATCATGGACTATAAGACAATATATTTTAGTTTCAATGTTGTATTAGACTCATACAGTTCATGGGACACATCATTATTGAGGATGGTGTGTTGTAGGACCAAGAGAAGATGATTTTAGTAGTTTCATCGGAGCATTCTGGTATTTTTTTTTAAATATGATATTTTTTGGGTTTGGGGGGTAATTATTGAAGGTTCATCCAAGAATATTCCCTCCTTTCATCACCACATTGGTATTGAAAAATAAGGGACTTAATTTCAAATGGTCAGTATCATGAGAAAACGATTTCAATGAGTTGAATAAGTAGTTTAATATGACACTGACATTGATCCTACATGAATCACGTGAGGAGTATATCTTGTTTTTTGATGCATCTAGGATTGTAATTGTAGATGTGTTGATGTATGGGGATTGATTTGTGGAATATGGGTCATGAATATTGATGCCACATGAACGAATTATCCTACATGTGATCTGAAGGTAACAATGATGGTTTATGACTGGAAGAGTTCACAACATTATCTATTAGGGAAATAATTACTGTGTATATCATCAAAAAATATTAATGTATATCTTTTCACCATAAAATTTGAATCTCCATCAATGTGGATGGGTTTATTATATTTATTAATTTTATTTTGTGGTAACATAAATACCAAGGAATGGAAATAGTGTTGTTGGAAACTTGATTAGGAAAAAACATACTCATGAAGTTTAGGAGTCTAGTTATGAGTGGAAGATTATAATATTTATGGATAATATCCATAGTGTGGTTTGGGAGGGCCTGTGTCATATGACCCACATATCAGTTTCAGTTGGGTATGCACTCCTAATCCAGATCAAATAGAGATGGTTTGAGGATCTGGAGTTCTTGGTCTTATGAGAAAACCTTGAAGATGCAGATTCACCTTCAGATTGGTATATAATTTAGGATGAGATCATATTTGTTTGGAACCACATTGTTCAACTTCATGAATGTGAGAGAAGATAATTCACTAGTTTCTTGCCTCAATGTTGGTGGTGCATCCTCATATGAAAGAAGTGACCTACGACTTATGTCGAAGGTATTGGTTTTTAGGATTGAAAAAGTATATCAGAGGATTTTTTACATGATTCTACACCAATTAGTTGGTGATGGTCAAGAAAAACTCTCTAGTGGTTTAGTACAGTCATTTCCTAATCTGGAATGGATGTGGGAAGTCATTACCATTGACAATGTTTCGGTTATTTCAAGGATTCCTTAGAAGAACAATGCTATTTGGGTGATTGTGGACCTATTGATTAATGTAGATCATTTATTTCCCAAATAGGAGACTTCTTTAGTTTATCGGGTGGGGGACTTGTATATACATAAGATAGTCTACCTACACTAAGTACTACATAGTATTTTTTCAAACCATGACTCATGTTTCACTATGTGATTTTAGAAATTCTTGATGAAGTTTCTAGGAACACATGTATTTTTTGTATACCTTTATTCCTATAAAAAGATGGTACATTGAAATGAATTATACATCCTTTGATGGATAAGCTATGGGAATATGTCCTAGACATTGAAGGGTCTTGGGAGAATCAAATATTGCTCGTCAATTTATCCTATAAATTTAGTTATCACAAGAATAATTATATGGAACAATATGAGTTTTATTATAGTAGGACATGAAAATCCCCTTAATGTTGGAAGGAGGTTGGCAAGTTAGACTTGTTGGGGTTGGGTCTTATGTTGGAGACATCAGAGAAGTTTCAACTGATTCAAAAATGTATTGCTACAGATCAGAGTATACTGAAGTCATATGAAGATTGATGTGGATGACACATGAATATTACATAGGGAGATCATGTTTTCATTTAGTTGTAACATATATTTGGTCACCATTCTATTCAGAGAAACTTCACATAAGTACCTATTATTTCCATACCTTTTTATATATTTGATAGAATCATGCTGCTGGAGTTCTGATTGGATCTCCCATAGAGGTATCATCCTATTCATGACAATTTTTATTGGTCACATCTTTAGTATTATCAACCTGGACCTACTCATGTGTCCTATGTTGAGGATATTGAACATGAAACTGATGTGTCTTTTGAGGATCATCTAATACATTATAAAGATCGTAGTGAGAAAATGCTTTAGGCGGAGACTGTTGTTATACATTGAGTATTGTGGCAACATGGATGCATTTTAGAGGAAACATGGGAGAGATAAAGAGATATGTCATCTCGATGTCCTAATCCTTTTATCTCTAAATCATTAAAATTATTTGGAGTATCGGTCATAAAAGATATGTTATAATGTTTGGATATTTTAAGATCCCAAACATTGTGGAGATGACTCATACTAATTTTCAGTTACTCTTTTTTCATGTTTTGGTTATGAATTGGGTGATATTTGTTTCATGGTGATTCATGTGAAATTTTGATAATTTTGAAAGAAAAATCGGTAGTGCATGATTGGCGCATGATTTTCTTAAACCATGATCCTATAGCCAACAAACAGTTTAATCCCAGGAAAAGGGCAATTTCCTGGTCGATGCATGGTTTTTAAAATGGTGTTCCCTCTTTGGAGAAACCGTGGACCCCTATGCAAAGGTGTATGGTTCGGTTGAACATTTTGAAAAATAGTTCCCCTACCCAAGATAAAATATGGACCAGTTTTTGCTAACCATGATATTTGTTTTAATCTCCCAAAGAACCCTTTATTGACCCTATTCACTCCCACTAAGCCCTAAACCTATTCTAATATTTTTTGAATCCCCTAGGTGGATTCCAAGGCCTTTGAAACCCATTTATTTACAAATAGAAGATTCATCTGAAGGATCATCTCTCTTCTCAAAAGTAATTTTTTCACCGATATGATATCACTATCTTTACACAATTTCTAGATTAAGAGGACTGAATTTTCCTTCATTATTGATGGTTTAAATCAAGGTTTGGATGTATGATAATCCATTGGATCATATTCTTAAGTTTTAATGGTGGATCTTCCGTACAGTTGTGATCATGGGCGTTCCTCTTCAATTTCAAAATTTCCAGTTTGGAGAACATCTATCAACAACCATTAGATAGGTTTTACAAATGTGAAATACAATTATATTGATAACAATTTCACGTTAGTAATCAAGAAGTTTAAATTCCCACATTTTGAAAATGAATTTTGTTTGAGATTATATAATTGGATAATTAATTAATGGAATTATGTAATTGGTGGATTAATATGATTTTGAAATTGGTTACATTTTAGGATTATGAAATTAGCTAATTAATGGGAATATAAAATTTCCTGATAATGGGAATTAAAGTGTTTTTTGTAATAACCTTGTAAGTTCAATAGAAATTATAATTAAATTTTAATAAATGGATTTAAGGTAGAATTATCATATTTTTGGATGTGATTAAAGTGATGAACCTTGACTATTAAGATTAATTGAAGTGATGAACCATTATGTTAAAAACTGATAAGAGTGTAAATGATGATTTACCTTAGTGAATTTGATATATGTTATTAATTGATAAATACTGCATGGGACAAGGAATGAAGATCCAAATACCAACGGGGTTCCAGGCTAATGATTTAGGCCTCTAATTCATGCATGTAAATATTATTATTTGGGATAGGTACTCATACTCGAACAACTGTTGTGTTATGGGATAGGGACTAATTCTCCAAACAAACATAGGGTGCCAGACATGATGTTTTGGGCCCAAGATATTGGAATTACAGTTTTAAGAGGCCATAATATGAAACTGTAAGGAATTGATTAATGAAAACACATTATTTATTGAAACATGATATCCCTTGGGGACGTTCAGACTCTGAAATAGGAAAAGGAATTTATTGATTATTCGGTTTCATCCTGAAAATATGGAATTATGTTGTTAATTGAAGAATAATGAAATGTGATAATTTTTTCTTTATATATTGGAATTTAAATTTTATTCAACTTATATAATTAATTTAGTTTTATACACAATTATTGGAGGTCTACTGGGTTGTACTCGAACCCTTCTCAGGTTTTATGATTTTTAACTAAATAGTCATATTGTTTTTAGGATGGGATAAGAGAAATATCTCTATTTTTGATGTTCTAGGTGGGGAGGAGCATCGATGAAGGAACCATAAAAGATGGGGAAATAAAATTGGGACTTTACATTGTCTTTATATTTGGGGTTTCATTTTACATATGACACATATATGACATGACACATCTACTACTTTGGTTTGGATGTTTTTCCCTATTATGGTTATAATGTTATGCTAGTCTATATTGGTTATTATTATATTCTGATTGTTTTTATTCAACATTTGTTTATTTTTTATTTAATATTCTCTATTGCACAACTTCAATAAAGAGGTTATAGTCTCCCCATTCTATCCATATTGTACCCTCACTGTTAGTTGGAAGCCTATAGAATATGTGGAGGCTTGCCTGAGGTCATGTGACCAACTGGGTCGGGGAACCGTCATGTGGAACTTTTTTTGAGATGTTACATTGAATAATTCTTTTTCATTTTAAACAACCGGAATCATAATAGTAAGAATCATAAAAAATAAATCAGGAACCATAACATCATGTCATAAATGTGTGGTGACATTAACGATTTAGAAATAATTTTATAACTAATCATAAATTAAAAATACCAGAAAATCATGACGGATCATGCATCAATACCCATGTACCATAATGGATTAAGTACGTCATCTTGTTTCTAAAATTGGGTCACACACATCCTCTTGTTTCCCATTGCCGACCAAGTTAATCAACTTGTTTCATATAAAAGGTTAGGAAAACCAACATGTTTCCATATAATTATCACATGTAATATAGTATATTATCCCATTCATCATAGGGATATATAATTCTAGGTCCCCCCATCACATTCAAAAGCCATAAATATTTTTCAATAAGATTATTAAATTTTCAACATATCATCATATATTAACTTTTGAAATGAAAATGGGTTTCATAAACATTTTAGAAATCCATCATATTGTATCTCATAGAAAATAATTTTTTTTTCATAAAAATGTCATCAATATAATAATAAAAAGTCCAATGAAAAAATAAGGATGGTTCCATTATAAAATATATATAGTTAATGATAATTAACACAAAAAGATTCTTTAATAAATGAATATCATATGGAATATCATGAAAGACGGTGTTGAGTAAAATACCTTTTAAATTTTAAAATAAATACATTAAAATATAAATATTTAAAAAATATTATTGAAAACATTTTTAATTTTTTTTAAAATCTGTAAAGGATTGTTCAAAAAATTGAAAGGTCAAATAGGATCGGAATTCCATTCATTCCATAGAAGTTAATAGAAAAAATTTCATTCATTTTTTATCCAAAAAGTCAAAATGTACTTCATTTGGAAATCAAAAAGTAGATTATTTTTAAATAATATTTTAAAATAATTCAAGTTAAAGTAAAAAATTAATTTTAAAATTAATTTATGAATATAAATAATTATTAATATAAATTTTATAAATCATATACTTTGAAGAGAAAAATTCTCAATTGAATAGTAAAACATAGTCTGTTTTCCTGAACTTCATTTTTTGGTCTCCTAGTTACTTAAATTGAATAAATTGAAAGGAAAATATGTGTTTTAAAGACATGTCCATAGTAGAATATAAATGGATGGGATTTACCATATATGATTCATATAATATCCTCATTTAATGTTTATGTATAAACAATCCTGGTTTGAAATTGGATTGAAATAAAAATACCTTACTGCTTTGGTAACATTAAAATAAAAAATTAAATAAAGTGAGAACCATTTATGGAAATAAATATCCTCATAATTTTATTCAGATATTCATTATATAATCATGGTATTTTATAAATAAATATCATATTTTTTAGGTTAATACTCAATGCATTTCATAAACACACTACCAAGGACAATAATAGTTTATTTTTCTGGAAACCAGAATCACAATTTTATTATTTAATGAATGATATTAAACTTATAGAAAAAATAATTTATCACATTATACTCTAATTAATAATTCCCTACAAAAATAAATCTTCATAACATGGTTAAGGTTATATAATAAATGGTGAGCCCATATACTTAAAAAGGGAAAACATAAGAGATATCAATCTATGATCATATGAAATAATGAGATTATTATAAGGGTATTTTATCATGAAAATAATTTCATAACTAGAGTTTCATAGATAATAAATTTTATTCATGGAATTAGAGATTATCATTTTAGAAATAATGGCTTATAAAACTGATAAATCATCATTAATATATCATTTACCATAATCTTATTTCATTAAATTTATATACAAATACAAATACAGAGAAACCATTTCATATAAAAAGGTTAACTACAAATACCATAAAAATATTGGGTAATAACTTATTAGATGTTCCCATTATCCATCTGGATACACTTGTTTCTCATAGTGGATTTGGATGCACATGTTTCCCATGGTGGATCCTGACTCACCAGTTTCCCATAGTGTATTAATCCCACAAACTCTTTTAATATTATTATTTAATATGATATATATCTTTACCCAATGTGTTAGATGGAGATATAGGTCATACCCATATAATTATTAAAACTATACTAACATCTACCAAAATATCACATAACATTCATTATATCATTACATCATAACCCATGTAAAGAAAAAGAGTTTAAACACATATCATTAGCATAAATGTTTACCATCTAGAGAATTAATAAGGGTGGTATTAATAAATATTTTCTTTGATAACAAATTATTAACATAAATGAATGTTATCATATATGGGAAATGTTTTCTAAATATCACTGGGACCATTTCATGATGAATATAGCCTTTCCACTTTTTTTGAGAAACCTAAACCATTTTAAAAATACATATCATTGAAAATAAACTTTGAAAATTTTAAATTAATATTTAAAATTATTTAAATCATTTATTATGGAAATTTTCATTTCCATTAAGAAAAAATTGAAAAATTAAAAATTTTCAATATCCTTTTCTTTGAAAATAATTATTGAAACTAGAAAAGATGGTTTAAAACCCATTTTAATCATTTATTGATGAAAAGAACCTTTCACATTAAGAAAAACTTTTTAAACCATAAATTTTTTGAAAATCAACTTGTTTATAAAAAACCATGAAAATATACATGGTATTTACTAAATCATTGAGTGGTTTTGTCAATTGGAAATACTTTCCAAGTCTTGCACGTTAAACCAATGATTCCCTTTATAATTTTGGTAAATTCCAAATAGGCCTTGTTTTGAAATAAATATAAATATTATTATTACATAAATTTTTAAAAAGACAAACATGGGTGACTTATTTTTTTAAATCTTTTCTATATTTCTTTAAAAGTTGACAATATTTTTACAAAACATGGATATGGAGAAAAAAGGGTTTTCATCTGAAGAGACATATAGAATTGATTTTTTTAAATGATTTATTTTCATTTAATTAGTATATAAAGAGATGAATTAGAAGTGAAACTGTTAATTATCATTAAGATACTAGATTAGAATAAAATCTTGAGTGTGTTTAGAGACTAATCATATAATTTTATCATCAAATAATAAATTTAATCAAGTGTCTTAAATGATTTTTTTAAAAACAAAACCCTAATCACATTAGTAAATTTTGTACTATATACCCCATGAAGAGAGATCCTAAAATGGATTTCTATATACCAATAATTATCCAAAAAATCATCATAAAATAAATTCATGATCATTATATACACAACATAAAGGAAACAGATGGTGGATATTTTTTGTGTCTAACATAAATAAAAGACAGACTCAAATTCCTCATCATATGTCATGAGTTCATAAAAAATGTAAAATACTATATATTTAATAAAATCTTAATATATACCTTAAAAATAACCATAATTATATATATCATACCCTATATTATTTACTTATGACCTTTTACCATTTATTAATTATTACATGTTAAGGTCTTGGTTTGGTAAATAACCACTTTGTTTTTCATGCATGTTTTGATTTGTTATTTTTGGTCCTCTTAGTATGATCATGGTAAAATAATACCAATAACGTTAAACATGATATAAATATCATATATATTCAGTATATATGTATGTATATGAACAAAAAATTTTAAAGATATAAAATGAAATACACTGTTTCTGGAGACTATGGTTGTACATATATAGGATGGTTGTTTCAATTTTATAGATCTTTGCAATGGAATAATATAGTTAAATAATATATTACCATTATAGATTTATTTTTATGTCATGTATATCTTATATTTTCATTAAAAATATCCTTATTACCATCCATATAATTCATGAAAAAATATCATCACTTCGCGAGGTGATAGTCTTCTGTGGAGACGAAAAATGTTATCGTATTCCCATATAATAGAAGGCTAGAATGAAGATGTGATATCATGATTACACAAGAATAATAATATCATTAATACATTATATAAAAATTAAAACCACAGTTATATCCATCCTTGAGAGATGATGTTGGAAAAAATAACATTAGATCACAATGCGGTTGTCCGTCGTACACATGAATGATTATTTCATAACCCATTTGATGCAATAATGGAAGGATTTAGATTATCTAATTAATATAATAACACATAATTATATATAATATTTTTATTTTATTATATTAAAATTGTTAAATAAACATTTAATGAGGTTTGGGATGAAATAATATAAAAATCATTGTTAAGGATGTCACACCATCATCATTAATATTCTTTTGGTTTTCACCAATTGGATTAGTAGGTTAGTGTTTTGAAAAAAATATTATAGGTATTGATTATGTAATTAATTAATTTTATAGGTTTTTTATTCGATTAAACGTTGCATTTTTTATGTGTGAAGAGGATCACATAGTGGTGGCCTTGTACAAGTTATGTGATTGTCACACTTGAATTTTTTTTAAAAGAAAAGTCTATAACAACATTTTTATAATGACCCAAGGATAAAAAATAGTATATTATAGGAATTAGAATATATTTGGTTGAATTATATCCATCCAATGGGTTTTTTAATATTATTTATCATTTTTAACCCATATCTATTTATTCTAACCCCCATATAAACATTTTTTACCTTAACCATGGTAAATAATTTTTTTTGTTTTTAATGTTCATTCTGTTAAAAAATAATGTTATGATAATTATAAAATATTTATTATACTGATTCTAGATATGGAATAAATATTTCAAAATTTTATTCATATATGTAGAAAATTTTAATATAAAAATGACCTCGTAGATGCGATGAAAAAGCGGTTTTCAAATGAGAAAATGTTTAAAATATTAAGAAGTTTTTGTATCAAATTTAAATTCAAAATTGATTCTATTGAAAACAATTTGATTAATATATATATTATTGATATAATTTTACCATTAACACCTTTATAAAAAAAGATTTATGTTCATAAATGCTTAAAAAAATTACAATTCTAAAAAAAACCACAATTTTTCACTATTCATCAAAAAAATATATCATTTTTAAAATATTAAAAAATTAAACCAATGTTAATTTTTTTACATTAATATTTTTTAAAATAATTTCATTTTTTCAAATGATGTTTTTAAGTGGAACAAATAAATTTTTAAATAAGTGTGGAAAAGGGGAAAAACATATTCTTTGAAAGATATAATTTAATGTGTAAAATTGGATTTATTCATAAGTCTTATATAAAAAAAGTAATAATATTAATATTAAAAATTATATTGAATTTATAATATATATAAATTTCATTAAAGTAGTTTACTAGAAGTGATTTATAAAATTTAATGATATGACACATGTTTTCTCTTATAAAAATAGTAATTATAGAAAACAATCCTTATATTTTCACATGGATTTTTTTTTTCATTTCTAATAAATTGATCCTTGGGAAATTAATTATATGTACATTTATAAACCTTATATCTTCATAATATAAAAAACCATTTCCATAACTACTATTCCAATTAATAGGCGACAAATATCATATTAGATAGTAATAGATTAAAAGTATTACATGGTTTATTTAAACATCATATTTACGTAACGAAAGAAAAAATCATTATTGTGTGTAAATCAATCAATTTTCCATGTTACATGTACAAGATATAAAATCATTATATTTTGTAATTCATGATAAAATTAGTTTCATGTTTTATGAAAAATATATAAAAAATTAATTATTTTGAAAAATAAATTGTAAATCTCAGGGTGTTACATTAAACCCCACCCCATCTAAAATAAATTTCTCCATCAACATTAATAACATTGGTACAACAAATGAGGATAATTATACCTCATTAAATCTACCATTTCTAATGTAGCTTATTCAATTGAGTGGATAATTTACAAAAAATTAAAAATTTGAGTGGCCTTGTTTCAAAGAACTATCTCTATGTAATCTGGAATTTCAATTTATTATTCCATATAAGAAGGATTGTTTTCCAATAATACATCCTCGTACTTCAATACATGTGAATGATATGGTATGTACTTCCTCAGGCATGGTACATAGAAGACACTATGAACCTCAGAGATTTTTGGTTGAAACTCTAAATAAAAAACTAATATTTCAATATGATCTAGTATTTCAAAGGGAATAATATACCAAGTTATCAGAATTCAATTATTTATTACAAAGATAAATTCATAGAAATACCTTCTCAGTAACATCAAAATCCAGACTGTGGAAATGATTATCATTTTAACATTTATTTCAACATTTTTTCATTTTATGTTTCAAAATGGGTTTAACCTTCTCTTACAACTCATCATCTGGATCTAGCCACAATAAGTTTCCTTTTTTAACATTATTACATTATGTTGGGGTTGTATAATACATTCTATAAAGAGAATCATGAAGAGATGTCTGAATGCTCGACTGAAATCAATTATTTTATGAAAATTCAACAAGAGGAAGGTTATGTTCCCAACCACCATTGAAATCCATAGAATATGTTCTAGTCATATTCATTAGGTGTTGAATTTTTCTATCAAGTTGTACCTCAGTATGAGCATTATATGATATTATGAAACTCAACTCTATATCAAGATCTCAGGGAATACTTCACAAAAAAATTGAGGTAAACTTTGAATCCCTAAAATATACAATCTAATTTTGTACTCCATAAAACCTTACCACTTATTTACTATATATTCTTGTAAGATAATCCCAAGAGAAATATTATTTGATAGAATAATAGTGTGTTGAATTTGTATGTTGATCGAATTTAACAGACAATTACCTCAAACTCAAAGGTAAGATAAACCCTAAAGGATACTGATTTGTTTAATTATATTTACAAAAACTGTAATGAAATTCCTCCATAAATAACATTGTTTCTAAAACATAGAAAAAAAAGCGGTATGTATGTATATATGTCTCCTAAAATACTGTTAATATTGATAAAAAAAATCACAAAAAACCAAAAAAGGGGTATAAATTACTCAAAAATTATGGAAAACTATAAAATCTAACACCCAAGATGGTATGATTAACTCTTAACCCCAATATTTTATGCTAAACTCTTAAGTTAGTCATACAAGGAAACATATATAATTATAAAAGATAACTCACCTTTTATTCCATATATAAAATATTATCTTAAGAATAAATATATTCATTGGATGCATGGTTTCAAAATTTAACCAATGGAATACATAATATGATTTTATTATTCTATAATCCATTTAGCAGAGACAATCACATGAAATTGCACTAAAGGATGAACAATAAAATTTTACTAGCGTTCATTCATAGAAAATCAAACATGAAATTACCAAATAATGATGGTAGGATATGTTTACCCTAATTATCAGGAATCAATTAATCCATTATGACTACATAATATTTCCTTTTTTTTTCATTATAATCAAATGTTATTGTGTCTTATCATCCAAATTTTCCCATGGATTGTTTCATTGATTCATATAATTCCTCAAATCCTTGAATCTAAAAACCAATAGTGTGGGTGGTCTATTAGTTGTAATAATCTTCTCCTATATTTAATTAACTAGACCATTAATTATATTTTAACACTGATGAGTTTTATTTCTATCCATTCCATACATAAGGAACCTCCGAGTTCCAATCATGAAATTTCATTAATGTTTATTCCCACATTTTTTTCTTGGAGGTGAATAGTATTCCATTCCACCATTTTTTAAGATACCCAATATTTCTTTACTTATCAAAACCATCAGAATAGTGTGAATGTACAATTTCAATTTCAACCATGAGTTCTCATAAAATTTATTATTTATAGACACTACAGTCTCTCGTATCCTTTTCCTTTCGAAGAATTTGTTTGGGCCACCAAAAAATGATCAATTTTTTATCCAGGTTTGATGATTAAACCAAAAGTGTTCCTTTTAGTCATATAAAATTAGAATTATAATCACCAATAACTTCGTCAACTTTTTTTTCCAGCCATCCCTATATTGGATAGAGCTAGTGTATGATATTAATTACATTGTGATGATTATAATGAATAAAATCCTGATGGACCGAGAGATTTGTAGTCTTAGTAACCAAGATACATACATGAGTCATGTATTAAAAATTAATAAACTAATCACAAAACAAATTTCATTATAAATTAATAACATCAAGGATAACTCTAATCCATTT
Source organism: Viscum album (assembly GCA_963277665.1). Classification (NCBI taxonomy): domain Eukaryota; kingdom Viridiplantae; phylum Streptophyta; class Magnoliopsida; order Santalales; family Viscaceae; genus Viscum; species Viscum album. The sequence goes on along the minus strand of OY728132.1, from coordinate 2,097,624,626 downwards.
TAGAAATCCATAAATTTCATTATTAGTACACTTCTTGGATTCTTGGGGAATGAAACATAATAAGGGTGTTCTCAAATGGTCAGTGAGGAAAAAATATAAAAGGCGAAATAAAGAATCAATTCAAATAGTCAATATAGAATGGTAAATAGCTGAACACATATTCCATGTAATCAATAAAAAAATGGAAGTGCATAAGTAATATAGATACTTAATAACTAAAAAAATTCAATTCAAATAACTAGATATAGATAAATATATAGGAAAATATAGGAAACTAAAACACATTATATCTAAATAACATAAAATAAAATATATCCATATGCATTTCGATACGAAATATACTAGATTAATAATTACTGAAACTAAATTGAGAATATATATGATTATTCGACTCCATATTTCCTATATACATAGTACATTTACTTTTGAGACCATTCAGAAGATGGTTTAAAACATATTGAGTAAAACCACATCTAAGGAATCTAGCCAAATGACATGTCCCATGAGAATACCGATGAATCGAGGGGCTATATATAACTGGGCCCCACCTGTGTCATATCAGTCCAAAACATTCCTCATATATCATGTAATCTATTTACCAATGTGCCTTATCAAATATCTAGGTAGAGTAAGGGATACAGATGTATCAAAATTTACCCAAATAATTAAATAACATTCAAAGGGGAAACCATATAAAATATGATATCGAGTTAACGTAATGAACATATCCATGATAAATGGTATGGTAAAACAGGGAAAATTCAATGTTCATTGACTAAAGAATGTTTAATATTTCAAGGTGAAAAATGACTCAAGGAAGTGAATGTGAATACTAACCTTTTCTAAATCAATCGTAAACCATCATGACGATTATTATGGATGGTATCAATACAACATACCCCATGTGGACTAAAATAAAGGGTTGTTGTTGATGATGTATTGAAACATTATAAAAATTCATATTAAAATTTGTAGTGGAAAACAACTTTTTGTTTTGGAAAACCTTTTGAAATAAAATTTATTTGAAAAAAAATTAAAAAAATATATACAAATGAATCTTTTTAACATGAAAAGTTATCATTGAAGTAATTATGGTGGTATAATCTATACATGTCATATAATGAAAAAAGAATATATTTTTCCAAGGTAAAATTGTTAGAAAAAAATCCTTCTTTTGGATAAAGATAAAAATATTCCATAAAAAACATTGGTAAAAGAAGATAAGGGAAAACAATTATTTACCAAGTCACTTTAAAAAAATATTTGATATTTTTTTAATAAAACATGGTTTTTAGAAGAAAACATGTTCTCGGACTAAAGAGATAAATGAAGTCATGTATTCCTAAAAACATTTTCTAAAATTTCTTGAATACCAATGAGTGTAAAAAGGGTACCAATACCTGAAAATGGTCATTAATTACCAAAGGAGATAAAAATTAAAGGTTTTATTAAACAATGGACATATAATTTCCTTGAATGGAAATACCATTGATTGATCATTAAATTCATTCTTGAGGAAAATAATCTTTAAACAATCCAATGTCTCCCATTCCATTTGGAAACATTTAATTCATAAGCCTCATGAATTAATTAAATTAAATTAATGTTATAATATCATGAGAGTAAGAATATTAATGATTTATCATATAAATTGTTTTCATATACACCATATAAAATAAACTATGTTCATAATTAAAAATAATTCTTAATTGAATTAAAATTGAGACAAAATCCCTTACCTTCCATATGATTTGTATCATGTGTATTTAAATTCCCAAATTAAAAAATTATATTAATAATTTTAAGTCTTCAGATCATTTTTCATTTTTATCATTACATTTATTTCAATTTTTACTATGTTTTATACAAATATATAAACCATCATGATTACATCAGTTTTTTTGACCAAATTCATATTATGTATCAAAAACAACATTGGTTGGTCAATTATGTTCAAGGGAATAATAATATAACATATCTAGAATTATAATAATGAAATAATTATAATATTTATTCATTAATGATAATTTTAAATTCAATCATTAAATATTTTTATGAAAAATGGACCAACGTTACATTCTTGGAAACGGTAGGACGTACCTACACATTAGTAACGTCCCATTTTTCAATGATAGTTAATGAAAGAAGGTGTGTAAATTCAATATTTAAATTATGGTCATTATATCATAATGAACTTATTATTTAATCATATATACTTATATATAAAATTCTTTTGAGGTAAAATGAATCACATCATGTCGAGGAGGTGGTAGTCCACACGTCCACGAAGAATGTCATCACTTTTTATGTTTGTGAAAGGGAAAACAAGAAAATGATATAAATTATATGTAGAAAATGGTATTTATGTAATGAATAACCTATATTAGTTATTTATGCGATATTTTTTAATTAAAACCATCCTTTATATGATCGATTTATTGTGTAAATGAATCAAATCACTTTGAGTGGCGGTAGTTTTCACTTCCACAAACGATGTAATCATATTTACACAAAATGGAATGTATACGGATATGTGTTATAAAAGAATTAAAAAAAATAATAAATAAAAACTAAATATCATATATAACATATATAAACAAATTTTCAATCATAATATCCCCCAAGAGAGGCAGTAAAGGAAAAAATAACAATCATCATTTTGTGGGGTGGTAGTTTTCCAAACACGTAAACAATATGTTCATTATACATTAGATAGAGGTGTGTGTAAGTGTATATAAAAACCATAGAATAAAACAATTATATAATATTTTCAATACTATTTATTTATACAATAATGAAATAAAAATAAATGAAGTAAACTATATATTTTTTTAACTATAAAGCTTAAGGAAAGATGTTACCTCTTAATCAGGTAACTCTTATTGGTTTTCCCCAAAGGGCTTCCTTGGATTGATTTATTCCCAAATTGAGGATTCTAATATTAGGGGATATATTTATGGATCTATTTTTTTATATATTTTTCTATCCAATGTGTCTTGATAGGTGTGATTAATTGGGAGTAGATGAGGCCTTTTTATAGTGGAGGAGGAGTGACTCTCTTATAATATTTTGAAAAAGGATTTCCATGCACATTTTTATTTTTAAACTGGGTAAAGTAATTTTTCAATTTAGATACAATGGTATATAGTGTTGATATATGGCCATAAAATATATCTTGGACATGTTTATAGGTACTTTTGGGCCTAAAGTTTAAGGTTTAGTCCCATATTAAGATTAATTTATGTTTAAGAATTTTAATTAATTTTAATCACTTTGAGTATGAGTTTTGGTCAAAAACAAAGATAATATTTTTAAAAATTATAAATTATTCTCATTCCCATTATTGAATACATTTTTGAAAACTCAAATCATAGAAGTGGCATAAATTGATTTAAATTTAATCCCACATGCATTGTGACAATGCATGTTTTTAGACTAAAAACATTCAAAAACATTATATGTTTATGTTGTTAATTTCAATGTATAATTGATTACAATGAAATAAAATTTTATACATGATAAAAAATTGATCCTATTATACATTAAAATATATTAAAATATGATTTATCTTTTAAAAAATATTAGATGAAAAATCAGTTCTGAACTAAAAATTAGTATTTTAACTATTCATTAAAAAAGATTTGTTTCTGAAAAATATCAAAAATTTCACAAAAACAAATTTTTGTGTCTCAAACTAAAATATAATGTTTATTTTTACGTAATAAATCAAATGAAGTGTCAAAATTCAGATTTATAATGGGTTCTATATTAAAAGGCGGTAAAATTTCCTTTAAAATTTATAAGATTTTATGTGTGATATTTGGTTTGTTCTTATCTTATGACTATCAAACCTAATGGATGAAAATAAAAAATCTTGGATGGAATGTATAAAATATATATTTCAATAAAATAATTTTCTATCTGTAATTAGTGGTGTTTATTAAGAATTAACTTCTATGGAAGCATAAAAATAATAATATTTCTTCTCGTATCCAATTTGTTATTTTTTTTGTTTCCCATCAATTCTTAATTGATGAATTCAATTTATATTTATATAAAATATAAATATTAATTATATAATTGATAATATTTATAACCAAAAAAATTATTGTTAGTTTATATCATATTATATTAAATAATAATATTTTAATAATATATAGTTATTTGGTGAAACTCGATATTGAATGTAACAGAAGCTATCAAGGAAAGTCGATCTTGAATGTTACACTAGATAAATATACTTTTTCTATATTAAAATATCTATAATATATTATATTTATTAAATTTTTTAATATATTTTATTAGTATGTTATATTTTTACTCATGGTGTTTCGTGTAAAAAACACTATTGAAAAAATTTTTGTTCTTCATAATTATCAGGTGTAACATTCTACCAAACTTAATTACATTTCATCCTCCCAATTCAAACTCAATATTGGTAAAATATTGGTTGATATTTCCTAAATATATACCCCACATTGGGAGAAGGTTTCATAAAACATCCTCCAGGGAAGATAGAATGCACAGTGTAAAGGTCATATGGACTACAATGTAACTCAGTCTCTAAGTATGAGAATAGTAATGGCATGTGAAAATACGTACGCTACCACAAAACTAGGCGAGGCCATCGCCACCCTTTATCAGCACTAACAAAAAAGCGCTGATAAAGGGGGGGGGTACCCTTATCAGCACTAAAAAAAGTGCTGATAAACGTACCCCTTTATCAGCTCTTTTTTTAGTGCTGATAAAGGTACCCCCTTTAACAGCACCTTTTTTAGCGCTGTAAAAGGGTACCCTTTTATCAGAGCATTTTTAGTAGCGTGGATAAAGGGGGTGTTTATCAGCACTTTTTTTAAAAGCACTGATAAAGGGTCTACTTAAAAAAAATTATTAAAAAAAATATATTAATATTTAAATATATATATATAGTTATATTGATATAAATAAAATATATATTTTTTAAATATAATTTTAACTATATTTTAGATAAGTATAAATATACAGTTAAACTTAATATATAAGATATTTAGTGAAAATGGATTATAAATTTTTTTAAAGAAATTAATTAATAATTTTCTAATTATTATGGAGTAATAGTCATTTAATAACAATTGGAAGACAAAAAAATTAAAAAAATAAAAAAAGATCTAAAATATGTTGAAAATGCAACTCAAATTTTAAACGGCCATAACTTTTTATCCGGGTGTCAGTTGGAGCTCTACCACATATAAAATCAAAACCTGCGGCGAGCTCTACACCTCTATGACCGGGGCTACCGTGGTTAAGGTTTTTTTAAGGCCAAAAAAGGACCATAAGTCCTCCATAACTGAGTTTTTAGTCAGGGTACCCCGACTTTTTAACATTTTGTGGATTTTCTACCACGTTTAAGGGGGTATTATTGGATTTTTTTGGGGGGGACTGAATTTATTCCATGGTATTACATTCATATTGATATTATGACTTGGAAATTTTATCATTTTTTATAATGCACTGCTATTTATAATCAAATATATAACTATATGTACATATTTTTTATATATTAAGAACTCAAAATTTAATTATAAATATAAATAATAAAATGTATTTACATATAACATATATTAGCTTTATCTAATTATTAACCAATATCCATTTTATTTAAAATACAAATATAGGAATATTTATATACCAATATATTAATCTAACTCTCTATATATATATATTTATATAACTATATATATATATATTGATTTAACTATAAATATATATATTAATATCAATATAAATATATATATATTAATAATACTATATATTTATATTAATATAAATATATATTTATATTAATATAACTATATATTTATATTAATATAACTATATATTTAAATTAATATAACTATATATATATATTAATAAAAATCTATATTACTATATGAATAAATATAACTGAATATATATATATATATATATATTAATAAATAGATATATCACTAATAGGAGAACAAAACAATATAGGGGAGTGGAAAAGGCTTTAGGCGCACAGGGGGGAGCTCTCGAGATCAAATCCGGGTAGAGGTAGGGACGCCCGCGCATGGGTGAATCTAGGGCTAGCGCTGATAAAGGGTGAATGAGTGTGTGCGGGCGATGGAGGGGGGTGAAAAAGCGCTATAAAAGGGGGGCTCAAGCGCTATAAAAGCCCCACGATTGGCACGATTTTTTTTATATATTTTTATTTTTTTATCTTTTATTAGCGCTAAAACAAAGAACTGATAAAAGAGGTCTTTTATTAGCTCTAAAAAGAAAGCGCTGATAAATGACCCTTTTATCAGCGCTTTGTTTTAGCGCTGATAAAAGAACCCTTTTATCAGTGATTTTTTTGAGTGCTGGTAAAAGGGGTCTTTATCAGTGATTTTTAGAGCGCTGATTAAGGGGACCCCCCCTTATCTTCGCTGACATTAATAGGTCTTTTATAGCGCTGTTAAAAGACATTTTTAGTGATGATAAAAGCTGTATTTTTAGTATTGGTACATAGAGGAAAATAGTAATTATTTATAGGGGTGAATTATTTCATCAATAAAAAACATGTTATTGTTCAAATTACAGTGACGATCCTAAAAACAATAAATATATAATGATTTCAAAGGCCATCGGTTTAAGAGAAATTAAAGTATGAGGACCAAATTTTACTTCTAATTCATTTTCATATTTTTGGGTAATTCTTTTACTAACCAAAGAATATATAGAAATAATAATACATGATAAGTTTCGATTTATTATAAAAAAAATCCTAACTATTTTGTGCTTCTATCAAATCCTAGTTCTTTCCTTTACTTCCAGAAATTAATTTCCAATAATTAAATTTTTATGATTAAAGGTGTAAAAAAACATTTCAAGGATCGTAATGCCCATAAAAGGGTGACATGTCTATCTATTTGTCTCTAACTACCATTCAAAACCAGTATGTTTTATATATTTGTCACTAATATTCAAAATTTATATTACTATTTCAACATTAACATTTTTCATTAAATTAGTTAACTAAAAATAGTGAAAAATACACAAAGACATTTTGTAGGTCTGTGGTTAGCGTAAAACCCTTAGCATCCTTCGGTTATGGGATGAAGACCCACAGTCTTGCGAGAATTCAATTTTTGTCACCCAAATTAGAGGTTTTCATTATCTAAAACCATATTAAAATAATTTCCCAAAAAAATATAATAGACATCATTTAAATAAGTTAAATTACTAAATAACATTTTAACAATAGTTTTCAATAAATCCAAAAGACACAAATTCTTCATCCAATTATTTCCAGAAGGTTTTTTCCTTAGTCTAATGTTTATATATATTATCATCTACAGTATTTCTAAATAATTACACCTTATTTTAAAAATAAAATACCTTAGTTTTAACATCATATATTCATTTTCCTTATCTATTAAAATTATTCAAAATGGTTTGTAAATAAAACATGGATTATCCAAAGCATATCCCTCATGAGTGTCAAATCGAGAGAGAAATAAGGCCAATTTTCATGCACTAGGTTACTATAACACAATATTAGTGAACCTTATTTGAGTTATTACTCTTAGGTACATCTATTATAGAACCACACCAACTTGTAGTATCCAAAAAGAGATGCATTACTGGGAAGACCCACATAATCAATACCGTAATTTTTTATATGATATTCTTTTATACTTATCTTCATAGTCAATCATAGATATATGTTCTAAAATCTATGATTTCCTAAATCTAGTATCCATGTTTTATACTAAACTTCCTATCATACCAATTGTAGCGACCCGACCCTGGATAGCCCAAAGCCAGTGTCTGCTATCAATCTTATTTGCATTATTACAGAAAATCATATCCCGAAGGACCAAAAGTTTAGTAGTATTGGTAAACCAAATTCATATATGAGTCTTCTATAAAAAATTAATACACTAATTAAAACCTAATTATTATATTAATTCTAAATAAATAAATTCAATGATAACTTTAATCCATCTATTAAAACCATTCATATCATTAATAGTATGAATCCTTGATTCTTGGGGAAAGAAACATAAAAATGCTGATCTCAAAAGATCAATAAGGGAAAAATAGAGTGAAGGAAATAAATAATCAATGAAAATAGTTAAGATGTAATGGAAAATAACTAAACACAAATACCATGTGAGTAATAAACTGAATTGAAGTTCCTAAAAAATATGGCAAGGTAATAACTTAAAAAAACATGTCATTATAATAAATAGAAAAGGTAAAACAAATAAGGAATGGTAAGAAACAGAAATAAATTACATCTAAATAAAATAATATAAAAAGTATATATAGATATGTTTCCATAAAATCTAATGGATCAATAATAACTAAAACTAAATGAGGGAAATGCATGATTATTGGATTCTATGTTTCCTAAGTATAATGCACCAATACCATAATGAACTTTCACAAGATTGTTTATATAATATTGGGTAGAAACGCATATCAGGAGGCTATCCAAATGATTTGTCCCATGATACTATAGATGCATCGAGGGGAATTCTATAACTAGGCCCCACCATTGTTGTAAAAGTCCAAAACATTCCTCATATATCAAAGAATAGATTATCTAATTCTTCATATCAAATATCCTTATAGAGTTAGATATACATATTTATAATTATTTACCCAAATAATCAAATAAAACTCAATGTGAACATAATATAAAAAATTGCATATGGTTTAGGAAATGAATATATCTGTTGAGACTGATATGTTAAAATATGGGAAATTCAATGTTCAAGGATCATTTGAATTTGAATATTTCATGGGGAAAAAAGGTAATAAGGTATTAAATGTGATTAATATATTTGGAAAAATAAACCATTAATCATCCAAAAGAATAATAAGGATATTATTTATAAAAATATCCCAAGTGGAGTAAAATAAATGGTTGTTGTCATCGGTGATGGGGAATATTATAAAAATTTATTTAGAAACATTATTGAGGAAAATATCCTTTTTTTCCATTTAAAAAAAATATCCTTGAAAATTAGTATTAAGAACATTTTCCTAAAAAATTATCCTTTTAAACATTAAAATAAATAATAGAAGGAATGATTATGGAATATCTAAACATGACATAAAAAGTAAAAGAGAACATTCCTTTTACATGGTAAAAACATTAGAAAAATTCATTGTCTATAGAGAGACAAGAATATTCCATTCAAAACATTGATAAAAGACAAAAAAGTTAAATAATATTTCTATCAAATCATTTAAAAAAATTGAAAACATTTAAAAAAAGAGTCTTTATAAGAAAAAAGGTTCACCAACTGAAGAGATAAATGATGTAATTTTTTCTTTAAATACAATTATAAAACACCTTCATTACCAAAGATTGGGAAATGGTACTAATACATGAAAAATTTCAGGAATTAACAGAGGATAGTAAAATTAAAGTGTTTATTGAACAAAATACATATAATTTATTCTAATGGAAATACCATTTAAGGATAATTAATGTTATCCTTTTAGTAAAATAATCATCAATTATTCTGAAGTGTCTCATTGCACATTGAATCATTTTAAACCATACGTATCATAGAGAAATAAGAATAAATGAATGTATTAATATCATGAGAGTATTTATATTTATTATATAATATGTAATTTTATTTTATATACCCCATTTAGAAGAAAAATTGTGCATATCAACAAATAAGTCTCAATTGAATGTAAATTGAGATGAAATCCGTTGCCTTTCATCTGATTTTTCTTGTGTATATTTATATTCATGAAAAACAAACAAAAGTTATTTATTTAAATTATAGATAATTTTTTTATTTTTTATAATTAATTTATTTTAATTTTTGCTTTAATGTATATAAATACATAAAAAATTATGTTTATATTGGTTGTTTTGACCAAATTCTGATTATGTGTCAAAAACAACTTGTGGTGGGAAACTATGATCAAAGTTGTCATTATATTAAATATTTTGAATTATAATAATGAAATAATGATTATATTTATGCATAAATTATAATTTTAATATTAATAATTAAATATGGTTATAAAAAATGAACGAACATTGAAATCATATAGACGATAGGTCCTGTATAGGCATCAGTAATGTTCCCAATTTTCAATGATCATTATGGAAAGAATGTAAGAAACATAAATATTTCCATAATGAAATTATATAATGAATAAAATATAATTTAATAATATATCCTTATATATATAATTATTATGATGTCATAGGAATCACATCTTTTCGAGGATGTGGTAGTCCACATGTCCACATACGATATTACCACTTTATATGTGTGTGAAAGGGTAATAAAGAAAATGATATATATTATATTTTAATAAAGGTAATTATATATTCAATATCATATATAGGTCTTTTATTTTACATATGATCAATTAACACCATATTTTATATGTTCCAAGTATAGTGTGAAGGAATCACAAAGCTTTAAGCTTTTGGTAGTCCACACTTTCACAAACGATTTTATCATATTTACAAAAAATGGAATTTATTAATGTGTGTGTTATAAAATAATTATAGAAGAATAAAGAAAAAATAAATATAATACATAACACACACACACACACACACATATATATATATAGTTTCCATCATAATGTCAATCATGAGAGGTGGTAAAGGAAAAATGAACAATCATCATTTCCTGAGGTGGTAGTTTTTTCAAGTAAACAATATGTTCGTTATCCATTAGATGGAGGTGTGTATAATTGTAGGTCTAAGAATTATCCTAAAAACATATTATTATATTGAAGATAATTATTTTTTATAAAATCATTAAATAATATGAATTGGAGGAGTAGAGAAATGAAATAACACTAGATATATTATGGAAATATGGTACATCTTAAACGAGTAACTCCTTTTGGTTCTCTCCATCAAGATTCCTTGGATTTATTCCTATAAAGGGATGCTTCAAGGATTATTATTGGTATTTTTATTAGCTATTTTGGAAGATCGACTTTGCTCCATAGTGTCTTGAGAGGTGTGAGTAAGTTGGAGGATAAGATACCCTTTTATAATGGGGGAGGAATTTCACTCTTACAATATTTTGACGAAAGAATTCAATGCACATTTTTCATGTTTCAAGTGGATCCAATAATGGAATAATTTATATAAAAGATATTATATGATCGATATATGTCCATAAAATATCTCTTGGGAAATTTTATATACCGTTTTGGGCCATAAGGTTAAAGATCATTGCCTTATTAAGCATTATTTAATCATGATCGATCTTATTTATTTTAATCAAATTCACTAATCGTTTTGTCCAAAAACAAACATGGTAAAATTAGCAATTATTAATTATTCTGATTCCAAATATGGAATCCATTTTTGAAATCCCAATCATATAAGTGGAAGAAATCTATTTACATTTACTACTGAAAGCGTGACGAAAATGCGGGTTTTAAAGTAAAAAACGCCTTAATGTTTAATGTGTTTTTATAGTAAATTTCAATGTTAAATTTATTTCAATGGAATATATTGTATTATATGATAATAATATGATCTATTTAAACTTTTAAAACAATTAATAATTTTTTTATCTTTATAAATAAATTAGATGAAAAATCAGTTTTGATCTAAATTTCAATATTTTTAACTATTCATTAAAAATGACATCTTTTGGAAAAATATAAAAAATTCACCCTAACCATATTTTTATGTTTCTATTTCTATGAATAATTTTATCTTGACATATTAAATATTTTAATGTTTCAAAATTAATATTTAAAATGGGGTCTCCATTAAAGGGCGGTAAAATATCTTTTATAAAAAATAAGATTTTATTTGTGAATTTGGGGTTGTTATTATCATATTCCAATAAAACATAATAGATGAATATTAAAAATATATTTCTGAATATATAACATTTATATTTTATTGAAATAATTTAATAATTATAATTAATTATGTTTTTTAAGATAAAACTCATTTGTTGGCATAAAATTAATAATAGTTCTTTTTATATCCAATTGCTTCTTATTTTCGTTTCTCACATGTGGGTAACCAATGAATTCATTCTATATTTATCTAAACCATGAAATTTCATATTTTAGTAAATTATATTCATAAAGGATAAGATATTATCTAGGTTATATCATATTATATTAAATAAAAAAATTTTAATAATAAAATTTTCTTTGGTGAAATTGGGTATTGTGTGTAATGAAAGCTATAGTGGAAGCTCGCTCATTCATGTAACATGAGATAAATCAATATTTAATTTCATAAAAACAATTTTATAAAATATTTTACATTACAATTTCCTAGTGTTACAACCATTTTCATAATATAATCTAATTACTTCTATATCATTTTTCCAAGAATAATTGGGATGTACTTATTGAGAAATATTCCCTTGAACTCTTCCCATTCTATATATTCAATCTATTATTATTCCCACATTTTCTTAATTAGATCACACTTCTAATCCCCTTTTCCAATAAAAAATCAGGGTTCTAAGATGACTTTTTTATGATCCTAACACTAAATAATTTAAAATATATTTTCATTGGTATTGATCTATTACTTATAAATTTTTGTATTAGAAAAAAAAATGAATGTATGGGGATGTTTAATCATGGTGGAATAAATAGACGTTTGTTCCCCCTATATATTGTTATCAATTTCAGGATGATTCATAGGATGAGAATGTTTTGTGAGTATATTAAGAGTGTTTTTCATTCAATATCTAATAATGTTTGTCTGATCAAGAATAAAATATTTTAATTTTACATTACACTCAACAATAACAGTGCTTATTTATGTTCAATCATTTGACTATATACTTCAAATTGTGAGAAACAATAATCATATTGTAAAACCACATAATCAAGAAAAATAATTTATATGATTTCCAAATAATCAATAATTATATTGAATATATATAAACTTAGTCTTAATCATAGACATTCATTATCATTATTTAAATAATTAATGATTTTTCATAAAAACCTTTTAAATCTATAAAGAATATCATAGAGGAGTATAAATATTTTTGTGCAGGAAGGCCCATTTTTGTGCACCATGTGATAATCCATTCAATCTAAATACACCCTTTTCAAAATTTATACCCATAGATATCACTATATGAGATCCACATCACATTTTAGTATATAGAATGAGACTTAATTTCATAGAAACTCCTCACTCAACTATTTACCTAACATCTAGGATATTTTACCATAAATATAATTTTACTTAGACATATCCATAGAGTTATACCTATAAATATACATATACATATTCATTTTTATATCCCATGGTATCTCAATTATTATTCTCAAAACCTAAAATTTCATTATTGAATAAAACTATCCCCAAATACCATCTATATATGCCCATGATTTTATTAAGAATTATCACATAATTTTATATAAATATTCCATACATTTCATAAAAACACACTTGAGGACCATAATCGAGTGGTGTTCTTGGAGAAAAGGAACACTATCATCTTAGTTTGTCAATAATCATGAAAATATGCCAAAAATATATTCTCACATAGTATACCACTTTTTCACAATCATCCTAACACATTCTTTATAACCTATGGAAGGAAACATAATAATGGGTGAGCAATAATTCTCAATAATGGTATATATAAGAGATATAGATATACAATTATATAAAATCACATGATAATAATATGTTTATTTCATCCTAAACATAAAATTTTAATTTCATTCCCAACCTATCATTACCATAATAATTATTCATAAAATAAAATATAATCATTTTCAGAAACACGTCCCATAAGATAGAGAAATCATTATAAATCAATCATTACCCATAAAAGAATTTCATAAAAGTGTGGAACCATCATAAATATAGAAAAATCATTTCATATTTTATGTTTAAATACTATGATAATAAATTAATTTGATAAGGACTTGTCATTAGTTCCCTATTGTGGGTTAAGATACACCTGTTTCATATAGTGAATCAGGATGCACATTTTCTTAATAGTGGATCAGATGCACCTATTTCCAATAGTGGATCAAGCCCATTGACATGTTTCCAATAATAATTCTATGAGATATAAATAATTACCCAATGTATTGAAGGTGGATATAGGTCACCCCCTAATCATACTGAAAATGATATTCATCCATTCTATAATATCGTTAATGTTTTTCATATCATTACATCACAAAATATGTAAGGAAAATGTGTTTCAAAATAATCTCATCAACAAAAACATTAATCTTATATTGAAATAATAACGATTGTATCATTAATTATTATCCCCAGTAAATCATATGTACTATATAAGGATGTATAATTAAATATAAAATTCTTTTTAAATACCACATGGATCATTTTTGAGAAATATATCATGTCCACTTTGAAAATAAATTATAATAAAAGAAAAAATATTAAATTACTATTTCTTTTAATATAACCATAAAAATTTATAAAAGAATATGTATAAATCATTTATAACATTAATTGAGAAAAATATACACTATATTTTGAAGACAATTAAGACCTAAAACATTATCAAATTCTTTTTATTTTAAAATAACCTCTGAATCTTAAAAAAGAGTATTTTTAAATATTTTAAAAAATTTATTAATAAATAATCTTATAAGTTTGAAAATAAAGTTAAAAACAATGAAACAATTAAAATAATATTATTTAAAAATAACATATATAATTTTTAAGGAAATATTTAAATCATTGAGTGGTTATGACAGCATGAAATACTTTTCATCACCAACACATTCAAATAAATAATCCTTTTACAATTTAGGTAAAAACTAAATAGACCTTATTTTTAAAACGACATAATGATTTCTCTGAAACCACTTGATAATAATTCAAACATGGTTAAAAGGATTTTTATAAAGACTTTGTAGAATTATAAAACATTTTTGAGAATTGTTTTAGAAAACATATATATAGAAGAAAAAGGGGTTTTAACTGAATAGCTATGTAAAGTCAATTTATTAAAATACATTATTTTGAACTCTTTAGTACATTAAGAGTGGAAAATGATGAAAAAACAAGTATCACCATGGAATAATCATAGGATAAAAAAATTTATAAGTTTTTTGAAATAATTATCATCATATTTCATCATCGAAAGCAAAAACATAAAAATCATAATTAACGATGAGATTGTATCCAATCCCTTACCAAAATTGTATTTTTTTTACCATTTTTAGAGACTCAAACCCTAGTAACCTGGATTCATGGATTTATTGATTACATTAGAATAATATACAGTAATTATTTTCCAAATGGACTATATTGTTTGTTTTTATTGTAAAACATGATACATACATGAGTTTAGTATTAAATTTCAAAACACAAATTTCAACATAATTTTTTTTTTCAGATTAACATTATTCCCTCAATAATATCCTTGAATATAAATCATATTATAAATTATGGAATCATGTATAATGGAAAAAAATAACAGTCATCTCAAATACTCAGTAAGGATTAAATACAATGGAAGAAATCATGATGGAATAAGAATAATAAATATAGAAATGTAAATAGATGTTGAAACATGACATGTAATAAATATATTAAGAAGGAAATGAATCTAAATATAACATAAATGTGGAAATATAATGGATAATAAAAATAGAGAAAGATAAATAACGAAAAAAGATTCAATTTATTCAATAACATCATTTATTATAACTGAGTAAGGCATAATCAATATGGAAAGTTGATTAATGAACACAATTTCCATTTAATCAATAAAATGAAAAGGATTTACATCCACACATAATATCAATGTTAAAATAAAATGTATAAAAATAACTCAATTATGAATGATAGAAATTATTATCTATTATACCTCATTATTTCAAGAATGATGAAACCCATTTCTATCATTATTTATCTTCCAGAATGTTTAAGTATATTGTGTACTAACTCATTTGGTTTGGTCAACTGATTTAATGATAGCATTACTGATTTAACTCATTAGACAATCGATGAATAGAGGGGCTATATAAATCTATGCCCCATCCTTGTTTTAATGTCCAAAGCAGTCCTAATGTATTGAAGAATCTATTTAGTTCATGAACCACATTCCAAACCATTAAATATCTGTATTGAATAAAGAATGTAAAGTATCAATATTTCCACAATCAATAAAATAACCATCAACTTCAATTTTTTTTAAATGATATAATATTTTTTAAATAAGTACATCCCCAATAAATGATATAAAGTTTTAGTAGAAATTTAATGGCTAATTAACAAATATAGGTGAATATTTCATTAGAAACATAATGACTACTAAAATGAACCAGGATAGTGAATTACTAAATCATTATTTCTCTAAAGGATCATAAATTATCCATAGTAAAAACAAGGATTGTTTCAATACAAAATATACACATTGAGCTAAGAATAATGGGTTGTTTTCATTAATGATAATAAATACAATAAAAAGATCATTAAAATAATCATAGAGGAAAATTTAATTTTTAATTTTGAAAATTAACTTTAAGAAAATTCCAAAAAAATTAGAAGTATTTTTATTGTAAAATAATGATTCAATAATATTAAATAATAATTAAAAAATTTTACTGGTCATAATGACTGGAAATTTGGTTAATTAAGGAAATATTACAATAAATATTTTGATTAAAGACAAACCGTCATTATTATTGAAATGAAATGAGGATTACATTAAAAATATTATTTAAGAAATTTAAAATGGTTAAAAAATTATTTATTTACTTATTTTAAAAGTCTTATATACTTTTTAAAAATTGTTTTTATAAAATAGGGTTTTCATGGAAGACATATTTTGGACTGAATAAATAAATGAAGTTTGATTTTCATAAAATTTTTTTTCCAATTTTTAGTAAAAAACTATGGAATATAATAATATTTCTAGAAAATGTTATTTAATAAGTAGATTAGAATAAAATAAGTTTCGTTTTTTACAAAATTGAAAATTAATTTCCCTTAATTAAAATTCACGAACAAATAATCTCGATTTGAATGAGATTTTGAAATGAACACTTATAATGATCGTAATTTTTAAGTGTGGATTAGTCAAAGAAATGATTATTTTTACCAAATCAATAGCCACATAAAACAATTGTAAATAATAATAAAAGAATAATAAATCATTACAAATATAATTATAGAAATTTTAAGATAAAGAAATTGTAATATTATCCAACAAAAAGAAAATGATTTAAGAAATTCATTACGACTTGATAACTTTTAATTCAAATCACCTTAAATGAAATAATCAAATTAAACCATAAAATACCATGAATAATGAAATATTCATGATATTACATGTCAAAATGGATGTATATTCTCCATATAAAAAAATTGGGTTCATAATATTACAATATAACTCAATGAAATGAAATTGAGATGAAATCTCTTACCATGTTCTTACTTTAGTTGAATGTGATTTAACCTCTTATTTAGTGGATTTCAAATTGTTATCAACTAAATTTAGAACCATATTAAAATTTATAATATCATATATAATGCTTTTATAACATTATAATTATTGTTCATTGGAAATATTTGACTATTTTTCTCATTATGGATGTTAATTGGCTTCTTGACTAATGTATGATTTTTCTTGAATCTTACGGATATTTTAAATATTATATAGTTTAATAATGTCCATCATAATAATCATGAAATAATTATCATATTTATACAAAATATATACTTTTAATAACAATCAGTATATATGGTTGTGAAAAATGATGTACGCTACGAACATGGAGATTATAGGTCGTATGTAAACATGAGTAATGTTTCTAATTTCCAACGATTATTATGGAAAGGTGGTATTTAATTTTTTATATTTAAATAATTATAATAATATAATAATTACTATATTATTTCTTAAAATATACTTTTAAATATGATCTATATAGTGTAATGGTTAAAAGAAAGTCACATCACAGGGCAACAATCCATAGAAACACGAATGATATTACCCACATCAAGTGAGTGAAAAGGTAAGAAATAAAATGATTTATTACCATTTCATTAAGATAAATATTTCATGAATATAATTATAAATTAATTTAATTCACTTGTATTGGATATCATTATCATTATTACATTTCATGTAAATCATTAGGGAAAGACGAATCACATCAGTTCATGAGGTGGTATTACATCATGCACACGAGCGATGTTTTCGTATACCCTACTGAATGTGACATAAAAGTTTTTATATTTTATATAATGAATCCAAAGGTATATTTATGTCATAAATAACATAAATATTCTTTTTATACATCATAATACTCTACCTTCATAAGTGAAAATGGAAGGATGAATGAGTTCGGTTCATGATGTAGTAATACGTTGAACACATCAATGATTATTTTTTAACCCATTTGATGGAAGTGAAGATGGTTTATGGTAATTAAATTTACATAACAATATATTATTATATGGTAGATTCTATGGTAATTATTTAATCGTGGTTTAATAATAATCTAAGGATGTGAAGGAAGTAATGATATAAAAATGATCATCGAAAAACATTACCTCTTATTTGGGTATGCTCCATATGTTTGAAAAACAATCCTACCTAGGTTATAATTCGTCCCCAATTAATGTTTCTAGGATTATATTATTGAATTTGGTATGTGATTTGGTTATGTATTGACCAAATCAAATGGGAGTGAATGTGTGAAGAATGGAAGAGTTTAGGTGACCTTTTATAAATGAGGTGAGTGGAAAACATGTGACTTTTTAAAATAAAAAAGTGTACCATCATTTTACAGAATAAAAAAGTGTAAAAAATGAGTATTAACGAGACATAATAGTCATAGGGTCTAAATATTTCCATTAAATATATATTAGACATCTTTTTAGGTCATTTTAATCGTTATATATTTAGTTTAATCCCCTAATAAATCTTTTTTTGTTGAAATGTAGTAATTTTGTTTTTTTACAATATTAATTTTGGTTATAAATTAACATGAAATTATTAGATAATATATATTATAATTATTCCAAATATTTAATACATTTTTTAAATTCAATTCATAGATTAGGAAAATGGTAATTTAAAAATAATCTGACAAACGTGATAAGATAATGAGTTTTTAAGGTGAACATGTTCAACAATTTACAATATATTTATATCATAATTAAATATGAAAATGAATCCAATTACCTAAATTTTATTAATATATATATAAACCAAATAATTTTAATTTATATGAATTGAAAATTATAATTTAATTTTAAAAATATTTTAAATGAAAAGGATGATTAAATTAAAATTCTATATTTTTCACTATTCATAAAAAGAAAACATATCAAAAAAATATAAACACTTCACCCTATGATAATTTAGATATTCCTTCAAAAAATTATGTTTATTTTTTCAATTATATTTTATATATTTTTTAAAAATTACTTTTAAACTATGTGTGCAGAGTGGGATTAAATCATCCTTTATAAATAATAGATTTTTCAGAGAACATTTCCTTTTCTTTAAAAAGGTTCTTATATAATTAAAATAAATATTCTTCCTTATTTTTTATAATTTAAAAATTAATATTATTAAAAATAAATTTATTGACTATATTATAATGGTATACTACATGACAGTTCATTTTGTCTTCGGGTTGTGTGTTCTATGAGAAATCGACATGATTATATTTAAAGAGATATTTTTTGTGGGATGTTTAAAGACAGTGTTGTGTGTAGAATATGATATTGTATAAAATATTCTTATTTTATAACTCTATGATTTTAAATTATCCCCACATTAAATAAATTACATCATCATAATTGAAAATTGATCTTGTTAATCAACCGAATGACATTTAAAAAGGAAATTATTGAAAAATCACATCATAAAATGTTTTAGAAAATATCATTCTCATAATTTAGAAATAGATATAAAATTATCATATTGAATAATAGTTCACTAGGATTATAGATATAAAAAATTTGTGGAAGGTGATGATATAACATAGAATAAAAGCTTAAATAATTATATATAGTGATTGAGTTCATTGATCACATGTAAGTGAAAAAAATATTTAATGTTATGGATGTCAAAACCATAAATCTATGATTATTTAAATGACAACCTATTTCATCAAATATAAGTATAATAAAATTTAATTTTTATTACACATCCCTTTTCCCTATTTTTGAGTAATTCTATTACTGTCTCTAAGTTAAATAAATAGAATTATGTGATACATTTCTATTACACTAGAACATTTTCTTATAGGGTTTTTTCTTCGATCAATTTCCACTTTATCACTTACACAATGAAAAATAAAAAAATTATTTTTTTACCTGAAGAGCTAAAAGTTACTTTTAAATTATTTAAATATCTATTGAACAGTGATAAGACATTCTTTCATTCTCTAAATATTTTTTTGAAGAAATATAGTGAGAAAAAATTACCAAATATAATACATTAATCTCTAAACCTCATAAGTAACACCACAGGTTAAAAATTAGTATTTGTCTTTAAAATAATTTAAAAAAATAAAATTTTATCTAGGACATCAATAAGCCTAGTGGTGGGCATAGAAACCCTTATCTCCCTTCAGTCATGGGTTCAGGACACACAACCTTTTCAGACGTCATGGGTTGTTGCCTAACATGTGGATTGAAAACTAATGTATCTATATTAATATAATTAAAATATCATTCCAAAAAATAAATATTATATAAATTCAAATAAAATGATTCATTAAATAAACTTTTTTAGTAAGGTTTTCATTATATCTTTTTTTACATTGCCAACTAATCTTATTTTACTATTATTACCATTTTATCAATGATCATTTTAACCCTAATGATTATCGATCCCAATAATCGTATGACTATAAAATGTAATGTTATTTTTCCTAAAATAACTTTTTTCACTAAAACATGTTAAAATCTAATGGTTTTTAATCCCATAATTCTTTTCCAAAAGTATCTGTAATCATGTTATATTCCTACAAAAAAATATTTATATTGGGTGTTTAAGGCTATAAACATATGATCAGACATAATTTCATAAATCCATATTGGTGTCCAATACTATAAATCTAATCAATACATATATTCTTTTGAAATATAACACAATATTTAGATGTTTCATGCTTATATTACAAAAAAAACAAATATTAAAAATACATAAACAATTTAATTGATGAATCCCAATACATAAATACATCATCTATTTTATTTCAATATATTACAATTCTTTTTATAGGAGTTAACCTTTAGATGAGGTAATTTTTATTGAGAATGGATTGGTATTCAATATTGAAGACAACTAACTATAAATATATCTATTGGATGAGATTTATTTTTTCCATTGTTCTCTTAAATTATACCAAAAAATTATTTTTTACACCCATATTTTCCAAAAGTTTGTCATTTTAAAATTCTGATTATAAACATTCCTAGGTTCCTCTTTCTATATTTCTGAAATGATAGAAATCACGCCTTCTTTACATCGTGGTATCCAACACTCTAAATCATAGAAAATACCACCCTTTTATTCTTTAGTAAGTTTGAGAGTTGGTTATGTGGTAGGTTTTTAATAATATTTTGGGATATCATACTTGGAATAATCACAATATCTTTCACTCTTATTATAACCCCATTTCGTTTCTCATATTCACAATTTTTTTTCATCTTCAATGATTACATGCTTTCTTTCAGTTATATCAATTCACTAGAACCAGAAAATCATAATATGTTGTAACACTATATTATTTCATGGTATATATATTTTAATTTTAACATCTTAGATAGATTATTTATCAGGTAACACTATGTTTAAAACCATGATATACCATTAAATATTAACATGACCATCATGATAGTAATGTGACATTTAGGAAGAGTAATTTTTCATTTAAATAATAACCTAATTTCTGAAATTAAAAATTAAATTTAGGTATCTAATAAATGAAAATGTGATATATTTTTTTCAAGGTGTATGTAAATAAATGTTCTAAAAATTATAAATTAAGTGATGGTATTTTTGTGAAGTGTAAATTTTTATTTAAAATATTATAATTAATATATATCTTTAAATAGAAATTTATTTTCAAAAAATATATTCATAAATTAATATATTTTTTATAATTCTTATATAATTCAATCTGAACATAATTAATTTTTTACTGTTTTGGATAATCGGTTATGAAATTAAAATCAGTATTTTTTAATAAATGATGATTTTATTTAAAAATAAAGTTCTCATATTTAGAAAATTAATTCCATGTTTTTTTAAATTTTTTTTGAAATATATATGATGAAAAATTGTTAGAATGAATTCTTGGAATATTTCAAAAATGTTAGACTTTCGGTTAAATTTTAAAAAACAATAATTTATAGAATTAAAAATTATAAGAAAATAAATTAATTTTTTAGTAGATTATTTTTCATATATGAGGTAATCACCCATTAGTTTTAACTCAAACACTAGTTAATATACATAGTCACAAGAATCAACAATATAGATTATCTTGAGTACAAAATAATAAAAAAATGAAAAAAATTATCAAAAACACCCCTCTCCTATCTTTATAAATACAACACCTTCTTATCACACTTATAAGATTTGGATTATTGTTTAATTATTCCACTTTTCCTTTCCCAATCCCCTTCTCTATATCCTAGACCTTATGTTCTTAGAAAAAGAAAAAATCTAAGTGTCTTAGGGAGGTTCCCATGAAGATGATATTCAAGATGTAAAATCATCCTTTCACTGTTAATTTATTTTCTTCTCTTATCCCCTCCTAAAATCCCCTATCCAAAGTGTAATTTTAAATCCATTATCATATATATAATATAATTTACGTTTTCCAATTTAATATCCATCATCTAATCTCTTCAATTCTCCTTTTTTTTATAAAACTGAAAACATCATCTGTGATGTGTTGATTCACCAATATCATGGAAGAAGTGTTATAATTTTCCATTAGTTACTTAATGGATGATCATAAATCCATTTTTATCATTGAATAGAATTTTAATATATTTATTATAAGTTATATCATGTTTTAGAACCAATAAATAAACATAATATTAAATAAAATGATACAAGTTCATTGTTGCTGTAAAATACACCAAAATAAAGTAAGACGTTATTATACAAATTTTATCTAATGAATCATCATAGTACATTATAAAAAATGATATATGAGACCACTTAAATTTCATAAATTTTATTAATAAAAAATAATTTCAATTTAATAGAATTTATTACATATTGATAAAAAGTATGATATTTATATCCAGTGGAACTGATTATAAAAACATGAAACAAACACTCACAATACAATGAAATTAAACATTATACCTCTTATAAATAACAATAAATTAACTGAATAAAATTATAATAAATAAAATATATTTTCTGTTGTTTTAAATTAATTAATTATTTATTTTTATTTGATTATCCATGAAATTAATTACAAGTTCAGAATGCTTCCGAACATAAGGAAAGTGGTTCCCCTATCACTTTTATTAATGTGAGATGTGTATTATTCCCAAAATGTTTTTTATGGATGGTGTTTGTATAATAAAATTTGGTATATAATATAATGAATCAATGTATACTAATGGTTATAAAAGTTACACATCATGACCATTAATTTAACGAGGTATACTATTCGACTGATTAAAATGTTGTAAGGGAATTCTAAACCTAATTTCCATTATTTGGGTTAAACTTCTAATCCAATGATTATGTTATTATGTATGAAATTAAATACAAATTTTTATGTTATATTTTTTGTTTCTTGATGTGTAATTCCATCTAATACACATAATAGACTCATTTTAATGACTCTCAAACATTTCTTTAAAAATAAAATCTCAAATGTATCTATTTTCAAAAATGAAAAGAAAATGTTTTTAACATACATCGAATAAGATAAATTTCCCTCTTTCATAATGATTTAATTGATTAATTAAGGATTTACTTTATAAAAATTTAATTTTCAAAAAAAAATCCTTTCTAATTATAGATCATATTAAATAAATATTTCAAAGTGAAGTGGTATTTCACTCATGATTTTCATAAAAATTTTAATATAGTATTTTCATCTATGATAACACTGTTTTTTAATAGTATACTTAATCGAGGTTAATATCCTATGATTATATCATCCATATTTAATTTGGTTTTCAATGATACTTTTCAATAGGGATATTCTATTTTAAAACCATTTATAATACAATACAAGATGGTCTATGATTATGCTTCCTATTTGCGGAAAATTTATAAACAATCCATATTGTAGTTTCTATATGATTGTATATGTTAATTATATTTCAAGAATTTAATTTTAAAAAATCAATTAGGCATAGTATGTGATGGGAGGGGCCCATTATAACCTCTTGATGCATCAGAAGTCCTGATGAGAAAAACCCGTCAGGATATTGGCATATGTATTACTGGATTTTTAAATTTAAATGATCGAATCATTGACATTATGTTTATGATGTACCACATTATGAATTACATTGTTATAATAGAAGTTATTCATAATCCTTGTGATTATTGGACTAGTATAATATTTTTTTAAGTTTAATTCTCATGGTATTAATTATATGGAAACATTCTATCGTCTTGTATTCTAGTCATATAATTCATAAGATATTTTTTTAATGGATTATGTTGTTATTTACTCTCCTACAATTATTTTTTATGATTTTTATGCTAGCATCTACTATATTATTACCCTTACCGATCCTCTGATTTCACCAAATTATTATGTTTTATTTTGGACTAGGATTCCTAGATGTATATTATGATTAAAATTCATAGATAGGCTTCAAGAATAAGAGTGTTTTCAATGGAGTTATTATTCTATATTTAATTTTATATTTTAATTTAACGCTTTTGTTTTATACATTTTTCCTAAGATACAAAACTATTCAGACCCCTAGGATGTGATTCATTGTTTTTCATGCCAATTTAATATATTAAGGCACCAACTCTAGGCTACTGTGGGATAAGTATTTACCTTTTGAATCAGAGGAAGTACATAATAATCCTCAGAAATAACATTTATGAAAAAATATATTTTGGAAATATAACCATATAATTATATTTGAAAATATTTTGAATCTAACCAATCTTATGATTATGAGATTAGTTATACATAATTGTTTTTGTGATTCACTAGTTTTAAAATTTCTTAATTAAATCTAGTATGATCCATTGTTTAGAAATGGAACCTAGTGGAAGGAATGGAAACTATCTCAATTCATTTATTCCATGCAGGGATTTCCATCCCATGATAGTTAATGATGTTGGATATGGATCTGAAAATAGATCTAAACAACTAATAACAATATCTCTACAACTGGATCATGTTATGAACAATCCTATTCCTTATAGGGAGAATCCTGATCCACAACGTGTAGTAACATTGATAGAATGCTTCATGTAACCACAAACTCCTTCATTAAATAGGATTGAAACCCATTTTAAATGATCTATGGGTAAGTTCCTTAGATAAGATATTTTTCGGTCAATAAATTAACTAAAAAGGGAAGGTTATCTGTATAGTTTATCATCTCTCAAGAGATTTAGATCAATGGTGGTCATTAATTTAAAACAAAAAATGAGGCGAATTAAATTGAAATTTTTGAATCAAAGGATTTTTGGGAAATTTTAATGAAAAAATGATTCCATAACAAATAGTGATCTCATATAGAGGGAAAATTATTGAGAGTGAGACAGAAAGTGGATTAAAACGATTATATGTATGAATAAAAATTTACAATATTACTATGTTATTGGGTGGACTAAATATGTAATGAAAAGTGAAAGATTAACCATCTCTATGTTTTTTTAATCCAATTATAAGAAGGGAACTAGTATCCCATGAATTCTTATCAAAGGAGTATATAGTATCATGTTCTATTAAGATGAAGAAAGTATCTTCCAATCCATGTGTCTTCGAAGGGAATAAATATAAGAAGAGGGATGATGAGTACTCTATAAAACAAAAAAAAGAAAAATGTATGAAGGTTATTAGGTACGATTTTAATTTCCAGCATACAATAAATGTGGGTAAACATCATGGAAGATACGTATTAGAAATGGGATTTTTTTACATGTGCCAAAAAAAGGCCCCAATCCGATGATTGAAAAGTAAATAAAGAATTATTTAATGTATAATGATATAGATGTAATGATATGGGACATTATACACATGATTTTCCTAGACATCATGAATGCATGCCCCAAAAATGGACAATGTATCAAGGCCCTGCATAGACAGTAAAAATA
This sequence comes from Viscum album, assembly GCA_963277665.1. Lineage (NCBI taxonomy): Eukaryota > Viridiplantae > Streptophyta > Magnoliopsida > Santalales > Viscaceae > Viscum > Viscum album. The sequence goes on along the minus strand of OY728132.1, from coordinate 2,097,598,356 downwards.
ACTGAAGTTGATGTTCCTAATGATGTGGTGGTGGGTGTATTAATCATTTAGTCAAAATTTTTAAAATATTTATTTGATTATGTGTCATCTCCTTCTTATATTTCTTCCCAAATTTCTATAAATTTTTTTTATTTACAATTTACCTTAAAATGTGAGTTGTTAGTCAAAACATCACATGTAAAACCTATGAGAAAAAATATGTATCGAACGGTTCCTATTTTGAAAAATAATCGTGTTCCAATTTTTGATTCACTTATTATACATGTGGTTTATTTTCATAAAATCCATGGTATCTAAGGGTTTGTTGAGTCACAATTATTTCTTTTTACCATTCTATTTCATTAGACTTGGAAATAACAAAGTCTTTCTTTAAATATTTTTACTAAATTTTTATGTTATAAGTATTTTAGTTTTTTATCTAGAAATAAATACCTATTATCATAGATAGAAAAATTTATAATTTATAATGAATATAAACATAATATTATTCATTATACTAATCTTATTGAGTATGAATCCTTTAATCTGATTCAACATTTAATTTAGACCAGAAGTTTGTCTTTTTTTTCTTGTCTATTGTGTTGATAATATTCCTGACTATCAAATTACATCTTGTAAAGATTAATTTGAATGACTCTCATAATGATTGTTATATTTAAAATTTAAATGTAATTTCACCATAAAGACATTTGTTTCTAATCATAATACATTGAATTGTTTCTATCATAAGGAATAAATTTTTCCCTATAATAGTTTTAATCAATACGACATCAGAAATTAAGTTACCAATGAGCTATCAAGTGCCATTTATCCTTGGACATTGAAATAGACATGAAAATATCACCATTGGGATATAACCTCATAATAGTGATTCATTTGAAGAGTTTGAATGTAAGTGATTACATTCAAAAATCAGGTTTTATTAATTTTTCCGTTGGAATTTTTTTTCATAGTCATTGTAATACTTTAGAGAGTTTTTTATTCTATGAAATCCTTGTTATCGTCGTTCCTTATCATAGTTTTTCTTTTTTTAATATTTTTTTATCAATTTTTCGGTCCAGGGAATCTTGGGATATTAAGATAGTTAATTTGATCCATCAGATGAGGATATTTTGGGGATAGTAAGAGATATGTCGATATTCGTATTGTGGGTTTTTGGGGACAGGAATGCAGAGCTATTCTTATGATCAAATTGAAGGATTTCTAGCTAATGAAATACATACATTATTGTGCGTATTAAATATTTCATACCTTTAGTAAATGTATTTGTCTACCTTAATATTAATTTTAAATGATTTAATTTTTTTCACATAGCTTTTAATTCACTAATTCATTTTCATTCCTATTTTAATCCTTGTTTTAAAAATTTTCTACTTTATAGTGCATATTTTAGAAAGTTAGTCTGTATAAAATTGTTTTTCTATAATTGATTTAATCAGTGTAACTTTTGAATTTGATAAATAAACATTTATTTAATATGACCCATTTTGATTACTATTATTTTACATTAATACAGTTAGATGTATTTTAGTTCCTATTTTGTAACTCTGATAATCAGATTAACACTAATTCAGATAATATTACCATAGATGTTTTTGTTAGGTTTTTTAATGTGATTTAAGATATGTTTTTAAGCTAAAATTCACTCCCACTCTAGTAAGTATATCCATTATAAGATGATCTTATGATTCTACAATTGATATCAGGGAAGTTTTATAATGATTATACATGCTAAATTGTTTCTTTTTCTATCAACTTCTTGTTTTTATTAATTTTGATATACTCTTCTTGTTTATAAATTGTTATACATTAACATGTATTTTTATAAAAGTGTTTCTATTATCTTTAAAATTAATGGTCTTGATTTTGTCTCAGTAGATAATATCAATCCAAATAGACCACCTATCCATGATGGTTCTGATAATGAGTAATACAGAGATCAGATTAAAAAATTTGTTACCAATATTGGACTTGATAATTATTTGATGCTTACTTGAGACTACAATATTATTGATAAGGAATTCACTTGTTATAAAAATCAAGAAAAATAAGAATATTAGTTAACTATAGAGTAATGAATACTCTATTTTGTTCCATTTCAAGATGTATATACAATTAGATATCACTATTTGAAGCAGCTAATAGTATATAAAAAAATAATAAACTCACACAAATTATTACTTCTAATTGTATTGATATAATAAGATTTATACTTAAAGAATACTATCAGACCATTGATTTTATATCAGGAGAGTTATTTGAAAAGATTCACTAGAGTTTTATGATTATTATTAATAGTTTAAAATATATTGGAGAAAACTTTATTGATGATGGAATCCTTTTTAAAATTATTATTGATTTACTTCTTAATGGGTGGGAATCAAAAATAATAGTGTATAATAGAAGATAAATACTAATAATCTTACATTGTATGATCTTATTTGAAATATTATAGTATATGAGGGTTGACTCAAGAGAGATGTTGAGAAAGATAAGAAGAAAAATTATGGTGTCTCTTTTTATACTACGGATATTCCAAATAAGATTTCAAACACCTGAGAAAGTTTCAATTCATCAAGTATAAAGAATGTTGTCATTCAACTATATTCTATAAAATCTACCATTTTATAGAATGTATTAGAGAAATTTCTATGAATTATAAATAACAATGTCAGAAAATAGATTTATAATATCGCTATAAGAAATTTCATATGGATAAAGGTTATAAAAATTATTCTTATGTATATTTATATTATTGTATAACATAAAGGAAAACCCTACTAGATTATCCAATGATGAAAATGAAAGAAAGAATAAAACTGAAATTCATAATGATATGAAAAATGGTCTATAAATATAAAGGCATGAAATTATTGAAATCTTATAACTCATGAAGTGTTAATGGTGGTGATTCTACTAAATGTTCTTTAAAAAATAAATTTTCTTGACTAATTAATATCGGCCTTCTTTCCTAAGTACCCATGAAAAATATATCTTTAATGGAAAATTTCTGAATAGTTAAAATCTATAAAAATAAATAAATGAATAAAAAAATTTTGATGTGAAAAATTCTATATCTTCTGGGGAAGAATATTCCTCAACCAGTGAAGATATTTCCTAACCTATTTATGATGATGTTTCTAGATTTGGAAAATTATTAGAAAGTGAAAATTATATGATTTTTAAAAAATGATAATTATAAAGGTAAAATTTCTAAGAAATATTTGATAAAAAACGATTTAAAAAATAAATTATCATATCGTTCTAGAGAGAGTGGTAAAAAATAATGAAAAATGTATTATTTAAAAATATTTTGAAAAATTCATTTATGATAATGATGTTTTACAAAATAAATGTAGTTCAAAAACAAAAACTTATGTTGATAAAAATTTATTTTTAAAACTAAAACATGAAATCAGTTGTATAAATAATATTTTATCAAATTATAAACCTGGTAATGAATGATCTTACAAAATTTATAAAAAAATTAAACCTCATGGTAATAGTTATATAATGGGGTTTAAAAGAGAAAAACATGCTTTTAATAAAAATTACATTTTTCCAAAAATCGACTCTTTTTTCAATGAGTTAAAAATTAGTGGGAATGATAAGAAATTTTATTCATTAAATAAAATATAATATTAAGGTTATCATATGTCTTTTTTTTCAAATGCAATGATATTTTCCAAAAAATATCAAAAAAATATAGTTACCTAAAAAACCTTCTAACAATATCGGACCCATGAAGGTTTTGGTTCCAAAAAACTATCATTTTTTAGGAATATAAAGTTAGTACAAAAAAAAGAATATATAGAACATCTATAGTGGATGTTCCAAACATATTACTAGAAATAATAGGTTATTTAAGAAGATAATCAATTTAAAAGGTGGAATAATTTAGTTTGAGAGATAATGTTCAATGATTGATTATCTGAATAGGTTTCATTTTCCTTTTGGGAAAGAATATTATTTTTAATGTTTTATTTTTTGTAGAACCTAAGCACAACCTTATAATTATAAATAAATTATGTGATGAAGGTTACCTTTTTTACTTTAGGAATGATAAATTTTTATTACATAGTTATATGGATTAATTTATTTTTTATTCCTTTTTATATGAGAATTTTTTCACAGTTAAATTAAATAACATTAACAGACAAGACATTACTTTACATAGTAAAATAGAAGATAAATATTTATTATGTAAAATAATTTTAGGTCACTATAACTCCAAAAAAATATCTAAATTTTTGACGAAATGACTTGTAAAGGATATAACCAAACATTGATTTGATACATTAAAATTCTGCATTCATTGTCAATATGGTAAGAAATATAAGTGATTTTATAAATCAATTGATGAATTATAAACATCTTATAATTTATATTTTAAAAACATGGACTTTTTTTGTTATAAAAAAACTAGAATAATTTTTTTAAATACTATATATATGAATTAGTTGATGATTAGAATAGATACACATGCGTTTATTTTCTGACAACGAAAAAAAGTCATTAATTATTTTTAACTTTCTGTATCCAATGTTAAAAATTAATAAACCCTCTCCTTGATTAATATTAATTGTGATAATAGTGGAGAATTTTTAAATTATAATTTTGAAATGATTTCTATTATTTAATGTATTGAACATAAATTTCCAGCACTGAAAGCACACCAGTAAAAAAGTGTAGTTAAAAAAGGAAATAAAATTATTTAAGAAAAAACAAGAACCATGTTGAGTGAATACTAGGTTACTAATACTTCTTCTTTTGATGTGGTTTGAACTATAAATTATATAATCAGTGGAGAATTAATTTGAAATTTTCATTACAAAACACTATATGCATTGTGTATATGATTAATACCAAAGATTTCTAACATGAATTTTTGGTTTCAATGTAATCATTTTTAATACTAAAGATATTTTACATAAGTTTCCACAAAAATATGATGAAGGAATATTTTTTGTTATTCCAGTACTTCTAAGTGTTATAGATTTTCTTTTAAAAATTATTGTACTATTGAGGAAATAGTTAATTTTAAGTTTCATGAAACTAATCCATTTGTTTGGAAAACCCCAAAAAAACATCTTTATATGTTATTTCTGAAACAGATTTTAAACCACTTTTAGAATGTTATTTTCATAAGAAAATAACTCAAGAATTAATTTTTGAAGTTATTCCTGAGGATGATTTTCAACCTATTGTTGAATAATATACTTTTGACAAACCAATAAGGAATTTTTTTCTCAGTAATCATACTAGTGAATGTATCATTGGTGATGTTGATCATCCTTTTAGGACTAGATTTTCCTTTAGGAGTGAAAAAGAACATATAGCTTTATTATCCCAAATTGGACCTAATATTCATAATGAGTCTTTAGGTTATTAGGATTAAATTGAGGAAATAAAATATGAGATCAATTAATTGGAAAGTGAAAAAGTCTAGAGTTTTGTTAAATGACTTATAGAAACTTCTATAATTGGCAAAAAGTTTGTTTTTTAGATCATGGGTGATAAAAAGGGAAAACAAAATTAGATTTAAATATATACCTATTTCTATGGTATATAAATAAAAAGAAATAATAAATTATGAGGAATCATATTCTTTGTTAGAAATACACGAATTAATTCCAATACTTTTACCCTTAAAGGATTATTTAATTTAAAAACATTTCAAATGGTTATGAAATGATCATTCTAGAAAGGATATGTTTAGGAGGATGTTTATGTTGAAAAACCACCCAGTTTTTAAAATAAAAAAATAAATAACACATTTATAAACATAAAAAACATTATATGGAATTAAACAAGATCATATAGATGAGTATGATGGAATATTATTACTTTTGTTACCGAAAAAATTTTAAGGGGGAAGGGGATCCAAATAATTTAATAAAATAAGTAAATAATAAAATTTGATTAGGAAAATCTAGGATGATGAAATTATATTTAGTTCATGTTAACAATATTTATCAAACTCCACTTCAGATCTTTTGAATTATGAGTTTTAAATCAGTGTGACGTTTTAGTTAACAGATTTTTTTAGTTTCCAAATTTCACAAAATTCTGAAGCATCTATTATTTTTCACCATAACTACATAAAATCTCATTTTAGGAAATATGTATTAAAAAACAATTAATGTACTTTTACTCCCATTGGTATATCCAATATTTTAGATCATGGTTAGGATATAAAATTAGCTGATGAAAAAAAATTTATATGTATGATTGAAATGATTACTTCACTATATTTATAATCGGAGAAATTTAATATTTCCAGTATGATTATGAGAAATATATCAATGAAATCTAAAAAACCACCATCTTTATTTTGTAAGACCAAAAAAATTATCTTAATAGAAAAATGGATTAATTCTTTTTCCATTCTTTTATAAATGGTTATGAATTAAAATGTTTTTCAGATACTGAATTTTGGGGATTTATAATGTATAGTAAAAGTGGATCTATAACATATATTTTATTAATATATTAATTACATTCTTGGTCATGTATGAAACAACACTCAGTAGCACTTTCCACTACTGATGTTGAATACATGGCAGCTATAAGTTATTTTGATCATGTATTATGGATTCAAAATAAGTTCATGGTGTATGTAATGTATAGAGAATCGATAATTTTACACCTATAATTACATAATTTTAAGTGTAATAAAACATCATATTACAATAAAAGGATCTTAAAGTCTAATGTCTAGGAATACTAGGTACATAAAACTAAAAATATGGGACTAAAAAAACATTTCTCTAGTTAATCTTCATAAGGGTCTTATAATATCCATTGTGCTCATAAATATTCATAGGGTAACCCAGGGATAACATGAAAAAGTTGATGTGCTAAAATTCTAGTAACGGAAAAATTATTTGTAATAAATCTTTAGAACATGGGTTAGAAGTCACGACGTAAGGATATAAAAAATCATGGAACATGCGAAATAATATCATATAAAAATTATATCATATAAAAATGAAGTTAAAATAATGTATATGCAACATATAACATGACTTTATCACAATTTAATTCTCGTTTCACATATAGGAGAACATGTCAAGGTTAACCACCTAGACCGTTGCTCATGGTAGCATGAGTAAAGGCCTACCCCCTTAACCGTTGTATATAACATCTCATGAGACTCAACTATACCCAATAAATTAGAGCGCTATCTTGGATCACCTATCTTGTCCTGTTCATGAATATGTTTTACACACTGAGAATCATACATAATAAATTATACAAAAACAAAAGGGTTACCCATAGAATGAAATGGGTATCATAATCATGTCCTAAAGAATATTTAATATAAATATCATTCAAGTTTCTATGATAAAAAATGAATAAAACATACATGAACATTAATAAGGTATAATAATAATTTATCATGGTGATTGATGTCAAATTAAATTTACCACATGTTAGAAGAGTATTAAATAAATTTTAGCACTAAAACATTTTAGTGAAGTTTTAAGGAAAATAATAACAAGCATTTAAAATAAAAAAGGAATAATATTTTATATAAAAATAGATGTTATATAAGAAGGTCTTAATAATAAATAAACAGGTTTTGTAAAAACAATTGTGGGTTTTACCATATGTTACAGTTCATGTCAAATTGGGTACGAATTCATAATGTTCCCTAAAAACAGGTTTGCTTATCAGGATGTATTGAGGATGGAATCACATAAAAGCATGTATATCCCCAGAATAGATGATTAAAGTGTCATTATTGATGAATTTTTAACATATAAAAAACATTTACATTATGTACATAAAAAATAGATAACGTTTCTTGGGTAAAAATAAAGGTAAAGCAACCCAAAAGAGTAATGGAGGTCTGAGTTGAATCACTTATAAAACCTCAACATGGTAACAAGTATACATAGGAAGGATTAATGAGAGATAAATGGATCTCTCATAATTTATATATCATGAGGTTAGAATGGGTAGGTTAAAAAACATCCCCTATCATTATGTATTAAAAACAAAAGGAGGAGATTCTTGAATAAAAGTGAGAAAGAGAAGATCCCTTCCCTTAATTCTGGAGGTGTTATCAGCTTGATATTATTTAAAAGTATATAAAATTAAGTTCATTAATTAATAATTCCAGAACTCATATTATATATAATTTATTATTATAACATTTTTGATTGGTTATGAGGTTCATTTTCATTGTTTGGGTCCATTTGTTTCACGGTTGGTTTACTTATATACATGATTGGATAATCATGTAAAATGAGATTGGTTATTCAGAATTGGAGTTATATTTCATTATTAAATATCCATATGTTTACAAGTTTGTAAATTTACTTTGGTTACTTGGATTTATTTAATATCATTTTATAAAACTTAAGTGATAAACATTTGGGTTAATTTGTGGTTTTTTTATCACTAAGAACACATTTTAATTTATAAATCCATCTCATTTGTACCAAAATATTTCATTACCATAGATGATTAATTATACATACATTATAGTTTGTTCCAACGAAAAAAATGTTTTTATTACTGGAATTGAATTTGTTAAAAGAAATCGAAAACCCGTCGCCCTTGAATGGGATGAATTAACACATCTAGGATGGGGATTTCATATATATTATAAATAAGGGGTAAAGGAGAGAGGACAATAAATTATTCCAATATCATTACAATATTCCATTAAATTTATAGTACTTTATTTTTCATATCATATGGATAAGGAGTGTTAAGGATATAAATGAAAGCAAAGGAACCAGAAAAGAAAGTAAAATTATTGAAAAGATGAATTTTACAGAATGAATTAATCTTCCTTGAGATCCTCATAAGGGGAGATCATTTGGTCTGTAAATATTTCTAGGGATGATAGACCTATGGTATATATTGGGGAGAGATTTTAGTAGAATTTATGCATGAAAAAATGCGTTAGAGGTGTAAAGAGAAGAGGGGAGTGTGGCTTTTTTTTATATTGGAGGGGGTGAGGGTTTTCATAAAATTTTAATCATTAGATTATTATTTCTCCATAAGATAAAAAATTGTGATGATTACCCAACCAAAAATATTGATTTGTTCATGCGAGTTCAAACCAATGGCAATTTATAGTATCTATGACCCAAGCATGATGCTAAAATTCCAAAATTAGCACTTATCGTAAATTATTGTATTTTACTATTCATAAAAAATAAATTATTTCACAAAAATAAAAATAAAATCACAATAACTATTTTTTGATGATTATAATCAAAAAATAATCTAAATTTTATGAAAATAATTTTCTAAATATGGGAAATTTAATTTTTAAATAAAATCATCATTTACATGACATACACATATTTTAAAATTATAACTGAGTTTATAATACATTGAAAAATTAACTAAGGTCTCATAAAATTATCTTATAATCATAAGACATAAAACAAAAATTAATGAATAAATTTTATGAAAATAAATTTTCTTCATCAACTGTTCAATCAGTCACATTTTTAATTAAATATTTATGACATGTAAAAATCCCAACACTATCATATTTCCATTTTTTATGATTGATAATTTTTATTTATACTTTAATTGGTAAGGATACTATTTACATGGTCGATTTACTATTCATAAGGGTCTTATTAGTATTCATAAGGATGAAATTACTATTCATAAGGGTTAGTTACTATTCACTAGTAATTAAATTTGTTTTACCGGACTCCAAATATCTTACTAATCGCAACCTTGATTATCTGGTTTTTGAAATTCAAATAGCAGAAGTTACAATATTATGTTTAAAGGTCATATAGTACATAGTAGTTTATTGAGTTTTGATTTTATGGGATTATATTACATAATGTGAAGAAGTTAGTTTCCATTGATAAAACATTGGTTCGTTAAATTCATCCCCCCTTATGAAATTTCACACTCAAAATTTCGTTTTACATACTATTTCGTAAACAGGTGTGGGTACTTTTCCTTCATTTCCCCCTCCAGTTCCCATCTTTCCTTTTTGTACTTATTGTTCTATCATACTACTTTGACCAAGTTAGTAGTATTGTTGTGATGAAACTTATCTCTACGATACATGATATTTACTGGATTTTCCTCGTAAGAAATATCATTCTCCAACTGTACCACCTTTGAAAAGAGTACATGTAAAGGATATGTTGCGTACTTCCATAAGAGGGTTACATGGAAGACGTCGTGTAATTTATACATGGTAGGAGGGAGGTCTAGTCAATAGTCTAAAACTCTAACATGATCAAGAATCAGTAAGGGTATGATGTACCTTGGACTTAGATTTACTATCTTCCCAAACCTCATGACCTTATTCCATAGAGATATGAGAAAGAATATCATGTCTCCAACTTTGATCTAAAGGTCCCATCGATGATTTTATCCATAACAATTCAATCGACTTTGGGCTTCCGTGATATGATACTAAATGGATTTCACTTTCTCCACCATTTCTTAAACCAATTCAGGTCTTATTAGCTTTTTCTCACTAAATTCATCCAAATATGTTAGTGTTTTTCACCTTTTAGAATAAAGGGATTCATATAGTTCTATTCATATACTAGAGTTGAAACTGTTGTAATAGGAGAATTTAAAAATTAGAAGATATTGGACAAACCCTCTTTTAATGTATATAGAACACACTAACATGTCTTCTAGTTTATGGATAGTTTGCTCTGATTGGACATCAGTTTGAGGATGATAGGCCATAAATGAGTTTAGTTCTATGCTTATAACTGGTTGGGGACTTTTCCAGAACATCTAGGTGAATCTTGAATCTCTATTAGATATAATATATAGTGAAAATCCATGTATACTTACCACCTATTTTGTATATATCCCTGAAATTTGATCCAATGGGAAGTCCTCTTGAATTGAGATAATGTGAGCTATCTTTGTAAGACAATCCACATTGACCTATATAGAAGTGTTTCCTTTAGATGTCCTTGGAATTCCAATGACAAAGTCCATGGTGATGTTCTCCAACATCCTTGTTAGTATGGGTAGTGGTTCCATCACCCCATTATACTTTTTTTATCAATCTTCACATTATAACATACCAATATCTTCGACATATATTCTACAATCTCCTTATTCATATTGTACTACCAAAAGTTCTCTTATAGATCTAGATACATCTTTATTCTCCCTAGGTGAATATAGAATGTTGAGATATATGATTCATTCCAAATATCATTTTATTTCTATAGACCATATGGTACACATAATCATGACACACATCATACAACTGCTTCTTCATCAATCATGAACTTAGTGGATTTCACATTTCAAATTTCTTCCACCCTTTTCTGAATTTCCACAAATTTTCTACGATAATAATTTATTTTCTACAAAAGGGAGGGGTGATTTATCAATTACTAAAGCATTGATAATGATCCTATATTAATGATTCCAATGTCTATACTCTACAAATATAATAATATTGGATCTTTTTGAATTCTCATCATTGATAAAGATGCATGTTCCAATATAATTAGTGCATCTTCCACATTATTTCTCTTACTAGGATGATAGTGGATTGAGCAGTCACAATCTATTATGAGTTATAACCATTTTCACTAGTTCATATTAAGATCCATTTATTTGAATATATATTTGAGACTCTTGTGGTTAGTATATATCTCACACTTCTCTCCATAGAGACAATGCTACCAGATTTTCATCGCAAAGATCAGAGCTTCCAAATTCAAATTATGTGTAGGATAGTTTTTCCCATATATATTTCTGCTACATTGAGGCTTATGATATCACTATATAATTTTTCATTATAAAAATTTAATTTTTTTCTTTTAAAAATCATTTTACCCCATAAATTCATCTCCACTCATTGGGAGTGTGTGTATTGGTGTAGTGATAAACCACTTTTTCAACTCGTTAACGCAGACTTCACATTATTGAGTCCAGAAGAACTTTTCTCCCTTTCATTTCAAATTAGTCATTGGAATTGAATATTTTGATAAATTCTTAACAAATCGTAGAAAATACCTAGCTAGACCCAAAAAATACAGATCTCTGTTAAATATATTGGCATACGACACTCTTAAATTTCCATTAACTTCTAACGGACCACAAATATCACTTTTTTGTTGCTAACATGCCCAAATAATGATATTTTCTCCATCTATAAATAACATTTACTGTAGTTTTCATATAGTTTCTCTAATATCAATGTCTTCATCATAATATTCAAATTCCACTCATGTTCTTCTGTGCACTTGGAGTATATGAGAATATAATCAATAAAGACTTCCTCAAATTTCATGAGGTAATCTCTAAATAATATATTCATTAGATCCATGAAAATTATAAGAGCATCAGTGAGTCTTATGGGAATCATAATGAACTCATAGTGTCTATACATCTCTCTAATGGAAGTCATGGGAATATATTCCTTCCTCACCTATAATTGGTGATATCCAGACAGAAGGTCCACAATAGAGTAATAACTATCCATAAAAAGCTAATTGAATAAGTCATCTATTCGTAGTAGGGGATACCTGTTCAGTATCATGATTTTATTGAGCTAATGGTAACAAATGGTAGGGTGCATTTATTTATCCTTCTTCCTGAATAAGAGGACTAGCGCACCCCATGGTGAAGCACTCGGTCTTATAAAACCCTTCTCCATATTCTCATCTAATTGCATCTTTAGCTCTTCCATCCCTATGGTGGAGATTTTATAAGGTGTCTATGATATAGGCAGAGATCAAAGAATATGTTCAATTAAGAATTCAACCTCTCAATCAGGTGGAAGTCTAGAAAACTCTTTTGGGAATACATCAGTGTAATCCCTTGCGATGGACTTTTCATTAAGAATTATCATCTCCTTTTTTCTATCATTTGAGTTATACATGCTCTCTCATAAGGTAGTAATATCCACACATGAGACGATTATTCTAATGGATAGTCACCTTAATCCTTACACTTGTAACAAATTAGAGAATGCATTTGGATGTGAAGAGTAATATACCTTTCTCGATAGTAGTTGTTTTATTTTTATAAAGATATCCCATCAATGCCCAAGATAAAATTGGACTATACTGAAGGATATATGAAAATATTTAGTTGGAGGTTTAGTCCACAAAACTTTACCAGGTATGAGTTATAACCCATTAGATGCCATAATTTCCCCATTACTTGTTCTCATAGATAACTTAACTTCCAAATTTTGAGTTAGTATTTGAATAGTTATTCAAAACATTCAAGATATTAAAGAATGCATAGAACCATAATCAAATATAACATTATCTATTCATCAATGAATATCTAGCATCCTATCACCACATCATTGTTTGGATCCACCTCAATAGCAGTGATAGAATAAACCCTTCCTTGTTGCCTTAGAGGATGTAGTTGATTACCTACAACTAACCATGGATTTGGGAAATTGTTCACATAATTACCATGCTCCTTGCAGTTGTAACAATACACCACTCACTAACTGATTATTTGAACTATTTTTCTTCTCAGAAATTAGTGGGATACTTCATATCCCTTTGCCAGTTCTTTGATTGATGTCCGATATTTCCTCATTTTTAGGAATTCATGGTTCCCTTTAGATAGTTCCCAGTATGCTTCTTCCCATAATTTTGACGATTGGGATGCTCGATCCTCTTTCCATCATGGGATTTATTTGCCGAAGCACCCATATTAGACTCTATAAAACACTTGTTGGTCACTAGGACACCAAGACCACTAGGTTTCTCTAATATACATTTCAACCATGAGGGCACAATAGACTATGTAGTCATAAAATTCAGAGTCTCAAATCGCCAATGTTTTTCATAGACTCAACAATAGTCCTCTAAAGAAGATATCCACCTTGCTTTCGATGTTCATGATAAATCTAGAGTCTTAACTTACAATCCTGGTAATGTTTTCTTTATATACACTAATGGAATCATCTTTTTCCTTCTTGAGTCCAAGGAACTCCCTTTCCATCATGAGACAAAGGATTCAGGGAAAATATTTGTTGAAAAATATTCTCTTTAATATATCCCAATCCATGGAATCAATTTATTCATGGGACATCATGTTATTTATAATTTTCCCACATTTATCATCTTCCCCATCAATATGATAGACAAACAATATAAATTTTTCTTCTTCTAAGAACTAGATGACAGATAATATCATTTCAATGGAGTTAATCCACTATTCCGTGAGGAGGGTATCGAATGATCCACTAAACATGGGAGGGATTTGCGGCATGAATTATTGAATGACAATAATATTTTTCCATGGGTTAGGAGGGTGTTCATCACGATTCATGTTATTATTCATAACATGATCCTGTTTAGAAAGTACTATAACGATGTTTTGAGAACCTGTTCCCATAATATTTGGTGTATCATTAGGGAAATATTTACAATCCATATCACATTGATTGTTGGAACGTGTTCTCAAATTTCCCACCATTAACTAGGATAAATAATATACAATTAGAGGTCTTGAAGACATAGATATTAAGCATAAAAAGGAAACATAAAACATAAAAGGATAAACATGTAAATAGGATGTATATCCTTACTTGTGATTACTTAGGTTTAAATCCAAGATATACTTGAAATATTTCATAACTTATATTCTTATTGAAACTTTTTTTATTCCCTTGATAATGGTTTGTACGAAGCTCATAAAATAACCAAAGAATATCCCTTGGTTGAGTCAAACTAAGAGTGTAGAAAAGACCATTGTCATGCACTTGTTGCCATTCGAATCTAGCTCAAATCATATTTTTTTTGATTTTTACCTCAAGAAAAATCTATTCCAGAACCACCTTAACTTTTTTATATCTAGACATGGATATATTTTCTTGATAAACCACTTACTCCATTCATACCAATATTTAGAGATGTTTTCTTTTACATGGTCTCATCCATAATGTTCTTACTAATGCGATCTATTCCTAATATCCAAAAATAACTAGACCATCCTATGATACAAACTATAGTGAACCTATCCTTTTAAAAATATCATTAAATTATTTTATGCATAATAAAACATAATATTATAATCCATGGATCACAAAGTCAAGTTTCCTGGAAAAAATTTACATAAAACTGTAAACATGGGACTAAATAAAAGATTTATTTATTTAATCTTAATGAAGGCCTCCCAAATTTAATTCTACAGATACATTTTCATAGGGTAACCTAAGGATAACATTAAAAAATGGATTATCTAAATGCCCAATAAGGGAAAAAAGAATAGTAATAAAGCATTAGAAAATGGGTTAGAAGGCATGGTATAATGAGATAAAAAGACATGGGACATGTAAAATCATAAAATTTAAATGTGGGATCATATAGAAATGGATTAATTATAATTTGGAAGGAAAATAAAACATAAATTTAGCACAGTAATTCCTCATTGAACATAGAGTAGCACAAGTCAGGGTTAACCACCAAGACCATTGCACATGGTAGCATGAGTCAAGGCTAACTACCAAGACCATTGAACATAATTACTCATGGGTCTCTATATTACCCAATATATTGGAGTGATATCATTGAACACCCATCTTAACATGTTCATGAATATATTTTCCACATTTATAATCATACAAAATCAATCATATATAATCATAAGGGTACCCATGGAAAGTAATGGGTATCATAATCATGTCATAGAGCATATTAAATGGGTGTATGATAAAAGTTTCCATGAATGAGAGGAATTAAAATATACAAGTAAATTAATAATGTAAAATATGAATATATCTTGGTATGTGATATAAAATATAATTGAAAACGTGTATAAAGTGTATTAATGAAATTTCAGCATAAAAACATTTTAGTATTGTTTTATGGAAAATACTAACATGTAATTAAAATATAAAAGGGAATAATAATTTATCTAAAAATTCAATTGAATAATGAATATTTTGATAACAAAACATAGGGTTTATAAAAAATTTTTGGATTAGAACATATGGTAGAGTGCACTTAAAATTGCATACGAATTTGGAAAGTTCCCTTAAAATGGGGTTTCTTATCGGGAAGTATTGAGGAGGGAATCACCTAAAAGCTAGTAAATCCTATAAAGAGATGATGAAATGGTATTGATAAATTAATTTGGTACATATAAAAACATTTATAGGATTTATATAAAAATAATAGATAACTTTTTTTCTGTAAAAAGAAAGATAAAGTAATCCGAATGAGTAAAGGAGGTTCGGGTTGAATCCCTTACGAAACCTCGACATGATAACAACTGTACTTAAGAGGGATTAATGAGATATAAAGGGGTTTCTAATCATATTTATATCATGAGGGATGTACGAGGGAGGTGTAAAAATATACCCCATCATTAGGTATTAGAAATAAAAGGGAATAACATGGAGGGGATTTTTGAACTAAAGTGAGAAAGTGAGGATCCCTTACATTAAGTCTGATGGTGTTCTCTACTTGATAATAATGACCTAAGTAATAAAATTAGTTCATTAATTAATAATTACAGAACATATTTTTCATGTAATTGAATTTTTATAACCTTTTTTAATTCATTCATAACATCTTTAATAGGTTATGAGATTCAATTTCATTTTTTTGGTGTATTGGTTTCATGATTGGATTGCTTATATACATGAATAATTATTCATGTAAAATCAGGATGATAGTCAAAAATTGGGGATATATTTTATTATTGATCATCGAGAAGATTTCAAGGATTTTAATTTACTTTTTTTTCTTGGCTTGAAGATGAATCATTATATAAAACATAAGTGATAACCTTTTTGGGTTAATTGTCGGGGTTTTTTTATCAAAACGAACAAATATAATTTATAAATAAAAACCATGTGTAAAAAAGGATTTTAGAACCATATATGATACATTATTCATATATTTTAGTCTATTTCAAACATAAAAATGGTTTCATGGCCATAATCGAATGTCGTAAAAGAAATTAAAAACTCATCATCCTTGAATGTGATGAATTAACACATCTCCGATGGTATTTTTCATTATAGTATAAAATAATGGTAAAGGAGAGAGGATAATAAATTAGTTCATTATCATAACAAAATTAATTTCCACGAAAGGTACTAGAATTTTCATTATATTTGGATTTGGAGAGCTAAAGATAAAAAATAATACAAAGGAACATTATAAGAAAGTAAAATAATTGAAAAAAGAAATTTTACTGATTGATTTAATCATAATTGAGAGACTCTTAAGGGGATATGTTTTTGTATTCAAAGAGAAAAAGGGATTTTGGTTGTGAATAATAGCTTAGGGTGATTTGGAAAGAATTTAGGCAAGGCACAAAGTCTGAGAGGAATGATAAAAATAGGGGAGTGTGGGTGGTTTTTATAATGGAGGGGAGGAGGGTTTTCCTAATATTTTAATCAATAGTTTAATATTTTTTGATAAGTTAAAAAATAGTTATGCATTTTGGAAAAAATAGTAATACGTTCATGTGAGTTCGAGATAATAGCCATTTACATCATCCATGACTCAAGCATGATGCAGAAATTCAGATTTTAGCACTGATCAGAAATTATCAAATTTTATTATTTATCAATAATTCAAGTATTTAATAAAAATCACAAAACATCACCCTAACTATTTATCTATGTGTATAATCCAAACATTAACTTCGTTTTATGTCAATAATTTTCTAAATATGGGAAATTTAATTTTTTAATAAAATCATAATTTACATAAAAAGTACATTTTTTAAAATTATAACTGATTTTATTTTACTTTGAAAAAATAAATAATGTCTCATTAAATTATCATATAATCATAAGAAATCATACAATAATTTATGAATACATTTAGAAAAATAAATTTTAATAATTATTAAATTAATCATAAATTTTTAATTAAATATTTATGACTTATAAAAATACCAACACTGTCATATTTATATCTTATAAGATGGATAAATTTTATTTATACTTCCATTGGTAAGGTTACTATTTACATGGGAGATTCAATATTCACAAGGGTCATTTACTATTCAGAAAAAATTAATTTTGTCTTATCGGACTCCAAACAACTTACTTATAGAAAATGTGTATGTCATATTTTTGAAATTAAAATCACAGAACTAACAATATTATGTTAAATGTTCATGTAGTACTTAGTTGTTCATTGAGTTGTGATTTCATGTCATTATATGGCATTATTATAAGAATGAAATTTCCACAGATAAAATATTGGATCGTTATATTATTCCCCATTATGAAATTTCACCCTCGAAATTTCATTTTACATTTAATCCATATAGAGGTGTAGGTACTTTTCCTTTATTACCTCCTCTGATTCCCATGTTTCCCTATCATACCTATGGTTCCACCACAGTACTATGAACAGGTGATTAGTTTTGATATGTAGAACATTATCATTACGAGCCAAGATCTTCAATGGATGCTCCTTGTAAGAAAGATAATTCTCCTCTAGCACAAACCTTGAAATGATTACATGTGAAGGATCTGGTATGTATTTATTTAAGAGGGATAAATTGAAGGAATCTTGTACTTTAGATATGGTAGGTGGAACAGCGAGTCAATAGGTTACAGCTCGAACAAGATCAAGAATATCATTGGGGCCAATGTAACTAGGATTTATCTTTCCTTTCTTCCCAATCCATATGACCTTTTTCCATAGAAATATTCGGAGATATATCATATCTCCAAATTTGAACTCAAGGCCTTATCGAAGATTGTACACATAACTATTATGTTGAATTTTGGCTTCCTTGATGTTTTGGTGAATGGTTTTCACCTTCACCACCATTTCATCGACCACTTCTGGTCCAAGCATGTCCCAAACCATCCCGAGTCGACCTTGAACCGGTCACCCAGGACAGCTTGCTACAAGTCTCGAGAGGTGTTCCCGATCCTCCCAGGATGGTGACAAGAACCAAGGGCATCAATACAGTACACAAGGGAATTATTTCGCCCATATATAAACAGTCAAACAAATAGCAGAAATAAAGGGACATCCCAAAATGCATTTACTTAAAAATTGAACTAAAAATTATTTGTACAAGAAACTAAAAATATAACTAAACAAACAACTCAATAGACCAAACCAGATAACCAACTAACTCCATGTGACACCGCCGGTCACTCTCCAACACAATTATCACACGTTACCCAAGGCGATCGAAGTCAAGGTGAAACCTTCACAGGGGCTAAAAATAGAAGAAAACTATAGGCATGAGTATTAAAAATCAGTTGGTTAGCCCAATATTCTATTCCCAATGAACTTCCTTTAAAATAAAGGAATCATCAATTTAATGTTTTAAATACAAGATATAAAATAATTTTTTTTTTCAAATGAGGATCCATGCTATAATAATTATCAGGCAAAAAAATGCATGTTTTATAAAAAAAATCCAAGTAATAATTTTTCAATGAGGTGCAACTTCAAAATGAAAATTGTTTTAATGAGGGATACTTTAAATATTGTACACATTTAAATAAATAACACACACTACTGAATTTACCAACCAAACACACTGTATGACAATGGTGAGTACAAAATAGCCAATGACCACAACTCACGGGAACACCCCTAGGTACTAGTTAGTTGTGAGCCCCAGATACCTCGTATCTCAGTGAAAGAAACCATAATAAATATACATTCTCATGCACATGAGACACTATTAGGGAGAATACCAATAACCTAGTGGTCCAATAAAAACATCATAATCATAGTTTAGTTAGTGTTGTAATCGTCAAAATTGCTACGTGAAACAGAGGCCAAACCCCACAGAATCACTAGCATACTAGTACACGTCTTCCCACCATGATACCAGGGATTCCCTTTGGTACTCAATCAAGTTACAAATATTATAAAATACACTTTACACATCAAAATTCCATTCCAAAACTATAAACACACAAACACACCACAAACATTCTTCACATTTCTTTCATGAATCAATAATCCACAAAAAGTTTTCGTAAAACAATTTCAAGGAGTATCATGAGGCCTTGCACATAAATTCCATTCAAAAATGCTCTTTTAAGTCCTCAAACCCCTAAATAACATTAGAAACCAAATTTGGAAGCCCCAAAACATCTAATAAATCATTTTAATGGACCATAAAATTTCCCAAAAATATAGAACATGAAATAAACATGGAAACCATTTTTACAAAACAAAACAAATGCCAAACGGGACTTTAAGCCTTTCTCAAAAATAACATTTGACCAAGGTATGAATTAAATTTTATTAATGATGTGTATACACACCATTTACAGTAGCCACCCAAATTTATAAATCCCTTAAAACACTCAAGTTATATATTCAAAACACAACCATTTTCATAAGGATGTGAAATAGACCATTTTTCGACAACTCGGGCCAAACATGTTGTAAACCAAAACCCATTTTTTTAAAAACAATTCCAAATTGTAAAGCCATATAAGGACACAAAAATAAAATTTATAATTCTACCAATTCATTTATAAATCCAAAAAAATAATTTTTAAATCACACATCACACATAAAATCCAACCGGGAAATTTACCAAACACTTTGCATGACCTTTTTAAACAAAACAATTTATTTTAAGAACATGGAAAGGAATAAAACACCAATTTAATGCCATATTTTATTCAAGATACTGTAAAATGTTCAAAATACAATAAAACAGCTTATAAAAATCACAAAACAGTTTTTAAAGATAGGAAGACATTTAAACAAACTCTTGGTGTGCACTTTTATGACAAAAGAACACTACATTTCACAAAACAAGCCATAAAAAACCATTTTGGACACCAAGAAAACTATATAAAGGCTGAAAAACAATAATAACCACTTACATATCAGGTTTTAACAATAATAAAATGATTATACTTAAATAATTAAGGCAAGTTCATGGGATATTCTACCTGAAATCCTTGGTGTAATGGAAACGCACACACGAAATCACCATATGAGGGTTTACAAACCCTAAACCTATGATGACCATACCCAAATGAATAAAAACCCTATAAAAAATCATGTAATAACATAACCCTAGGTTGAATAGGACTAGGGGAGATTATAAAACCAAGATATAACAAAAGGATGAAGAAGATGGAGGATAAAGAAGAAGGAATCTCACCTTTTCAACTAGAAAACTCCCATATGCCACTAGATCTGCACCATTTGATAAAAGGGAATGGATTGAATTTTTTGGGAGAGACTCCTATGGTCTGTAAGAACCCTATAAATAAGATTGGTATCCAAAATATTACGAATTGATTGATTTATTAATGATACTATATACCTTGTCAATCCTGAATGATTTGAGAGACATTGAGAATGTTTCCCCACACTGAGACAGTTCTGAGCTTCAAATAGATAAAATATATAATGGGGTGAGGTTATGGATATTTTTTTTGTGTGGGAGGTGGAATAACTAAAAAAATATTAAATATTTAATTAGATATAAAATGATTTTTTTAAACTGTAAATGGGCCCATGGGCTGGCCCAATGCCTAAAAATGTAACCCCCATTCACCATGATTATGAATTATTAATTGGTAAAAAATGATATTTTATTTTTAATATATCAGTTTATGACATGTGGGAATTGGAATGGGTGAAAAAGGTTGAAAAAAAGGAGTTATAAAATCACCAAATTTGGTTTTTAAAACTGAAAAAAGGCCCACTGTTGGCCCAAATAATGATGTAACCACCCTTTCTCCAAAAACTCCTAAACAATAAATAGGGAACCCAAATTAGGGTGATTAGACAAATATGAAACTTAAAAACTCATCATTAATCTCACACAAGACCCAATAAAATTATCAGGATTTCAAATGAACCAGATCAAAATAAAGACATGAAAAATGGAGTGTGACAATTCTCCCCACCATTAAAGCTTTCCGCCCCTGGAAAGCCCTAACACTTTCCAGCTGAAAGATAAACACATAAGGACTACTTATAAATGTGATCCAACCTATAAATATGATAACCAAAAAATCCTAAGTATTGTGGACATAGCAGTTGTGTTCGTTGATGTTGATGCTTTTTTCCGTATTCATTGTCCATTCTGCTCCTCATTCAGAGTGAGATAGAATTTTGATATGTATCTAGGAGTTCCTATTTAGATGAAAGTGTTTTATTGAGCGGATGAGTTTTTTTTGATTGGTGTGATACTTATCACATGACCATGGGGAAGCAGATGCTCCCTTAAATGGGTTTTTTTTAGAAGTTGGATCATTATTTTGAAATATGAGAAAGAATCCTTAGGTTTATCAATTGGAAATCTTGCAAACATATAACTATCTGTGGCCACATCACAACATCCAACGCTTATTTAGAAACCCACTGAGCATTACTCCAAACCCGATCCACCAACAAGATCCCATATCAAGATGCAACTAGAGTATGAATTCTACATCATAAGGGAGCATACTGAATAAACAACACTACTAAGACATAGGATAAACC
The DNA here is from genome assembly GCA_963277665.1 of Viscum album. Lineage (NCBI taxonomy): Eukaryota > Viridiplantae > Streptophyta > Magnoliopsida > Santalales > Viscaceae > Viscum > Viscum album. Next base: position 2,097,575,944 of record OY728132.1, on the reverse strand, counting down.
ATCCACATAACCGTTTGTTCAAAACAAACACCACAATTTTTCATCTAAAAAAACTTTTGAGAAAAGAACTGACTTGGTGGACTTTCACATTCACCAGTAACATTTCATCAAGTCTCACTCACATGAGAATTTACATGCCACCCTAGGCACTCAACAACCATTCCATATAGGCTATACATACAGATATCAATAAAACCATGCATGTGAGATCTCATGAAAACACCAAAGGCTAAAAAAACAACATAATTCCAAAAATCATGTACCATCTAAAGGAACACTAACCACAAAGTCAAAAATTCTATTCATATTCCTAAAAAAAAACCACACTTCATCAAGAACCATTTTATTAAAAAAGCAATCCATTTCATTTAATAGAACTTACAAAAACAACCATTCTATTTAAAATAGCCCTTTCTAATTTTTAAAAAAATTCAGCAAGGTCTGTTTTCATAACATGATAACCAAAAAAGCCAAAACCCATTTCTAGAAAAACACCTGCCTCACAAAACCAAGTTTCCAAAACTTATTCATCAGATTCAAACAATTTTCAACCACCCAAAACACCCCATTTAAATCAAAGTTTCATAATTACTTTAAAATTATTCACACTTTCAAAACATTTTATTTCAACAAAACACAAGTTTAGATTAGGTAAAATCCAATCCCATTAAATCATTTACACTACCTCCCCAAAATTTGTTTAAAAAGACAGAAACATACCAGAACCATTATTATATTTATTTTTTGAAAACCCCTTTTAAACTTTTCCAAATCCAATCCTTCCTTTAAAACCCATTTCCATAATTTTCACACAAGGATTTTCTAAACAAAAATTCAGAATTCATGAAAGGTCCAAGAAACCCACAAAAGGTAACTAGTGTCAGTGGGTGACTTGACTATATGGTTGGCAGCCATATTTCAAACACAACAGAAAAACAGAGAGACTTATTAGGAACATGCCCCGACTCCACATGGCTTTCCAAGCCCTGCGAGCTCACAAATCCCATTAGTTAAACTCTCCTTGTCATATCCCACCACCAAACAATCGACAAGAACAAAGGAAACTAATAAAACTAGACTTATTATAGAAACCTGAGGATCAAAACAAGCAAGAGTTCATGAATACCGTCCCACACTTACCCCACAAGTACCAACTATTATACTATATCTACCTTGACATCCCCAAATAACATGGGAGCTCTAAAAATAATGGTTTGCTAAAAGCCGACCTCCTCTAATACCATTTTATCACAAACCATCCTGAGTCGACCCTGAACCGGTCACCCATGCCAGCCCGCGATAAGTCCCAAGAGGTGTTCCCGATCCTCCCGGGATGTTAACAAGCAACAAGGGAATCAATAGAGTACACAAGGGAATTCTTTTTCCCATATATAAACAATCAAACAAACATCAGAAATAAATGGACAGCCCATAATGCATTTATATAAAAATTGAACTAAACATTATTTGTACAAGAAACTAAAAGTACAACTAAACCAACAAATCAACTAACCTAACTTGATAACCAAATAACTCCATGTGACACCGCTGGTCACTCTCCAATACAATGATCACACTTCACCCAAGGTGATCGAACTCAAGCTGAAACCTGCACAGCGGCTAAAAACAGAAGAAGACTATAGGCGTGAGTATTAAAACTTAGTAGGTTTTCCCGATATTATATTCACAATAAACATCCTTTAAAATAAAATAAAAATCAATTACATGTTTTAAATATAGTATATAGAAGTATGTTTTTTAAATGAGGTTCCATGCTATAATAATTATCATACAAAAACGTGCATGTTTTATAAACAAAAATGCCAGTAATTTTTTTTCAAAGAGGTGAAACTTCAAAATGAAAATTGTTTTAATGAGGGATACTTTAAATATTGTACAATTTTAAATAAATAACACACACTACTAAATTTACCAACCAAACACATCGTACGCCGACGGTGAGTAAAAAATTGCCAATGAGCACAACTCACGGGGACACCCCTAGGCACTAGTTAGTTGTGAACCCCAGGTACCTCGTATCTCAGTGAAAGTAACCATAATAAATATTATTTATCGTGCACCTGAGCCACTAGTAGGGAGCATATCCATAACCTAGTGGTCCCACAACATCATCATCATCCTAGTTTAGTTATTTTTGTCATCATCAAACTCACTATGTGAAATAGGTTCCAAACCCCACGGAATCACTAGCATACTAGTACATGTCTGCCTATCTAGATACCTAGGATTCCCTTTGGTGCTCAATTAAGTTAAAAATATTATCAAATACACTTTCCACAACAAAATTCCATTCCCAAACCATAAACACAAAAACATCCCACAAGCTTTCTTCACATTTCTTTCATGAATCAATAATCCACGAAAAATTATCATAAAACTATTTCAAGGAGTATCATGAGGCCTTACACAAAAAATCCATTCAAAGATGCTCTTTTAAGGAAAAAACTCATCAATAACATTAAAAAACATATTTGGAAGCCCCAAAAATAATTAATAAATCATTTTAATGGACCTAAAAATTTACCAAAAAGATAGAACATGAAATACACATAGAAACCATTTTTACAAAACAAAACAAATGCCAAACGGGCCTTTAAGAATTTATGAAAACTAAAATTTGACCAAGGTATGCATTAAATATTATTAAAGAGGTGTATACACAAAATTTATTAATGGGAGGAGGGTTTTCATAAAATTTTAATTAGTTTATTCTTTTTATATAAGACAAGAAACAATAAAGATTCCATGACCCAATATAGTGAAATTTTCATGTGAGTTTGAACTAATGTCCATTTATATTATCCAAGACTCAATAACGATGCATAAATTCATATTTTAGCATGTCTGGTAAATTATCATATTTTACTATTCATAAAAATTGAAGTATTTCAGAAAAATCCCAAAAATTCTCCCTAATAATTTTTCGATTTGTAGAATCAAAAACTAAACTCCATTTTATTAAAACATTATTAATATGGGAAATTTAATTTTTAAATTAAATCATCATTTACTTGAAAAATACATATTTTAAAATTATAATGTACTTTATAATACATTGAAAAATTAAAAGAGGACTTATAAGAGTATCCTATAATCATAAAAAATAAAATAATAATTTATGAATACATATTATGAAAATATATTTTCGTTTTTTCATTATTAAAGGATTAATAACATTAATTAAATTTTTAGGACTTACAAAAATACCAACACTATTGTATTTCTATCTTGTAAGATAGATAAATCTTATTTATACTTTTAATGGTAAAGTTACTATTTAAATGGATGGTTTACAATTCATAAAGGCCATATTAATATTTCTAAGGGTTATATTACTATTCATAAGGGATAGTTACTATTTAATAAAAAATATTTTTTTCATATCAGACTCCAAACATCTTACTAATTGAAACTGTGTTTGTCAGATTTTCAAAATTCAAATCACAGAAGTGATAATATTATGTTTAAAGATCACATAGTACTTATTTGTCCATTGATTTGTGATTTCATGTGATTACATGACATAATTATAAGAGGTTAATTTCCATTAGTAAAACATTGGTTTGTTATAGAATGAGTTTTACAAAAACTCAAATACTTCTTCTTAATAAATGTTCCATTTCATTATGTAAAAACACAACACATCACCAACATACTATGAACATAGACATAAGACAACCTTTCTTTTGGGATCATAGTGTCAAAGGAGATATAACATTACAATTCATCAGAATGAAAGATCAACATGTTATCATTTTCACTAAACCCCTTTGTTATGATATATTTTAATATACTCAAAATAAGTTTAGAATGATAAATATTAATTAATAATTCATATCTACTTTTTTGAACCGTCTTCTTATATTATGATACTTCGTTTCATAGGGGAGTGTATATCATTTATATTTTTCAAAACTTATTAATGTTTCTTTAATATTATATTTTTCTATATTTTTAGTTTACTAACTCATTTATCATGATGATTCTATCATACTCAAGAATTTTATAAAAATTATGGAATCATGATTATCAAAAATTATTTTTGGACTTGTAAATTATTATATATTTTCCTGACTCGAATTTTGATATATATATTTTTGAATAAATAAATGTAATCATTGTTCCTAATAAAAATTAAAATATTTCATTTTGTTTTAAAATAAATTTAATATATTTTAAATTTAAAAAATATTAAATTTAGTTTTCATACTGGAAATATCATGTTCAGTATTTATTTTAAAACTATTGTAATCTATTTACAGAAACCAATAAGAAAAGGTTATTCACACCGATGAATCTATCTACTCTAAAATGTACACTTTTATTCTTTTACTTTTTCTAGAATTTCATTACATTATTTTATAATTGTTTTTTATTGATACACTTTTTGTTTTATAAAAAAAGGTATTGTTTTTTCTATTATTTTAATATATTTCTTAATTAGAATGATCCTCAATATGATAAAAGTAATATAAACATTTAAATATTAATAATTAACATAAAAAATTTATTCAAATCAATATTTATAGCAAGTTCATAAGATTTTTGAGTCTCTACAATTTATTATCCAATAGAAGAATATTTACCATCCCCAATTATTATATAAAGGATGGTCACCCCATGTCCCACATTGGTTGTTCATTTTTTTATCCCTGACATTCTACATCATTCAAATCTCCAATTCAGAAAGTCATTCATTTAGACTTGTCACTAGTTTCAGAGTCTAGATATGATTGTGACAAAGGAACATTATGCAAAATTGTTATTTTTAATTGAAATGATTGTTAAATAGTTTTGGAATGAAAAATAAAACTCTAAAATCAATAATATCATTTCATTATAATGATGGGAATCAGTATGTGTCGAAAATACTAAGAAGAACATTAATCATTATTATCTTATAGTTTTTTCTGAATTTTATACATCTATTCTATTTTGGAATGAAAATGATAAATCAAATGATTCTTTTAATATGTTTCGAAAGAGGTAAAAAATTTCTTATTTGAAATTATCTAATTTAGTGGGATTTCTTTAAAAAATAGATTCTTATTATCCATATCATAAGCTTCTAAAAAATCTTGGAACATTTACTAAAAACCAAGATAAAGAATCATTAATTTTTGAATATGTGGAAGTAATGAATATATCTAACCTGACTCCAGAAAACAAATTGGTTACCCTATGGATGAAAGGTTTATTTATTCCATATAATGGATCAATGATACTCTAAAATTATCTCATGGTTTTGTTCTGTATTTTATGGTGAATATAAGTAAGATCGACTTGGTGAGGTTTATCATTATCAATTTAGACAATATAAAAACATCATTAATCAACTCAAAAATAATAATGTTCCCAACTTTTGGCTGTATTCTGGTTGTTTGGTCTATGAAGGTTTTAAAAATATAAAAAATATCATATCCAGTAAGATAAATGATTTCTTTTATCGATGTATATATGTTGCACAAAGTGAGGTTTTTACACTAATTCATAAAGGTTAGTGTAAAACGATATTGGTGATATATTAGAGGCATAAGAACCCTAAAAAATTGATGAAGATAAAATTAAAAAGATAAAGGCTTATATATCCCCTCAGAATAAAAAACAGAATAAATATAAAATAAAAAATGAGTTTTTTATGAAAATTATTGAACATAAGGTTAAAAAAACTCTGAGGACTACACAATTTAGAGTCAACCCTATGGACGCTAAGTATTTAATGATTAGGGATATAGAAATGTTGGATTTATAATATTAAATGAGAAATAAAAAATGATTTAAAGAGTCTATGATTGATGAAATTTTATTAAAATGTATTGAAAGAGAATATGATATTCTTTTGATTCCAATTTTTATGATTACTGAGATCATAATAGAAGATTGTTTAGTTTTTCAAGAAACATCTAAACTTCCATTTAAATTCACTTAATTTGAATACAAGTGAATGAAAAATGATGATGAGGTATAATTTGTTCCAGATATTCCTTAGAAATATTTGATAGCAATGTTAGCTGGAAAAGAAGATTTATTAATGTCAAGATTTCTAGAAGGAGATCTTTGTAATTAATTCAATGAAGAAATTGATGGAGAATTTAATAACATATTAGAATAAGGAAACAAAGAATAATATTAAGATGTAGAAGAATGGTGTTATGTATATTTATAATAAGAAGATGAAGAGTTAAAAAAGATAATGAAAAAGTGTGATATTGAATAAAACAAGTCTAATAAGGAACCATCGGGTTTATCCTCATCCTCATCAATCTTACCCTCCTAGATTGATAAGGTTGAAAATCTAGAAATTATCAAGAAGAGGAATAATCATTATAATAAGATTCTAAATAATCATATAAGAAATAATAAGAAGACCAACATTCTATGAAAAATGTTGATGATAAAGATGAGGATAATAAGGATATATAGATTGTTCAATTGTTGAATGAAAAGATAGTATTAATGGAATTATAAATGGATGATTCAATAAAATATATGAGGAATTTCATGGAATTTTATATTAGAACCAGAATAAAAAAACCTCCCCCTCTTATGCCTGATAATTTTAACCCTTCACAAATAATAGATAAAAAAAATTTAGATTATATTCTGGATGTTTTATAGATTAGAAAGAACAATTATTTACTTTAGAAAACCTCAACCAAGATGTTAGATCATTTAGAACAGACTTTCTAAGAAATTAAAATCGATAAATTTTTTAACTGAGTCAGTTATTTGGCTTCAAGTTAAATATAATACTATTCAATAAAATTCTAAGTCTCATAAAAGATCATGAAATAAACATAAAATGTGGTTTAACTAGTTCGACTCATATATTTTTATGCATGATGAAAATTTTGGCGTGGTAAAGAAACATATCTTATTTTTTACATATTATTTCAAATACATATATCTAGATATTGTAGATCATGTTATGTTTTTTTGATGATTTTATATATACAAGAAATGAACAAAATAAAGGTTTCAGTTTCATGAAACAAAAAAACCGATACATAGTTTTAGAGATGAGAGGTGTTATATTTTGTGAATATTTTGTAATCGTATTTATGGAATAGAAAAAATAAAATTATGAGTTAGTTAAAATATTGAAGACTCTAGATAGGTTGAAAGAATAATGGATCACAATGTTTTAAAAATATCAACATTAGTTCATGAAGATAAGAGCATTTGTCAAAAACCTCATAAAATGAATTATTTTATTTTCTTTTAAACTCTCTATGTAGTTTATTAAAACATTTTAATGCTTCATAATGAATTATATTTTCATATAATACTTATTTTCTTGAATTTTTTTATAATTTTGATCGATCATATTCTCTTTAATATTTAAATTTATGACTATTTATTTTAGTATTTTATTGTATTCTATATTTTTTAACATTTTAGGAAACATCATATCATTCCCATTACTTTTTAAAAAACACAAAGGGGATGATTGATATATATAGTGGTTGAATTATTTATTATAAAGTAAAGAATTTATTTAAAAGGGGGATAAATATTCATAAGGGGGATGTTTTATTTATTTAAGAACTATTGTGATATTATCATACATTTTAAAATCGTATTCAATAATGTTACTAACTCAAGGGTCACTATGTTTTAATTTATAAATTCTTAGGTATTAATATAAATAAGGGTAGTAATTTATTAAATGTTATTTTTTATTTTGTGTTTTGGATTTTTTGATTTTTAAAAATGATGAGTTGTTGATTTAAAATTATTACTTCTTACTTTTCCATTCCGATATTTTTGGAAATCACAGAAACATTCTTAAAACATGTTGACTAACATTTTATTCCAAATTATTTTAATCTATTTTTTAGAAATCATTTTCTTTTATTATACATAGAAAATGATCTAATGTGTTACGAAGATAGAAATATTATTCTTCATTATGATAATCGTGCTTGGTATGAATTTTATTATAGGATTCACCTTTTGTAATTAGACTATAAGATAGACTTTTATCATTTTTATTTTATTAAGAAATGTTAGGTTTATTGAACTGATTCTTTTACTGATTCATCAGACTGAATCTCATAAGGATTATCATATTAAAAATTTATAGGGAATACCTTCAGAAGATCCTATGTTTATAATCAAAATACATAGAATTTTTACTATCATAACGAATACCTTTATCACCATAATTTTGTTATTCAATGCGATTTCAGGCATTTAGTTACTTACGAGAAGTCAAGTTAAAATTTTCCGAGGATGTTGAAATAAAATCTAAAATATGACGATTGGAAAATCACCTATAAATAGTTAGTAGTTTAATGAGGATGAAGGTATGTGATTTCATTCAAAAATTGTGTTTTCTGATGTTTTCTCCAGGTAAATATCTCATTCTAAATCAATGTAATACTTTAGAGAGTTGATAGTTATATGGAATCCTTTACAAGGTTGTTTTCTTCTGATGATTTTCTTTTGTAACCAGATATGATTTATATCACAATCAAGGGATTCTAAAGATAAGAATATCAGGAATATGATCCATTAGATCATGGGATTATGGGGAGAGGAAGAAATTTTCTGATCATAATCTCTAGGGATTTTGGGGATAGAAAAACAGATATATTCTAATTATCTTATAGCGGGATTTTCTAGTTTGGAGATACATACATTATTCTACATATAAAGTAATATATAACTTTAGTCCAATTAATTGAATCCATTATTCTTAAGGTTAGTAAAGATAAATATTTTTAATATATATTTTAATACATTCTTACTTTTACATTGATATTTTATTTCTTTTTCTAAAAGTTTCTATAATGTTGTGCATATTATAAATTTTTTTTATTTATACTACTATTTATTTACAATATATATTATCAGTGTTTATATGAATATTATAAATTCAATACTATGATTTAATTATATCAATTTTTATTATGACTCTTTTATTATGATATATTCAGATGTATTTTGGTTTAGATTTTGTTAATCCAATAATCAGACTAAGTATAAGATCGATAATACTAGTTTTTAGAGTTTTTGTTTTGTTATTTTTTAAGTGACATAAGATAATTTTCTTAAAATACAATTACACCCACATTAGTAGGTATATCAATCATATACAACTCCTGTGATCCTATAATTATTTCAAAATATAATGGAAGAATTTATGGCACTAATAATGAAATTAGGATTTATGATGATGATATAGAATTATTTATATTTAAGGGGAGACTTCATTATCTAATTCATATATGGATACACCTCCTGTAGATTGTGTAAATAAGAATATTATAGAACTCAAGTTGATGAATCCTACTGATGAAAAAGTGATCCTCAAATTGATGATGTAATGATTACACAAGAATACATTGATGTATTTCTAGAGGAATAACATGAATATCAGATAGGGTGATAAGTTGGATTTTCTATTGATTTAATCCCTAATTAAATACTTATATCCAGGAATATATATAGAATGTCCAAGGTGGAATTAATAGATTTATGGGAAAAATGAGGAATTGAGTGGTAAGGGATTAAAAATGCCCTAATGTTTCACTTTGGGTAAATTATGATATAATTATTAAAAATATGTTGGATCTATGAGGCTGATATTTTTATATAAGGAGATCCATACTGTTTTGATAAATAATAGGTATCCCTTACCTCAAATTAATTACTTATTTGACCAACTTCGTGGAGATCAATTATGTTAATGACTGATCATTGTTATTAATATCATCAATTACATCTAAAGAAGGATGATATTACAAAGGAATAATTTTCAAAATGGTATGGACATTATGAGTTTATATTAATTCTATTTGGATTGGCTAATGCACCCTATATATTTATGGATATAATTAACAATGTATTAAGTGATTATATTTAAAATTTTTATGGTATTTATTAATGATACATTACTATACTCTAAAATATATTATGACCATGAGAACAACATTAATATTATTATGGGGACTCTTAAAATAATATAGTTATATGGGATGTTTTCAAGTGTTAATTCTTGATTCAAATAGTCTTGTTTCATAACCATATTTTCTCCATGAATTGAGTCTCAATTGATCCTCTTAAGATAAATGTAGTCCAAAAAGGCCTACACAAATGAACATAACCAAGTTATATAGTTTCATTGCTTTATAAGGTTACAATTAGAGCTTCATTCATTATTTCTCCATATTATAAAACTTATTAACCAATATTACACATAAATGATTTATGTTTGTTTGGATAAATAAATCTGAATAATGGTTAGAATAATTGAAGAGGATAATAGTGAAAGATTTTTTCTTGACTCTACCATTAAGAAATGGTGTGTTTTTGATTTATAGTGATTCATCAAATTAAATTCATGGTTGTTTCATTCTACAAAATGATAGAGTTATTTCATATTACTTAAGGCCCTTGAGAACTCATGAATAAAACTATCCAACTCGGGATTTTGAGTTAGCAGTTGTAATCATTTATTTGATGATATTGAGATGTTGTCTCTGTGGTGAAATATATGAGATATATATAGATAACACAAGTTTGAAATATATCTTTTCACAAAAAAATTGAACCTGAGGCAAATACTATGGATCGAGCAACTCAAGGATTATGATTTCTTAGTACACTACAACCACTGGAAAGAAAATATGCTAGAAAATTCATTTAGAGGGAAGGATCATATAGTTCTAATCAAAATGAAGATTAAGAGGGATCCAGTGTACATGGCTTGTATAAATATGGTTATGGGAATTATTAAGAAAGGTGAAACACAATAACATTTTCAAATGGTTGCAAAATCATCATCATTGAAAATGATCAAAAGTTCTCAGTCCAATGAAGAGAAATTTCATTGGAAAATTAGAGTAAAAATGATGTAAAATTGGGATAATTTGTATAAGAAGAAATATTTTTAAATTTAAGAAGAGGTTTTTTTTGTTCATTTATAACTAATATAAAAAGGGAATTATTAGATGATTCTCATAGATCCAATTTATTTACAAACACTGATAGTACTATCATGTATTGAGATTTGAAGGAACGTATTTTATGCGACAATATGAAGTAGTAAATTAATGATTATGTATTATGATGAATACCCTGTCAACATGTTAATGATGTTCTAAGATTCATGGTCCACCTCTATTTATCTTTTCTAATCAATATCCTAATTTTACTTAAAACATCTTGATTAGTATGCATAACAGTTTGGATATTGAGGTACATTTGATTACTACTTATCATACTAAAACCAATGGAAATTTGGAAGTGACTATTTGAACTTTATAATACATGTTGAGATAATTATCACATGAATTTGAAGGTACATGGGATCATTATTTACCATAATTAGAGTTTCTATTTGAAAACATTTTCTATTCTATAATTTAAATGATGCATTATGATAAATTGTTTTTAATGAAAAGTCATACTCTGATATTTTGGGATGAAGGTCTTGAGAGGAATATTGTAGGCCCATATATTATGGAGGAAAACATATCAACGGTCCAAAATATTCAAATCCTTATCAAATTAGCTCAATTTAGGAAAAGGATATATAAATACAGATGAAGGAAATATTTAGAGTTTCTAATAGGATATCAATTTTTAATAAAGGTATCTATATGGAAGGGTGTTATAAGGCTTGGTAAGAAATTAATACTAAACCCCTGGTACATTAGATTATTTTAAATTATAATAATAATTGGTGTCATGGATTTTCATTGGGTGATGCCACATAGCCTTTCAAAACTACCTGATGTGTTCAACATCTCATTGTTAAATAAGTACATGCCAGACCCAAAACAAGTTCTCAGTTTTGAAGAAATTTAAATTGAACATGATTTATCCTACCATGAGGATCTTATCAAGTTTCTAAAAACTAGAGAATTGCTTTCGAGGAATCACATGACTTTATTGGTAAATGTTGTTAGTATGAATCAAAAAATAGAGGAGGCTATGTGGGAAACAGATGGAATTATAATGAAGAACTACCCATATAATTTTTTAGTAAACTTTTGAAAATTTTGAAGACTAAATTTTTGAGGGAGGGGATAATATAACTACCAAATATTTTATGTAATGTCTCATTTAATTTTCATATCATTGATAGTTATTTTTATACACAACATTGAGTTTAAAACCACAATATACCATTAAATATTATCATTACCATGGGAATAGTAATGTAAATATTAGGAATAGTAATATGGAAATTAATATAACAACCACACCAATGAAAATATAAATAAAACTTTAGTATCTCATAAATGAAAATATGATTTATTTATATCACGAATAAATTAGATTGATTGTTTTAAAAATCGTTAATTAGTTATTTATATTTTTGGGAAGTGTAAAATATTATTTACTATTTTATAATTAAAATAAGAATCTAAAAGAAAATTTATTTTCATAAAATGGATTCATAAATTAATTTTTTTTGTATTGTAATTACATTTTGGTTATATGAGAACATATTTAATTTTTCAAAGTGTTTTAAAATCGGTTATAATGTTAAAATTTCTATTTTTGGAAAAATAATTATGATTTAATTTAGTAAAAAAATATATAATGTTTAGAAAATTAATTTCAACAAATGGAGTACATTTTTTAAATCTAAATTCTGAAAATTGATTAGGTTAATTTTTTTTTATTTTTCTAGAATAGTTTTCTTTTTATGAATAATGAAATACATTATTTTTTGGTATTTAACATTATAGGTAAATAAATATATTATTGAGCCATGGATGATTTATTGATGAGGTAATAACCCATATGTTAAAAATATGATTCACTAGTTACTATAATTAGTCTCAAGATTCAACATTATTGATTGTCTTGAGCCAAAAAAATAAACAAAATAATAAAATAATAAAAAATACCCCTCTCTAGTCCCTATAAATAACACCACATCTCCTCACATGTCAAAAGATATTAATCTTGACTAAATTATTCCTAATTCAAATTCAAAGCCACTTCCCCATGTCCTTGTCAATATGGTATTTCCAGGAGGCCCGATCCAAATGTCTTAAGGTTGTTCCCCAGGTGATGATATTCAAGCGGAGAAATCCTCATTCTTTCTCTTTTAATTACTTTTCATGAAATATCCATTCCTCAACTCCCCTATACAAAGAGGAATGTTAACTAAAGTATAATATATATAATATAATTTTATTCTTATAATATAATTTTCAAAATAAAAATATCTTATCCCCACATTTTATTTCATTAAAAAAGAAAACATCACCTTTGATGTGTCGATTCACCTCCTTCATGGATGATGAGTATTCATTTTTCGTTACCACATTCATGGGAAATCATAATACCATTATTAATTTTCAATAATTTATTGATATACATATTTTATTTTATATCATGTTTTGTAACCAATACATAAACATAATATTAAATAAAATGATAGAAGTTTGTGATGGTCTTAAAAATCGCCCAAATAAATTAATACATTTCATCAACATTTTATATAAAGAATAATCCTCATACCATATTACCAAATGATATATGAGGCCATTATAACTTATGGATGTTCATTAATTCAAAATAATTCCACTTCTGGAGAATTTAATACCATTTGAAGACAACTCCCATATTTATTCTCAAGGGTACCGACCACAAAACCATGAAACCAACACTCCCAAAGTAATATAATTAAACATTATAAGATCTAGAAATTTCCATAAATGAACTCAATAAAATTATAATAAATAGAATATATGTTGAATATATTATAAACTAATTAATTAATAAATCTAAACATATTATCATGGACCTTATGTACATGTACAGAAAGATTTCTGATATGAGGTAATTGTTTCTCATTTAACATTTATTTCTATAAAATATGTCTCATTCACAACTTATTTCTCATGTGTGATTTATGTATATGTCCATTTATATGAAATATCATTAATCACTATATACTCATGGTATTTAGTCATTTATTTGATGAACATTAATTTTATGGGACATACAGTTGGACTAATTACAAATTGGTAAGGGAATTCATAACCCAATTTCCATTAATTGGGTTAAACTTATACTGTAATGATTATTTCATGTTATGATTTTGAACGAAAATAATTATTATTATATTATGTTTTATTTTTTATTTTTTTATTTTTAATTAATGTTGATAAAATTAATCAACTCATTTGGTTAATGCCCATAAGATCATTTAAAAGTACCCTTTGAAATGATTCTTTTTTCAAAATTTCAAAGAAATTATTTTCTTAAAAAATATGGTATGAGTTTGTTTTCACTATTTAATGACACATTAATGTTGTGATGATTCCATTACAATTATACAATGATATATTCAAAGATCATTTTTTTTGTTAATTAGATATCCTTATAAATAAATAATTTCAAAGTCAAGTTGTCTTTATATCAATAATTTCTTAATAATTTTATTACACTATATCAATATTTGTCAATACCGTTCGTTTCATGTTATGAATAATTTATAATGATATTTAATGAAACCATTCATCATATTTTGTTTATTTTTTATGATTATTGTATCTATTCATGTTTTATTTTGATACCACTAATCATGTTACACTGTATGGTTTATAATTATGTTTATTCTTTAGGGGAATGTTATTAAAAATTCATATGCTACTTTTAATATGAATTTATATGTTGATTTTAATTCACCCCATTAATTATGAGGAATTAATTGGACTTATTATATTGTGTGTGTGGAACATTATATCCCTTTGATGCATTGGTAGGTCTAATGAGACACACTAGTTAGGGTTTTGGTTGATGTATTAACCGATTATGAATGGTGTCTTGGTCAAAGAACTGATTTTTTCTTATTATGTTATGAATTATTCATTCACTCATTGTGAGATGAGTTATTTATAATCCATCCGATTATTTTACAAGTATAATATATATATATACGTTTCATTATAATTTTATTATTTATATAGAATTATTTGATTACCTTTTGGTAACTCAATATTATTATTAGGATTATGTTTTAATAGAATATGCATTTAGTTGTTAACATTCCCTTATTGTTTATTATTATTTATGTTATATTATTTTGTATTATTACCCTTATTGGGTTTCTTATATCATCCCTTTTATATGTAATATTTTTTCCTCGGATGCGAAGATGTGTATTATGATTGACTCATCAGGATACCCAATGATTATATGAGTTTTTTCAATAGACTTACTATGTTATGTTTCATTTCAAGTTGTAATGAAACACTTATGATTATATATAGTTTTCTAAATCTACTAAAGTATACATTCCTTCAAGATGAAATTATATTTTTATTATGTCAATGTAATATTGAAAGTCACCAGATCTAGGTAACTAGGGTTGGGGACTTTATATATGAGAAAAAATAATTATAGTGTTAAAATAATATAATCAATTTTATGATTTTTAAAACATGATACAATTTTTTATTCGAATATAACATATTTTTATACTAATTCATTCATTGTCATTATCTATTCAAATTTTTCATAATTGTTTATAATTAAAATGTGAATTTTCATAAGCATATCCCCTGGGAGTGTCAAACCGACTGTAAATTATGGCCCATTATTGTAAATCAAATGACAATTGGGTCCAAACCAATGTTCCCTTTTGTGATAAATTAATCGTAGGTGAATCTTTTCTAGAATCATTTTCAATAGTTGTATGTAGACCAGGATTTATGGGATGGAAAAACAAAAAAATATATATACCTTATCAAGATGACGCGATGTTCTTTTATACTAATCATCAATTCCTATCACAGGGTTTTATTCCCTAATTTATGTTTTAACAATACTAGATCCCAATATTTCTACAAATATTCCTTGGATACCAACAATATCGACCCTGATCCTAGTAGCCCGAAGCCGGTTTCTGATTTATTACATAGTAATAAGACATTATATATCATGTATCGTAGGGCCAAATTGTTCAATATTATTAGTAAAACAAATAAAAACATTATTTCAATATTATACATTAAAATTCACATTAAAACTTATTATTTTCAAGAGTAAAATTATTCCCAGTATTATATCCTCCCATTTCAATCATTGTAAACTTCATCTAATCCTAGAAAAATGAAAAATATAAGGGTGTGTTTAAATTCTCAATAAGTGTTTAGTATAATGGAATTAATCATGAATCAACAACCATAATCAATATGGAACATTAAATCACTGAACACAGATTCCATATAATCAATAAAATTATAGGGAAGTTCTTCCAAATAAAATATCAATGCAAAAATATCCTGAATAATTATTAATATGGAAGTGAAAATAAATAAAAAAAAGTTACATTTAATAAATAAGGTGGTTTATAAAACTAGGCAATGAATAATCAATATGTAATGGTAAATAACTTAACACAAAATCTAGGTAATAAATAAAATGAGAAGTAAGTTATTATGGATATAATATATATGTGATTATGTCATGGAAAAAAGTAACAAAATTATAAATTATGAACTTCCTAATTTTTGGAATTCATGGTCTTAGGTATCATAGAAACAATTACTATCAATGAAAATCCTCAATATAGATTATAAAAACTAGGTACAGACTCATTTGGTTTGTTCAACTTATTCCATTCTATAATTTTTGATTTTCCCCATTATACTATCAATGAATCAAAATGCTATCAGTAAATGTTTCACACCACGGTGTTCATGCCAAAAGAATTACACATATAATAAATAATTGATTTAATTCATTAAGAACATACCATAACATCAAATATATATATATATATATATATATATATTAAAGGATGAATACTGATTATCGTTATTTCCCTAGTTTATCAAATAATATTAAAAGTAAAGAACCATACATAAAACTTAGACACAATTTAGGAAATAAGTATATAAATGATAAATAATATGTATTTCTTGGTGAAATTTTTAGTCTAATGATCACATGAAAATAAATATTTCATGTGAACTTTAAAGACTACCTAACTGAATCAATAAATTCAAATTCAACATTTTCATAGTTAAAAATAATCTAAACACATCCATAGGTAAAAAATTAATGGTATCAATACAACATAGACATTTTGATGTAGGATTATAGGGCTCTTGATTCTTATAAATAAAAATATCATAAAAATAACTTTAAAATTATTATTTAAGAAAATATACTTTCCATTTTCAAAATATCATTTTGAAACTAAAATTTCCT
This sequence comes from Viscum album, assembly GCA_963277665.1. Taxonomy (NCBI): domain Eukaryota; kingdom Viridiplantae; phylum Streptophyta; class Magnoliopsida; order Santalales; family Viscaceae; genus Viscum; species Viscum album. Next base: position 2,097,558,733 of record OY728132.1, on the reverse strand, counting down.
AAAATATTATGAAAATGACCATACAAAAAAATAAAAGATTCTTTAAAATATTTCTGTTTTCTTGATGATTGGAAGAGTTTTTCCTACCAACCAGAATGAAACAATGACTCCTTTCACTTTTTTGGTAAAATCCAAAGAAGATTTATTTTGAAAATGAGATGATTATTTATTTTGAAAAAATTGAAATGAAATAAATCAGTAAACATTTCATTAATAAATCATGTGTAAATGGGTTGAATTTTTTTAATCAATTTTAGGAAACAAGGATTTGGTATAAAATAGATTCTTGACTAAAGAGTGACATATTGTCAGATTTTATTTAAAACATTTTTCAAATTATTATAATTCAAAAAGAGTTGGAAATTGGTTCAATTACATGAAATATATCATAAATAAAAATATGGGAATAAAATTATTATTTATTATTATGAAATGGTTAAGTAATTTCCTCAAATGAAATTCATGAACAAACATTCTCGATTAGAATGATATTGTTTAATAAAACCATACAATGATTATAAAATTTATGTCAGATAAATCAATGAATTGATTTTTTATATCTATCTATAATCCCCTTAAAACTATTTGTAAATATGAAATAGGTTAAATAAATTTTATTTAACAGATAATATTAGAATATCAAAGACAAAGATGGAGTAATATAACTAAAATAATTAAATTGAGTAATGAAATTATGTACCACTTGGTAAATTTAAATTCAAATACCCTTAAATGAAATAATTCAATTTTATAACAAAAAAATACCATGATGAATTAATTATTCATTGTATTACATGTCATAGAGGATTTAAATAATCCATACAAAATAAATTAGGTGCCCAACATTACAACATAACATAGTGAAATAAAATTGAAACGAATTCCCTTTCCTCACTCTACCTTTTGGTTTTAAATTATTTAAACACATGTATTGGAATTTTAAACATGTTTTTAAATTATTAAATGTCAATATTAATGTTTATAATATCATATAGTACCCTTTCATAACATCTTATCTGCTTTTCGTTAATAATATTACATTATTTTCATCCCTGCGTATGTCAATTTCCTTTTTTTCTCATTCATAATTTATCATGAAAGTTCTAGTTCATGTGAATAATATATAGTTACATAATCACTATTATAATAATCATGAAAAAATTATCATATTTATATATCAATTATACTTTTACAACCAATCATAAAATCTAATTATTGAAAACTGAAGTACATTACGATCATGGAGACGATATGATAAACCAATGTATGTGTAATGATTTCATTTTTTAATGATAAATATAGAATGGATTTAAGGGATATTTTATATTCAAAATATATCAAAATATAATTATTAGAATATAATTTCTTTAACTATACTTATATATAACATCCATGTGGTGTGATGATGAAAACATAGTAACGTTGCTTCGTGAGGATGGTATTTCACACATACATGAATGATGTTATCACCGTGAAGTGAGTAAAAATTTAAGAAATAAAATGATTCATTATATTTTTAAAAAGAAAAATATATCATTAATATCTTAATTTATTCATTAATATAACTTATATTTATTATATTAATCCTTATGACCCTCCATCTAAAGCGATAGTGAAAGATGATTCAAATGGCTTTACGAGGCGGTAGTCCACCACACACAAAAGATATATTATCATACCCATTGAGGAATATAATGAATATATTTTTATGTTATATTATGTATATATAGGTATAATTTTCTTACTAATATCTTATATATACTTTTAATCATCATCATACCCAACTATGAGAGGTGGTAATGGAATGAAGAATAACATTGGTTCGCAAGGCGGTAGTCCACCATGCACATGAATGATGATTCTGTGTCTCATTTAATAGAAGAGGAGATAGTTTAAGTTGATGACCTAAAAATAAATAAAATATATTACCATATATTCAACACCATTTTTTCATATGATCATAGCTTATTATAAATTAAATTAGTTAGAGGAAGAAATAAAATAGTCATACTTATCGAAGAAAATTACATGTACTTTGAGTATCATACTTATAATAGCACCAAAATACTTAATAGGTTGTATTTAATCCACAAATACATATTATAGTATGATAGTATGGAATATTATAAGTTTTCAGGTAGGGATATTTTGAATAAAAATGGTGTGAATGTGTGAAAAATAGAGGAAGTGGTGGCTGTTTATAAGTGAGTTGAGTGACACACATGTAATATTTAAAAACAAAAGAGTCCAAAATGGAGTATTAATTAAAATAATACATTATTGGATTGATATATGTCTATAAAATATATATTATTTAATATTTAGTTCATTTAATCCCTTATATTTTTAGTTTAACCCCCCCCCCCCCAAAATATGTGTTTACCTTAATCGAAGTAAATAATTTATTCTATTTTTATGATATATTTTTGTAAAATTTTTATATTAACTATTTATATAATAAAAATTATGATGATTCAAAATATGGAATCCATTTATCCTATTTAAATTATCAAAAATTGAAAATTTTAAATCAAAATAAATCCCTCAAATATAATGAGAAAGAGGGGTTTAAAAGATAAACTATTCAAAATTTAACAAGATTTTTATATCAAAATTAAATATTAAAAATATTATAATGACCTATATTAGATTTATAAATATATAATTGAACTTGTATTAATTTTAAAAAATATCATTTTTTACTACATATACTTTAAACAAAAGGTCAATTTCCAATTATAATTCAATATTTTTCACTACATATCAACATATAAAACATTTTAGAAAAATTTCAAAACATCATCGTATGAAATTTTTGATTTATTATTTTCAAAAATAAATATATTTTTTAAAACCTTAATTTTATTAATATGAAAAAAATTAATTTTAAATTATGTGTTCAATGCTCAACTAAGCCATCCTTTAGAAAACAAATATCATTTTTCATAAAACATTTCTTCTTCCATTAAATGTTTTTATTTTATTTTTAATCAATAGATAGCTCTAATTTTTATAATCTATGTAGTACTATTATTGAAAACCAATTTATGTCATAGGTAATAATGTTATAATATATTATTGTTCATTTTTACTCAGGGATTATTTCTTCATTTGCTCTCAAAGAGACTAAATTTAAAAAAAATATCATTCATGGGTTGTATTAGAAATTTATAGCATATCACATATGATATCAAATACAACGTTCCTATTTTAGAATTTTATGGTGCTAGAACATAAATAAAATGAAAAATATATTCAAAAATAGATATTTTAATTTCAATAATTCTTATTATAACCATCATAGAATAATTTTATCAGTAGTATGTAAACCACATAAAAGAAACACATGGTTAATATGGCATGTGTCTTGCCAAAAATGAAAGTGAGACGGATAAATATTATCACAAGCCTCACATTACTTCATATACATTCAAACCTACTATATAATAAATATATTTTTATTATAAATATATTACAAAATTTTATGTATATATATATATCATAAAATTAATGAATTACTTATGAAATTTTTTTCCAATTTATTGATAATTCCATGTAAAAGTCATGTTTGTGGAAACAACCATTTTGTTTTTTCTAATTGATTTGATTTGTAACTTTTTTTTCAATTAATTTTTTAATTGTCCCATAATCTCTAAAATTGTATCCATTTTATAAATTTCATGTTATATATATAGATTAATCCAATAAATGAGAGATAGAAAATGAAAAAAATGTCGATAGAGATTGTAGGTCGTACGTACACATTAATGTTATTTCCATTATGTCAAAGGTTAAAATGATGTAAAAATTATAAAATAATAAATTACCATGAAAAATAACTTATAAAACATAAATATCTCACGTTTTAATCAAACCTATCCTTATTACTTTCCATGAACAGCATGAAAAAAATCACATCGCTTTATGATAGAGTAGTCCATCGTACACATGAACAACACTGTTTTATTACCACTGAATTCAAGGTAAGATGTAACATGTGGTATGATTATTCCATGAGAATAATAAAATCCTTATTTTTATTTATATATAATAAATAATATAATCTATCCATAACTTACATGTGATAATGGAGAACTAATAAAATCAGTTCATGAGGTCGTAGTTTGTGGTACACATGAATGATTATTTCATAACCCATTCGATGGAATAGAAGAAATATTTAGGTTATTAAATTAACATAGAAACATCTTATTATATTTTAGAGACTTATATTACTATATAATAATGGTTTGTTTATAATTGAAGGAGGTGGTTGAAGAAACAAAATGCTCTGTTAAAGATGTTACCTCTTCTTCCAACAATATCATCTAGTTTGCCCCAAAATCCCTCCAAGGATAGATTTATAACAAAAAAAGTAATATATGATTTTATTAGGGGAATAAATAAGTGATTTTTTTGGTGTTGGATTAAGAAAATGGTTTTTAAGTGTGAATGAGAGAGGTAAGGGGTGGCATTTTAAAAGTGAGGTGAGTGCCAGTCTTGAAATTTTTTAAAAGATAATGTATATGGATCTAAAATGATCTATGATAAATAATATAAGATATAAGTTCAAAATACATCCATAACGTTTGTTTTGTACCAATTAGGTCATTTTTAACCCTTATTTTTTTAGTTTAACCTTTAGTATATCACATTTTTTTTGAACTCAGTGTTGCATGTAATGAGTGAAAAACACAATATATCATGTAACTCAATATAAAATTAGTGTTATGTATAACAAGATATAAACATTGTGTCTCTATAAATTCAAGATAAACTCCACATTGAATGTAATTAAAAATAACAACAAAGATTAATTTTTTTTAAAAAAATGTCATAAAATCTCAGGTTGTTATAATCTACAACACTTGAAATATTTTTTTTTTGAAATTCATCACTTTGGTATAGAAAACTAAGGATAATCCTATATAAATACATACTCATGTTACCATGTAGCATTTTCCAGTTTGGTTTTTTGAAAAATCTCTTACCATATGAGTGTTCTTGTTTTATTGAACTTTCAATGTATGATCTAGAAACTCAACTGATTGCTCCTTATAATAATGATTATTATCCAAAATTACATCCTCTATATACTTTATAAGAAATGGATCAGGTTTTTACTTCCTTATGATGGTACATTCATCACATTCAAAAACCTATGATAGGAAATTTGGAATCTCCAAAATTTATGCATCCATCCTTATAGGATAATGTATTTCAAAGGGACTGATATACCTAGGTATTTTTTTTCTCTTTATTATTCCATAGATAAATTATTATAATGTCCTTCACCCCAATTTCAAATTAAATATCATTTAAAATATTATTAGCATAAAATTCCTATCAAATATTTATTGTCCATACATGTTACTGAATAACTTTATCCTTCTCTTCCATCTCATTAAAATTATCAGATCCCAATAGCTTTGGATCTGAAAATTCATTCTAGAACACTAGATTTATACACATACTTCAATAAAGATATTCCAAATAATATATCTGAATTCTCAAATTAAATCTATTATTTCATAAAAAATATACTCAATAAAGGTATTCATCTCAATCACCTTTTAAATTCATAGAATACGATAATACCATATCCTATACGGTTTGATTTTTTCTCTCAAAATGACCATCTGTCTAAGGATGATACACATTTCTAAAACAAACATCTTTATCAATATCATTATGAAGACATCACCATAAAATTGAGGTAAATTTAAGGTCCTAATTATACACTGTAGAATTTGTTACTCCATGAATCCTTAATACTTGTTTAAGGAATATTCTGGAAAGAGGATCCATAGAGAAGTATTTTCTAATAGAAAAAAAATTTAAAACTACTTATGGTGAGAAACTAAAAATAATAATTATCACAACACAAAAGTTATGTAAAACCATAATGATTACTGATACCATTTATCATTTTTTTACAATGTGTAATTTCATTACCCCTTAAATAAAATTCTCATTAATTAATATAAACAACAAAATATGTGTCTTTCTATAACTATATAATAAAATATCATTATTATTCATATCTATTATCATGTAAAACCTAAAGAGGTTGTAACTAATATTGATATTATGATCAAAATCAAACTCATAATCCCCTAATGGTATCTATAAATCTTATTTTATTCTTATATGGGAAAATATAAACTTCCAAAATCTAATTAACCCAATCTACCTTATATAATCTCTTATATTATACAAAAATTTATTCATTAGAAGATTTGGTTCAACTATATACTGATACAATATAAAATTCTATTTCATTGATCTAGAATCAATTTAGGGAGATATAATCATATGAAATTTCACTAAATTATGAACAATGATATTTCCATAGGGCACTCTCATAAAAAATCAAACATCCAATTACCAACTAAAGAGGGGAGGATAACGATGAACAAATTATAATGATTCATTTTATCTATTATGGTTCCATATTTTTCTCATCATTCTTTTCTTTAAGAGGTTTTTGTGTCTTGAAATCCATATTATCAATTGGAATGGTTCATTGATTCACATAATTAGAAAAATCAAGGCACATGAAAAACTGGAATGTGGGTGACTTATTAGTTCGTTTCTTTTTAACCTATATTCCATTAAATGAAATATTAATCACATTTAAATATTTATAGGATTTATGAACAATAATTACATATTTAAAGAACCTCACAGTTCCATTCATGAAATTCTTTTGATGCTCCTTTCAAAAAAATTAGCATGTAGATGGGTAGAAATTCTTTCCACCATTTATATTCTCATTAGACTATATCTCTATTTTTATCAATAATATTGGAATAGTGGGAATTCATGATTTTTGTTTCTACCTTCTGAGAAAATCTAATAACTTCTTCATAGCTACAAATTCTCTCATATTGAAGGCCTTTCTAAAATAAAGTTTTACTCCACCAAAGATTCTATCATTTTTTCATTCCAGGTTGATGACTAAACCAAAATCATACCTTTTATGTCTTTTAAAATTATCATTATAGGTACCAATATATTCATCATTATATTGAATTAGTTTGAGAAATTACATCTCAATATTTGTTCATAGAATACAAGGGGTGTTCTTATTGATAAATGTTCCCTTAAATAATTCCCACCCTATTGAATCAATTTCTTCTTGTTTCCATATATTCATAATAATATTTTACAACTTGTATACTTTTTTATCAAAATTATAAATAGAGAAAATTATTTTTCTATGCTTTAAAAACTGATGAATGGAAAGAAAAACATTTCATTGGTACATCATTATTTCTCATAAACTAGTGGATCAGTGAAACCACTAATAGATGGTGGATGTTTCATAATTAAGGAATCGATAGAATGGTCTCCCAAACTTTTGTCATTCGAATGTATAGAATCATTAATATTTGGAGAAATTTTTGTGGGTAAGGAAATAAGATTCATTATTCCAACTCACATAAATTTTGGTTTTTTGGAGGAAAATAACTTCCTGGTATCCTCACCCATCAGTAAAAATGTAAATTCATGTCCAATATATTGACTAGAATAAGAATTAATTTCATGAGAACCACTAATCATAGTGGAAACCGAGATTATCATGAAAAATAATTAACTGGAAGTCCAAATCATGACTCATTGTTTTCAATATATGACATATTATGCATAACCTATGTCATTTTTGGTCATTATATAAATCTTCTATAATGGTTAACAATATTTTTTTGAATTTCCAAATCATATCCCCTGAGGGTGTTAAATTAGTTATCCAACAAGGCACATTTTTGTGCACCAAGTCAATATCGAGTCTAGTTGAATTTAATATTTTTAATGTCATTACCTTAGGGTATTTCTATTCTAGATCCAAATCCATTTGTTGTATTAATAAAAATATTATACTTATGGGAAACCCCATTCTCAATCCTTCTTAAAAAATCCTTAATATTTTCCTATACCTAGAATTATCTGTAAAAATTTCCTTGGATATATCTTTGCACATATTCCATGACATATGTATAGGACTATCACTAGGTATCTCAGTAAATGTTTTCTAATCCTGATATCTAATGATTCGAAAAACCATTACTCCAATTATAACTATAAAAAATCATTCTGTTATACCAAAATATCATAACTTTTTCTTTCAATACTCAATATAATTCATTAACACAAGCCTGAAAAGCATAATAGTTTGGTGTCTTTTGAGAATAGAAACAAAAATTCTTGTTTAATGAAAAATATTCAATATCTTTCACAAAACTCTTATCACACAGTACTCATATTAAGCATACCCTACCTAAAACATAATACATAACTTGGGAAATGAATCAAAATAACGGGTGAGATTATATTTTCATTAAGGGTAAATAGATGAGATATTAGTCTATGATCATATGGAAACATAAGATTAAAATAATTTAATGTGATCATGAAAACAACATAGTAAATTCATACCTTACATTTCATGTTTCATAAACATTGTTATGTAATAATACATTATCACTTCAGAAAACATGTCTTATAAGGGTGGGAAATAATCATAAATCAATCATTAATCATAATATAAATTCATAAATTATTGGAACAATCCTAAATATAGAATAAAAATTTCATATATTGAGGTTAAATACCAATGAAATCAACATAATAGTAAAGGACATATCAATTTTCTCACATTATTGATTACCTTGCACAAATTTCCTATAGTGGATCATGATGAACCTGTTTCCCATAATGGATCAATACACACCTATTTCCAAGAGTGGATAAAGACCTCTAATTTTTTCCCACTATTATCACTATAGATATAATATTCTACACAACGTATTAGATTAAGATATATTTCACATCCATCTCATAATGAAAACAATATTCATGAATGTTATAATATCATAAAACATTCATCATATCATTACATTATAACCATGATAATGAAAAAGTCATTCAATAACATATAATCAATATAATAATTAATCATCCAAAGAGTTAATAAGGATGGAATCATTCAATATAATCCTATTTAAATAATAAGTAACATCAAAGGATACCATAATAGGTGAAAACTGATTTAGAATGGTCACTAGGGGAATTTCTTGTGAAAATTATCCCTTCAACTTTGAAAACACTTTTTAAAAACATAAACATTTTATAAATATTTTTCATAGTAAATAAAAATGGAAAATTATAATATAAGAATTAAATATATTTTAAAACATTTATTATAGTAAATTATCAACCCATTTTAAAAAATAAAATTAAAACATAAAACCTTTTAAAAATAATTTTCATTGAAAATACATTTTAATCATATAAATGAAAAGATGAAATAATTTAAATAACTTATTGAGGAAAATAAGCCTTCAGATTTGAATATTTTTCCTAAATGAAACATTTATTTATAAAACCTCTTATTTGAAAATATTTTTAAAAAAATGTATGTGAATCTTGAAATAATTGAGTGTTCGTTCTTGTGGGAAATATTATTAATGCTGTGTAAGTTAAAACAAGTATTCCTTTTCCATATTGGGTAGATGTAAAATGATACATATTTTGAAAATAACCTGACTATATTTTTATAAATGCATTTTAAAAATTCATAAATGGGTAATATGTTTTTATTAAATCATTTCTATAATTTTAAAGCATTTTAATGAATATTTTTAGAAAACACGGATATGGAAAAAATGATTTTTGACTACATAGAGAAGTATTGTTTATTTTTATTGAAAATATTATTTCAAAGTCAAATGTAAATAAATAGAGGAAAAAGAATTTAAAAAATAAATTACCAATACATAAATATATGAGAATAATTTTCATGAATTTATAAGGAGTGTGATTATAATATTTAATCATCAGAATCACCAAAATAAAAAATCCTAATAAATAGTGACATTGTATCTTAAAACCCTTTCCACATTCACGAAATTTATACCAAAATACCCATAAAAGATTGATTATAAAATGGATATGTAAATACAATTTTTTAGTAGAATCATTATAAAATAAATTCATAGGCATTTTATAATCAAAATAAAAGCAACACATAGTGAGTATGGCATGTGTCTCAGATGAAATAAATTTGAGATGGATATCCAATACCATAAGTCTGAAATTACATTAAACACAATAGAACACATTTTTAAACAATTTAATTTTATTATATATATATATATATTAAATAATCATACTTATATAAATCATACCATATAAGATTTCCTTATTCCATTTTTTACGCGTTTATTTACAATTTCATGTTAAGGTCATTTTTTGGTTAATAATCACTTTTTTCATGAATGTTTTGAATTGTGATTTTTAGTCCTCTTAAATTAATTAGGATTAAATAATCACTAGAATGATAAAAATAATTTCAATATCCTACATATTTATTATATGTGTATTTAGATTAATCCATAAATGTTAGATATTTATAATAAAATGTACCGTTCTTGGAGATGGTAGATCTTACTTATATAGCATCGATGCTTACATTTTATCAACATGTGAAAATAAATAAATAATTTTATAAAATATATTATTATTATAGTGTAATTACTACTTCATATATATAACATATTTTCTGTAACCCAACAATAACCTCCCACGTAAATTGTGAATAAAACCCATCGCTTCGAGAGGTGGTAGTCCATTTTACCCACAAAAATCATTATAATATTCCTAAAAAATGAAATATAAGATAGAATGTGTGATATAATGATTTAATGATAATAAAAATATAATAAATTTCATATATAATCAATAAATCATTAATTATATCCATCTACAAGAGGTGCATATGGAAAACAAATAACAATAGTTAGTGAGGTGGTAATCCACCGTATACACAAATAACAATTTTATAACCCATTTTATGGAAGTGGATAATGGTATGGGATATCCCAATAACATAATAACATCTATGAACATGTAATATACTAAATATATCATATATTCATGTTTTAACAATAAATGAGGGAGTTAAATGAAGAAATAAAATAAAAATCTTTGTTGGGGAGATTACAACTTCCTCAAACAACTTATTTTTGTTTGAAAAAAAGGATGCCAAGTTTAAGATTTAGACCAAAATAAGTCTTATAGTATTATACTAGGGATTTATGAATATAGTGTGTTTATATATTGCCCTAAACAAAGGGTTTTTTGATGTGTGAAGAGAAGATGAGTTTATGTGGCCTTTTATAAATGAGGTGAGTGGCACACTTGTAATATTTAAAATGAAAACGTTATACTTACATTTTTTCAATAACCAAGACTATAAAATGTAAATTCACTCATAATATAGGATTTATGGTTATAATATGTCTGTAAAATGGGTGTTGGACAATTTTTGGTTCATTTTTATGACATATCGTTTTATTTTAACCCCCTATAAAACCATTTTAACCATAATGACAGAAAATACTATTTATTATTTTTACAATTAATTATGGTAAAAAATTATGTTTAAGTTATTAGATTTTATAAATTATTATGGAAAAAATATGGAATAAATTATTTTAAATTACATAAACAGAAGTGAAATTTTTCAATATAAAATTAATCCCACATACGTGATGAGAAAGATATTTTCAAAGAAAAAAAAACATAAAAAATACAAAAATTTATTATAAAAATATTTAACAAGGAATTGATAAAAATTAAATAAGTTTTATTAATAGATATATAATTGAACTAATTTCTCCTTTTAAACCATTTTAAATTAATTTTGATGTTATTAAATACTACACTGAAATGAAAATTCATAATATAGATTAGTATTCTTCACTACTAATTAAAACATTTATCTTTTTATAAAACACTGAAAGATTACCCCTAAGATAATATCAACATTATAATTTCAAAAATTAATGTATTTCTTTAAATAATTTTAATAAAAGTTTATAAATTATAATTTTTAAATATGTGTAAAATATGTGTCAATTTTTTTAAGAACATTTTTAACTGTAAAATATGATTTATTCTTATATCTTACCAATAAGACACATAATATAAAAATAAATCATTTATTCCATATATAATATATAAATTATATTAAAATCATTCACCAAAATTGGTTTATTTTATTTATTAATATAAAATATGTTTATTCATTAAAAAATTAGAAAAATGTTCCTTTTATTTTCAAATGGTTTTCATTTTTCTTTCTAATTAATCTTTTACTGTGTAATTAATTATTTATAAATGTGTAGATAATATATTTCCATAATTTAGTTAATCATATTGATACCCACAATTATAATGAATAGTTAATAATTATCATATCAAATAGTCATCTTTAATAGTATGCCATCTTTTGATAAAACTTGTTGTAATGAGTAACACAATCTCAACTTAGTGTCACATGTAATTCAAGATAATATCAATTCTATTTGTAATGCAGTCTAAATGTGGTTTTCTGTGTACATAAAGGCAAACCTTGTGTCCCATGTAATGAAAAGCATCAAAAAGATTATATTTATTCAGAAAAATATTTTGAAAAATATTAAGTTATTATAATAAAAAATACATTCACATGAATTATGTACACCACATAAAATTAAAAATGTTGAAGATTAAATGTTCCCCATATAAGGAAATGTGTTATGTGAATCTCTGACCTCATGTTTGGAATTTCGTGAAACAAATTCAAACAACCTTTTTTATTTAATTTATGATTAATATAAATCTATTAAAAATCCATACTCATAAATATCATACCATTAAAATTTTACTAGTAACATTTTATATTTAATTAATATTATTTATCTATTAAATTCACTCTCTTGGTGAAAACTGCTTCATTTTTCATTTACATTTTTGTTTAATAGTTTTTGTACTTGTATATTAATCATAGTTAATAAAACTCCATAAAGAAAATAAAGATATAAATATAATAAATATTAATTATATAAATATTTATATGCATCCAGAAAATCTAGAGAGAGAGAAATGAATTTCACAATTCATGGAGATGATAACCGTATGTACATATGAACGCTATGTTCACTTTTCATTGGATGGAAAAAATAATGTTTAATATTAATTAATCATTAATGAATCATTAAATAGTAATAATAATAATATCATATATATAATATATATTCCTTAAATATATCCTTCTTACCATTCAGGTATAATGGAAATGAAAAATGAATCAAATTACTTCATGGAGGTCATAGACCACACATACACACTAGGGATGTTATCGCTTTCTAATAGATTAGAAAGTAAAAAAGTTAGATGTGATATTATTATAAAGTTAAATTTATAATGTCATAAATATCTTATATTAATATTAAATACATAATTATATCCAATAGTGAGAGATGGTGATGGAAATAGAATTGCATCAGTTTGTAAGGTTGTAGTATGACATAGACATGTTTACCGATTTAATTTCCCATTTTATTTAATTGGAGATGGATATATTTTATCCATGTTATATAATAATATCTTAGTATATTTAATATAATGGTGTTATTGTTTTTTCATAGTTTAAGAATATTTTAACGGGTAATAAGAAGGAATAAAATGAAAATATATGGTTATGAACTATACCTCTTCTCTTGATGAAATCATCATCTTAATATTTAAAGACTCATTTGGATGGTTTTATAATAAAAATCTGTTCTCTAGTTCATGTGTAGGGATATAAAAATATATTTGGGTAGTGGGTTGATCCCTCTAGCTCTACTAGCATGTAATGGGTTTTCCCTTTCCCAGGTTAAAAAAGGACTTTTGTCTTTTTAATAAAAGGGATTGACCCCAATCATTCTATTAAAAAATAATATTTATGTGTTGATACAACATGAGAGGATCTTCCCTTCTATAATTGGGGTATGTGGAACAGTTGTAATTTTTTAATGTATTAAAATAATTTTACGTTATTTTATCGTATAAAATTCCCAAAAATAGACCATTACAATACCTATGTTGAGAAAAGGTCCACATATGTCCATAAAATAGATGTTATCCTACTTTTAGGTAATTTTAACATGGATCGTTTTAGGTTAACCCCCCAGTAATGCTATTTTAACCTTAACCACAGTAACATATTTTTACAGTTTCTACTATTCAGTATGACAAAAAATTAAGTTATAATTATTAAAAATTAATAGGTATTGTGATTAAAAATATTGAATATATTTTATCAATTTCAATTTATTAATGTTGAATAATATAATTTAGAATTAAACTCACAATCATGGTAAACAATCTAATTTCTAACGAAACTTTTTTCTTATATATATTTTTTTATATTAATATTCATCATAAAATTTATTCCAATGACCTAAATTGTATCAATAATTTTATAATTGAAATAATTCAACTATTAAAATAATTCAAAAACAAATTTTTCATTGTAATGTATTTAAATGAAAATATGATGTCAATATATATTTGAATATTTCACCATAAATCCAAAAATAAGTTTTTATAAAATTATAAAAATACATGTTATTATAATTTTGAAATATTCATTTGAAAAATTATATTAAATTTTTATAATAAATTTTCATAAATTTTATAATTTTACTTTTAAAAATCAATTCTCAAAATGGGATGATTCCTCTTCTTAAGAAACATATATTTTCAAGCATAAAGAATGATTTATTAATGTCCCATACCATGAAAAAAATAATAAATGGATGATAAAATATTTTACATAATATATAATATATAATTTTAATAAGTATCATTCAACAATAGTAATTAATTTAATTTATGAGGATAAATAGTAATTCATGCATAAAAATAGTTTTTCATAATATATTTCTTTTTCATTCAAAATGTTTCTTTTTACATTTTTCATCAATCGATGACCAGTGTAATTATTTAATACATGTGTAAACAATATGTTTTTCATAATCCTTCTAGTCATATCCAAACCCTCTAATTCAATTTGTAGTGAAAAAATATCACATTAAATAGTACTATTTTAATAGTATATCACTATATGTTTTAACTCGGTGATGCGTGTAACACAAACTATTGAATGAATTAATTTTATTTCAAAAACGTATTTCATAAAATATAGGGGAGTTACATTATATCACAATAAGATAATTTCACCCCTATATTTACATCACATTGATTTAAAAAAATGAGCATTATTCTTCATTATTATATCCCCATGCTCCCATTTAGCCTCCTAAAATTGGGTACATTTTCACAAAATATTGACCAGGTTAACGGTATTGTTCCATAGAACTTTATCTCTTTTATTGAGAATCTACCCTATGATTTCCCCATTAAAATGATCTTACTCTATTGGTATAATAATTTTTTTTATTAAATTTGGAGAGTAATGTATTTACATCCTCAGGATAGATATATGGAGCCCAATTTGAACATGAGAGAGGTATGATGTTTGTGGAATTTTATAAGCTTCCTTCGATAATTGAACAAGGATATCAATGGGGATAACATAAATATGGGTAAACATAGTCTATTATCAAATATCATAACCTTAATACATGGATAAATTTACAAAAACCACTTATCACTAACATTTAACAACATATATAACCTGTGATTTTTAGAATGATTTTTCCATTGACTATGTGCTACCCATATATATTATTGAATTGTTCTACCCTTATTTTACATATCATCATGTCTCTCCTATATTAATTGATTTATCTCCCTAACATAAATATAGTGTGATGGTGTTCTACATTACTTTTAAAATAGGGATTCAAAAGGATCCATCTGAATTCTCTAGTGAATGTTACTGTTGTGAGAAAAATTCACTAAAGGAAGATGTAGAACCAAGTCTTCTTTGACTTATTGAGAATATGATCTCAAAATATACTCAAGTTATTGAATTATTATATCATACTGAATAACTATATGAGAATGATATGTAGTGATAAAACAAAACACCATGTATAGATCTTGTTGAATATATCATTATATTTTTTAGGTAAACTAAAGATCCCAATAAGGTACAATAGAATTTTGTACACAATGATACCATACAACTTAATTAATTTATATTTCGGAAATATTAACAAGATATAAGACTTATCTCATAAAAATGAAGTATTATGACTTCATATGGTGATCAACAACAACCCAAAAATCACAGTGGCCTTTAAATGTTTTGGGGAGTCTTATGAAAAAATCTATGCTCATATTTTCCCATCTCAAATAAAGAATAGGTAATGGATGTAAAATATCTTTAAAAATATGTCTCTAATTCATTATATACTAGAATACCATATACTAGTATAAATATTCTAAAATATCTCAATTCATATTTACCCACCATAAATTCTCTGTCAAATCATAATACAACATCAGACATCAAGGATAAATAGAGAATGGAGAACTGTGTGACTCCTCTTAAAACTCCTTATTGAAATATAGTATGAATGGAAAATATACACAGATCCAAAACATTATCATTCCATCCCAATCATGTTTAGGGTCATGAATATTTCATACCTTATTTTATATTTCAATATATTCCATCTAAAAAAAATTAATACTCACATTGATAAATGGTTGAACAATCATTTGAAAATGATAAGATCTCTCCACTTATTTGAATATTTATATAGAAATCCTTTTCTAATTCATAAATATTACATCTCTTGTGATCCTCATCAAAGATAATAAATCATTATCAATTTGGCTAAATGCATGGACTACCGTGCTCGCTTTCCCAGGGTTATAATGTATTGAGAAGTCATGAACATTAATCAGATCCAACCATTTTATTTAGATCATAATCAAATTTTCATGAGTTAAATATAATTTTTAAGATTATAAGATCTATGTATATATCATATATTTATCCAAATTTATTATTCCTTAAAATATATATTAATTATTTTTCAAAATAAAACTCCAAATTCATTAGTTGGTTCATGTTTATCAGGAACTGGTAGTTGTCGTGAGGTATAATATATAACAATTTCATTCTACATGAAAATGAAGTGTAGTCCATACTTTAATACATCAATAAATATTAAAGACACATATACACTACAAGGTAATGTACCCATAGGTCTATAGGATAACCTTCTCATCAATTCTTTGAAATTTTACTCACATTATTCTTTCCAATGTATTCTAGATCCTTTCCATGTTAACTTAATGAGTAGTTTTAATATCTATGATAAATTCTAAAAATTTCAACAAAAATATCCAACCATACAATGAAAAATACGGATCTCAATAACCATGTTTGGTCTATTATATTTAACAATTACTTATAACTTTTAAGGATCGACTGAGATACACTCACATGAGATTATATTACCCATTATTTAAATAATCCAAAGTAAAAGTTTACACTTGGAAACTTTTTATACATATTTTCATTCCCCTTGGTATTCAGTTAAAAAATCTATTGATCTTCATTCTCTAAATTTTTATTTCAATATATAGGAATATAAACTATTAATACAACGAAAAATTTATCAAATTAATCCCCAATGACCATATTCATTAAATATAGGATGATAGTTAAGGTATTTGTAATACCAAATTCCATTACTCTAAATTCAATGTGGTCATACCTGGTAAAAAATTACCTTAGGTATATCCTCCAACATTAGACCCAATTTATGATATCTATAATGACATCCAATCTTCAGAAAGTGTTTAAATTCGATCATTTTATCAAAAAAATCATAAATGTGAAGTATAAGATACATTTTTGTGATAGTTATCTTGTTTTTTATTGATAATAAACGAATAATAAAATTAACCCATGTTTATTCATAAAAAAAAGAGCCTGTGAACCCAAATGTGGGACACATGTATTAAGAACAATTATTATAAACATTCACCAATTGTTTCTTCTTTAATTATTGTAAATCAATTTGGTCTATTCAAAATGGAGTCATTTAAATAGGTGTCTCACCATGAATGACTACTAATGAAAAACCAACTACATGAATAATGGGAAGACAAGTGAATTATCTTATAATGTTATCAAAAACCACTAAACAATATACATAACTTTTATGTTGAGTTTCTGCACAACCATTTGAGACACATAGAATGCATGGGTAGGAATTCAAATGCACAATTAAAATAAATTTCCTTTGGAAACTTTTACCCATCCTTGCAAACAATAATTAGCATGGGTTCATTTATAAAATTAAATTGGACCTCCCTTTAATGTAAATTGATTATTTTTCATTTAAATAAATCTAAACAACTCTATGAATCATATCAAGTTCATATAAATAGGGAATCACAAAATTTATAGGAATTAATTTCCCACAAACAGTAATCAGAGAGGAACTATATACTTGAGATTTAATCTTCATAAAATTTAGAGTTTTATCTACTAACTCAATATCTAACTGTTTTTCTAGTAATTTGATACCGTTTTCTAATTTCTTAGATATACAATAGTGGGTATATGTATTGTAAAATAAGAAATTACTTGTTCTAATGTGGATGATAAGTGTACCTTTCACTATTTTTTTCTCATAACCCACTTCTAAAGTCATGATTGCATGATATTTACAAATGATTTTTGATATTAAGTGTTTTTTTGACATCGATCAACATCATATACCTTCATGTTTTTGTACGTTTTGGTATAATACCCATACTATTTTTATATTAATCTCAAGGGAATAAATCATGCATTAGATGGAATCTTATTATTCTTCATTGTATTAATTATCCCATTCATTTCCTTTTTACATTTAAGAGCTTTATAAACCACTTTTCCTAATTTAAATAACCTCTCTCTTCCATTAAACTAATTCCATTGAATTTTCATCACATATTTCTAGAAATTAGATGTCTATTATTTTATTCCACCATGTAATTTATTTTATTATTCATGAAACATGATCTTACTTTTCTTATCCATATCATTTTAATTTTGGGAATTTATAATTTTCATTTCTTCCTTGAAATAACATCAAAATATTTAATTTTAATCTAGTATTGTTTCTTATATGTAGTGACTATCAAAGGATTAGTTTTAATAAACCACATAATCAATTGATTTTTCTTTCACTAATAATGATTATAACAGAAGTATTCCATTGAAAACACGTAAAACATTCCTCGTAAGTACTAATTGATATATCCACCTTTTATATAAACTGATTTATTTCCTTCTACACATTTATAAAAATAATACAGGGAAATGACTTACTGAAAAATATCCTCTTAAGTTCATTTGATTATTCTGATTCAATTTCATTATCTTGTATTATATTCTTAATAAGGATACAATATTTATTTTCTTCAACATCATAATGATAGATTTCTAGGAAATAAATTTCATATATCGAGCACTACATAGTAGAAAATATCCTCCAAATTTTTCTAATTCATCATTTCAAACCCTATTGGATCATAATACCCACTAAAATAATGTGGAAATTTCTTCATGAATGGATGAATATTATGTTATTACATCTATTAATTATTTCAAATCTCATCATGATTAATGGCTTAAGAATTTATTCAGAGTAAACTAATAAGTTTTTTTATTCAAGGACCCACTATATTTGGTTACTAAGGTGGAAAATCATTTCATTTTCCATAACAATATTTTCTATAAAGATACCTTATAGTTATTTCTATTAAGTGAGACAAAAAATTAAATTGTAAGAATCAATCTATATTAATTAGAGTAAACTATCATATAATGTTAAAATAGTTTTCAAAATATGTATAAATCATGATTTTTTTTCTTAATCTAAGGGAATGTATTGTTATCCAAGGTTATCCATTTTCATTAACAATATTCTACTATTTTATACTACACATAATGTAACGTCCCAGACCTGGCCATCCACCCGAATAGTGCTGAACAGGTCGGGTGTCACTACCTTAGGCGCACCTCCCCTGAACGCCAAAGGCTGCCGACTAGCAGCGAGGGTCCGAATAGGTATAGTGGGGAGGGTATACCCTCTCGGAGAATTAAATGGTACTGGTCCGAATATAATACTAAAATATGCAGTGGTAATAAATGAATCAGTAGACTCGAACCAGAACCGCAGAGTGGAAGCATATCCAATATCAATAAACAGTGGAAGAAATATAGAAAACAACTGCAGCGGAAAGTAAACAGAACAACATTCCAGCAATCAACTGTAACAACTACTGTAAACAACCAAGCATACATCCAAAGCAGGTCATACAGAAGTGAATATAAAATAGGGTGCCAATGGCTAACCAATAGTATCTACAAAAAGTAAGCATGGCGACATAGAAAAGTAAACAAAACAAAGTAAACCCCAACTAGGAATGACCTCAAGGTTCATATAATCTCCATGCAATAACTAACGTAACCCAGCTCCTAGCGCTGGCCTCTTCCCTGCACGTAAAACCATAAAGTTTGCACGCGTCCCGAAGTCCCCCTGCAGGGTGTGAGAAAAATCTCAGTAGGATACCACCCAACGGTGTGTACCAAATATATGTGTTTAAGAATTCATGAATTTATAAGGGAAGCAGTAAAAAATACAGTACCCAAATAAACACAAACTCCACTGGTGCTCAACAGCCAACATGGAGTGTCATCTGCATCAGCCAACATCGGAATCTCTGTCATGTAACCCAGCACCACGTGCCACCTGACACCTCGTGTCTCAAGTACCGACGTCCCGAAGGCATGCCCAAAAATAGTAACCTGGCACCATGTGCCTCCTGACACCACGTGTCTCAAGTAACGACGTCCCGAAGGCACGCCCAAAATAGTAACCCGACACCATGTTTTTCCTGACACCTCGTGTCTCAAGTACCGACATCCCAAAGGCACACCCATCTTCTGAAGGCTCCTCACCTCCCACATGGCTTTCTACGGCAAGCACCCCCAACCAGAATACCTAACTGCAACTACGGGGGCCTCTACCCACACGAGTGGTCAAAACCACCTCATCACGGAGTATCTCTATGTACACACTACTCAAAGTCCCAGTGAGTGGTAATCACCCAAATAGTCCTAAGCCACCAATACTTCTGACACCTCAGGTCCTTGCGACTATGTCTCTCAAGTCTGATGGCATCACCACCCTAGTATCCCGGGCCATGCCCAACCTGACAGTCGTACTGCCTCAAGCCGACGTCCATGACGCCCAATCCCATGGTCAAAACCACCCAAAGTAACCCGGGAAAAGCTCCAACCTGCGATCGACATCACTCTAGCGTGACCAGGCCAAGCCCAACACAACCAAAAAGGGTCCAGCAGATGCAATTCAGCAATTTCATATATAACATATTTAACCAGAAAACATAACCAGGCAAAACCAACTAAACAGTCGAATTTCACAATACCAGGTGATGTCCCATACCAACACAGAGGTCTTAAATGCATCTAACAATTTATAACAGGCTTTAAAAAATTAAACTAAACTGTTTAAAACAACCATATTTCAATTAAAACCATTTTGGTGTTCCCCGACCAAAATGCCCCGATGAGCAATGACCCCTCACCCAGCCCTACTCATTAAAACTGGTAACTGGGCATACCCAAAAGCATCCTAGAGGTCCCATAATCAATACAGTATGAAAAAGAAGTTAAAACGGGTCCCGCTCAAAATAACCGAAAATGCGCCGAAGGCCGCATTACCCAACAACCACGAAAACACAAAAATAGATATGCGCCACCTACCTGAGACTCGCACAATGCTACTCCTCCGGTAACACCGGCCAATTCGGTCTAAAACGCGGTAAATCTACAAAAGATTAAATACTGTTCAAATGCCTATAACTCATTCTAGAATGAAAAACAGACAAAACAGACAAAGAGGAATCGAGGCCTTACCTATGGGGTTCCAACACACTAATCAGAGCTTGAAACGGGTCTCAGACGGACGATCTGGAGGAGAAGGGATGTTCGGCCGGCCTGGTTCGCGTATCCAGGTGGAGGGTAAGAGGTTCTGCCTCAATACGAGGCTACTTCCCATTTTAAGAGAAAAAAAGAAAGTACACGGTATGTAATTTAGGACTAAACCCTTGTATACTTCATTTAACTGTTCATAAGATGGAAAGATTCCGCCCACTTACTTTCTGAACCTGCCGACACGAGTACACGACGTGTACCTAGGGGTACATGGTGTGTACTTGGTTCCTCTTCCTTTCCTCACTAACATACCCACAAGCCATGTGTTTCCCATATACACGGCTAGACTACACGACGTGTCCAAGGGGAACACGGCGTGTCCCTGGTTCTACCCGGCCAACGGCCTACACGCCATGTATGGCCTCAAACTGTCGGGGGTCTACACAGCGTGTTCAAAACTACATGCCTTGTAGTAAGAAACTACTACACGGTCATCAAACAACATGTACTCGGTGAGAAAATGACCGGTCAATCACCTACACATACACGGAGTGTACTTATAGTACACGGCGTGTAGTCTGGAAATTTCCAGAAACTTCCCATTTTCTCTAGTTTCCTCAGAAACCAGTCAAAAATTCAAACAGGGTCAAGATTTTGAACTGTTCTGAAAACCCAGGTTCTTATAAACTCCCCACCTTAACGTAGCTCATCCCCGAGCTACCAAACGAAACCAAAAAATGGCACCAAACAGGCCTATCCCAGTTAAACAACCCAGACTACCCTGGTCTCAAAGGTTTCGGCTAAATTCCTCAAGGAGGCTCCCCACCTTAGGAATCTCCTTACCCTGTCTTAGCCAAACAAAATGTATAGAAAACATGGTTTACTAACCTGTTTTCCAGAAGAAAAATCCTCCTGTGACGCATCATCACCCCTGCACCTCATTGGTACTCTTGTGACTCTTCCGACACCCAAAGTATCCCGCACCGCATCGGTGTCTGCCTCCACGAGGTCCTGGTGCCTAGCACCTCGAGTAACCTACATCCCCGATGCCCCGATGCCCACGAAACCTCAGGTAACCTGCATCCATGATTCCCCGATGCCACGAATCTCATTCATATATATATATATATATATATATATATCACGAACCCGAGATGGTGCCAACCCACTGACTAGCATCTAGTCATCCCACAATGATCCTGTGCACCTTGTCCACTAAAAACAGACATACCTCTACAGGTCATGAGAAAAAGGAAACATGGAGATCACAGTCACACCGCGGTGTACCTCAAACTATCATCTGCTCACCGGCCTGCTCAGCCTCTGGCAGCTCCACGGCGTGCATCTGCCCTGAAACACAACTGCCTGATGCCTGACCTCCCTATGATGCTGCTCCAATCACTGGGCACTGACCCCGCAACTGGGTCCTACAATCTCGGTCACGACCTCCACGCACAACTGAACCTCGACTACCCTCTCTGGGTACCGAACCTAAATGAACTACAGATGATGCAGTCTGTCCTGGTCCCTGCCTGTCGGATATTTGAGAAGGATGCCTGCAAAACCTCTGCAGATGCCCGTCCTATCCACATGCCAGGCACTCCTTCGGAGGCCTATCGCACTGCGCCTGAACATGTCCTGACTGTCCACACTAGAAGCAAATCACTAAATAACTCCCACGATGTGGTCTAGCTGAATCCCTGGCCTGACTGCCCTACTAGAACTCGTCACGTCCTCGCTTCCTGCTATCCGAACCGTCACCTGAAGCTGTCATCTTGCCCAAGATGGATTTCTCTCTCTCATTTCCTTTGGCTATGAGCGCCTGATTCAACGCCTTGGAGAAAGAACCCAGCCTAAAAATTTTCACATGGACATGAATGACGTGTCACATGCTATCCTCTAAGCACCTCACCCTTGTTGCATCATCACTCACCATACCCGGTGCAAAGCGAGAAAACTCTGTGAAAGTAGCTGTGTAGTCCATGATGGACAAGTCCCCCTACTAGAGACTCAAGAACACCTAAGCTCTCTCTGCCCTCAGTGTCTCTGGGGAAAAGTGATCGAAGAACCTATCCTCAAAGTCTTTCCATGCCAGTCCCTCGTTCCTATGAGCCTGAACCTGTACGTCCCACCAATGCTTCTCCGGTCCTCTCAGCATGTAAGTCTCTAGCTTGACCCTCCGCTTTGGAGGCATCTTGAGCTTCTCAAAAATCATCTGCATTCTTTCTATCTAGTTCTCAACTTCCTGTGGACCACCCTCACCCTGAAACAGCGGCGGGTGCTGCGATTGGAACTCCCGCGTCAGATATGCCATAGAAGGATATTTACCCTATGCGCCTCTATTAATCCCTTGGAAGACACATTCTAGGCTCACTCGGAGCTGCTCGTTGAGCCATGGCCCAAACGGGTCCAAGCCCAGCTGTTTTCCTACCTGCACTTGATCTTGAACCTGATCCTTCCCCTGAGCCTGTAGCTACGACTCGTGCTCTCCTGTACCGAATTCTGACTCTGATCCGGAGACATTGTATCCTCTCCTGCCTGACGCTCCATCGAGTCGTGAAGGAGTAACCCGCTGAATACCATAAATAGTCAGACAACACATACATATATATAACAATATTTTCTATGCAGATAAGGGAAATAGTAAAAGGCAGTGCATAACAACTACCCTTACTCCCTCTCACCACAACCCATGCCCCACGACATCCCGACCTCATGGACTCCTTACCCACTCAACAGAGCCAAGTATCAAAAGTACCTCAGGCCATGCCCATCCCGACAACTCACGTTTCCTCAAACCGATGACTAAGTCGCCCAATCCTAACAGTTACACTGCCTCAGTCATAGTACCTGCCTGCTCTCACAAGAGACAGACCCACATATCCTGCACATGATTTTTTTTTTCAAAATACAAATCATGGCCTAAGAATTTCAATAAACATGCAATTATATTAGGTATTTCACCAATTCTCATTTCAAAGAAGATAAATCATGGAAATTGAATTTATTCACATGTTATTATCACTTCACAAAGGATACGTGCAATTATGAAATTGAAATACCCTAAAAATGTTCCTATCAAAAGCCAAGAAAAATAGCCTTGAAATACCGGGACAAGGTCCAATTCTCCCTTACCATACCGGGTCAAGGGTCTCATATCACAATCCACAACATTACACATCAAGTGAGCCACCGAGGTGGAAATCATATAATCCGTAATTTGAGAAAAAGAAAATAGCAATTCACACCCATTGAAACTTGGTCCATCCCTCGTACCTGGGGCTGCAGGCACCCAAGCACAAGCTAGAAACCCAGTTCCAGTAAAAAACTATCGCCAGTCTACCATATCCCAAATAGTAAATCTAGCATAAATAAAAAGAGAAGTCTCAATCTCATTAGTAGCCAGAAAAACAATGTTACTTAATCCTTGTCAAGAACCCCTCTGATACCACTTTGTAACGTCCTAGACCCGGCCAGCCACACGAAAAGTTCCTAATGGGTCGGGTGTCACTACCTTAACCACACCTCCCCTAAACACCAATGGTTGCCGACTAGAAGCGAGGGTCTGAATAGGTATAGTGGGGAGACTATACCCTCTTGGAAGAATAAAATGGTACTGGTCCGAGTGTAATACTAAAATATGCAGCGGAAATAAATGACTCAGCAGACTCGAACCAGACCCACAGAGCGGAAGCATATCCAATATCAATAAATAGCGGAGGCAATATAGAAAACAACTGTAGCAGAAAGTAAGCAGAACAACATGCCATCAATCAACTGCAAAAACTACTATAATCAACCAAGCATGCATCCAAAGCAGGTCATACACAACTGAATATAAATAGGGTTCCAATGGCTAACCAACAGTGGCTACAACAAGTAAGCATGAAGAAATAGAAAAGTAAATAAAACAAAGTAAACCCCAGCTAGGTATGACCTCAAGGTTCATACCATATCCATGCAACAACTAACGTAACCCATCTCCTGAAGCTGGCCTTTTCCCTGCACATAAATCCATAAAGTCTGCATGCGTCCCAAAGGTCCCGTGCAGGGTGTGAGAAAAATCTCAGTAGGATACCACCCAACGGTACATACCAAATAGACGTGTTTAATCAGTCATACATTTAAAAGGGAAGTAGTATACAATACAATGAAAAAATAAACACAAACTACACTAGTGCTCAACAACCACCATGGAGTGTCACCTGCTTCGGCCAACGTTGGAATCTTTGTCGTGTAACCCGGTACCATGTGCCACCTAACACCTCGTGTCTCAAGTACCGACGTCCTGAAGGCATGCCCAAGAATAGAAAAACAGCACCATGTGCCTCCTGACACCTCGTGTCTCAAGTACCGACGTCCCAAATGCATGCTCAAAATAGTAACCCGACACCATGTGCCACCTGACACCTTGTGTCTCAAGTACCGACGTCCCGAAGGCATGCCCATCTCTTGAAGGCTCCTCACCTCCAACGTGGCTTTCTACGGCAAGTACCCCCAACCAAAATACCTAACCGAAACTAAGAATTCCTCTACCCACATGAGTGGTCAAAACCACCTCATCACGGAGTATCTCTGTGTGCACACTACTGAAAGTCCCGGTGAGCGATAATAACAAAAATAGTCCTAAGCCACCAACACGTCTGACACCTCGTGTCCCTGCGACCATGTCACTCAAGTCTGATGGCATCACCACCCTTGTATCTCAGGCCATGCCCAACCTAACATTTGGACTGCCTCAATCCGACATCCATGACGCCCAATCCCGTGGTCAAAACCACCCAAAGTAACCCGGGCAAAGCCCCAACCTGTGATCGGCATCACTCTAGCATAACCGGGCCAAGCCCAGTACAACCAAAAAGGGTCCCACAGATGAAATTCAGCAATTTCATATATAACATATTTAACTAGAAAACATAACCAGGAAAAACCAACTAAACAGTCGAATTTCACTATACTAGGTTTTTTCCCATACCTACACAGAGGTCTTAAATGCCTCTAACAATTTATAACAGGCTTTAAAAAATTAAACTAAACAGTTTATAACAATCATATTTCAATTAAATATATTTTGGCGTTCCCCGACCAAAATGCCCCGATGGGAAAAGACCCCTCACCCGGCCCTGCTCACGCAAACTGGTAACCGGAAATACCCAAAATCATCCCAGAGGTCCCATAAGAATTACAGTATGAAAAAGCAGATAAAACGGGCCCCGCTCAAAATACCCGAAAATGCTCCGAAGGCCGTTTTACCCAATAACCACGAAAATAAAAAAAGAGATATACAACACCTACCAGAGACTCACACGATGCTACTCCTCCGATAACACCTACCAATTCGGTCTAAAACGTGGTAAATTTACAAAAGATTCAATACTGTTCAAACACCTATAACTCATTCTAGAATGAAAAACAGACAAAATGACCAAAGAGGAATCGAGGCCTTACCATGGGGGTTCCAACTCACTAATCAGAGCTTAAAACGGGTCTTGGATGGATGATCAGGAGGAGAAGGGAAGTTCGATCGACCTGGTTCGCGTATCCGGGCGGAGGGTATGAGGTTCTGCCTCAATACGACGCTAATTCCCATTTTAAGCGAAAAAAAGAAAGTACACCGCATGTACTTTAGGACTACACGTCGTGTATAGTTCATTTAACTGTTTATAAGACGACAAGATTCCGCCAAATTACTTTCCAAACCTGTCAACATGAGTACACAGCGTGTACCTAGGTGTACACGGCGTGTACTTGGTTCCTCTTCCTTTCCTCGCCAACATACCCACACGCCATGTGTTTCCCATATACATGGCTAGACTACATGGCGTGTCCAAGGGGAACACGGCGTGTCCCTGGGTTTACCTGGCCAACGACCTACACGCCATGTATGGCCTCACACGGTCGGGGGTCTACACGGCGTGTTCAAAACTACACACCTTATAGTAAGAAACTACTACACGGTCATCACACGGCATGTACTCGGTGAGCACATGGCCAGTCACTCTCCTACACATACACGATGTGTACTTAAAGTACACGGCGTGTAGTCTGGAAATTTCCAAAAACATCCCATTTTCTCCAGTTTCCTTAGAAACCAGTCAAAAATTCAAACAGGGTCGGGATTTTGACCCGTTCTCAAAACCCGGGTTCTTACACATAAGCTTATCCCCAAGGATTTCACCAAATATTTCAATACTTAATCACCATATATGAAATAAAATTTTTCTCAGAAACTAAATATAATGACCATGGATTTTCGTACATAAAGATTACATTTTTTATATAAAAACTCAATACATATTAAAAAACAATCTCATTGATCATAAATGTTTAGTGTATATTTAGATTAGTTGCACAATATTCTTATTTCATAAATGATCTTCAACATATCCCAAAATAATCTTCCCATTTAGTACTCATCAGAAAAATACACTACATAAAACCATAATTCATCAAATGTGGAAAGGAACCATAAGAAATAGATATCTCATATTCTAAATAAGAGTAAAAAGGTGGGATATCAATCGATGATCGTATTAATTAATAAGATTAGAATAAGGGTTTTAGAGCATTGAAAAAAACATAAAAATTCTACACCAAACTATCAAATATCATAAATAAGGGTAATAGAATAAATATTTATCATTTCAAAAGGCTTAAATCATAAGAGAGAGAATCATTATAAATAAATCACAGATCATATGTTCATTCTATAAAAGTACAGTACAATAATAAATATAGAAAAAATTTCATATTTCAAGTTTTACTACTGATACCATAAAATCCTAATGGATATGGAATCAACTCCTATTTTCTATAGTTGATCAGGCACATCAACTTGATTTCAATAGTAGATAAAGCACATGTAGTTATTTCACATAGTGGATCAATCATGCCAAATTGGTTACCATAAATATCTCATGCGATATAATAATTTACCCAATGCATTCTATGGATATATAATTCTAGGCATACATGTGAAATTATGAAAACTATACATATGTGCGTTATAAGATCATTAAAAATTGATCATATCACCATATCATAACCTGTGAAAGGAAAATAATTTTCAAAAATATTTCATCATTCAGTCATAACATAACCAATGGAAAATAAATGGGGTTCTAAAAGATCAAATCATTATAATGTTAAGAAATCCAAAAAAATTAAAAAAATATTCTAACATAGAATTATATCACTAATAAAACATAAGAAACAAGGTTTTTGTCAGTCATTATGATAAATACCATAAAAATATCATTAAAACATACTTGAGGAAAATACCATTCTCATTTGAAAAAAATTAAAATCTATTAATTTTCAAAATATTGTGGGAAAAACATTCATTTAAAAGAAATATTAAATGTTTTAAATAATTAAAATAATCATTACATAGTCATGATTATGGGAAAATACATTCATGTTATAAAAGTTAAAAGTAAAAAATCCATACATATTTTGAAAGAAAATTCAAAAATAACTTCGTTCATAAAATTATGAGAATATTAATTTTAAAATATTTTTTTAAAAAATAAAAAGAATTGTGAAAATGAATTTAATAAATAATTAGAGAATATTAAAAAATCTGGAAAACTTTTTTACAAAATATAAACATTATAGATAAATATTCCTTAATAAATTGTAAAACGCATTTTATTTTATGTAAAATATTTTTTTAATCATTAGAACATAAATTAGGGGAAACGAACTAAAATTTTTATTCTCAATAAATAAACATTGAAGAATAAAATTTCAATGTTTTTATAATTTAAGGATCATATAATTTTCTTAATGGAAGTTCAACCATAAATAATCCCATTAAAAAATATCAATGAATCATAAAACCATTATCGATTTTGTAACATTAAAATCAAAACATGAAAAATAGGTATTCTTTGATTGAAATAAATATATCCATAATTTTAAATATTATAATCATAAATTATATTTCTTATCATTATATACACCACATAAAAAAGTCAAGTGGGTAATATGGAACGTGTCTCACAAAAGTTAATGTGAAATTAAAATCAATTCCCTCATGTCTTGAATTTACTTATAAACATTCAAACCCCATTTATAATATGTATAATATTATTATAAATCTATTAGAGAAACATAATATTATATATTACAAAATATATTGTTTAAATATAACCTTTAATCAGCATTTTATAAACAATTCCTTAATAGAATCAATGTTCCTTGTGATAACATCTTTTCTTCCTTTATGTTTTGGTTCGGTAGATTGGTTCCTTATATTTCAATTATTATTGAATTATAAAATATATTTATAATAATGATATATTAAAATATTTATTTATTATATATATATTTATAGTCATCTATAAATGTTATATATTGACACGTGAATTTCATATTTCATGATTATGGTAGATCGTATATACAAAAGGAAGTTATTTTTACTTTTTTTGGGATGAAATGAAAGAATGTTGAATTTTTATCCAACTTTTAAAAATAATCATTATATAATATATATCATATATACTCATTAAATATAACCGTATTACAATCAAGCCAAAAAGTATATGAAAATGAATAATATCACTTTATGGGAGTTGTAGTCCACATGTATGGTCAAGCAATGTTATCATTTTTTGAAGAATTTGAAGTTAAGACTTTATATTTGATATTATAATTAAAATATTATAATAATGTTTTAAATATTATAAATATAAATTAAATTCTTCATTATAAAAATCCATGTATAGTAGTGACTGAAAATGAATTGCATGGGTTCCTGAGTCGGTAGTCTGCCATACACATGATCGAGGAGTTTTTTTCAATTTGATGGAATATGATATAGATATAGGTTATTTAATTAATATAATATATTCCTGACACATGTAAAATAATTTTGTTATTATTTATTTTTAATTTAATAACATTTCAAGGATTTATATGAAAAAATAAAATAAAAATTTATGGTTAATAACTATATCACATCTTCAGTAACCTCTTTAGGATTATAAAAAAATAATTACAAGGATATTTTTATGATCAAACTAGTAAATAAATGATATGGGGAGGTATTTTTATATTTTATTTGGGTTATAATTGTCTAAACAAAAAAATTCTTGAATATTATAGAAGAGAGTATAGGAGGTACCCTTTTAAAATTGAGGTGAGTTGCACACTTGTAACTGTTCAGAGTTTTATAATAATGATAATTTAATTTTTTGGAACAAATTACTTGAAAATAGAACATTAGAAAACATTATATGACATAAGAGACAAATAAAAAAACATAATAGAAATGAGATAATTATTTAGGCCATTTTAACCTTTATCGTTTTATTTTAACACCCAGTTAACCAGTTTTAACCTTTACTACTGTGAAAGATTTGTTCTTATTTTTTTATTCATTAAGAATAGTAATTATGTTAACTTTATAAATTATGTTAAATTATTATCATCCAAAATATTGAATCCATTTTATCAAATTAAATTCTCCAAAGCGATAGAATTTAATATAAAATTAAACCCATAATCCTGATGTGATAGTGGTTTTCTAATGAGAATGTTATCCCAAGTATAAAACAATTTTATATAAAAATTTAATTAAAATTTATTCTAATGAAATAATGTTTTATTATAATAAAATAAAATATCTAATTTTAATATTCAAACCAATTTAAAAATGTTACATTTTTAAAGTTATAAACGAAATTGAAATTTTAATAAAATCGACATTTTTCACTATTCATCAAAAAATTATTCTTTTTTTAGAATATAATAAGAAATTCTCTTTGATATTAGTTTTACATGTGGATTTAAAAAATATTTTTTATTTTTGAAAATAAAATTTCTATAATTTGAAAACAAAAATTTTAAAAATATTCATAAAAAACAATGCAAACATGTTTTTTAATAAATAATAGTTTTTTAGCATAAAAAATGATTTTTTTCTTATCCAATGCTAAGAAAAAAATTAGATGAATAATAAGAAAATTAATTTATATTAAATATTAAATATAATTTAAATAATACAATGATAATATCTAATTTAATTTATTAAGATAAAAACATATTACATAAAAAACATTTTTTATTAAAAAAAGTGTTTACTTTTAAATGATTTGTATTTACATTTCTCATCAATTGATAAAAATAAATATAGTTTATACATACATAAACCATAAATGTTTCCTATTTTAGTTATTCTTATTCATCCCCACAATTTGAATGAATATATGATAATTGTCAAATTAAAAAAAATATTAATACTATATCATTGTTGATTTAAACATGATGTTATGTGTAAGGAAAGATATATGAGTAATTATTTCTATTTTAAAAATGTGTTTCATAAAATATTTTTTTTCATAAAACAGATAAACCTAGAAAAAGAGTTGAGAAGTATGACATAATAAACATACTCCATGGAGCATAACCATAAGCATATTTCATCCAAATGTAAAATTTCATTGAATAAAATCATAATAAATAACATTGGAAGAAACATAAGAACAAAAAAAATTTACCTTCACGAGCCACACAATTTAAATCATGATTTTTAGATGACTAAATTGTACCTGTGTATACGTTAACTTCATAATTCTAACACTTCCACCCATGCATGTGAGAAAATTAAATTTAACTTTTTTATAAAAGTATCTGGAGATTAAAAATTGTAACTAGTGAATCATAGGGTTATATAGGATGACTCCCATCAACCAACCATACATATGTGTGAAACATAAAATCAATCAATCATCATATCATTAATAACCCACGTCACGGAAATGGGTTCCATATCATTTTTAAATACAACCACTGAACAAAATCATTCATAATGACATTAATAATCATTACATGATAAACCCATTTAAAATAAATTGGTATCCAAGGATATGAAGTACCATTCTAAATATTTAATATTCAATTAATATGACAAGGAAAATGTTTTTTACACCATATAGAAAAAAATATTGTAGTGTTAATTCAATTATTTAAACATTCTATTGATATATGGAGTCCATATGAACACCCTTAACTCAAAGAAATTAAATATAATGTGTTCATAATTCAAAAACATTTGAAGTAGAAATATATTTATACATAGTGTTTGATAATTAAAGATAAAATATGTAATTGATTTCAATGATTTTAATCCCAGAAAATATTATAAGAGAATTTAGATCCAAAATCATGAATAATAATCAAATAAATACAACCCTTTTTTATAAAGTGGGATATTGAAGTGGAACCACAAAAATGTTTTTATAGAAATTTATTGGCATTATCGTAAAATAAGAAGATACATATCACATTAAAGATAATTTTTTATGATGATTTAAAAAATATGATAAAATTTACTTTTAAAATTAATGCTAAATAATGGATACATGTAAAATGAAATGAATGTTATCCTAATGAAATATGCAGTGGAATATAATCAAGTAATCATGGAATTAAAAACTATTTAAATATTTTAAAATAAATTTTCTAAACCCACATTATAAAAATTGAAAACAAATATTATTTTTGATATGTGGAAACATAAAATGTTGATGTAACATTAGATAACACAAAATTGTATTTAAACAAATAAAAAGAAAATATTGTATCAAAATGAAAAATATGGAAAATTAGGGGGAGCCATTGATAAAAATGATGGGGTTTATTCTCCAAAAATGGTTTAAATTTTGAGAAAGAAATTAATCAAGGTGAAAGTGTCAAATTAAAAACTAACATTCCCATGTAATGGCAGATAAGATCACCAGAAAAAATTTCTTAAGGTGGAAGAAAACTGACATGAAAGAATGACTTTTATGAAGATTAATTTTAACTGAACGAAGATATTTGAGTTAACATACAGTATTAAAAAAATTAACTTTTGAATAAAATACACTAAAATATAAAAAATTACTTGGATTTTAAAATCAATTCTATTTTAATAATATTATGAAAAAATAGATCCATATTAAACATATACAAACCATAAAAATGAAACAATTGGTGAACATGAATCATATGTTAATAAATAAAATTTAAGAAGAAAAATACCTTAAGGTAATAACAACATAAGAATGAGAAAAACATAAGAGTTTTATCAAGAAATGGGGAGTGAAATATCATGAAATGAAATATATTCATGACACTTTAAGTTAATAGGGTAGTTTATAGGCCATATAAAATATATTATGGTTCAGAAATGAAATATGTTTCATGTAATTTAAAATAAATAACATTAATTATAACATCGAGCCCTGATTCTTTTTGTGTGTCCACCTAACATCATGAATAATAAAATTAAGATTACTAAAAATTATAAATAAAAATTTCAAAATATATTTATTTTGATAATTTTTATTTATTATAATATTCTCTTTCCCTGTTTATTTTTTTTATCATGGTTATTTATAGTGGTTCAATTGATTTCTCAGAAACATACTTGGTACATTAATTGTGGTGAAGATTATTATATAACAACTACATAATATCTAGAATTTTAGAGCTATGTCTATTTAATTATTCTATTATAATTTTTTTATAATGTTTAATTTGTTATCCCAAAATATTCTCAAATAAAGAAAGGTGTCTTAACATGTTTATGTTAGGTAGCTAAGTTGATTATGATATTTTATTACTTATATCACATATTAAATTTCCTATATTATATTTCAATAATATTAATTACATAATAAATTTAATTTAATTAAATTAAATACCATTTTAATATCATAAAATTTAAGGTGGTAATGGTAAAAAAGAACATGTCGTTCATGGAGACATGAGTTTGTACGTATGTCAGATGATGTCTTCCATTTTCAAATGATTTTTAAGAATGGTAGAAAAGTGACATTCCAATAGTGTAATAGTATTTATGAATAATAATAATAGTTACGTTATCATACTATCATGGATTATAAAATATTTTATGGGTATATGAAGAAAAGAATTGAGAGACATCGAATGAAAACATCACATCTCCCATTGGATATTATCAATTGGGTTACACATTAAGTCACATTTCATTTATCATTTGGGTAGAACCAGGATTCTATGATATAGAGAGATGGTTGAGGAGATAAATGGGGAGTTTTTTTAGAATATATTAGGATTTATAATGTCATGAACCAGCCCGAGTCGACCTTGAACCAGTCACCCAGGCCAGCCCGTGACAAGTCCCGAGAGGCGTTCCCGATCCTCCTGGGATGGTGAGGAGCACCAAGGGCATAAATAGAGTACACAAGGGAAAGATTTCTCCCATATATAAACAATCAAACATACAACGGAAATAAACAGACAGCTTAAGATGAATTTATATAAAAATTGAACTAACTATTATTTGTACAAGAAACTAAAAGTAGAACAAAACCAACAACTCAACTGAAAAATCCCGATGAACAACTAATTCCATGTGACACTTATGGTCACTATCCAAAACAATTATCAAATGTCGCCCAAGGTGATCGAACTAAAGATGAAACCTGTACAAGGGCGAAAAAAAGAAGAAGACTATAGGCGTGAGTATTAAAACTCAATAGGTTAGCCCGATATTCTATTCCCAATGCACATTTATTTAAAATAAAAGAAACATCAATCTATAGTTTTAAATTCAAGATATGAAAGTATGGTTTTCAAATGAGGTTCCATGCTATAATAATTATTAGACAAAAACATGCATGTTTAATAAACAAAAATGCAAGTAACAATTTTTTTCAAAGAGGTGCAACTTCAAAATGAAAATAGTTTTCAAGAGGGCTGCTTTAAAGAATTTAAACATTTAAATAAATAACACATACTAATGAATTTATGAACCAAACACACCATATGCCGACGGTGAGTACAAAATAGCCAATGAGCACTAGTCACGAGAACACCCCTAGGCACTAGTTAGTTGTGAGCCCTAGGTACCTCGTATCTCAGTGAAAGTAACCATAATAAATATCCATTCTCATGAATGATCCACTAGTAGGGAACATACCCATAACCTATTGGTCCCCAATCATCATCATTATCATAGTTTAGTTAGTGTTGTCATTTTCAAACTTGCTACGTGAAACAGAGGCCAACCCCCACAGAATCACATGCATACTAGTACACGTCCGCCCACCTAGATAACCGGGATTCCATTTAGTGCTCAATCAAGTTACACATATTATCAAATACACATTTCAAATCCAAATTACATTCCAAAACCAGAAAAACACAAACAGTCCATAATATTTCTTCACATTTCTTACACAAATCAAGAAACCACTAAATATTTTGGTAAAACAATTTAATGAAGTGTATTGAGACTTTGCAAATAAAACTCATTAAAAAACACTCTTTCAATTATAAACACACATAAAAACCCAAAAAAATCATATTTGGTAGCCCTATAAACATTTAATAAAATCATTTAATGGACCACAAAACAATCCCAATTGCACAACTTGGTATACACAAGTAAAACACTCCTTCATTTCTAGGAAATGCCAAACAAGCCTTTAAACATTTTTTCAAAACTAACGTTTGACGAAGGTATGCATTTTTTTAAGGATGTGTATAAACAAAATTTACATCATCAAACCACATTCATAAATATCTTATAATACTCAGGTTATATATTTAAAATACAACAATTTTCATAAAGATGTGAAATGGTCCATTTCTGGGGAACTCGGGCCAAAATATGTTGTAAACCGAAAACCCACTTGTTTGTAAAAACAAATCCAAATTAGAAATCCATATAAGGACCAAAAAAATAAAATTTATCATTCTTAAAATTCCTTTATAAATCCAAACAAATAACTTTTAAATCAAAAATCACACATAAAAGCCAACCGGGCAATTTACCGAACACATGTCATGCCCTTTTTAAACAAAACAATTTATTTTAAGTATGTGAAAAGGAATAAAAAACCAATTGAATGTCATTTTTTCATTCAAGATACTGTAACATGTTTAAAATACCATAAACCTGATTATAAACCTCACAAAATATTTTCAAAAGATAATGGAACATTTAAACAAACACTTATTGAGCACTTTAATGACAAAACAACACTACATTTCACAAAACAATGATTAAACAACCACTTTTCACACCAATAAAATTATCCAAAGGCTTAAAAACAATAATCAACATTTATATCAGTTTATGAGAATATTAAAATGATTAAACTTGAATGATAAAGTCATGTTCAAATGATATCCTACGTCAAATCCTTGGTGTAATTGAAACGCACAACCGAAATCACCTGCCGTGGGTTTATAAACCCTAAAACTATAAATACCATACCTGAACAAACAGACACCCCATAAAAAACATTTTATAACAAATACCTAGGTATATCAATACTAGGGAAAAATATAAATCCATGAAATAATGAAAGGAGGGGGAAGAGGAAGGAGAAAGGAGAAGGAATCTCACATTTCACCCTAGAAAACTCTTCTTCTTCCATTAGATCTGCAACCCTATAGAGAAGGTAATGTCTTGAAACTTCTTGGAGACACACCTAAGGTCTGGAAGAACCAGGTAAATAATATTGGTGTCCAAAATAGTAATAATTGATTGATTTATGAATGATATAATTTACCTTGTCAATTCTGGACGATTTGAGGCATCCTGAGCATTTTCACCCTAATCCGAGACCCATATGAGATCCAAAAAGGTAAAATCGATTATTAGGGTTAGTATAGGGTACTTTACTTCGAGGGGGAGGTGGAATCACCGAAAAATATTAAAACATGAAAATGATATAAAAGAAACAAATTATTTTTTTTAAAAAAGAAAATGGGCCCATGGGCTGGACCAATACCTAAACAAGTAACCCAAATTCACCCTGATTATGAATTTATAATGGGTCCAAAAGGATACATAAGTTTTAATATATCAGTATAGGACAAGTGTAAAGTTGAATGGGTCAAAAAGGATGAAAAACAAAAAAGTTATAAAATAAAAAAATTCGGTTTTTAAAACTGGGAATGGGCTCCCGGTTGGCCCAAATTATGAAGTAACCACCCTTTCTTCAAAAACTACTAAACAAACAATGGGGATCCCAAATTAGGGTGGTTAGACATATATGAGACTTCAAAAATCAGGATTCATCTCACCAAATACCCATGATAAGGATCGGGATTTCCAATGGGCCGGATCAATACAAAGAAAAAAAACCATGTGTGACAATTCTGCCCACCATTAAAGCTTTTCGCCCTCGGAAAGCCATAACACTTTCCGGATGAAAAAAAACAACACCTAAGGATTCCATAACAACATAATCCATCATCTAAAGATAATTAAATATCAATAACCAACAATGAAACTTAATACTCCTACCCACACAAAACGCAACTCACAACCACGTCTGGAGAATCAACGGAAAGATGAAGCCACCACCTCCACAACCAAGCCAAGAACCCGATTGTTGGGCCTTCTCTCAATGAACCCAACCATAACCCAAACCAAAGAGAACTCACAAAAACCAAATATTCTATGGGAGTCCAGAATGTAATCCCCACCATTAATAATTAACTAGAACTAGAAATGTTCTTAGGATGAAAATCCAGGATACCCATGGTGGGTCTCCCCACCATTAGAAACCAACTAGCAACGAACAGACAAGAATTCAACATGAGCTAGAATTGGGCCTCACTCACAAAAGCCCAAAAAAACCATCCTACAAAAACCTACTATACCATGTTAATTGGGTTACAACATGAACATATAAACCACCCACTCCCAAACAGAGGGGACAAGAACTTGGCCAACACATCCAGCACAGTTTTGGACCCCTGCCACTTAGGGATGGGAGGGAAGGGGACCCAATAATTTGGCCACTGAAACCAAAAAAGAAACAAATAAACTACCTAAAACTCTCCACCTATGAATATGTAACTCCAAGACTGCACCTTATTTTTACAGGCGGTCCACACAGGGATATTGATTGAAAAACCACACCCATGAAGGAATAACCATAGACACTGTGTGAGGGGTTAAGTCCACCACGCTTGTTGCGACAAAAGGAAATTCACAGAAATGAGGAACCGAAACATTGACATAGAAACTAACTTACCAAAAAATAGGAGTGAGGATCCTAATTGATCACTCCACACCTCTGTCGATTTACTGACTGCGTGAAAAGCTTCACTATGAGGCTTATGGCTGGAGCCCTGATTCTTGAAGCATTTGCTGCACCACAGTCAGGTGATAAGGATCACACCACTCAAAAAAACCTCACTTGATCCCCAAAAAGACCTTAATCTAAATAAGAACTCATAAATACGTATCAAAATTCTATCTCACTCCAAATGAGGGGAAGAATGGACAAGGAATACGATGAAACACATCAACATCACCGAACACAACTGCTCTGTCCAAAAGAATTATCACGACCTAGAAGCACTTTTAATAGATCCCAAACAGCTCTATATTCCAACAAACAGGTTGAGGCATCATCAAAATATTTGGATTTAAAATTTAAAATGAATCATTAGGTTGATCAGCAGGAACAATTTCCAATGGAGAACTATCCATGGCCACATCACAACATCAAACACATCTTTAGAAACCCAATGAAAATTACTCCAAAACCGAGCCACCAACAAGATCTCATCTCTAGATAGAACAAGAGTATGAATTATAGATCACATGGAAGATAAAAAAATAAAAAACTCTTCTAATACATAGAAAAATAAAGCCACATAACCATTGGTTTTAAAAAAAAGCCACAATTTTCAACTCAAAACAATTTTGAAAAAACTAACTAACTTGGTGGGTTTCTACATTCAGCAATGGTGTTTCATCAAGTGTCACCCACATGCACATTTCCATACCACCCAGGAACCCAACCACCATACCATATAGGCAATCCTTCCAGATATAAATAAAACCGTGCATCTGAGCACCCATGAAAACACCAAAGTCTAAAACAAAACAACATCATTCCAAAAAAATTACCTTCATAAGGAGCACCAACCACCAAGTCAAAAAATCTTTTCATATTTCACAAAAAAACCCAATTAATTAAAAACCATTTTCTTAAAAACCTTACCATTTTCATTTTTAAAAACTTTTTAAATAACCAAGACACTCCAAAAAACCCCTTCCCATTTTTTTCTAAAAAAATTCACCAAGGTATATTTTCATAATCCGAGGTCCATTGAGACCAATACAGTTTCTAGTAAAACACCAACCGATCAAAACCAATTGCGAAAAATAATTTATCAGATTCAAAAAAAATTTAACATCCCAAAATACCCCATTTAAAACAAAGATCCAGAATCATCTTAAAATGATTCACGATTTCAAAACATTTTATTTCAACAAACCACAAGTTTAGATTATGGATAATCCAATACCTTTAAATCATTTCCACTTCCCTCCATTTTTTTTACAAAAACAAAACCTTCCAAAACCATTCTTATATTTAATTTTTGAAAACCCCCTTTCTCACTTTTCAATATCTAATTCTTCCTTTAAAAACCATTTCCACAATTCTCAAACAAAGATTTAAAAAAAAATCAGAATTCAATAAAGGTTCAAGAGACCCAAAAAAGGGGAACTAGTGTCAGTGGGTGACTTGACCATATGGTTGCCGGCCATATGCCAAAAACCAAAACAACACAGAGAGAATTATTAGGACAATTCCCCAACTCCACATGGCTTTCCATGCCCTTCTAGCTCACGGAGGACATTAGTCAGACTCCCCTTGTCATATCCCAACACTAAAAAATCAACCAGAACAAAGGACACTAATAAAACCGGACTCCCATGGAAACCCGAGGATTAGAACAAGAAAGAGTTTGCGACGCTCTTCTTGCACTTACCCCTAAAGTCCCAAAAATACTACTCCATCTACCTTGACATCTCCAAAATAACAAGGGCGCTCTAAAAAGAAAGGTCTGTTAAGAGCCGACCTGCTCTGATACCATTTTGTCACGAACCAGCCCGAGTCGACCCTGAACCGGTCACCCAGGCTAGCCCGCGACAAGTCCCGAGAGGCGTTCCCAATCCTCCCGGGATGGTGACAAGCACCAAGGGAATAAATAGTATACACAAGGGAATTATTTTTCCCATATATAAAAAATAAAACATACAACAGAAATAAATGGACAACCCAAACTGAATTTATATAAAAATTGAACTAATTATTATTTTTACAAGAAACTAAAAGTAGAACAAAACCAACTCAAATGAACAATCCTGATGACCAACTAACTCCATGTGAAACTTGGTCACTCTCTAACACAATTATTAAATGTCGCCCAAGGTGATCGAACTAAAGATGAAACTTGCACAAGGGCTAAAAAAAGAAGAAGACTATAGGCGTGAGTATTAAAACTCAGTAGGTTAGCCCGATATTCTATTCCCAATGCACATTCCTTTAAAATAAAAGAAACATCAATTTATAGTTTTAAATTCAAGATATGAAAGTATGGTTTTCAAATTAGGTTCTATGCTATAATAATTATCAGACAAAAACATGCATGTTTAATAAACAAAAATGCAAGTAACAATTTTTTTCAAATATGTGAAACTTCAAAATGAAAATAGTTTTCAAGAGGGATGAATTAAAGAATTTTAATGATTAAATAAATAACACATACTACTAAATTTACCAACCAAACACACTGTATGCCGATAGTGAGTACAAAATATCCAATGAGCACTAGTCACGGGAACACCCCTAGGCACTAGTTAGTTGTGAGCCCCAGGTACCTAGTATCTCGGTGAAAGTAACCATAATAAATATCTGTTCTCGTGCACGAGCCACTAGTAGAGAACATACCCATAAACTAGTGGTCCCCAATAACCCTCATCATCATAGTTTTTTTAGTGTTATCATCTTCAAACTTTCTACATGAAACAGAGGCCAACTCTTACAGAATCACAAGCATACTAGTACACGTCCGCCCACCTAGATACCTGGGATTCCCTTTAGTGCTCAATCAAGTTACACATATTATCAAATACACATTTCACATCCAAATTCCATTCCCAAACCACAAAAACACAAAAATCCCATAATATTTCTTCACATTTCTTACACGAATCAACAAACCGCTAAATATTTTGGTAAAACAATTTCATGAAGTGTATTGAGGCTTTGCATATAAAAATCATTCAAAAACACTCTTTCAATTATAAACACACATCAAAACCAATAAAAATAATATTTGGAAGCCCTAAAAACATTTAATAAAATCATTTAATGGGCCATCAAACCATCCCAATTGCACAACTTGGTATACACAAGTAAAACACTCCTTCATTTCAAGGAAATGCCAAATGGACCTTTAAACATTTTCTCAAAACTAACATTTGACGAAGGTATGCATTTTTTTAAGGATGTGTATAAACAAATTTACATCATCAAACCAAATTCATAAATCTCTTATAATACTCAGGTTACATATTCAAAACACAACCATTTTCATAATGATGTAAGACGGTCCATTTTTGGGAAACTCGGGCCAAAATATGTTGTAAACAAAAAACCCAATTTCTTGTAAAAACAAATCCAAATTGGAAATGTATATAAGGAACAAAAAATACAATTAATCATTCTTCCAGTTCCTTTATAAATCCAAACAAACATCTTTTAAATCACAAATCACACATAAAATCCTACCGAGCAATTTACAGAACACATGTCATACCCTTTTTAAACAAAACAATTTATTTTAAGTACGTGAAAAGGAATAAAACACCAATTGAATGTCATATTTTCATTCAAGATATTGTAACATGTTAAAAATACCATAAACCAGATTATAAACCTCACTAAATATTTGCAAAAGATAACGGAACATTTAAACAAACACTTATTGAGCACTTTCAAGACAAAACAACACTACCTTTCACAAAACAATGATTAAATAACAACTTTACACACCAAGAAAATTATCCAAAGGCTTAAAAACAATAATAAAAATTTATATCAGTTTAGGAGAATATTAAAATGATGAAACTTGAATGATAAACTCGTGTTCAAGGGATATCGTACCTCAAATCCTTGGCGTAATTGAAACGCACACTCGAAATCACCCACCACGGGTTTGTAAACCCTAAAACTATAAAGACCAGACCTAAACAAACAGAAAACCCATAAAAAACATGGTATAATAGATCCCTAGGTCGATCAATACTAAGGGACAATATAAATTCAAGAAATAATGAAAGGAGCGGGAAGAGGAAGGAGAAAGGAGAAGGAATCTCACCTTTCACCCTAGAAAACTCTTCGTCTTCCATTAGATATGAAACCCTATAGAGAAGGTAATGTCTTGAAACTTCTTGCAAACACACCTAAGTTCTAGAAGAACCAGGGAAAGAATATTTGTTTCCAAAAGAGTACGAATTAATTGATTTATGAATGATACAATTTACCTTGTTAATTCTGGAAGATTTGAGGTATCCTGATAATTTTCACCCTAATCAGTGACCCATATGAGCTCCAAAAAGGTAAAATAGATTATGAGGGTCAGTAGAGGGCAATTTTATTCTAGGGGGAGGTGTAATAACCTAAAAATATTAAAAAATGGAAAATACATAAAATAAATGAATTATTGTTTTTAAAATAGGAAATGAGCCCATGGGCTGGACCAATACCTAAATAAGTAACCCAAATTCACCCTACTTATGAATTTATAATGGGTACAAAAGGATATATAAGTTCTCATATATCATTATAGGACAAGTGGGAAGTTTAATGGTTGAAAAAGGATAAAAAAATTTATAAAATAAACAAATTCGGTTTTTAAAATTGGGAATGGGATCACGTTTGGCCTAAATTGTGAAGTAACCACCCTTTCTTAAAAAACTACTAAACAAACAATGGGGATCCCAAATTATGGTGGTTAGACATATATTAAACTTAAAAACTAAGGATTTATCTCACCAAATACCCATAAAAAGGATCAGGATTTCCAATGGGCCGGATCAATACAAAGACAAAAAAACCGTGTGTGACATGTAATGTATATATAAATGTTTTTAAAGTGATATCTTTTTATAAATGAAGAAAATTTAATTTTTTTATATAACCATTACCTGTTCAATGATGTCAATAAATTATTCAAGGTTAAACCACTCCAATATAAGGGAATTTATAAAACCCTAAACCTTTTCTGGAAATTTATTGGGATCATTTAAAAGTACTATTTTGTCTTCTCCAAAGTAATATTGGTTTGGTTTGTTAAATTGGGTGTGTATGGGTGAGAATTTGAGAAAAATAAATGAAATATTAGAATGAATGGTTGGATCATGGTTTTCACTAATGATGATCTCTAGCCCAGCAAATCATGAAGCCCTAGAAATTATGGTTTTCTATGGTTTTAAAATGGGTTTGAAATATTTAAAACAAATTATGATATATTGTGCACCCATTAAGAGAGTCTCACGGTTATGGATCCCAGTAAGGGAAATAGTACCCCCGGGAAGCAAATTGAATGTACGAGATTTTAATCCCCCTAATATTATAAAAA
Organism: Viscum album; assembly: GCA_963277665.1. Classification (NCBI taxonomy): domain Eukaryota; kingdom Viridiplantae; phylum Streptophyta; class Magnoliopsida; order Santalales; family Viscaceae; genus Viscum; species Viscum album. The sequence continues at coordinate 2,097,514,545 of OY728132.1, read as the reverse complement.
TACTATAACCAACATATAATACCTTTAAATAGACTAGATTGAACCATATAATTTTTATCCCTATTCTAGGGCCTCTTGAATGGATTTTGAGCCCCCATTACCTCTATTCTTTGTGATTCAAATCCGGGTTTGCATATATGCACCTCTTCAGTTAAGTGGTTTCCTCCTGATTGATTTTCTTTTTTCTTCCCATTTATTAGGAGGGTTTTTATTTTCACTTTTTTGGTATCTAGATCTAGGTTTTTTGAATCTAGACCTATGATTATTGTATGTGGATCTAAATTAAGAGATCTTGTTTCATTTAATCATGTATTTAGGTTTCACATCTATATAATGTTCTTCATTGCACTCTTGATTGATTCAATTCAAATTTGGGTTCTTTATTGAATGACCATTACTCAAAAAAATGAGGTATGCGGTCAATAATTCAAATAACAATGTCCTAATTTCAATTACAGTATTTTAATTTTAGAATTTATATTAACATTCTAGAAATTTAGTTCTTATTTGGAATAAATAATTTTTTGAATTAATTTAGTCAAATGTGAAATTGGTGATATTTGGTTTATAGAAATCAGATAAATAACTGTTTAATAAGTTATAAGATATTAATACTGATGATTTTAGAGAAGTAAATATGGAATTATTTATGATATATTGGGATTTTTTATTTGAGATAAATAATTGTTGAGATAATTATGAGATAATGAGATTTTTGATATCAGAAAATTAAATGTGTTGTTAGTTATGTGATATTGAGATTATTGATATTGGTATAATTAATTTTTATGTAAATTATCCAAAACCTAAATTTTTAATTTCATAATTCATTGATGAATTAATTATAGTATAATGATAATGTGAATGAAATAATGAATGGTTGATTTAATTATATAATATTTAATTTTAAAATATTGAGTAATTAATTAATGGAAATTTTTTTTTAATTAATATGACAATTACATAAATGTATTGATGTTGTCAACTAATTATTCAATTAGTTGTGATAGTGATATGATTAAATAATTTTTGAATTAATTAATGGGATTATTTTAATATCCAATTATTGAATTTTATTGATTCATTTTGAATTAATTAATGTGTTGTTGTGATAAATGAGAATTGTGATAATGAATGGTGACATGAAAATTCAAAATGTTAATTTTTATAATGAAGGGTAACATAAAAATTAATATGTGGTATAAAAAATGAATTTTTATAGGTTCCTTCATTTTTAAATTGTGATCATGATTCGTGACATGAAGATTTGTATGTCTTATTGTACAATGAATAATAATAGTAAATTCATGTGTTTATTGAAAAAATGATTAATAAAACTGGAAATCATTTGATTATTGAGTTTAATTATTGTAAAAATGGAATTCTGAGATTTGATATCCCTTTAGGATAGTTTGGTCTCTAACATGGGTCAAAACAGCTATCGAAGTACGAGTGTCTATGAAAACATGAGGTATTACCTGGTAAAATAAATATTAATTGATAATGTGTTAATTGTTAAATATTTTATTGTAATAATTTATTTATACAACTTAATAGACTATAATTTGATTGGATATTGATTTAGAAGTCTTTGGTGGTGGCCTAGTATGTTGTATCCACACACTACTAAGGCTACATGATCGCTACCTGAGGATACTACATGTTTGTTGGATATGATAAGGGAAATTTTCTTATGTTAGATAGATGATTCGGCATGTACCATGGATGAAGAAAACATCCATGGTTCGGGATCCTCTTGGAAGTTTTAGTGTTTTTACTTTTGAGTCTCATTTTGATAGTTGGATTTTACTTTAGGAGGGCATGTCTAATGTCTAGTTTTGAAATTTTATATCTATTTTGGTTAACCGGTGATACTGGTATCATAATTGTTAGGTTATATTATTTTTTTATTTTTATTTTTTACTCTGGGTTATTACTCTTATAAAAAGAGGGTATAGTCTCTCTATGATCAATATTATATTTTCGTTGTTATTTGAAAACCTATTTCATACGGGGAGGCGCATTTAAGTTCATATAGCGGACCGGATAGGGGCACTAGTGTGTGGAACTCACATTGGGACCATACAAAGTTGTATCAATGGTTTGTTATTTTATTTTTCTTTTTTCATTATATTTTGGAAAGGCTGATTTGAGAATACTATGATTAAGGCCTTGGTTGTTTTTTTTTTCATGAGAGAAGATAACCTATGTATAGGGGATATCCCTAGTGCCTGGGGTTGGATTTTTGTTATTGTTATTTTATGTTACAGTTGAATATTATTTCACCTTGGGTGACACACTTGCAATGTAATGTGATTATTTTTTCAAATATTTTTTTATTTGACTCATGGCTCAGTATTGCCTAATATTTGAATTTTCATGCATTGTTCTAGGAAATTAGGATTATTTGATAATATGAATCATTTTAGTAACACATGGGGATTCTTGTTTTGGGTATTTTATTGAACATGAACTATTTTTATTCCATGTGAAATTGAACTAAAAATATTTACCAATTTGAAACTTGAAATTACTATAAAATGAACCAACATGAGAATAAATGGGTTTCTAAATAATAATCTTGAATAATAAGAATATTTTCACCTTTTTTAACTATGACCTAGGTGTAGGATGATTAAGGATAATGATAGTACCTCGGTTTTGACCATTTGGCGCGGTTTGGGAAAAACTCTTATTGTGATTTTTTGTGCTTTCCTCTTACATAAACAAGATAAAGTGGCGTTATTTGTCTGAATATGTGTTTTTATCCTTCTAGTTATATTCATTCATGAATATTGTTATTTATAAAAAGATGAGAGGATATGTATAGAGATTATCTACTATTAGTGAAAACCTAGCTTCTGATTGTGACGAGTGAGGAAGAAAGAGAGAAGTACAGAGAGAACATCACTTTATTTATGATGTTTATGGAAAGAGACCCATGGTTGGATTTTGAAGAGTATGTTTAAACTCACATGGGAGTTTCTATTGTAGCACACTTCTAATTTTATGAGTGAGGGTGGAAATGAGGTATATGAGTTCTGGATTTAGTTCATCGAGACTATACATTTTCATTTAAAGACTCCTACTAAGAGGAGAGTCGAGTTCACCTCTTATATGTTTTGAGGATAAGAGATGTTCTATTGGTGTGTTCACTCATGGAATGGAAAGGATGATAGTATTATATGGAAAGAGTTTTTGGGAAAGATATTGGAGCACTTATATCCAGAGATTATGAGGTATGAGAGAGAAGATGAGTTTATGAGATTTACATAGGGGAAAATGTTTTTGATGGACTGTATTGGATGCTTTAAATATTTTTAGAACTTTTCTCCATCATTTTTGGGGAGTGAGAAAACTATGGGGAGACATTTTCTTGATGGTCTAAAATGTGACAATGAGTTCCAAAATAACTACTTACTACCTAGAAGTTTTCTTTGGATTTGGATGAGGATCTCATAACTGAGAGGAACCTAATGGGATATTTTTTTATAGGAAGATGGCTAACACTAGATGATCAAGAGATATGAATTTAAAGATAATAATGTGTCACTATGAAAACATAATATTGGGTAATGAGAAAAAGTGTACCTATAAAAGGGGATTAGTTTCTCCAGATCTTACTCGAGTGATCTCTCACTAGTGTGATAGGACAAGAGAGTACTTGATATAGTTCCCCTAAGTACTAGTAGAGTGACGAGGTTTTGGAAATATGGGAATCTATACAGGGTTTTTTAGAAATCCACAACTAATGGGTAGTAATATAGAAGCAATAAAGAACTATGGTGCATGAAGTGGATCTTATACATCGTATCAGTTGTGCAACTTCTCTTCTACTGGTCGAAGCATTAGAGGTCGTGGATGTAGTTATTCTGGGAAATATCACCTGTATTAGAAGAGTGGTTTAGCATAGGGAACACAAGATTCATCATATCAAAGAGGGTTAGGACACTTGCATGCAATTCATCATACTCATTTGGATAGTGAGGATGAATTATTGATAGTGAGATGTACTGTTACGGTATCTCCAACATTATCTAAATAATTATTTGACACTAGGTCCTCTCATTCCATTATTTATTTAAAAAATTAAATGCTTTGAACCTAGTGGTGGATTTTTTGAGAGGTGTTACAATAATAGATACATCATTGGTAGTATAGCTGAGAGATATATATTTTTAAAAGGGGTGTTCTCTTGAATTTTGGTTATATCATATTCTGTGGGATATTTATATTATTAATATGTCAGCATTTTTCTTCATTTTGGGTATGGATTGGTTAGTATCATATCGATCCCACATATATTATTACTATAGGAGAGTAAGCTTTATGTATCCTATGGATGATAGTTATATTTTCCAGGAAGAGTGGGATATCCAGGAAGGCTAGGAAAGGCCAATAACTTACCAATTGGGAGAGATGAAAGCCCATGTTTCAAGTTTTTTATTAGATGTAGGTGGTGTGAAATATAATTTCATTCCATATATAGTGTACAGGTCTCATGATGTTTTGTTCTAAACACTTCTCAGGTATTACACTAAAGAGATTTTTGGAATTTACAATTGATCCAAAGCTAGGTACAGATATAGTTTTAATTCCCCAATAAATATTGGAACCGATATATCATCAAGAAAATAAGACACATCATAAAGAGTTAGATGATAAGGGGTTTATCTATCCGAGTACTTCCCCTTGGGGTTCAAATGTTCTTTTTGATAATAAGGAATGAAATATGATTATTCATATGTGTCAATTAGTGGAAGTCAAACTAGATTACAGTGAAGAAAATTTATCCACTTACATGTATCAATTATGTTTTTGAACAGTTGCAGGGAGCTAGTGTCTTTTCCAAGATAGAATTGACATCATGGTATCATCATTTGAGAGTTAAAACTATAGATATACCAAGGAATAATTTCAAAAGCATGTATGGAATATATTATTTCATTGTAATTCCATTTCAGTTGAAGAATGCATTAGTATTTTTTATTTCATTGATGACTAAGATCCTCCATATATACCAAGATCAGGCTGTGGTGGTGTTTTCGGATGAAATCATAGAGTAGTCTAAGACTCATGATGATCACATCTGACACATTGACATTGTTTTATGTGCGCTGGGAGAGAAATATCTATATTCCTTTTTATCTAGGTGTCAGTTTTGGATTAATCGAGTACACTTATTGGTTCACATGAACATAGATGAAGGCGTGTTTGTGGACCTTGGAAATGCTCAAGAAGTGTTTTCTTGGGGGTAGTCTAAGAACATGTATGATATCCATTTCATTCAGGGGTTATCTAGATATTATTGTAGATTTATACATGACATATGTCGATTGTAAATTTTTCATTAAGACTTCACTGGGAAGGGGATAAATATTTAATGGATGGAATCAAGTAGGAATTACATCTAGGAGTTGAATAAGATCTTGAAATCAGCAATGATTTTTATCAGGACAAGCCTTTTGATGACAATACAGTGTTTTCTGATGATTATAGGATTTGAAATGGAGTATTATTGATGTATAGAGATCAAGTTATGGTATACGAGTCTCAGTAGTCAATGTGTCCTGAACCAAACTACCTTACACCTAACCTAGTGTTAGATGTAGTGGATTATGTTTTGATATGTTTGTATCATTATCTATTAATTGATTTTGAGATATCATATGTTCTCAAGAAGGGAAAGAGTGTGGATAATGCTTTTATTAAGAATAATCATACCCAGGATGTACTGCGTGGAAGACGAAAACTTTTCCAGCTAAGATTCATGTTGTGGTTTAGGTGAGTCAAGAGAAGATAAATCATGTATCTGTTTTATTAGAGTCTACACTTTTGAGATGAATCAGGGACATATAGTATGAGGATATGCAGTTTTTTCCTTGATAAAAATATGTGATTGTGGGGTTCCACCTTTAGATTAGAGCATTAATATAGATGAGATCATCTTTTTCCAGAATAGTGATATGGTTACTACATGTATATGGGAGGAAATATTTCTTGAGTTTCATGCCTCAATGTTGGATTTACATCTAGGTGTGATCAAAATGTACCATGACCTATGAAAATTGGTTTGTTGGTCAAGAATGAAGAAGGATATAGTAGGGATAGGGACATGATGCTACACATGTGAGAAGGTGAAAGCTGACCATAAACAAAAAAGTGGTTTACAATAGTTTTTTTCTATTCCAGAATGGATGTGGGACAATGTGACCATGGATTTTGTTTTTATCCTCCCAATTTTGACTCAGAAGAATGACACTGTTATGGTTTTTGTGGATATACTAATGAAGGTAGCTCAATTATTTCCTATACTATAGACTTTCTCAGTGGACAAGTTAGGAGAATTATACTTTTGAGATATAGTTTGTATACATGGGGTGCTATGGTCTATTATTTCACACCATGATTAATAGTTTTCTGCACGCCTCTAGTAGGGCTTAAAAAAGGTACTTGGTATGTATGTTTTGTTTAGTACGTTATTCCACCCACAAAGAGATAGGTAGTAGGAATACACTATTTAGGTTCTTGAGGATATTCTATAGGCACATGTCTTGTACATTGTTGATTATTTGCTGTAGTACCTCGCTTTGGTGGAGTTTTCCTATAAGAAAATTTTACCGCAAACTATACAGATGGAACCATATAAGTTTCTTTATGGTTGTACATGTAGATCAACTCTATGTTAGTTGGAGGCTAGTGAGTTAGTGTTTTTTGGACCGAGTCTCATATATGTTGAATTAGAGGTGGTTCAATTGATTCATAAGAGTGTGGCTAGTCTCATAGTAGACATAAGTCATATATCGAGAGAAGATGAAGAACCCCGGATTTTATAGAGGGAGATCATGTATTTGTAATGTTGTTTCCACTATTGGTTCCCCACAGGATATGAAGATAGGGAATGTTGGTGCCTAGGTTTATTGGGCCATTTGAGGTGGATGAGAAAATCTGGCTAGTGCTGTACTAATTTCCTTCTCCAAATAGATACAATGAAATTCATTATGTTTTCCATGTGTCACAACATCGACGATATCACACCGACCCTTATCATGAGATAGGTGTGGATTATGTCGATGATTAAATTGATGTATCCTTTTATGAGAACTCAATACAAGTGTTGGATTGCAGTGAGAAAGTGTTACAGTGAATGATTATACAATATTTTGTGTATTGTGGAAATATGGCCATGTTTAAGAAGAAAAATTAGATAAAGAGGAATATATGAGGGATCATTACCCTAATATTTTTTACTTGGAATATTATAGATTCTTGGTTGTACAACATGAGGATGATCTATTATAAGGTGGGGAGATTTTAAAACCCTTCCCTTTTCCAGAGAAGTCTCGGGCTCATTTAAAAATACTATTTTATATTGTGTTGAGTAATTTTTAAGGGATATACCTTATGGTGTGTTTGGGTGAAAATTTGAGAGATATAAAATAAATAGGGAAGTGTGTGGTTGGCACACAGATTTCCCTAACTCTGAAACCTAGCCCAGCAAACAATGAAACGCTAAACAGAGGTGTTTTTCAAAATAGGAACATAGTTTTTCAAACCGAGTTCCGTCATAGGAGAAATAGTGCACCACCTTAGAAGAGGCGCATGGTTAAGGTGCACAGTTAGTGGATACTATGGACTAGAGAAGAAAACTACACGTACTATATTTTAAGCCAAAATGTTTATTAAAAAAATTCCTGAACCATAGTTTAATACCCTTGAACTCCAAATCACAACCCATAATCATCTTCACTCATTTTAAGTGCCTCTCGAAGTAATTCCAAGGCCCTATAACCTCTATTATTGGATATTTGAAGCCCTTTTGGAAGATATTGACATCATCTGGTATGTGGTTTATTCCCGATTAATTTTTTGTTCTCTCATTCATTTTATTGGTTTTGATTTTCTATTTGGTTATATATAGATCTTGGTTTTTTATTCTAGATCTAGTATTGTTGGAGAGAGGTCTAGATTAAGAGATAAAGTTTTGTTAAATCATGGATTTATGTTTGGGATCTTTACTATGTTCATCATTGCGTTCTTGATTGATTCACTTCAAATTGGGGTTCTCCTATGGGTGATCATTGAACATAAAATTGAGGAAGTTGGTATATAATTCAAATTTCAATGTCTTGATTGAAATTATGCATATGTAATTGTATTATTTATATTATATATTTATCAATTGATTTCGTGAATATATTAATAATTTTTTTGAATGGATTGATTGTGGAAAATACTAAATTATGGATATTGGGACTGTAGACATTGGATAAATAAATCTAAAATTAATTATGAGATATTGAGATAATTGAATTTAGATAATCAATTGTTGAATTAATTACAAGATATTGATATTATTAATATAAGATAATTAATTACTTAGTTAACTATTAGATATTGATATTGGTGATCTGAGATGATTAATTTTTTAATAAATTATGAGATATGGATATTATTGATTTGGGGAAAATTAATATATTGAGTTAATTATCAAAATACTAAATTGTGAATTTAATAATTCATTTTAAATTAATTATAGGATAATTCGAATGTGAATAGAATAATTAATTTTTGAATTTATTATGGAACATTATATTTTTAAATATTGATTAATTAATTGGTAAATAAAATAATGGAATTTATGTTATTAATTAATTGTGTAATTAATTATGTGGATTGTTGTAATGAAAAAATTGTGGAAATAGTAATGATAATGGGAGGATTAATTTTTTATTTAATTAATTTAATTGATGAATGGAATATCCAAGTGTTAAACTTGATTAATTAATTTGTAAATTAAATAATTTATTATTGTGAAAAAAATTAATTGTGGTAATTAATTGTAACATGGATATTAAAATTTAAATTGTGATAATTAATGGTAACGTAGACATTCATTTGTGTTATATAACAAAGAATGGTAATAAATGCATTAATGGTTAATTTTGATAATGAATGGTAACATGGACCATCATATATGATCTATTATAATGTATGGTCTGATTAGAATTAATTTTTTAATTCAGAAAATTAATGGTAAGAATGAAATTCATATGTTGATTTAGATTAAGATTGATAATAGTGTAATTATGAAATATGATATCACATGGGGATAGATTGGGCTATACCATGTGACGAAGAATGCATTGAGGAATGTGTGTCTATGGGAACCTGGGGGTTTATGTGTTTAAATGAATATTAATTGATAGTGTGTTAAATTTTGACCTACAAATTGTAATTATTATTTTCTTCAACTTTATACACTATTATTTGACTGAATATTGTTTTAGACTTCATTGATGGTGGCTTGCAGAGTTTTAATGATGCCCTATGAAGGCCACCTGAGGAGTACCTGAAAAAACTACATGTTTGCAAGATTAGATTAAGGAAATGGTCATGTGATAGATAGCTCATTTAGTATGGATAAATGATGACGCAACATGACATGGTTAGAGATCCTCTTCGGTGTTTTCAGTGTCTTTACTTTTGGTTTGTATTTTGACACTTGGATTGTACTTTAGCATTGCATGTCTATTGTTCAGTATTGATACTATATTTAAATTTTTGGTCATCTTTTCAAACTCGTATCATCCTGTAAATTTTATATACTTTTTTATTATTTCAGATGGTGAATTGCTCTGTTATAAAGGGGTATAGTCTCCCCTTTATTTATATTAGACCCTCGCTGCTTCTTTATTTCATATGATACAAGGGGCGGAACACTTGATGTCACTTAATTGACCGGATCAGGGCACCAGTGTGTAGAACCCAAGTCGCTACATAATAGAAATAATGAATTTAGGAATGGTAAAAGGTAATTTTATCTTTCATATTCAATTTAAAAAATTATTTTAAAGATGTTTCTAGTCTTTTAACAATGTATTTTTGTGTCTTACCATTTTGGTTTTCCTGATGGTAACTAGATTTTAAATAAATAATTTTTATTTTATTAAAAATAAACACTACCCAATATTAACCAAATTTGGTGTTATGAATATAAATTTATTATTTATATAATATATTTTAATTTCTAACTAATATAATACTAGCTTTTATGTTTAAATATTTTTTATAAAAAGTATTTTTGGAAGAAAAATGTTTTTTCTCCATTTTGCGTGCTTAATAATATGAAAAATATATTCTGAATTAAATGATTGATAATATTTTTTAATTAATTTTAAATAATAGAAATTAATTGTAAAAAAATAAATCACTAAATTTAAATATATAATTTTTTCCGTAAATTTATTAAAAAATTCCCCGAAAATAGTCCTATCACCATTATTATTGCTATTAAGTTTATTTTTTGTAGTCAAAGTTTTATGCCTAAATATTTTATGGAACATACTATATAATAACAAAATTATAATATAATGTATTCTTTTTGGTAATATATTTAATTAGTGAAAGGTGTATTTTAAAACAAGACAATAAAAACATTTTTTAATGTAAAATACTACCTAAGATTTCTAAACATTAAACATGTGTATTTGAAATTGATTATTATATTTTAAAATGTTTAATTTTAATTTATAATCTTGTATATTTATATGAAAAAAAATATTAAAAACATTTAATTCATTTTTGTGTTATGATTAGACATAAAAGAGGCAATATTTTCAAAATCTATATTCTTTTCATTATTCACATAAAAATCAATTATTTTAGAAATATATACAAAATTCACCCAATGATAATTTTTACATTATTAATTAAAAAATTAATTTCATTTTATAAAATTAATATTCTATAATTTATAAGATTATATTTAAAATCTATGTAAAAATTTAAATTAAACACTGGTTTTTCTAAATAAATCATTTTTAAAACATTATTTATTCTTAATAAAAAAATTTATTCATATCTAATTCATTACATATTTTATTCCCAATATGATTAATAATTCATAAATATTCTTAATAATATTTTTTATTATGTCATGAATTATTATAATATGACTGGACATGTGATAGATGCTATTAAATAATGTATTAATTTATAGAAAAACATATTCCAAAAATCATGATGTTGCATTCTCCCCAACCCTCGCCCCCGTCACCCCATAAATAAACTGAGTCCCGGAACATTTAACAATAACATAAAAATAAAAGTAACTAAGGGTATAAAAAATATTACCAAGACATAAGAAATAGATTTAAAAGACATAAAAACCATTCCATTTTAAATAATTCTAAGTAATATTTCATTCCACTTATGATAGGGTTCAATTATGAATCTCAACAATTTATTCCAAATATACCTCAATAGATAAGTCTTAAATGTTTTTTTGTGACCTAACTTCTATTTATTCATTTTAATGATCCTATTTCCAACTACATATTAAAACCTAAATGATTAAGATAAAATATTATAAAATCATATTAAAATATCAAATGAATGAGAAAATTATTTCTATGTTTTCTTATTCTATGAATCCATCATTTCATCCTATGATTCCTTCAAATAGACAATGATAAAATTTTATTGACCTATCACTCCTTCATTTTATCCAATATTGTTCATCATCATTTTCCTGTTGTATTTTCTAACATATTCAAGTCCCTCATAATGGTTCATACAGAGAAATTGAACTTCCAAAGAATATCCCTTAGGAGTGTCTATCCTACAGTATAGTCTTAGATAATCTCATCATTAATAAATTGAATATTGAGATGATAAACACCAAACAATTTTCATGTTAATTACCCCTTTTTGTATTTATTCCACAAACACATCCAATTTCCAAAATTCAGGCTACTATGTAATTGTTAGGAAACCATAGAATCTCTATAATACACAAATACCATGATGTTTTCCAATACAAATATATGACCTTATTTTTTTAATTTTAACTCATCCTAATCCCCAAAATAACTAAAATAATTCTAAAAACTAGAAATAATAATCCTTAAAATAAAAAATATTAAAAAATAACAAAATTATTCCTCTAAAATATTGTATTCTTTCCTAAATAACAACTAAGGCACCAAAAACCCATACTCTCAATTCCCATACAAAAAACACATTTTTTAACTCTATCTTTAATAAAACGTAAAATGAATTATGAAAATTATAAATTTATTTTATATAATTTCCATAATTTGGACATTACATATCATAATAAAAACACATTCCCAAGAACATAAGGTTTTATGTATTATAAGACTCAATAAAAAATCTAATAATTTTATTATACATGGGAATATGTCTCAATAATTTTTCAACACCATAATTCCTTCATGATTTCTCATAAGTTATACTCATGTTTATAACTTGAGGATATGGGAAATAAAGGGGTGATTGAATCACATAATAAGGTAAAATAAATTAGTAATTTATCTAGGGTTATGTCACAAGATTTATAGAAAACATGGGCAGGGGAGAAATATATTATTAAAAATAACCTATAACTATTGGAGTTGTCAATAAGTCACTATAAATGTAAATATAATCTCTAATTTACAATAATAAATGATATAAAAGGTGTGTAAAACAATGAGATAATAAACATGTTACGTGGATAAAAATCAATTTCATATGATTTGTAAATATATCATTAACTTGAAACACAACATAACAATGTATATTGAATAAAACTTATGAACATGGTATAATCACCTTCATGAGACACACACTTACACCCAATATTTCTAGACAATATAATCACACCCATGTATACATCACAATCATGAATCACACACCTTCTTCTAGGATCTTTAATAAATCCAATTACATTCTTGTATGTATATCTCAAGAGATTGAATCTTTAAACTAATGAATTTTAGGGTTATATAGGACCCCCCCTAAATCAACCATACATATGTCTGGAAAATTAAATCTGTAATCCATCATATAATGAAGAACCCGTTAAAGGAAAAAGCGTTTCATATACTTTTATGATGGAGTCACATAAAAATCATTCATAATTCCAACTATAATCATAATATTATAAACCCATTGAAAAGAAATGTGTATCCAAATATATTTAGAAAATATCTAGGAAATTTACCTTCAATTAAAGTCTAATTACAATATTTATTTCAAGTACATATATTCATTTGTTTTTTTCATCTTTTATTTTGGCTCCTTAAATTATTTTTATTGGGATTTCTTTAATGATTTTTCTATTTTCTAGGCCTACTCATGGTTTGTTCACTATTAGGTAAAACATGTGCATCCCTTATAAATCATAATGATTTGAAAAGATGAACATCATATTTGATAGATTATATATATGAAATTAAAAACCAATATTGTAATAGAATATGTCACCCTAATACAATATGATATATTTCTTTTTAAATAAATTCAATCTCTTCAATATATTTCAAGGTATAGAACACTAGGTTTGAACAATATGTGACACTCAATTAAAATATTATTATTTAAATATGACCAATAAAACATAGTCTTTATTTAGGTGGGTAATAATTGTAATCAATATATTATTACAATTACATGGATTACACATGTATAAAAACAATACAATGGTTATCTCTTTTTGAGATATAAAATATTAACCATTTGAAGGAAAAAAGAAATGTTCTTTGAAAAACTATATATTTCTAAATAGTGGTCTAGTCATGCATTACCTATATAATTTAAAATATTTTTTTACCAATTTTATAAAATTTAATTAAAAAAATACGTTTTGAAATATATTCCACAAAAATATCTTTAGAATATTTTTTTATAATTTTATAAGTACATAATATTTTTGATGAATATTTAAAAATATATTTTTTTATTGAAAACTACCTTTTGGTTTAAATTATTTTTAAAGTAAAATTGTATTATAATTTTTTATAAATAAAATTTAGTTCAATTTTATTAAAAATTAACTAATTTAGTTCTTTTAAGTAAATTTAATAATTAATTTTCCTATTGAAACATTTTATACTTATAAGAATTTCCATTTGAAAATCAACTCTTTTGTCATGTATATGGATTAATTTTAAATTCAATTATACCACTTAAATTAATTTAATTCAGAAAAATGGATTACATATATTGAATAATTATAATTTATATTATATAAAAATTTCAAATTAATGTTTTACAATAATGAATTATGAAAATGGTAAAAATTATTCACCACGTATAAGGTAAAAATTGGTTTACCATTGGTTAAACTAAGAATTTAAGGGTTAAAAATGACCTAAATACTATCCAAAACACATTTTCTAGTCATATTTATACATTATATCCTCTAAGTATAAATAATGATACAATTTTGAATAATTTTCTTGATAAAATATGGGATATCAATTTATAATATCAAAAATTACATGTATGTCCCCTCCCCCACATATAAAAGGTCACCGTATGTCAAACCCTAATAACACTACTAATAACCATTTAGTTTGTCTAAAACCAACCTAATTACTTTCCATAAATTCAACATGAAATCTTACAATCATTTTTTATTATCATTCCCTCCTAATATAGGCTTTATGTATATATATATATATATATTAAGAGCCTCATTGAAGAATATATAAATTCTTAGACGTGCGTATTTATTTTATTCTTCTTCCACCTCATTAAAAACATATTCCAATATGATAATGTAATTAAAACTATATCTACTGTATAAAAATAGTTAGTATGTTAACATAATAAATTTGATCTATCACAACATCCATCACATATTTAACGAAACTATTGATTGTGTGTATGGCAGACTATCACCTCCAAACTGATGTAGTTTGTTCTTCATGACCACATTTCATGGATTTCTATGATAATGTATTCCATAAAGATACTTTATATTTAAAGCATTTTATTTATTATAAAATTATTATATCACCGATAACATCTTTTCTAATTCCTTGGGGGATGAGATAATGTCACTCGTGTTTATAGGGGTCTGCAGTCATGGAAAACAGTTTTAATTATTTTTCCTGTATTCATTACATGAAAGGTGTTATATATTAATTTAATTAATATATGTTATTTTTATTATATCAAAATATATTTGGAAGTAAAATATAAAATATATTTTCTTACTTTCAAATCAATCATAAAAAAATGTTTCTCATTTCTACGCGTGGACTACCACTTCTACATAGTGGTGTGAAATGTTTTTCATTTGTTTTTTACATAGACAGTATTAAGGATGCATTTGATTAAAATAAATTTTATGTAAGAAATAGTTATAATAAATTATATATATACAGATATTTAGTTTTAATTAATTATAGCCTTCTAGAAAAATGGATATGGTGTCCATGTGTACTTACACTATACAGTCGATATGAATGGTGTAATCCATTTTTCAACATAAAACCTTAAAAAATTTCTCTAAATAAATATATAATGAATATATATGGTATTTATATAATTTTTAAAATTATTTAGATAATTAAATGCTAATAAATTTAAATATTCCAAAATTATCAAAGTAAAACATACATAAATAACGAAGAAATTATTACTGAAAATAATGGTTCTAACAAGAAATTGATAAAAAATCGTGCAATAAAAGAAAATAACTGAATGAAATATCTTATGAGATATATTATTATGGTTGATTTATATATTTATAATAATGTCATATTTATTATATAAGTGGGTCATATTCATAAGAAAGAATTCTAACTTGAGGGAAGGGTTTCCAGTCACACTTTTACTTCCACAGGACATACGTCATATGAAACAATTATTCATTTTTTGGTTATATACTACCAATTTTTATATGTTATATAATGAATCTAGTTCTATTATTGGTATTTAAATGTATTATTTAATTTAATTTCTTTCATGGGGATTATGATTCAAACGTTTCCAAAGTGGTATGGCTTTATTTCACAATCTCATCATTATATGGGATTTTTTATGTGTCCCATTAGAGATTTACTAGTATTTATATCATTAATTAAATATATATTCCTCTAATATTGTAATTCATGAATTTTTTCTTGTAATAGTACCACTTTCCAACTCTTTGGTATTTAAAATGATTGAGAAAATGTTTTTGAAAAATTATTACATTATTTTTCTCTTGAGTAAAACATTATTTTTCAAGAAAATACATTTTTTATAAATATTCATTCAGAAATTTTTATGAAAATTTCCAAATTATTTACTAAATATATTTTCATAATTATTAAACATTCTAAAAAAAATTTATATAATATTTTTTTTTGAAAATAAGGCATATATGTCCATTATTGAAAATGTGAAAGAAATCATTGTTTTAACATGTATAACATTAAAGGAATTTACTACCATCACAACCAATAAAAATTTAAAATATTTTAATTTTTTTACAATGTTTTTTAATATTAGGTTTTTATAGTATATTTTCAATGTATAAAATTAATTTTTCACAATAATTTTTTTGATAATTTTTTTTATATTATTTCAATTCATCAACGACATCAATTATTTAATGTACTTATGAACCAAAAAGGATATGTTGTATTGATATCATCCATAATAATTATTTTTATGGTTTATGATCTCATTGATTGGGTATTTACAATTTTACTTCTATTCAATATATTAATCGAGATTGTTTATGATAATGATTATTTGACGAGGGTATGTATTGACATTTCACATGTTATTTTTCAATATGAAGGTTAATGATGATTTTTGTTAACCCCTTTAATTTTGAGGAACACATTAAAGTTAAGAATTGATGGGTGGATCCCTATTATAGGTGGCCACTTTTTGTATTGATAGGTTTCATAAGACAAATAATTTGGCCAAATTAGATGGGTTTAAAACCATATATTTAATCTCTTTTGTGAATTTTCTCAACAGTATTTTGCAGATGTCCAAAATTATGATTTCTTATGTTATGAGGACAATTGATGCTTTCCATGGGATTATTAGAGTAGTTATTATATCCATGAATATGTATCAAGATTAAGTTATTATTTATATATATATTTTTTATCATTATTTATTACATCCATATTATGCTCATGTTTTTGTATAAATATTATGAATTTCTGTTATAGAACATCAAATATGGATTATCATTATTATTCACAATATATTTCATGGTATACCTTCCCTTACTGAGCATCTAAGATCACCCCTTTCTTATGTTTTATTTTTCACTAAATATCGTTAATTATTTTGTGATTGAAATAAAATAATATGCTTGGAGAAATAATGGCATTCTCAAATAAAAAACTTTGTGCATTTTCAATTTTCAATTATAATATCAATATTAAGAATGTATCTAGATTACAAAGATTACTAAGTAAATATGTTCTTCGAGATGCGATTCCTGATATATAATTACAAATTAATAATGTAACCCCAGGATCTTGGCTATTGGTGCCAGGGCTCACATAGTTGCTGTCATAGGATGTTTTTTAGAAACTATGGGAACTAGATTTAGGGAAACATATTTTTTTGAAAAAAATATAATTATAAATAAATAGGATTTGTATAGAATATAATCTAAAATCGTTAGTACAGCTGATATTGTGTTTTTTACTTATAAATACATACATTTATAGATACCATAATTTAGAATGGTTCTCGAAACGATATACCTATGTAAAAAAACTCAAAAAGGTGAGTCGAACTTGATTCAAGAATTACATGGTTAAAAAATGGGTCTTACTGTGCACCCAATTTGTCAATCCCGAGGAATATTCATAGGTTAATTCACATTTTCTTTACAATCTATCCTGACAGATTCTAATAGATAATAATCCTTAATACACAATGTCAAACCTTAAGTGGCATAGATTGAAAATTAATTTTTCATGAATCATACATCCAATAAATGATTCATTATGAGAATGTGATTTCCAACCATGATTAGTGTTTCTCACATAATGCCTTACAGTTTTATTCAATTTATAGAACCAAAAGTAAATTTGTTAACACTGAATGTGATAAAAAATTTGATGATGAAAACCCAAATGGGATGATTATTGTGGTGGAAGATATTGGGAATATTTATAATTATTTATCATGATATATTATTAATAACTTTCACCATAACCAACTATAGTACTCAATTTATAATATAATTATATAGTCTATTAAGATATATAATAGTTTATATCATAGAGGAAATAGGTCACAATTTTATTCTTGTGAAAAATACGGGCAAAGATGCCTTGAAGGTTGTCTTAAAAAAATTGGAAATTATATTATTTGTGGAAATTATGGAGAAAAAGTAATTAATTTTTGTGTAAAAATGAATGGTTAACTTAATATATTTGATGATAAAAAACTACTAATTAAGGTTTTATTAGTATTTAGATGTTTTAAATGTTAAATATATCAAAATTATGAAAATATATTTCTAAGAGGGTGATATCTTGAATTGAATTAGAATGGTAAAAAAATTAATTGTAATATTGTTCATGATATGGAGACTAAAAATAACATATGAAAGAAATGAGGTATTAAGGAATAAGATGATGATGTTTAGTTACTAGTTTATGAATGAATAATAATTATTAATGTATTCAATAATTATTATATAATAGTATTTTATAAATGGAAATATGGTTTTACGAATTATGAAAAGCACATGGATTGTAATGTAAAGATTATTATTTAAGAATTTTAGAGGCTATGTTTAATAGAATTGATTACTAGGGAATGTTTATTAGTGGATGGTTGATATTTTTGGAAAACACTTAAATGTGGAAATATAAAAATTATAATTTAAATGATGTATAGATAATAATGAAAAGGATATATCTATGGGATAGTATTAGTGACCATGAAATTGGTTGGTGATTTGAGGGATTATCTAATCTTTTCATGATATTAATGCATATTTGTATTTATGGAATACATTCTATATCTTGATATTTTATTTCTAGAATAAGTCATTTTTCCTGAAGGATTTATTGTGATAAATGTATAGACGAATTTGGAATGTGAAATTAAGAGACAATTTAAATTGTATAGCGGACATAAAATTGAATTAAAAACCTTTTTTTAAATTTGGTCAGATATATTTTGGATGAGATTTAAGGTTAAATATTTATGGAATGGATTAAGGTTTAATTTTGGGATCTATTTGATAAATTCTTCAAAAAAAATTGTTTTTAGTAGATATAGAAGTTTTATACTATTACTCTTTTATGGATCTCGTAATTCGATAATAGTAAATTTAACTAAATTAGAAATAAAAAAAATAATATTTGGATAATTATTTCATGTAGTAAGAGATAAAGTGTAAATTGATCATATCATCACCAAAGGATGAAATTTTTCTAATGAAATATTTGTATATTAGGTATGTAAACTTCCTTATAATCCTAGAAAGTAAAATAATTCCTCTATTTAAAGAAATAAATATTGAATAAATAATGTTATCCTAATAAATGAATATCTGATGAATCGATGGTATTTTCTCCAATTAAAATTTTATATTTTTTTAATATCCTCCTTTGGATAACCCACTTTCATATGATTCATTATCTTTCCACTCTATATAATTATTTATTCTTTTCTTCCAGTCCCATATCATCACTTACCACCTATATTCTCCTTCTAGGAAACCTATATATGTGATTATTCTAGATTAAATTTATACCCCCCTTTATCTCTTATCAATATTATTTTTTATAAACCCTTATCATGTTTAAGTATTTCAATAAAAGAAATTTAAAATTTCAAACCCTTTACTCCCATGATCAATATTAAACTATGAGGATGAAATTTATTTTAGGGGTACAATACATCACCATGAGTATTTAAAAGAGGACCACCATATTCAATAGTTTATATGACACAAATCACCAAGATAAAAAGAGAATATAACACCCCAATATATTGTGCTATATTAATTTTAAAATAAAATCAATCCCCTCATCATCTTGCAATGCACACAACAATGATTTTGAACAAAAGACAATAATATAATAAACTTTTATTATTTAAACATGCCCATTATAACATTGTTATTATGTTAGATGGTATGAATAATAAAAACTAAATTATTAAAACAATATTTTTTTAAAAATTTATACAATAATTTTAATTGTAATTTATTGATTTTAAGTAAAATAAGAACCATTTGAAATGAAATTGAATGTTTTCAAAAAAACATTATTAATTTAAAAGTCAGTCTAGTCATGGTTTTCTCACATTAAATAAAATATTATTTTCAGTTATTAAAAAATTTATATGAAAAAATAAATATACTTTTTTAAAAAAATATTTAAAAATAACATTTGGGTTAATTGTTGATAATTTTCAAAAAATATTCATTTTTTGAATAATAATGAATGATAATTTTTTTTGAAAACTGCATTTTCATTTAAAATAATTACAATGTAAAATTTAAAATTAAAAGGGTTTTAAGGTAAAATTAATTCATATAAATTAAAATTTAATTAATTTAGTTTACTGGAATACATTTCATGTTAAATTCGGATATTAAAACATTCAATAGATAGGAGAACATTCTCTATGAAAAACCCCACTTTTGTCCAATTTATGGTTTAATTTTTAATTGAATTTTGCAACATCATTGAATTTAATTTGAAAAAATGGATATCATAATTTTAATAAGAATAATTTTTATCATTAAATTATTTAAAATTAATATTTTTACCATCTTTAATAGTAAATACCAAATATCATAATTTCAATAGTTAAAGTAAAAATGTGTTAACCAGTGTTGTTAAACAAAGAAAATATAGGTTAATAATGATCTAAATTTAGCTGAAAACTCTTTTTGAAATATTTAAACCACATAACACACAATTTCTGACAAATACCAATTTTGGAGGCTTTTAGCTGGACAAAAATATGGTTATCACTTTATTGTTTCAAAAATTAAATGTGTATCCTCTCTCCCGTTTATAAAAGGCCACCACATATCATTCCCTCTTTACAAAACACAAAACCCATTGGTTAGACAAATAAAATTAAAAATAACATCAATAATTAAATTCACACATAGTGGTGGAATTATTTTTATTAAGAATCTATCATGTGAAACATTTATGTATAATCCAAACAGGCTCTCGGAAGAAGAGGTAAAATTCTTAATCATCCCTATTTTTTTTATTTCTTATTAAACCTCATTAAAAAATATTAAAATTTGATAATATAATAAAAACAGTATCTATTAAATTCTGAAATTTTATTATGTAAATGGAATAATGGAGATTCATATTCACTTCCATCATATGGGAAACAAAACTCTAGATCGTGTGTACTGCAGACTACCATCTTGCAAACCATTTTTATTCATTTTTTATCACCATCATTAAAGGATAGATATAATTATGGATTTAACATATGTATATTAGATTTATGACATTTGTATTTTCCTATTTTAAATATATCACATATACCCTTTTTATTTCTATTATGTGGGTGATACAATAGTATCACTCATCTGTATGGAAGACTACATGCCTGCAATTCGTTGTGATTCATTTTTCACATTCATTTTACCAGACGATTATTGTGGTAAAAAATAGTAAAAATATGTGATATTTTATATCTTACTGTACATATGGAAATTTAATATAACATCTAACTTTTAAACTTTTGATCCATTATAAAACATTAATGTCATTCATGCGTACATGTGTACTTTCTCCACCTTGTAGTGATATGAAATGTTTATCATTTTTTACATTCATGGTATTAAGGATTTCACTGATTAATATAAATTATACATATGAAATATTAATAATATAGAAATTTTAATTATTATGTATTTTCCATTCATTTTATCTTTTAATATAAATCAAAACAACACACATGTGTATGTATGGCCAACCTTATCCATGAACGGTGTAATAAATTTTTCAATCTTTGACTTTAATATATTACTATAACAAAATAAATATTGAATATATATTATATTTATATCATGGTTTAAATTTTTTAGATCATCAAAAAATTATCAAATTAAATTTTCTAAAATTACAAAATGAAAACATAAATGAAATGCAGAGCAATTACCATCTAAAATAGTGATTTTAAAAATGAATTTAAAAAAATGGTGATAAAATAAATTGCATAAATAATATATGAGATTATATACATGAGTGTGGTTTAGTAATAGATTTATAATAAAACTATATCTATTATATAGTTGTTTCTTATGTGAATGAAAAAATTCAGACCTTAAGTAAGGGTTTCTCAACTCACTTTTACTTTCATGAAACATGTTCTATATTCATGACCTATTCAATTATATGGAGTATATGATTCCATATTTTCAATTTTATATCATGAATATATTTATAGATATTTTATTTCATGTTTTATTTTAATTTAATTTCTTTCATGGGCCTTATGATTGAAAAGTTACTAAAGTGTCACAAGATAATTTCACAATCTCATTAGTCATGAAGATTGTTTATGTTTATGTCTTCTTCAGGGGAATTATTCTATATTTTAATTTGAAACAAAATATATTTTCATTTACCAAATTTATTGTTTAACTTTTTAATGTAATAGTATATTTTTTACACTCATTGGATATTAAAATGATTTAGAAACATTTTCTTGAACAAAATCCGATTTTATTTCTCTATTTAGTCAGAAATAATTTTTCATAAAAATACATGTTTTAAACAAAATAAGATTTCCCAAGTGATTTATTTAAAATATTATTAACAATTTTTAATTATTTCAAAATTTTATGATAGTAATGTTTTTTTCATTTTTGAAACAAGTTGCATTTGGCATTTAATGAAAATTTAAATGAAATATTTGTTTTAACATGTATTGTGTGAATCAAACCTCCTTCTATCATGAAAACTTCATGTTTTAAAGATTCATTGATATGATAAAAAGGTTATATTCAAGGAATATAGGTTTATGATTTTTTTTCATAATTTTAGTTTAAAATGGTTATTTTTAGATCCTAAAGGTTATTTTCCTCAATAATGTTTTTAATATCAAATTTTCTATTACTTTTATTCAAAGATGAAATCAACCATTTAATATGATTATGTTCCACTAGTGATTTTTTATTTATATTATCATTTTTATTTATTTGGATTTTTGATGTTCAATTTGAATATGGATGTGAAATATCATTACCTTTCATTATATTGTTAAGGATCAATTACAATTATGCTTATTTTTTTATAAGTAATAACATTTCATCTATTAGTCTTTCAACAAAAACATTTATATTGATTTTTTCCCCAATTTTATATGTCAAATTAACTAGATATATTATGCGATGGTTGTGGCCTGATTATATATATCCACTTGATGCACCGATATGTCTCAATAGAAAAATTAGTTTCCCAATTAGATGGGATTCTACCCATAGATTTAATCTGTCTTGTAAAATGTCATGACAGTATGTTCTAGATGTCCATCATTTTGTATTCACTCATTAAGAGTTCATTAATTGATGTTTATGTGACTATTTGATTAGTTATAATATCCAATGAAAAGGTAGAATATAATGTGGTTACTTATGTGGATTTATTTTATCATCATATATTACTTCGATATTATGATCATGTTATTATTTAAATGGAAAGTGTTTCTGTTATTGACCATGATATTTTGATTATTCTTATTTATTTATCATATATTTTATCGTATTATTATACATTATGAGAATATAACCCCAATATTTATTACGCTTTATTTTCCCCAGGATACCTCGATTTGTTTTTTCATTGATATGCTCGAATATGCTTAGAGGAATAATGTATATATCAAAGTAAAAAAAATTATTTTATGTTTTCAATTGGAATTGGAATTAAAAGTATGTTCATAGTTCTAAAAGTCTAAAAATCTATTAGGTACTTCAAGATGTTACTCCTTATATATTTACCAATAAAATAGGCTAAACACCAACTTCATGAAACTAGGGACAATGTCACTACATATTCCAATGAAACAATGTAGCTTTATTGGAGTCCCACAGGAGGGTGATTGATCAGCTCACTATTTGAAAATATTGAGCTTCCTTCTCCTCAAATCATAGAAAATGGGAAATATTGATTTATCATAAATGGTCATGGTTTTTCAAACCATTCAAAAAAATCTTGTAGATCTTATAGTAAAATAATAGGGGATGCTTGATTTTTTAAAATCTGTGGAAAAATCATGGAATAATTATTGATTTATATGGGTTATATTTTTTGAAATAGAAACAGATATGTTTAGCCTATATTCTATTTTGGTGAACCAAAATCTAGACCTATGAGACCCAAGAAGGGTATTTTAGATATTAATTTCCATATGGAGTGTGAAATTATTATAACTAATGACACTGGATCAATGAAATTGATGTTATGTGTTTATTGATTAACATTTATCTTTGATCTTCTAGATATTGTATTTACTCCATTACCTGACCATTGATCTGGGATATTTATTCTAGATATGACATAGAAATTCATTATTCTAATACAAATATATTTCATCATTTTTTATGAAAATTTATTAAATTACCCAAACACACACTTATGGATCATAAGTGTTTATTTCCTTTGGAAACATTAATACACAAATAAATTTTTCATAGATAAATAAAATAATCACCCAATAAATTTTATATAAATATAAAACTTCTTATAAAATTCATATATAATAAACTTATCTATAATATTGGGAAAGGAAGCCTAATAATGGGTGGTATTAGATGATCATTAAGGGTAAATAAGTGAGATATATAAGCATAACATGATAATAAGGGAAAGAGACCATGATCATAACATTTAAAACCATACCATATATATTAAAGATCATAATCATGAGTCATAGAAAAATATATGAATTTTAATAATTCATGAATCATAGGAAATCAATGAACACCATCCACGATAACATAACATTGGCATAAGACATAAAATTATAGAATATATATAAGAATAGAAAATAATTTCTAGAGTAATGTAGGATCACTTCCAAGCCTATCATAGTGGAATGAGTTCACTCCCAATACCATAATTGTAGTCCAGGTACACTCTTAAGACCATCATAGTAGAAAAATTCTCTTATTGAACCAATATCACTCTATATTGTAAACAACTCATGAAATATAAATCTTTACCCACTACATTAAAGGGAGATATAGGTCCCACCCAACTAATAATAAACCCTGCATTTTTTGTTCTAAAAGACCAAAAAATATTCTTTATATCATAACCCATGAAATAAAATGGGTTTCATAAACATTTCATAATATCATAACCTATGGAAAAAATATATGAATCATATTAATTTCATCATTTCATCACAGCATAATCCTTGTAAAATAAGAAGGTTTCATAAGAAATATATCTTTGTATTGTCCATGGAATAAAAAAGTGTTTTATAAACATCACTTAATCAAAAACATAAACACTTTAAATAAATAATAAAAATGGTGTTCGTCACTAGTATTTCATCATAAATGTAAAATGATTTTGAAGATCGCTTTGATAATTTCCTGAGGAAAATAATTTTTTCTCAAAAATCAAATTTTTTAAACAATTTCCTAATTTTTTTAATGTAATTATTATTTAAACCAAATTGAGTAATTATAAATTAATATTCAAATAATATAATTTTCAAGATGATGGAATGTTACTTTCACGTTGAACACTTTAAAAAAATATTCCGTTCACATTTTATATAAAATACAAATGGGATATTTTTTGGAAATTAATACCAATATTTCAATAAAATAATTGTTAAAAGAAAAAAAATCAGTAAAAATTTCTTTAGTAAATCATCTAAATAAAGTTGATCCCTTTTTTAAAACATTATTTTGAACACATGTTTTTTGATGAAAAATGATTCTCAAAATAAAAGAGAGATTAAGATGATTTTTCATATAAATATTCATTTATTGTCTTCAGTATATAATGATTAGAATATGAAGGGAAATATTATATCATAATAAAATATGTTGATGTTAAGATAATTAATGAAAATTATATATATTTGGATCATAATATTTTGACTTTGGAGACTTAATCATAAGAAATCCCAATAAGAGATGAGATTTTAATAAAAAGTATTTACATCTTTTATAACATTAAAATTTAATCCCCTTGAAGGAATAAGATTAAATTAAACAAAAAAAATATCATTAAGAATATAAATTTAATTAAATTACATTTCAATGAGTATGTATAATCACACACTAAGAGAATATAGGTGCTTAACATAATATATGGCTCAATGAAGTAAAATTGAGACAAAAATTCCTTTCCTTAAATATCGACATCTGTTGTACATGTTCAAACCTAGTTTATAATAAATATGTGTTTTTAATGTATCTATAAATAATCCATACTCAAAGATATCATACAGTATTTGATATACTTATGACATTTCATTACCTTTTTTTACAATTCCATGTCAAAGTCATGTTTTTGGCAATAACATTGTTTCCTGTGTATGTTTTCATTTGTAATTTTTGTTCATAATATATTGATAATTGTTCAATAATCTCAATATTATTATCCATGATTTAAATATAATATATAATCATTATAACTTTATTTTTATCAACCCATAAGTTTTAGAGATAAAAAGTAAAATACACTATTCCTGGAGATGGTAGGTTATACATAGGCATGAAGAATGATTCCATTTTCATGAAAAATTAAAATATAGGAAGGTGAATAATATATAACCATTAAATAGTCATTATTATTTCATATATATAACATATTTTCATTAAAATTGTCATTAATTCATACCATGTAATTATTGAAAGAGTCAATCATTTTATGAAGTTGAAGTCCATCGTACACACATGTGAACTTATCGTATTCCCAAATAATGGAAAGTATGAAGCTATGTGAGATATAATAAATAAATAATTATAATAATATCATATATTTGCCTTTTGTATATCATTATAACTAGTTGGGATAGTTGATAATGGAAAAATGATTGTCATCAATTCGTGTGGTGGTAGTCTATTATTGATATTAATAATGATTGTGTATCTAATTTGATAGAAGATAATATGTTTTTACGTATTTATATAATCATAAAATCAGATCATAATATATAAAATACATAATTTATTATTTCATCTTGTTTTAACAATAATTAAAGGAGGTGGAGGATGAAATAAAATAAAATTACTCGGGGAAGAATGTTTCCTATTCCTTGGGTGACCTCCTTATGTTTGAACCAAAATCCTTATAAGAATGTTTTTTCTACGATAAATAAGTCATATAAGATGATATGAGGAAATTTTTTATGTTATCTAGGAAGGTAATGGAAAACCAAATGGGTTGGAATGTGTAAAGAAGACAGGATATGGGGTGGCCTTATATAAGTGTGGCGAGTGGATCACTTGTAATGTTTTGAAAATAAAAATGTGTACCAATATATTTCTAAAGAAACGAGAATGAAAAAAAACCAATTTACTTATGTCCTAGTATCATTTAGGGTATATATATATATCCATAAAATAAATTTTATAATTGTTTTAGTTCATTTTATCCCTTATATTTTTGTTTAACCATCGAAAAACCCATTTTTACCTTATCCAAAATGAATCATATTTATTGTTTTAACAATTAATTTTGGACAAAATATGATTACACATTAATATATAAAATAAATTTTTCTGATTAAAAATTTTGAATCATTTTTTAAAACTCAATTCATCGAATTATAAATAACTAAATTAAAATTAATCGCACTAGAACGATGAGACAACATGTTTTCGAAGAGAAAAAATAAAAATCTTACATGGTTTTTATATAAAAATTCAATATAAAAGTGATTCCAAAAACCGAAATTGTATCAAGATGTATTTCATTGAACTATTTTTAATTTAAATAAAATTAAAATAAAATTTAAATTTATAAATTATTTAAATGAATAGTAAGTACTCAATTAATATTCAATGTTTTTCCATATTCATCCAAAAATAATCTATTAAGACACATCTTGAAAATTCAACCTCGCCTAATTTTGATATTATAATTTAAAAAATGTATTATATTTTATCATATGAATTTTCTTGGAGTATCAAAAATATATTTTATTGGATTTCTTTAAAATAAATTTAAAATTGATTTATGGCAAAAAAATATTTTTGAAACATAAAAAGTCTTTAGCAGAAAATTATGTTTGTTTTTATCATTATGTATTATTTATATAAAAAATTTATACTTAAAATCCTCAAAAGAAGTTATTATAAGTAATATTACTTAGTTAAATAGTTCGGTTAAGATAGTCATGTTTCAAAAATAATAATAATAAATTTTATTTTTGTTAAAACACAGTTTCATATGTAAGGAAAACTAAACCCACAGTGTTTTGTGTAATTAAAGCTACAAAATATATTTACTTTATTCAAATTAATAATACTAATTCTGAATAAAAATAACTATGTTACATTATTCCACAAAAATTAATATTTTTTAAGAAATATGTGACTTCGATACAAATAAATGAGAATACTTATACCTCATCATTTACAAATGTTCCCATGTTACTTCATCAAACTGGTGGTTTCACAAAAAGAACATTGACTAGGTGAACTATATTGTTTTATAGAACATTCCCTATATGATCTAGAATCTATGATCAATTTTACTTATAATAATGTTCTTTCCCTAGTGGTATCAACTCTTATTTTAGTATATGTGAATTATGAGGTATGTACTTCCTCACGAGAGATAAATAGAACACTTTTTGGACATGGGATATATTTACCAGAATCACCATAAAATATTTTAGGGTTATGATATGATCAAAAATTTCAAACTGAAGAACATACCTAGGACATAGTTTCCCATTAATATATAATATAATAAATTTATTCCATAAATAAATTCATAGTATCACCTTTCAACCAGCATGAAATTATAAGTCATGTCGGGGATTGTCAGCATAACTTTTCTAAGTACTCTTTTATACCAGGGATTGTTTCTAAATAGATCTAACCGTTAATTTAATTTCTTCATCTATCTTAAGTCCTAATTTATTTTATTATCTAGCTTCATTCCAACACATTGGATCTCTAAAATAAATTCAAATATTTATTAATTAGGAAACATATGAATTCTTGAGTAAAATCTATTATTGTAATAAAAATAAACTATAGGAAGGTTTTTATCCCAAAAACATTTTTAATATGAATAATAGGATCTCGAAAAATCCTCATGATTTTCAATTATTCTATCACACTAAAAACATTATTGAGGATAATACATAGTACTGAAACTCAACTCTATATCAAGATTTTAATGGAGACTTTAACAAAAATTTACGGTATTTCTCCTATCCTAATTAAACACAATGAAATATAGTACTCCATGCATCCTTAACACTTCATTAATGTACATCCTGAAAATATGTTCTCAAGAAGAATCCTCTCTAATAGTGATTAAGAGTTCTTTCATAGTAAGGTGATCGACTAAACCCCATATAGAATTATTCCCAATTAGGCATTTTGGGGAGTCTAATGACAAAATCCATAGTTAAGTATTCTCATTTCCATTCTGGTATGGTTAATAAATATAAAATCCCACTATACTTTTGTCTCTCATCCTTATAATTATATAATACCAAGAACCATTATAAAATCTCATAGATATCTCTCTTTATGACATCCCACTATAAGTATTCTTTAAATATCTATACATACTCGTACTTCTCTGATTAATAGAGAATGATGAACTTTGAGCTTCTTTTAAGAACTCCATCTTCAAATATTGTGTAAACATAATTAATATATAGTTACCAAACCATGTCATTCCATAAAGATCAAAGTTAAACTCTAGAATATTTCTAACCTTATTTTACAAGCTAAACATCTACTTCTATTTCTCTTTAATCTTCACATGGATATATGGTTGAACATTCAATTTAGTAAGATAATATTTTACCTCTTATTAAAAGATTGAATATTTATCCTTTAAAAATATAAAAATATTAGAACTTTTTTATCCTCTTCATGGATATTCAATCTTGATACTTTAAAATTAAGGCATCATCCACCTTCTTCACTTTCTCAGGGTGGTATTGTTTTGAGCAGTCATAATCATTAACCATCTCCATACACATTCTCAGGTACATACTCAACTCCTTCTATGTGAATATATACGTTAAGTATTTATGATTAGTATATATATTAAAAATTTCTCTATAAATATACTCCCCCTATATATTTAGTAAAAAATATACCACAGTCAACTCCAGGTCATGAGTTCGGTAATATTTCTCCTGAATCGTCAATTGTGTGGATGAATAACCTATCTCCTTCTCATTATGCAAGATAGAACATCCAAATACATTCTTTATTTTATAATTATAGATTAAAAAGAATTCTATAATATATACTAACATAATAAGTGGCATGGTAACTCCACTTCTATTCAGTTCATTAAAATTTTCATCGTATTCATCTCTCTAGAGGAACTTGTCACCGTTTGAGTTGTCATCTTTAGTGGATAATATATTTAAGATAAATTCTCTATAAACTATCAATAATATCCAGATAATCCATGAATACAATGGTTTCTATCCATCATTGTTGGTCTAGTCCAAAAATCAATAGCCACCACCTTTGATGGATCTACCAAAATACCATTTAATGATATTATATGCACTAAAATGAAATAATTTTTAAAAAAAATCTCATTTTTTAAATGTTTCAAATACTTTGTCCTTTTTAATTCTATTTAGTACAATTCTGAATTGATATTCATTCTCTCCCTTACTCATTGAATGTAAAATAATATCATCTATAAATACAACCACAAACTGATCAATGTAATCTCTAAAGACAATATTCATTAAATTCATGATGATATTGGGGGAATTGTTAAGAACAAATGGAATCAATATTTATTAATAGTGTCAATACCTTGTTCAGAATATTAATTTATATATATCATCCTTCATGACCCAAAATTGATGATATCTTAAACGAGTTCCAATGATTGAAAATTACTGAGCTCCGAATAGTTTATCAAATAGTTTTTTATTATGGGGCAGATGATACTTTTCCATGATTATGATTTTGTTTAGATCTTATTAATCAATGAAGAGTTTCATTGATTAATCACACTTTTTAGAAAAATATCATGGGAACCCCAAAGTGAAACACATGGCTGAGTGAATCCATTTAAAATGATATCACGGAGTTTCATCTTCTATTACTTTAACTCAATCAGGGCCAATCTATAGGGAATCATTGAAATTGGCGTGGAACTAAGTAAGAGTTCTATTGAAAAATCATAATCAAAATTTAGTGGATGACTAGGAATATCTTTTGGAAAATCATTAATATGTTCCTGAATAATAGCCATATCATCGATGAAATTTTTCTATAAAACTAGTTGAGAAAACTCCCCTTCGAAATAAAAATTAAAACCCATAAAAGGATGAGTTATATGATTTGTTGGAATTAAATTTCCAAAAACATAATCCAGAGAGGAATAATATATTTGAGATATGAACATCATACTATTTTGAGTGTTTAGTACTAATTCAGATTTTAATACATTGGTTATGATAACTTTAGAAAATTATATAGATATGAATGAATTGGTAGATCTATAGTCAAAATAGAAATTTGTAGTCTTAGAGTGGATGGGAATTGTATCTTTATGACATTGTTATCGACTAAAAATTTAATTAACATTTAAAAATAACTTTTTAGGAAATTGTGGGAAACCTTATAAGTTCTATATAGTGCATCATTAAACACAATATAAAATAACAATAAGATTAAAATTGATATTGAAATTATTTGTGTCACTAATTTCGGTCATTTTTATTAACCATTAGATTTGGGAACTATTTAGTATATATCCCAAACTCATTTCATATAAAAAATTGATGTGTAGGTGTTATATTATGTCAATAATTATCTCAATTCACATTTTTGGTTTACTTCTTCAAAAAAATTTCAAATATCAATTTATTGAAAACTTTCCCTTTGACACTTTTGACATTTAATAGTCCCCTTAAGAAAATTCCAACCATGTTTCTTCCCAAAATTGAGGCATAAAACAAATATCATTATTTTCCAACCATGGTTCTTATATTTTCAATTAAATTCCAATTTACTATTCTTTTCAAAACTATAATATTGATACGTAACTAAATCTTCCACTTCCATCTTGATAGAAAATAGAACAATCACTTCATATCTATTGAATTCTATTATTTTTAGCATCATTCAGAGAAATGGTTTCAAGACAATAAATAACTGAAAAAAAATTAAAATTAGGTTAGCTAATAGTATTATTAGATTACGTCATAATAACCTAATTGGAATTATTCTCACAAGTTAGAAATATACTTGGTATAGAAGACATTACAATAATGTGGTTACCTCCAAGTTGGTTAGAGCCTTCATGAATATCCCTGATTTAGATAAGTGTGTCATTATCTCCAGCACCACTCATCACACACTAAAATCTAACCATACTCCCATTCTAGTCAACTTCACCAAATTCATGAAATCCATTTTACCTTTCAGATTTAACAATGAGTGGTTTTCTATTGTTGATTGCAATGATATTAAAACAACCTGCTGGTCTTTAATGACTCACAACAATGATGCCTTTGCCTGCACTATCAAATTAAAATACCACAAACAGACTCCAAAAAATTGGTGAATCTCTAAATCCAAACAAATTATGAATTTCACCATTCTTATTGAGGAATAACACAATGATCTACCAAAAAATAATAGTAGTTCTGATTTCAACATTTATCTGACTCATAAAATAAACCTTAGGGTAAAACTCAAATCACTGCTAACTTTTAAATAAAACATGAGGAAAAAAGCTTTTACTGTTAATGGTTATCAGATATTAATAGAAATAAAAGTTATATTACAGTATTAAAATAATCATGAAGTCTTGAAGAATGCTAATTTTTTTAATAAAATGAGTAAACTTTTATAGAAAATGAAGATGACATTGCTCATCATATTTTCTATTACTATTAAATCATCTTCAACGGTCCTGATAAAACAGATTCCTCCTTCCTTAGGCCATTCTGATGGTGTTCACTGATGAGGAAAACACATTCCTTCTCAACACTCCTCTTGATCATGAAATTAAATACATTATTATTAGTTTGAATCCTAATAGTGCTTCGTGTCCTGCTGGTCTCAATAATGGTTTCATCCAACACTAATGGAATGTCTTAGATGTTGATATCTGCAAGCTTGTCAATTTTTTTTTCTCCAATGGTGTCCTTCCTTATACCCTTAATGCTCGGTTTCCTTCAAGGTTTTGGTTTTGGTGATTCATTTATCACTGCAATCAAAACCCTGTTTGATTCAGAGTTTATTTCCTTATTGGTAAATGGTTCCCCCAATGGCTATTTAAAATTATCCAAAGGAGTTAGGCATGGTTACCCCCTCTATACCATTATCTTCTTGATTGTGGAATACTACTTTAGTCACATTCTCTTTCATCTGGTGGATTAGAATAAACTAGAGCCCTTTTATGTTTCTTGGGATGTGAAAGCTCCCACCCAACTATAATATTCCAATGACATCACCATCTTCCACAAAGGTGATATAATAAACATTTTAGAGCTCAAAAATTCTATCTCTCACTATAAATAAGTTTCAGGTCAAACCATTAGTTGGAACAAATACTATAACTTCTTTGGAAAGAACATTCCTCCTTGTAGGAAATTTAACATTATTAGTGACTTATGTCTGCAAAAAGGCTCTCTCTCTTTTATTTATCTTGGAATTCCCATTTTCTCAGGGTAGAACAAAATCTTTCCACTTTTCCACTATAGTTGACCATGTTCTTAACTAGCTTTCTTCTTGGAAAGGAAAATCTCTCTTTATGGTATGCAGGACATGCCTGCTCAAATACACCATTGTTTCCAAAATGGATTTCTCTATGATGGTCTATAAAAATTCCAGTTGGTCTTATCAGAAAATGGACACCTCAATAAAAAATTTATTTGGATTTCTATCACTCTAGAATGAAATCTTGAGATTATCCTTTGGTCAACTTGTTTCAATCCTATTAAGAAAGGTGGTGTCAGCATTAAAAATCTTAGGTACCTTAATGAATCCCTACAACCTAGAATCACTTGGAACCTTCTTCATAAGACATATAATTATATTTCCATCCTCAAAAATAGATTTGTTGAGAAACATAATAAGGGAAATCCAAATTTAATTAACTCTCATATCGGTTCATTAATCAAACAATATTTTCCAAATATTATGAAAAATTCTAGATGGATGGTTTATAGGGCTTCCCCCATGAATTTTGGTTGGTTAAATGGATGAAAATGACATTAAGTTCTATGATCCCTCCCAATAAAACCCCTTAGAGTATCAACTTCTCAACAAAAGATATGTTAAACTCTCAACAAGATCATCTCCCTAAAACTATTATGAATGTCATTGACAACTACTCTTTCTCAAACACTGATGATTTCTTAATTTTGGAGCTTTCTCACAATTGTATGTTTAAATCAATAAATTATTATAAGCATATTTTTTTAATTATGAATGTGATTTAAGTTGTATAAAATATTTTAACAAGACTTGGATAATGCCTTCAAGATTAAATATTATCAAGCATCTTTCCCCCAACAAGGTTCCTAGAGAATGTATCTTTCAGTCTTCTAGAATCTAACTCTATTCTAAAGGAAATCTCTGAAATCAATATAGAGAATATACTAACCATAAATGTATTTCTTATGATATTTATTCTACTCTTTGGAACTATATTATTGTCATTTTTATTGCATATGTTTGATTATTGAATCCGTCAAATATCAATTAAAGAAATGGACAGAAATGGATGATTCTCATCAAATTAAAAATAATTTTCTTACTAAAATTTCTAAGCTCCAACATGTGATACGGTATGAAAATAATGTTATATTTCATAAAAATTACTCATTCGATTAAAATAGATGTCATATGCGGATCCTTACTGCCATACATGAAGTTGCGTCAATGAAAAAGGGAAAATGCAACATCACAATTCAGGGATTTGGAACCCTACGACGTCTTTAGATTAATGGTTATTTCTTCCAACCTCATTGCACTTTGGAAGTGTTCTAGATAGATCCTCATCATGGATGGATTAAAATAAATGCAGATGGTTCCTCCAAATGCAATCTCATCCCTCTAGATTGTGGTTTTATCATCAGGAATCACCACAGTCAGATCCTTGGATGCTTCATGGGTAGTTATAGAATTTCCTCCCATCTTGAGGATGAAATGATGAGTTTGAAACATGATATTTCCTTCTTCATTCTATTTTTGGGAACAATTTTTAGATTTAAAGTGACTCTACTGCCATTTTTCAAGCTATTTGGAATGGCATAACACATCTCTCCTGGCCTATTACTACCCATTGGATGGACTACACCCATTCACTTCTCGATATCAACTACATCGTCACTCATGCTTGTCATGAATAAAACATGGTTGCATATGGTCTGAAAAAATGGGTTTAAATAAAGAAGATACATGGTTTGATGATCTCATTGTTGATCTTCTTCCTTTTTATGAAAAATATTGTAACATGATACTGTATTTTAGACTCTTATAGACTCTTTATTTTATAATATTTGTGCTTTAGTATTTTTGGACCAAGGAATTATCTTTTCAGGAAATTTATATGGAAACAAAATAACATGAGTAATAAGAGCATAACATTGGCATAAAAAATTGAATTTTGGTATACAAGTATGAATAGAAAATAATTTTCATATTAGTCAAGGATCACATATAGGGTTATCCTAGTGGAATTTCATCACTCTAGTAACCATTATAGTAGTCAAGGTCAACTCCAAAGGCCATCATAGATGAAAATAACCCTTTTTGGACAGGGTTAACTCAATGTTCCAGTCTTGTTTATCACATAGTACATATATCATTACCCAATGCATTTAAGGGTTATATAGGTCCCACCCATCTCATAATGAACCCCATAATTATGTGTTCCACAAGATCATGAAAAATGAATCGCATCATAACCAATGAATTTAAATTAGTTCCATAAAACATTCATTATATAAAAACCTATTAAAAATATATTGGTATCGTAATTATTTAATCATATCATAACTCATGGAAAAGAAGAATCTTTCATAATATTTCTATCATAGTGTAACCCATGAATTTTTTTTATAAACATCATGTCATAATGAAAATAACATTTTTACAGAATTAATAAGAATACTATCATTGGTTCATATCCTTAGTAAATCATAAGTTATGTTAATGTATTTTATCTTAGATGGAGAACGACTTTGAAAAATCACACTAAAAATTTCTTGAGGAAAATAAACTTTATTTTAAAATCACATTTAAAAAATAAAAAATCATAATAATTTTTTTTATAAAAATTTCAAAAATAAACATGAAACAAATAAATTAATATTCAAAATAATAATGATCATGATGGTTGAAATATATATTAATTTCATACAGGATAAACTATATATCTCATTCTCATTTTAGATAAATTCCAATCAAGAATTCTTTAGAAATGAAATGAAGATTCATTTCAAAACATTTTGTAAAAATTATAACATGGGTAAATGTGTACTCCATAAATCATTTGATTTAGTTTAAAAAACATTATTTTTTTTTTGAAAACATGGTTTTTGAAGAGAAAGGGTACAATGAAAGATAGATAATACAGATGACTTTTACTGAAAACATATATTGAACTCCAGGGTACATAAATAGTTGAAAATAAAGAGAAAAAATATATTCTCAGTATAGGAAAATAGGATACATATGTCATGATGATTAATGATAGGTAGATCCTAATATTTTAATATTGAAGATGTAATCATAAACAATTTCGATAAACTATGAGATTGAAACATAAAATCTTTACCCCTCTCTTAACATTGAATTATTATCCCTATAAAAGAATAAAATTAAATGAAAATTAAATTATCCTGAGATAAAATAAATTTATGATATTAAATGTGAAATGTCGTTTTAATAAACCATATAGAAAATAATTGGTTTTTAACAATACAGATGTCTCAAGAAAGAAAAAATGCGTAAAAATCTATTACTATAAGTATTGACGTACTTCATTCACATTTCAACCTCCTGTATAATAAATATATGTTTAGTATACATATATTACAGAACCACACACATATATATCATATCATATATTATATAATTATCACTTTTTATTAACTTTTTATTAATAATTTCATGTTATTGTCATGTTTTGGACAATAGCTTCTTTGTTTTTTCGATAAATTAACATTGATAATAGTTCCATCATTTATATAATATTAATAATTATTTAGATAACATTTATATTAATTATAAATTTATTATTATTAATCAATAAGAGTAGGGATAGAATATAAATACCCCACTCATGGAGACGGTAGGTCTATGTACGCATGAACGTTATTTCCAAATTCATGTTCGATTGAAAGAATTTAATGTAAATAATATATTACCATTCCATATTATTTTTTACTACAAAAATATTACATATTTTAATTAAACCCATCCTTATTACCATCTATTTACAATGTGAACAAATTATATTTCTTCACATGGTAGTAGTTCTCCAAACCCATGCAACGATATCATATTCCGAGAGAATGAAAATTATGAAGTCATGTGAAATATAAAATTACGTAATTATAATAATATCATAAATATCATATATAAATATTTTAATTTTCATTATAACTCTCCTTGATATATATTAATAGAAAAATGAATGGCATTAGTTTGCATGGCGGTAGCCATCCATACAAATGTATGGTGGTTTCATAACCCATTTGATTGAAGATAATATTTTATTATAAATTTCCATAACATAAATATATATATCAATATATAGAATATATTTAGGTTATTATATAATCATGTATGGATAATAATAATAGGAGTTTGAGGAATAAATAATATTAAAACACACGATTAATAATGTTACCTCATCCTCAAGTAACCTCTTTAGTTTTGAAAAAAAAACATTCAAAGGCTGCATTTAAGGAAAAAATAAGGATTATATGTTGATATTATAGAATTTATAATGTGATTTTGATGGTCATAGAAGAAAATAATTTTTTTTGGGGGTGTGAATAAGATATTAGGGTGGGTATTCTATTGAGTTGTTTGGGAAACATATAATGTTTTGAAATGAAAAAGGTGAACCCAAGTTTGTATAACTCTAAAAGGATCCAAAGTGGATTATTAATGATACATAGACATTTTATGGTCTAAATATGGACATAAAATAGATTCTAGACAAGTTTTATATCCTTTTAAGTCCATATAATTCTAGTTTAACTGCTAGTAAACCCATTATTACATTTACAATGATAATTAAGTTTTACTATTTTCAATATTAATTTTGGAAGAAATTATGTTAAAATTGTTAGAAATATAAATAATTATAATCATTAAAATGGAATCCATTAAGTCAAATTCAATTTACTTATATGGAATAATTTATTTTAAAATCAATCCCACATGTGTGATGAGAAAGCAGGTATCCAAAGAGAAAAAGTAAAAAAGATTACAAGGATTAAATATTTACATTCGATGTGAAAATTTCACTATTAAACAAATTTTTTTGATAGATATATAATATCAATAGTTTTAAATTATAGAAAATTTAATATATAATTTATCTTTATAAATAATATAAAATAAATGTCATATTTGAATTAAAATTCATTATTTTTGTAATGGCCTGGGTTTTTGGGGTCCATTACTTTGTGAAAATATCATTTTGGGTTTTCAGGTCTAGGAATCATGGTGGTGTAGGCATAACAGTAGCCTTAGCCTACCAGTAGCAGGCCTACCAGTAGCTCTATCTACCGGTAGCTCGGTCTACCGGTGGCCGCAGCCTACCGGTAGCTCTGTCTACCGGTAGCTCGCCCCGTGGGTTATTTCCAGTAGCGCTCCCTTTTGCGTAAATAGGGTTTTAAACCCTATTTTGACATGTTTGAGCATGTTTTAAAGACCCGTAATGCGTGAAATAGTTTCAATTAAATACTTAATCAATTAACGAGTTAGTTTAAACCACCCGACCCCCTTTTGTGACGAGTGGAGCCGCGTGGTCAACCCACGACCCCCGCGCCTTACGCGATTTCGCGTTTACACCTCAACCGTCCCCGGCTCTTATAAAATAAGGGTTAGCCGTGGTTTCTCCTTTCCTCGATCGTGGCTTTTCACAAACAGCTTCTGGTGTATCGGGCACGCTGCATCGTTATCCGTAAAGTTCCGCGCCCGACCTAAACGTCGATCATCTATCAACAAGTAGGGAATTTCTCCTTCGCCTCTCTCTTTTGTGTATCATGCGGGGTGGGCGTGCTTTTGTTTCTATAGAACTGGTTGGACCAAACTTAGTGAAGATAATGAACGAATTCTATAAATAAAGAGGGGGGGGGGATGTGATTGTTGATGATGTCTTATATTTTGATGTTGTTTCTTTTATGACCACCTTTCTGAGTTGTGCTGGCTTTTGCGCTTCTGAAAATCGAGGCCATTGGTGGTCGTTGTTTGTGCACTAATGAACCCCTGCTGATGTTTTAAATGGCTTGTTTGTGGTTGTAAACTCTTGTTGTTAAAAAGGATACTGGTTAATCACGTACAGCCGACTAAGTGAATCGGAAGCCCCATGATCAATCCTTCTGTGATAACCCCCAGTTAAAACACACGAAAATTGAAATCATGGAGTGTGTTAAGTCATTTAAATCTGAAAATCCCTGACTTGTGTTGGTGGTGGTAGTTGGTTGTTTTCCTTTCGGGCTGATTGCTGGAGATGTGGGAGGGGATGGGATCCCCTGTTCTTTTATACCCCCGGTGGTTGTGTGAAATTGGGGGATGGGATCCCCTGTTGGTATGAATTCGGTGGTTGTGAGTTTTAAGACTGGGTGGATACTTGTTTATATAACGAATTGGGGTGGAATCCTCTGTTGTTGAGAACCGGGTGTGGGCGTTTTGGTTGATGTTTGACTGTTTACTTTCCTGGACTTATGCCTATGCCTACTAGTTTCCCAGTAGTTCTTAAACATAAACATTATTACTGAACGTGAAATAAGAAAGGGGACAAATGGGTTGTTAGCATGAGTCGTGGCTCGGACTTGAGTGTTGTTGTGATCTGTAGGCTGTTTGAAGAAAAACCTAGCTTGGGTGAGTGCTTGTTACCTATATATCTATACTTGTAGATTTTTGTTTCTTATTCGCGCCCCACCCAAGTTGAGCACTTAGTGCCGAACACCCCCATTTCATGGGGGAGGGTGTTTTTCCCAACACTATTCATAGTGGCTGGTTATTAGCTCATTTTATGCTCCCTTTCTCGGATATCCCAAGTATCTTCGGGCAGGCTGTGATGGTCTGAGGTCCATTATTAGCCCAAGAACCTTTGGGCGGGGTAGTGTGGTGGTTGGCCGGGTGTGTACGGCAGGAGGTTTCCCAAGTGTCTTCGGGATGAGGCCCAGGTGTCTTCGGGCGTGGCAGTGGATCCTTTAGCCCGAGTGTCTTCGAGCGTGGTTGTGGTTGTTCTGGCCTAGGTGTTTGCAGGCGTGGTTATGTGTGACAGTTGTGGCCCAGGTGTGTGTGGGTGGGATTCGGCAGTGGGACTATGAACGGTTGTGGCCCAGGTGTGTGCGGGCGGGTGTGGAAGTGGGACTGCGGTGAGAATGGCGGGATTGGTCCGATGCGTAGGATGTCTCAATAACCAGTGGGAAAGTGGTGCGGGGTACCCAAACATCGATGTGCTATTATATTATATTACTTGACTTGCGTTATTAGGGGAGTGTGCCTTGGTGAGGCTTGGGTGGATAGTTTACCTTGTTATGTGTTTGGTTTACTTCTTTTCTCACAGGACTTTAGCACGTTCCCCACTTGTGCACGAGAGTCTTTGGTTTTCCCTACTGAGTGTACTTGCATGCTCACCCTACGTATATAAAACTGCTTTAAGGTTTCCAGGAGGACTTCGGGGATCGCGCATGACCTTACTAGCTCGGATCCTTAGAGCAGTTTCAATTGTCGTTTCTTTTTCTTTCTTCGGTACTTACCTTTGTAGTCACCTTTTTTCACTTTGCGGCTTTTGCTTTTGAAACATGCATGTGGGAATGGTTTACTTTTGGCTTTACTTTTCTTTCTACCTTGGCATTGTTGGGTTTTCTTCTCCTTATCTCTCGATCCTATAAAATAAAAAGGGTAATTCCTTCCATTTGTGAGAAATTTCTATACCCTTGGTGCTAGTCGCCACTCCGGGACCTATTGAAGGTGGGTCTCAGGGGTCATTATCTCTCTTCAACTTAAAGAAGGAAGGGCTTGGCAATATGCTGACCCTTCCCTATTTTTGGTGAAGGCGGGTCATGACAGAATGGTATCAGAGGAAGGTTGAGAGATAGGATGGAGTCTGGAGTTAGTCACAACGAGGATTGCATGGGATGGTAATGCAACAATGTTGGGTGACCTTGGCGCGTGAATTAGGCCATGGAAGACCAGCTTGGACACGGGATTTTAGGGCCCCCCGTGATCCGATGCAAGGACTCTGGACCTACCGAACGACCAAGTGAGGACACACTGATTGTAGGGTAGAGACCCTAGGAAAGGTCCATACATCATAATGACTTGTGTTCTTGTGTTTCTGGAATGTCTTGGGAGTTATGAATAAATTAAAAATTTTATGAAGTTTTTAAGAACAATATTCTGCACTACTTGGGCTTATGAATTCCTTGTTTACCTTGCAGCTATGGCACCTGGAAGATGACCACGTGTGGTACGGGCGATCGAGGCCCCAGAGACTACCTTGGCCGATCGGCAGAGAGTTGATCGAGAGGAAGAGGACGACCAGTGGCAGAAGACTCTTCGGGCCTTCTAGTGACAGGCCCTCGAGAAGTATGAGGACAGCACCTCCGACATGAAGACAGAAGTTTGGCTAGAGGAGCTAGTTATAGCTTTCGGCCTGATTCGGGCCCCGACCGAGTACTGGGTTCCTTTGGCCGTCAGCCAGATGCGGGGAGCGGCACGTCAGTGGTGGACGCTTTACCTGGGGGAGAGGAGAGAGTCTGAGGTGGCTTGGGAGGATTTTGAGAGGGAGTTCCGGGCGGAATTCCTCTCTTCGACGATGAAGGCAGAAAAGAGGCAGGAGATACTCTCCCTCCAGCAGGGGAGTATGTCCGTGATGGAGCTAGGGATCAATTTCAAGGACCTCCTACGTTTTTCTCCGGACCTCTTTCTTGACGAGGATTCTCGGGAAAGACGTTTAGAGGAGGTGCTCCGACCCTCCATACAGTATGTTGTTACCCCCTTCACCCTGCCGACATACTTGGAGGTCTAGAGGAAGGGAGAGGTGGTGGAGACGATGCATGCTCTAGGAGGTGTGTCACGATAGGGGATCCAGATGGGACCATAGAAGGGAAAGGCCTTCATCACTAGGCCTCCAGCGTCAGGACCCTCCAGGTTCCAACCCGCAGGGAGCAGACCGTAGCAGTTTCAGTTTTGATCCCCCATCCGTCGCCCTTTTCCTTCAGGGCCGGGACCGCGATGCTTCATCTGTGGGAGCCCTGGGCATCTCCGGAGTCAGTGCTGTGACCGGGTGCAGTACAGCAGTGGCAGTCAGCCCCAGCACCCGCCCCAGCAGCAGCTTCCAGCCAAACCTTTCCAGCAGCAACAACAGGGACAGTCAGCTCCTGCTCCTCCGAGGGAAGACGTAGGAGGAGTCCGACCTCAAGGCGCTCCACAGGGACCTCAACCATGGCGTGGTCGGGGAGGTGGTCGATAGCCGAGGGGCAGGGGAGCTGGGCGTGGAGAGTTACACGTTGCAGAGGTAGAAGTTCCTGCAGGTCCAGAGGTTGTTCGAGGTACAATCAGTCTGTTTAGCACTCTTGCTTATGCTTTGTTCGATACTGGAGCTTCGCACTCCTTTGTTGCACCCAGTCTAGCCCGTGCCTTGGGTCTAGATGCCGAGAGACTTCCAGTACCCCTGGTGTTGAGAACACCAGTCGGAGGTCAGACCAACTTGTTGTTTTCTTGTCGGGGATGTAGACTGATGATAGGGCCACATCAGTCAGTTAGGGATCTTCTTCTGCTACAGATTCATCCATACGATGTCATCCTAGGCATCAACTGACTATTCTCTATGTGTTCCGTCATCGACTGTTTCTGAAGAAGGGTGGTGTTCTCGGACTTGGACGGTCGGCGTGTTACCTTCACCGGCGAGCGGAGCAGTCCGAAGGGAAACAGGCGAGAGGAACCTCTCCTCTTCTTATTGACCGAGCTGACAGTGGAATCAGTAGATGCTGAAATGGTGGAAGTGCCAGAGATCGTCTGTGAGTTTATGGATGTCTTCCCTGAGGGGGTGATGACTCTACCCCCTCGGCGTGATATCGAGTTCGGGATAGACCTACTGCCCAACGCTCGACCAATCTCGATGGCTCCTTACCAGATGGATCCTTCAGAGCTACAGGAGTTGAGGATCCAGATTGACGATATGATGAAGATGGGTTATGTTCGCCTGAGTGCGTCACCGTGGGGTCCTCCAGTCTTGTTCGCAAAGAAGGCAGATGGTGGTCTCAGGTTGTGCATAGACTACAGGAGGCTGAATCAGGTGACGATCAAGAATCGCTACCCTCTTCCGAGGATAAACGATCTTTTCGACCAGCTGAAAGGGGAAGGATGGTTCTCAAAGATCGACTTGCGGTCTGGGTACCACCAGTTGAGAGTGATGGAGAGAGACATACGGAAGACGGCCTTTAGGTGAAGGTATGGACACTTCGAGTTCGTAGTTATTCCCTTCGGTGTTACGAATTCCCCAGCTGTGATCATGGGGCTTATGAACTCCATCTTCCAGGAGTACCTGGATCGGTTCGTGGTTGTGTTCATCGATGACATCCTAGTCTACTCTAGATCAGAGGAGGACCATGCAGAGCACCTGAGGACAGTTTTGGAGGTCCTCCGACAGCACCAGCTCTATGGGAAGTTGTCAAAATTCAAGTTCTGGACACGAGAAGTGCACTTCCTTGGGCACGTGGTGTCCGAGCAGGGGGTAGCAGTGGACCCATCAAAAGTTGAGGCGGTTGTTTCTTGGGAAGCACCCAAGAATGTGTCAGAAGTCTGAAGTTTCCTCGGGCTGTCGGGTTACTACCAGAGATTCGTACCCAACTTATCCCGAGTAGCAGCCCCTTTGAAGGCTCTGACCAAGAAGGACCAGGCTTTTGTATGGAGTGAGCAGTGCCAGTCAGCCTTCAGCTATCTGAAGGAGAAGTTGGTCAGTGCCCCAGTGCTGAGATTACCAGAAGAAGGGGTGGCCTATGAGGTGTTCTATGATGCTTCGGGACAGTGCCTGAGATGCGTGTTGATGCAGCTACAAGGGGTGATCTCTTATGGGTCCAGGCAGCTACGCCCCCATGAGAGAAATTACGCCACCCACGACCTGGATCTTACAACGGTCGTTTTTGCACTAAAGTTATGGCAACACTACCGCATCGGGGAACACTTTTTGGTCTTCACGGATCACAAAAGCTTGAGGTATATCTTCTCCCAGCGGGACTTAAACTTGCGACAACAGATATGGGTGGAGTTCCTCCAGGATTACGACTTCGAGATCTCTTATAATGAGGGAAAGGGAAATGTGGTGGCTGATGCCTTCAGCAGGAGGACGCAGAAGGATGCGGTCCGAGAGTCAGCGGATGCCTGGAAGGCAATGGAGGTGTTGGACGCCTTACACCTGGATGCGAAGATGGATAGCGGCATAGGCTGCCTATATCAGATGACAGTGCAGTCATCCCTG
This sequence comes from Viscum album, assembly GCA_963277665.1. NCBI lineage: Eukaryota > Viridiplantae > Streptophyta > Magnoliopsida > Santalales > Viscaceae > Viscum > Viscum album. Next base: position 2,097,469,900 of record OY728132.1, on the reverse strand, counting down.
TTTCAGCAAGTGGAGGAGTCTCAGTGGGGATACCCGGAGTGCGAAGTGATGTGTGACCGAGTTGACCAGGGCAATGCTCCGGAAGGATGGATAGAGGATGGTCAGAACTGGATGCTTTTCCAGAAAAGGTTGTTTGTTCCAGGAGTGATGCACGACAAGGTTCTTAGTGAGTTCCACAACTCACCCCTGGAGGTACACCCAGGAGTTTCAAAGATGTACCAGGGACTGAAGAGGCAGTTCTGGTGGCCCGGAGTTAAGCGAGCGGTGGCAGAGTTTGTGGCCAAGTACTTAGTGTGTCAGCAAGTGAAGGCTGGACACTGAGTTCCGGGCGGCCTACTACATCCCCTAGATGTCGCCGAGTGGAAGTGGGATGACATATCGATGGATTTCATCACGGGACTACCCAAGGCCCAAGGGGTATACGACGCCATCTGGGTGGTAGTGGACAGGTTGAAGAAATCGGCTCACGTCCTGGCGATCAGGGAGTCGAGTACTGTGGACGCTTTGGAACGAAAGTACGTGGATGAGGTGGTGCGGTTGCATGGAGTTCTGAGGTCTATAGTCTCGAATAGGGATACACGGTTTACCTCGCGAGTCTGGAGAGGATTTCAGCATGCGTTTGGCACCCATTTACGCCTTAGCACTGCATTCCATCCCCAGACAAATGGAAAAACAGAGCGCACCATCCAGACCTTGGAGGATATGCTACGGGCATGTGTTATGGACTTAGGAGGATCATGGGTGCGACACTTTACCCTGGTAGAGTTCGCTTACAATAATAGCTATCACTCTACCATCGGTATGGCCCTGTTTGAAGCCTTGTACGGGAGGCCATGTCGTTCACCTGTGTGTTGGGCCGAAGTAGGAGAGTCAGGCATCCTTGGCCCGGAGGTGGTGCAGAACACAACAGAGAAGGTTCAGCTCATAAGGGAAAGGATGAAGGCGGCCCAGGACCGACAGAAGTCGTATGCTGATACCAGGAAGAGGCCCTTGGAGTTTGAGGTCGGGGACCACGTGTTCTTAAAGGTATCCCCTCGGCGTGGGAAGACGTGGTTCGACAAAGGGAGTAAGCTTTCTCCCAGATTCATCAGAACCTTCCAAGTGTTACGGCGGGTCGGCGAAGTGGCTTACCAGCTAGCGTTGCCACCGCCGCTACTAAGGATACATGATGTCTTTCATGTGTCCCAGCTCCGTCGGTGTCTACACGAAGATTCACACGTCCTTGATTGGGGTGAGCTGGATATCGAGGACAACGTGACCTTTGTGGAGAGACCAGTGGTGATCGAGGATCGCAAAGAAAAGGTGCCTCGCGGGCGAACCATCTCCTTGGTTCATGTGTTGTGGAGACATGGTGGGCTTGAGGAGAGTACATGGGAGAGGGAACCACAGATGCGTACCCAGTACCCGGAGTTGTTTTGAGTTTTGTTCCTTATTGTACCTGTTGTGGTAGAACGTTTTGTCCTTCTTGGCTATGAAATGTACTGGTTTTCTTTCCTCTGTTTGTGTGTGAAACGCCCTGTCTATGAGGGGAGGAGATAACCCGATCCCTAATCAAGACACATTAAGGTGGATGCGATTAAACCCGTGTGGGCGAGTCAGTGCTGCCCAAAGCAGATAATATCTTGACATGTGGAAGGAGACTCCCCAACCCAATGCCTGGGCAGTTTGGCATGGTATGTTGTTTGGTTCTTGGAGGGGAAATGTTTTAGTTAGCATGGGTTCGCTCCTAAGAGGTATCTTTCGAGGTGGTTGTTCGGACCCTCTCTTCCCTTCTGGTTTTGTTTTGATTCTCGAGGACGAGAATCGTTTAAGCGGTATCTGATGTAATGGCCCGAGTATTTGGGGTCCATTAATTTTTGAAAATCTCGTTTTGGGTTTTCGGGTCTGGGAATCACGGTGGTGTAGGCCTACCGGTAGCCTTAGCCTACCGGTAGAAGGCCTACTGGTAGCACTGTCTACCGGTAGCTCGGTCTAGCGGTGGCCGCAGCCTACCGGTAGCTCTGTCTACAGATAGCACAGCCTACCGGTAGCTGGATCCTACCGGTAGCGCAACCTACTAGTAGCTCTGTCTACCGGTAGTTCGGCCTACCGGTGGCTGTAGCCTACCAGTAGCTCGGCCTACCGGTCACTGCAGCCTACCGGTAGCTCAGCCTACTGGTAGCTGCAGCCTACCGGTAGCTCAGCCTACCGGTCGCTGCAGCCTACCGGTAGCTGTCACCCACCGGTAGCTCTCAGCTACCGATGGCTCTGGCCTACCTCGTGGGTTATTTCCAATAGCGCTCCCTTTTGTGCAAATAGGGTTTTAAACCATATTTTGACCTGTTTGAGCATTTTTTAAAGACCCGTAACGTGCGTAATAGTTTTAATTAAATACTTAATCAATTAACGAGTTAGTTTAAACCACCCGACCCCCTTTTGTGACTAGTGGAGCCGCGTGGTCAACCCACGACCCCCGCGCCTTACGCGGTTTCGCGTTTACACCCCAACCGTCCCCGGCTCTTATAAAATAATGGTTATCCATGTTTTCTCCTTTCCTTGACCGTGGATGTTCACAAATAGCTTCTGGTGCATCGGGCGCACCGCATCGTTATCTGTAAAGTTCCGCGCCCGGCCTAAACGTCGATCATCTATCAAGAAGTAGGGAATTTCTCCTTCGCCTCTCTCTTTTGTGTATCATGCGGGGTGGGCGTGCTATTGTTTCTGTAGAACTGGTTGGACCGAACTTAATGAAGACAATGAAAGAATTCTGTAAAGAAAGAGGGGGGGGGCTGTGATTGTTGATGTTGTCTTATATTTTGATGCTGTTTCTTTTATGACCATCTTTCTGAGTTGTGCTGTCTTACGCATTTCTGAAACTCGAGGCCATTGGTGGTCATTGTTTGTGCACTAATGAACCCCTGCTGATGTTTTAAATGGCTTGTTTGTTGTTGTGAACTCCTGCTGTTAAAAAGAATACTGGTTAATCACGTACACCCGGCTAAGTGAATTGGAAGCCCCAGGATCAATCCTTCTATGATAACCCCTGGTTAAAACACACGAAAATTGAAATCATGGAGTGTGTTAAGTCATTTAAATCTAAAAATCCCTGACTTGTGTTGGTGGTGGTAGTTGGTTGTTTTCCTTTTGGGCTGATTGCTGGAGATGTGGGAGGGGATGGGATCCCCTGTTCATTTATACCCTCGGTGGTTGTGTAAAATTGGGGGATGGGATCCCCTGTTGGTATGAATTCGGTGGTTGTGAGTTTTAAGACTGGGTGGATACTTGTTTATATCACGAATTGGGGTGGAATCCTCTGTTTTTGAGAACTGGGTGTGGGCGTTTTGGTTGATGTTTGACTGTTTACTTTCCTGGACTTATGCCTATGCCTACTAGTTTCCCAGTAGTGCTTAAACATAAACATTATTACTGAACGTAAAATAAAAAAGGGGACAAATGGGTTGTTAGCGTGAGTCGTGGCTCGGACTTGAGTGCTGTTGTGATCTGTAGGCTGTCTGAAGAAAAACCTAGCTTGGGTGAGTGCTTGTTACCTATATATCTATACTTGTAGATTTGTGTTTCTTATTCGCGCCCCACCCAAGTTGAGAACTTAATGCCAAACACCCCCATTTCATGGGGGAGGGTGTTTTTCCCAACACTATTCATAGCGGCTGGTTATTAGCTCCTTTTGTGCTCCCTTTCTCGGATATCCCAAGTATCTTCGGGCAGGCTGTGATGTCCTGAGGTCCATTATTAGCCCAAGAACCTTCGGGCGGGGTAGTGTGGTGGTTGGCCAGTTGTGTGCGGCAGGTGGTTTCCCAAGTGTCTTCGGAATGAGGCCCAGGTGTCTTCGGGCGTGGCAGTGGATCCATTAGACCAGGTGTCTTCAGTCGTGGTGGTGGTTGTTCTGGACTAGGTGTTTGCAGGCATGGTTACATGTGACATTTGTGGCCCAGGTGTGTGCGGGTGGGATTCAGCAGTGGGACTGCGAGCGGTTGTGGCCCAGGTGTGTGCGGGCGGGTGTGGCCGTGAGACTGCGGTGAGAATGGCGGGATTGGTCCGATGCGTACGATGTCTCAATAACCAGTGGGAAAGTGGCACGGGGTACCCAAACATCGACGTGCTATTATATTATATTACTTGACTTGCGTTATTTGGGGAGTGTGCCTTGGTGAGGCTTGGGTGGATAGTTTACCTTGTTAGGTGTTTGGTTTACTTCTTTTCTCATGGGACTTTTGCACGTTCCCCCACTTGTGCACGCGAGTGTTTGGTTTTCCCTACTGAGTGTACTTGTATGCTCACCCTACGTTTATAAAACTGCTTTCAGGTTTCCAGGAGGACTTCAGGGATCGCGCATGACCGTACTAGCTTGGATCCTTAGAGCAGTTGCAGTTGTCGTTTCTTTTTCTTTCTTTGGTACTTACCTTTGTAGTCACCTTTTTGCACTTTGTGGCTTTTACTTTTGAAACATGCATGTGGGAATGGTTTGCGTTTGGCTTTACTTTTATTTCTACCTTGGTGTTGTTGGGTTTTCTTCTCTTTATCTCTCGATCCTATAAAATAAAAAGTGTAATTCCTTCCATTTGTGAGAAATCTCTATACCCTTGGTGCTAGTCGCCACTCCGGGACCTATTGAAGGCGGGTCTTGGGGGTCATTATCTCTCATTCATCTTAAAGAAGGAAGGGCATGGCAATCTGCTGACCCTTCCCTCCTTTTGGTGAAGGCGGGTCATGACAATTTTTTACTAATCATTACAATAATAATAATCTCTTTAACAAATACTCAGAAATTTTCTCTAAGATAATTTTGATATCGTGATTAAACTAATGAAATTTTTTTATCATTTTTTTATGTTTCAAATATTAATATTATTTTAATTCTTAAAAAGAAACAAAACGTTTTTTAGAAATTTTTTTAACATATCAAAACATTATCAAAAATATTATGTACATTTGTATCAATGTTTTCAATTTATATAAAACCATTATATTTAATATTTGATAATTGTTCATTACTATTCATATATATTTGTTTAATTTTTAGTTTTTTATTGTCATCTATGAATTATATTTATAATATATTGTGGTTTTGTTAAAACATAGTGTTGTGTATAACACAAACAAAATATAGGGTTACATGTATTTCAAGTTATCTGAGAAATTTTATTTATTAAAATAAATTATAAAACATGGGTTTCCAAATATACATTTTTAAACAAATCTAATAGATTTTTATATATATCTATGTTAATTTGGAAACTATTTTATGAATCATCATTGATAGTGTTGTGTTCATTGGGAATATTTGAGGTATTTTATTACCCGAATTTTATTTATTCAACAAATTTGTAAATTGGAGATCGATAATGGGGTTTATTGGTTTGTGGCCCCATACTAATTCTTATGAAAAAATTTATCTTTGGTTATGGATTTTATGTAATTATTGAATATTTCAAATTTTTTAGTTGTGGGTGGTTTAATTTAAAGTAATTCTCTTGTGAACTAAGCATGATTTATTATTTTCAATTTGTTTTAAAATTGTAAATTTAATGTTTTATTATTTATTAAAATTTGATTTTTTGGATATTTGGATTGAATCAAAATTTCCCATGTTTATTTAGTTAAATTTAATTTAAAAGTATATTTTAATTTAATTACATGTTTTTTTGATGAATTTATTATTTTGTTGAAAATTAATGTCCTCCAATTATAAGAGATGAATGTTGAAATCATTAAATTTTTTGGCTTTGTTAAAGCTAATAAAATATGGGATGACGTGGAAATTGGGGGGGATGGACTTGGGAAAATCACAATACCCCTGAAATGTTATTTTTAGAATGAATATATGATTACAAACCTATCTAAACTATATAATTTAGGAATTCACTATTGGGTTGAATTAGCAGAGTTTTCTTTCATCCCTTTTAGTTTTAAGGCATAGGGTCCTATAGAAAATATTTTTTATGACCTTTCACTATAATGATCTAAGGATTATTGTTACACAAGACCTAATGTTTCCTTGTACTCATTTCCACATTTCATATATTTGTGAAGTAGATATTTATTCATGAATTGTATATTGGACACATTTGAAATAATTTTTTTCACCTTGAATGTTCTCAAAGGAATATATTTTCACTAAATGTGAATGGGAAATTAGTTTTTTTGTAACTTTTTAAAAAGGTGTATTTCTATGCTTCGATATAAGTTTGTTAACATTTATATCATAACATAGCATTCATTTAAGATATAATTATTGGGTTTCCTTATAAATATTTCTTATTAAATTCATGGAGGTATCCTACTATGATAGTTTTATCAAACCCCACATATAAATTTTATTTCATGTATTTATAATTTTATATATAATAGGTAAGGAATAATTCATCACAGATGAAATATACATCAATTTCTCTGGGATATGGGTGCTTGCTAGTGGCATTATTAACATGTATATGGGTTTCTTTTTATATTGAGTACTTGGGTTAATGAAATTTATTCATAAACATGTTTTCCTTGTAATATTTTTTTCATTTCTCTATTTGAAACTATTTTAGAAATATAAATTCATATATATTTATTCCATTGATGTGTCCCCTCATTATTCTTATAGGAGAAATTATTCCCAAATGTAGTTTTTGATACACTATAGCTTTCTTCCATTCCATAGGGATTGAGAATTTTCTTTGGTTCATTCCTTATAATAGATTATTGTCTAATGTAGGGATGAACCAATTCTAGTTTGGATAAATTTGTATCATATGGCACATACCTTTTATAATCATCAAATCATGGGATGTTTATTTAGATATTAGGCAGAACCTTTGATATATAATGGGTAATTTCAGAGCTATTAATACCAAATATTAAAACAATGATCTCTAAGTTCCTTAGGGATGTTTTTAAGTTTTTATCTCATATTGATATTTGATGTTATCAATCCTATTTTTTTATTTTTTTTATTGAAGTCAAGAATTTAATTTTTTTGAGGAACCTTTTTCTCATTAATGTTTTACCCTAAACCCAGTTTACTTCCTAGAGTTCGTTCAGAGGGTAATGTAAATGGTTTTCCATGAAGAATTTCTCCTATTGATAATAATATTTTTGAAGTGAGTATGTTATTAGTTTATTCCATAGACTGAAATTCCATTCCTATCCTAGCTCAAGCCACTGAGTATCAACAAGAAGATAGTGTAGATAAATATTCATCTTGATAGTTCCTTCACATGAAACAAACAACCTTTTATAGATGAATGATCCTTAATATTTGATTGAATTATTGGGAATGATTTATTATATGATAAGATTTGGGGAAACTCCAGATTCATTTATGGAAGTGTTTTTTAACATTATGTTTGAGGGATCTGGGAGAAAGTGGTGAGGTGTTTTGATTCAGTAAAATTAGCATATATTTTTTGTGTGGAAAGAATTAATGAAAATATTTATCTAATAATTATACCGTAAATATTTGATAATCTATAAACCTATAAAGTTTATCACTATTTAGTGGGTGATCATACTATGAATGAGTATGCTAATAGTTTTCCATAGTTGGTTTGTTTTCCTCACAAGGTTGTATTGAATGATAAGTTAAATTATCTATGGTTCTAAATGGTCTTGTGATCAGATACCTATTCTTAATTTTTCATGTTGAACCATAAATATTATTCTAAGGTGATTAGTAGAGTTTTGATGATAGAAATTGTGAAATCAAGAAAGTCATGATTTTTTGGAATTCCTCTTCTACCTAGTGTATGATATAGTAGAACCCATCAAAAATGTCGTTTTAGTGACTCAAAGTAGTGGTCTTATAATTCAAACACTATTGTTGCTAGAAGAGTTCCATTTAATTTCAAAATATGTTGAAAGAAGGGGAACCTGAAATGTTTTTCCCTATACCTGTGATAATTTACAACTCATGTGGATGCTGTGATCATCTAAAATTGTTTCAAAGTGATTTATACTCCTAATTTCTCAGGTCTATTTAACACTAAATTATATTAAGTGTAGTTGGATTCTTATAAGTAAACAAGGTTTTAACCAGATGCCTCTAGAATAAACATGTAACACACATTGGATGGGTCTATAGTGGAAGGATATTTATTTACAATGAAAATGAGAGGTACTATATTAATTTCATAATATTTTGTAAAATGATATATTAAATACTGGTTTCTCAAACTCTTAAATTTCATCCCATATTTTTGAAACATCTTAAAAATCAAATGAAAGTCATTTTTTATTAAATAGGGATAGATATTCCTATTCAGAATAAGAAGGAATACAGTTTTTGTTATCCCAATGTTCTTCCTCCATATTTGATTTTGATCTAGTTGTGGATTTCATATATCCCAACATATAAACCTTTGATTTTATTTTTAAGATGGACAAGTTTATCTCACATAAAGTGATTATTGACTCTTATCATTTGTGGGTATCCTTATTTGACCCAAATAGGACCTCTTGAGTTTCTAATAGAGAAATGGATATGATTTTTAGCCAATATGGAACTCTATTTCTAGAAAATTAAAGTTAGATATCTTCTTTATCAGTTGATATCTAAGATGATCCCATGGTTTGGGATATTCCTTTAGTGGTCATGGAATTTCCCATAGTGTTTCATGAGGACTTTCCTTATCTAAATCTAGAATATTAGGTGCATTTCTCAATCAAATTTGTTCTTGATCAGCACTAATATATATTCTTTTTTATTCAATGGCACAAGATTAGTTGAAATATGTGAATATTCAACTGTATAATTGGATGGAATAATCATTAACTCATACTTGTGTAACACCAATGCATTCCCGAATTCATTTTATAAGAATAATGGATGAAATATTCATATTTATGTCAATTATTATAATATTAATCATATAATTATTATTAATAACTAACCATTTCCCAGTATTTAAGACATGTTTGACCAGTGGGAAGGGTAAAAGTGGTGTGTGAAAAGCGGCCATTAGTATAGATATCAATGGAATAGAATTAAGATGGTAGATATTATAAAGACATATTTAAAGCATAGGTTTGGTCATTTTGATCAATATAATATGTATCTCATTTAAATTAATGAACTTATATTTTTAATGTATTTGATGAAGCAGATATTCGAAAAAATATATTAATTATTTTATCATGGATTTTTGGAATATATTATAATTTATTCAAGATCAATGGAAGAGTATAAAAATCCACATGAATGTATGTAGATATACACGAAGGATTACTAATTTTTTTCCTAAATTATCAATTCTCCTTTTCACGATTTCAGAAGTTATGTTTTTTAAAATTTTGGTTTTAGAATAAGGAATATCAATTGATCTTGATATGGTGAAATTTCATTTCTCTCTTGAAGAGACATGGAACATCATTGAAATTTCAGGATCTTGGGTTTGGCAAAAAATTATTAGTTGTTTGTAAATTATTTCTCAAAACATGCATCACCATTAAATTCTATCACAATAATGTAATGAAATTCATAATGTATTTTAAGATCCAAACCACCCTTAATGAATTGAAACTATGTTTGAACTCAAAAATTATTTTCATTCTACCAGAGGAAAATCATGCTTATATTGATTATTTTAATATATTACAATAAGAATGGGAATGTTATTTGATGCTTGGAGAACCTGTCTGAATATATGGTACTTTTCAACTTTATCCATTTGATAAAAATTACTCCTTTCAAAACCATGAACTCACATAAGTAAGTATTATAGGAATTAAATTTTTTAGTGAAAAGATATCCATTCATTCTACTTATAAGAAATTAAGTTATATAGTTTTTGAGAAATACATGAACCTCATGGATAATTTTTTTGTTGTGTACATTCATTATTTTTACTTTTACATCCCTCCAACCTTGGGTAAGGGGAAAATCAATATTTATTGTCTTAATAAGAAAATGCCTTTTGAGGCTATGTCAAAGTCAAAGAATGTATTCGAACTCTTTGATAAGTTGAAATTGAATATTAATGACTAATAAACTATCATTTTTATAGCAATAAAGTTGTTGATTTCATCACATATTATGCCAAATTTATGAGAGAGTCAATATAATGAAGTTGTGTGGAGAATTAATAATTATTTATATTGTTGCGAGACCATTAGTAAATGGTCTTTCACTTTGAATTTTTTTCATTGATCTAGTATCTATTATGTTGTTTTAGAGTCACTAAGGAGGTCTATGATGAATTATATTTATTGTTATTAGTGTTCCATTCAATCAAGAACTACCCTTATGTATTATTAATGGAACACTAGTTCTGGTGTCAAGGTATAAACAATTACATAGTTAAATTTTAATTAGATTTATATAATATCTAAAAAATCATGGATGTGAACCAAAATAATTCATGTTAACTTTAAACTCTTTATTATCCTATTAGTAATGTGATGAGGTTTCCAAGGATTTCATTATTGGACTTTCATGGACTCCCCAAGGAAATAATTCATTTTTTTGGTGATAGAAACTTTGATCAAGTCTTCTCACTTTATTATAATTCCATACATGACCAAGGTTGAGGGTCTAATTAATATTTTCATTCATAATATCATACGATTCCTTAGTGAGTGGTTTTTTATTTTTATGGTTAGTGACACATATTTTACCTCTTAGTTTTGAAAAGGACTCTAGGAGGTGATGGGATCAAAAGTCATGTTTTTTATTGCATACCAACCACAAATAGATGGATGTATGTATCTTGTTATTCAAATTTTATTGGAAATACAACACACTTGCATCTTGGAATTTATAAATTTTTGGGATAGCCACTTTGGAATGGTTGATATTTATTATAAAAGCTGTTATCAATCATACATTAATATGGTTCCCTTTGAGGCACTTTATAGTCATCCTTGGAAATCACCTTTTCACTGGTCTGAAGTGGGAGAATCTGAACTTTTTGGACCAAGCATTGTTGAATATATATATATGAATATTTATATTATTCATTAATGGTTGGTGACCAATAAGAGTTGGTATAAATCATAGGTGGATCATCGACAGCTTCCATTGGAATTATTTGTTTTGGAAACGGTTTACATGAAACTTTTACATCATTTGGGTATCCATTGTCTTCAGAAAATATTGAAGTTGGTTCATAGGTAAGTGGGAAAATTTGAGATCACAAACAAGATCAGAAATGTTTCTTATCAATTTAAAATTATTACATAGTTGAGTTAAATTTTTGATGTGTTTCACATGTCTTAGTTCAAGAAGTATCACCCTTTCCAATCTCATGTTACTAATTGTGAAGACCTTGATCTAGAACCTAATATTTTGATCACTAAAAAATAGGTTCTAATTTTTTACTTTCATGTGAAGGTTTTGAGTGGAAAATCATTATTCTTGACTCACGGTCTATCTCAATACATATCATATAATCATGATGCATGAGAGTAAAAATATCTTATGAGGGATAAATAATTCCTTGTATATTTGTGGATCAACCTTCAATAAATTAGAATTCTTGGGGAAATAAATATGATAGGGAGAACTACCACATCCCATTATTGATTCCAGGTACTTAGATTCACAATATTTGACCATCTTCCATTAGAGTTCCTTATTTGAGTTTTCTAAGAGTTTTTAACAAAATTTTGTGTCTTCTAGCCATGTTTGTAGTTGGAATATAGTTAGTGAAAACAAGGTGGTTCTTCCCAACAAACTCTAAATCTTGTTTTTATTCCTATATCATGGAATACAGTTAGCTAATGGTTGGAATAATCTGTGTTTATTTCCTGTAAAATTATAAAATAAGAGAAATATGCGTTGAACCTATTTAATTCATTTTCTTCAGGCAATATGGGAATACTATGCAACTCCTCTAGTATCCTATAAGGGGGTTCACGGTTGGAACATGATTTTCCAAATAATATGTCAAAAACCATTTAATGTTATTTAATTAATACAAATCTAAATTTTTAACACTTGAAACTCATTGTTTGGACTTATTTCACTTCCAGTGAATTATTCTCTCAAAATAAGAGACTCTCATTATAGAAATTAGTGATTTTTTTCATTGTAGAGTGAAACTATATTGGTTCTATGATTTCCAAATCTATAAAATAAAATATATGTACCAATTATATTGAATTATTCAATTTTTTTATAGCTCTACTCTTTCCTCCTAGAATGAAACCCATGATAAGGCTATTGATGCTAAATATAAGTGTTAGGACATGATTAAATTTGGTTTATTAAATATTATTACTAGAATTGGAAACTATTGTACCTAATATCATTAGTCATGGTCTATACTTAAAAAATCATTGTGGTATGTGATTCTTCTCATTTCTATTTTCTAGAAATTGATGAATTGGATATTAGTATTTTTGTTTTTTGGTTTGGGGTTCATTTTTTATTCTAATGACCCTGATTCTCCATTGTTTTGGATTTGATTTTTTTAATTCCATTTCTCTGAACATGGATGGTATTTTATAAATTCATTTGAAAATAAACTAAGTGTTATTTTTCAGTTTAAATTGGTTTTCAAAAATCTAAATTAAATTATTATTACATTTTGTAATGTGATTTTTTTAGACACATGGTTGAATAATAATTTTACCTTGGTTTATAAGATAAATTGGACTTCAATATATATATATTTTTGTAGAAAATTATTTTAAAATTGTTTGGTATTATAATGAAATTGAATTCCCTACAAGTGTAGCTAGCTAATGTTTAATTTTTTTAATTTATTAGTCTTAATATAATTAAATAACATGGGAAAAAATGGTATTTATTAGAAGTTTCACAAAATATGGTTTCCTGTATTCCCTATTTTTTATGGGACATTGAACTTGTTATGCACATTATTCATGATTTATCCCAATAATGGTGTAATGGTTCGAACAAACCATGACTTATTTCTTCCTTTTAATTGTTAACTTGTTCCATATATATGTGAAATAATATTTTATTCATGATTTTTATATTTTTAATGTTTTAAATGATTTATAGTTCTCTGAATATTTTTGTTGGAAAATTGTTTTTTCAAATGTGGCTTTAAAATTGGTATTATTGGAAATGATTGGTAGAAAATTTTTGAAGGGTTAATTTTTACGTTTGGATATCAATTTCGAAAAATATATTACATGAATTTTTTTATTTAAATTAGAATTATTTGTTTTCATTATCAAGTCTCCATATGAAACACTTGGGGGTATCATGCTAGGATTTTTTACCAACACACTAAAGATGCCTTTGGGGGTATTAGGATCTCATTTTATCATGTTAGGTAAAAAAATTCACTAGTTTAGTGTGGAAGGTATTTATATTAATGTGGTGTGGGTGTCCAATTATGACATAGTTCTTATCAAGATGAGTTTTCTTAGTACTCAAATTTATGTAATGACCCAAAGTATTTGAATGGAAATTACCTTCCTAAAAATATCTCACAAAATCACATGAAAACCCAACATAATGAACTACTAAGCTCTAAGTGACCTTTAAACATAATTTTTTCACTTCTGTGTTGGGAATTAAGAAAATCCGACAGACACAGTTTTGTTCAAGATGATTTTTGGGGTCCGATAAGAAAAACATAATTTTTTGGTGAATAATAACCTACCTTTATGAATATTATCCTACCCTTATGAATAGTAGTATGAACCTTATGAATAGTAAATCGTCCAAATAATAGTAATCTTACATATGAATAATTAAATTAAAAGTGACAAATTGACAATAGAAAATGTTTTTGTATTTTTTATAAGTTATAAATAATTAATTATAAATAATTAATTAGTTTAAAAGAAAATTAATTTTCATAAAATGTTTTCATTAATTATAACATCTATTTCTTCTAGTTTTTAGATAAATCTATAAGACCTTGCGTATTTTTTGAAAGCATTATAAAATCAGTTTTAATTTTAAAAACTGTATTTTTCAAGTAAATTATGATTTTAATTAAATATTAAAATAATAATATTTAGAAAATTAATTTTGAAAAATGGAATTCATTTTTGTATTCTAAACATCAAAAAATGGTTAGGGTGGAAATTTTTTATTTTTCGGAAATACTTCAATTTTCAGGTGAATAATAAAAATACATTTTTTCACATAATTGGTGTATCTTAAATTGAATAATTAATGATGTAATGATTATATAAACATTATATACCTTTATTTTATGAAAAATTATATTAAATTTCATAAATGGTTGCTTAAAATACAATAAACTCAATTTCCACACCTAAAAAGAACTTTTGCAAGCCTAAAGTCAAAAGGTGATTTCTTAAAGTGTCGTTTTCTCTTTCATTAACATTCCTTTTAATAAATTAATGAATCTGAATTTTAAAGATTTTTTAAATACTAAAAATAAGTATATTATATTAATATATGATTTAGGATGTGAAAAAACTACTATTACTGGTCTATCTTTTGATATATTATTTTATTTAATATTTTATTCAAAAAACAACATCTCTCCTCATGTATAAATAACCCTCCCCGTCCCCATGCCAAACCACACCTCTCTAGCTTCAATAATTTTCTAATATCTACCCGATAATATTCCCTATCCCCTCCTCCACGTCCAAGAGCTTCTGGTGTCATCAATAGACCAATCCTAGGTCCCTTAAGGAGGATCTCAAGAAGAGGATTCACGAGGTAATTTCTCTTCCTCTTTCCTTTAATTCCCTTTCAATTTCAAGTCATTTTCTTATTCTCTCCCAACCTATATTTTTCAAAATGGTATGGTAACTCCAGTATCATAGATATAAATTAATTTTATGATACAAATGGTTTATTATAAAATCCACCCACCTTCTCTTCTTCCTTTTATTTTATGAAAGAAAATGTTGTTCGTAAGGTGTTAATCTATCACCTTCAAGAATGACATGTTTTTTTCCATTTATAACTACATATATGGTCATGAAACCTTTTTTATGATTTAACCAGAATATTATATATTTATTATGTCCTATTTTATGTTCTCAAACTATATTATGTACATATTTCTACATGAGTAAATAAAACAAGTTCGTTGTGGTCGAAAAACTGCCCAAATTAACCCAAACGATCATCATTAAATTCTTATCTAATGATTTATCTACATGGTATACAATGTAATTCATATTTAGATAATTTTAAATTATTTAATATCATTAATATAATGTAATGTATGTTCTGGATATTTACCCATGTTCTACACAAACTTCAATTCATGAATACACGAGGAACGCTCAAGGAAACCATAAAAATGATCATTCCCAAACAATGTTTTTAAACACTATAACTCAACAAATGAGACATAAAAAACATAATGAAAACAAAATTACCCCTATTAATGTATACAATATTCTTTAACTCCTAATTAATGAATATAGTTTCATTATAAAGGATATTAAAGTGAAGGAAGCATTCAGATACAAGGTTAGGGGAAATTCCCGAACCCAACTTTCATCCTTCAGGTTCTCCCTCTTTCACTCCATTTTGATATCATTAATCCTTAAAAATATTTTTTCCATCATTTAATTTTCTTTTCTGGGATATAAATGTTTTTCACTGGCATTTATGGTAAACAAAATGTTTTCCAAAATAACTCTTCTTTCAAGAACACACATTTTACTTATCATTCATGATTGTCAGTTCTTGTATGAAGTATCTTATTCCCTCATTCTTTTAGGAACCAAAAGTTTATGAATGTTTACTTATGAGATGAAACCCATTCCATTTCATGGGTTAGTTATGTTCATTTATGTTATATTTTCATTATTTCATACATGATAAATGATAATGTTATGATATGATGGGTGCGCCCGGAATTATATAGCGCAAAATGAATGTTTAAATGTGACGCGTGCGCCCGGAATTATACAGTGATCTAATGCATTGGGTAAAGTGATGAATCTCATGAGTAAATATGAAATTATGTGTGAACAAGATTATATCTTTTTTCATAATCATGTGTGGTAGTTAACCACTAAGACATGATGTTTCATTTTTATGAATTGCCACATTTCAAGTCCCTTATTAATGCTTCCTCTCATGATTCTTCACCTATGTTATGAATATGCTCACCCTATTCTATATTTTTCTTATACATCCTCTTACAGGGATTCTATCTCACCCCTTTTTATGTATATACTCAGGTTCTTAAATGTACTAAGGATAGGTCAAGTGCCAATAAAAATCCAGAGAAGAAGAAATGAACAGAAAACGATTATGCTCGATGTTGTAATTATTATGTACGGTCTTAGTTTTCTAAAGACACTAAACCATTGGATCCTCTTTGGGTAATAATATTATGTAGTTTATATTTAAAATGATGTAATAGTAATTTAATAAAAGGTTGGTTTTCTATAGTTGGTATTAGAGGAAAGGTTTAGTTAATTTGGGAATTAGGATTACTGAACCCTAAAGAAAACGTCAAGCATGAATCTAAGTAAAAATATGCACAAAAGAATCTTTACATATAGATCTCATATGTTATGATTTGTTTAAATGAATAAGTTATTCATGACATGTTTACTTATGTTTTGTTCTAACCTTTTCTATTTTAGAAAATGGTGGGAACATGGAGAAACCAGGCCAACAACTCGTGCGGGGTCCAATGAAACAATTGCCCGAACGACATCCCCAATAATTTGGGAGGTAGAGTTAAAAACTTCATGGAGATACTTAAACAATTATCTCAGGTTATGAAAAATAACCATAATAATGGGGAACTTCCTCCTTCACCAAAGAGAGAGCAACTGGCTATCGAATTTTTTATGCATCAACGACCACCGACATTAAGTGGATCTTCCGATCCACTTGTTGCAGAACAGTGGGTCAAGTCCATGGAGAAGATCTTTTCTATTCTTCACTATTCTGAGACAGAGAATGTGACACTATCCATTTATCATCTAGATAGATTGGTTGATCAATGGTGGGCTTTGATTAAGAACACCAAGACAAGGGAGGAAATTGAAGAGATGGAATGAGAAGACATTAAGATCATGTTTATTAATAAGTATTTCCCACTAACACTTCATACGAAATGGAGAGAGAATTCATAGATATCAAGAAAAAGGAAGATAATTTGTTACAACCTACGAAGAAAATTTCACAATGCTTTTAAGGTATGCTTCAGGTTTTATTATCAACCATGATAGAAAAATTGATAGATTATTTAGTGGATTAAAACCACACCTTTGAAGGGCTCTTTCAATTTGAGACTTTGGGAGTTATGAAGAAGTTGTTTGGTGTGCTCTCAAAGTGGATATGGAGTTTTGTGAATGGATCCATGGCTATGGTGATAAGAAATAAAAGATGGAGTTTCAATCCCGTGAATCTAATGACAAAGGTGGGAAGAAAAATCAACGACCCACATGCCAAAAATTTGGGAAGTTGCACCATGGGAACTACCTCAAAGGGATAGGGAAATGCTTCAAGTTTGGGAAAGAAGGTCACCTTTCTCAAGAGTGTCTAAAATACATAAAAATGAAGGATAATGTTGTAGAAGAATGGAGAGAACCATTCGTGGTTCAATGCTATAACAGTAGGGAGCTAGGGTACTATGCAAGCCAGTGCACTAAACCTCGAGTTCTCAAGGGTAATTAGTGTCAGCAACAACCAAAGCCAAATGAATAAGGGAAGGCTTATGTCATCTCTACTGCAGAAGTGGATCAAGATAATGAAGTCGTAAAAGGTACAATTCCTATTCAATCGAGAATGGAAGAAGTCTTATTTTACTCTAGTTCTACGCATTCCTTTATATCTTTCATGTTTTCTTGAACTATAGAATCAAAGCCTCGAAACCTTGAAGTAGGGATATCTGTAAAAACACCAAGTGGTTCAATAATTGCATCCCAAGTGTTTGAATCTTCTCCTATTGGATCATGTGGGAGGATTATTTCAGTGAATCTCGTAATACTTTTCTTGGTGGAATTTGACGCTATAATGGGAATGGATTGGCTCTAGTTATATAGAGCACATATCAACTATCCGGAAGAAGTAATATCTTTTCATATTCTGAACCATCACATGCTCCTCTACAAATTCATGGAAAATAATGAATCTCGTTTGAAAAATCATTTATCTGTGTGGGTGTTGATTCCTTATGAAAATCATACCTCTCCCAAATGGTTGAGTCAAAGGAAGGTTTCAACATTGTGGAAATTCCCATCGTGAGGGAATACAGTGTTGTATTTCCTGAAGAGTTACCTGGAATTCCCCCAGATCGTGAGGTAGAGTTCTAAATATAACTCATACCCGGAGCTACTCCTATATCAAAGTGTCCCTATATGATGGCTCCAATCGAACTGGAGGAGTTAAATAAGCAGCAACAATATCGTCTAGACAAAGGGTTCATATTCCCTAGTGCATCACCACAGGGAGCGCCAGTGCTCTTTGTGAAGAAGAAGGATAAAACAATGTGGCTGTGTATTGACTATTGGGAACTCAAAAAGATCACTATAAAGAACAAGTATCCTTTTACTAGGATTGATGACTTGTTTGATCATTTAAGAGGATCTAAATACTTCTCAAAGGTGGATCTTCATTCTGGATATCATCAACTAAAGGTGAAGAAGGAGGATATTTAGAAGACTGCCATCCGTACATGGTATGGGAACTATGAGTTTCTAGTGATGCCCTTCAGACTAACAAATTCCCCTACAATCTTCATGTATTTGTGAATAGAGTCTTTATACATTACATCAACAAATTTGGTGTAGTGTTTATCAATGATATTCTCATATAGTCCAAGAGCAAGGAGGAACATGAAAAACATCTAAGGCTTGTGTTGGCGACATTGAGAAATGAGATGTTGTATTCTATGTTCAGAAAGTGTGACTTTTGGATGAAGCAAGTCATGTTCTTGGGACATGTGATCACAAGTGAGGGATTTTTTTGTGAATCCTTCAAAAACAAGGGCAATTGAGGAATGGCCTAGGCCCTCCAGTGTCACCGTAATCCATAGTTTTCTTGGATTAGCTGGGTACTATAGACGTTTTGTGAGAAACATTTCATGATTTTCATGCTCGATAAAAAGTTTACTAGGAAAGGGGTAAAGTAGGCCTTGACTAAAGAATGTGAGGGAAGCTTCATGAAGCTAAAGAGAAGGCTGATCACTACACCTGTAATCACACTGTTGAAAAGTGGAGAAAGTTTAGTGATATAAATTGATGATTTAAAGATAGGCTTGGGTTGCATACTCATGCAAAATGAAAATGTGATAGCCTATGCCTCACAACAGTTGAAGATCCATGAGTAGAACTACCTGACACATGATCTAGAGATGGAAGCTGTGATTTTTTTCCTTGAAAATTTAAAGGCACTAACTTTATGGTGAGAAGTGTGACATATACACCGACCACAGGAGCCTAAAGTATATATTCACATAAAAGGAGATCAACATGCATCAAAATAGAGGGTTAGAGCTAATCAAGGATTATGATTGCTCTATTCACTACCATCCTGGAAATATGAACAAGGTTGCTAATGCTATAAGAATATAAGAACCTACTAATCTATCCATGTTATGGATTGATAAATACTGTATCATTATGGATATGCAAGGCTTGGATTTAGAAATCATAAGGGTAGGGGATACATCTTACCTTTCCCAAATGATTGCACAACCATCTACCCAAGGGAAGATCAAAGAAGCACAAATGGATGATGTGGAGATACAAAATATGGTGAATGCGGTAAAGGAAGGGAAGATGCATGAGTTCAATATCGACGATGATGGTGTGATTTGGTTTGGAATTCAGATTTGTGTGCCTTTATCACCCAGGATAAAAAAGGACCTATTGGAAATTGCACATATCTCAACATTCTCTATCCATCCTGGTAGCACCAAGTTGTACCGTTATCTCCGAGAACACTTCTAGTGTGATAACATGAAGTAGGAGATTGAAGAATATATATCAAGGTGCTTGGTATGTCAGCAAGTTAAAGCATAGTGATAAAATTTCAAAGGGAAGACGAATCCATTGCCCATACCTATGTGGAAATGGGAAAATGTTACTATAGATTTTTCACAGGTCTCCCGAAGACGTTTAAGGGAAATAATACGATATGGGTTGTGGTTGATCGACTCCCCAAGACTTCCCATTTAATCTCAATTCAGGAAGATCTCTCATTTGAACAACATGTAAGGATATATGTGGACGAAGTGGTGAGACTGCATGGTGATATACTCTCAATTTTCTCTATCTTTGATCCATAGTTCACATCTAAATTCTGGATGAAACTTCAACATGAATTGACTTCTATATTAAATTTCATCATTACCTATCACCCCCAAACCGATGGACAATCTGAAAAAACTATTTAGAAGCTTGAAGATATTCTAAGAGACTACTAACTAGAATTCAAAGGTGGATGGGATCAGCATCTACCATTGGTTGAGTTCTCATACAACAATCCCTTCCACCCGAGTATTCAAATGGAACCATATAAAGCTCTGTATGGAAAGTGATGTAGAACTCAAACATGTTGGGATGAAGTTTGGAGAAAGAAATGTAATTGGACCCGATCTTGTGCAAGAGATGAAATAGAATTTTCAATTCATCCAGAAACACATCAAAGATGTTCAAAGTCAGAAAAATAGCTATGATGGAAATCTTCTATGTGATTTGGAGTTCTTCATTGGAGATAAAATCTTTCTTCAAATATCACCATGGAAGAGAGTCATGTGATTTGGGTATAAAGTAAAGTTAAGCCCAAGGTACATTGGCCCCTTTGAAATCCTTGATCGTATAGAAGCTGTGGCCTATCATCTTTCACATCCATTGAATATGGATCAAGTTCATGATGTTTTTCAAGTATCACTCCCGATGATGTACATACCTGATCCCTCACGTTACTAAACTAAGAGGTGGTACAACTGGAAGATGATCTCTCTTATGAGGAGCAACCAATAGTTATTCTAGACTGGGGAGATAAAGTTCTACACCACAAGACAACTCACCTTGTCAAAGTGTTGTGGAGGAACCATAAGTTTGAAGAAGCTACTTGTGAACCAAAGGAGGCGATAAAGGATAAGTACCCCAACCTGTTTGTGTAATGTGAAATTTCGAGGGAGAAATTTCATAAGGGGGGAAGAATGTAACGACCCAAAGTATTTAAATAGAAATTACCATCCTATAAAAATTTCATAAAATCACATGAAAACACAACATAATGAACCACTAAGTGTTAAGTGACCTTTAAACATAAGTTTCTCACTTCATTGTTTGTAATTTTGAAAATCTAAAATACAGAGTTGTGTTCAAGATGATTTTTGGGGTCCAATAAAAAAACATAATTTTTTGGTGAATAGTAACCTACCCCTATGAATAGAAACCTACCCTTATAAATAGTAGTATGACCCTTATGAATACTAAATTTTCCAAATAAGAGTAACCATACACATGAATAATTAAATAAAAAGTGACAATTTGACCATAGTAAACGTTTTGGTATTTTTGTAAGTTATAAATAATTAATTATAATTATATAATTAATTTAAAAGAAAATTTATTTTCAAAAAATGTTTTCATAAATTAGAAAATATATTTCTTCTAGTATTTAGATAATTTTATAAGACCCTACATAATTGTTGAAAGCATTATAAAATCATTTTTAATTTTAAAAACTGTTTTTTTCAAGTAAATTATGATTTTAATTAAATATTAAATTAATCATATATGGAAAATTATTCTTGAAAAATGGAATTAATATTTTTAATCTACACATTTATATATGTTTATGGTGAAATTTAGGGATTTTTATGAAATAATTCAATTTTCTGGTGAATAGTAAAAATTCAGTTTTTTCACATAACTAGTGTATCCTAAATTGCATCATTAATGATGTAATGATGACATAAAAATTATAGAACTTTAGGTTCGGACAAATTATATTAAATTTCATAAATGGTTACTTAAAATACAATAAACTCAACTTCCAAACCTAAAAATAACTTTCCAAATCCTAAAGTCAAAAAGTGATTTCTTAAAGTGTGTTTTTCTCTTTCTTTCACTTTCCTTTTAATAAATAAATGAATTAGAATTACAAGTTGATTTAAAGCCTAAAACTAATTATATTATATTAATATATGATTTAGGATTTCAAAAAACTACTATTACAATTCTAACTTTTGATATATTATTTTATTTAATAGTTTATTCTAAAAACACCTCTCTCCTCATGTATAAATAACCCCCCCTTCCCCTTGCCAAACCACACCTCTCATGCTTCAATAATTGTCTAAACTCTTCCCAATAATCTTCCCTTGAACCTTCCCCACGTCCAAAATCTTCTAGTATCATAAAAAAAACCATTCCTAGGTCTATTAAAGAGGATCGCGAGAGGAGGAATCAAGATGTAATTTCTCTTCCTCTTTCCTTTAATTCCATTTCAATTTCAAGTCCTTTTCTTATTCGCTCCCAACATATTATTGTCCAAATGTTATGGTAACTCCATTATCATAAATATAATATAATTTTATGATACTAATGGGATATTATACCATCCACACCACTTCCCATCTTCCTTTTATTTTATAAAAGAAAAACATTGTTCGTCAGGTGTTAATCTATCACCTTCAAGAATGACATGTTTTATTTTCCAATTTATACCTATATATCTGGTCATGAAACCATTTTTATTTTTTTAACAGAATATTATATATTTATTATGTCATATTTTATTTTCTCTAACTTACATATGGACATATTTCTATATGAGTAAACAAAACAAGTTCATTGTGGTCGAAAAAAACCCAAATTAACCCAAATGATCATCATTAAATTCCTATCTAATGATTCATCCACATGGTATACAATGTAATTCATATTAAGATCAATTTAACTTCTGTAATATCATTAAAAAAATTTAATTTATTTTCTATATGTTTACCCATGTTCTACACAAACATAAATTCATTAATACATGTGCAACACTTAAGGAAACCATAAAAATGAACATTCTCGAACAATGTTTTTAAACTCTATAACTCAACAAAAGGGCCATAAAAACATAATGAAACCAAAATTAACACTAATAATGTATAAAATATTCTTTAATATCTAATTAATGAATATAATGTCATTATACAGGACATTTAAGTGAAGTAATCATCCAGATACAAGGTAAGGGGAAATTCTCAAACCCAACACTCATCCATCGAGTTCTCCCTCTTTCACTCCTTTTTGATATGTTTACTCCTTAAAAATATTTTGTTCATAATTTTATCTCCTTTTATGGGATATACTTGTTTTTAATTGTCATTTATGATAAACCACATTTTTTCCAAAAGAACTCTTCTTTCAAGAACAAACCTTTTACTTCTCATTCAAGATTGACGGTTCTTGTATCTAGTATGTTATTCCCTCTTTCTTTTGGGAACCCAAAGTTTATGAATGTATCCTTATGGGATGAAAAAAAATTACTTTTTACAAGTTATTTATCTTAATATATGTTATATGTTCATTGTGTCATGCATGATAAATGATAATTTTATTATGTGACGAGTGCGCCCGACATTATATAGAGCAATATGAATGTTTAAATGTGACGGGTGCGCCCAGAATTATACAGTGCTCCAATGCATTTGGTAATGTGATGAATCTCATAATTAAATGTTCAATTATGGGTTAACAATATTATAGATTTTTTCACAAGCATTTTTTGTAGTTAACCACTAAGATATGATGTTTCATTTTTATTCATTGCCACATTTCAAGTCCCTTATTAATGCTTCCTCTCATGATTATTTTCCAATATTATTAATATACTCACTCCATACTATGTTGTTCTTATCTATCCTCTCAATGGGATTCTAGCTCACCCCTTTTATGTATATCCTCTGGTGGATACATGTACTAAGGAGAGGTCATGTCCCAATAAGAAGCTAGAGAAGAAGAAATGAACAAAAAAAGATTATGCATGATGTTGTAATTATTATGTATTGTCCAAGTTTTCCCAAGAAACTAAACCATTGGATCCTATTTTTGTAATACTATTATGTTTACTATCATGTTAGGTAGATAAAATTAACTAGGTTTATGTGGAAGGTTTCCATATTAATGCGGTGTGGGTTTCCAGTTATGACATGATTCATATCAAGATGAGTTTTATTAGTACTCAAATTTACCTGCATTAGTCTGGATTTTTTTTATAATTGTTTTGTGGATTCATTGATGGAAACTATTTTGTCATTACAAATACCCTTATATTTATTATATTGGTATTTATGTTGGTTATTATTTTGTGACACATTTTTCCAAATAGTTGTTCTTCATAACTAGGAACTTGTGGAAAACCTATAAAGTACATGAATATCACTAGGGTATCTAAAAAATGACATTGGTTACAAGTTCGAGGATGATCTAAGTCCATTTTGCAAAATTAAGATGGTAATATATATTCTTTTTACACCTTGTATATAAATGGGAAATACTATTAAATCAATAATTTCCTGAATTCATTAGTGTATTGAAACAATTGGAAACCCCTTATTTCAAAGGATTGAAATGTAGATTATTAATATATGAAATTAATTGGAAGAAATAATATATTTATACACAGTGGATGATTTTTTAAGGAAAAAGTAGAAGTTGATTTCCATGATTTTAGTCACCCAAAATAGTATAATAGAATTTAGAGGACAATTATTGAAAACCAATTTTTGAATAAATAAAACCCTTTTCTGATGAAGGATAAAATGGAATGTAAACCATAAAAAGTGTTTATAAATACATTTTTACATTTTAATAAAACAAGATGTTGTGTTATACCATTCAAATAATTATTATTTCCAAAAAATTTGATGTCCAAACTATAAATTTTTTTATTAAAATAATCCTCAATAATGGATCATTGAAAAATTATTGAAATTTTATATTAGGGAAATGTGGGGTGAACGATAAATCAAATAATCCTGGAAGTAAAACACCATTTTAATATTTTAAAATACCTTTGTTAAAACCCAAATTATAAGAGGGATAAAAATAATCCTTATGAAATGTGGGAAATAGAAATGTGAATCTAGATTGATATGAAACATAATTGGGTTTCCAAATATAAAGGATAACTTTTTTGGAATGGGAAATATGTGAAAAAAGTGAAAGGTTTCTTCAAAGAGGTTATGATTTATACTAAATAATTATATAGTTTTCACCAAAAATATAATATATATAAAATATTTTAATAGAAAATTAATTTCCCTATATAGGGGAAGAGATTATACCACAAAATCAAATATTATGGAGGAAGAAACCAATCATGTAAGAAATAATTTTAATAAAAACATTTTAACTCATTTAAGGGAGTTGAGTTATAACCCACATAAAAACTTTAAATGTCTTTTATTAAATACCATTTTATTTGAAATATTATATAGAATTATAAATAAACTATATTTTAGGAAATGTATGATAAATTAAATCCATGTTCAATATATATAAACCAAAAAATAAAACTAGGGTTCAATAAAAATCATATTTTACCGAAGAAAAATTATGGTGAAAAAACACTTATGTTAATTATAATATAGGATTAAAAAAGATAAGAAGTGGATAACTATGAAATATATAAAAAAATATAATGAAATAAAATATATTCATTATACTTTAATGTAATAATTTAACAAATAAACTATATAAACAAAATGATGGTGCATAATATCAAACATGTCACATGGAATTTGAAATATAGACAAATAACCCTTACCTATTGTCTTAATTCCTTATTTATGTTCACCTATAATCCTAAATAATAAAATTAATCTTACTAAAATATTTATTAGGAAACATTTCCATAAATTTTTACTTTTATAATGTATATTTATTATCATATTTTATTTATCTTTTAAAAATTATTCGCTTATAGCGGTTACTTAAGGAAGTTTTGTTAGATTTTCTATAAATTTCTTTGTATGTTGACAATAAGAAAAAAAATTATATATTTGATTCAAAATATTTAAAACTGTATATATGAATTTATTTTATTATTAGATTATAAAAATATTATATATTTTCATATTTTTTCCAAAATATACTAACATTAAGAAAGATGTCTTGATATGTTTAGTTATGGCCGTTATGTTTTCTCTGATCAATAATTATTTATATAAATTATATAATTTCTAATATTATCTTTAAATAATATTAATCATGTGATAAATATTATGTTTAAATATTAAATAAATTATTAATGTTTTCCATGTTATGAGGTAATGAAAAAATGTAATACGTTATTCATAGATGTAGTAGTCAACATATAAGCATAACAACCTCTCCCTT
Organism: Viscum album; assembly: GCA_963277665.1. Classification (NCBI taxonomy): domain Eukaryota; kingdom Viridiplantae; phylum Streptophyta; class Magnoliopsida; order Santalales; family Viscaceae; genus Viscum; species Viscum album. The sequence goes on along the minus strand of OY728132.1, from coordinate 2,097,443,689 downwards.
CTTCCAATGGATTTAGAGGATGGAAAAAAATTCATATTTCATTAGTATAATCAAATTAATTCATATTAATAATACCTATATTATCAAACATTCTTTTAATAGAATTGATTTTATGTGGTGGATGAAGATAATAATTAAGAGAGATCAGTTGAGAACATTACCACTCCCTTTGGATACCCTCTATTAGGTAACACCTTAAAGTTCATTTTCTTCATATTTTGAAAAGCCCAAGTGTTATATGAAATTATTATATAGTTTATGAGAGACTATAGATGAGATTTGGAATTTATAATTCTTTTTTATTGAAGGAGAAATGTGATGCATGTGATATCGCATTATAAGCCAAGAAACTTGAATTTTTGTAAATGTACATATGTTTTTTCAATGATAGATGACACTATTAAAGATTTATTAGATCTAATAGTGGGAAATAATGAAATATAGAGTTATCAATGTTTTATGAATCATATTTTTCCACATTAATTTTGAAAATGTTTCAATCCTTTTACCACCATTTTTTTACATTTTTCTATTTTAGTTATTACTTTTTTATTAGATTTTACCCAAGTAATTTATATTTAGTTAAAAACATAACATAACACCTATTTGAATTTTTTGAATTCTGTGAACATAAATTTTATGTCAATATAATGTGCTTCAAATTTATACAATAGAAATTTAACTTTTAAAACATTAAATAAATATATATAAACTATTTTGTAGAAATATGTTATTTCAACATGAAGTGTTATTAATAATATAGAAATCAAATGTAAAATTAAATGAGTAAAAATATGTTTTTATACAAGTATAAAATCAATAAAATGGTCATTATATAAAATAGGATTATTTATTTTATTATATAATAATGACAAAACAAAAATAAAAAAATTAATCATAATTAACACTTTCAGTATTATCAAAATCATTAACTTTTCCCTTAGAATCATAATTTTATGCGTAAAAATATATTTAAATTTTTTAAATAATATGATTTTTTTCTAAGATATAAAACTGATTTTTTTATATTTAATTTATATAACTTATCAAAACTAATTTTTAAAAATAAGAAATAAAAACAGAGTTTAGAGTAAAATATTATATAAGTTTCCAAAACATAGAACATGGGTTTTGTAATTTCAAAATATTATTTTAAAATGAATTATTTTACTTTATAAATATATTTTTTTCCAAAAATGTTTCAATGATTTTTAAATAATTCTATATTATTATAATGTCATAAAAGTAGTATTATTAGAAAAATTTGTATTTTCATTATTCTTCAAAAAATAAATGATCTTAAGAAATTAAAAAAATCCACCATATGATTTTTTTTAAATGATAAATTTGAAAATATTTTTTTTTCAAAATTATATTTTCAAAATTTATAAATCACTAATTTTGAATTAAAAAATATATACAAAGATGAACTACTTTTATAGAAGAATTACCTTTTAAAACACAATTTTCACTAACTCATTTATTATGAATTATTAGTAGACTTCTTCATTTTAACCTATCGATGGTTGTATTATTCTTAATTTTTTATTAATATTTACCTATTATACCACCAATCAATTTTGTTAGGTGTTGTTTGTGAAAAAATCCATCAAACATACAATTAATTTATATACAACTATATTGAAAAATAATAGGGTGTTATAGGGGATTCCTTGAGTAATATGGAATGGATTACAATTTGATTAGAACATAAATTAAGTTAGAAGGTAATATAATTTATATTAGAAATTATTGTGTGGAAATGTATGTTTGACTCTGATGTGTTACAAAATGTGGATGATAGAACCCACATGGAGAAATAAGGAAGTGGCTGAGACTGGATGAACTTCCTCCATTGAATTTTAAAGAGTCTAGGTCATGGACACATGACCTTACCTTTCACAATCAGGTAGTGATCGGGATTCAATGACATGTCCTAACTAAATTCATTAGGTATGTTCTAGGATATGGTTCGGGGGAATGAGGTGATGTTGAGATTTTAGAATTGCATAGAAGAATGAATAATGAGATGTTGTGGTGGCCTACATATCTCATGATGACATGATGCACATGGAGTAATGGTGGACTAGTTAGAACATCACCCCCAATATCCTTTTTTTAATTGTTTATTTACTTTCTCCACAAACAAATATATATGATTTAATAAACTAGGGACACATGGTGATACCTTACAAAGGTGTATTTCTCACACCCTTCACAAGCACTTTGGTGTACATGCTAACCTTATGTCTTCCATTTTGGTAATAAATAAATATGTGGAGTGGATTGGGATATAACATCTTCATAGTATCTAAATATTGTGAAATCATTTTTTCTTGAGAATAGTAGTAGGTATTATTTTTATTTTTCTTAAACATTTACAAGTGTAATCATTATAGTGGTTGATCTTCTTATATGAATAATAAATACATTAACATATTATTAATTATAGCATTTTTGGATATTGATTAATAATTTTTCTCATTATGTGCATTGGATTTTTTATTCTTCCACCATTTTGCACTCTGATTCAAGGGAATAGTTTCTTTATTGATGGGATTATTACCCCACTAATAGTTTGAAGACTTTTTCATACATGATGGGGCACCTGAATTCTTGTAACATCAATGAACTAGGGAACTATCGATCAATCATTAGACCGAGGCATTAAAATATTAACAATATTAAATGATTCGCCTTTGAAAATGATATTGTTTTTATGAGAAAATAAAACATAATGAAAAAAATTCTTATTTAAGACAACAACATTTATTGAATAATACACAAGTTATCTTCCTTCCATTTCACATAATTTAATTTATTAGGATTTTTTATTGAAAGGTGAGTCATGTTTAAAACCATAAAGGACATGATTATTTTCATATAATAATTACCAAAACGTATTTAACATGAAAGTTTTAAAATTAAATAACTAATATAAAAAAATATTTCTAATCAATTCCAAAATTTTGTATATTTTTTACAAACTTCACTGATTAAATATAATAACTAATATATTGTGCATTCATGTGATTAGAATGCACATAAAATCGAATATCAAACATTAATTATAGTATAATTAATTATAGTAAAAAAGTATACATTTCCTCTTATCTAACATGGAATGGAATAAACCAATACTAAATCGCTATTTTTATTGATCATTCAATTATATATTTTATTATAGTATACTTTTATGGGTTTTTCGTAGTTTTTGGAATGTAATATAGATCTATAAAATCCAAAATGGATGTTCTCTCATTTTCTGTGGAATGATTATGGTGATAAAAAATTAGATAAATAGTAAATTAAGCCATTATATGGTATAAGTACTAAATGATATTAAAATTGAAATTAAAATTTAATTTCACTAAAAATTAAAACATGAAATTCAAGATCACATAAAAACCCATAATATATATAATTAATTTTTCAATGTTTCTAATAAATATTATCTCCCACACATATCAACAACTCATGAAGACTCATAATAACTCTCTTCAGATACCTATAAAGTATCAGTATGTGCGGACTCCAAAACAATTTGTTTCTTTTGAAATGAATTTATAGATTTTATATAATCCTATATAGTGAAAATTAAAGAAAAAATTATAAATAATTTGTAATCAAAATAAAAAAAATTAAAAATAATACATCCCCTATATGTCAACTAGTGAACAAGGATTTCTAGATGGAGTAATAAAATGACTCACACTCTCCCCAAATTTGGACGAATCATTGTTATGAAAATTCATTAGAATTATTTCATCAATAATATCTTTTACCATTACACTTACCCATTTTTTTAAAATGTTCAATAGTTACATAATCCCCAAAACTAAATATGGTTTTATACACAAAAATATATTAATGGTGTCTTAATAATAAAAATCAATTTATAAAATAGACTCTAAAATGTGGATGTGAAAGATATATCAGTGATATTTCACATGCTACAAGTTTCTCACAATTTTTCCAAAATATGAAATAAAGATAATTTTTTTTTCAATCATCTATCAACTGATTAATATCTTATAGCTCATCATTAAAGGAACATCTTTCACATGGTTGTTCTACCACCTCAATGTTGTTCTAGGATTTCTGAGAAAGTTTTATATACTAACACCTAGACCAAATTCTCTTACATTATCTGAGTGTTCTTTCTCTACTAATGTAATCACAAGGATGATCTACCTAACCTCTTGGATTAAATAACATAGCATAGATTTTTCAGAATGGAATTTAAAAATGATATATTTTGGCTTCACATTAAATAAATTAATTTAACAAATACTAATATTCAGTTTCTTATGGAAATTTTGGGCATATGGAAGGTGGAACTGAACCTATTTGAAATCACTCTTAAATATAGCTATAAATTTTTGAAACAATTCAGAAATAATATTCACCTCTGATAAATTACACCCTTAAAATGAAAATGTATGATCATAGACATTCAATGAAAATATCTCCCCGTGAGATCTCTTGGAGGACTACTATATAAGAATAAGTAAATTTTTTATCATGTAAATAATAAATAATTGTACAAAATGACTTTTTAAACAATAATTAACATACTATAATAAATTCCACCCAATAGTTGGGGAAAGTAATATATCTTGACTCTATATAAAAAAACACTTATTTGAGGTGTGGGTTTTCATTCTTTTTTTTCCTTAAAAATATTAACAGACATCAAATTTAATTTAAAACCCCTCTATCAAATTTCCAAAAATATCACCTATCTTTTCATGAAAACATTCTCATTAGGATATATAAAAGTTTTTTTAAATTAAATATATTAATCATTAGTCTTATAAAATATAGATTATTTAAACCACTGGATAAAAAAATAAATCAGTTTATTTATTTCACTATTAAACATGCTCGTAAATGATCTTTCACTATTATGTCTTTTCTTCTAAAATCATGATATAGTATATTAATCTTAAATTGTATCTTCATGGCCATGAAACTCTTAAAAGATTTTAATTTGGGATAATTAGGTTATTTTTATCATCAAATTAAACTAGAAACCTATATTCCCCATAAAAATGTGAATTTTTTTGTAAATGTGTAGTCCTGTGTCTACTAACTTTAGGTATCATCATCTCTAATTAAGAAGAAGATATGTAAATAGTTTCAAAAAATTAATTTTTTCTTATTAAATAATTTAGTTATTTCAGATATAATAATATGAAGAAAAAACATATAGCTTGGTAAGTGTTCATTCTTCCTTTATATATACCCATAATTAAAATAGATTTATTTTCATTTAATGTAATTTTTTGTACCAATATTTGATTAAAATTAAATATATATTATAGATAAAAATTATATTATTTATCATAAAATGTGATGTTAGACATATTAAAAAATGTATAAGAGGAACTGATAAATATAAAAATTAATATACAAATGGAATAATTGGTCAAAATTTAAAAGTAGATACTTTTTTATACCAGGGTTTGATTACAATTAAATTATTGAAATAAGTAAAGATATTTTACTGATCATAATATAAATAACATTATATATATCTTGTTAACTAATATAGATATAATCACTTCATACATAAAAAATAAAAAATAATAAATAATCATTGTTTAATAATGATTTTATGATTCCTTAACCAAAAAAATTTAATAGGAACTAATGAAAATAAAAAATAATATAAAAATAAAAAAATATTCAACAAATAATTAATGTAATAACGTGTGACTGTTTTTGATTCAAAATAATTGATTATAATAAGTAAAGAAATATAATTGTTAATGATTAGAACTTATCAATATTCTGTTAACTAATGTGGAATAACAAAAGTGGATAAAAATCTATGATGAATAAAAATAAATATTCCTAGTAAATTGGTTTTGGTGGAATTATTCAACCAAAAAATATGTGCATGAAACAAAAGTATAATAGATAATTACCAAAAAAGAATAAATGGTTACCATCTATATATTTAAATATCCAAGTTGAAGAAATTAAAATTTTACATATTTGGGTTTTATAAAGAAAAAATAAAATAAAAATATATTTTCTTCTCATCTTTTTCACTATAATTTAAACAAAATAATAGAATATTGATCTTTCAGAATTTCCTTATAATTTTGAATTTTTTTTCATTTTCCCACGGAATTTAACTCATAAAAAAAGGATTAATTCATTTAGATTATCCACTATCTCAAACTAAACATCTTCATCAACCTTATATCGGTACTTTTATTTTAGTTAAAAATTATAGATCCAACGTATATAAAAATGATTAAAACAAAATCAGATTAGATATTAATCGATTTCTAGGGGTTATTTATCTCATATTCAAACACATCATGGATGGGAAAAAATATCTTATCGTTGTTTTTAAAATTTATTTTAGAAAATTATATGAAATCATCAACTTGTTTCTTATATCTACACCTCGATCTTCATGAATTTATCCAATTTTGATAAATTATTTACCTAAAACAACAATACAATAAATACATATATTGAAAATAAAAGTACATAAAAATATATATAAAAATACCAATTACAAACATATAAAAATATATCTATTCAAAAAATATAAATTAAAATTGTACATACGAATATAAAAATATATAAACAATAAATTTTTGAATAAAATTAATATAAAAAAAATATTAATTTCAAAAATGAAAGAAGGTATAACCAAAAAGAATTCAACTGCACACTAAATAAGGATGATATGCACCAAAAATTAATCAAAATATAATATAAAAATAAATAAAATATAAAATATAAACATTTATATAATAATTTAATAAGAAAAAGATAAACTACTCATGTAATAAAAACCATTTAAATAATCAAATAATAAAAAATTAAATATAATTTATACTTATAAACATTTATAATAATAAGAAATCTTGTCAACTTATAAAAATTTGTAAACAACATAAATTTAAAAGAATTTATATCAACATTTAATCATGTAATTATATATAAAATCTAATAAATTTATATGTATTTAATAAAAAAAATATGTAGGTAGCATATTCATTGTAAAGAGGGGAAGGAAAATTGATAATTGGGCATCAAATTCCATAAAAAAGGGAATACGTGCATCTACAAAATCATATTGGTGGATGAAGATAGTGGGTCATTGAGGGAAATATAGAATATATCACAGGTATGTAATCATATAACTATTTTTATACGTTATTAACATTCATTGTCTAATAATTTACATCAACTCCTATGTTTTTTTACAAAATTTGTTGAATAAATAATGTTAAAATCATGTTTTAATATCAATTATTAAATAACATTCATTAACATTTGACTATAAAAATCTTTTTTTAACCACTGATGTTAAAAATACACTGACCAAGTTTTAATGTTTATTATTCAATAAATGATAGAGATATTCATGTGAAAACATCAATTATTCAATAAACCACATTACATCTCTATTAGAGTGGGTTATAAAATTGGTTATCCAAAATATGATGTTAAAATTTTGAACCATAATATTTTTTTTCTATTAGGGGTCAAATTATTTAAAAAACATATATAATCACTACCACATTTTGAGATGGTATTCCATATATATTATGAATCACTTTAACAAAACTATCTGTAATATTATTCTCTAGAAAATTCCTCAGCTTTTATTTCGGAGGAACATTCATAACCATAACATCTATATTATCATTATATGGACACTCTCACTCCACTTCCATCCCATGAGGATCTTCAATAATATTTAATTGGATACATTATTCTATAAAAATAAAAATAACAGTATATATCATTTTTACACATAACTATAAGGTAATAATTCATGTAAAACCATCCCTATTAAATAATTATATTAATTCCACACATATCAATAAACAAATTAATTATTAATAAATTGTATAGTATAACATCCACTGGCCAATTAATAATTGTATCAATTAAATGAAATGAAAACAAAAAATAAAAAATCATATACACGCACACAAATTACACTTCTCTATGTCCCAAAATAATGGAAGAGTAATTCATGACCCACACTCATTGGAAGTGATTATTTATTTCAACCCCACTCTTTAATAAAATTCAATTGATGGTTTATTTCATAAAATAAAAATTAATACAACTAAAAATATGGTGATTCATTATTAATTTAGGAGATTAGGTACCTATAATAACAACTTCAACATGGAATACAGGAAAATTAGAATAAAAATTCCACAACATGCCTATATATTTTATGGATCTTCTAAAACATCATGGGATTACCTAAGGATATAAATAAGAAATGGGGAGATGTAAATCCTAATAATGAAATAAAAAATTATTTCATATATTTAGGCAATACATGTGATATAGGAGGAAAATAAAGGTAACATAATAGGTGATATCATCATAGACTCAAACAGTGATGCATGATATAACATGAAATTTTAATAGCAACATAAGAATATGATGAGAACATTAAACCTAAAATCATAAAAATATGTCAACGATAATTTCTGAGACATCAGAACATGGTGGATAATGTTTCATAATGTATTACAATTACTCTATAATCCAATAAATTTCATCTCATGAGTCTAAAAAATTTCCCAATGCATTGGAGAGCTATACGGGATAACCCATCATTTTTAGATCATGTACATGAATAAGAGTTCCATATAGATCATTAAAAATAAGATCATATTTCAAAACATTAAACACTAAGATCATGGATTGTAGTTTACATAATGATAATTACCTAATTAATGAATGAAACATACATCTATGTGAAAACTCATTAGTGGAAATAAGTATGGGCATTGATAACAGAAATGTTTGGAATGGAAAAAATCTCATGATAATTCTGGAATCATAGAATGGATAGATAAAGGCTCATGGGAGGGATTAATTAGAATGAAATGGGTAGTTAGAAACTTTTAAATAATATTATCTCTAATAGATATATTTAAAAATATAATACAACCTGATAACATGGAAGACAAAAGGAATAACTTAAAGGATGTTCTTGAATAAAAGGGAGAAGGAAAGGATATCTTACATCGAAAGGGTGCTTCTAAAAGCATGAGATTAACTTCCTGCAATATTGGGGGAACCATGAGAGGAATAAAAAGATAGATGAGAAGAGTAATTTCATGATAAAACAATTTATTTACACATAGATGGGTTTTTAGTTGCTTTATATCGAATAGGAGATGAGAGTTCTTCATTTATTCTCAATCATTGGATTTGTAATCAATTTGGTAATGTAATTGAAACTACAAACCATTCAATGGATTTACAATGGTTATTTTTGAATAATAGTGGATTTCATTTTTTAATATGTTTAATGACTGATCTAATTAAAATAATACACTTCTTGAGGGGTATTTGAGTCATTTTTGTAAGCAATTGATTTCAAAACCTTATAATATAATATAGATTATATAGAATTTATTCAGGCTCTATAAAAATAATCACATTACCTAAAATTTTATTTTAATTTAAAAATAAATAGATTGTCATTTACACTTTATATGTCACATATTATATCATTTTAGGTTCAGTATAATTTCATAATACACACCGTATATTTATATCATAGTTAATATTTACCAAAAAATTCCATTAGTTTATAAAATGGTAAAAATTTCAAAATTTCATAATATCAGTTTGATAATTTCATATGTAATATTTATCTTATCCAACTATTTACCTAATATGGGGATTATAACCGTTTAAATCTAAAATCAACATTTATTACAAAATACTTTTTTTATACAATAACAGTTTTTTGACCTGTGAATTTTTTTTACCTCATTATATTTTATTATATTTAATATTTAATAAATATTATTTAATAATAATAACTTATTTAAATATCATTTATTTAATAAGTTATTATAATTATAAAAGTATTTTCTTGTTCAAAAGTATATATCTCTCAAAAATATAATTTTTTCTTCGTCTTATCAAAATATAAATTTCCATAAAAAACATTATTTAATAATTGAAAAAAGACTATTAAAAAGGTAAAAACAAAATATTTCATTTATAAAAATAAAATATAAAAATTCTTACATTTAGGGTATAGATATATAACCCTTTATTACATCAAGAAACTCACTTAAGGGAAATGTGAGTGATGGCGGGATTTTTGTGGGGTGGTTCAAAAAACATGGTTTGGGTCAGGATCGTAATGAGTTTTAAATTATCATAAAAATTGTTTAGTTCACACATTAGTTTTTGAAAGTCAGATTTGTCTTGGTCCAATGAAAATCCCAATGATTTTACCTCCCTTGGAAGATGTAATAAATGAGGTTCATAGGGTTTTATATACTAGTCATCTCAATCGCTTCTCTAATCTATTCCAATTGGTATGTATCATAAACCTTTTTATATACTTGTCATATTACCACTACTCAATGAATATATTAATAGTGGTTTTTTATAGGTAATTTTAAATCTATCAGGTTACAATAGTATAATGCAATCTATTTTTTTAGAACTAAAATACTTGATAAGACAATTATTCAAAGAACAGAATTTCAATTATAAATGTTTGGGTTGTTACATTCTTCCCCCTTAATAAATTGTTTCATATAAATTTTAATTTCCCATGATAAAGAATGTGAATGTGCTTTTGTTTCATCACCTATAATGGATCAAAAATTAGTTCCTCAAATGGTTAGTTCCTCCACAACACCTTGACGAAGTGAGTACTCTTGTTTCATAGAACTCTATCTCGATAATCTATGTTTTTAACTAGATTCTCTTTATATGAAATGTCATTTTATTTATTTAAAACAATAATATTCATTATATGTGATTGTTTTGATATGAATATCCAAAATAATTACACGTAGAACACATCATATACTTGAAATAAGTTAGGTGTGATTCAAGTTGATATGGTAAAATCTTAAAGGGGATGATGTATTTTGGACCAAGATTTCCCTTCTTCCCAGACGTTTTGTCTTTTTTCTATAAAGATATATAATGGGTCACATTTTCTACAAACTCAAACTATAGATCATGTTGGTGTTTTTATACATATCTTTTACATTGACTTTTTGTATATTTCAAATGAAAGTTAATCTTTTTAACCTTTTCTTTCATATCATGTACAAGATTAGTTCCCATAAGATTCTGCTTTCCACATACATTATAGGATATCAGAGTCTAACCACTCTTCCCATATGTAGTATTATAATGATTCATTAAAATTATATAATGGAATTTATATATGGAAACTCCTCTATGAGAAACTATTTATCCAAAAATAATTGGAAATCCATTTAACATAATCTCATCACATCCTCTATAGTTTTTACTGTCCTTTTAGACATTTCATCTATCTGATGGTGTTAAATAGTACTAAAACATTTCCTTGTATTCCATGCTTGTAGAAGTATTCTCCATAATCTTAAGATAAAACTTGGATCTTTATCATATACATTAGAGAGTATAACATCATTCATTATTTCTGCTTCCATTATATATATCATGAAGATTTGGTTGATAAAGAAATCTTCTTCGATTGAAATTAAATTCCCTGACATTTTAAGGAGATCTTCTACCACCATGATGGAATTTTTTCTTATTCATGTTTGGGGAATTCTACTATAAATACATGGTTTTCTATTCCCTTATCAATAATGGTATATGAAATTTTTACATTATGCCATTAAATTTTTTTCTTTCAGAATTTACTTGTTAGAATACTTCGAATCATTATATAAAATTCTATAATATCCCCTTCCTTTTTCCCACAGGATGTTTTTCTTCAAAACACTATACATTTTACTACTACATGGTTAAATAGAGATGTAGGATCTATGTGAATCATCCACATGTAGCCTATTAAATTATGGATTTGATGGTACGCCTTTCAAGGTTCCAACCATGATTACTCCATCATTAATAATAATGAACTCCATAATTTTTACTATGTCCCATTATATATTATCATTAACTTTTGGGACATCCATGATTTTTTCAAAAATCAGTAGTTGATATTTTAATAGAGGATGGTAGGACAAAGATCCTTTTATTTTTCCCATGTCCACAATTTTTATGTCTATAAAGATTAGATCCCTTTAAATCCACATCATGGATATGGTTGAGGGATCCTTTCGACTCAGAGAATCTTTCAATTTGTTACCTTTACATGATGGTAGTTGATTAAATAACCAAAATGGTTGATTAGATTATGCAACCATCATTGGTGGATATTAATCTCCTTTTTGGGAATATATACATGAGGATTTTTTAATATTTATTTATGACACACTTCTCCCCATAGAGATAAATCAACTAAATATTCAATGTGAAGATCACCGTTGAAAGTTCCAATTCATGATTTGGGTAGTTTGTATCTTGGAACTCTTTTTGGATGGAGGAATATGCTATCAATTTTTCTTGATTCATGACTACACAAACTAATCAATTCTTAGATGCATCATTGTAGATCCCAGATACATCCCCACAATGGGAAATACGAGAATATGTATATTGATTAACCTCTTATTTAGAAGCTTAAAGTTATAATTTCATTCATCTTTCCGTAAAAACATGTCTTCTTTATATATATTGTTAGTTAGTGTTTTTGATAATCATGATAATTTTATAAAAAAAACAAGATATAGTACCCATCTAATCAAATAAAACTACATATTCTCATCACAAATATTGGTTTGGTCCATCATTTGATTGCCTGCATTTTTAGAGTGTCCAAAGATAACCAATTTTTTGTGATATCATTCGGCATGAATAAAAATTGTTCCAACCAACTTATCATTTACTACAAAATACGTACATATTTTCCCTCAAAAAATTCATCATTATAGAATTTATATTCTTCTCATGTTCTTCATTTATCTTAAAGTATATAAGAATATCATCTATAAATAATACAAAAAATTGTTGAGGTGATCCACAAAAAATATATTCATTTATTCTATGAATATTTTTTCAGCATTAGTAAGTCCAAATGGAAAAAATATGAACTTTTAGTTCCTATATCATCTATGAAATCCAGTATTAGGAGTTTCCACCCCAATCACCATTACTTGATAGTATCCTGACTCGTGTAACATCTTTGCGAAATATTGGACTCCATGAAGATGATAAAGCATGTCAAAAATACATGGGATAGGATAATACTTAATGTTTAAGATCTTTTTGTGCTCATGATAATCAATTCATAGGAACACTAACCAATCCTTCTTCTTTATAAAGAGGTTTGGCACACCCCATAATGAAGCAATTGGGAGTATAAACCCTTTATCCATATTCCACTGTAGATTCATCATAATCACCTTCTGTTCAATGATATCCTTCTATATGGATACATGTATATAAGAAAATATTTGGGTATAAACTTGATTGATTACTCAACATCACACCTTGAAGTATGACCCAAAAATTCTTCTAGAAACACATTAGCTAATTCCTTCGTAATTGGCGCATAATCAAGGATAGTCTTTATGTTGGTTTTAATTATTTTAGAATATATTATTTATAATAAGGCTACAATATCCATTCCCCATATTAGGATACTAAATAATATTCATCCTTATCCCTAAACATGAATATAATTATTTTTTATTCACGATATGGAGGTTTATTTTAATGTCATATAAATTTATATTCGATTTAAATATATAAAAGAGATCTATAACAAGAATAGAAATTATTTACACTAAAATTATTTTCTCAAAGTTATCTAGAAAGTTCATCCCACAAATTTTTAAAGGGGAGAAGTTTTATACAAATGATGAGATAATTTCCACTTTTTTTATTTTCACTTATTCCAATACTTCAAAGATATATTGTTTTGTTTGAGTAGTTCTACTAAGAAATTGTGATACAAAGGAATTCATAAAAGAAAAATAAAAAAGGAAATTCTTCATCCTTGAATGAATATTATGGTCAAATTCCTCCACTTCGGTTTAGGGATCCACCTCAATAGTGTTGATGGAATAAGATCACCCATTCTCTCTAGGAGATAGAGGTTATTATCATTGGTAATCATCGACAAGCCCTATCATATAGAATAGATTCATATATATTATTTATTCCTTCTAGTTGAAACATTGTAATATGACATAAGGGTATTTAAGAGAATTACATTCATCGATCCTTTTGTTGGTTTTCTCCTACAAGCATTCATTAACTACATGAACTTCCTTATCACACCAAAATCATTTCCTCGTCAACTTTAAGAAATTTATGGGATTCGTCTTCTAATAATTTTAGCAAGATGGATGTCATTATTTCTTACCACATTTATTTCTCCATTATACCACTAAAATAAAACTTCTTTTTCTACTTCTTATCCCCATGGAGGAATTTAGATTCATTGATCTCTATTTCCACATTGGGGGAACATTGGAAAAATTTCATTGTTGCTGTCAAAGTCCCAAATTTCTAAAGCCTTTCATAGAATCATCCTTATCCCACTGAGTAAGTAGTAAACATTATTTTAGGGGATAATGACAAATGAGAAGGGGTATTATTAACATCTTGGGTTGTTTTCCTTAGATTCCACAATGGATTAATCATTTATTATCTTAAGGCTAAGGAATCCACTCTCCATTTTCAGTGGAATAGTGTGAGGAAAATATTTTTCAAGAAATTTTTTTCTTAATTCCTTCCACTTAATCACATGTATATCCTTCTCAAGCATCATATTTTTTAGCAACATTTTTCATTGATTATCATCCCCTTTGATACAATCAGTATAAAACCTAACCTTTTCTTTCTCAAAGAAATGAAGGATATATAATATTATCCTAGTGGAGTTGATACATTATTCTGTGATTCTATTATTAGAATATCTATTGAAATTCAAAGGTTATTTTTATATAATTGTCTCAAAAGAAACATTTTCTATATTATAGGATATTATTATTCTTTCTGATTCGGGTTTCATTTTAAAACATTATTTAATAGATAATGTATCCTTATAAAGATTCCAATTCATACTCTCAATGGTATAAGCATCACATTTCGAAAGACATCACATTGTCCCCGGTATTCAATTATGGGAACAATATTCTTATCCTTCTAATTATTTCCTAGGTGGTGATGTCTATGGATATATTATTAACTCCATTTTATATGGGGTTTTTCTTCCTTATACTTATTTAGATTTTTGGATAAAGTCCTTTCTTCTAATATGTATCCTAGATTTCATTCCGACATTCTCAGAAATCTAATTCATCCCTAACGTAATGTAATTTTTTATTGATTGCCTCATCTTTCACTTTTAACTAATGAGTTAAAAAAATTATTCAGGTCACCTTAATTATACCATTGTTACTTACTATGGGATGAAGTATCCTTTTTTTGACTACATCAATAGGTTCCCTTTCAAATCACAGGGGTTTCATGAAATAACATGATTTTTTCTCAAAAAATGAGATATTATGACACTATTTTATTCAGATGATGATTTAATCCTCTCTTGGTCTAGAGCTCTTGAAACCTGCAAAGAATTCCATTTCTATCAAATTTGATAGTTTAACGATTTCATCATGAAAGTAGATTCATATTCCAAGATAGTTTGTGTATGTTTTTTGAACAACCATTTACTTTTCAAATATATCTATTATCAGTATGTTTAGAAATATGGTAGGCTGATACTTGTGTCTAGATGGTAGAAAATAGGTTGTTTTCTCCCAAAATCTACAAATATTTTTTTACATTATTTTTTCAATGCTATTAGTGTAGTGGATTTTGATTCAAGTTAGTGAAGAATTTAATTTCATACAAGATGTTTTATTCGAGTCTAAGATTGATTATTGTTCATCTTGTAAACATCTATGTAAACTATTTTCAACATGTCATCATGGACACAGGGATTGATATGGTGTTCTTTATATGATTCACCAATAAAATTTTGTGGTTACAGGATCCCGCTTTCCTTGCAGTGGACAAGCTAGATACCTCGCACGATGACCTCATCCTAAAAGAATACAACACCTTGAAATATGATTTGAAGGATGTCGGCATTTTTGACTGATTGACATCTGATATGGTTTTCCATAGGTCAACTTTGAATGGAACATCTTGGAGATGGGGGTTGAGGGTGTTTGTGCAGTTATTTAATTGGAACCAGGATCCAATATACCAAAATATTTATCTTATGATGATGTAGTGTGTCTTTTTTAGGGAACCATACAGGTTCTGGTGATAAAGGTTGTAGATGGTGGAGCTTCATATAGATTCAAGGTCTATGAGAATCTTATATAGGTATTAACAGCTTTATGATGGAGGGTGGATGTAATGAAAAAGTTAATTCCATGAAGGAATAAGTCGACTATTAAACTCAGATAATTCTTTGAAGGGATAGAAATTAAAGTATTGGATCAAGGGAAATGTTATTCATATTGGGTGAAGAACGACACTAAAGGGAAATGGATCAAAGTATTAGAATGAAGTTACAAAATATCTATCCAATTTTTAGTAAATTGTGAACATGGATAGTGAGGTAGATGACTTCACATTCCAATTATGAATAATGGTTAGAAGGGAAAATGGGGTCTGATAATCTATATTATTCTCCAGTGGAGGAATTATATAGGGAATAAGGATAATTTCCACTTACCTCAACCAATGAATAAAATTTCTATAAAAAATATGTGGTCTATGTAAATTTATGTTAAACTCACTTATATTGATAAAAAATAGAATAAAAGTTTTATCCATTAGATAGAAAATAAAATTTCCAAATATAGTGATGTTAAGGAACAAGAGATGGTATTTTGTATTATCTAAGCTCTAACTCATATTCATGGATACTCTATAGCATTGGATGTTTCTAATAGTGATGAAATAACTACATAGACATAATCTGTAAAGATGTGTTGGCTATCCCAAAGTGAGAAGTAGGTGAGGAGGCTTCTAGAAAATGGGGAAACTAAGGATATAATCATTCACATTGATGAAAAAATGTTTTAGGAGGATTTTATAATTAATGTATCTCAAGACGATGTTAGCTGGTTGATTGAGAAAATTATTCTAGTGGATACTATTAAAGATTAGAGTGTGTGTGTGTGTATGTATCAACTAGAAAGACCATACATCAAGAAGAGGCTTCAATCAAAGGAAGATAAATGTGGAGGATTTAATACCATCTTGGGAAAGGATGGATTATCATTTTTAAGACCTCCTCAAGTATGATCTATATTCAAAGGTAACTGTAATTTGAAAGAAATTATATAGGTATAATTATTCTAACAATCTCAAGATTACATTCAATGATTATTTGATTTTATAGGGTGCCTGATTTTTTCTAGTTTGAACTTATTCAATTTCCCACTTTATCAATAAATTAATATAATAAACTGAACATATAAGTTTCTATCATGAACATTAAAGGGATAAATAAAAAATTAATTTTATTATTCAACCTATTAATTTTTAGGTTTTCAATCAAAATTATTCATGATCTATTTCCCAACCAAAAATATTCTGGTGATTTTTTCCTTAATAATGGTTTATAAAAATCTTTTGAATTTATCAAAGAATAGTGCCCATGAATTTTATACAAGGTTTGACATAAGGCTCGTTTTCATACCTTAAGTCATGATTATTTCTTACTCAACACTACCTTTTTTGGGTTATTACATTGAAGTACCTCTATACCTAATCTGAATCAACTTATAGTATCTAGAGATGGATATATTTTCTTTGTAACCCCATACATAATAATTTAAAAAAATTATGCATGCTTTCTTATTTTCAGTCATATCCTATAGTGTTTTTCTAATTCTAATCCAAAAAAAAACTAAACATTTCACTAGTGCCAACTATTACAATCCTTATCCTTAAAATAATTTTAATAATGATTTATTACAAAAAAACACTTAAATAAACCTATAACATCATGAATACTAGTGTATTTTTGTGTTTAGGTACATAGAATGACAAATTAAATTGGCGTAAAACATCATCTTAAGAGAACCCTGACACCATGACCTTATATTCCATGGATCTTCTAAAATTTTATAGGATATCCCAAGGATTTAGATAATGAAGGGGTGATCTATAAATCTTTCTAAGGGAATAAACCAATAATATCATATGGTAAAGTATTAGATGAAATCCAAGAGGAATATTTAGGTAACATAATAGGGGTGATAATAATATTATTAAATATGGAATCATGACATAAGATTATAGCATAAAGGAATCACCGAAATGTGGTGACAAGATTAAACATAAAATCATAAAAATAGGTCAAGGATAACGTATCGGTTATCATAACATGGTTGGAAACATACCATAATTGATTAGGTTTTCTCTATAATCCCATACACAACATCTCATGAGACTAAAACATTACCCAGTTCATTGTATCCCTATCTGGACGCCCCCATCATTTTCATATCATGTATATCCACAAGTGTGTCACATAGATCATTCAACATTAGATCATATTTCATCATATTTAATCTCAAGATCATGGAGTTTGGGTTACATACATTGAAGTACCAAATAAATGAATTATAGTTACATCTATGTGAATATTATTTAGTAGAAATAAGTATGAATATTCACAAAATAAAATTGGCATTATAAAATCACAAGATTATTATGACAACATAACAGGGGTACATAAAGTTTAATGGGATGGATTATTGATGTAAAATATGTCTATAATCACATGGAAATAATAAGGATTGTTATTGGGAAATTTATGGACTTAATACAACATGATTAACTAGAAAATAAATGTATAACAAAAAATAGGTGGTCGACTAAGGAGGAGAAGGAGATGGTCCCTTACCATGAGTTGGTGCTTCTAAAAGCATAGAGGAGCTTCATGAGAGATTGGGTCACCTAGGGAGGGATATAGAGTGGTAAGGGTAGAGTTATTTCATGATCCTAGAGTTTTGATGGAATGTAAAAGAGAGGATGAGTGGGTTTATATTGGAAAATATAGGATCATTCCTCATTAATTTCCAAACATTGTTTTTGGACTCTATATGATAATGTAATCAAAAGAAAAATACACCAATTGGTTTTTCCCATGGTTTCTAGAAAATTATATTTTTTATTTATTTTAAATGTATATGAATATATCTTATCAAAATAATACACATAGTGGTGTGGAAGTGAGTGGAGGTTATGAAGAATTAATTTTAAAATAATAAAATATAACATATATTTTGGAGGATTAATTTAGTATTTATAAAAAAAATCAAATAAAAATAATTAATTTATAAGGTAAATATTTTTTTTGTGAATATATTAAATAACTTTATGGTCATTATGATTTCATAACACCCATAATATATTTATACCATTTTTAATTTTTACCAAAACATTCTATTTTGCCTAAAAAATGAAAAATTAGGCATTGGATAATTTCCATTGGCTTATCTCAAAAATAATATTTATTGTATCCAAATAATTCTATACATAAATGAATTTAAATATTTAAATAAAAATCAACATTTATGGAAAATTTCTCATTCTTTTACAATAATAGCTTTCTAACCTTTTTAAAAATTGTATTTGAATTTTAAAATTTATATTATCAGTAATATTTAGTTAATATTATATAATAATATTTTATTAAAATATTATATTTTTAAAAACTCTTATATTCATAATAGTAGTGCTTGGATTGAAAATATATATCTCTAATAATATAATTTATGTGTCTTTGTATCAAAATATAAATTTTAAACAAACTTAGTATTTAATCATTTTAATGTAATAATAAAAACGAAAAAGAATATAATTGTTTTAGAAAATTATAATATTAAAAATCATATTATTAGGATAGAGATACAAAACCCTTCATTAAACCAGTGAAGCTCTTAGTCTAAGGCTCCCAATGATGTGGTTTTCTTTGTGAGGTTTAAGATACATGGTTTTGGTTATGATCATGATGAACTTGAAGTTCTCCCATAAATGGTTTCATGCATTATTTAGTTATTGAATATCATCTTGGTCTTTGATAAGGTAGAATCACAATTATGATATTTCCATTTGAAGCTCCAATTAATTTGCTTCATAGGGTGCAATCCAATTATTAGAGTCTATGAATTCTTCCATCACTTCCAATTAGACTCTATCCTAACCCTTTATATATAATTGTCACATGATCACTATTCAATGAATATATTGATAACAATTGTGATTTTTAATGGTATTTTTAAATATGATAGGTTATAAAACCCCAATATAGTGTCTGTGTTTTCAATAACTACACCACATAATAGGACATTAATTCAATGAAGGAAATTTCATTCAAAATGGCTCAGTTTGATATATTGTTATACATCAAAATAAATTTTATAAACTAATAAAATCTAATCAAATGACCTCGTGTAACATATAGTTCGACTATGGTAGTGTTAATCATGAATATACACCTGGATTCCTTTATAATTCATACATACTTTTCTACTTATTTTTTACCCATATATCAATACCTAATGAAGAAAAATCATTGATATTATTTTATTATGACATAACTAATTATTAATGTGTTACCATGGTGAAATGTTACATGACTTCAAGTGAAATCCTTGATCACTCGAGGATTGAGACTAATACCGAGGGTCTATAAGTATCACATAGGTAGAGGTTAATACTATAATGGTTCATTATCATAAATAATTGGAGTAAACAAAAAAATACAATAAAAAAAGGAAATATAAAATAATATTTATGATGTGTTATAATAATAAATTTCATAAATACCTTATGAAAATATAAATCTAAATAATTTTCTTTGATCATACTGAATTCAAAATTCATTGAAAAAACATATAAAACATCTAGAAAAAAAAATACGAGGACAACCCCTATACAAGAATCCAAAAAAATTGGAATTAATATATTTAATTTAACCAAACATAAACTCTCTGCTACTGAGTTCTCATACCATTACCTAAATGTCATCTCATATAGTATACATACATAAGAGGTATGTTCATATTGAGTGTGATAAATATTTATCTATATAAATCACTACAACCCTAAACATACCTTGCAATTTTCTATGCTCATATATAGATTGTATAAAGATACTAAATGATTTTAAAAAATGGAGAAAATATGATATTAAAATATTTAAGTGATAACAGAGAAATCATGAAAACTCATATAATAACTTCACCCAATATCAATGAATTACTTAAAAAATAATAAATTAATATAGTATCCAAAGATGTGGGTAACATATAACTATTCCAATTAACATTACATAAAATAATTTACATTAAAAACATTGCATTTTGCATTTTCACATAGATATAGAAGTACTGGGGAATCCCATTCCTAATATATCTTCATCTCTTGTCATAACCTAGACTAATGAGGCAAATAATACTGAAATACTAATAGTATTTAAAAGATAATATAGTTATATCCATAAGTCATAAATGAAATTTTCCTATTTTTTTAAAAATCACATATTTATTCCCATTTTTATCTTACTAAAAAAATTTAATTAAATATAAACACACATATAAATATAAAAAACACATTCACATTATATAAATTTTAATTCAAAATTTTCATAAATAATGAACCTTTATAAATATCCTTCTAAAACCTTTAATTATGAATTTTTATTATCTTGTAACAATAATAATGAACCACCCATACAATGATCCTTTATATTTATTAAAATATAATTTCTATGAACTAAATATAGATCTATAACAAAGAAACTACTTATAAAATATTTATAATCATGACACGTTTTTATTCCAAATCATCTCTTAGCATGTAATACCCATATTATTTATATTTATAAGAACAATATATACATTCTTCATCATAATAAAAATAAAAAAGGAAGATAATTTCCACCTATTTTATTCTCCCAAATTCACTAATTCCCAGAAAATAATAGTGTCAAACTATTTCACCATGAAAAGAAATTTATATTTATAGACAAAATCAAATCTTCTATGTCCATAAATACATGACATTATTTCCATAAACAATGATAACATGAATCAAATAATCATTTCCATTTATCCTCTTGATCATTTAAAATGTATTCACTAATAATAAATATCACCACGTATATTGTGAAAATATGATACATATTAATCTTTAAATAGTTCATCACAAATCATTTTCATTATATTGAACTTATTTTATACCTCATTATGTTTTTTACATTCTTTAAAACAAAATATAAGTATAAATTTTTTACATAAACACCTAATCAAACACTATATAATGAGATAGGATTCATACCAGTCATTTCGAAATCAAAAAACACAAATAATTAATCATTTTCCCCCATATATACTTCATATTAACAATTTCATCAAATAGGAAATAGAAATATAAATAGAAGAGTATATTCTACCTTGACACCATTAAAGTCCTCTAGATGATATCTTGGTTGTATATATACAATGATGGAAAATTATTAAAAAAAATTATGTAAATAATTAGTTAAAATTAATAATGATATAGAATATGTAGGAACACTCATATCATGCGATCCCCATATCATTTCTCTATCTATATAAAAGTAATTACAAATGGGTCATAATAACTAATTCAAACAATAAGTAAAACATGCATCCCCATATAGGTCTAGAACACCCAAGAAGTGTCTATTTGTACTTCCTTCCATCTCATATGATAGCTATCATTGTCAAGAGACAACCCATTATTGGAAATAAAAACACATTACATGTTTATCATTTGAAGAAATATCTATTTTAGTACAGAATCAAAAAAAATTATCAATGGATATATTAATTAATTTTCCCTTGATACATTATTTAAGAATACATTTAATAAAATGTTATTGAAATTTAATTATCCAAAAAAATTTATATATTTACAATTTCATATAGTCTGGAACATTTCATGTATTCCTATTTGTTATGTAGAATTCATGTACATATTCCTTCTTTCCATATTGGATTAATAGTAAATAAAAAATAAATAATTTCTGAACATAATAATAAACAATATAAACTAAAAGAAAATAAAAAGTAACAGTATTGAAAATCTCATTCCACCTATAAAATTGTACTTCAACTATAAATGTGTTATCTAGGAATACGTTATTCCTCTATCACATTTTAGGTCTAATATATCTCCATATACCAATCCCATATACAATTTAATCAAATAAAAATAATGTCCATGGATACTATTCTTCAATACCATGAAATATACATAATATCAGGAAATTATAATAAATTAAGCATGCCTCCCCACACACCAATGGTTTTTAACAATCAATGATAGATTTTTATATGTAATACGGTGACTATTTTTTAAATTTTATACAAAATTCCTTTAATAAGGGAAATTATAATAGTATAATAACATAGTTGAATAAAGCTTTTTTATTTATATATCATATACTAATAAAATAATAAATTACATGTAGAAAATTCAAATCATATCATATAATATAATTATTTATATCCATGCATTAATATTTTACCAGGACATTCAAACATATAAATTAAAATATGAAAAGATGAATGAAAATAGTAGAGATATCATTCTTATAAAAAACTTGATTATCCTCTGTACAATAACTCAACAAAATCATATCATTTAATTCTTACACAACAACCCATAACATTCCCTTTTACAAACATATATCATTATAAATGAATTATTCACCCATAGTATGGTTCACATGATGGCTGTGGGTTTGAAATTTAACGGAACACCAAAAATTGGATCTTATCATTTTTTATAATATGTATCGGTAAATATTGAGTGATGAATTAATTAAAAATATATATAAATATCCACCATAAAAAACATAATGGAATTTATGTTTTTTATATATCAACCAGAAGCATAGACCTACCTATTTAGTACATCAAAGTTACATCATGTAAATAATAGTACTATGACATCAAATCATGTCCCATCAATATCCATGGTGTATCGTAGTCTCCTTAAAGAAATTATTTATTAATATATATGATGTTTTATTAATATCCTAGATCATAACATGTTACGTGATGTGGTGTAACATAGACAAACTATATCACGATAGTTGAGATATATTGAGAACATAGCAAAATACCATCAATTTATTAAGAAGCCATGAAATAATATAGTCATAAGATAATAGATTAGTCAAAGATGAAAATAAACATAGTAAAATCATATCATATTAATTATATACGGGGTGTGACATATAAATATCATTTGAGACCATTTATTTTACAAGATGTTACAATGATGGTTTGAATCAAAAATTTCATAGATATTGTGTAACATACTTGGCATGTGGAATTAAATTGCTCCATTAAAGGTTAGGGGGTAACATAGCTAATCATAGGTGTAAAGTTTTATCTTATTATACAAATATAGAATCAATACATTAATATCAATAGCAATCTATAAGTTGGGATAAAACCAAATGAAGAAAATTATTACTTCAACATAACTAAACATACCATTTTCCATAACTGATAGGGCAACACTTACCCCTATGTCCCAAAAACAAAGATCAATTTACCATTCAAATTAAAAAAATTTATGTCATTAAAAATATTAATCACATAGAAATCACATACTTGATTTCCATTTATATCCTCTGGCCTATGTATATAACCTATTATTTTTTCCAATTCCCTTGGATGTGCATGACAATGTTATCACCAACTTGGTTTAGATCACTGATTCCTTTTATCATTACATCATTGGTATAAAAATTATCTATATAAAATTTATCATGAAATTTACCTTTATTAAATAACCACATTGGAAATGTAAAATTATCCCTGACCCTAGGATAAACAAATACCAATATCACTAAATATCATATTTGTTTATCTATAAATGTTTTCTAATATATGATTCCCCAGATTGGTTCATTTTTAAAATATAATCTATTGTTAAATGAAAAATATGGTATCCAATTGATATATATATATATATGATATATGATGTTTCTTCCATGGCCTATGTGGGTATTGTTAGAAAAATTCACCATGCATGAATACTCACGACCCTTTTTGGTGTCCCATTCACATAATTCCCCTACCTCAAAATATTACAATACAAAAAACACACAACTATATTTGATATATGAAAGGGACCACCAATACCATGTGTAAGTGAAGATAATAAAATATAATAGGTGTCTTATTCAAATACAATGTCTTAAATTTTATATTACCCCGAAAATCGATGCCAAAAAAATTATTAACAGAATCATCTCAAAATAGATATATAAAATATAAAATTTAACTATACTAGATATATATTCATCAAGGTAATGACATATAAAATAATATATTAATGAATAATTAAGAAATGAAGAGAAGAATAGGTTAGAACTGAAAATCTAAATTGTTTACCCACTAATCATGTGGGATAAAGAAAAAAAACATTCTAATAATTATCTTCATTAAAACATCAAAATTTACAAATTTTACTAGGTAGATGTTTATAAGACATTGTTAGTTAATGTTTCACATAATATTGAAATACTCTATTTCATGGAGTGTGTGGTTAAATAATAATGATTAAAAATCATTTCTGTCTATCAAAATAATGTGAATTTCATCTTTTCAAACTATTTGATACCAATTAAAATAATTGGATTCCAAAACAGTCCAAACATTACTTTATTACTTATATAAACATTAAATACTTATGGAATCACTTTTTTATCAGAACTCTCTAAACCAACTATATTATAAGGTCCTCATTCCCATGGTTTGACTGTAATAAATGTATTTTAAGATGCATAAATTTATCTACCTGTGGATCTCAAAAATATAAAATGAATCATAAGGGATCCTCTAACATTAACCAATGAAATAATAGCCATTAAATAATTTTTTTCAACACACTCCATGATATTTCTATCAAATTGGATATAACAAGTTATCTTAAATAACTGAAAATGATATATTCCATTTCAAAATATCGACTTTATCATTTTTTTTATTAAATTTTATAATTATATATAGAATAATAATTATAGGGGTCTATTTAATACATAAAAATGATATGGACCAGTATACCATTTTTAAGTTCCCAAAGAAGATATAATGATTGAGGTTTATTATAATGAATCAGATAATTGTTTGAGATGTGTTGTCCTATTAAAGAAATTATATTTTATTATAGTGATATATATTTACATACCCATTATCATTACTATCCTACTCTTGAACTTTATCTTAGAGTGGTAGAATTTTATTTAAAATAAATCAAGAAATATTTTCCTTCTATGTTCTTTAAGGATAATATAGATGATAAGATATTGAAAAATATATTATCCAAAAGGAATTGAATGTAAAATAGGTGAGATTTAAAGAGTTTATATATGTCTTTTACATTGAGATAAAATTTACATATGGACATAGAAACACAATAACTAATACTTTGAGTTCCAATTCAGTAGAAACTTCTCATAGAAGGTGATAGAGGTGTCCCTCTAATGGTAACCCCCCTAGGCTAGTAGTGAAGAATGGGAGATAATGACAAAATATTGAACCTAAATTAGGCCACAAACTAGATACTAGAATCAAAAGTATATAAACCATACAAAATAGAGGATTTTGCCTCATTGATATTTTAAGGAATAACAGATCATATAAGAAACCACTAACCAACACCATCTATAAATAAATAAGCAAACCAAATACATAGTATAATGTAATTATAAATTTAAACAACTGAATATGATAATATAATCAAAGTCAGTGACCATGGACACCATAAACCCTTGAATAACTCCACTAAGATAGTAATTTCCAGCTCAATCACTAAGTAGCTCTATATTTAACCAGATCAAACATTCATGAAAAATAGTTTATAGAACTTGAGAGAGAATAAAATTTATACACATAAGGATCCTATCAAAAAAATTCTAATTATAAATATGAAATATGAATACTAAATACCAATCAATACAAAAATGAAACTGAATCATTGTCTAAGAATCTAAATCAATTTTTTAATCCTCACAATAGATTAGTCACTAATTAATTCATTGAATAATTCAATTCATGTTGAACACACATAGATATAGATAAAGGGTGCCTCAAATCCACTTCTCCACTATTTTCTCCCTCACACCGTAATGAATAATGTCTTATTTTCATCCACTTCATAAGTCATCCTACAACAATCTCATATTTATAATTTCAATTCTACATCCCATGTATCCTAGACCATCTTTATCCTCAAAATCTCATTCATAAAAATTTATATGTCCAAAATCCAATGTATCCCTTTTAAGTTAATTATACATAAATACATCACATACCATAAACAAAAATTCATTTGAATTCATATCCATCATTACCTGAAACAAGTTTGTGATATTTCTCAATATATTCTACCGAAAAAAAATTTAAAGAAAACTGAGAGCCATAATAACTCAGGTAGTAATGAATCATATACCATAATCCATTATATCTAGAGATACATCTTCAAAAAAATATCCAATGGGGGTGATGGAGTGAGAGAAGTTATCCATCTATTCCATCGCCATCCAAGATGTTGAGGAAAACACCCCCTAAAACAAATGTTTTTTAGTTAAGGGATTCCTATCTTTTAATATAGAATATTAAACATCATTACTTGGGGAAATATTACATAAATAATATTAAAAGTCATTTTTAGTTTTAGTGTCTTGGAAACTAGGTACACAATAAAAAAATAAAAAATAAAAAAATGAAATCATAAACTATTATTGAACACCATTAAAAAGGTTATTTATTATCACATCATGGATCATCTCACTACATGTGATTTTCTTAGGAAATTTATCAAATGAAAAAAGTGTTAATAAATCCCAATATGGGGTAAAAATTGTAAGAGAACATCATTAGTGAAATATAAATTTTAACAATAGAAAAATAAAAATATACTTGATGTATAACAACATCACTTGAACATAACAACATGAGTTATAAGAATAAATGAATCTATAATAAAAACATGGAACATTCTTAAATACATCACCAAATTCTATCACTAATGTCTCGTAAAAAATATTACAATGTCATTAATAAATATTTTTTAAAAAATAATTTTGTTATACAATAAATATATCATGTACATTTCATATCTATAGAATAATTCTCTTACCAATGAATTAGATATGTATCTGGTCCCATCCTTCATATGCATAATTTCATGTGTTCCACATTGATCAAATATCAAATGTACAAATCCTTTTCATCCCAAAATTTGGGAGTGTGGGTTTAATAGATCAATTTACACATTAAATATTTTAAATATAAATATAAATGAATATATTTTAATGATAACAATTTTGGGTATCATGATATGAAAACATTTTATGGAAATTCAATGGCTGAAATTAGTAGAATAACAACAATAAAAAATAGATCTATGAATGGATTTAATGGGAGAGAATGTAAGTATCTCATTACCCTAAAATCATATATTCATTAATTCATTTATTTATAAACACTTTTCAACATAATAAATTGGGAATAAAAATTCTTATATAAAAAAGTACATTAGTTGGAATAAGGTTGAGGAAGAGAACACTTAACCTAATAGGATAATTCATTGAGCTAAATAGAGACACCTTATAATCATAGAACCACCTTGTAGATACTCAATAATGATTTCATGATAGATTAATTGTTCTCAATAGATATATAGTGTATAGTTTTAGATTAATTTCCAAGTACTTATAAATTAGGAGGGTTGGTTTCAATGAATAAAACTATGATTATTTTATTATTAATGCTAACCACATTTTAGTGGCATTAATTTCAATGTGTTTTGATGTTAAATAATTTTGAAATTTAGTTTTGAGTATTTGAAATTACTTAACTACACTTTTAGTGATTTTTTATATAGATAATGTCTTTCCATTTTAAATTTAATACTTTACATTATTTAACCATTACTATTGTGACTCTCAATTTTACATTTGTAATTATTTTATGCCTAAAAATTAAATTTCCCTTATTAAAATAATTACCTTTCAATTATAAATAATAAATCCATTTTTTTGATTCAACTTACAATAGTTGTAAAAAATAATTCTAAAATGATACACCTATAACATGAAAAAAATAGGTTTTTTATTCAAGATAAAATTGTGCTTTCAAGATTTTACGATTTTTTTATAAGTTTAAAACAATATATATTATATTAATATTTCAATAAAATTTAAATCAATATGATGTGTCAATATAATTTAATTCATGATAATATCAGGATTATATCACACGAGTTACAATATTCATTTAAAATGATATTTATTACTCTTTACTCCAAAAACCATGTTTTTTGAAAATTATAATAAATTAATCCTAAGATAATTTAAATATAATATTTCAAAAAATAATATTTATTTTATCCAAATTATTATATAAATATAGAAATTTTATCTTTTAAAAAACCATATTTACTAAAAATTAAGAGTTTTTATAACATAAAAAACATTCTATGTGTTATTAAAATTCCTTAGCAATTCATTAGTATATATAATGAATTAAAAATGATATTGTAAGATTGTTTCATGAAAATAAATTTTATTTAAAAAATTAAAATTTTTCATAAAATATATTTTTAATGGGATTTATATATTTGTATAGCTTCATAAAAAATAAAATTTTTCATATTTCATAAAATAATTCTTAATTGTCAATTTACTATGTTTAGCGAACCAATAATAATAATGATAAAAATTCTAATTTACCAATGATAATAATACCCATCCCATATATTGGTCAAAAATTCTAATTCTAAATTTATATACTTACCTATAAATACAAAATTGTTCACACTTCATCATTTAGAAAATATCTTACAATGGTTATTAGACATACTTTTATAATGCCTATAATTTTTCTAATTCTTCTTTATCATTATACATTCATTATTTTAGAAATTATATTCATTGGAAAATTCTTAGTTATGGATTATCTTTTATATATTTTAATATGATTTGAATTATATATACCATTCCAATTCATAGTTGTATTAGTCAATATTAACATATGATCTCTATGAAAATTTAATATCCTTTCTATGTGATAATATTTTAAAATAAAAAAACAATTTTTCTAAGAGAAAAGTTATTTTATTCATAAATTATTATCTTTTGGGTCATTATATTCTACCTCCCTTAATCAATTTTTTTCTAAAGACTTATGTCCAACCTCATAAAAAGATAGTTTATTTACTATCCATCACTTCTTCAAACTCTTAGGATTCTTATTCAAACAAATTATTTCACTAAAATCAATTCATAAGTCATGTTGTTTGGGTCTTTGCCACCTGTCCCCTTTAATCTATATTATGTATATTTTATTCCTCATGTGAATCATCATATTCCAATTCTAAACGGTTTTTTTTCAAATATATAGGAAGTATATTACATTTAAATATTTTATATCATCACAAGGAATAAATCATGGACAATTGATTGATTTAGAGGTACAAATAGTCAATATGCATTGAATCCACCATGCTCAGGAATATAAAATGATCCAGTGTACCATGGACTTATTGTACCATTCTTTCCAAATATCATGACATCTTTCCATGCAGATACATTGAGATACACGTGATCACCAAATTGAAATTATAAGTCCTTATTTGGATTATATGTGCAGCACATCTTTAAACCCTGACTGAAAATTAATTTTTTATTATTGAAATAAGCCCCCTTTTATGGGGTGAGGGGGAACCCATAACATCATCGACTTAGACAAAACAAACAACCCCAAAAGACCAAAAGCTCAAGACCAAAAGCAACCTACACTACAAGAGATAATCTCCACCCAGCAACAAAAAACATTAAATCTAGCTTCCACTGTCCCAATGCTGAACAACTAGTTGTCCTGTGTAAAAACGCACACGCGTGGAACCAATGGCCGAATCCATACGCTCTCAAACATCTGATTATGAATAGCCATGATAGAGTAAAAAACTATTTCCCACAACCTCATTTGAGAAATCTTCTTATAGACAATCGGATGCAAAATCCATTGAACAACAGACCATCATGGCCAAAACTAAATTCACCGCACAAGAAAACCAACAAGCCACCAAGCAAAACAACCAACATAATCCCAAGAAACTCAGCCCAGAACACCTCATGAGTAGAATCCTGTGGAAACAAAACTTAACAAGAAGACCAAACGAACTTTAACATCATATCTAGAGTATCAAAGACCAAACCAACATTATCTTAATTTTCTCCGGCCATGAGCAAATACCCTCCCCACCTGCCACGGTCACCTTGTCTCACTAGCACAACCACATATCTCTACCAACGCTGCTAGAGAGAAGGCCCACCATCATGACTATCCTCAAGCCTGAAATTCCCCACTGTATCCATCTGTCAACGCATCTGTATACCCACCATGGATGAAGCAAACACACCATGGCTGAGGTAGACACCCCATGGGACAGGAAGCTGACTCACCGGCACCTGGGGCTGGATGACCCAACAACCGACCCACGGAGCATCACTGAAGAGGAGGCCACGACCTATCCAACCCATAAGCACCCACCTTAGCATGAATCCAGGAAGATCTGAGCCTGGGGAAAACCCAAACTAGCAACTAACATCCATGAGCGGACCATGACTGCAGAAGCAGGAGAAATAAAAGCACGGGTAGGGACCAAGGGACATCCGCGGTGGCAGGCCTCTATTTGATAGAATCACGAACCCCACATCTGATCTAGTTCAAGAACACTCACTAGAAACAAGAGTTGGTAGTAGGTCCATTCGGGTCACAATGACATCATGAGGCCAACACAGCCGACAACCATTCCTCCACGAAACCGAACCAAACTCCGATGAAAAAAAACCCAATCTCAGAACAACAGCCAAAAACGAGATCCAGATTACCTTCCCTCCCCCAAGCCACTACGGAG
Source organism: Viscum album (assembly GCA_963277665.1). Classification (NCBI taxonomy): domain Eukaryota; kingdom Viridiplantae; phylum Streptophyta; class Magnoliopsida; order Santalales; family Viscaceae; genus Viscum; species Viscum album. The sequence continues at coordinate 2,097,411,856 of OY728132.1, read as the reverse complement.
CCGATGAAGAGCCTCTCCAGAGAACGCCAGAGCCGACGCTGAGCCGCTCCAACCCCCACCCCCACCCCCCCCCGAGCCAAGATCCACATGCTTAGAATTCAAAGACATTGAACCACACTTGAACGACAAAGCCTGAAAATTCGCCTGACCTGATGATGTGCCATGTCGATCCCTAGAGGAAACCTACGTCAAGAATTGATGTACTCTTGAGGAGGGGAGGAGATGACTTCGGAAGGAAACCCTAACCACCGCGAGAGGGAGGGATGCTGATGCTCAGAGGCCTCCAACCAACCACATCTTTATACACTAAGAATCCTTAATATGCTTTTGTATCACTTGAATATTCTTCGTAGTCTCTTTAAAAATGTTAGTTCCAAATGATGTTCACTCTCCGACTTCATCGAGGCAATTTGAATATCTACACTTTTTCCCATAACCAATTTCATATGGATTCATTTGAAAACCATATTAGAGACTCTTGCTATAGAAAAATTCAATGAGTAGAAGATTTTTGCCCCAATTCACAAAAAAATCATGTTATATGGCCCTTAACTGCTATTATTTCATTCGAATATTATTCATAGACTAACCATCAATTTGGGGAAGATAGTTTTTAATTATATTTAAATTTGTATTTATATTTATTTAGGGATCCTATGGAAAAAAAGTAAACCTGTGATTATGTCATAAATAATTAACAGAGATACCTCATGAAGTCACACCAATTCCTGAATATTAAGAAAATAAATGTGATCAAGATATAAGTCGTCTCGTAAAAATATGAAATGGGAAGTCTTTTTTATTATATCAATGATTACCCATATGGAATAGTTTCCCTTAGGTAGATTTGGAAGGCTTGTATCAATGTCCTTACTAATGGTGTCCCACTTCAATAAATGTTTTTGAAGTTGTTGCCTCACACCCTTTGGATGTTGTCTCACATCCTATACATAGTGAAATACCAAGCATATTATATTATAGTCCTCAATATCCATTTCCATATCGTCCAACCAATAATGATCATGTATAACTATAATAATTTTAGTTATTCTAGGATTTATGTGGAATACATATATTTTAGATCCATCCATTAGTTCTTTATTCATCTCTGGAATAGATTTGATAAATATCCATGTTCCAAACACTAGTAATCCATATTTATCAAGAACAAACTCTAGAAACATTCAATTTTTCAACAACTCTATGTTATTTTATGTCACAGGATCATCTATTTTTTTCTTCTTGATCTTCTCAATTAATGAGTATTTGAAAATCATTTTTTATAAGATTGAGGACATCCCTTACCTTATGACTTATATGGTTATCTTTTACAATTTCTTTAATCAAAGGATCCCCCTCAAAACTCATCATTTTATGGATGTTGGGGCCATTATCACATAGTGAGTATGTGATTCTATAATCTTTTCTCGATTGATATGAAATAGAAAAATCAGAGTCCTTATGAATCTCAAACAAACACCTCTATCCTATGTTCAGTTCCTTTTAAATTAATATATACATCATCATTTTCTGTTCAATATATATATAGAACTTTTTCTCAAAAAGTTTTTGTCTTCAAGTCTTATATATTAAAAAAACCAAATCTCACTCTATTTTATTTGTAGGATAATTCATCTAGTGAGGCTTCAATTTTCATGATACATTTTGAGTCACATTTAAATGATTATGTATCCAATTCCATTAAATGGTGAATCACTATAAAGGACAAATAATATTCCATTGGATGGTAATGCTATCATTGGTGTGGAACCAACCTATTCATTAGATCATGAGAATATTATTCAAATTATGTTTTCTAGTTAAATGTAACTCCCCTTTTAGTTGACTTTGTTAGTAGACATGAAATATATGATAATGTTTACAAAAAAGTTATATATTAGGATGATAATCCAAGGAAACTATGATTCTTCGTCAGTGATATTGGAAGAGGACACTCCTCTATAGACATTGTTTTAGCTATATCCATAAAGATTAACTTTCATGATACAATGTCTCCTATGAATTCTACATATTCTATACAAAATTCATGTGTAAGTTTTTTAAAGAATCATTTTATTTGGTGTTTTTATATGAATGTTTAGTGTTCCATGTATTCCTATTAAATTTTTGAATATATCATAATGTCATAAAAAATAACACTACAAATTTATTGATGATGTATCTAATGATTTTATTCATCTTATCCATAAATATCAGGGGGAAATTTCAAATAGTATGGTATAATAATGAAATAATAGTTTTCTAACCTTGTTTGGACAGATTCTATAAGGATTTAATCTAAATTCACCCATTTTTAAGGATACCCTGATTGAAGAAAAATATTGGATAGTAATAGATCACTATGACTTTGGTCTAATATGTTATCAACTTTCATAGGAGGGTATGCTTTCTTTATTTTGATCCAGTTATTTTTCCAAAATTTGTTTCATAGCCACATTGGTCCAATATAATTCTCTATAATGATGGAATACACTTCGTTAGAAGACCCAATTGTATTGATTAAATCCTTATGTAAAAGATCTTTTAGTTCCTTAACCAATTCTTCAAGCACATGGAACAACATTAAATATGCGAGCATTAATATAGGATTTGATCTATGAAAAATCTCAATTAAAATTTCATTCACTATAAAATTGGTGGCCGTGATTATTATTTTGTAAATAAATTAATTTATTCCAAATCAATATGAACAAATTCTATATTTTTTACTTCCAATTTCATCTCCTTCATTACCAATAATTTCCATAAAGTTTTTATAGGTGGTGGTTATTAAAAAAACATAGGTTTTGATATCTCTCCCATAAAATTTATTTTAGGTTTCCTCCTAAGAAAACTATATTATCAATTCTTTTTTAATATATATTGGCATTATACATTTTTATTCAATCCATCTCTATTATTTTTTAAAATTTTCTTATCAGAATGACTACTAGATTTGTGATGATATTTTTCTCACCAAATTTAATATGGGAAGACCTCTATACTATTCAATATTTAATAGATCCCATACTATATTTATATGATAACTATACTTATCATAGCTCATGATTTGATTCCATGGTGTTTTCAAATGTTTAATAAATAAACTATTTCATTGAACACGAATGAAATGGTGTTCTAAATATATTTGATTCAATAATAATTTTACCAATTTCCACATTATTTTAAGACTCTATTTTATTCGTTGTGCTAGTAAAGGTATGACCTCAACACCTTATCCATTATCAAGGATTATTGTGGTTACCTCCACCATTCTATGAATTCTAAATCAGTTGGAGAAGTGATTGTGCTCTTCAAAGATGAAGAATTTCACTACAGGATTTGTATTCACAATCTCCCCTTTCCATTAAAATTCTTATGTTGAGTCCATATAGCTACCTAATAATTTCAAAAAATTTGGTTATCCTTCTAATATTTTTAGCACTACCTAGTTCATTAAAAATAATCCCCTTATTTCCTTGTCTCACTATATTCACAAAAGGGATATTAATATTTTTTCCTTTCATTTTCATGGTTAGGATTCTTTCGAAAGTATTCTCTGTATTTATATTTTATTGAATCTATTTTCGATAATATTGTTCATATATAAATTCCATATCCACATTGATATCAAATTTCATTAATTCCTTATAGATCTCAATGTTCTTGACTACCAAATATTTGCATTGATTAGGACTCTATCTACTAATGACTTGATGGACCATCCTATTCAAATAAATAACAAAATCATAAAGTATAAAGGGAATTATTTGTGAGGTTTCTCTCATAACTTCCCATATTTTAATAAATTTTTATTTAACTAATGGAATTACCTTTCCATCTTTATTCATAGAGTTTGACTAAAATAATATTTTAATTTTTTCTTTCTGAATTCATCCCAATTCATAGCATCAATTTCATCATTAGGTATCATATTTTTAAATAATATCTACCATAGATCTTCTTATCAATAAAATAGATATAATACCATGGTGGAATGATGTTTTTCAAAACAAAAATGTATAAAAAATTTAATTTCAATGGTATTTATTTGTTGTTCCATGATCACGAGGATAAAGGGTCTACTAAAAGTTGTTTGGGTTAAAAACATAACAGAGTCAATGACTAGTTGTTCCCTCCTCAATGAATTTAGATGATATATATTTTTCATGATATTATTAATAACATGTGATAGTTGATTCAACATTATCATGAAATTTCCTCCCTCAGATCCCATCATATAAGGTCATCATCACATTTCCCATAGCGTCTATCATTCACTTGGTCCTATTAATTTCAAAACATTTAAAACAAGGTAACCTAATTAATTCAATGGATACTATTAAAAATAAATTATAAATATATTTTTAATCTAGTTAATTTTTTTAACATAGGTATTAATGGATCATAATAATTGATCTGTTGTTTATTTATAAATAAGAACTTTCGTTATTTATAGAACCTTTAATTACGGTTTATAAATTACATATAATAACCAAATAATTTCCCTTCAGTTTTTCTGTATGTTTGTATATTCTAAGGAATCTATTCTATTTAATAGGTGATGATCAAAATAAAATTAAATACAAAATTATTAGGGTTATTAACCTTAGGTTCATCTATACAACAACTAAATACAATTTCCATTATCCAGATTGTGATGTATTTTCCTCAAAAACTCCACAGTCTATACTTCACAAAAAAATTTCAACTGTTTTAATATATTTATTCTTCCCCAGAGGGTTCATACTAATTTATTGAAGCCCTAATTTCCATAAATAACTAATTAATTAAATTAATACAAAATATGGAAACCGACCTATTTATACATGATAGTAAAAACAGCTCCTTTTTGAAATACTTCATAAATAAATTCAAAGAACCATTTTAGTTCTAGTGTCTTCTGAACGATTTATATGGTAAAGGAAAAAAATGTTGATAAAAACAAATATAAACTAATTTTCAACTCTATTAAAAACATTATTTATTATATTATCCAACATTACCTCATAGTATAGGATTACCTTGGTACATTCATCAAATAAATAGAGTAGGAATATGTCTTGTAAGGGATAAAAAATGTAAGAGATCATCATAGGTGAAACATGAATCATAAAATATGAAATTTTTTATAATTACATGAGCCATAAAATAAGTACATGAAAATAAGAACAATAGTCATATCAAGGAAATGTGGATTCAACATAATCATGATACATTCATTAATATATTACTAAATCTCATCAATAACAGTGAATAAATATATTACCAACGATTTTGAGAAAATCATCATAAAACAATAAAAAGGTGAAATTCCAAGGTATCATGAACATGTAATCTCTAGATATTAATTATTTTCCAAACGTATTAGAGAACAATTAAGTCACACCCCTAATATTCCTAAACTCATGTGAACTATATTGATCATATATCATATGTGCATGTAATTTTTATCCTGCGAGTGCGGAGTCTGGGTTTAATATATAAATACGTGAAATTAATAATTGGATAAATATATAAATGAATAACCTTGAATAAAAATAGTGTTGGTTATCATGAAATGAAAATATAGAATGTAAAATACAGGGTTGAATTTAAAATCCTTACAGGTATACAAAAGGGATCAGGAAATGGGTTTAATTGGATAAGAAGAAGGAATCTCATTAAAAATAAATCAAAGATACCTTAACTTTTATTATTATAACCAATTTAAAATTAAATAAATTGAAAATTAAATTTATTTTAAAATATAATTTCATGAATTGAAATAGAAATAAAATAGGAGAACCTCTACCTTGAGAGGATGCATCTTAGAGATAGAGTGAGACTCATTAGAACAAAAAAACACTTGGAGAGAATCTTGAGAATGGTAATGAGAAATGATTCTTTCTTAATAGATTTTTAGTGTAGAGTGATGGGCTAATTTTTCGATATATATACATAATGAGGGTTGGTGTTATGGGATAAAATAATGATTATTTTATTGGAAAGGATAACCACTTTTGAGTTGAATTATTTTAAAAAAATAAATTTATTATTAATGTTGAATTTTTTTATTAAGTATATGAAACAAAAAACAACCATTTAATGTTATTTTATAGTAATATTATTCAACTTACTTTTAATTTTTACCTTTTAGTATATTTAAAATTTAATATAGTAAATCCTTTAAATAACTCATTGAATTTTTTATATCTAAAAATGAAATTTTCCTTATTAAATAATTTAGTAATTATAATTAAAAATATGAAATCCATTTTTCTTTATAAAACTTATAATTTATATAAAAATTAATTATAATCTGATACATATATAACAAAAAAACTATTTTTTAGATTAGATAAAATTGTTGTACCAATGTGCGAAGAATGTATTTCTAAATGTAATAAATTATATATTATTTTATTTACTAAATTAAATATTATCAATAATAAAATTAATAAATTTTAGTTTATGGTCATGTCATGATTTTATAAAAAGAGTTATTGTATTTAATAAAAATAGTATTTTTTAAATATTATTCCAAAAATATACTTTTTTAGAAAATTTCCAAAAATTAATTCTAATCTAATTTTGATATGACCATTCAAAATATCAGGTTTATTTTAAAGAAAATAAATTTTTTAAATTTATCTTTACACAGAAATAAATAAATATGTATATAAAATTAACTATTTTAATGGAAAGATATACTTTTCAACCACTATAACAAATCTATAGGACTTTATTACTCTATATTATTGTTTACATAATTGATTGTAATAATATTTCATAACAATAAATTTTATTTAAAACATATAAAATTATCAAACACCATATTTTTAATATAATATAATTAAATTTATTTTTAGAAGAACATTTTTTGGTTATATCATAAAACAATTACCTACTATCACTTTATATAATTTACATAAAAATAATAGTAATGAAAAACTACCATATCAGTTAATGATCATAAATCTCATATTCTATAATAGAAGTGATTCAAAATTTAAATTGACCATGAATCCCTATAAATACACCATAATTATCACTTCATCATCCACTACTTCTCTTAAAATGGTACTAATACATCATTTTATAATTTCTATTATTTTTTTCTAAAACATAGCGTTATTTTAATAATAATTATGGAATCAATGATCTTAATATGGAAATTAATACCTACGGTATACCTTTTATTGATTTTATTATTATTCTATGTCTGTGTCCCTTCGTTATTCCAAGTATTAGAAGTCAATATAAACACCTTCTCTATAACGAAATGAAATAGTCTATTTTTAATTATTTATTGTAAAATATTATAAAATAATTTTGTTAGAAAACAATTATTTTATTAATAGAATATTATTTTATTATCCCTTGCTACATTTAATTGCTAACTCATGCAGTGAAGAATACGAAATAAAAAATTAACTATATATATATAACATAACTATAATAATGGAAACCACCTAGAAATAGAATCATCTATATTTAGTATTTAAAAATACACCTATATTCGACCTCTATGGTATAAATATCATACATCCACACAATCATCATGAACCCTAATAATTAATTAATTATATGTATATTAATAATATTCTATATTGATATAAAATATTAATAAATTAATATTTTTAAACCAAGTTATTTCTGCACTATAGTTTTATTACTATCATGTATTTCACTATCATCAATAAACATAAAAAACAAACTCATTAATTAATTATTTTCTTTGATAAATTTATAATTATCTGGTTACAAAAATTCTTATATTATGAAATCATAAAAAAATGTATACTTCCAACGCATATAGTAAAACGATGTTAAGTATTTGGGACCCATAAATAACAATGTATTGTTAAACATATATATAAAAATATTAATGAATAACATATCGATGAAAAATCCTAGATATTAACTCATCTGGACCAACCCTGTGTCAACCCCATCACAATTTAACATAATAAAACTTACCACACCATCACTGTAATCATCACCATTATCTCCCTAGGATCCTTTCCAATTACTCACAGGATGTACCCAACCATATCAAGTTATCAAAAAAACCTGGTCACTAATTTCCTAGATCATACACAAAAACAGTATAATTTAATTTCAACAAGATGAAATCATGGGATAACTAGGGCCATAAAACGAAGGCATATAATCCTTTCACCATAATAATGGGTTCACTAATCCCAAATACAATTTTATTATCAAAAAAAATTAACTCCCACCTTCAATTAGCTGGTTCATTATACATTGGTTTTCACCTATAGGAAACCTATAATAAATCTAACAATTTATATCTTTAGATCAATATAGACATGATATTATCAGTAATTCCATATTTTTTCAAATTCATGGAACTATAATTATTAATTTATATGGTTCTTCTTTTAATCATGTCATAATAATTTTGGGTATATCATTTTGTCAAATTTCATGCATACTAACCATGATAAACAAAACACAATCCTTAGTAATTTGATAAAATACTACATAGAAAATATAGTTGAAATAAGAATATATCAACAAACAAGTTCAATCATAATAACCCAAATATAACTCATTCTTGATATGTTTAGTATCTTCTTTTAAATAAATTGCATAATTTAAAAAAAATCATGATAATCTCACACATTCAAATATAGAAAAAAAAATTATTGAACCCCCATCATATAACATTTAATTTTTACTGATTATGAACTTGAATATAAACATTAATCTTATATCACCTCTCTCATAAGGAATGAATGATCTCTATGGACATCATACTAAAGATAATTAATTAAACATCCGCAAAACACAGTGAGAACAAGTTAAATAACATTAATAGTGTAAGCACGCAGTTAAGGTTAAGAAAAATAATTTTCATGTCCTATTAATATTCCTTAATTATATTTCATATAATTATATTCATTATAATAATATTTGTTACTATTTTCCATCAAAAGGAAAAAATATTTATATCTCACAAAATTGGGCTTCCAAACATTATATGGTTTATTTTAAAATATAAATTTCAAAGATTTATAATTATAATTTGAAATAATTTATATAATTTTTGTATTAAAATTGTAAATACTGTCTTATATTTAATTTTTTATATTTTAAAAAATGTTTTATTTTGAAATGAATAATGAAAAATTGTGATTTTTATTGGAAACTGTAGTTACTTGTAAATTATTTATATTGAAAATTTATATTTAAAAATTATATTAATAAAATACTAAATTATAATTAAAAACTCATGTTATCTTCATTTGAATACCCATTAATGAGTTTAAAAACATGTTTATTATGAAAAATGTATTTTTTCTAAAAATCCTTTTCTATCACGTTTTACAAGATTAATTTTTGATTATATATTTTAACATATATGAATTTAATTTTTTTAAATGATTCCAAATTTTGAACCCTAATAATTAATATAATTTAATAATGGAAACATTTTTTTGGTCAAAATGGATTGTAAAAATTTTAAAAAAATTCTACGATGGTCAAGGTTAAAACTAGTTTACCAGGTTTTAAACCCAATTTTCTATGATTAAAATGATGTATAAACCTGTCTAAATACTATTTTATGGCCATATATTTACCATATAATATATAATATTATTAAATTGTCTATTTTTATGTTATTTGTCTTTTGAAAAGTATTAATAAATTTTACTATTTTTATAAAATTCAATGTGTGGCCTCACCCCCACTTATAAAATGTCACACCCTCTCCTCTAGTATAAATATATAAAGATAATTTTGTTTTATAAAATCCTTAAAAAAATTAATTCCTAACATCCCTCCCCGTACATTAGATTCTGTAGTATGATCTAAAAACCATCCTATGAAGGCTTTATGTATAAACCTAAAAAGGATGTCTACAGAATTAATATAGTTCTAAACCTAGCATTTTTTTATTTTTTTTATAACTCATTAAAATATTATTCAAACAAGATAAAATAATAAAACCATTTTAAAAAATATATTTAAATGCTTTTATTTAATGAAATAACTCATACAAATATCTTTCATCCATTAATGTGGAAATATAACCATGATTCGTGTGTACGGTGGACTACCTCCCTATGAAACGATGTAAATTTTATCCATTACCTCCACTAATGATATGTTATAATCATGTATTTATTATATATATATATATATATATTATTCGTTAAATATTTATCATTCTTTGGTTATAATATATAATCTATTTTCTTACTGTTTCTTCTATTAAAAATTTGAAACATCTTTTTATTATATATTTTGCTTACCATCTCTCTCAAGCTATATGATTTTTTTATGAATACATCACATGGGTTCTATATATAAGTTTATTTAAAAAAATTATACAAATTTTATAATAATAATTATAGAATAATAATATAAAAATACATTATTTCTACGTTGGTTTTTGAATATTAAAATTATTACTCTTTTGTACGTAAGACCTACCATCTCCATGACAGTAATGTAATTGATTTTTCATAATCATCAATCCTGGTTAGTTATAAATTTATAATTTCGGTATAAAAATGATAATTAACAAATTATTATTATTTTATAGATGACTTAATATTGTATAATTTGACCATATTAACGTAAAAAATTAATTTTGGCTATATGAGCCAAATAATATCCAAATGTCATATGTGAACTTAAATGATTAAGTAATAAAATATAACATGGTAATATGTAAAATAAAATAATCAATAAACATGAAATAAAATATCTTTTTAAATTAAATAATTAATAGTCATTTGATATTCTAGAATATAAAAAGTTTAAATCATGATTTAGAATCAAGTTAAGGTGTAACACCCCGACCCCAGTTACCCAGAGTCGGTGCATTATTGCGTAACATTGGCATGATCACAAAAGATAAAGTCTCAAAATACTGATTAGTTTATTTGCCTTGGAAACACTAGATACATTCATAAATGTTACATTACATCATAAAATGAAAAATCACAATAACATAGACTCCATAGTCCACACTTTTATCCCCTTCAGACTATCCCTGTAGGTCATTCATAAAATATTTCTTCACATCCTGGGAAAAATAAAACATTGAAAGGGGTGAGCTCAGATGCTCAGTAAGGATAACAATATAGCGGAAGCTTTCATAAATAAACATAAACATTTAAGGCAATGTATGACTAAAACAAAAACCTTTTAAACTTTAACTTCAACATAATATGGAAAAAGTAAAATGAGATAATTCCATTTACTTATTCACATGGATAATCTACTGGTCAAATAATAACATGCAATATCAATAACCACTTTCATAATGATGGAATGCATAATTCCAGACTATCATAACCACGTATCCAAGGCCTCGTGCCAAGACTACAAATAAGATTTTGTCAAGGCCTCGTGCCAAGACACTAGTTTGTCTCAAGATACCTACCGATGCATCGAGGAGCTATAGCGGGCTCCACCCGTCACTTATTAAGTCTAATTCATTCCTCATATAAACAGGTTTAAACATATCATAAACCATAACATAATTGTATCACATAAAACATGCATAAAGGAAACATAACATTTCCACACTTCAATCACAAGATATCAATACAACACATTGATATAATAAAAACTTTATCAAAACCATTTTCAATACCAAAATAAATGAAAAGTAAAACATGGTATTTAGTTTTCTTTTAAAAAAAAGTTATGGCTTATAGAGGAAGCCGAAACTCAAATAATAGTCACGGCGGCAGAGAAGTCGTTGTCGCCGCATACGTAAGAAAAAACATTCCTTTTCTAGTTTAGTAAAAATTCTTTGTATAAAAAGATTTCTTTTGAATAAAAGTAAAAGTCAAAGGGGTTTATACACCGTATAATGGAAAGTTGTGTATAAAACCAAATATGCCTCAATGAAAGGAGATTGAGACGATGTCCCTTAAAAAGATCATTTTTTTAAATAAAATAGATCTATTATGTTTATTCACTATAAGTACAAATAAATAAAGTACAAATACAAGATAGGACATAATAATATCATTACATAATTTGAAAGTAGGAGATTAACCCAAAGAATGGAAATTGGGTTAAGAAGTTCCCTTACCTTGTGTCCGACTTAACTCGACCATTATTTAACCTCCTGAATAATAAACTAGAGTTAATCTCTACTTTCCTAAGAACCTTTTTCAAGTTCATTATCCTTTTTATATCACTTATTACCATGTTACAAAAATTATGTAGTCATTTAAGTTAATAACGGTCGTTTTGTCGATCTTTGGTACTTGAGTCAACAATAAACTTCTTATAATTACAAGTTGTTTATGTGGTAGAATATCCATTATCTCCAGAATTATATTCATGATGTATATATCATATATATCATATATATCCAGTATATACATTCATTTATAATATTACATAACATTTAGAGGTAAGAAATGAAATGCACCGTTCATGGAGATGGTAAGCCGTACGTACGCATGAACGCTACTTTCATTTCTATTTAATATTTAATGGAATGAAATTATAATTATTTAAAAGTATACTATAATTAAAGTATAATATAATGTATAATACCATTTAATCCATCCTTTATACATCCCACATATGGCATTAACGATTCAAATCACTTTGAGGGGGCGGTAGTCCGCACTTCCTAAAATGAAAATATCGCGTTTAACCATAATGGAAACCATAAAGGTATGAAATAAATGAAATATACAGAAGATTAATTAAAACATAAATATATTATATATAATATATAAATATAGTGACATCTTAATGGCCACCTTTGAAGGTGTTATATGAGTGTTTAACAATCATCGTTTTGTGAGGCAGAAATTCACCATCCACAGAAACAGTATGTTTCTTAACCATTAGATGTAGGTGTGTGTAAGTGTAGCTCGAATAATTCTTATAAAAAAAATCCTAGTATATTGAGGATACTGGTGTGGTCACAAAATAAAATAATAAAAAGAGTTTAGGGGGTTGGAGAAGCAAAATAAAACAAAAGGACATTAGAGAAGACATTACCTTAAAATCAGGTAACTCTTTTTGATTTGAGCCAAAGGATTCCTTGGAAAGAATTATGCCCAAAGTGAGGCTTCTAAGAGTAATAGAGGGAAGTTGTGAGGGTATTTCGGTAGAGTTTGGCCGAGCCAAATGGCTTGGAAGGTGTGAATAAGGTGGTAGTGGTGGGGGCCTTTTATAAGAGGAGAGGAGGGGCACTCTTGGAAAGTAATGAAATGTTACTTTATTATATAATGATTTTCGGATTTTAAAGGTCCCAAAATTATATATTTCGAGGCTAAGGTGATAAGGGTTCTAAATATACTCATCCAATAGGCTTTGGAAAAGTGTAATTTTTAGATTTTACATTATCCTTTCATTTTATTAAAATTGTTAATTAATGAGGTAATCGCTGCATCATCATGGTGTCATTAAACATTTAATTTATTTAATGTCTAAAAATTATAAAAAAATATCATGATGTAGGAAATATCTTTATCTTTCTAATTAATATTTATAGTAAAAAATATGACTTGTATAACCCCATTTAAAATTTTTTTTAGTAAAACAACTCATGTTTGTGACATTTTTATTTTAACATTAAATAAAACGTTTTTAATGTCATTTTCCTACCAAAGTGGCCCCATGGGGTCCCCAAGTTGACCTATGGATTTCATGGGTCGGAAATGAATCATTAAATTGGGTTAGTACATGTGTAAAGGTAATTTCATATTATTATAACATTATCTTTACCTTAAATTACACTAATTACCTTTAATCGCGATTAATTATACTTAAAAGCTACTATTCACCAAAAAATTATTTTAATCCCATTGAACAAAAATTTTACTTCCTAATGACAACCATGTATGTCGGATTTTTGAAAATCAAAACATAGAAGTGGTAATGTTTCATTTAAACGAAAAATCAGTTTTTTAACTACCACTTAGTGGTTTCACTATTCATCAAAAATTGAAGTTTTTCAGAACAATGCCAAAATTTCACCCTAAGATATAATTGATATTAAAAATTCAAAAATGATGACTATTTCAAAAAATTACAAACATATAAGTTGCATTAATTAATTTTATAATTAATTCCCGTTGTCACAACAAATAACATGTTTCTAAGAAATAATATATATCAAAAGATTGCCAATTGTTTATGTCCAATTATAATGTGAAATTAATTATAATGACCACCATTGGATAAAATGGTAAAAATATATTCTATTTATACTTTAAAACAACTCAATAGTATAATTTATCACTATAAATTATTTTGATTAAAAAAGTTGTTTTTAAGTATTTTTCACTATTCATAAAAAATTGGAAGTTCTCAGAAAAATACCAAAAATTCAACATAGGCTAATTTCGATATTCCGAATCCAAAAATCAAGTCCATTTTAAAATATAAAATATATATAATTTTAAAAAGTGGGTATTACTATTCATAATGGTCATTTTGATTGGCCGCGGTGTGTTAGAATCTCGAACTTGCGTACAATGCAAGCTATTGCATTATTGAAAGAGAAGCGTATCGTGGAAGCATGGGGTGTTACCATCTCCCATCCTTCAATAAATTTCATCCTCGCAATTTGAAATTTTTGTTTGAAAATAAAAGGTTGAAAATAGGAAATACCTTTTTAGAAAACCCACATCAGAAATAAGGTTAATAAAATTTATCCTTAATAAGAGGGAAAGGGAAATGAAAAAGTCACCACCAAATTATGATCTCGATAAGGAGAAAATTGGTGGAAATTAGAGACATATAATTGGATAAAAAAAATAAATATTTGTAGGGAGTGATTGGGGTTATCAATCACAAAAAAGTGTAAAATTGAGGGCCTCAAGGCCTTCAATCTTTGTTGATTTAAAATATTATCAGTTCAACAAGACATAAGGTATTAGGATAACACATTTTTTGTTTTAATATCCCTTTACTAAAGTTTAAGAATTAATTTATTCATAAAATAAGAGATAGGTATATATATATATTTATTCTTGACAAGTAGAGTTTCAACCTTCAACTAATTTCTACCACAAACTCATCTTTTATTCAAAAGATAATAGAAGTCAAAAATATTATATTTATCCAAATCGTAAACGGTTAAAAATATTAACACATACCATTTAGATTAAGAAAACTATTTTGTAATAACCAGGGACTTCCTGTAGGCTAGTGGTAGGTAATAAAGGCCTGTCGTACTATGGTTATGGGTTCGATTCCTACAACTTTGTCCGATGCGACGGGTTATCCCCCAACCTGCAGGTTGTCCTTTTCCTAAAGATATAGTATTATAATATTCCAAAAATAATCTTCATAAATGTTTTAACCTTAAACAATAAAATCTAAAGTTCAACTTAATCCATTCTAACCTTTATAGTTATCCAAAATACATCTGTCCAGACTTTCTCTAAAAGGTCTCTAAATTCCAAAATCAATTGTAACATCAAATTCCCCAAATAAAGTAAAGTTTCTCTTATTGTCACATACTAAAAATATGATTACCTTAATCATATTAAAACCTTAATGAAAACAACAAGTACTGCTGTAAAATCCTTATATATATCACATTATTCTTATAACCATAATATAATCCTTGAGTCCAAAAGCTCCAAAACATTAATTATTCCACATCAACTGTAGTTACAGCATAAGATTGTCCTTGATCCCTTGGCCTTTTCTGAGGTAAGTTTCCCTGATGCTTAGGAAATTCATTTGCATAATGCCCAATTTCCCTACAATTTTAGCACTCAACATTGATAGCCCTTTTCTTTCCCTTGCAATCACGAGCCTGGTGACCTTTTTCTCTACATTTATAACAAAATCCCATTCCTTTTAGGAAAGTACCGGGGTGATTCTTCCCACAATTATCGCATAATGGAAAATCCTTCTTACCCTTTTTCCCTTTTTCTGTCTCTAGCTCCACCGTTTTCTTCTTCTCTTGCTTTACTTTATTGTCATAAGATTTAGAGAATTCCTTTTCTATCTTGATATAATTCGAGACTATATCTTCGTACGTTGAGAAATATTGTGATACTAAAGCTCGAAGGAGAAATGGTTTTAACCCATAAAAGAAACGATCAATATTACTTCTTGGGTTACGTATATAATCTACAACATGTCTTGCTAACCTTGTAAAGTTGGCCTCATACATTGCGACATTCTCATCCTCCTTCTGACTCAGACTCAGAAATTACATTTCCTTATCTGCTCGACGGTTATGTGGAAAGTATTTTTCTAAGAAAAGCTCTTTGGACTCTCTCCATTCCATACTTGATACTTCTTCATCTTACTTTGTGTTTTGAATCAGCGACCACCATTGATAAGCATCTCCAGTGAGGCGGTAAACTGCCATGACAACCCTCTCCCTTTCTCTACTCCCCAAGGCGTGGAATATTTTCTCTATGGATTTTATCCATTGCTCATCTACTAATGTATTTGTACCCCCATTAAATTTTGGTGTTTTTTTCCTCATGATGCGGTCTAAAATTGATCCCCCACGTTGCGGATCAGGGTGCTCCATACGAGTAAGGTTATTATTCAGAACCTGAGTGATTTGTCCCAGTATGGTAATAAGTTGATCAGCACCAGTTGTATCTCTAGCTCCACAATAATTATCTTGAGCAGGAGTGAAATCCCTACACGGAGTGGGTGCATTGATACAGTTTCCATTCCTCCCACTAGGAGCCGTTTCTAAACAATGGCATAAACTATTTTATTTTATGAATTAAAATACATAATTACAAACTTGCAAAACACTTAACATAAGTTGAAATATTTATGGATATAATCCATAATCATAAAAAGAACTATTTTCTTTGAGGCATTATATACTCATAAACCCTTCATAATGGTTTTTAATGAAAATGAGAATTATCCTAAGCATACCCCCCAGGAGTGTCACAACCAAGAGTGAAGCAAGTCCTGTTGTCGTGCACCAGTTCCCATTCGAGTCTAGCTCAAAGCGGTGTTTTAGGGTTTTACCCCTAGGTACATCTGTGCCAGAGCCGCCTCTACCTGCTCGTATTTAGACGGGGATGTATTGCACGGAAAATTCAAAAAATCTCTATAATACCAAAATTCTAGGAAGTTCTTCTATACTAATCCTCAAAGTCTATCTTATGGATATGAGCTCAAATTAGAGTTTATCTAAATCTAGCTTCCAAGGTTATTACTAAACTGCCTCTCATACCAACTGTAATGCCCCGACCCCAGTTACCCAGAGTCAGTGCATTATTGCATAACATTGGCATGATCACAAAAGATCAAGTCTCGAAAGACCGATTAGTTTAGTAGCCTTGGAAACACTAGATACAATCATAAATGTTACATTACATCATAAAATGAAAAATAAAAATAACATAGACTCCATAGTCCACACTTCTATCCCCTTCATACTATCCCTATAGGTCAGTCATAAAATATTTCTTCACATCCTGGGAAAAATAAAACATTGAAAGGGGTGAGCTCAGATGCTCAGTAAGGATAACAATATAGCGGAAGCTTTCATAAATAAACATAAACATTTAAGGAAATGTATAAATAAAACAAAAGCCTTTTAAACTTGAACATCAACATAATATGGAAAAAGTAAAATGAGATAATTCCATTTACTTATTCACATGGATATTCTACTGATTGAATAATCACATGCAATATCAATAACCACTTTCATAATGATGGAATGCATAATTCCATACTATCATAACCACATAGCCAAGGCCTCATGCCAAGAATACAAATAAGATTTTTTCAAGGTCTCGTGCCAGGACACTAGTTTGTCTCATGAGACCTACTGATGCATCGAGGAGCTATAGCGGGCTCCACCAGTCACTTATTAAGTCCAATGCATTCCTCATATGAACAGGTTTAAACATATCATAAACCATAACATAATTGTATCACATAAAACATGCATAAAGGAAACATAAGATTTCCACACTTCAATCACAAGATATCAATACAACAAATTGATATAATAAAAACTTTATCAAAACCATTTTCAATACCAAAATAAAAGAAAAGTAAAACATGGTATTTATTTTTCTTTTAAAAAAAGTTATGGCTTATAGAGGAAGCCGAAACTCAAATAATAGTCACGACGGTGGAGAAGTCGTTGTCGCCGCATACGTAAGAAAAAACATTCCTTTTTTAGTTTAGTAAAAATGCTTCGTATAAAAATATTCTTTTTGAATAAAAGTAAATGTCAAAGGGGTTTATACACCGTATAAAGGAAAGTTGTGTATAAAACCAAATATGCCTCAATGAAAGGAGATTGAGACGATGTCCCTTACAAAGATCATATTTTTTAAATAAAATAGATCTATTATGTGTATTCACTATAAGTACAAATAAAGAAAGTACAAATACAATATAGTACATAATAATATCATTACATAATTTTAAAGTAGGAGATTAACCCAAAGAATGGAAATTGGGTTTAGAAGTTCCCTTACCTTGTGTCTGACTTGACTCGACCGTTATTTAACCTCATGAATAATAAACTAGAGTAAATATTTACTTTTTTAAGAACCTTTTTCATGTTCATTATCCCTTTATATCACTTTTTACAATGTTAGGAAAATTATGTAGTCATTTAAGTTAATAACGGTCGTTTTGTCAATCTTTGTTTCTTGAGTCAACAATAAACTTATTATAATTACAAGTTGTTTATGTGGTAGAATATCCATTATCCCCAGAATTATAATCATGATGTAGATATCATATATATCATATATATCCAGTATATAAATTCATTTATAACATTACATAACATTTAGAGGTAAGAAATGAAATGCACCGTTCATGGAGAGGGTAAGCCGTACGTACGCATGAACGCTACTTTCATTTCTATTTAATATTTAATGGATTGAAATTATAATTATATAAAGGTATAATATAATTAAAGTATAATATAATTTATAATACCATTTAATCCATCCTTTATGCATCCCAAATATGGCATTAACGATTCAAATCACTTTGAGGGGGCGGTAGTCCGCACTTCCTAAAATGAAAATATCGCATTTACCCATAATGGAAACCATAAAGGTATGAAATAAATGAAAAATACAGAAGCTTAAGTAAAACATAAACATATTATATATCATATATAAATATAGTGACATATTAATGGCCACCTTTGAAGGTGTTATATGAGTGTTGAACAATCATCGTTTCGTGAGACAGAAATTCACCATCCACAAAAACAGTATGTTCTTTAACAATTAGATGTAGGTGTGTGTAAGTGTAGCTCGAATAATTCTTATAACAACATCATATTATATTTAGGATACTTGTGTTGTTACATAAGAAAATAATAAAAAGAGTTTAGGGGTTTGGAGAAGGAAAATAACACAAAAGGACATTAGAGAAGACATTACCTTAAAACAGGGTATCTATTTTTGATTTGATCCAAAGGGTTCCTTGGGAAGAATTATTCCCAAAGTGAGGATTCTAGGAGTAAGAGAGGGAATTTGGGAGAGTATTTGGGAAGAGGTTGGCAGAGACAAATGGCTTGGAAGATGTGAATAAGGTGGTAGTGGTGGGGGCCTTTTAAAATAGGAGAGGAGGGGCACTCTTGGAAAGTAATGAAATGTTACTTTATTATATAATGATTTTCGGATTTTAAAGGTCCCAAACTTATATATTTCGAGGATAAGGTGATAAGTGTTAGAAATATACTCATACAATAGGCTTTGGACAAGTGTAATTCTTATATTTTACATTATCCTTCCATTTTATTAAAATCGTTAATTAATGAGGTTATCGCTGCATCATCATAGTGTCATTAAAAATTTAATTTATTTAATGTCTAAAAATTATAAAAAAACTATCATGATGTAGGAAATCTTTTTATATTTTTAATTAATATTTATAGTCAAACATATGACTTGTATAACCCCATTTAAAAATTGTTTTAGTAAAACAACTCATGTTTGTGACATTTTTATTTTAACATTAAATAAAAAGTTTTTAATGTCATTTTCCTACCAAAGTGGCTCCATGGGGTCCCCAAGTTGACCCATGGATTGTCTTTGTCGGACATGACTCATCCAATAGGGGTAGGACATGTGTAAAAGTCATTTCATATTATTATAACATTATCTTTACCTTAAATTACACTAATTACCTTTAATCGCGATTAATTAAACTTAAAAGTTACTATTCACCAAAAAATTATTTTAATACCATTGAACCACATTTTACTTCTTAATGAAAACCATGTATTTCGTATTTTTGAAAATTAAATCACAGAAGTGGTAAAGTTTCATTTAAACGAAATATCAGTTTTTTAACTACCACTTAGTGGTTTCACTATTCATCAAAATTGAAGTTTTTCAGAACAATGCCAAAATTTCACCCTAAGCTATAATTGATATTACAAATTCAAAAATGATGTGTATTTTAAAAAATTCCAAACATATAAGTTGTATTAATTAATTTTATAATTAATTCCCACTGTCACAACAAATATCATGTTTTTAAGAAACAATATATATCAAATGATTGACAATTGTTTATGTCCAATTTCAAAGTGAAATTAATTCTAATGACCACCATTGGATAAAATGGTAAAAATATATTCTAATTACACTTTAAAACCACTAAATAGTATAATTTATCATTATAAATTATTTTTATTAAAAAAGTTGTTTTTAAGTATTTTTCACTATTCATAAAAAATTGGAAGTTCTTAGAAAAATACCATAAATTCAACATAGGCTAATTTCGATATTATGAATCCAAAAATCAAGTCCATTTTGAAATATAAAATATATATAATTTCAAAATGTGGGTATTACTATTCATAATGGCCATTTTGATCGGCTGCGGTGTGTTACAATCTCAAACTTACATACAACGCAAGCTATTGCATTATTAAAAGAGAAGCATGTCGTGGAAGCTTGGGGTGTTACATAAGGGATACCATAAAAATATTACATGTTTTAACTATTTATTTTTATAAACTCTTTCCTCCACTAAAATATTCATTAATTTATTTTATGGATTTAGTTTTATAGAACTTAGTAAGTTATAAATGAAATATTATGTCTCTTTTTACTTATTTTCATAGGATTTAAAATGCAACATTTTAACATATTTTATATATAACATTTTTAATTTATTTAAAAAGGGGAAAAAGGAATGTTATATATTAACATTTACGATGAAAATGTATTTTCCCATAGCGAGAACCATTTATTGATATTTTTCATACTTTATAAAAATATATATTTTATTCAAATAAAAACACTCTATACTAGGAATTTTATTTTTGATAATTTGATTTTAATGGAAATTGATATATTAATATCCTAGAAATTTCTGTGTATGGGTTAAAAATTATATTTTTCTGGTTTGATAATGGAAATTCATTTCTATATCTGATTCCTTCATGTTATGATCCTTGAAAATTATTTCTAATGAATATGGATCTTGATGTGTCACGTGATGATGAGCAATATTGATATAATTCATGATGATGGGTGATCCTATTATAGCTCCACAATTAATTGGGTAATGAATATATTATCTATAAAATTTTGTTATAAGATGATTGTATTAGTTATTTCACTCGTAAGGGTTCTTATAATGCGTCATGTATTTATTTAATCAATATTGATTTGCAAGGAACATATATGAATTTTATATAGTTTTTGAAGAGTTTTAATGGAAATCGTTTCATTTGAAAAAGTAATATAATTATATTTTTTAAAGGAATTATTATGCCATTTAAGGGTAAAATTAAATTTCCATTAGAAAAAAATTACATGGTTTAATTTTTTCAATAAACCTTTATTAATATAATTTTTCCATTATTTTTTTATTATGTGTTTTTAAAAATAAATAGGGCCATAAAGCTGATTTAATGTGAAAGTAAATTATTATTCCAACTCAAAATTTATTACATCATCGGAAAATAGTATTTTATAATATATTATTTTTAAAATTTAAAAATAGTTTTTTAATTTCTTTTTTATTTAAATTATTTGTATTTTTGTTCTCATCATATGTTTTCAAATAGATTTCATACATTTTATAGTTGAGTAGGAACAAGTAAGATTTAAATTTTAGAATCGTAATCATTTTTCCAGAAATGATGATATATATTATTTCAAAAGTATTGTATTGTGGGAAAATTGATAATAAAATGAAGTAACTATCATTTAATATATGGGTATATTTATATAAAACTTATAAAAAAATTATATGAAAATTTAATTTCAGGTCATTAGAGTTAGTGTCAAAGAAATAGTGTAGATAATTTTGTATTCTATGATAAAATAAGTAAATACCCATGATATATTCTATATTATGAATATATTGATATATAGTTTTAGGATTACCACGTTTCATCATCTAAAAAATTAATTTTCAGGGTAGTTTTTCAAAAAGGAAATAGGGAAGCTAGATTGGGAAGAAATCAAGAGGAAAATATCCTTCCAAATTTAGAACTAGAAATGTTTTGAATTAGAATAAGTCAGATTGTTATTGTGACGAATTAGTTGAACCAATATATAAGATGTAGTTCTATCCCAGGGGGAGTTCATCCATTTTCTCTACAAATGAACTTTTCTATAGTAGATAAATTCCTAAAATAATAATCTCCATAATTAAGTGGCTCATCTTTCCATGTGATAGCTAAAATATGTTTTAAAGACATAGAGAAGATATTTAAAGTCAAGGGTTATTGATATCATCAAAATGTAACACTTTGTATTTACCATTTTGAATTTGAAGTATATCAATAGTGTACAATGTTTAATATACATAGATAATTAGAATAGATGCATACCATATAATAGAAAAATTTTAAGGAACCGTTCATTGAGAAATATTTTCCACCTATTGTATAAAACAATAGAGAAAATAAATTAACGTAAATTAGAAAGAAAGAGAAATATTTAGTTTCCTGGTATAAAGAAATCATCAAATGATTATCAAGGTATGAACCCTATATTTTCTAAGACCCTAATAGTAAAATTAATCACTTTTACTTAGGATTTAATCAAAGATATCGAACAGAAATAGATTACCATGAATTAAAAATTTATGAGAAACATGTTTGATGTGATGAAAAATTGTAAATATAGATTTTTTATAATAAATTTTTTTATGAAAACAAGATAAATAAAAGGTCTATATTGGATTAAATGGATATAAATCCATTAATAAAATCCAAGGGTATGAGAATAATTTATCTAACATTTGTTTAGATTTGTAAAAACAGCACTAGATAATGTCTTATAAAATATAGGAATTGTATTTTATGTGGAATGTTTGGGAATATTGGTCATGATAGAAAATAAAATAATCACAAAAAATACACAAGTTCAACATTTTTATGCATTAATTGTAATCAGATGGGTGATTATAAGAATAATTTTCCAAAAATATGAATAATGGGTAGAAATAATCCGGATCAAAAATAGAAAGGTGTGGCTAAATCCTTGGTTAGTACTTCGGCATATGTTTAACCATCCAACAATTTGCAGACATGTACATTACTTATTTATTAATATTATGAAAATATATTCCATTATTCAAGGTATAAAAACTCCATAATTTTTGAGAAATTTTATAATAAATTCAAAATATTATATCATGAAATGAATCTATAAATTTTGGAAAAAAATTCAGAGGGGTTTATTTTTGAAAAAAGAAACATATAATAGTCATTTTATTATTTCGTGTGGAAAGGCTAAACCTACAAACCTTGTTTCTTTTACCCAGGTAGAGTTTTACATTTTTTTGGGCATGGATTTGAATTCCATTTACCATGCTAATGAGTTTCAACTTAATACGCAATTGAATTCATACCTTTGATAACACATCGATAAGTTGAGATACTATTAAAATATGTAAATGAATGTTATTTTTTCCCATATTGATGACAAGATAGATAATACTTATATCTATTGTGTCCCTATGGTGAATGAATATCTAGATCTATTTCCTAATAATTTTCAAATATTATACCAGAATTAGAAGTTGATTTTATTTGATGACGAAGTTCATTATGTTAGGAAAAAGTAAAAAATTCCCTTATCCTGTGGATGAAGTAAAATCAAGAGAATTGATAAATTAGTAATTTAAGTTTCTATATAATGGTTTCAATCATCCATGAAATTCACCATAAAGTGATAATATTTTATTTTTTAAACAAAAATATGGTTTAATGAGACCATACATTTAATATATATCCCTAAAGAACTTCATTTTTTGAACAAGTATCATTTCCATTATATAAAGAATTTTTTTTAATTAGCTCCAAGGAGAAAATTATTTTTAAAGGATTGTTCACAATTTAGAATACCATCTGTTTAGGGTAAAGGAATAAATTTATTAAAATATATTCTTTTTTAGTAGATACTACCATTATGATTTTTATGTTATAACCTTTGGTTTGTCTAATGAACTAATAGTATTCATGGAATTTATGAATAGGTTTTTCCAAGAATATTTGGATAGGTTTTTAGTTTTATTTATTGATGATATACTGGCATATTATACAAGGAATATATCATTGGAGATTCCTAGGGTTTTTTTCAAACCATGATTGAAAATAAGTTATACATAATAATTTTTAATTGTGAATTTTGGTGGTAATGAATTTCTTTCCTCGCTATTATTTTTTCCAAAACTAGCATAATTTTTTACCCTACTAAAACTAAATATCTTCAATAATTTTAAAGTCCTAAAAAATTTATATAAATTCATTTTATTCTTTTATTAGTGGGTTACTATCGAATAATAATGAAAAAAATGATGATTATCTTACCAACTAACATTTTTAACTCAAGGAATTAAAATCATATAGACAAAAAGAGTGTGATGATGGTTTCCTGTGAATGAAATCAAGATTATTGAATGTTCCAACTTTTTACATACCCTCTAGAAATGGATAATTTTTCATCTATAATGGTACTTTATTAGAGGGACCTGTATTCATTCTAATGCATGATGATTAGGTAATTTACCTTTCTTTGCGTTAACTAGAACATCTTGAGTAAACTTTTCCTCTACATGATCTGTAATTAACTATTGGATTTTAATTTAAAATTTAGAGACATAATTTATATGGTGTAATGTGTGAAATATATATTTATCCAAAAAAATAAGTATATATTCACTCATAAAGTGTTTCACATGTGGTAGAAAATATATCTTGAATTGATTAAGAATTATGAACGTATGATTCATTACCATAATGGATGTGAAAAAAAAGTATTTGATTCTATGAATTTGAAATATAATGATACATTAACCATGTTACATTTGGAAAATAAAACAGTGGTTGATGAATTTATGAATTTTGGGATTGAAATTTCTCATGTACAAATATACTCTAGTTTGATTCATGTGTTAGTACAATCGTCAATCTCATTAAAATTTTTTCATGATTAGAGAAGGATACTATTTTACAAGAAAGGGTGAAATATTTTAATAGGATTTAGTTTCTAGTGTATAATTGTTAGGATGATGAATCGATAAAATATAGAGAACTAATAAGTGTTCCTTAAGATTTCAATTTGAAATGATAATTTCGGAGTGAAGCTCAATTATACCTAATTTACATTCATCGAGGAAGAACGAGGATGTAAAGTGACCTTTGTGACTATTACTTATGGGTTGGACTGAAGAGATATATTTTTGAATTTAATATGAAATTATTGAATTTTCATTAGATTAATTAAGAGAAAAAATTCTCAACGTCATTGCTTCAACTTTTTCAACTGCCAAAATAGAAATCGAAAAATATAACCATGTAATTCAAGGTAGGATTTCCAAAGACATCCCCAGGTAATAATGAAATTTATTTTATTCTAGATCAGAAAACTAAATATTCACATTTCTTTCTGATTTTTGATATTGTATCTTTATATATTATTTCTCAAATTTACTTCATGTAAATAATAAAAATACAAGGAGTATATTTTTTCATTTTATCTGACTATGATCATAGATTTATTTCTAATATTAATAAGGGCCTCCAAATGTTAGTGATATTGCACTATGTTTTTGTAGAACATTTTATCCATAATCTGATTTATAGATAGAGGAAACAATTTTATAACTACATTGCATGATTAAATATTTTATAATAAATTACATGGGAAGATGTGATCAACATATTTCATTAGTTGAATTTTTTTATAATAGTGTATTTCACCCTTGTATATAGATAGATCCTTTTTTGTATTATAAATAAAGTTGTTCCAAACTCCATCTTTTTGGGATGAAGAACGTTAAAGAAACATGGTAAGACCATAATTAGGTGAAGAAAAGGTTGATAAGGTGAAGTTTATGTTGCAACATATGGGGATTTCTAAAATTATGAATAAATGTGATATAGATATCCAGAGGAATACTATTTTATTAGAGGTAAGTGATAATATGCGTTAAAAGTATCTACATGGGAATGTATTATGTGTTTTCGTAAAAACCAAATCTAAGACTATAGTTCATGGGACTTGATGAAATCTTGGTGAATTTTGGATTAGCTTCATATCAACTAGCTTTGCTTTTATTTTTATCTCCAGTATATGATTAATTTCATGGTCCATTGTTCATAAAATACATGTCAAATGTGTCCCCTCATTTGAGACTCGAAGTGGTTTAGATAGAAGGAAACCTTTCTTACAATGAACAATATATCCATATACTCAACCATATGGAATTTTTTTTATTAAATAATTTGATTCACAATGTTGCGTTCAATTGAGAAAACATATGATTGAACAACCGTTATGAGAATCTAAAAAAGTTATGAGGGAAAGATATACATAATTGTTTTAGTAATTAATAAAATAGAGAGGATGTAATTTTCAAAGGGGGAAGTATATAAAATCTCATTTTTTGTTAACATAAATATTTTTTTTAATTTTAATTTATTATATTCAATATATTTATATTCAATATAATAATATTAGGTAATTTTTTCCATCAAAAGAAAAAATATTTATTTTTAACAAAATCTAATTTTCATCTATTATATTTTTTTTGTAAAATAATTATTTTTAAATTATGTAATTTTAATTATAATTATTTAACTCTATTATTCAATTCATCATTTCAAAACTATATTAATAATAATTTTTTTAGAATTTTCAAAAAAGGATTATTTATCAAAGAATAATGAAAAATATTGATTTTTATTCAAAACTAAAATTTGTATTCATGTATTAATAAAGTGAAATTAAATTTTGGATTAGTTTATAATTTTTATTATCTCATTCTAATATAAAAAATAAAATATTTTTATTTGGAATTAATTTTACACATTTAGCTGATATAATTGCATTTTTATAGTTAAAAGATCATTTTTATGAAAACCCAGTTTTTGTTCTGTCTTGTGGGATTAATTTTATACAATTTTTTTTTTAAAAATTGAACTATATTTTTTAAATTAAATTAAATATTTGGAATCATCATAATTAATATTATGTGATATATATGACTTATTTTTTTGTTATAATGACTTATAAAAACAATAAAAATATGTAACCATGGTTAATATTAAAACATGTTTACTATAAGTTAAACATAAGTGATTAGGGAAAATGTACTAGAAACACATATAAACCCTATTTAATAAAACAATTTATACCTTACCTCATCTATTAATCATAAATGGTCAATTTTGGATCCACATGGCTTTAGTAACAAATTAATACATTTTAATCATTTAAAAAAATTATGCTCTCCCCTCCCCTGCTAATAAAATCACACCCCATGTCCTCTCATATCCACAAATTATGAACATTCTTGTTGGAAAAATATTTACCCAAATTAATTTCTAACATCCCTACCCACATACTAGATTTCATGGTTTTTTCAAAAAACCATCATAGGATGGATTTACGTATAAACCTAAAGTAGTTGTCCAAAAAAGAGGTATAGATCTTAACTGAGGATTTTTGTTTTATTTCAACATAACTCCATAAAATATTATTCAATAATTATGAAATAAAAACACCACTACATTTAATATAATTATAATTTTTTATTTTGGTTATATAACATTTATTCATGTCCTTTTTCAATCAAATGGGAAATAGAACCATTGTTCTTATGTACAATGAAATACTATCTCATATATAGATGTAATTAATTTTTCATTATCACCTATCATGGATGGTTTTAGTGATAAATTTAGTACATATATATGATATTAATTAAATATTTATCATTATTTTAGTATAATATATTTATTTTTTCTTTTCCTACAACCGATCAAAAATAATGATGTGTTTTGTGGGTACGTGTACATTACCACCTCGATAGAGTGATTCGATTTATTTTTCATTACAATATGACATGGATGTTTTATGTAAGGCAATATAGATAAATTATATTATATTTAAGATATAATAAAAAATATATAATGATAGTGTAATTCATAACTTATTTCTCTCATGTTCATTGAAAAATAGAAATGGTACTTCTGCATACATATGATTTACCGTCTCCATGATTGTAATTTCATTCAGTTTTCATAACCATAAGTCAATTTTAGTTATAAAATTAACATTTACGTCTAAAAGAATTATTATTTAAATATTATTATTACATATATTATGTAATAATTAACTATTTGACCATATTTAACCTACAAATATCAATTTAAAAATTCTAGTCAAATATCCTCAAAATATATGACGTGAATTTAATTTACTATGTAATTTAGAATATCATTGTAAATAATAAAATAAAATGAATACAAAACAAAAAAAAGTTATTAATCAATTAAATAATTAACATTATTTTATCATTTATTTTTATACTAAATGTATTTGATGAGTCTGATTTGTGGTAAGATACACTTTACATGAAAAACATATTTTAATTATTTTAATATTTTATTATATATATATATATCATCGATGTAAATTTTCTTAAAATTAATTTATGGTATTATTTTTTTTAAAAAATTTAATTATAAATGAAATTTTATATCTCCTAATACATTTATTAATAGGTTTATAAATGAATATTTATATATATTTTACATGGAATGTTTTAAATTTATGTAGAAAGGGAAAAAACAATGTTATATTTTAGTATATACCGAAACCTATTTTCCTACACCTATACCAATTATTTGATATTTTTATTCCATAAAATTATTTTTTTATTATTCAAATAAAAAAATATCATTCCCTTTGTTATAGGAGTTTAGTTTTAATATTTTGGTTTTAAGGTATTGGGATATATCAATATCAAAATTGTTTTTTCATATGGGTTCACAAGTATATTAATAAATATTTGATGATGAAAATGTAAACTTTTATGTGCTTATTGCATGGTATAGTTCTTTAAAATTGTGTATGATGATGCATGAGACACATATGTCTCATGATGATCAGTGATCCCAGTATATCCCATGATTATGGGTAAGCCAAATTTAACCCTAAAATTTATTGCGTAATTATTAATTTCTACGGAGAATTATATTGGATGTCACCTGTATTATTTACTCAACTTGTAAGAGTTATTTTTTGGTCTCTTTTATGGATTCTATGAGGATGATTTTCCGAGTAACCTAAATGAATTTTTAATTCTTGATAATTATTTTTTATGGAAATCATTTTATTTAAAAAGGTTTGATAATGACCTTTTTATTTAAAGGTAATGTTATTTCCTTTTGGGGTAAAAAAGGTAAGTTTTTATGATAATTATTTTAATGGGTTTTAATTTTTTCCAAGGAACCATAATTATTATGAATTTTACATTATGTTTTGATCTAATTTTTTTTATTCAAAACATTGTGTAGTAAAGTTGATTTCATGTCGAATTAATTGATTATTTCAGATCAAAATTTCTTATATTAAATAAAAACACTATTTTATAATATCAAGATTTTAAAATTTATTATCTATAAATTACCCAATCCAAGTATCCCAGAGTTAGTGGTTAATTTTATAAATGTTCACCATATAAAAGGAATAACATCCTACATGATCAAAAACTTTAGTATACTTGAAAAAAATATATGCATCCTTGAATTTCACATTAAATTTGAACTTATAAAATAAAATAGTATTTTATTTTAGAGAACCATTATTACCTTTACCATATACATATATATCAATCATAATACTCTTCCTATAATCCAAGGGAAAATAAATTTATGAATTGTGTGAGCTCTGATGCTTAGTAAGGGTATTTGTACAACCAAATGTATCATTAATAAATATAGAATAATTAATATGGAATAGAATATAAATATAAATACATTTCATTTAATAAATAACCTAATCAAAAAAATAATATTATAGGAAAAATGATAATTAAATAGTTCTTTAAAATAATAAAATTATATTTAAATTTATCCATGGATATTATAACTAATCAAATAATCACATGTACAAAAATAAATAATCTCATAATGAGTGAATACAAAATGTCACACATTATAAACATACCATAAAATCATCATGCCGATTTATGATACATAACTATGTAAGGTCTTGGACAAATACTGAAACTAGTTTGTCTCATGAGACATACTGATACATCATGAGGCTATAGAGAGCCTTGGCCATCACATAATAAGTCCAATGCATTCCTCATATTACATAGATGAAACATAATAAATGTAAACACTCATATTGAAAAATTATCAAATGAAATGTTAATACTATTATAAATCAATAAACATAATTATAAAAAATTCATTGTAATATTAAGAGTGGTATAAAAATATTACATCCCGAGTCAAATAGATCATAACCCATAGAGAGAAATAATTTTGATGGTATCATTATGACATATTCCTAGTTTACTCTATGTAAAATAAGGGCTTTTGTCATTTATGTATATAAATACCAGAAAATTTAATTTAAGAGCATTATTAAGGAAAATAATCAATTCACATTGAAAATCACTTTTAAAAACTAAAATATCCACAATATTAGAAAAACTATTTTCTTTTAGAATAATAAAAGAAACCTATAATGGAAGATTCAAATAAATGATTGGTCAATATGGAAGGAAATATTTTATGTTTAGTAAGTTAAAAAAATGTTACATTTTACATATTTAGTAAAAATAGAAAACTGAAATCACTCATAAAATGAAGGGAATATTTATTTTGAAAATATTTCAATGAATTAAAAAATTAAAAAATTTGAATTTTTAAATTAATTGGAGAATATTCAAAATATTTATTAAAACATTATTAAAATACATTGGCAAGGGAAAAATAGTATATTTACTGAAGAAATATATAAAGTAAATTTTAGGTAAAAAAATTATTTTGGTCTTCTTATTTTTTAAAAGAGGATAAATTGAAAAGAAAAACATACAATTCATCATAATAATTACAGGATATAAAAATATAGTTTTGTTAAGATAGAAATTTAAAATTATTTCCCTAGTTGTAATATAAACATAGAAAATCATGAATAATGATGAGATTATGAAATAAACCATTACTACTTTGGTAACATTTGAATCAAAGCAATGATGAAATGAAAAACATAACATGAAAAACAAAATTCAATAAATTTAATAGTGATTCATGATATATCATATCAAATTTTATTTATATACACCACACACAAAAAATAATATGATAATATGTAGTATGTATCATGGAAGTGATAGTGAGACAAGAAACTCTTACCTTATGTCATATTTCCTACATACATGTTTGAAAATACTTTATAATAAATATAGGATTATTATTACTAAATTAATAACCTATAATATTATATATCATGCCATATATTATTTTCTTATTACTTTTTATAACCAGTTTATTAATTATTAATTATTAAAAAAATTATTCTGGGTGATAACTACATTATTTTTCATGTATGTTTTGGTTTGATAAATTTTGTATTTATGATTTTATAGTGGTTATATAATAACCATATATATTTTAATTATATAAATATATTGTATATTTAAATTATATTTATTTCATGTAATCTATAAAAGTATGATAGAAAATTTTATTACACTAATCATGGAGATGGTATTTCGTACGTACACATGAATTTTGATTCCATTTTCAGAATGTATGGAATAAAAGAAAGGTAAATAGTATTTATACAATAAATAATAATTATTATATCATTTATATCATATATATAAATTAAATAATTATTACAGAAAATGAAAAACAAAAGCAAAAATTATTTTGTATCGTTACGTGGTGGCAGTAGTCCACACGTAGGCATGATGGATGTTATCATTTTCCAAAGGATTGAATATAAGAAAGTGGATGTCATATAAAAATTTCAAAATAACTAAGGTATCAAAAATGTCATAAATATAAATTAAATCCCTCATGTTATCAATCCATGATAGACCGTGATCAGAAATTGAATACATCAACTCACCAGACAAAATTCCTCCATACACACGATGATGATATTGTTTCTCATTTAAGGGAAGAGGGGATAGATTTGTGTTATTACACTAAAAAAAACATAATACCATAAAAAATATTTTTTTCCATTTTTTTATCATATTTCAAGAATATTTTGATTTTGTTTTAGATGAAATAAAATGAGGATGCATGGCTAAGAACGATACCTATTCCGTAGATAACCTCTTTAGGTTTACACCTAAAGCCTTCTCCAAATGGTTTTCTTATCATACCTAGTACTCAAGGTCAGGAGGATGGACTTACGGA
Organism: Viscum album; assembly: GCA_963277665.1. Taxonomy (NCBI): domain Eukaryota; kingdom Viridiplantae; phylum Streptophyta; class Magnoliopsida; order Santalales; family Viscaceae; genus Viscum; species Viscum album. Next base: position 2,097,379,230 of record OY728132.1, on the reverse strand, counting down.
TAGTTTCTATATAGGTATTATATTAACCATAGTGTTATTTAAGTGTGGATAAGATATGATTAGGGGTTTCTTTATATAAGTTGTAGAGAGGACAAACATGAGATATTTGAAAAGAATAAAATATACCCAAGTTTTACACACACAAAATGGACTGAAAAGAAAAAATTACCAAAACATATATGATATATTTTATTAATATGTAAATTCAATATTAATTAAATTAATTAATAGGTTATTTTGAACCATGTATTTTTAATTTAACACTTGAAATAACCATTTAATCATAACTCTGGTAACTAATTTTTCCCATTTTTACTATTCAATATGAAAACATTAAATCAAAATTTTTACCTAATAGTTATTATTTTCATTAAAAATATGGAATAGTTTACCAAAATAAATTAATAAAAGTTTCATAATTTAATTTAAACATAAATAGGAAAACATGTCTAAAATCACTATTTCCCAAACAAATGTTTCCATTAGTATAAAAAGTTTTCATATCAAAACATAACAGAAAATTGATTCAAATTACCTAAATTAGATTAATTGTAATGTAATTTAACTGACATTAATTTAAAAAAATATTATTCTTCCAATCAGAATTTAGTTTTCATTAAAAATCATTATTTTTCATTATTCTTTGAAAAATATTATTTTCAAAAAATTCTACAAAACTCACTATATGATAATTTTTACATTTTGGTTTTAAAAAATAAGTTTAGTATTTAAAATAAATTTTCTATAAGTTGAAAATTTTAATTTTAAAATATGTGAAAAACAAAACAAAATCACTTTTTTGAAAAATTATATTTTTCAGAAAAATATTCCTTTTCCTGTCAGATGATTTCTATTTTTATTATTAATATATTGATAATAAATGAATTTGTTTTATAGATGTAATTTTTTTTATAACTTAGTAAGTACTATTAAAATCCTCCAATTTAGCATCATGGGAATAATAGTATACCATATTATAGATCATATAGACATCAGGTTGAGTGTATTGTGATTTATCGAAGATGTTAAATTTATTTAACAAAAAAATAAATTAATGTCTCTGGATGTCACATTCTACCCTCATATGAAAAATTTCATCTTTGAAATTTCCATAATGTCTCATTTAAAAAATATTTGGGAATTTCTTCATCATAACTTCCTTAGGTTCTCACATTGCCTCGTATATCATATAATTTCTCCAAATTACCTTAACAAGATGAGCCAGCTGATTACTCAACACTTATTCTCTAGTTTCATGAATCTGGATAGTATCTTTATTTAATGATATATCAGGTTATAATTATACTTCTTTATAGGTGATCGCATATATTTGGTCTTACATGTACCTTATTATAAAGATATATAGAACATGTAACACCCCAAGCTTCTACGGTACGCTTCTCTTTGAATAATGTGATAGCGTGTGTTGTACGCAACACCGAGTTCTAACACACCATAACTAATCAAACTAGCCGTTATGAATAGTAACACCTACTTTTTGAAATTATATATATTTTATATTTGAAAATGAACTTCATTTTTGGATTCGTAATATCGAATTTAGCCTAAGGTGAAATTTTGGTACATTTCGGATAACTTTCATATTTTGATGAATAGTGAAAATTACTAAATTTTAATTAAAAACAACTTTTTTAATCAAAATAATTAATAGTGATAAATTATGAATTTGAGTGGTTTTAAAGTATATTTAGAATATATTTTTACCATTTAATATAATTTTGGTCATTGGACATAATTTTACAATTAAACCGAACATAAACAAGTGTCAATCTTTTGATAGTTATTATCTCTTAAAAACACGCTTTTTGTTTTGACAGCGGGAATTAATTTTAAATTAATTTCTGCCACTTCAGTGTTTTGAATTTAGGAAAATGGATTCCATATTTGGAATCAGGATTTTCAAATTGTGTAAATAGGTAACTTTTATTTTTAGACATTTTGAATAATTACTGCGGTAAATATTTTATTTACCATGGTTAAGGGTAAATCCGGTAAATAAGGGTTAACAAAATAATATTATAATAATACTAAATTACCCTAAAACGTGTCTTAACCCTATTGGTTGATACATGGTCGACCATGGGAATCTTTGGGTGTATTTTGGGACCCCATGGATCCACTTGTAAGTGATAATGACACTTTATTTTAATTTAGTTAAAATAAATACAAAAATGACACAAGCATATATCTTTTAGAACAACAATTGTTACATAGTGTTATATATGTTGGATTTTAGATTATAAATATTCATTAGAAAGCTAAAAATATTTCCTACATAATGATATTTTATTTATAATTTTTAGACATTAAATAATTTATTTTATATATGACACAATGATGATGCAGTAATTACTATAATAGTGAAAAATTAAAATAATTGATATTATAAATATCCAAATAAATATAATATGAAACTTTTAATGAATTAAACTAATTTTCTAGGATAATATGATATATTAGGATTGATTTAATTGACTTTTTTCGAAGTAATCAATCTGTTATGAGTTTCACAAAAATCAACTATTGAATAGTGTCAAAATTGACATAAAAGAGTTCTTAAAACAATATTATATTATTAATTGATATTAAATTCCTAAAAATCTAAGGTTCGGCCAAGAGACTTATATCATGATAGGTTCATCATTAATGTACCACTTGGGAGTCGCTTGGATGTATATAGAAAGTTTATTAACCATATTATATAAAAATACAAAGAGACATTGTAAAAGTGAAACTAATTAACTAAGAGTTAATACTTAAAGATAAGGTTAATATAAGTACCCAAACCTGTCTAAATTCTATTGGTTGAGTGGTTTTCGACCTATTCCCACCTTAACCTTTGAATAATAAACTTTGGAGCCTTTAGACACCGAATATGAATTTATTATAAATTAATATTTCTAACTTTTCCAAAGGTGCCCCTCACCCCTCTTATAAAAGGGCACTCCTCCTTCTCATTTCTTCACACCTTCAAAGCCTTTTGGTTCGGCCAAACTCTGCCCAAATAATCTCCCAACATCCCTCACTACAACCTAGAGGCCTTAGTTTGATCATAAAGCCAACCTAAGGTGCCCTTTTGATCAAATCAAAAGGAAGAACCCGAAGAAGAGGTAATGATTTCACCACCCTTCTCCAAGTTCATTTCTTCTTCCACTTCTTCTTCCTTTGTTCTTACCATTCTAAAATAATAACTCCAGTATCTCACATATACTGTTATGTGATTATAAATATGGTACAATCATATTCAGTATTCTATCCACCCTTTGAATAACATGTCACCATACGTGCGTACGTACGGCTTACCGTCTCCACGTCGTGGTGTAGTTGTTATTCAATATAATATTATTTGGATGGGTATAATAATGATGTGTAACTCATGTAAATAATAAATATAACATGTTAATGATTATTTATATATGATATACCATCCATTTATATATTATTTTAATATCAAAAGAATGATATTGTCGCTCGTGCGTACGTACGGACTACCGTCTCCACGAACGCGATGAGATTCATTCTCCATCGTATCCATTCAAGTATAATTATCATTTGATGATTTAAAAATGATGTTTAAGGACTGGATATCATTCTGGATATGAATAAGATACAACAACCATGGCTTATGTAACAAAACATATAAAAGAAAATGAGTAAGTTAACTCCCGAAACGACGATAATTCTAAGATATTATTAACAAATCAATGTTAAAAGATCATATATGATATCATATTAATATATATGATTCTTGTATAATTTAATAACAACTATTTCACCATTATACAGGAGGTTAACCTACCCCAACCAAGGAAAAGTACAAGGTAAGGGTTTACTTTACAACCTCTTCATTATCCAAGGTTGTTTATACGTAATAATCTACTGGGATCTCTTTATCATCCACATCCATGTTTCTTAAAAATGCATTTCAAAACATTTTTACTATTTACTAGAATATGAGTTAAAGTCATTTATACCCTTTTTGACTTTTATAAGTGGTTTATAAAGGAATCTTTCGGTCGTTTTCAAAACAAGGTCCTTTTTAACCTTTTCGACAGAATTAAGGTAAGAATGTTTTTTTTAACTTAAACGGTGGGTGCGGCTATTTTCCGCCGTTATAAAATCTTCAAAGCTTCCCTTACAAGATTATAAGAATATTTTCAAAGAAAATGTTTTATTTTATATGGATCTTAAATTATTTCAAAATAAAAGGAGATATTTCTTTAAAAAGAATTTTGATTTCATCTATGTCAACATCCTTTGATGGATTTTAAGATTATTTGAAGTTGATTTATTATGATACAAAACTTCTATATTGTATTGAAGGTTTTGTGATATGTTTGAATGTGGATGTGCTATTTTTATACCATTCATAGTTTATGGTGAAAGTATTGACATTTCGTATGCTAGTTTTAATACGAATGTTTATGTTATGTTTAAACCTTTTCATATGGGAATGCATTGGAATTAATATGTGACGGGTGGAGCCCGCTATAGCTCCTCGATGCATCGGTAGGTCTCATGAGACAAACTAGTGTCTTGGCACAAGGCCTTGACAAAATCTTATTTGTAGTCTTGGCACGAGGCCTTGGCTATGTGGTTATGATAGTCTGGCATTATGCATTCCAACATTATGAAAGTGGTTATTGATTTTTGCATGTGATTATTCGATTAGTAGAATATCCATGTGAATAATTAAATGGAATTATTTCATTTTATTTATGCCATACCATGTTGAAAGTTCATGTTTAAAAGGCTTTTGTTTTAGTTATACATTGCCTTAAATGTTTATTCTTATTGATGAAAGTTTCCGCTATATTGTTATCCTTACTGGGCATTTGAGCTCACCCCTTTTGTATGTTTTATTTTTCCCAGGAAGTGAAGATGTAAGTTATGAATGACCTGCAGGGATATTATGAGGGGATTATAGTGTGGACTGTGGAAACATTATTTTGTTGTAGTAGTTTTTCATTTTATGATGTAATGTAAAACTTATGAATATATCTAGTGTTTCCAAGGCTACTAAACCAATCGGTATTTCGAGATTTGATCTTTCTTGTGATCATGCCAATGTTATGTAATAATGCACCGACTCTAGGCAACTAGGGTCGGGGCGTTACAGTTGGTATCAGAGGAAGTTTAGTACAAACCTTGGAAGCTAGATTTAGATAAACTCTGATTAGAGCACGTAGACCTAAGATGAACTTTGAGGATTAGTATAGAAGAACTTCCTAGAATTTTGGTATTGTAGAGATTTTGTGAGTTTTCCGAGCAATACATCCCTGTCTGGATACGAGCAGGTAGAGGCGGCTCTGGCACAGATGTACCTAGGGGTAAAACCCGAAAACACCGCTTTGAGCTAGACTCGAACGGGAACTGGTGCACGACAACGGGCCTTGCTGCACTCTTGGTTACGACACTCCCGGGGGATATGCTTAGGATAACTCTCATTTTCTTTACAAATCATTTTGAAGGGATTATGAGTATATACATCCTCAAAGAAAAAAATTCTTATGATTATGGATTATATCCATAAATAGTTCAATTTATGTTAAGTGTTTTATAAGTATGGGATTATGTATTTTGATTCATAAACTGATCTAGTTTATGCCATTGTTTATAAATGGCGCCTAGTGGAAGAAATGGAAACCGTATCAATGCACGCACTCCATGTAGGGATTTCCCTCCTGCTCAAGATAATTATAGTGGGGCTGGTGATGCAACTGGTGCTGATCAGCTAATCACCATACTGGGACAACTTACTCAGGTTATGAATAATAACCTTACCCGTATGGAGCACCCTGATCCGCAGCGTGGAGGATCAATGTTAGATTGATTCATGAGGCAAAAAACACCAACATTCAATGGGAATACAAATCCCTTAGTAGCTGAGCAATGGATATTTTCCCTAGAGAAAATATTTCAGGCTTTGGGGAGCAATGAAAGGGAAAAAGTTATCATGGCAGTTTACCGCCTCACTGGAGATGCTGATCAATGGTGGTCATTGATTCAGAACATGAAGGAAGATGATGAAGTATCAAATATGGAATGGAGGGAGTTCAAAGATCTGTTTTTAGAAAAATACTTTCCTCGCGACCATCGAGCAGATATGGAAAGACAATTTCTGAGTCTGAGACAAAAGGAGGATGAGAATGTCACAAAGTATGAGGCTAACTTTACAAGGTTAGCGAGGTATGCTGGAGATTATATTCGCAACCCAAGAAGTAAGATTAATCGTTTCTTTGATGGGTTAAAACCATTTCTCCGTCGAGCATTAGTCTCACAATCCTTTTCATCGTAAGAAGACATTGTCTCATGTGCTATCAAGACCGAAAAGGAATTCTCTAAGTCTTATGAATTTAAAGAAAAGCAAGAGAAGAAGAGACCTGCTGATCAATCTGGGAATGGAAATAAGGGGAATAAGGGAAAGGTTGAATATCCATCTTGTGGTAAATGCGGGAAGAAACATCCTGGTACTTGCTTGAAGGGAATGGGAGTCTGTTACAAGTGTGGTGAAAAAGGTCACCAAGCTCATGATCGCAAGGGGAAGAAGGAAGCTACCAACGTTCAGTGCTATAATTGCAGGGAGATGGGGAATTATGAAAATTCATGTCCTAAGCGTCAGGAGAACTTACCTCAGAAAAGGCCAAGGGATCAAGGCCAGGCTTATGCTATCACTACTGCTGAGGTAGAAGCTCCGAAAGACGTGGTGGCAGGTAATTTAATGGTTTCCTCATGTTTAGAAAATGCATTATTTGATTCTGGATCATCACATTGTTTCATATCTTCCCAGTTTGCTAAGAAAATTAGATATTTCCAATTTGATTTAATAAGGGAGTTGTCAGTTAAAACTCCTAAGGGAAGTATCGTTGCAACAAAGTTTTGTGAATCAGTCCCCATTAGAGCACATAAATTTTCTTTATCTGCTGATCTCATCGTCATACCTATGATTGAGTTTGATATAATCCTCGGTATGGACTGGCTTTCGGACTATGATGCGAAGATTTATTGTAAGAAGAAAGAGGTTACGATTCTTGATGATAATGATAAGGAACACCTTATTTTTAGAGCAGAATCGTCACCACCTAATTCTTATTTAGATCCACCCTCAATAGCTCAACTAAATTCAATTATTGGGGAGGAAGAGAATGAAATAACTGCGGGTGAGGAAAGGAATGTTCAAATAGAGGATGTACCTATTGTGAAAGAATTTGTAGATGTATTTCCAGAAGATTTACCTGGACATCCTCCAGAACGAGAAGTTGAGTTTTCCATTGATTTGATTCCTGGATCAAGGCCTATATCGAAGACCCCTTATAGAATGGCCACTGTAGAGTTAGTCGAACTAAAGAAACAACTAGAGGAATTGAGTAATAAGGGATTTATTCGCCCTAGTGTTTCTCCATGGGGAGCCCCTGTTCTTTTTGTTAAAAAGAAAGATGGATCTATGAGGTTATGTATCGACTACAGGGAGATCAATGCTATAACGATAAAGAACAAGTATCCCCTACCTCGTATTGATGATTTATTTGACCAAATGCATGGAGCTCAATACTTTTCAAAGATTGACCTTCGATCTGGATACCATCAGTTGTGTGTGAAGAAGGAAGACATTCCGAAGACAGCATTTCGAACTAGGTACGGGCATTACGAGTTTACTGTAATGCCGTTTGGATTGACTAATGCACCCTCTGTATTCATGGATCTGATGAATAGAGTTTTCAAGGAGTATCTCGATGAATTTGTGGTGGTATTTATTGATGATATCTTGGTATACTCCAAAACCTACGAAGATCATGAAAATCACTAGCGCATTATCTTGAAGACTCTGAGGAGGCATGAATTATATGGGAAGTTTAGCAAGTGTGAATTCTGGCTTCAGGAGATTTCTTTTCTTGGACATATTGTCTCTAAAGATGGAATCTCTGTTGATCCTTCTAAGACCAAGGCAATCCAAGAATGGCCAGCACCTACGAGTATAACTGAGGTACATAGTTTTATTGGTTTGGCAGGTTATTATCGATGTTTCGTCCAGAATTTTACCCGATTGGCTAACCCATTAACGAAGCTCACACGTAAAGGGGTTAAATTTGTTTGGACAAAAGAGTGTGAAGAATGTTTCGAAGAACTGAAGAGAAGATTAGTCAATGCTCCTATATTGACTCTACCATCGGGGAATGATGGGTTCGTTATTTATAGTGATGCATCGAAGAAAGGACTTGGATGTGTCCTTATGCAGAATGATAGAGTTATTGCCTATGCATCACGACAGTTGAAAATTCATGAACAAAACTATCCTACTCATGATCTCGAGTTAGCAGCAGTGATCTTTGCTTTGAAGATGTGGAGGCACTACCTCTATGGTGAAAAATGTGAGATTTATACTGATCACAAGAGTTTGAAGTATATTTTCTCACAAAAAGAACTCAACATGAGGCAAAGGAGATGGCTTGAATTACTCAAGGATTATGATTGTACGATAAACTACCACCCAGGGAAGGCAAACAATGTGGCAGATGCTTTGAGTAGAAAAGACCATGGAGTTTTGAACAATATGAGAATTGAAAGGGATCCAATTTTTATGGATCTAGTGAAGATGGACATGGGAATAACCAGGGAAGGTGAAACATCAATGCTTTTTCAAATGGTTGCCAAACCATCTTTACTAGAAAGGATTAAGAGTTCTCAGACCGATGATGAAGAATTCCAAAAGAAGATTAAAGCTGTGAATGATGGGAGATTGAGAGACTTTGTGTATGAAGATGGAATTTTGAAATTCGGGAAGAGACTTTGTGTTCCCAATATACCTGATCTAAAAAGGGAATTGCTGGATGATGCTCATAGTTCCAATTTCTCTATACACCCTGGGAGAACCAAAATGTATAGAGATTTGAAGGAACATTTTTGGTGGGACAACATGAAGAGGGAGATTGCTGATTTTTTGTCAAGATGTATGGTTTGTCAACAAGTGAAAGCTGGAAGGCAACAGCCTGGAGGAGTCATTCAACCTCTTCCCATACCGGAGTGGAAATGGGACAATGATACGATGGACTTTGTCATGGGGCTACCAAAGACTCCTAGAAGGAATGATGCAATATGGGTTATTGTTGATCGTCTTACCAAGACAGCACATTTTCTTGCTATAAGAGAAGATCTACCCCTGGAACGTCTAGCAAGACTATATATTAATGAAGTTGTGAGACTTCATGGAGTACCCCTATCGATTGTTTCTGATCGTGATCCCCGTTTTACTTCAAGATTCTGGAAAAGTCTTCAGAAATCCCTGGATACTGAACTTCATTTGAGCACTGCTTACCACCCTCAGACAGAAGGACAATCAGAACGGACTATTCAGACCTTAGAAGACATGTTGAGATCTTGCTCACTTGACTTTCAGGGTATGTGGGATCAATATTTACCTCTGGTAGAATTTTCCTATAACAATAGCTTCCATTCGAGTATTCAGATGGCACCATATGAAGCGTTTTACGGAAAGAGATGTCGTACACCAACCTGTTGGGATGACGTTGGTGAAAGAAAACTTGTAGGCCCAGAACTGGTGGAGGAAACGGTGGAAAAGGTGAAAGTAATCCAAAATCACATCAAAGCAGCTCAAAGTAGGCAGAAGAGCTATGCCGATAATCGAAGGAAGGATTTGGAATTTCAAGTCGGTGATCATGTTTTCCTGAAGGTATCTCCGTGGAAGGGAGTCATACGTTTTGGTAAGAAAGGTAAATTGAGTCCCAGGTACATTGGACCTTTCGAAATTCTAGAACAAATTGGGGTTGTAGCTTACCGATTGGCAATGCCGCCAAGTCTCTCCAAAGTTCACGATGTGTTCCACGTATCTCTATTGAGGAAATACATGCCTAATCCGACGCATGTACTCACCTATGAGGAATTACAACTGGAACCCGATCTGTCTTATTGCGAAGAGTCTGTCAAGATTCTTGATACGAGAGAACAAGTGCTGAGAAACCGGACGACGCGTCTGGTAAAAGTTTTGTGGAGAAACCATAAGATGGAAGAGGCAACGTGGGAACCCGAGGAACTTATGATGAAGAACTACCCGAGTCTTTTTATGCAGTAATACCCTAGAAATTGCGAGGACGCAATTATTTGAAGGAGGGGAGAATGTAACACCCCAAGCTTCTACGGTACGCTTCTCTTTGAATAATGTGATAGCGTGTGTTGTATGCAACACCGAGTTCTAACACACCATAACTAATCAAACTAGCCGTTATGAATAGTAACACCTACTTTTTGAAATTATATATATTTTATATTTGAAAATGGACTTCATTTTTGGATTCGGAATATTGAATTTAGCCTAAGGTGAAATTTTGGTACATTTCGGATAACTTTCATATTTTGATGAATAGTGAAAATTGCTAAATTTTAATTAAAAACAACTTTTTTAATCAAAATAATTAATAGTGATAAATTATGAATTTGAGTGGTTTTAAAGTATATTTAGAATATATTATTACCATTTAATATAATGTTGGTCATTGGACATAATTTTACAATTAAACCGAACATAAACAAGTGTCAATCTTTTGATAGTTATTATCTCTTAAAAACACGCTTTTTATTTTGACAGCGGGAATTAATTTTAAATTAATTTCTGCCACTTCTGTGTTTTGAATTTAGGAAAATGGATTCCATATTTGGAATCAGGATTTTCAAATTGTGTAAATAGGTAACTTTTATTTTTAGACATTTTGAATAATTACTGCGGTAAATATTTTATTTACCATGGTTAAGGGTAAATCCGGTAAATAAGGGTTAAAACAATAATATTATAATAATACTAAATTACCATAAAACGTGTCTTAACCCTATTGGTTGATACATGGTCGACCATGGGAATCTTTGGGTGTATTTTGGGACCCCATGGATCCACTTGTAAGTGATAATGACACTTTATTTTAATTTAGTTAAAATAAATACAAAAATGACACAAGCATATATCTTTTAGAACAACAATTGTTACATAGTGTTATATATGTTGGATTTTAGATTATAAATATTCATTAGAAATCTAAAAATATTTCCTACATAATGATATTTTATTTATAATTTTTAGACATTAAATAATTTATTTTATATATGACACAATGATGATGCAGTAATTACTATAATAGTGAAAAATTAAAATAACTGATATTATAAATACCCAAATAAATATAATATGAAACTTTTAATGAATTAAACTAATTTTCTAGGATAATATGATATATTAGGATTGATTTAATTGACTTTGTTTGAAGTAATCAATCTGTTATGAGTTTCACAAAAATCAACTATTGAATAGTGTCAAAATTGACATAAAAGAGTTCTTAAAAAAATATTATATTATTAATTGATATTAAATTCCTAAAAATCTAAGGTTCGGCCAAGAGACTTATATCATGATAGGTTCATCATTAATGTACCACTTGGGGGTCTCTTGGATGTATATAGTAAGTTTATTAACCATATTATATAAAAATACAAAGAGACATTGTAAAAGTGAAACTAATTAACTTAGAGTTAATACTTAAAGATAAGGTTAATATAAGTACCCAAACCTGTCTAAATTCTATTTGTTGAGTGGTTTTCGACCTATCCCCACCTTAACCTTTGAATAATAAACTTTGGAGCCTTTAGAAACCGAATATGAATTTATTATAAATTAATATTTCTAACTTTTCCAAAGGTGCCCCTCACCCCTCTTATAAAAGGGCACTCCTCCTTCTCATTTCTTCACACCTTCAAAGCCTTTTGGTTCGGCCAAACTCTGCCCAAATACTCTCCCAACATCCCTCACTACAACCTAGAGGCCTTAGTTTGATCAGAAAGACAACCTAAGGAGCCCTTTTGATCAAATCAAAAGGAAGAACCCGAAGAAGAGGTAATGATTTCACCACCCTTCTCCAAGTTCATTTCTTCTTCCACTTCTTCTTCCTTTGTTCTTACCATTCTAAAATAATAACTCCAGTATCTCACATATACTGTGATGTTATTATAAATATGGTACAATCATATTCAGTATTCTATCCACCCTTTGAATAACATGTCACCATACGTGCGTACGTACGGCTTACCGTCTCCACGTCGTGGTGTAATTGTTATTCAATATAATATTATTTGGATGGGTATAATAATGATGTGTAACTCATGTAAATAATAAATATAACATGTTAATGATTCTGTATATATGATATACCATCCATTTATATATTATTTTAATATCAAAAGAATGATATTGTCGCTCGTGCGTATGTACGGACTACCGTCTCCACGAACGCGATGAGATTCATTATCCATCGTATCCATTCAAGTATAATTATCATTTGATGATTTAAAAATGATGTTTAAGGACTGGATATCATTCTGGATATGAATAAGATACAACAACCATGGCTTATGTAACAAAACATATAAAAGAAAATGAGTAAGTTAACTCCTGAAACGACGATAATTCTAAGATATTATTAACAAATCAATGTTAAAAGATCATATATGATATCATATTAATATATATGATTCTTGTATAATTTAATAACAACTATTTCACCATTATACAGGAGGTTAACCTACCCCAACCAAGGAAAAGTACAAGGTAAGGGTTTACTTTACAACCTCTTCATTATCCAAGGTTGTTTATACGTAATAATCTACTGGGATCTCTTTATCATCCACATCCATGTTTCTTAAAAATGCATTTCAAAACATTTTTACTATTTACTAGAATATGAGTTAAAGTCATTTATACCCTTTTTTACTTTTATAAGTGGTTTATAAAGGAATCTCTCGGTCGTTTTCAAAACAAGGTCCTTTTTAACCTTTTCGACAGAATTAAGGTAAGAATGTTTTTTTAACTTATACGGCGGGTGCGGCTATTTTCCGCCGTTATAAAATCTTCAAAGCTTCCCTTAAAAGCTTATAAGAATATTTTCAAAGAAAATGTTTTATTTTATATGGACCTTAAATTATTTCAAAATAAAAGGAGATATTTCTTTAAAAAGAATTTTGATTTCATCTATGTCAACATCCTTTGATGGATTTTAAGATTATTTGAAGTTGATTTATTATGATACAAAACTTCTATATTGTATTGAAGGTTTTGTGATATGTTTGACTGTGGATGTGCTATTTTTATACCATTCATAGTTTATGGTGAAAGTATTGACATTTCGTATGCTAGTTTTAATACGAATGTTTATGTTATGTTTAAACCTTTTCATATGGGAATGCATTGGACTTAATATGTGACGGGTGGAGCCCGCTATAGCTCCTCGATGCATTGGTAGGTCTCATGAGACAAACTAGTGTCTTGGCACAAGGCCTTGACAAAATCTTATTTGTAGTCTTGGCACGAGGCCTTGGCTATGTGGTTATGATAGTCTGGCATTATGCATTCCAACATTATGAAAGTGGTTATTGATTTTTGCATGTGATTATTCGATTAGTAGAATATCCATGTGAATAATTAAATGACATTATTTCATTTTATTTATGCCATACCATGTTGAAAGTTCATGTTTAAAAGGCTTTTGTTTTAGTTATACATTGCCTTAAATGTTTATTCTTATTGATGAAAGTTTCCGCTATATTGTTATCCTTACTGGGCATTTGAGCTCACCCCTTTTCTATGTTTTATTTTTCCCAGGAAGTGAAGATGTAAGTTATGAATGACCTGCAGGGATATTATGAGGGGATTATAGTGTGGACTATGGAAACATTATGTTGTTGTAGTAGTTTTTCATTTTATGATGTAATGTAAAACTTATGAATATATCTAGTGTTTCCAAGGCTACTAAACCAATCGGTCTTTCGAGATTTGATCTTTCTTGTGATCATGCCAATGTTATGTAATAATGCACCGACTCTAGGCAACTAGGGTCGGGGCGTTACAGAACACATCATTTACTCTAGAGAGATGCGTTGACATTTACATTTGGTAAGAAATAACTCCAATTCCTTCTAAGATTTTTGTAAGGACATGGTTTATTTCAATAAAAGACTTTGGAATTTTATTGATGTTATTCCGGAGCAGCACCGTCAGACGGTGTGTGATTCTGAGCCCCGGTGTGACCAGAATTAAATTTTTAGTGTGTTCACACTGGGAAGGCCAAATAAATTGGATAACTCTAAAATGGTGTTTCAGATAAAAAATTTGAGGATATGAATGGGTTTGTAATGGAGTGTTTAACCTAGGAATGACATAAAACATGTCGGCGTGGGGCGTTTGGATCCCTCACTTGCTGTCAGAATGTGAAATGGATAAATTAAATTAAATTATTCATTTAATATCTCAAACTAGAGTAACACCTAAACAGTTGCTCGGATAAGAAAACTGAGGGCACCGTTTAGTCCGGAGCGTGCCGTTTACCCAAGGCAGGGTATAAAAGTTACGGGCATGTTCCTGCTATGAGAGATGTCACCCAGGGGAAAAGTGGTCATTTTGAAATGTCCACTTAGTGATATTTATCATAGGAATTATTTTTGAATAACATTCGAACAAAGTCATGAAATTTAAATCCAAGACTTCTGTTGAGTTCGAAATGGGGCGTTTTGCCTAGGAATGATATAAAATAGGCGGGCACAGATGTTTTAGAATCCGAGCCCGTTGGGAGAGTTTTAGTGAATTTATATAAATTCACTAAGAGTAGGATGAGAGAACCCATTTCTTTTTTTTTCTTTCTCTCTCTCTCTCTCTCTTCCCCCCTCTCTATCCATTCTTCGCCGGATCGAGTAGAGATCCTCGCTGAAACCTCGGCGGTTCGAAGGTGGAGCCTCACAGACGCATCGCCAACGACACACATCGAAATCGAGGTTGGATTATTGTTAAATTTCTCACCTTCATGAAATTATTTGAGTTTTTTTCGATTCTGTCGTTTTAAATTCTTAAATTTTAGAGTTTGGGGCATTGGCCGAAGGAACACGACCAACACCCAATCTCCATTTTATATGTTGTTCTTGGGAAATGTTCATCCAAATTTTCTGTGGCGCCAAATCTGGTCAGATCATTGATCGGGGTCAGGCACTGCGAAGGCCTCACCCCAAGGATTCAAAACCCCCCCTTCAAATTTGGAATCCAGCTACCAGAGCGGTGGTAGAGTCCGTAGAAAGCCCTGGCTCCAGCAAGGGTAGTGGCCGGAGGTCGGGCTTTAGGCAACGGGTGCAGCCGGAGGTGGGTTTGGACGAGTCTTCGGCGTCGGGTGTCGCCGCCGGGGCCGGGGTTATTCTGAGAGGAGCCAAGGTGGTTCGGCCAGGGTTTGGAGGTGTCAGCGACGAGGGAGGTCGGCGCAGACGGCGGAGAGGCGCGTGGAGCAGGTGTAGGCTTGCGACCGGTGCGTGGGGCTTCAAGCGGGACGCAGCCGAAGCAGGAAGCCAAGGTGTGCGGTGGTTCACAGGCGAGCGGTGGAGTCCAGAGCGGAAGCCAGTGGAGGAGCGGCGAGCCCAGGCGGAGGTGCCAAGGGCACCGGGTTGTCGTGATCGGGAGGACCCCCAGGCGCTGACCTCGGGGTGTGTGGTGAAACAAGGACCCGCATACCGCTAGTCGTGTTGGAACGATGCGGAGACCGACGTTGGCTGGTCTATTTGGAAGAAAACCAGACCCGAGGTGGGTCTAGTGCGGCTGGAGTGGGCTGCGGCCAGTAGGCCACGGGGGTTCGGACCGAGCCGGTCGGGGTGAACCTGCCCTGTTGGCCCCCTTATATTCAGGGGGATCTATCTTTTAAACGGTGCATTCATTTGACGCATTGTTTGTGGATATGAGTTTTTGTCGGCAAGACGGACCTTTCGAAGCGTGCTTCGGGGTTTTTGGGTTCTTCACCCGAAGGCAGGTGACCCGAAGAGCATTAACTTTAATAATATTAAATTATTATTAAAGTTACATCATATGTGGTTCATGAGCCGGACGTCCGTTTGATGCACCGTCAAAGGTGCTTTAGCCCCAAATCTGAGTTAGTCCTTTCAAAGTTGTTTCGTAACCTTTGTGGGTTGGTATCATTGCTCGTTCCATGAAACAATTCATGTGAATAATTAATTAATTAATTAAATAATTAATTATTTTTTGCGTCGGACCTAACTCATGCTTGGGATGTCTGATTGACGTTCCGTAAGGGGCAGCGTGGTCCCAGTCCTCGTGCGGACTTTTTGAGATGCTTTCTGAAGCGTTCAGGATAGAGACATGGTGCGGGACCCACAGGGCCTAGTTTGAACTCTTTACATTGAAACGCCACTTTTTCATCTGACATCAATTTAGGGTGTTCAAGTACCCGTTTCTAAGTGTTTTTTCAAGAGGATTGCAATGGTGCAATATTCCCTTCTAAATTCAGGATCGAGGTGCAGGCCCCACAAGGCCTCGTTTGTGTATAATGCGGGAAGTTACAACTTCTGCATCTGGAGTCTGTTTTAGGCATCGTTTTTGGTGTTGTGACCCTGACATCGAGACGAGGTTGACCAGGGTGGTTTCAGGCGATGGAGCCGGAGTTGGGGAGTGGGCCCCCACGGGCCGTCTTTTGAGCTGTGTGCAGCGTACTGAGCCTTTTTCACCAGATGTCTATTCGAGGTGTTTGAGTAGTCGTTTCCCCATGTTTTTTTGAGAGTGTCATGGTGGCGCAGTTCGCCCGATGAGTATCGGAGTCAGGGTGTGGGCCCCACATGGGCTGGCTATGGTGAATAGTACCATATACACCTGTTGTCCATTTTAGGGGAGTTAGTACTCTATATCGCATGTTTTTCCATGAGGAATACAATGATGTAATCTGTTTGGGCACGTGGAGCCTCATTTGAGATCATGTTAAATGTGGAAACATGAAAGGGTGTTGGATAGAGGCCCCTTTGATGCACTCTGAACCAACACACGGTAGCGATGATGGTAACACCCGGTGATGTCAGTTGTAGTGCTAAGTTATCAGACCAATTCCAGGTCTACCCTCCATCAGTGCTGGGCAGTGGGTCGCCTGTCGACTTCATTGAGTTCTACCCTCGAGTAGGGCTGAGCAATGGGTCGCATGTCGACTTGTTCCGGGTTTACCCTCCAGCCGAAACTGGGCAGTGGGTCGTCTGTCGACCTCTTCGAGGTCTACCCTCTAGCAGTGCTAGGCAGTGTGTCACCTATCGACTTGTTCTGGGTCTACCCTTCATCGGGGCTGGACAGTGGGTCTCCTGTCGACTTCTTCCATGTCTACCCTCCAGCAGAGACTGGGCAGTGGGTCACATGTTGACTTCTTCCAGGTCTACCCTCCAGTAGGGAGGGGCATTGGGTCGCATGTCAACCTCTTAGGGTCTACCCTCCAGATGAGACTGGGTAGTGGGTCACGTGACATCCACTTAGGGTTTACCCTCCAGTAGATACTAGCAGTGGGTTACCCGACGAACTCATAGAGTTTACCCTCCAACTGTGCTGGGCAGTGGATTACCTGATGAGCTCTTAGGGTTTACCCTCCAGTAGGGCTGGGCAGTGGGTTACCTGACGACTTCTTTCAGACTCAGTCCTTTCTACTAGTCTGTTATGTGGCTTTTCTCCATAACTATAGGACCAAGACCCTTGGTTGTACAAGTTAGTGATATAACAACTTTGACTTTGAGAAGACCTCTTGACTGTGTGATAGGGACAAGATGTGGTGTGACTTTCCCCAGAACTCTCAAGTATGAGGGGCGCTTTCCCCACCTAGACACATTCTTGTGATGTGACCTAAAGCTGTGCAGGAGAGTCAGTGCCGCCCAAAGAGGTTAGTGTTGTGGCTCGGTGATTTGAGCCCCTTGGCTTGCAGTTCGGGGCAGACGTGCAAGATGCTTAGCATCGATAGTGTTTACTTCTGGGACTGTTTGCTACTCACTTTCTTGGGCAGAGCTGTGGGACAGATATCCCATTACGATCTGGTTTGGGTTTTCTGATAGAGCATATATATATGTATACCTTATTCCAGTACCCACTTCTTGGATTTTGTTTACTCTCCTTCTAGTACAGGAGAAAACGTGTGGGGTATGCCACGTGCGTTCCGTGTCTAGATTCTCATGGTTGGATGAGTCTACTCTCCTCCTATAGGTAGCGAAGAATCGACGAGAAGTTCACCATATCACCAATTCTATATCCTTGTGTTTGGAAAAGTCTACTTCCTTCCTCTTATTGGTTTGAGTTGTACTCTTTACTGCACTCTCGGTTGTACTCATTTACTTTTCCCTGTTTGATCTACTGCTCACCTCTTCATTACCTCCTTTGTTTCTCCCTCGAGCCTTCGGGGCATCCTACTATGTATTTTATACTCACCCCTGCATGGGATTTTCCTGCACATGGTGTGCCCTTGAAGACGATAGACATGTTGGTCATGACGTTATAGGATCTTATGAGTTTCGGAGCTTGGACCGCGTGCGGTGGTTGTATCGGGTTCCAGGTGTGGGACTCTCCCAACTATTTTACTTTTGTTTACCTATTTCCTGGTTGTGGCACTTTTCTGGTTAGATGCGTGTTTTTCCCTTTTTCTTTTCCGTTTACCTTCAGCTTTTACTTTGTACTGTTTAGAGGTCAATGCACTTTGTTGTTTATTTATAGCAGTTGGTACTTTACTTTTCTTTTTTACTCTGCACTTCTACATTGAGTGGGTTGTGTGTGTGTACAGGTACTCAGTAAAAGGCCTCCCCGAGTTGTTTAGCCTTCGGCACTTATCGCTAGCCCCTGGCCTATAGAGGCGGGCTTGGGGTAGTTGCGGCTCGAGCCCAGGTAGGGTCGGGTCGTGACAATCTCAATGGTTCCAATTTACCTAGGTCTCAATTAATGATTACTACCAAGACTTATAAAACCCTTCCATAGAGATTCATTAAAGAAAACAGGATCTCCAATATGAAATTTTACATCTTTACTCTAGTTACCAACATTTCTCTTTTCCCTTTATTAAACATATTTAATGTGGGTTTGAGTAGACCTTTCCTTTTTTATTGAATCCTCCATGAGTTGTGGTCCTATAACATTAATATTACCATTATCACCTCAACAAGGTGGAGTATAACATCTCTTTCCATAAAATTCATCATACGCTGTTATTTGAATAATTGAATAGAATATATTTTATATAATAACTCTACCAAAGGTAAATACTGATCCCATATAACATAAAAGTCAAGATAAAATGACCTCACAATTTTCCCTATTGTATTAATTGTCCTTTGATAATATCCATTTTTTTAGTGTGATAAGTGATTCTCAAACAAATCTCATTATCCAGTACCTTATGAAAGATATTATACAATTTATATGTAAATCATTGATTATGATAAAAAAATTGAATATGGTGTTTCATGAAGTCTTAAAACATCATTAATATAGACTAATAAAAGGTACTCACGTGGAAATTATACTCTTATAGTAATGAAATGTTCATTTTTTAGAATGCAAAAAATAATATCCAACATTGCATCATTCAATATATGAATACATTGTAATCTAATGAAAAAAAAATAGAAATACAACTCTATTTACTCATAAGAATAGGTAGAGGGTTCATTAATACTATAGGATGATTAATCTCATCCTTAAACTACTAAAATATAAATATATTGACACATTATCACAAATTTCTAGCTTCATGTTATCCTATAAAAATGTTCCTTCAAATCTTAGTACATCATAATGCTATTAGGGTGTACAGAAAAACTGAAGATATGAAAAATATAAAATAATTCCCTGTTCTGATCATTTATAGATTAAACGCATAATCTCCCTTAAAAATTAATAATTCCATCTTCAAAAATTATTTCTAAAAATTTTCCCTCATTCACAAATTTAATTTTAATTCAAAAATTCTTAGCATCAGGTTGATAATTTTATACTTTTTCAACAAATATGGTAAATAAATCATTTTAAAAAGTAGTTATTTATCCCCTTAATTAATAGTTTCCATATCCATATTTACTATATACAATAATATAGGGTCAATTTTAATCCTAATTTTTTTCATAACATTATAATATTTCCAACTTAATGCATGCACTACTTTTTTTTTACTTCCCAAGGTAGTAGTGTATATAGGAATCATATTAATTTAGTATTTCAGGCCATTTCCTTTGAATCATGATGAGATCATTCTATTAAATATTTTATTTTAAAATCCTGTAATCTATATATATCTCATATATTTCACTATTGAGATAATGTCTCAATATCATCAAAGAAAATATTATGGAAGCTAACTCAAGATATTTGTTGAACAATGTTCTTTAGGAATATTTTACTACCACGATTTATAGGTAATAAATTTATCGTTATTAGTAAGGAAAAACCCATGTACCTTGTTCTATTAGTCACAATATATCAAAAATCCATTATATCCCAATGGTAGAGGCAATATCAAAGAATACAACAACATCCTATACAAATTATGAAAACATTATTCACATTCCACTGTCCATAGAATCATAACCCCTTTGCGAGTAAACATGATTAATGGGTTATCAAATTAGGAAACATTTTGAAAAAATAAATGATAATAAAATTCCAAAATATTGAATCTTTATACTTCGACCATTCTTTTTTGTGTATTAAATTCATTAAAATCATTTATCTTTGAATGATCAACTAGGATTCCATCCTTGGTGAAAATATAAACAATAAAAGAAACTTTTTAATTTAATTATTCTCACTTGCTAAATTCATAATTCAAAGTTGGTAAATTTTGTCATTTAAAAATTTTCATCTTAGGGTCTCATGAATTATCTGTATGTAATTATCTTGTTTCTCATAGATCTTACAGTACTAAAAGACATCATCAAAAAATAACACAACTAATTTATCAATTTATTCCTTGAATACTCTAGTCATTATATCCATAAATATAGACGTTTCATTTTTTATTCCAAATAGAATAATTTTTAATTTTATGTGCCCATGAAACTTAAAAAATGATTTATTTTGAATATATTTCTTATTTAATCATAATTGATGATACCCAAAATGAAGGTAAATCATTTAAAAATATTGGGATTTGGGAATCTGGTAAAATAATTTATCAATGAAAAGTAGAATATACTTTTTATTTATAATAATATAAATGATTTCTATATAATAAATTCACAATCAAATATATCATTATTTTATCTTAATTAAAATAACTAGAGATCCCTAATGTGAAACACCATAGTATATATATCAATTATTATTGAACACCTCTAGTTTTTTCTTATACTTCATTAATTCAACAATGGCCATTATAAAGTAATTATTTGAAATTTTTATTTTATTAGGGATTAAATCAATTGAAAACTCAAATTCATACTCAATTATATACAAAGTTAATTCCATAAGAAATACATCACTGTATTCGTGTATAGTTGGTACATGCCCATTTTTAAGATTACATTTTCTATAAGTCAATTGTGTCTTCTATTCATCCAAAATAATATCATTTAGAAAAACTAGGGGGTGGATCTAGTAATGAGTTACTAGATGAATTAAACCCTTTAATGAAAATTAATTCAACATCTTCTCCATGAATCATAATTTTATTTCACTTTACAATTCATTTTTTAACCATATTTGGAATGACCATCCAAACCAAGGATTATATCAATGTCCACAATATTTATAATAATCATGTTAGAAAAATACAGAACATTTATGTGTCATAAAGAGAAGTTACTGACATAATGTAATTATAGGGATGCATCCACTCTGAGTCTTGACTTATAACATCTTTATTAAAGTCCTAGAATAATATTTAATTTTATTATAATAAAATGGATGGTATAAAAGTGATGGAAGATCTAGAATAAAAAAGTATTAAATAAATTTTATAATATAATTAAATTACATTCCACCACATCATTATGAAATTTGACCGTAGCTATTGTGATCACATAATATTGGATTTTCTCTATTTGCCTTTTTGAGGAAAATATCACTTTATATCATGGAAAATCATTTTCATATCGTCTCATATTGTTATTGTTGGAGCATTTTAGATTGGTAGCTTCTTTCTTTCCATTTCAATCGTAAGCGTGGTAACCTTTATCAACACAAATGAAGAAAAATCCAATTCCCAAAAAGAACATTCCATGGTGTTTTTGTCATATTTTATTACTTGATAGTTATTTCACACTGCCCTTCATCCCTTTTTCATATTTACTTTCAAAAATTTCCCATCCTCCCATTTCTTATCATTAATTACTTTGAATCCATAAAACTTGTAGTATATTTTCTATTTACTAATAGAATATGACACTCTATTCTAGTATGATGACAATTTTTAGGTGACTATTTCCCTTTAAAAATTAGATAAAACCTATAGAATATATAAATAATATATTTATTTTTATTTTTTTTGTAGTTCATAGATTGCATTTCAAACAATATAAAGTTCTCTTAAAACATAAAAACATTTTCATCTTCTTATGGTCTTCGAATAATAACTTTTCTCTCCATATCCACTCAATTATTGTGAGTATGTTATTCTTCCAATAAGAGTGACATAAAATACTTTTACTCCATATTTTCTATTACTTCACTCTCCATAGTTTTTTAAATCATTGACCACCATTTATCCTTGTCCACTAAGAGTTGATAAGAAATAATGAAAACCTTATCACTTTTATTACTTCCCTAAGTGAGAAATATCATCTCTAAGTAACATATCCATTTCTAATCTAAAAAAGGATCTTTAGTCCTATGAAATGATATATGATTTTGATGCATGAAGTTGTATAACATAATTAGAACTCATTATGGATCAATATGATTCTCTATATGGGAAAGGTTATTGTTCATAATATGATTCATCTACACAAATATTTTTTCTATTTACTTATCTCTTTGTGAATCTCACACTCTGACATTATTATATTTCTTGGGAGGAAAGTCCCTACATAGATTACATGAATTGTTATGGTCTATGTTCCTTATACTAGAATCCATTTATAAATAAACAATACAATATATTATATAATAAAATTATGGATCATAATGTATAATATTAATAATAGTAAAATACATAAAATAAATTATAATGACCACTACCCTAGTAACCCAGATCTGGTGCGTAACTTTCTTAAATTTGAAAAGATACATGATTCCCATTCCTAAAGGATCAACCAGTTTAATAGTTTTCAAAAAAATATATATATATACATAAATAACACCAATTTTAGATGGATAATTAAAAATAAAACATAATACAAATAAAAATATAATGCTCAACATACTAGAAAAAGCAAAAATATAATTCAACTTCATAACTAAGGGAAAAGAAAAAAAATAAAAATGAGTTCAAATGGAAAGAATTTTTTAAGTACAACAAAAGATATCAGGATTAAATAAAAATAATCAGAATGGAAGGGTAGAAAATAGAACAAACATGCCACACAAATAACTGGATGATGCATAATCAGTATTGAAATGTAAATAAGTGAAAACACAATCCATTTAATCAATAAAATGAATCAATAGAAAATGTTATAGTGAATATCACATGGATATTAATAATAACTGAATTATCAATAAAGAAATTTTATAATTTTGTTGGACGTCATGTTTCCCATGTACATGATTTATTTGTCATCAATACCTTTCACAAGACAATTTAAAACATTATTGGTAAAAACTTATCTGATTTGGCCAACTTATTTTTCTCATGAGAAAATATATACATCGAAGGTAATACATTAACTAGACCCCAATCCATGTTATAATAGTAAAATCATTCAACATATATCAAATGATTTATTTAATTCAAAAATAATCTTCCTTATCAGATAGTTGAATTCAGTAAAGGATAAAAAATTATATATATTTCCCCAGGTAATCAAATAATTTTCCTTGTATGCACTATATCTAAAAATGATAAAAGGTTTTTCAAATAATCATATCAATGACACAATAATTATTAAATGTAAGATAAATTTAATTCTTAATGGAAATTAATTAAAATTATATTATTGTTTTAGGATAATGTTAAAAATCACAAAAGAATATAGGATTTCACAATAACTTTTACCATCCAATTATTTTCATTTCAAATCCCCTTTGATGATATAATTTGTGTCGAAACTAAAAATACCATTAATAATGAATTATTAAGGATATTAAATATCAATGTGATAGAATACACATTATATAATAGTGATTTTTTTTAGAATAACAAATAAGACTCAATTGAATGTATATTGAGATAAAATCCATTACCAGATGCTTTATTTTGGATGTTCATAAATTAAACTCCAATGTAGTATTTTTAGTCTAGTTATTAAATTATAAAAGAATCATATTGATATTTATAATTTCATATATATTATTTTAATAATATCTTATCACTCAATTGTTAATTATCATTAATCATTTTCATTATTTCATGGGTTAATTTCCCTATTTTGTCACGCATGTTTCTTTATGATAGATATTGTTCTTAAAAATATTATAGTGTCATTTTACCACCGGAATAATAATAATGATATAATTACTATATTTACACATAAATTATACTTTTTTCATCAATCATGAATTTTTTTATGAAAAATTGAATATGTTATGATCATGGAGATAGTAGGTCGTACGTATACTTGTGTAACGTCTCCAGTTATCAATGATAATTATGGAAAGAATGTATGTAATATTTTAACATTATATAATTGTCAAAATAAAAAATAAAAAATATTATATACTTATATATATAATCTGTTTTGTGGGATGAAAAATAGATTTACATCGCTTCGTGAAGGTAGTAGTCAACACATACACAAATGATGTTATCATCTTTACATGATTAAAAAGGAAAGAAAAAATGATATATATTATCCTAATATAATTTTAGATACATCAATTATGACATAGTTTTATCATATATATCATTTATTATCCTTAAATATATCTTTATTTCCTTCCATTTTAATCTTTAGGGGAAGAGGAATCACATTGCATGGCGAGGCGGTAGTCCACCGTTTACACAATCGATGTTATCGTATCTCCGATGGTATTTAATTTGAAGTATTTATCTAATATATTTAATAGAAATTTAAAACTATGTTATTAATATAATAAATACAATTTATAACCATAATTATACATAATATTTATAAGTTGAAATCGAAAAAATGAACAACATCTGTTTGCAAGGCCATAGTCTGCCATACACACAAATGATGATTTCATGATCCATTTGATGGAAGTGGAAATAGTTTTAGGTCATTAACTTATCATCAAAACATATTAGTATCTATAAGATACAGATTTTATTATATCATAATTGTATAATAAAAAATACGGAAACTGAGAATGAAGAAAAATAAAGAATCTCGTTGAAGAACATTGACTCTTCTTCGGGTATCCACCTTTGGTTTTCAAATACAGCCTAAGATCAATTTCCACCCAAGATGAGGCTTATATGATGATTTTATGAAATATGATATTTTATTTTTCTTAGGAATTTATAAACCAAATGTTTTTTAATTTTTGAGGAGTGGAGGTGAGTGGTATACTTTTATACGTGTGGTGAGTGGCACCATTGTTATTTTTGAAAGGGTGAATTCCCCCTCATTTTTTTAGGTCACCAGGAAAAAATAATTTTATATATTATAAAATAATTTTTATGGTATAAATATTTCCATAAAATTGGGTTTTTAAAATTTTCTAGTTCATTTGGTGCTTTATAATTAAACTTTAATCCCTTGGTAAACTAGTGTTTTCCTTAATCGTTGAAAACAGTTTTTACTTTTTTAACTACTATCATCGATAAAAATATTATGATTTATTAATTAGAAATAAAATATTATTCTGATTTAAAATATGGAATCTATTTTTTCAAATTCAATTCACATAAGTTGAAAATATTAATTTATAATTAGTCCCACGAACGGAATGAGAAAGAGGTTTTTTCAATTGAAAATGATCAAATATTTAAAATGTTTGTACATATAAATTCAATATTAAAATATTCAACTGAAATAAATTGTATAAATTGATATAAAATTCATATAATTTTTATTTAAAATCAATTAAAAATATAACTCATCCTTATAAATAATTTAAATAAAAAGGCATATTTCACTTAAAATTCTTTATTTCTAACCAATCATTAAAAAATGAATATTTTTTAAAAAAAATACCAAATATTCACCCTAATATAATTTTGGTATTATGTATTCAAAAATGAAGATTATTTATCCAAATAAATTTTACAATAATGGTAAATTTTAATTTTAAATTAAGTTTTCACAATTTGATTAAACTATGTTTTTTTAAACCTAGTGTTTTGTGTGTTCCAAGCTATCAGAAAAATTAAATTTTTACTAAATGAAATAGGTTATTATGTCATGGGGTGTTTCATTATTACATAAAATTAAAGTATATTATTTAATGTTTTATGAATTTTACTATCTAAATATGTGAGGGTAGTTCTTCATCATTATATCCACCAATTCCCATGCTCCTTTCACCATTTTGTGATTTTTCAAAATCACCATTATCTGATAACTAATCGGATTACTCAATACCTACTCTATAGTATCAAGAATCAAGATAGGTTCTTCATAGTAAAATAAATCATGTTACAATACTATTCATCTGATTTTATGACATGAATTCGGTCTCGCATGTACTTCTTAAAATATTATATATGGAACCGATCATGTAATTTTGAGAGATTTTGTGGAATTTCCAAATGATATGAAACAACTATAATTATTTAAATAATTTAAAAGGGTTCAATTCACATGGAGCTCAGATTAACATTCTTACTAAACCTTATAACACCCTTTCTGTAGATACCATTATGACAACATGATCTCCCACTTGGAATTCTAAATCCGTCATTTGATTGTCATCGTATGTCTTTTTTCTACATTGGGATTATTTAATGTTATGTTGAATATAATTTAAATATATATTTTCCTCTTCAACATGTTCTGGGAATAGATGTTTCCATTTTCTAAATTCGTACCAACATGTTGAGAATGACATATCATGCTATATAGCCCTTCATATTGTCCCATGTGAATACTCTACGAGAATATATTGTTATAAGAAAAATATACCAAATGTAAATACTAATCCAACATATCATGGAAATTTAGTGACCGTAAACTCAATATTCCTTCCATTGTATGAATCATTCATATGGAATTTTCTTAAATAATTATGGATAAGGTATATAAATGAAAACAGATTCCATATAATAATTAAAATGGTAATGAAATGAATCCATATATTTTTTCATAGTGAAAGTCTCATGGATAATAATGATAAATGAAATATAAATAAATTAAATATTTAAACTTTTTGGACCTCATTTTTCCCATGTACAAGATACCTTTACCAATTATACATTTAATAATACGGTTTGAAACATATTGGGTAAAAACCCATCTAATCGGGAAAATTGTTTCCTCTCACGAGACATATGTTGTATCAAGGGGATTACATTAACTAATCCCAATCTGTGTCATACATGTGAAAATAATTTATTATTTATAAAATAATTTATTTAATTCATAATCAATTTTCCTTGTCCAATATCTCTATTGATTAAATGATAAGGATTTATAAACATTTCCCTAATTAATCTAATCACTTTTAGAGTAAAGACTGTATGTAAATATTATATAAAATTTGTTAAATAATCATATCCATTACATAATAATATGTATATTTAATTTAAATGTAATTTATACTTAAAAATTATTACATATAGGTGATTGGATTAATATAATGTTAACAAATAGAGAAGAAAGTTATATTACCAAGAACTTTTACGATTTGGTAATTTTCCAATCAAATCCCCTTGGATGATATAATTAAAATAGAAACTAAAAAGAACATGAATAATGAATTATTAATGATATTTCATTTTAATGTGTCATTATATAAGCCACATAAAAGTTAATATTTGTATAATAACAAATAACACTCAATTGGATGAAAATTTAGACGAAATCTGTTACCTCGTGCTTTCTTTTGGTTGAATGCGTGTTGACCACCTGTATAGTGGTTTTAAACATTTTATTTACCTATAATGTAAACAAATTAACTTTTTTAAAATCATATATGTTCTATTTATAACATCTCATCACCCCATATTTAATTATCATTTATCATTTTCATTACATCAGTTTTTAATTGCTTTAGTTTCTCATGTGTGTTCAATTGTGAATGATCTGGTTCACGCACATATTATACAGTTCTATTAACTCCATAATAATAATAATTACACAATTATAATATTTATAAATAAATTATACTTTTATGATCAATAATTAATGATGGTTGTAAAAAATGAAATATGTCTCGATCAAGGTGAAAGTATGCATTATGTACTCATCAGTAACGTATCTATTTTTTAGTTATCATTATGGAAAATAGGTAAGTAGTATTTTCCATTTCAAAATTTCTATTAGTGTAATATATATGATATTATACACTAATATATACCATCAATTATTTTTAAAAGAGCCACATTGTTTCATGTTGGCGTTAGTCCACAGATAGACAAACGATGTTACCATCATTACATGAGTGAATAGGAAATAAATAATATGATTTTTATTGTCTTTGAGGAACAATAAATATATTGTTGATATCATGATTATTTAATTAATATTTTATATTTTCATTAATATTATCTTTATCACCTTCCAAGTAAAGCCTTAGTGAATGATGAGTCACATTGTTTCATGAGTCGGCAGTCCTCCTAACACACGAGCAATGTTTTCATATCTCATATGGAATGAAAGATAATACATATATATTTGTGTGTTTTCATGTGTGTGTGTGTTTTATGGTTACCCAATAAGTATAAATATTTTTTAATTATATTATATATATAATATATCCATTATAATACCAAACCTTCGTAGGTGTAAATTGAAAAATGAACAACATTGCTTCACGATGAGGTAGTCCTCGTATACTTGAATGATGATTTCAGAACCAATTTGATGGAAGTGGAGATTCCTTTATGTTATCAAATTAATAAAAAAAGATAACAATATATTAATTATTCTTAAGATATTATATTATCATGTTATAATAAAAAATTGAAGGAGGTGAAAAAATAAGTAAAATAATGATGCTCATTGAAGAACATTTCCTCTTCTTCAAGTGTCCTCCTATAGTTTACACTAAATTATACCTATGATGGATTTATGTACAATATAACGATTCTTGTATGTTTTTATGGATGTTGAAAAGATGTTATGTAATGTCTTGGAAAAAAATCTAGTTTTGATGTTATAAAGAGAAGGGGAAAATGGGTGGCCATTAATAAGTGGGGTGAGTAAAACACTGATAAATTATAAATGAGTGAATCGCCCAAACAATTTTATATTTCATAGCCCCCATAATGTTAAATTTTAATTAATATAATTTATAATGTTTAATATGGTCATAAAATGGTTATTTTAAGTTTTTTTAGGTCATTTTTTCCCATATGTTTATAGTTTAATCCATTTGTAAACACGTTTTACCACAATCACAATAATTAATTTTACATGTTTTTAATAGTCGTATTGGTCAAAAAATAATTTTTACTTATTTGAAATTTGTAATTTTTTTTATTCGAATCATGGAATTTGTTTTTCCGAATTCAAATCACAGAATTGGGAAATTTTATTTTCAAATTAATCCCACGGATGGGATATGAAAGTGTGTTTTTAAAGTGAAAATATTCAAATGTATACCAAGGATATAAATCTAAATTCAATATTAAAATGAATTAAATAAACTATATCTATTTAATATTTTGAATAATTAATAATATATTTAAAAATAACTAAATATTTAAAATAACCTTATAAATATATCATGTGGAAAGGCATTTTTTTATTAAAATTTAGTATTTTTCAATATTTATTAAATAATGATATTTTTCATGGAAATAAAAAAAAATCACCATAAGCTAATTTTAGTATTAATAATTAAAAAATAGGTTTTATTTTTTAAAATAAATTTTCTAATAGTTATAAAATTGGTTTTTATATTAGTTTTGCAAACTGTGACTAATCTGTTTTTTATTAAACCCAATGTTGTGTGCAGTGCAAGCTATATTAAAAATTAAATTTATTCTCAAAGGAATTTATTTTAATGTATCTGGATTTTATATTCTTACATCCTTAAAAACAATTCCTTGATTTCTTTTATACTACCTTATAAATAGGCATGTGTAGTTCTTCTTCCTAGTATCCTCCTGTTCTCATGTTTCATCCTCTAATTGGTGACTTCTCTAAAGCACTGTTACAAAATGATTCATCTGATTCCTCAATAGTTTTTCTATAGTATCAAGAATATTGTTAGGTTATTGAAAATAATATATACTATGATCCAATTCTATTTCATCGGATATGAGTAAATGTATTGGTTATGGAATCTACATCTTTAACACTTATATATGGAACACATCATGTACATTTGAGATATTTAGAGCATTTCCAAATGATAAGAAACAACTCCCATTAATTAAAGAATTTAAAAGTTTCCAATGTACCTAGGGATAAGTCTTCCAGTCTTACTAAACCTAAAAAAACTCATCCATGGATATACATTCAATAAAGACTAATCTATCAACATGGAATTTCTAACCCTTCCTATGATTATCACCATAACACTTTTTTCAACTTTGGTTTTCTTTAAAACAAGCCTGAACAACCATTACATTTGTTTTTTATATTAAAAAAGTTGTAGGAAATATTGGTTCCATTCACTAAATTCATTTTAATAAGAGTTAGTATGAGATATCATTCAATATAATTCTTCATATGGAACCATTTAAAGACATCAATGGAGACTATTATTATTGTAAAACTCTACCAAAGGTAAATAATGATCACACATTCTTGAATGTTAGGTGAGAATGACCTAAAATTTAATTTAATTTATTAAATCATTCATTTTTATTATCCATTTTCTTAATCAGTTTGGATAAGGTAGATAACTGAAAACATATTCCATTTAATAAAAAAACTACTTATTTAAAAAATCCATAGGTAATGTCATAGAACAAATGTCAATGATAATAATAATATATAAATTATCAATGAAGAAAATTATATTTTTTTTGGATTTCATGGTATTGTGGTACCTAATACCTTAACCTTCAATCCCATTCATAAGAATTTTTAAAACATACTATGTAAAAACCAATATAATTTGGAAAATTGATTCGTCTCATGATACTACTAATGAATTAGGGGTGTCCTATAATAACCAGTCCCAAAACATGTTGTATTAATCCAAATAATTCTTTGTATATAAAATATTTTATTTAATTAATATAAAATTTAACTTATCAAATATCTCTATTGAGTAAAGGATATATATTTATAAATATTAACTTAGATAAAAAAATAACTTTCATAGTAAACATCATAAGTAAAAATCGTATATGGTTTACAAAAGTATCATATTATTTAAACAATAACATGGATATTTAAGAGAAATGTAATTTATAATGAAAATGTTTATATAAATTTTATTTTTTCAATATAAATTTAACAATCCCAAAGGAATGTGATATTGCGCAATAAAATTTACCATTTGGTAATTTTAATGTCAAATAACATTGGATGAGATAATTAAAATTGAAACAGAAAATACAATGAATAATAAATTATTAAGGATATTAAATGTCAAATTGAAATTATATTCATCACATAAAAATTAATTGTATCATCATAATAAATATGTCTCAGTGGAATATAAATTGAGATGGAATCCATTACCTCAGGGATCATTTATGTTGAACGTATGTTAACCATCTATTTTGGGGTATTAAAAATGTTATTATCTTATAAAAACCCATTTTAATAATAAAAATATCGTATATTATCCTTTTATAATATAATATATGATCTTTTTATGAAATATTATAACGTTTTTTTCAATAATATTATACTATTATCATTTTTTCGAGTGTAAATTTCTTATTTTTCCCATGAATTATTCATTATAAATGATCTGGTTCATAAATTTTTTTATATTAATATTATCTCTATAATATTAATCATGAAATAACTATCATATTTAAACATAAATTATACATTTAAGACCAATCATGATTGATTGTTTTGAAAATGAAAAACCTAACGATCATGAAGATGGTAGGTCACACAAATGCATAAGTGATATCTCTCTTTTTCAATAATCATAGTGGAATTGAGGTAAGTAATATTTTACCATTAAATAATTTTAAAAATGTCATATATATACCATATTATGTAATTATATATATCTTCTATTTATCATTGTGAAAAAGAGAGAGGAATCTCTTTGTGAGGGTGGTA
The DNA here is from genome assembly GCA_963277665.1 of Viscum album. NCBI lineage: Eukaryota > Viridiplantae > Streptophyta > Magnoliopsida > Santalales > Viscaceae > Viscum > Viscum album. Next base: position 2,097,346,965 of record OY728132.1, on the reverse strand, counting down.
GTCCACATATATATGAATGATTTTATCATCTTTATGCGAGTAAAAGGTAGAAAAAATAAAATAATCTACGTTACCTTTCGAAAATGGTAAATATGTCATTATTATCATAATTGTTTCATACATATCATATATAATCATTAAAATTATCTTTTTTCCTTCCATGTGATGTGTTTGTGAATCACTAATCATAACTCTTCGAGAAGCGATAGTCCGTCGTACATATGAGATATGCTATCGTATCTCTTGCAGAATTGAATGTAAAAGATATATATGATATATTGAAGGAATTTGTATAAATATTTTATTAATATCATATATATACATTATATCCATCATCATAACTAACCCTGAATGTTATAAATTGAAAAAAGGTATAGTTTCATGAGGTGGTAGTCTTTCGTATACACAAACTATGATTTCATAACCCATTTGATGGAAATTGAATACGGTTTTAAGTAACTACCTTGTTATAAAAACATCCCAGTGTATGTAGGATATTGAAGTTATAATATTTTGATCATATAATTAAAATTCAAGTAGGATGAGAATTAAGTTATAGAAAGAAGGTAGCTGAAGAACATTACCTCTGATTCGTGTAGCCATTAAGGTTTGTACTAAATCCTTACTATAGTATAAGTTTATGGATATTAAAAATTTATTTAGGTCATTATTGTTTAACCCAATTTTTTTTTAATATGTCAAGATAAGATTAGATGGGGGGTCTCCTTCAATAAATGGAGTGAGTGACACACTTTTAATTTTTGAAAGAATGAATTATGCCCACATTTTTTCATTTCACCATTCACCAATAATAGTCCATTGTTACAAATAAATGTTATATTTTGTAAATATTTAGAAATTATGGTTTTTGGACATGATTCTATATCATTTGGACCCATACTATTATAGTTTAATCAATTTGAAAACACGTTTTAACCTTAATTACTCTAATTAATTTTATAATTTTTCCGTGATAAATTTGGATAAAAATAATTTGAGCTTATTATAAATTATAAATTTTATTTTATTTATATATTTAATCCATTCTCACAAACTAAATTCACATTAAGGGAAAAAATAATTTTAAATTAATCCGTCATACGGGATGACAGAGCAAGTTTTCACAGTGAAAATACACAAACATTAATAAAAACCTCAAATACAAATTCAACAAGAAAATTAATATAATGAATTAAGTTTTTTAAATTTATATAAAATTGAATAAAAATTCTAAAACAAAATAAAAAATATAATTTAACAGTATAAATAGTTTAAATTAAAAGGTTTTTTTCAATTATAATTTAGTAATTTTTAAATTCATCAAAAATATGATACATTTTAGAAAAATACCAAATATTCACCCTAATATAATTTTGGTATTATAAGATAAAAAATGATGCTTATATTTTAAAATAAATTTTATGAAAGTGGTAAAATTTAATTTTATATTCTGTTTACAAATTTTGACTAAACTGTGTTTTGTTTAAACATGTCGATGTGTCTATTATAAGATACTAATTATATAAAAATTATTATGAAAAGAATATATTGTAATGTATCGGGGTATTACATAAATTTAAAATTTTATGAATAATTAGTTTCATTATAATAAAATTGGTATCATCATAAATATTCTTAAATCCTAAAAACACATTAAAACCATTTATAATGGTTTCTAAAAATAATAATAAGAAACCCGAGTATATCCCATTCATGTGTAAAACTTGGTGTAAAATAAGGAATATTTCCATGAACTAGGTTATTATCAAATAAAATAAAAATTCACCAATTTTAAATTTGTTACCCCCTATGTACAACTATTCCATAGCCTCTTCCAATTATATTATCCAGAGAAGGATGCATTTCTTGGAAAAACACATAATCACTACATTACAAAAACATTACAATGTTATCCAATTAATATACTTATACTAAAATTCATTCATGGGGATATATTCTCTCATATATTTTATACTAAATCTTGTTCAGAAGGTTTCTACTAAGAAACTTATGATACCAAGTGTAATGACCCAGACCCTAGTAGCCTAAATTCGGCTATTAATTATTTATATTGGAACTAGATACAAGGAATCACATCATGAATAACTAAGTAGTTTAGTTTTATAAGAAAACTAGTCACATAGCTAAATTTAACATTAAATTTTCAAACACAGTATTCAATATCGTATTTTATTTTACAACACCATTATTATCTTAGGTATATCCATGTGTATCAATAAAAAAACACTTCATGGAATCCAAGGAAAAGGAAACATAATAAAGGGGTGAACATAGAGGCTTAATAATGGTTTGTGTATAGTAGAAACTATAATGAATACATAAGTAATAATAATTATAGAAAGCTAATTTACTAAAAACACGTGCTAATTTATTAATAACATTAGCATGTATAAAAATATGGAAGGAAAAAATAATGATCAAATAATAATATATTAATATTAATTTGTTCTTAAATATTAATAATATTTATCATATATAATCAAATAATCACATGGATTTAACTCATAAGGTTGTTATAGTTTCAACATATCCCTAGTTTAGAATAGTTAAAATAAGGGTTCTTGTCATTTATGAATATAAATACCAAAATATTTTTACTATGAAAATACATAAGGAAGAAACAATTTTCACTTTTAAAATAACATTTAAAAACTAAAATATTTCATAATTTTTTTTAAAAAAAATCATTAAAAATTATCATGGAATATTGTAGGGGAAGTTTCAAAGTAATGAGTGTACATGACAGTAGAAAATTCTACTCGTGGTAGTCGATTTGACATAATGATATATTTCTCTTGATTGGTATAATGTAAAAAATTACCTAATTTTGAATAGGATAGGAAGATTCATGTGGAAATATATTTCAAAAAGTAATGTAAGGGTAAAAATTTATTTCCCTGCTAATTTAAAATAACACTATACCTGATAGTGTAAACGACATGAAACACTGATCCAAAAATAACCTCAAAATATTATTATTTAAATATGATCATTATAACCTAGATGATAATTTTTAGGATATGAACAGGATTAACCATATTAGAAAATATATATAATTCCTTCTCAATAAAAATTAACTGACTAATTCATATGAAATAAGTACTTAATTTTCAATGAAGTTATTATATTCTTTCGAAAAATGCTTCTTCCAAAATGATGTTCATTTTTTGTGAAAAGAATATATAAATATCATATAGAAATTATAAAAAAATTATTTTTTAAAAATAATATCAATTTTTAAATCATAATATCAAAATTATCTTTGGGTTAATTTGTTTGTATTTTTTCTATAATGATTACTTTTCTAGTAAGCAGTGAAAATATAACTTTTATTAAAACGAAACATTTATGTCATGAGTTTTAAAAGGTTAATTTATAAAAATTAGTTGAAAATAATTTTCTTTATTATTATTAATCCAATTATGTTCAATTGAATAAATATTATTTTAGAAATAGTATAAAAACATTTTTATACCTAAAATATATTTTACTAAAAACATATTATTTGTTGCATTTGGAATTTAAATCTTAAAGTAACTAATTATTCTCACTAAAATTTAATATAAAATATTAGATCCCATATTTTTATTCATGATTTCAGAAAAATATAAATAGGAACCTTTTATTTTCACTCAATATTAAATGTATCAATAGTAATTGTTTTTACCATGGAAAAGGATAAATGAGGTAATTAATGGTTAAAAAATAATGTAATATGGACAATGAAATTAACATAGAATATTTCTAAATTTTATTGTGTAATTTTAATTAATCCATTATCATATATTATTCTATTATTTGACAATTTTATATCATTTGGATGAGATTATGACCTTTATAATATTTTTTGTAAACAAATTCAAAAATGTCACACTCTTGTTTTAAAGAACAAAAATATTTTGAAATGATGGGATAAAAATATGACATATTTGTCTATATAAATATCCTTTTGAAATATAAATTGTTTATATTCATTCTTGAAATCTATTTTCAATTTCTGGTGAATAAATAATTACCTTAAATTCTTACACAACGATGATACATTAATTATTTAATTACTGGAAAAATAAAATAAAGGAAATTAAAATCCTTAGTAGTAGAATTAATTAAAATAATTAATGTGAACCATGAATTTTTTATAAATAAAATGACATATAATAGTTAGTTTATTCATTATATTATTATTTTTTGTGTTAATGTTACTATTAATGTCAAACTATGAATAGTTCTAAAATTGATAGTATTTATATTTTTTGAAAATAATATATTATTATATTTTTTAAAATTAATAAAAAATATTATAATTGAACAAATAAACATTATATCGTTAAATAAATATACTATGGTCTATTTATGGGTCATTTTAAATTTTATAGTAACCTTATCGACCCTTATAGAGTATATTAATTTAATTGTACGGTAACTATAAAATGGGTTCAGAGGGATTAAAAAAATGATAAGGGTGAAAACATGTCCAAAACTTGTCAATGTTTTATTTTATGATATTAATTACAAGATTACACATTGAGGATCTTTTCAGGTTTAGAGTTTTAGAGAATTAGATCATAAAACTTGCATTACATTCCACATATAAACAAAGTGGTTACATAAAGATAGTATTCTTCATTCCCATCAATGGAAACATATTTAAAATAAACATGGATTCTTTTTTGACACTTCGTTGACACTATCATCATATCATGTACCTTTCCCTTGTCCTGTGAAAAACATTTCAAAAAACCTGGGATGAGCACAAAAAGCTTAGTAAGGGATATAAAAATATGGAAAGGAAACATGGGTACATATATACATAATGATGAGATCATACTTTACCCATAAAACATAAGCACTTTAACATACCTCATCAAATCATGAATAAATCATATAATTCATAAGACATAAAGGTAACTTGAGGCATTCATAACATTCTTACATAGGGAGTAACCCTCTTGGTTACGTTTGGAATACCCATCACAGTATATTCCCTATATGTCTTCGGAGAACCCTTAACGATTCACTCCTTTGCATTACCCAATGCATTGGAGAGCTATATCGGGCTCACCCGCCCTTAGTTTATCATGGAACCACCCGTTTTCATAATAATTTCCAAGAAACTCAACATAATCATATCACATAAAACATGCATAAAGGAAACATAACATTCATACCTTTAAATCACAAGATATCAATACAACACATTGATATATAAAACATTATGGAAACCATTTTCGATACCAAAATAAAAGAAAAGTAAAACATGGTATTTATTTTTCTTTTAAAAAGAAGGTATGGCTTGTAGAGGAAGCCAAAACTCAAATAACGGTCACGACGGCGGAGAAGTCATTGTCGCCGCAAACGTACGACAAAAACATTCCCTTTTTTAATTTAGTAAACACTTCATATAAAAAAGATTCCTTTTGAATAAACGTAAAAGTCAAAGGGTTTTATACACCGTATAAAATAAGGTTGTGTATAAAACAAAATATGCCTCAATGAAAGGAGATTGAGATGAAGTCCCATACCTCGGGTCCGACTTGACTCAATCACTCTTTAATGTCCTGAATAATAAACTTGAGTTAATTTCTACTTGTTTAAGAACATTTTTCAAGTTCATTATCCCTCTTATATCACTTATTACCATGTCATGAACACTATGTAATTATTTAAGTTAATAACGGTCGTTTAAACGATCATTGGTACTTGAGTCAAAAATAAACCCTTTATAATTACAATTTGTTCATGTATCCATTATATCTAGAATGTTATTCATGATTTAGATATCATATATGTCATATATATCCAGTACATGCATGCATTTATAATATTACAGAATCATTTAGAGGTAAGAAATGAAATGCACCGTTCATGGAGACGGCAAGCCGTACGTACGATTGAACGCTACTTTCATTTTTACTTCATATTTTATAGAATGGAATCATAATTATATAAAGGTATATTATAATTCCAGTATAATATCATATATAATATCATAGTTCCATCCTTTATACATCCCACATATGGTATTTAACGAATCAAATCACTTTGAGGGGCCGGTAGTCCGCACTTCCTTAAATGAAGATATCACGTTCACCCATAATGGAAACCATAAAGGTATGACCAAAAAAGGAAAATACAGAAGCTTAAGGAAAAAATAAACATATTATATATCATATATAAATATAGTGACATCTTAATGGACACCTTTGAAGGTGTTAAAAGAATGTTGAACAATCATCGTTTCGGGAGGCATAAATTCACCATCCACGGAAATAGTATGTTCGTTAACCATTAGATGTAGGTGTGTATAAGTGTAGCTCAAATCCTTATTATAACAACATCCTAGTATATTTAGGATACTGGATTTGTTACAAAAGAAAAGAATAAAAAGAGTTTAGGGGGTTGGGGAAGCAAAATAAAACAAAAGGACTCAAAAGAAGACATTACCTTAAAATCGGGTAACTCCTTTTGGTTTGAGCTCAAAGGATTCCTTGGGAAGACTTATGCCCAATGTGAGGCTTCAAGGTGTAATAGAGGGAAGTGGAGAGACAAAATGGGCAGGGGTTGGCCAAGCCAAATGCTTTGGGAGTGTGGGTAATGAGGTAGAGGTGGGGGCCTTTTATAAGAGGAGAGGAGGGGCACTCTTGGAAAGTAAAGAAATATTACTTTATTTGAAAATGAGTTTCGGATTTAAATGGTCCCACATTGATATAATTCGAGTATGAGGTGATAATGGTTATAAATCTACCCATACAATAGGTTTTGGACATGTTTAGTTTTTAGATATTACATTATCTTTCCATTTTATTTAAATCCTTTATTAATGAGGTAATCGCTACATCATTATGATGTCATAAATAATTTAATTCATTTAATGTCTAAAAATTATAAAAAAATACTATTATGTAGGACATATTTTTATATTTCTAATGAATATTTATAATCAAAAATATGATTTGTATAACCCCATTTAAAAATTGTTTTCGTAAAACATATTATGTTTGTGTCATTTTTACTTTTACATTAAATAAAAAGTTATTTATGTCATTTCCCAACCAAAGTGGTTCCATGGGGTCCCCAAGTTGACCCATGGATTTTCTTGGTCGGCCATGACACAACCAATGAGGGTAGGACATGTGTCATGCTCATCTTATTTTATTAAATCATTATTTTTACCTTAAACTACACTAATTACCACTAATCGCGATTAAGAACTTAAAAGTTACTATTCACCAAAAAATTATTTTAATCTCATTGAACCACATTTTACTTCTTAATGACAACCATGTATGTCGGATTTTTGAAATTCAAAACACAATGATGGCAAAATTTCATTTAAACGGAAAATTAGTTTTTATAAGTACCACTTAGTGGTTTCACTATTCATCAAAAATTGGAGTTTTTCAAAAAATTACCAAAAATTCACCCTAAGCTATATTTGATATTTCGAATTCAAAAATGAAGTCTATTTTACAAAATTCAAAACATATAAGTCACATTAATTAATTTTATAATTAATTCCCGCTGTCAGAGCAAATAGCGTGTTTTTATGAAACAATAAGTATCAAAAGATTGACACCAGTTTAAGTCCAATTTCAAAGTAAAATTGATTCCAATGACCACCATTGGATTAAGTGGTAAAAATATATTCTAATTTAACTTCAAAACCAATTCAATAGATAATCTAATCATATAAATAAATTAGATTAAAAAGCAGTTTTCATGTAAAATGTAGTATTTTTCACTATTCATTAAAAAATGAACATTGTCCGAAGAATACCAAAAATTCACACAAGGTAAATTTTGATGTCCCAATAATACATAATAAGTTTATTTTGACAAATATAGCTTATAAAATTGTCAAAATATAGATTTAAAAATGGTTTTCCATCAAAAGGCAGTAAAACAATCTTTTAAAAATATTAGTGTATTACATGCTTAAGATTGGATTTATTTTCATTTTAAGCCTCTAAAACACTATCTAGTTCATTAATAGACATAGATAAAAATATATATTATTCATTACTTACTTGGGATGTTACATCCTTCCCCCCTTTAGAAAATTGTGTCCCCTCAATTTATTTACTTATCGAATAAATGGGGGTACTTATCCCTCATTGCATTTTCAGATTCCCATGTTGCCTCTTCCATCATGTGGTTTTTCCACAAAACCTTTACCTGCTTAATCACCTTATTCCGTAACACTTTCTCCCTGTGGTCAAGAATCTGGACTGGTTGTTCCTCATAAGATAGGTTCTTTCCAGCTGAACTACCTCTGGACTCAAAACATGAGATGGATCTGGCATGTACTTTCTCAACATCGAAACGTGAAAAACATTGTGTACCTGAGATAAACTCGGAGGTAAATCCACTCAGTAAGCAACTGATCTAACTCTCTCCAGAATTTCATATGGTCCAATAAACCTTGGACTCAGCTTTCCTTTCTTACCAAATCTCATCACACTTTTCCAAGGAGAAACCTTGAGAAAAAAATGATCACCTACCTCAAAAGATAGATCCTTCCTCCGGTTATCCGCATAACTCTTCTGCCTGCTCTGAGCTGTTCTCATGTGCTTCTGAATCAGCTGAAATTGTTCTTCCATCTCTTCTACCAATTCTGGTCCCATCAACTTCCTTTCACCCACTTCATCCCAGAAAGCTGGAGTTCGACACCGCTTCCCATATAATTCCTGAAATGGTGCCATATGTATACTGGAATGAAAACTGTTATTATATGAAAATTCAACCAAAGAAAGATGTTGGTCCCAACTTCCCTGATAATCTATAGAACAAGCTCGTAGCATATCCTCCAAGGTCTGAATTGTTTGTTCCGACTGCCCATCTGATTGGGGATGAAAAGCTGTACTAAAATTTAATTCAGTACCCAACGACTTCTGAAGGCCTTTCCAAATGTTAGAAGTGAACCTGGGATCACGATCAGATACAATGGAGAGGGGAACTCCATGAAACCTGACTATCTCTTTAAGATACAAACGGGAAAGTTTATCTAGGGAAAAAGTATCTCGTATAGCAAGGAAATGAGCAGATTTTGTCAAGCGATCAACAATAACCCAGATTGCATTATTACCTCGAGATGTCTTCGGTAATCCCACAACAAAGTCTATGGATATATTCTCCTTTTCCACTCTGGAACTAGTAAAGGCTGAAGCTTCCCTTTTGGTAACTGCCGCTCTGCCTTAACCTTTTGACAAGTCAAACACTTCACAGTAAAATCAACAAATTCTCTTTTCATTCCATCCCACCAGTAATACTCCTGAAGATCTCTGCACATCTTAGTACTGCCAGGATGAACTGAAAACGGAGAACTATGAGCTTCACATAACAAATCTCTCTTTAACTGTGAATCACAAGGAACACACAATATCTTCCCAAATCTCAAAATGCAATCATTATCAATTTTGAATTCAGGAAACTTACCTTTCTGAACCAGCTCTACCTTTTTCTGCAACTCACTGTCTTGCTTCTGTGTTTGCTTGATTCTATCTGATAGAGATGATCTCACTAATACCTGAAACAAAAAAGAAGAACTTCGTGCACCAACAACTTCTATGCCAAAGTTCACCAAATCCTTAACCAAAGGATCTCGTTCCAAATGCAACATTGCTAATGAAGCATTACTTTTTCGACTCAAAGCATCAACCACTTTATTTTCTTTTCCTGGATGGTAATGAATTGTACAATCATAATACTTGATTAATTCTATCCATCTACTTTGTCTCATGTTCAATTCTTTCTGAGTGAATATATACTTTAAACTTTTGTGATCGGTATATATTTCACACTTTACTCCATACAAATGATGCCTCCAATTTTTTAAAGCAAAAACAACAGCAGCTAATTCCAAATCATGTGTAGGGTAATTTACCTCATGAGTTTTCAACTATCGTGAAGCATAAGCAATTACCTGATCATTCTGCATTAGGACGCAACCAAGTCCTTTCAATGAAGCATCACTGTAGATAACAAACTCACCATTCCTGGAAGGTAGTGCCAAAACTGGAGCATTCACCAATCTTCTTTTCAATTCCTGAAAATAATCATCACATTCTTTTGTCCAGATAAACTTAACACCCTTCCGAGTTAGCTTAGTCATTGGAGTAGATAACCGTGAAAAATTTCTAACAAACCTTTGGTAATATCCGGCCAAACCAAGGAAGCTACGAATCTCAGTTACATTTGTGGGACTTGGCCATTCTTCAACAACTTTTGTTTTTGCAGGATCAACAGTTATGCCATATTTTGAAACAATGTGACCAAGGAAAGAAATTTGTTGCAACCAAAACTCACATTTTCTGAATTTCCCATACAATTTATTTTCTTTTAAGGTTTGCGAAATATCCCTTAAATGTCTTTCATGCTCTTCTTTACTTTTAGAAAACACCAAAATATCATCAATGAAAACCACCACAAACTTATGCAAGATCTCATGGAAAATTCTATTCATTAAGTCCATGAATACAGCAGGTGCATTGGTTAGCCCAAAAGGCATTACTACAAATTCATAATGGATATATCTCGTACGGAACGCGGTCTTCGGAATATCTTCCTCCTTTACCTTCAGCTGATGGTACCCCGATCTCAAGTCAATCTTTGAAAAAAACTGAGCTCCCTTGAGCTGATCAAACAAATCATCGATATGAGGCAAAGGATATTTGTTCTTAATAGTGATATTATTCAAGGCCCTATAATCAATGAAAAGTCTCATAGAACCATATTTCTTTTTAACAAATAAAACAGGAGAACCCCATGGTGATGTGCTAGGTCGAATGAAACCTTTCTCTAATAAATCTTGCAATTTCTCTTTCAACTCTAACAGTTCAATTTGAGCCATTCGATAAGGGGGTTTTGAAATTGGCTTAGAATCAGGAACTAAGTCAACAGTAAACTTAACTTCCTGATCTGGTATTATTCCAGGAAACTCATCAGAAAAAACATCAGCATAATCATTTACCACTAGCACATCATTAATCTTAACAGTTCCTTTATTTTCAACGACGTGTGCAAGGTAACATTCATTTCCATCTTTTACAAGTTTCTTGGCCTCTTGATAAGTTATCAACAGTAAGGGTTCATTCTTGTACACAAACTGAAAGTCTTTCTGAAAAGAAAATTCTTTAGCTCTACAGTCAATCTTAGCATGGTAAATAGAGAGCCAATCCATACACAGGATAACATCAAACTCTACTTGAGGTAGAACAATAAGGTTTGGAAGTAGGTTCTTTCCACAGATAAGGATAGAAAGATTCTTATAAATTCTTTTTGCCTCAACATTTCCCCCAAGTGTTTTTACCAAAATTCCAGGAGTCATTTCTTGAGATGGTATTCCCATTTTACTAGAAAAGGTTTCAGAGATGAAAGAATGTGTAGACCCCGAATCAAACAACACACTGGCATAATCTGAAAAAACAAACAAAGTACCTGATACAACTTCATTTGACGGCCCGACATCTGCTGAAGTAGTTGCAAAGGATTTCACCACCCCTTTCTGATTGTAGTCTAACTACTTCCCATCACTCAAGCTCTTTGTCGGACACTCATTTGCATAGTGACCCATCTCATTGCACTTATAACATTTCACTAACTGTAAATCAAATTTGTTCTTACCTTCACCTTGATCCTTTTCAGTGCAATCACGAGCCTTATGTCCCATCTTACCACATTAGTAGCACTTTCCAGAATTCAGAAGACATTCCCCAGCATACCTTTTGCCACATTTATCACAAACTGGAAACTTAGTTTTCTTACCATCAGACTTTTTTGAAGAATTCTTACCTTTCTCCTGCCACCTCGGTCTCTTCTTCTGCTGGTTGTTATAGAACACTTGATCATCAGCAAACTCCATTTCCACCTTCTTAGCACATAGAACAAGCTTTTCATAACTTTTAAACTCACGAGAAGCTAATGCCCTTCGATATTTTGGATTTAATCCTGAGTAAAAATGATTGATTTTACAATCATGGTCTCGGATAAAATTTGGAGCATACCTTGCCAATCGAGTGAACCTTTCTTCACAGGTAGACACTGAGTCTTCCTCTTGCCTCAATTCCAAGAATTTCTTTTCCATCCTAAGTCGAACAGCCTTAGGAAAATACTTCTAAAGAAACATACCTTTGAATTTATCCCAGTCAAGAAAATCAATCTCATCAGCGTCCCTGATATTTTTAACCATCGACCACCACCGATCTGCCTCATGCTCCAAACGGTAAATAGAAAGACTAACCTTTTTATTGTCTGAACACCCCATGACATCGAAAATATTCTCCAGTGCTTTAATCCACCCTTCAGCTAGCACATGGTCAGATGATCCTCTGAATGATGGGGGATGTTGCCTCATGAAATGTTCCACCACTGACATGTTCCTCTGCAGTTGGTCTGGCTGATCTCGTGCATGGATACCACCACCATTTATAGCCTGAGTCAACTGTGCCATTACTACAACAAACTGTTCAGTTCCAATTCCGACCATCTTAGGATGCTGATTCAGAAGGTTATTTCCTTCTGTATTCCTTCCTAGCACTGCTTCCCTGTTTTCCTCTGCGGAAAACCATTCTGAACAAACATGTATTAGATGAAGCAACATGGTAATCTTTAAATGCTATATCATTTCAAAAAAAAATATTTTTGGATAATCATTTAAGAGAATTATAACTCCTAAAGTTATCTAAACCAACATTTAATACCAACTATAAGGCCCCAGCCTTAAACCTTACTTAATCTTGAGTTATTACAAGATTACACATTGAGGATCTTTTTGGGTTTAGAGTTTTAGAGAATTAGATCATAAAACTTGCATTAAATTCCACATATAAAGAAAGTGGTTACATAAAGATAGTATTCTACATTACAATCAATGTAAAAATATTTAAAATAAACATGGATTCTTTCTTGACACTTCATTGAAAATATCATCATATCATGTACCTTTCCCTTGTCCTGTGAAAAACATTTCAAAAAACTTGGGATGAGCATAACAAGATCAGTAAGGGATATAAAAATATGGAAAGGAGACATGGGTACATATATACATAAGGATGAGATCATACTTTACCCATAAAACATAATCACTTTAACATACCTCATCAAATCATGAATAAATCATAGAATTCATAAGACATAAAGGTAACTTGAGGCATTCATAACATTATTATGTAGGGAGTAACCCTCTTGGTTACGTTTGGAATACTCGTCACAGTATATTCCATAAATCTCTTCGTAGAAACCTTAACGTTTCACTCCTTCGCGTTACCCAATGCATTGGAGAGCTATATCGGGCTCACCCGCCCTTAGTTTATCACGGAACCACCCGTTTTCATAATAATGCCCAAGAACCTCAACATAATCATATCACATAAAACATTCATAAAGGAAACATACCATTCCCACCTTTCAATCACAAGATATCAATACAACACATTGATATATAAAACATTATGAAAACCATTTTCGATACCAAAATAAAATAAAAGTAAAACATGGTATTTATTTTTCTTTTAAAAAGAAGGTATGGCTTGTAGAGGAAGCCGAAACTCAAATAACGGTCACGACGGCAGAGAAGTCGTTGTCACCGCATACGTACGACAAAAACATTACCTTTTGTCATTTAGTAAACGCTTCGTATAAAAAAGATTCCTTTTGAATAAACGTAAAAGTCAAAGGGGTTTATACACCGTATAAAAGAAGGTTGTGTATAAAACAAAATATGCCTCAATGAAAGGAGATTGAGACGAAGTCTCATACCTTTGGTCCGACTTGACTCGATCGTTCTTTAATGTCCTGAATAATAAACTTGAGTTAATTTATACTTGTTTAAGAACCTTTTTCAAGTTCATTATCCATTTTATATCACTTATTACCATGTCATGAACACTATGTAATTATTTAAGTTAATAACGGTCGTTTAAACGATCATTGGTACTTGAGTCAAAAATAAACCCTTTATAATTACAAGTTGTTCATGTATCCATTATTTCCAGAATGGTATTCATGATGTATATATCATATATGTCATATATATCCAGTACATGCATGCATTTATAATATTACATAATCATTTAGAGGTAATAAATGAAATGCACCGTTCATGGAGACGGTAAGTCGTACGTACGCATGAACGCTACTTTCATTTCTATTTCATATTTTATAGAATGGAATCATAATGATATAAAGGTATATTATAAATATAGTATAATATCATATATAATATCATAGTTCCATCCTTTATACGTCCCACATATGGTATTTAACGAATCAAATCACTTTGAGGGGGAGGTAGTCCTCACTTCCTTAAATGAAGATATCGCGTTCACCCATAATGGAAACCATAAAGGTATGACCAAAAAAGGAAAATACAGAAGCTTGAAGAAAACATAAACATATTATATATCATATATAAATATAGTTACATCTTAATGGACACCTTTTAAGGTGTTAAAATAATGTTGAACAATCATCGTTTCGGGAGGCATAAATTCACCATCCACGGAAACAGTATGTTCGTTAACCATTAGATGTAGGTGTGTGTAAGTTTATCTCAAATCCTTATTATAACAACATCCTAGTATATTTAGGATACTGGAGTTGTTACAAAAGAAAAGAATAAAAAGATTTTAGGGGGTTGGAGAAGCAAAATAAAACAAAAGGACTCAAAAGAAGACATTACCTTAAAATCGGGTAACTCCCTTTGGTTTGAGCTCAAAGGCTTCCTTGGGAAGACTTCTTCCCAAAGTGAGGCTTCAAGGAGTAAGATAGGGAAGTGGAGAGACAAAATGGGCAGGGTTTGGCCGAGCCAAAGGCTTTTGGAGTGTGGGTAATGAGGTAGAGGTGGGGGCCTTTTATAAGAGGAGAGGAGGGGCACTCTTGGAAAGTAAAGAAATATTACTTTATTTGAAAATGAGATTCGGATTTAAATGGTCCCACATTGATATAATTCTAGGATAAGGTGATAAGGGTTCGAAATCTACCCATACAATAGGTTTTGGACATGTTTAGTTTTTAGATATTACATTATCTTTCCATTTTATTAAAATCCTTTATTAATGAGGTAATTCCTACATCATTATGATGTCATAAATAATCTAATTTATTTAATGTCTAAAAATTATAAAAAAAATACTATGATGTAGTAAATCGTTTTATCTTTCTAATTAATATTTATAATCAAAAATATGACTTTTATAACCCCATTTAAAAATTGTTTTCATAAAACATATTATGTTTGTGTCAATTTTACTTTTACATTAAATAAAAAGTTATTTATGTCATTTCCCAACCAAAGTGGTTCCATGGGGTCCCCAAGTTTACCCATGGCTTGTATTGGTCGGCCATGACACAAACAATGAGGGTAGGACATGTTTCAAGCTCATATTATTTTATTAAAGCATTATTTTTACCTTAAACTACACTAATTACCACTAATCGCGATTAAGAACTTAAAAGTTACTATTCACCAAAAAATTATTTTAATCTCATTGAACCACATTTTACTTCTTAATGAAAACCATGTATGTCGGGTTTTTGAAATTAAAAACAAAATGATGGAAAAATTTCATTTAAACGGAAAATCAGTTTTTATAAGTACCACTTAGTGGTTTCACTATTCATCAAAAATTGAAGTTTTTCAGAAAATTACCAAAACTTCACCCTAAGCTATATTTGATATTCCGAATTCAAAAATGAAGTCTATTTTAAAAAATTCAAAACATATAAGTCACATTAATTAGTTTTATAATTAATTCCCGCTGTCAGAGCAAATAGCGTGTTTTTATGAAACAATAAGTATCAAAAGATTGACACCAGTTTAAGTCCAATTCCAAAGTGAAATTGATTCCAATGACCACCATTGGATTAAATGGTAAAAATATATTATAATTTCACTTCAAACCCAATTCAAAAGATAATCTGATCATATAAATAAATTAGATTAAAAAGCAGTTTTGATGTAAAATGTAGTATTTTTCACTATTCATTAAAAAAATGAACATTGTCCGAAAAATAGCAAAAATTCACACAGGGTAAATTTTGATGTCCCAATCATAAAGAATAAGTTTATTTTGACAAAAATAGCTTATAAAATTGTCAAAAGATAGATTTAAAAATGGTTTTCCATCAAAAGGTAGTAAAACAATCTTTTAAAAATATTAGTGTATTCCATACTTAAGATTGGATTTATTTTCATTTTAAGCCTCTAAAACACTATCTAGTTCATTAATAGACATAGATAAAAATATCTATTATTCATTACTTACTTGGGATGTTATAATAAAAGTTTACCCATTCCATCACATACTTATACCACATTGAGACATATTGATTAAAAACCCTGAAACTATACTTCAAATAATCATTATCCATATTATTGAGGTTCTTTCCATTTTAAAAGTGAATCTTTTGGTACCTTAAAAATATATATAAAAGAATCCCAACAAAGAAGAAGTAATCTTCTTTACTGAATGCTTTAAGTTTATTCCTTCTTCTTATTCCTCTATATTTGTTGTATCCTTTCTAAAATAATATTTATAGAATCATAAATATTCTGATATTTTATTATTATTATTGTAAAATCATATTCCTACTTCTTTCCATCCAAGAAAAGTAAAAAAACATTGCTCGTACGTATGTATGGCTTATTGTCTCCACGTATAGATGTAATTCATTTTTAATCACTAATTCACATTGATTGTTATAAATATAAAACTAATAAGATTATATAATTATTTTGAAAAAATTATAAATCTTTATATATAATATGAAATGTACTTTCTGACCATCCAATCTTTGGGAAAAGATAATGTCACTCATGCGTACAGCTGGACTACCAAATCCATGAAGTAATGTGAATCAAATTTCATTACTATTTTTTTGTGTGAATAAGTGTTGATGTATTAAATATATTTGATATATATTATAAAATTATTATTATATAAATATAAAATAATATTTACCTTTTTTTTCATCAATTGAAAAGTGAAAAAGTGTTCTAGTATATGTACAATATACCATCTACCTGAACCGTGCAATTAATTTTCTATCTATATTACTTTTGGATTACTATATATATGTATACAATAAATATATATTATATCTATATCATTATTATTATTATTTATATTATCTTACCTTGATCAAATTATAACAACTAAAACTATTAAACCAAGTCATACTTGACAAATAAAGTAGTTAACACAAAACCAGTGGTTTCAAAAATGAATTAATAATAAACTGGTGATAAAATATTATAATTTTACCATATAAGTTTTGATATAAATATAAATATAAATATTATTATTTTTTGGTAATAGATTTATAATAAATCTATATTTATTATACATGAGGTTTTAACGTGTACTAAGGAATTCGAACCTGAGGTAAGGGTTTCCCGTCTCACTTTTACTTATCAGAGAGGGATTTTATATTCACTACTTATTTATTTTTTGTGGTGTATATTCCATACATTTGATATATAATATCATAAATATAATATTTCACATTATTTTTGATGTTTAATTATAATTTATTTCCATCATTGGGATGAATATTCAAAAGATACCCAATTGGTGGGGGTGATTCGTCTTAATTTTTTCTGTGTAGGACACATTGCATCTACACAATTAATTTATTTTGTGTGGGGTATATACTAACCATAAATTAAATTCATATTTATTATTATTAAAATTATAGGATATCCATATATATATATATATATTTGGTAATTTATTTCATGCGGAATATGATTCAAAATTTACCAATGTGGTAAGCCTTTTATTTCACAATTCATCATTATTGGGGATTGTATATTTTTATGTCTTAATTGGGGGATATTTATCTTCAATATAAATGTTTTCCAAATATGTTTTTTTAATATTATCCAAGGAATTTTTAAATTCATTTTTAACCATTTTTATCTTTTTACAAAATGCTTCAAAAGGAATCTTCTTATCATTTTATAAATGAGGTACTTTTTGAATTTTCTTATAGAAGTCTAAAAAGAACTTTTTATACCATATACATCATGAATTAAAATTCACACCATCATGAAAAATGTATGATTTGAATATTGATTGAAATTTTTACAAGGTTATTTTTAATTAAAATGTTTACTATTATAATGTTTTATATTTTATAATTTTAGTGATTTTAAAGTGAAAATAGTATTTTCCTAATGAATTTTTCAATGATATTGTTAAATAATTTTCTTCTATGTCAATATACAAAATTGAAAATTATTATTTTTTGGGTATATTTTCTTATGATAACTTCTAATATATTTTATTTCATGGTTTATGATCAGTTTTACTGATGATATAATATTTTGATATCATTATCCATATTACATTGGAGACTTTTTGAATATGTTTACTAATCAGGTTAATTATAAACATTTCCAAAATTATATTCAATAGGAATTTTTATGTTTATTATGTTTTAAACATTTAATATTACAAATGTATTATACTTACTAAGCGATGGTGGGGCGCTATATATCCCCTTGATGCATTTGAAGGTCTTATAAAACAAACTAGATTCAGTTTTAGATGAGGTATTTCCAATTTATATATATTTCATGGAACAAGGCTATGAATTTTTTTTTTCTGATGACAGGGATGAGGGCTTCATATAAATTTTCAAATGTCTAAAAATATACATTTTATCATTATAAAATTAGTAATTAATGTCCATGTGATTATTCTATTAGATATAATATCCATGGATATGTTTTGAGATCATGTGATTATTTTATAAGGATTATTTTTTCATCCTTTATTTCTACCAAATTATGATAAAGTTATTATTCAAATTGCATGTGATTTAGTTATTAACTATTACATATTTTTAGGATTATATATTCATGATATCTTTTTTTATACGCAAAATCTAACTAAGAAACTGAACTCAACCTTTTCTAATGTTTTATTTTCCCCTACACACAATGAATTGTTTTAAGATTGATATGATGGGATGTTGTAAGGGGACTAATGGAGATCATGAATAAAATAATATATTTTATTTTATGTTTTTAAATTAAATTATAATTAAACATTTGTATCTAGTTTACTAGGACTACTATACAATATGTTCATTTTTTGATGTGTCTGCTTGTATATATTGCTAAATTAATAAAGAATCTACTAACTATGGGATTCTAGGATTGGGGTCATTAAAGTTTTTATCAAAAAATGTTTAGTATAACCCATGGGAACTAGATTTTGGAAAACATATATTGGGGTACATAGCTAAGATACATACTTTGTGGAAATTTCCCCAAATACACTGATTTTAAAATTCATATGAATATAGTGTATTTTTTTTTCAACACTATCATGGGTTAATAAGTACAAATATTATCATAATATTAAATGACCACATACCATTTTTATGTTTTAAGTAATGGGATTATATAATATTCTATAGTTTTTTCTAGTATTTTTTTGGAAATACAACACTTTTTCTAAATATATGTTTTAGAAAATACTTTTTTTGATGAGTAATTATTATTTTTTGACATAAGTTTAATGTTATTAATAACCTTTTTGGTTAATTTTATTTTAAGGTTTAGTTATTAATAGATTATTCTGGTAAAAGAATTGTTACATTTTTAGAATATATAACAGAAAACCTTATAGGTAAAAAAACTATTTGATGAGTGATGTTATTTTTTATCATGTTGATCATAATATTGTGAATTCTATAGTTCTAGAAAAAGGAAAACCCCCATTTTGTGTAACAAATAGTTGTATTCCTAAAATTCATGGGTCCGGAACTCCCAAATGAAGGGAGGTAATGGTGAGGAACCAACCATTGACCTACATGATATTCTGGTTAGTATGAAATTTTTTACTTAAATTAGTTAATTAATAAAAAATAAGTTACTTTTGTGAATTATAATATTTGATAAAATATTTTTTCTTTTTGGGGATTTTAAATTGGTTAATTACATTTCAAGAGACACTTCATTAGGTTGAATTATATGTTTTCTTTAGGTTGAACATAAATGATTATTTTTAAAGAATGTTATTATGTTATTTTAAATTCAAGATGAAGGGTATGAGATAATGTTTGAGGACAATTTTTTTGATAATTTTTATGGTATTGGTGTCGTATGGATTATATGGAATAACGATAAGGTTAATGTTGATTTAAGATATTAGTATATTTGATCAAGTTATTCACATGTTTATAATATGAAATTATGAATTACTTTATTCTCTATAGGGATTAATTATTGACAAAAAAAACTAGGTTTTCGATATGTTTGATAATACTATGTAGGAGCCTTACGATTTACTAGTTATAGAATGGATTAATTTGAACATTTGATATTATTTTTTAAGGATGAAGTATGATTTATCATATTGGATAACCATTACTAACCATTTTATTGTATATATTTAGTGGTTGAAGGAATGACTTATGGATCTTATGATTTATTAAAAAGTGGTTTAGGAATCAAAAATTTAATCATGAATATCCATGTCCTATCTCATGATATGAAGTGAAAATAGATCAAAGAATAATCAAATGGTGAGATTTTGGTTACAACATGAAAGGAAATATAGTAAGATTGTTTTCTAAAGTAATATAATTGGATATTATTATAATCCCTTGACATTAGGAAAAGGAACATCAAATAAAACTGTTCTCTTTATACTTTTCTTATCTAGAAATCAGTTTCCTATTAACCTATCATAGATTTATATTTTTCTGATGGTTACAATTATATTGACTATTTTCTATATCAAAATATATTAATCCTTGTTATTTTTCTCATCCATATACATATTTTGACATCACACCAATTCTATCCTCCTCAGAGATGTAGTTTTCTGCTGTCTTTGTTCCCTCTTTTTATAATGGAGATTTATTAACAATTTCTAAGATGTGTAAATACCAAAAAGTTATTTTCAAATATCAAACATATTATTATGAATTTGTTTTTGCATATTTTAATTTTTCAATTAATTTATTGATTTGGTAGAATGGAACACCCTAATATTTTAAAAGAACATTATATTCGATATCATATATGGAACGCAACACCGAGCCAAGAAGAACCTCGAAATATTATTATCTAAACACAATCATTATATCCTAGAAAGTAAATTATAATGAATGAGTATGGTATTTTTTCTTATGAAATAAGTGTTGAATATAATCCATAAAAATTAATTAATTAGTATATATGAAATAGGAACCCAATTTTAAATAATGTTGTTTTATACTTTAGAAATATGTTTTCTTCATGATTTTTTGAATTTTGTTTGAAAATAGTTTAATTATTCTATCCAAAATTTCAAAATATTATTTTATAAAAATTGTATCTTTTTCTAATTCATCATATTAATATTATCTTATGGTGATTTTTTTTATTTTTACGAAAATATTAATTTTCTTGTAAATAGTTGAGAATATTACATTTTATTTAAAACAATATTATTATTTCAATAATTTTAAAAGTAACATTATATTTTTAAATATTTTAAAAGTAAAATTATTTATATTATATTACTAATAATTTCATAAAGTTCATTGGAATCAATTTTATTCTTGAATTTAAAATTATTTTTATACATAGAAAGGATTTTTCTAAAAAACGTTTTTTCATTGCATTTTTTGTATCAATATAAAATTAATAGCTAACAATTATTTTAATTAAACATTACATAATTGATAAAATATTTCTAATTAGGAGATTCATATTTATAAAATATTTCCATTTTATTTTTCATCAATATGAATAGTAACATTAATAATTTTTATTACCACAGAAATCATTAAATTTGGTAATTATTGGATAATGAAATATTTTATAGACTATAAAATGACACTAACACATAAAAAAATTTTACTTAATGATTATATTTCCTTTATAATAATACATTATTTGGTGTTATGAACTTCTGGTTCCATTAAAATGATATTAGGACAATAATATTATTTATTGTCAACAATAGTAAAAAAATGTCACATTCATTTTTTTAATGACTATAATATTTTTACATTGGTATATGTAAAATATATGTTCTTTTATAAAAACAATTTTTATATCTAAACGGTTTATCTTTATCATATTATTTTAATTTTAATTTTTTGTTATTTTTTAATTACATTAAATTTTTACACAATACAAATGTGTAATTATTTAATTGATGGAAAAATAAAATCAATGATATTAACATCATTAAAATTAGTATAATGAAATAAAAGTATATAAAATATATAAAATATATATATATATATATATCATTATAGTGTTTTTTAAATTTTATTTTAGTTCCTTTGTTTTCATGATGTTATTAACTTCAAACTAGATGAAAAGTTCTAAAATTTAGATAATTCATACATTAGTAAATGAATAATTCATTAAATGATTTCAAATTAACTAAAATATTTTATCTATCCAAATTATTGGTATACGGTAAATGGAATCTATCATGGTCTATTTATTGGTCATTTGGTAGTATAAAGTAAAATTATTTACTCTTATAGAGTATAAGATTGTTAATAGTATGGTAATTGCCAAAATAGTTAACTGGGATAAAACTAAATTATAAGTGTGAAAGATTATACGAAATGTTTCCAACAAGATTATTTTATAATTTTATTTATACTTTAAATCACATTATATTTTTATTATTTCAATTTTCGTCCATTTTTACGTGAGAAATAATTATATTTATTTACAATTTTTTTAATTTCCAAGAACTCTCTACCCTCAATTATAAATGGGTACTCATTCATTCACTTATTTAAAACACATTGGGCCATATAGATATATAAAAACCATCCAAATAATCTTAAAAACATACTGATCCTAGTACATTTAGTTATTTCTCTAATAAAAGAGAAACCCTATGTCCCTAAGAAGATAACTAAAGAAAGTCCACTGAAGAATATGTAAACATGTTTACCAACTCTTTGAAGTTTATTTCTTCTTATACATCCTCTCCATGTGGTATAACCATCCAAAAATGGTAAATATATAATCCTAGATATACTAATATGTTATTATTATTATGGTAAAACCACATTCCATCTCCTTTCCATCCTAGGAAAAAAACTTTGCTCGTGCATATGTATAGCTTAATGTCTTCACGTAGTAGTGTGATTAATTTTTCATCACCACTTTACAAGGATGGTCACAAATATGGAAAGTTATTATATATTATAACTATTACATAATTATTCCACTTTAACAATAATATCATTTATACCACCTTCATGTAAAATCCTATGGTAAATGTTAATGTCACTAGTACGTATGTGTTGACTACCACCTCCACGAGATGATGGGATTCATTTTTCATTTATATTTTATTTTTATGGTAATAATGATAGATTTAATGAATATATATGAGATATTAAATATAATTATGAATATATATATCTAAAATATATTTTAATTTACATTCATTCCATTCATTAAAATGTGAAAAAAATGTTAATGCGTACATACGTCTTTTTGCCTCTATGAATGATGTAATTCATTATCTACATATTTATTTTATTTATTTCAATAAATATATATATAATAAATATATGTGATATATATATCATTATTTAATTTATAGATAAGGTATATCCTATATCAAATTAAAATCTCATGAACTATCAATCCATATTTTACCTAAAAAATGAAGTAGTTCCCACCTGAAACAATGATTTTAACAATGAATTGATAGTAAACTAGTAATAATATTTTATAAGTATATTTATTATAGGTTAATGTATATTATTATTATTGTGTAATATATTTATAATAAATATTTATTTAGTATACAAGATGTTCGAACACATACAACAGAAATCAAACCTGATGTAAGGGTTTCTCGTCTCACTATTACTTCTATAAGACATATGTTATATTCACCACTTATTAATTTTTTGTATTGTATTTAATAACCATTAATTTATTATATTCTAATTATATTTTTATTCAGGGTATTATGATTATATATAAATGTTGCTACATTCATGGGGATTACGATTCAAAAGATACGAACTGGTAAGAGATTTTCATCTCACTTTTACCTCTATGGGGGCACATTCCTTAAAAAATAGTTTTTTTTAGGTTGATATAATAAAAAATATTTTATTTTATGATTATTATTATGAAAATTATGTATATAATTATCCATATAATGTTGTTTTATTTATGGGTAATATGATTCAAAAGTTACCAATATTGTAAGTGTGTTATTTCACAATCTCTTCATTTTTCGAGATTGTTTGAATTTAAGCCTCTAAAGGGTAATATACATGTTACATATATATGTTCTCGAAATATTATTACAAAAATGTTTTTAATATTATACAATGTTTTTTTAATTTAATTTTTTCCCATGATTTACTTTTTTATAATATTTTAAATGTATTCTTCCTATCAATTTCAGAACATGGTACTTTTTAACATTTCTTAAAAAATGTTGAAATGGATGTCTTTAGCTTATATGTAAAGAATTAATCTTCTGACGATAATTAATATTATATTATTTGAAACATCATTTAAAAGTTTAAAATTTTCTTTTCAAATAAATTTGTTTCCTCTATCATTGTGTATCATTTATAAAATAAGTGATTTCAATGTGAAAAGGGTATTTTATAAAGAATTTTTCAACGGTATTTTGAATGTATATTCATATATGTAAACAAAATTTGTTGGGTATTATCGTTCACTACTTAGATTATTTAAAGACACAATGTATCATATTTTATTGGGCGATTTATTATTTCTTTTACTATGGATTTGCTATTTTGATATAATTCTCCACATTATTATAGATGGTTTATTATTAGGTTTATTAGTTGGGGTAATTATTATAATTTCATAAATCAATTTCAATGTGAATTTTTATTCAGATTATGATTAACACAAATAAAATAAGTAATTCATTGGACTTAGTAAGTGATTGTTGGTCCTTGATATATCCCCTCGATGCATTGGTAGTTCTCATGAGACAAACTACCATAGTTTTTGATTGACGCCTCCCCCATTTATGTAGATGTAATGTAACAAAGAATGTATTGTATTTTAATATGTCTTGGTTGTTTCCTACATGTAAATTATCATATGTCCAAAATTATGCATTAAATTATAATGAAATCATTTATTTATTTCCATGTTCTTATTTGATTAGTTATTATATCGATAGTAAAATATTGAGCTCATATGAATGCTTATATGGTTTATTTTATCATCATTTTTCCCAATTTATTATTACAATGTTTTTTTAAATATAATGTGTTAAAAATATTTACCATTCAATATTTTTATGTTATTTTATACTAGGCATCTTCTGTTGTATGCATACCCTTAACTTCTCAGCTCACCCTTATCTTATAATTTATTTTCCCTAAAATACCAATTTTTTATTATTATTGATATTTAGGGATATGATAAGTAAAATAATGATATTATCTAATAACATACTCTATTTTATTTTACTATTTTTAAATGTATTTATAATTTCACATATATGTCTATTTTAATAAGAATACTAAACTAACTATTCCTTTGGGAAGTTATTTATTATATCTAATTCCATTGAAATAACGTAACTATATTATAAATGATATTGAGATTACATTATTTTCAAAAAACATAATTTTTAAAATAATATTAAAATATTAAAAAATTGAACAATATCAAAAACATGGGCACATATGGTAAGGGATTTTTTTTCCAAAGAGAGAAATGAAATCAATTTGTCTAAA
Source organism: Viscum album (assembly GCA_963277665.1). Lineage (NCBI taxonomy): Eukaryota > Viridiplantae > Streptophyta > Magnoliopsida > Santalales > Viscaceae > Viscum > Viscum album. The sequence continues at coordinate 2,097,321,219 of OY728132.1, read as the reverse complement.
AAAATGTTACTTTAGTCTCATGAGTTCATAAAAAGAGGGAATTATAACTAAAACATATCATTTATAGGAATAAAATATGATAATCAAATATATTTTCATTAAGATAGAAATATTGAATGATTTTCATAGTGATGACCTAAACATAAACAATCTAGAATAATGATGAGATTCTAAAATAAACCCTTACAACTTTGGTAACTTTTGAATAATAACCCTCATGATAGAAATAACAAAAAATTAAACATTAAATATCATTAAGGTAAATTGATTCATTATATAAAATAAAAAATAGGTGTTATATAAACCACATCAAATAAATAAGTGGTTAACATCTAATATGTCTCATTGATATATAAGTGAGATGAGAAACCGTTACATCAAGTCTGATGTACATCATACATATTTGAATCTCATTTGAAATAAATATATATTTTTATACATATATTAAATAAAAATAATCATATATATCATACCGTATACGATTTTCCATTTAAATCTTAATTAATTGTTTACTAAAAATTATTTATTCAAACCATTATTCTGTGGGACAACGACTTCGTTTTCAGTAATTTTTTCATTTTTTAGTTTTGTACTTATACATTTATCAAGGTTCAATAATATAAACAATTATAATAATTATATAAATATTATACATATTCATTTTGTATTTATTTGTACTAACCTATATATGATAAATAGAAAAATTATTTACATCGTTCCTTGATATGTTAGGTCGTACATATGAATGAACAGTTTTTCTATCTTTTAATGGATGAAACAAAATAAATGTAAACTATATTTAACCATTAATGAATAATAATTATATCATATAAATCACATATATTCATTATATCCTTAATTATTACCATCTAGGTCAATATTAAATTTAAAATATATCACATTCCTATGTGGAGGTAGATGTCCACACGTATATATGAGCGACATTATCATTTTCTGATAGATTGGAAGATAAGAAATTTGTTGTGATATAATAATTTAAGAATTATATTTTTTATATAAATATCATATATATTCATTAAACCCATCAATATATACATCCATGAGAGCCGGTGATGGAAAACAAATTATATCGGTTCACGAGGTGGAATCCCAATGTACACACAATCGATGATTTTGTTAACTATTTCATGTAATAGGAGATGGATTTAGGTTATGAAACATAAATAATTAAATCAATTTATATTTAATATATATTTTTTATTATTTTATCAATTATTTTGAATATTTCAAGGGTTAGAGGAAGAAATAAAATGGATATGCATGGTTAAGAACTATACCACCTCTACGAATAACCTCTTTCATTTTATAATTAAATCCTTCCTGTAATGGTTTTAGGATCTAACTAGAGACTCTAGTTCATGGGGATGGATATAATATATTAATTTTTTATGTATTTTAATGAAAAAATGATTCTTTAAGTGTGTGTAGGAGAGGAGAGGTGGTTACCTTTTATTAGTATGGGAGATGACATAGTTCGAGTCATCTAAGAAAATAAAATATACAAAATGTTTACATAAACAAAATGAATGAAAAAAATAAACCATTAACAAATGTATATATTATATAATTTCTAAATATGGCCATAAAATATAAATTATAAAAGTTTCAAGGTCACATAAATCCTTATATTTTTAGTTTAATCCCTTAGTAAACCCATTTTAACATAAACCAGTGTAATTAATTTTTAATGATTATACTATTCATTATAGAAAAATTAAGATGACATTATTAAGTAATATTAATTATTATGATTCATAATAAGGAATCCATTTTTAAATAAATTAATTCATAAATTTTAGGTGATTTTATTCAAATTTAAACAAGTATACGTGCTGAAGAAACTGCTTTCTAAATAAATGTTTTCTTATGTACAAAATGATTTTTATCAAAACTAAATATTAAAATGATTAAATTAGAATAAATTAGATTAATTATAATTTAATTTAAATAATATTACCTTTAAAATAAATCTAACTTTTTAATTTTTTTAAATGAAAATTTAATTTAAAAAAAAATCTATAGTTTCACTATTATTTGAAAAATTAATCTTTTAAGAAAATTATCAATAAATCAATCTAAGTTATTTTACAAATTTTGGTATAAAAAATGAAGTAAATTTTTTTATTAAATTTTATAATACTTGATAAAAATAATTCTAAAATATGTTCACAAAAAATATCAAACTACTTTTTAGAGAGATAAAGTTCTTCAAAAAACATTTCTTTTTTTTAAATGATTTTTTTTTATTTTCAGTTTATTTATAACCAATGAATATATTTTATAAATATTTAATATATATAATTTTCATAATTCTGTAAAAAATATTCGTTCCCAAAAATTTAATGGATTGGTTATATTGATATACCATTTCATGAATCAATTAGACTCACGGTTTCATGTATCACTAGTTGTCAAAGAGGATAATTTTTTTTAAAAAAATATTTTTAAGCCTCTGAGTGTTAGACTAATGGGTTTCATTATTTATTATATTCAATATATTGATTTTATTTTTCTAATACCAACATTTATTTCTTTTTTCATGGGTTTTATGGATTGTTAAAAAAATAATTCATGTTGAAAATCATACATATTTTTCATAAATGGAAACTATGTTTTATTTGAAAAGGGTTTTGTTGTTGGACAAATGATACTAAAAGGATGTGTCCAAATTTACATTTAATGGGTTTTTATATAATATTTATGACGTAATTTTTAAAAAAATTATTTTTGAAAAGAATTTTTGGACATAAAAAATTAATAATTTTCATAAAATGAAATTTTTTTGTTTATGGTTTGTTCCATATATATTTATTGTAAAGATTGGAAATGAGAAAAAATGTGTCCAATTAGTGAAAAATAACTCACATTATATATAGTTTTCCAGTATAGACATATGTAAATATTAAATTCATTACATAGTAAAATTAATAAATCGCACAAACAGTTTCACAACTCGAGGAACGATAGGTTTGATGTCTTGAAGACTAGTTTAAAAAACATCTTATTTTACAGAATTTTTGATATTTATCAACAATAATATTTCTCTATAAACCATTCTATAATTATCATATGGTATAATAATTTTGATAACCTAGTAAATAGAAAAATTATAAATAATTGTGCTTGATTGACTCGTAAGGGAAATATATAAACCCGAAATAACATTTAGATTATGAACACGAAGAAAAATTGTATTAATAGAGAAATAACAGTTAAAAATATCTTGAGATCATACGTGAAAATAATATGATGTGAATTTTTCATTATGGTTCATGGAATATGAATAGAATACTAAATAAAGGTCATCATAAACATGGAATAGAATCATACGATGATAATAAAACAAAACAGTGAATCATAGTTAAACAAAGAAGAATATCATTAGAACACAGAATTTCATAAACATTTTATTATATCAAAAATAAATAATATCATCAGAAAAATATTAACCACAAAGATATGTATAATATGTATATCATTGTGTATCAGGAATCACCACCACATATCCAGAGTGGAGTAGTCATCACTACGATATGAACATAGTGGATTAGGCTTCACTACCTCATAAATATATTTGAGAGAGATTTATTTAATCTCATCCCATATTATCTAACGATATATATACATTAAGAAATGAATTATAGAGTGGTATATTAACACCCACCCAATCGTTATCCATATATATGATTTCTACATAAAATCATATCAATCATATAATCAGAAATTACCCTAGTAAATAAAATGAGATCCTAAATTTTCAAGTTGTACCATATAAAAAAGATCATTTAATAGTAAAAATCTGATCACCCAAAAGGAATATTTTAGAAGGTAAAATATTGGGTGACTTATTAACCATTACGTGATATGATAATATTACATTGAAAATTAAATTAAAATCGCAAATAGATTTTTCATTAAAATAATTTTTTAATATCATCTTGAAAATACATGATGATCATGACACCTTCAAAAAAATGAAGGTGAAGTGAAAAAATCTAAAAAAACCTTTTAAAAATTTACAATAAATATACCATGAGAATAAATATTTAATATATCAAAACTAAAAGTAGAATGGAAGAATATTATTAAAAATAAAACACTCTAAATTTTTTAAATATCCTTTATTGAACAACACATATCATTAAAGGGATAGTGAAATCTTTTTTTAAAATGAATAAAATTAAAATAGAATTATCATGGGTGTTGAAAATTATTTTTTGGACTAAGGAATGATAAAAAAATAATAAATTTAAAAAAATGTTTATAGATGAAAAATACAATAAAAATATGAAAAAAAATATTAATAAAATTATATTCCCATAAAACATTTGTGTCATCATGGAAGAAATTATGATGTGAAATGTGATTTCTCCAAAATAGAATGTATAAGTATAACATAACATAAAATTTTATTAAATAATATTGAACGTGAAAGTATTTAGACAAATAGGAGTGATTATGACCCAAGAAAAGAATTGATTCCTGAAAACCCCTTAATACATGAGGTGAATTTAAATCAAATCCCTATGAAATAAGGATATTCAAATTGAAATTAAATTACCTAGATTAAAATTTATTTCATGATATAATATCTAAAATAGGAATCATATACACAATATTAGTATAAATAGGTTCATAATATAAAAAAAGTCTCAAAGAGTATAAATTTAGATGGAATCCTTTAAAGCATATGACACAATCTAATAAAAACCATCAAAAGGGAGGGATATTGAAGTTAAAGATAAATTATCATGAATAAAGATAATTCATGATATAATATATCAAATTAAAAATATATATGGAATATAAATTAAATTAGGTTCATAAAAGAAAATGAGTCTCAATGAAAAAAATTGAAATGAAATAGTTGCTTTATTCTAGATTCCTTCTGAACATGTGTATAACATCCTCAATAATGAAATTAATTTTATTTGATTTAAAACATGAAACATTTTTATTTTTTAGATAATATGTAATTTTTTCAATGTGTGGTTATAGATATCTCATGTATCTAAAAATTTTATCACTTTATTTTAATTTCTTATCCATGTATGGATTTGGATCCCCCAATATTGGATTCTTAGGAAGCTATATTGAAGGAGAAGTTGTTAGTGTAGAAATGAGTTTCAATGGAAGAGCTCTTGAGAATGTAATATCATGATTATGAACCATTAATTCATTCTTCCAAAGAGTCTCATATCTCTTGATCTAATGATGGAAAAAGTTCATTCATTTTTTATCAAAGGCTCTATAAGAGTGGGTCAAGTCCTAGAAATTTTCACTTATAGGATGGTTGATCCTTTTAAATGTAGAAATCCCATAAAGGTGGAGGACCTTAAAATAAGGATTACTGTGATTTAGGTTTTCAAAAACAAGAGGATTATAACTATTCAACAAAGTTAATTACATTTTGAATTTCTATCTTAATCTCAACATTTAATGACCAAGAAATTAATATTTTAAAATCTTAACACTCTAATCTTCATTATCCTAGAATGGGGGATAGATTTTAATCAAAAAATTACAAATCCTAAAATTCCTTGATATGGGTAAAAACTCATGGAATAATGTAGGTTTTTGGATTCCCTAAATTAAAAATTATATATTAGTCTTTATTGTGGATCCTATCAAATCTTATGATCATATAATTGAAGTTAAGCATGGATAATATGTTAGAATTCTAATTGATATAGATCTTATACTATCTCAACCTGATAGTGCCAATATAATTTTCAATAGGGAGAAGATTAATTTTGAATTTGAATATGAATATATTTATTTATATGTTAATATTTTAAAGCTATTAGTCAATGAGATATAAAACTTTTGGCAAGCTAAGAAGCCTAAAATCTTGTTGATTACTACTAAGGACCGTGTAATAGAGACATAAAAAGGGATGATAAATACAAGGATTTTGGGATACCAAAAATGTAAAGGTTAATAAGGCTCCCGTGGCTAATATTCTAAGGATTTATGATGGTGTCCTGTGGAATATTGATAAAGATAATGGTTCTAATACCCTCATAACATTTTAAAATGATGTGATTGAGGATAAATAGACACTTGTTGAACATGTAAATAATATACGGATAATTGTGTGATTTTACAAAACAAACAAACATTTGGAAATCCTAATATCATTATAATTTACAAGGACATGTGTGCAAAGGAGTGGAGTAAATTGGTAGAGGAGGAAGTTCCACACCGCAATAAGGTTGTATATATGGAGGGGAAAACTCTTTTAAACCCAAATTAAATATAAAATGATCATATTTGGGACCTTGTATAGGATAATACCTGATAATGGATGACGTGGTGGTCCCAATTTCCACTTTGAACAAAGTAGAGAGGATGCTAGATGAGAAGTTGAAGGATGTTATCCCACCACCTCAACACATTAGGTTCATAATAATAGAGAATATAAGGAAAATTATAGCTCAAATAAGATAGTTTTTGGTGTATAGAACCCAAAATCAATGAATAGTAGGAAATATAAATCTTCATCTGGAATTTTTAGAGGCTAGAAAATGTTTCTGCTACAAGTACCCTCAGCGTGTGTATCTTAAAGTATCACCCTATCATGATAGTCATTTCTAAACTGAATGGTCATATTAGAATAATTATTGGGATTAATTTTATGCCATTATGTTATAATAATATTTGTATTAACCGCCATATAGTAGTTTTGGAAACTATATGGGACTCGGTATATTATAAAGCATATAAATATTCTTATATTCATACTAGTGAGCGGATGGTCGTCTCCATCATAACCATGGATAATAGTGGCTAATTTTTTTATTTTGATTTTACTCCCTCCAAATATCTCAATAAAAGAGTTCTATGGTGGTAGTTCGGTAGTCTCATAAATAAAATTATAGGATGCTGGGTGTTTCCAAGATATTTCAATGTTTTTCTTGCCTCAAATTAAAGAAGAAGGTGGAATATTCTCTATATTATTAGTAGATAATATATAGAGTGTATGGATACTAATGATTTAGTAGATTCCACTATTCATGGGGTCCAAATCACATGGCATAGAAAAATATTTTAATGGGATTATGACAGGAAATTTTGATCAAAGTATTCTCAAATTCAGTACACTGGATTAATGGGATGAAGTATAATAAAGGAATCTTTAATGAACTGATCTTTTATAAATTTAATTCTGCTTATTATTTAACTAAATATCTTATTATGTAATATGGTTTTAGAAAACACATGACATTATTTGGTTTTATTATATCCAATCTATTTTATAATATAATAAATTATCATTATTGTTGATAATATAGAAATTTAATATTGATCATATGATTAGTATAAATTTAGGGTTTTAAAAACCCAACGTACATTGAAAACAGCAAGTGATGACCTAAACTTGTAGGAGTTCCTCCTATGAATCTCATTTAACATCACTTTTTTGGGAGATAGCATCAATTGTATTTTCCATTAAACAATCCCAGGATGATATCCAATAACATAAACTTGAGATAACTTGTTTACATGATGATTTCAAGCTCATTGAGATCACATCCAAAACCTTGTACACTGAACCTCCCCATGAAAGTCTCACTATCATGCACCTTACTCTTAGGGTGTTCACTGGTGTATCAAAGGGATTTGTATTATGACACAAAAAAATTAATATCTTTATTATATATAATAATTAATGTATATTAATTTTATTCTTACATTCTAAATCAATTTTTTATTAAATAAAACAAAAAATTTATTTTTGAGTAATACAAAAATTTAATAGTTTCATTTATTTTAATTAATTGACATTTTTTTGAAAAAAATAAAATTCAGATAATGTATTATTATGAAATTATGTTTAATAAATATAAATGAGAATATAATTTTTATGATGTCAAATGTATTTTTTATAATGGGTTGAAAACATTTACTATCAAAAAACCCCATCATTTATCAATAAATGAATATTCACAGTTGAAAACTAAAAGAGAAAACTTTTTTAAAATTGTTTAGATAAATTTATTATTATTATAAGAATAAGAAAATGAAAATTATCGAAAGTTAATTTGTGGAAATATTCTTTGAAGTTCAAATTTCTTGGTAAAAATAAAATTTTGTATAAATATTCTCTTTTACTTTCGACATCATAATAACCCGAAACATATGTAATGAATACAATAAATGTTATACAAGACCAAATATGTATTTTACCTTTAAAATATTGTGATTTTATGTTTATTTGAATAGTTTTATAAACATTTTATTAATCCAATATTATGATTAATATATTTTATTATTTTAAAATAATTTATTTAAGAGTGTGGATCACTTCCACATAATAAGGTGTATAATTTTATTAACATAGTCCTTTTGACTTATAAAAAAATTAAAACCACTCCACTTATTTTAAAACCATGGGTAAATACCATTGAACGATTTGTGGTGCTGATAATTTTATTATATAGATTCCAAAACCTATGATTAGGAAGTCATGAATAATTCCCCAATCATTTCCAATATAAACCCACCCAAGATCCCACATATCTTCACTAAAAAAGCATGGATCATTTCCTTACACTTCCCTCCATCTCTATAGTCCTCCAAAGTTTCCCATAATCTCTCAAAAATCTCTTTTAATGCATTTGGAGTCACAATCTCAAGGTAAGGGATCTTTTCCTTCTCCTCATTATTCAAGTTACTTAATTATCTTATGTATTCTATATCCAATTCATTTTATTGAAGTATGTGTTTTAATGTACCTATTACTATCAATTTAATATAAAATGTTGATATAAAAAATTGAATCTCATCAACACATTTTATGAATTTTTATGTAATTTCGTTTTGTAGTCAAAATTCCAACACTATTTTCCATGCCAAACAATTGTGTAATGAATAATTATTCCCATTTTCTATTAAGGGTGTTCATTTTTATAAGAATATACTAAATGATTGGAGACATAAAAGTATTTATTACACACATCATAATTATATAATAAAAAGGGATGATTAATTAATCCATGTTATTTGACATATATAGCACACATAAGAATGATATTGAAATGAAAGTGATGGGTGAGCGTAGAACTATATATTGCTCCAATACATTGGGTAATATTTTATCTCATGAGATGTCATGATGGGAGGGGGAGTGAACCTAATTCATTTACGAGAATTTTTCCATCATAATGACTTGTAATTTATCCTTGAATTATGTTTATGATGTAGTCTTCTATGTAATTTCCAAATTTCCCATGTTGATTTTTTATTATCATACTATATCAAGCCTCATTGTTATTATTTATGATTCTCATGCCTTTGAAGCCCCATTTGTATACCTATTATATAAAATGCATTACATTTTTCATGTTATTTGGTGTTTATTCCCTTACTATGATTTATAGCTCAAATAGCTCTTATATATGTCCCCGGGTTATTCCATGTAGTTTTAAGTCGATGGAATATTATAATCAAGTTAATGACGTTTTCAATAAGAATAGTGTATTCCCCATTTTAAATTATTATGTAATGTACCTAATTCCCAAAGACATTATACTTCTCAATCTTACATCTTGTAATAAGTAAATTCTTATATAATAAACATGTATTAATGTGAAATACAGAGATGGGATTTCATAGTTTCTATCAAATGGAAAGTTATGTTATTATTGGGATTTGGCTTCCAGGGAAATCATTAGGGATAAGACTAAGTATAAGAAAACAACCCTATATTTTAGTAAGTAATGAGTATGTTGTTTATCAAGAAAATATATACTTATCTAGATAAGGAAATTAGATTTGGCTCTTGAACAGATGTACATAGAGGCAGAATCCAAAAAAACCAAATTGATATAGATTCGACTAGGAACTGGAACATGACAAGGGGCCTTTCTACACACCTGTTTTGAAAATCCTCAAGGATGTGATTTAGTAAATTCATAATCTCATTAAGAATTAGTATTAAGGTTACAAAAATACAAATAAGAATATATGTTATAAAATAGATCATTGATAACATATATTGAAGCCTATATATTCACAAGTTAAGGAAATACATGTAATTTATAAGTTATCTATTTAATTTCATTGGAATATAATTTATGAGTTTAATAGTATAAAAATAAATATTCCAAATTTTTCTTTTATTATATCAAATGTCAAGAAATATGAGGAATTATTTAAACAATCATTGTGATGTCCAATGTGATGACTACCCAAATGAGATACGCAACCTGATGGGAACTAGAATCATGAAAATTAAGGCAATAATCTCTCATCTGAAAAATATTCTAAGTAGAAACCAAGACCAGGATATCACCAAAATTTCCATAAGAATGAAATGGCTGTAATTGAGGCCTTTATATTCTAATTTCCACTAACTTTAAATGGATCATACTATTCCTTAATCATGGAAAACATATCAACTCTATTGAGAAGATCTTCTCCATCCTTCAATTTTTTTAAAATGATCATATTCTGCTAGATATTTATCATATGGAGGGTGAAGATGATCAGTGGTGTAAATTGATCAAAAATACAATGACTAAGTAAGATATCTAGGTGGTGGATTGGAATAAATTCTGAAAACATTTATTGATATATATTTTCCTCGCACTCCCTGACATAAAATATAAAAGGATTATGTTTCCACCATTAAAAAAGATAACGAATATATTGGGTAATAAGAGTAAATCATCACAAGACATGCATGATACACCAAGTAATTTTTAATTACCAATGAGTGCAAGGTTTATCACATATTTGGTTGGCTAAAACATAGTCTATGAAAATTCCTAGTGATCTGAGACTTTGTTAGCTTTAAGGAAATTGTTTGATGTTCCCTAAAAGTTGAAATGGATATATAAGAATCTCAAGGGTATCACGTGGATAATAAAATAAATATAGAGTAAAATTCTAGGGGTCCAATGGAGAAACATAATGTTTATAAGAAATGTCAAAAACCCACTTTTTAATGGTGTGGAATGAAGCCCACTAGAAACTGCTTTAGGGGAATAATGAATTTCATTATGTGTTAGAAAGAATGAACCGTAGCTACAATTTTATGACATGAGAATCCAACTAATGCATTGGATGATAGGAATGCTCTGATAAACCCGCAATTAGTTTTTCATTACTTCATCTATAAGTAACCATGGAATTATGCATAAAAATTCACTAATCCATGGGTTTTCATATACTACCAAAATCCTCCAAGGAGATGAGGGAGCGATTTTTCCATCACAACCACTGTGTGAGATCCTCATAACTAATTGGTGATAAATACTCTATTTATTCATTAAATAATACAGAATATACATTTTTATTCCTTTTTTACACATTTTTTATAAAACGAAATATTAGTGAAATAATTTGAACACCACCATAAATCATTGAAGTAATGATTTTGTTGAAAATAGAAAATGGGTCAATTATTAAATCCTGATAATATAACTCCTCTTATATCAAAATTTATGGGATGAACTTCCTATTAAAAATCATACTCACATGGGTAGAATTTGATTCAATTCTGGTTATGGAATGACTTTCATTGAATATAGCCAAAATAAATCATCGTGAGAAGGAAATAACTCTCTGTATCACGAATCATCCCCCGGTTTAGTATAAGTGTAGGGAGGAGAATGAGTATTGTTTTTAAAAAACATCTAAATCAAGGATATTATATCCATATAACCATGAATATCTATCTCAAATGATTGATTATAAGGATGTGATCATCCTTAAATAAATGCATATTGTGATGGAATGTGTTGTTGTGTTTTTCGAAGAATTTCCTATTCTTACTCCTAGTTGAGAGGTTAAATTTTCAATAATTATTATACATGGGGTTTTACCATTATCCATACTTTTATATATAATAAATTTTGTGTAACTTTTTGAGATTAAAAAACATCAATAGAAGAATTTTGATAAAGGGTCCATATGCCTAAGTGATTCACCTTGGGGTGCACCATTCCTCTTTCTGATGATGAAGGATGGGTCAATGAGCCTTTTCATCAATCATCATGAGCTCAAAAAGATCATTATAGTGATAAAGTATCATTTTAATTTGAATCATTACTTTATCAATTAGCTACATAGAGTATAATACTTCTCCATGTTAGACCTATGGCCGAGATATTTCCAAGCTAGTGTGAAGACGAAGGATATCTACAAGACTACTTTGCGTACAAGGTATGGGCACTATGAGTTTCTAGTGATTCCATTCCGACTCACTAATGCTCCCGAAATATTCATGGAATTTATGAATAGAGTCTTCATATATTACATTGATATATTATTTTAAGTCTTATTAGATGATATTCTAATATAATCAAAAACCAATGAGGAGCATTATGAGCATATAAGAACTATGCTAAAGACCTTGTGAAAGGAGAGGATTTATGTAAAAGAAAAATAATATTAGTTATGGTTGGTGGAAGTCTTATTCTTATTTAATATCATCCAAATAAATGAGATAAATATGGACCCTTAAAATGCTGAAGAAATTAATGAATGGATGAGGCCATCATTTTTTGAAAGATATATGTATCTCCCATTGATTAGTTGGGTACTATCATCGATTTGTGAGAGATTTCTCATGATTTTTAAACACTCTATACAAGATAAGATAGAAGTTATAAAAGGTTTATTATAATGAAAAATGTGATGATATATTCAATGTGATGAAAACAAGGCTTATCACTCCACCTTTACACACACTACCCGTAAGTGGGGAAAATTTCGTGGTATTCAGCGACGCTTCATAGAATGGATTGTAATGTGCATTTATAAAAAATGAAAATATGATGTCTGATGATTCAAGTCAGCTGAAAATTCAAAAATAGAAAAACCCAAATCATGATTAGAGTTATTTGTAGTGATATTATCATTGAAAATATGGTAGCATTATTAGTTTTGGTAGAAGTGTAAAATATATACAGATCACTACATCCTCAAGTATATATTCCCAAAGAAAAATATGAGCATACATCGAAGATGATGTTCAGACATGATCAATTACTATGACTACTCAATAAATTACCTTCTATTTAAAGGGAATAAAGTGGAAGAAACTCTAGGTTAAATGGATCCATCAATTTTTCCATTGATGAGAATTGAGAAGGATATAATCTTCATAGAAATGAATAGGATGGACATAGAGATCATAATGTTTGAAACATAATCATTCCTTTCACAAATTATTTCTCAATTATCTCTTCAAGAGAGGATAAAGGACACTCAAAGAGATACTGTTGGAATTTTGAATAAAGTGAAATCTATAAGAAATTGTAAATCCACATGATTAAATATTAATGAAGAATATATTCTAAGATCTGGTTCATTAATATATGTACCATCAAATCCTGAGTTAAATAAAGAATTATCGGATGATGAACCTAGGTTGAATTTCTACATCCATCGAGAAATCACCAAGATGTATCAAGATTTCTAGGAGAACTACTGGTTGGTGAATATGGAGAGGTGGATTTTGGAATATACATCATGATGTCTTGTATGTAAGAAAGTGAAGGTAGAAAGGGAGAAATCAAAGGGGATGTAGCAACCATTATCCATACCATCATGGAAACAGGAAAACATAACCATGGATATTGTCACATATATACTAAAGACCTCTAGAGGAAATAATTATATACAGGATTTGGTGGATCATCCTAAAAAGACTGCACACTTTTTTTTTGAGAGGACTTTCCACTAAATAAAATAGAAATGATATACATTAGAGAAATGGTGAGGCTTCTTTTAACACCACTATAAATTTTATTTGATTGAGAAACAAGACTCTCCACTATTTTCTAGAATAGTCTCCAACAAACACTAAATATTGAGTTGAACATCATAACACATTATCACCCTAAACTGATGTCAAATCTAAGTATAAAATCCAGACACATGAGGACATGATGAGATCATGCTTAATTTACATCAAAGGATAATGGTACCAACATCGTTCTATGGTCGAGTAATCATAGAATAAAAGTTTTCAATATAGATTTTAAATGGATCCACATGAATCCCTTAATGGGAAGAGGTGTTGATAAACAACATGTTGTGATATTTTTTGGGTAAGAAAAACTGCTAAGCCCATTATTGGTTAAGGAAATAGGGGAAAATGTTAAGACAATTCAGTAGCATGTAAAGGATGCTCATACTCAATAGATGATCTATGTTGATAATCATCAATGAGGCCTAGAGTTTGATGTCGGATACATGGTATTACTCCATATATCTCTATAGACTAAGTTGCTGAGATTTTGGATTAAGGGGAAGCTTAGTCAATGATACATAAGTCCCTTTAAGATCATTGATCACATCGAAGCGGTGGTCTACTAACTATAAATCCTTTCAAACCAATATGAATTACATAATGTATTCTATGTATCCCTCTTCAGGAAGTACAAAATAGACCCCCTCAAATGTACTAAGTACATAAGTAGTAACGTTGAATAATGTTCATTCCTATGAATAGTATCTAATGAAAATCTTATATTATTGAAACAAATTTCTATGAGATAATACAATTCACCAAATCATAGTGATGTGAAGAAACCACAAGTTTGAATAAGTGATATGGGAACTGAAGGATGTGATGAAATAGAGTTACCCACATCTTTTTTAGTTTTTGAAATTGAAATTTCAAGGGGGGATATTCTAAAGGGGGGAGATTTTAACGACCGAAACTTTTAAAAAAAAGTTCCCATTATTATTTAATTAAATCCATTTTTATATAATATGGTCATAAAAACATCAAATTATTTGGTTTTGTTTTATCATATCATCTTAAAAATAATATTAAGTAACATTACCATTGATAATATAGTAGGTTAATAGTGATCCATTAATTAGTATAAATAAAGGGTTTTTACAAATACAATTGTCACAAAAAATGGATGTGACTGCCTCAACTAGTAGGATCATACTTTATGAAGCACATTTAATAGAGATTATAAGGGATATAGTATCATTAGGATTTTCCCTTGTCCAATACAAATCTAAATCCAAAAAAATTATGCATGAGATAAATATTTTATGGAATAAGTTCAAGCTCGTCAAGATCGAATCCCAAAATATGTATGCCAAACCACAACATGAAAGTATAACCATCATAAAAAACTACTCTTAAATTGTTCACTGGTGTAACTAAGGGATTTTATTAAGACCCTAAAAAAATAAATATGAATATTTTATAGAAAAAATAAGGTATCTTCATTTTTTGTTACATTATTATTTTTTATTTAATAAAACAAAAAAATGTATTTTAGGGTACAATTAAAATTCAATCAAGGAATTTATATTCATGAATTAAATTATTTTTAAATAAATAATATTTTATTAAAATATTATTATTAAATAATTTTAATAAATTATGTTTGAAAGTATAATTTTTATAAAGACAAATGTAATTTTTATGAGCGTTAAAAAACTTTTTTGATAAGAAAACACATTATTTCTCAAAAAATACCGATTTTGTTTTTAAATTTGAAAATAAAAAAATTTAGAAAATTATTTAGATAAATTGAATAGTATTTTTGGAATCCTTATATAGAAATAATCAACCTATTATTTTTTCATAATTTTTGAAGGCAGTTGAATTTTCGGGTAAAAATTAAATACTGTATAAATATACGATATGTATTATGACATAATAATGACCCAAATGTTATGTAATTAAACCTATGAATCAAATAAAAGTCTAAATGAATGTTTTAAATTTAATATAATTTGATTTTAATTTTATATGATTTTATTTATTAATCCTTTATAAATACTCCAAATCTATTAATATATTTTAGGGTTTTCAAATCATTTCATTATGAGTTAGACTCACTTCAACATCATCAAGGGTATTATTTTATTAATTTTGGTCTTTTTCTTATAAAATAATTAATATTGATCCCCATTTCCAAAAACCATGTGAAAAAACCATGTGAAACAACCATGGGATGTTTTTTTTGTTTTTTTATTATTTATATTCCAAAACCTATTTTTTAAAATGATAAAAAAATTCAACTATTATCTTATATAAACCCAACCAATATATCACATATCTTCACTCAAAACCCCTGGATAACTTCTTTAATCTTTTTTCCCTCTCTAGAGTCCTCCCAAGGTTTCCCATGCTCTTAATAAGGTCCTACCAAGCATTTGGATACACACAATCAAGTTAAGGGATCTTTTCCTTCTCCTAAACATTCAAGTTTCATCATTCTCTTATACCTTATATTTATAGTTAATATTGACGGGATATGTTTTTCCATGTACCTATTACATTCCATTTTATATAAAAATGATGATAGACCTATTTCTCTATCATCAAAAAATTTAATGAATTTTAAGTAAGGTCGTTATGTTTCCATAATTACACTACAATTTTCGACGCCAAATAATTATGTAGTGAATGCCCATACACATTTACTATCAGTCGTGTTCACATTTATTCAATTATTACTCTTTATTGTTAACTTAAATTCAATTATACCCCACTCCTTGATCCTGGAATAAAATATTATGATAAATTAATCCATGATTTATGATCATTGTGGAACACTTAAGCATTAAAATGAAAAGAATGTAATAGGTTCCCACAAAATTATATTGTGGTTCAATGCATTGGGTAATGTTTATTCTCATGAGAATTAATATTAGGAAATATAGTGAACCTAATTCCTTTATGAGACTTTTTCCATCATGATATATTCGTTTTTATCCTTGACCTATATTTATGATATATATTTTTAAGTTGTTTCCATTTTTTCCATGTTGCCTTTATGGTTATCATGTTATATCATCCCTCGTTGTTAATATTTATGATTATCTCCTCTTTTATGACGCATCTATATTCCTATTATCTGTCATGTATTACTCTATTCATGATATACCATTTTTTTCTCTTGCTGAGCTTTATTTATCACCACACCCTTTTAACTTGTATATCTGGGATCACTTTGATAAAAGAGATATGAATTAGAAGTGATCTTCATCAGATTTTTCATCTTATTAATCTATTGATCCATAATCTATATCTCATTTTACAATCCCTTTTCTCATGGTTTCAACGTTAATTTCATGTTTTTCGTTATTTTTGAAATTATGAGCCTTCCAAATTTCATAGGATATAAGGATAATGTGTAACACATCTTTTATAAAATTCACACTTTATTCTAGAGTATATATTTTTGAGTGAAAGAACTGTAAAAAATTACTCAACCATTTTTTAATAACAATATAATATTCTTGTTTCTCATAAAAACAATAAATGTTGATCAAATTTTTATTAGAAGAAGTAAAGTAATTAATAATAGTATGGTCATAATCCAAATTTTTTATACAAATTTTTTCCTCCAAACATTTATCTTGGATTATTTAACATTGACATTACCTTACTAACGAATTTTTAATTTTCTGTTGATTTAATTTATAATTTGAACAACCATGACCACATTATATAACTTTTTTGATATGTAAATTGAGATAAAATTATGAAACCTTCAATCTAACACTATATTTATCTAATCATCATGAGTATTAGAAGAATCTTCACTAATGGATGGATTCCTAAATGTATCTATATATCTTACCTTTAGACCAACTAATAAGAGATTGTCTGTCATTATATTTCTCCAGTTTTGATAATTATTCCCATGGAATGAGGGAACACATTGGAGAATGACTTAATCTATACTATGTCACAGAATTAGTTTTGGATATTTAGTAGGTACCTTCACTCAGATACCACATGAAGAACCCATGTCCATATGAGCCTCTAATAGGAAAGGTGAATTTTTGGTTTTGTTTTTATGAATTATTCCCCTTTAATATTAACCCTCTTATACCAATTAAATTAGTTAATCCAATCCATTAGTTCATGAAGGCTCAACTTATGTTGAGTTAATAACTGAGAGATATCAACATCCTATATTTGGAAGATTTGTCTAGATAGCCTACTCCTTCCATGTTGGTTATCCAACACAATATGGATTCTCCAATATCGTCAACAATTGTCTACAACCATTGGAAATCTAGTCTTATCAATACATAGTACATTATGTTCTCTTCAATAATTTCGTACTAATAAAGACCACAGTTTTTTCCATATTATCAAGAATAAACTATAAGAGACTTCACATATTCAACATTTAAGGAATAGAAAAAAATTACACAATTTATGATAGTCATCCTCTACAAGAAGATGATTTAGTAGGAATGCATGTGTACAACATTCACGAACATCAATATCACACAAAATATATTAGCACTAATGGAATCAAAACTCAATCCGATCATGGATATTCTGCATCCTTTAAAATACTCCAGTAGTAGTTCTTTTTCTCCATTTAATGATATCATGACCTATAAATCTTGTCTTTCTCTAAAAATAGAAATTATTTAGATCTCGGAATATTTATCATGGATTTGAGTTCGAAAAACTCAATGATGCACCACAACTTTTACATATCATACATAATATATATATATATATATATATATATATATAATAACTGAATAATATACATTGAATGCTATTTTAAATATTTTAAATATAGATGTTCCTGGAATCTCACCATTAGGTAATCATCAAATTCAAAATTAGAGGTTATTTCTCTATATTTAATAACATTTAAATTATTAATGAAAACATCACTTCAAACTCCATGAGACTCAATATCCCATTTTGTACTACACATGATATTAATATCAGATTTCCAATTTAAAGAAAACAAATGCATTTTAATCATTTCGTGCAATCGTTTCATTGTGAAAAAAATTCTCATGTAGCATAAAACTCATCTCAACATCCATATCCACCCTTAGTTATTCTTCCGTCATTCATGGATTCAATCATGATAATTTTGTTGATCATAATATATAAAAACTACATAATGGGGAATATCAATAATTTAAATTAATTTCAACTAAAAATATATGTTTTAAAGCATTAAAATATTAGTCTACACAAAAATAATAATGCCATAATTAGATCTCAATGCGGATTTGATTGCATTCTTTCAGTACTTAATTAAATCCTTGTATATATTTCTTATTACTATATTGATATTCACATAAGAAAACATTCCCACATGTGGTCCCTAATTCCATTATATAATGGATTCATCTATTTATATTCACAAATGTGGACCAAACACCTATGTGAGAAAGTATATAAGGGAAAAAATTCACTTATGTGATCCTAGAGAATTATAAACATTACTTCATTCCAACCAGACCATTTCCACTCATATATATCCCTTGTCATCCACTAAAAAACTATTCAAATATGCTATATATTGTTCCAATTTATCCATAAATACATTTTAATGAGTCCTTTGAAGATCATCATAACATTCATTATAAATAAGTCCATAACAATTTTGACTTTTTTCACCAAACACATATTGACATATTATAAAAATTGAAACCAATATCATTGTTCAAAAAAATCATATGGAAATTAAAGATCATTATTGGAAAAATCTTGGGAATATACATTTCATTCATGTGTGTTTCATTGAGGAATAATAATTTAGAATAATGTACCTAGCTGGAGGAATACTATATGGTAATTTGATATCTTCAGTTATTTTGTTGATTGTTTAGAGTATTATTTATAAGCATAAATCATGTAAAATACGTTTTATTATTTTAACTTTTTCATTGATATTATTTATTCTATTCTATGATGATTTTTTTAAAAGGTAATTTAATTTAGAAACTAATAAATTCTATCTATTACATTTGTAAATTTTTAAGTTCTACTTTCTATATTTTGGAGTTAAAATATTTCAATTATTAATCTCAATAGATCTAAAAGGTGAACATTGAGTGAATATTTTGGTTTTTAATATTTTATTTAATTTGGGGTGAGAATATTGGTGACATATTGATCTTTCAATTAGTTTTGTTGGGATTCATAGTTTGTATATGTAGTTAAATAATCATGAATGTTAACTATGTATCTATATGAGAAATATAATTTTTAATTTTGAACCACATAGTATAGTATAATTAACACTTTGGATGACTTATGAATTTTCCTTATGAATTTTATGTATTCCTTATACTATATTTGAACACCTTATTCTAGGTTTTGATATTTCATTGTTGTTTTTAACTAATCAAAATCTATATCAAATGTAATGGATTTTAAATATATTCTTCCAATTGATATATTTATTTCTATCTCTAATTAATATGGTAAATATAAATTATATATATATATATATCTATGGATCAAAAAATGGATTTATGTGTTTTATTTCTATGTTATATATATAATAACATTGATCATGATTTGAAAAATCTTAAGAATCCATGTTGATTTTTTTTGATTTGATGAATTATCATTAGGATTGACTTTTTTAAACATAGATCTTTTAAATTATATAACCTAAATCATTGTTTGAAATAGTAGAATATATCACTCTTATTTTAAATCTATGTCACTAAATATGGATTTTTATTTTATTTTTTATTGATTGAATTAATTTGACAATTTGGAAAAACATAAACAAAAGGGAATATGGAATGGGATATAATGGTAAATTTTTTGGATTTAATGATATGTTACTTCATATGTGATGTATTAATAGTTTTTTGATTTAGTAAAAATATTGTTGATAATGAAATGTGAATTTTTTAAATTTATGCTAATTTATATGAAATTGATATTATTTTATTTGAATTGTGATTATAATTTGATTTGTATTTACCTTAAAAATGTGAGATATAATTTTATTTGGATCAATTTTAAATTGATATCTTGATATAGAGATTATAAGATGAAGAAAATGTGAATAGAAAGAGGGGGATTAATTTATTATTCAAATACCATGGAATATTTTTTTAAAATTATCCCAAAAGATAGTTTATAATCATTATGTAAGAAATGTGTGGCAAAAGTGGGTGTTTGATTTCTTTCTATATAAATTAGAGTATCAATTTTTAATTTTTAATGATGAAATGGGTTGTTAAATATTTAAATATTAATATATGAAGTTATATTAACTATTTTGGGATGATAAATGATGTGTTAATTTAAAAAATTATGGTTTGTGTGTATTGTGATAATTTTTTTTTTCATATTCTGGACAATATTTTATTATTAAATTTTAAAATTTTGTTTAATTTAAAAGAGGATCTTTATTAGGGTTATTGTGTTTATTTATTTTCTTATGTGGTCAAAATAGAACTATAAGAAAATGTTCATTTATCGAAGGTTTTGAAAACAAATACTAAATGGTTTATTTTAGATCTTTTAACCGAAGATTTAGAAAAACACCTCTATTTCATAATGGTTTATTAAAAAACTGCTTTATTATGTGGTGGCTTTTTAGCTGTGATTAAAAACCTTTCTAAATTTTAAATTTTGTTTTTTCCTATTTTTATTATATTTTATTGATGGTTTTTAAAAAAATACCATGAAATTATTTATTATTTAGTTAATTAATTAAGATTAATTAATAATATTTAATTATTTTATTGATTAATTATTATTCAACGTTTATAATTTATTACTATTTTTATTCAAATTGTTGAATAATTATTCATTAAAATTTTTATTTATTATTTATTATTTATTAGTAATTTTTATATATAAATTATTTAAAAAATAAATTAGTTGTTAATTATTTCTTACTGTGTAATTATTTATTCAATGAAAAATATTAATTAGTAATTAATAATTATTAAATCTTAATTATTGATTATTAATAATCATAAGGGGCTTCGGCCATTAGCTAATATATATAAGGCTCTTTTATACAAAAAAAGTGTTATATGAGTCTGATGAAATGAGATTTATAGTGATCCATTTCAAAGGGAAAATTAGAATCTGTAGGAAGGTCATTGTAACAATTACGTCACTATGAATCACTCCCTTATTAGGAAGTCCATCTACTAAATAATTCACCTCAAGATAAACATGATCAATGATGAATTCAGTGGAGGAGAGGAATTATAAGGACTCAATCCATCTTATAGTCAACTTCCCGGATAGTTAAATGGTGATGCTTTTAATATCCTACATAAAGGTTTTGGGTTTTCTCTCCAATGAAATTTTAGAAAAGGTTACTCCCATGGATAACAATTACACATTGATAAAACTATGAATTTTCACTTCAAGGGAGAAAGTATGACCATAGGGCCCATCGATACAACCAAGAACCTTAACATTAAAATCTCAAATGACATCACCAGAACCCGAGAAACTAGGATTCCCTTTTAAAGCATTGTCCATATTTATTTGGATCCATCTCGAAACCAAAGTCTTCAAAAAAAACTAAAAATCTAACAATAAGGGTTTGAACAAACCATCATTACCAATATTATTTCGGACAAAAAAATCTTGTATTTAATAATAAAATAAACCATTTTGAAGTTCATTGGATTCCCTACTGATATCAATGATCCTTGTGAACAAGTAATTTAGGTTTAAACAAATTTCATATTAATATAAGTGTTGTGGGAATCCAAATATCAAGTAGAAGCTCAATAGTTGACATATGAAAGTGATTAATGAGATGAGGGAAGAGGTGTGAGTTGAGATATTTTCAAATAATAACTTGGAGGAAGTATGCGTGAAGATATTAAATTAAAATAGATTAAATAATTTTATCCATAACCATTATGTCATTTCAGAAAATATGAATAATACATCATTGTCCTCCATGTGATGATGGTTGAGAATATATATAGAGTATAAGTATATGTCAACGACTTTAAAATATTCATTGGTAGAAATTGTTTTATTATTAGACCGCCAAATCAAGGGTAATTTATAGGTCCGGAAATAATGATTCAATTATTCCAATAAAAAACAACAGTAGTATGGTCAATGATAAAGTGATAATTGAGAATGGTTTTTAGTTTATAATTTCATATAGGGTCATATACTAGATGTTAATAATTATTAATAAATAATAATTTTTGATAATACTATCAATTTACTCAATCATTTCCAAGTTAGTCTGACTAAGTTCATTCATAACTGAGAACTGAGGACCAAGACAAGGGTCCATATTTTCAAAGGATTTAATAATAATAAAACCTCTTCAACTATCACTCATGGAATTCAGTAATGAGTCTCAGATAAGAATCCATCTTGAATTGGAAATATTATTTGTGACGAATTATTTGATATTAAGCTATATACAAGAATCTAAATAATGGAAGCCGAAATTTTTTTAGTTTCCTTAAATACAAAGACCTGAGAAATCCAAGAGACCTAGTTTTGTAAGTGATAATTTTACACAAATAATGGACCAAGAGAGAGTCATTTAAGCTTCTCATATTCTTCAAACTCGTACCCAATGCATTAATACGCTTAAAATGATTTTTGAAATTCACATTAACATGTTTCTTTTCAAAATAATCCCATTATAGATATGGTTTTTAATGTAAATATTGATGTTTTTTATCAAATTAGGAGGCCGTATATAGACAATTAATGAATAAAATAACTTAGATATAATGTGAAATTTCACAAGGCTTATTCTAAAAACTATTTATAAGGAATTATCTATTACAATTTCAAAACTAATTTTTAATATTGATGATTGTAAAAATAAGAAATAGACATTGTTCTTTCTTAAAAACACAGAAATAATAATATAAAAAAAGGAATATCACCCTCTCTGATGCTATGCTCAATCATTGTGTATGTTTTTTGGGAATTAGACATGTTCTTTACAATATAAATAATTATATTATATCAACTAATATATTGACTTGATACTCTTCCACAATGAGAGGGAGTTTCCTTGAGATGATGAATGTTTATCTTATCATCATGAATAGATAAAACAGTATAATTTAAAAAATTAGATGTGAAGGGGGAGAAAGTCCACTTGTCTCTTAGATGGACTTTAGCTTTCTTTGATAAACTATATTGATATAAATCTTACTTGGATAATCCAATGCAATAGAGAAAAAGATTGGTGGGAGGGGAAAACTTTCCCTTACATCTATATAGCAGCGAAATTATTCCTTAGTAGAACCATTATTGAGAACTATGATATGAGCATATCGAATTATCACCTTCAAAAATTTGATAAAGGAATCATTAAAAAAATATTCTTAATATATAATAGTAAAATAAATCCAATACATAGTGTCACGATCCTTTTTTAGACCAATTTTCATTGTAATGGTTCCCCCTTGTGATTTTCCTTATATGTTTAACACATTTAGTGGTAGTGACTTGAATGTATTGAATAATCATCTCCCTGAAAAAAGGGAATGGGTTCGCTGTGATGATTTTATTGGTGATAGAATCAATCCAGTCATCTATGATCATTTTTATTATTGTTTAGATACAAATGGAAAAATATATAAGATTATAGAGGTGAATGTCATATGTATTCTAAAACTTCTTGATCATGGTGATAAGTTGAGAATTGAATATCAGAGGGGGTGAACATGGAAGAACAATTATTTTACAATCCTATAGGTGTTATATTGTAACACCTCAAAACATTTTTAAAAAAACCTATTAAAACTATAATCTTATAGAACTCCCATTTCTTCCTCTAAAAATTGAGTCCCTAATCAACATCTCTATGGGAATACTGATAATATATTTATTTAACTCTAGACTAAATAGATCCAAGATTATGTTTTTAATCTAATTATATTTTTTAATAGTACAATAAAGTGTTTTATATAAAAATCTATAATATAATCTAATATGTCATACTTATTTTCAATAATCTATTCCCCCTTCTTAATAATAGATAAATATCTATAATTCTTTCTAACACTTTGAAAAATGATATAGAATTTGGACTTTATTTCCATATCATTCTGTTTTTTAACTATATTTATTTCATTTCAAATTCCTTCATTCAAGCTAATGAGAGAGTTGAGTTTAGGGGGACCTAAACATTATTGAATAGATAATAGGAAAAATCATTATTAATTTAAGCACCCTATAAACAGTTTTGGGTTTACTCAAGATATGATATTTACCTTATAAATTTGCTGATGGTAGAAATGATTCAATTTTTTATTCTTTTCAATTAATTAAATTTAATTAAATATGTGAAATCATAATTCACATAATGAACTAAAGTCCATTCTTTATGAACAATCATAATACTATATATATGATTCACAAAGCCTTAATAAACCGAAAATGGAGGGGGTTTGGAGGCCCTTTTAATAATATTAACTAGAATTATGTGGTTATTTAAATTAATATTCAATATTTTGGTGTATGTAATAGAATACCAAATAACTAGATAAAGTTCATTGCTAAAGGCCCATTCTAATTTTCTAGAAACAATTTTTCATGTATTTATTCAAAACATGGTATATTTTGATCCATTTAGATTAATATTCATATAATAATTATTTCAAATTATGTAATTAAACTCTATAGAAGAAATAAAAAGGGAAAAAACTTCTTCTCCCATTTGAGATCATGGTGGTTTCAAATTCTCCAAGAATGATCCACAATTCATTAATCCTACTTTGAAGAAATTCTAACTCTTGGTTATTTCATTATCTTTCATAATAACACTATTTTGTAAAAATAAATCTTGGATGAAGATAAGTACCTAGATATTAAATATCACAAGTAATAAATCTATAGCCAACGGAAACAACTAGTATATTGTCCAAAGATGAGTGAGAGATAACATAAAAATGTCCACAATTCAAGGGAAATTGTTGATTCTAATGTGATGGTAAAAAAATTTCTGAGCTCTAGAAATCCAAAAATATATGTTTCTCATATGCTTTTCTAAGACTATGATTTTGGGACTATGATTCCTCATATACATTATTATGGTGTTAGATTTTTTTATGTTGTTAACACTTTGGAAATCCCAATACAGAATATTCATTTTGACTTAGAGGTGGATTTAGAGTATCAATTATTATAGGCTTAGTAGTGAAAGTGAAGAATATATTTTCAAGTTGAGGGTATAGGTCTAAGATAAAATGGGTTCAAATTCTATCTAGTAGGAAGGGTACTTGAAATCATGTGACTTTAAATACAATAAATAAATCTTTCTACATTTATAATGTAATTTAGAAATTGGGATTATGCAATCAATTTCCTTTTATGTTGGTGGAATACAATGTTACTGGATTAGAGTGATATTAAAAAATCATGAAAAGAGATATCATTTGGTATTATTTTTTGAGAAATACGCCAAATATAAGAGAATATATAGTTCTCAATCCTGAACTTATTGAGTTGTTAAATATAGTCAATGATAATGGAAGTATGGCCATAAGAAAAGAGATAATAGAGTATGGTGTTCAATAAACTATTTCTAGTAGGCTCCAATACTCTATTTTAATAAATAGGAAAGAATAAATAATCTTTTATGATCCTATAAATTTCCTCAATCATTACCACGTGGGCCTCCTTAAGTTGGTTGGTAATAGATTCTTGAAAATCAAGATATTGATGTATATTTTAAATAGACGTAATGAGAGTTAAACATGTTAAATTTTATAGATATCATTTGAATATTGATTTTCTAATAATTATACATCTATAATGAGGAATAATATTAGAGAACTAATATTTAAGAGATTACATGACAAGGAATTGAAATAAGTAAAGTGGTAAGTTTTTTAGTTTCCTTCATATCATAGACCTAATAAATCCAAGATCCTTATATTTGATAATGTTAAGTCTCTAAATAAAGTGGTATTGGGGAGATACATTAAATATTACCATATACATGATACCTATAACCATTACTTTAATAGGCTTATAGCGATTTTTCTAAGTCATGGTAGTGATTTTTCATTCCGTAAACACATTATATAGATGTAGTTATTAATGAAAACATTGATGTTATTGATCATGTCTTGAGGCCAGTCATGGAAAAAAGGATGAAAATAACATGGACATAATGAAAGTTTTCAAAATTTATTTTCTATAAAATATTTATATGGTCTTTACTTTCCAAGAGGAAAGAATATTCTTAGTTTGGTAAGAAATACCAATAAATTAATATACCTTGGTCATTCCCCAAATCATAGGTACACCAAGATACACAAAAGGAATTGCACTCTCTCAGATTCAATGCTCATTGAAAATGAATGTTTTTAGGTAGTAAAGTTTTTCTTACCTAAGTAAAAAAATGACTTCTCTCAAGAAATTGCATAATGTGAGACTCTTTCATTGTTAGTGATATTTTTATTTATAAGTTGAATTTTTAACTGATCACCCAAAATAAATAAAACAAAATCATAATCAAAAAGAATATTTTAATGGGAAGAAAGCCCAATAGAATCCTTGATGTCATTTAAAATACTCAAATCCACTCGATTTATTATAAGGATACTCATATCATCCTTTACAATGGAGAAGAATATGAAAGATAGAGGATCGTAATCCACTACACCCCTATAGTGGGGGAATTATCCCACTGTTGAACAATTAACAATAACTAATTTATGAGAGGATCCAATTAGGGAATATATACTATTGATAAAGACATAATTTAATCCCAAAATTAATAAATACATTATAAGAAACAACCCCAATTCATAATGTAAAAATCAATTTTCACATCATATTCCCATGAAATATTTCCCATTAGTGGGTATCCTTAGATGTTTAATACATTTATATGTAGTGACCAGATTTTCTTGAAAATTCTTTCCACATAAAATCACCAATATGTTCCCTGTGTAATATAATTTAGGATAGCATTCAACTAGGTATTTATAAAATAACTGGTTGGGTAAACCATTTTGGCCTATGTAACTCCCAATGTTTAATCCAAAAACTGTTTCCCTAATCTTTAAATCAAGGGGCATACTGCTGATTATTTCATTCATATATACTAACACGATCTAAATGTTTTTTCCAATGAGATAAAACTTCACACTAGGTATAATGAATATGTGAATATATAAATAAAAAAGAGTAACTTGAGAGGTCATACCAATTTTCAATAAGTTTGTCCCCCTCCTTAAGAGAGGATATATGTCTAAAAACCTTTTGGACACTTTGATGTATGTTTTGAATTTAATGACTATATCTTTATCGTTGATACATTTAACTCTAAAAAATTCATTTTAAATGCATTTATTCAAGCTATTATGAGATTTTACTTTAGTGTGTCCCCTACCATAAAACTCAAAATCTTGGGAAATCATCACTAGTGTACAAATCATTTAAGTTTCAGAGGATTAAAAAACAGATATTAACCTATCCAATGAGATGGGGGTAGATTTATTTCATTTTATAGATTTTTCATTAATATTTTCAATTTAATGACCTAATTGAAAGAATTATTTTTTTAATGAACTGAACTCAACCATTTATGACCAATTTTAATGTTGCCTAAATGATCCACCCAACCATTGCTAAATCTGAGAGGTAGGGGTTTTCAATCCCTTTCAAAAAATTTATCTAAAACGGGTGGTATTCGAAATTAATATTTTAGAGTGTGTCTCATGTAATGGATTTTAAAATGATAAATAGAATGTTCATTGAAAAAGAATCTATAAAATTTTCTAACAACCATTTTGTTGGCATGTATTTTTTTTCACTTTTACTGAGGTCCATTTAGATAAATCTCCACATGAAAATTATTTTAAATTGAGGATGTAAAATCTATAACATATATAAAATTATAATATAGACCTATTTTATTATTCTAGATCCAGATGGTGTTGAAGTCCCCAGGAATGATTCGTGAGTCATTAATCTATATTTGATGAATTTCCAACTTCTGTCATAGAATTTTTCATTCTTGATACCTACTATAGGAATAAATCAAAGGGAAAAATTGGTGAGTACTAGGATATTTAAGATCACATGTAACAATTCAATATCTAGTGGAAAAAACTAATATATTATCATAAAATGAGTGAGTAATGAAAAAATAGCGTCCAAAGTAGTAGTGGTATTGTTGATTCTCACAAGGTGGTAACCATTTTCCTAAGGCCCAAAAATATTGAAATACAAAATATTCATTTTGACCTATATTTTGATTTATAGTTTCCATTATTATTTTCTTCAACACACCCTGACTTAATTTTTGGAAGAATATAATTTGGGCCATTCGAGTATCATATTGATAAGAGACTATATAGATTTAGAGAAAATTACATATTACAAATATTCATTGGATTTTTCTTCAATTTATTCATTATCATAATGTGCGTACTAGCTTTCTACATCATAATCAACCTCATCCTAAGATGTTTGGGTGTCACCTAAAAACATTATGGCTTCCACATAAGTGTTGTCAATATAAATTTTAGAGGTCTTCATCTGAATACCAACATCATTATCCCACTCTTTTACCATTTTACTCCATATGATATTTAGTTTTTTGAGCTAGGATCCATGGATTCAGTGTTAAAACCAAATATTTACACACATATAAGTAGTGTTAGACATATATCAAATGGGTTCACCAGTTATGGTCCATTAAGAATCATCATTTTCCAAGTATGTTTCAATCACTAAAATTCTTGGAAATATCGAAGATGGAACCTGTTGTGTTATCCAAGACAACTGAGGGGAATGGGGTTGAGACTAGAACAACACATTCATAATTTTATAAATAAGGTAAGATAAAAAATTCACCATAATTGAGAAAAATGTTTTAATCGTGGAATAATACAACTTCTCCCTTAGAGATATATCATTAATAAGTTGCACATTTTCATCCTCTATCCCGAGGGATGGGGATGGAGTGTCATGAACTATTTCATCAATATTAACCTATTTTTTTAAACCTATATACCTTTCTTCAAATAAAGGTTGTCTCCCCCCTAAAAGAGTTCTTTTATGGTATATATCTCAGGTTATTGGACCAACCGTTACATTTCATTTTCATTTCATACCCTTTTCGATGGTTCCCCTTTTAAAAGTGTAACTCCATTGTTTCTTTGATATTTCTAAAACTTCTTCCAGGCCATGGTCATATCAGATGGTGACAGATTGAATTTCTTTTAAATTATTAAGTCGTTGATTTTAGAATGCATTACAATATTAAAAAAAATCTAGAATAGGTGAGTATACTCACACTTGATAATTAGATCATCATTTTGATCATTATTAAATAACACATATAAAAATTTGGAGTCCAAGATATAACCAACAATAATTCTTGCATAGAAGCTAAGCTCTCCCTCGAGAGTGTGTTGACCCATTTTTAGAGACACACCAAAACACAATAATAGGTCATTATGGGTTTTCTTATGCCAAAACACCAAACTCAAACCATGGTGATGGATCAATGTTTAGGCCTTTGATTAATTATGAGTTTGGGAATTAAAATAAATGTTCTAATCAGATAAATAAAAATCATCTCGACTAAAGTAAAGATTCTATTCGTTAAGGACTTGTTAAGATCCTATTTAAATTTTTTGAAAAAAAAAAATGAAAATATCCCTTTCTGGTTGGAATTATTCATCATTAGTTTTTCTTATAAGAAAATGTTGTAGGTTGGATTTTAGATTTTTGTTTCTCAAGGGCATGTCTCATTTGTAAATGATGACATGGCTGAGTAGGGATGATCTACATATGTCAGGTATCGGTTGGAGGGATTATGGATCTTACTTAATTGAAAAACAATCAACCTTAGATTTATTGATCCTAGACACTTGAAAATAAACCATATTGGATGAAATAGATATCCTAGCAAGACATCAGCAAAATAAACACTTTCACCACCCTTGTTAGAGGTTCCTTGAATCCACATAGCATGAGTTGTCTTTTTAAATCGACATGGGAATCAACTCAACCACATTCATGTATTTTTCCTAAACTATGATCCACAAGATATTATTGAATGGAAGATCCCAATCAAGTTGAAACTAATCCATGGATCTATGGGAGTTCTACGATGCAGGAGAATCGCGATATTGAATCGCTCTTGTTCTTGGTTACATGTCTTCAACATATTATTTATAAATTATTGATTGTTAATGGTTAATTATTAATTAATTTTACAATAATAGTAATTATTTATTAATTATTTATTATTAAATATTTTTAATTACTATTTATAAATATTTTTTATAAAAACCATTAAATAAATAGTTATTATAATTTTGTTATTATTGATTATTTATAAATATTATCTATTAATGATTAAAAATATAAATTAATTATACATTATTAATTATTATTTATTATTTACTTTAAAACTAAATTAATAATTTATATTTTAATTTTTATTTTTTATTATTTTTTATTTATAATTTATTAAATGAACTTTTAATTACTAATTATTAAATATTAACTATTATTTAATAATTATTCCTATACATATTCTCTACATGTAAACATATGCATGAACCCATATATATACATATACGTACATGAATATATATATATATATATATATCCTAGTCAAAACATCCTCACCAATTAATGTTCTAAGAGTAGTTGAAAATTTGATATTTTCTTCAAATGGCCATATCTTTTATTATCGATGTTCCTTCATATGTCACAAACTATCAAATCAAAAATTAAAAAATAATTGTAATTTTTGTGACATTTAAAATATTGGGGCCCATATATAATTTTTTATTAGTTAAAAGTGGTTTATTAGGCCAGTAAAACTCAGTTTTAAGTTAATCTTCCCTAATTTTATATATTTTGATGGAATCTATCCTTCATTTAAGAGGGGTTTTTAAGCTTTTTTGTGGGTTGTGAATTTATCTCATGGACTTATATTCCTATTGATTTGTATGTTTATATTTTTATGTATATTTATATATATTTAAATTTATTTTCTATGATATATTTATATATATTATGTGAGTATATATAGATACTTTTATGTATATTTTAATGTATGTATATTCATTTATAATTATTTTTAAATATATATATGTGTATATTTAGATAAATTTTTTTCCATTTATATATATTTATAAATATTTATAAATATTTATAAATATTTATATTTATTTACATATATTTTTATATATTTTTATGTATTCATATGTAATTATATTTACATATATTTATTTATATTATATGGGTGTATATATATTTATATGTTATAAGTGTGTATTTTTACTTATATTTATATATGTTTATATATAGAGTTTTATTTGGTTATATTTAGATATAATTATATTTAATTATATATATTTATCTATATATGATAATTTAAATTTATTCATATATATATATATATATATTTATATATATTTTATGTATTCATATTTATTTTATATTTATTTATATTATGTTCGTATATATATTTATGTATATTCATGTGTGATTATATATATATATATGGGTCAATTAATATATATTTATGTTCATTTATATTTTAATATATATATATATATATATATTTATGTATGTATATGTCTTTACGTATATTTAAATATATTATGTGGGTATGTGTGTGTGGGGGTGTGTGTATAATATTATATTTATATATAATTATAATTAATTATATATTTGTGAATATATATATATGTGTGTCTGTGTTTGTATAAATTTAATAATATTTGTATAAATTTATCTTTGTGTGTATTTGTGAGTGTGTGTATATATATATTTGTTTGTGTATATTTGTATATTCATGTATTTATATGTATATATGTATATTAACTATTATGTGATTATAATAAATAGTGTGTGAGGTCAGGTAAGTAGTAAAGATTCTATAATGTGTGGAAGAGATTTGGTGTCCAAATTCAAGTAGGAACTAATATAAGTTAGAAATTTTTGATTCATGGTTTGGCCTGGGCTGGATGATGATAGAAGCTAGGATAGGTGGTGGGCTTGTCCCATTAAGAAAATTATTTTTTAAAAAATTATATATTGATACTAATTATTATTTAGTGGTTTTTTAAACCACTTCTAAACGATTCACAATTGTTTTTTAAAAAGACCACTTGATAATCCATGAGACTTGAATTCACAACCATTTTGAAAAATTTCCTAGGATCATTTTGAGGATGATCAAATTGTCCCTACATGGTGTTTTTGGGGAAGTGTGGTTTTATAGGTAATTAGTGGTGAGACTCCCAAAATATTAGGGTATTATGTATTCATTTGTTATTTTTTATTTATTATTATAATGTTAAAGGGGAAAGGAATGGAATTTTGTATTGAGAATTTTGAATTGCGTTTTTTTGGTTTTAAAATAAAATGGGAAATAAAATGGGTGGTTAAAAATGGGGTAGGGTAGTTCATAATACTAATGACTTCTTTATGTTATACCATATAGTTATTATTGTTATAAAAATATAATATTTATAGTATTTCTATTATTGAAACTATTTTATTTCTATATAGTTTTTGTGATTTTATATCTACAGTTAATGACATATTCTTTTTCTAGTTGTAGTTTTTTAATTTATTATATTGTTGTTTTACTTTGAAGGATTGGATTTTAATCATGATATTTCCCTTTTTCCACCAGGGTTTTTGGTAACTCTTTGGGTTCTTTCTATTGATTTCTATACTTTAGACGGGTTTTTTCAATTTTAATATTTTTTAAAGTTGTTTTGAAGTTTATAAAATTCACATTCAGGTTTCAAAAGTGGTTTCAAAAAATCCTGAATTCATCTTAAAAATTTAAAGTGAATCAAATCTTTTAAACGTATGTTCATAATTTTGGAAATAATATAATGTTTTAAAAGAATAATTAGTATTTTGGAGTATTGTTCAATTCTAGCCATGAAAGGGTAATCCAAACTCATTTTGTTTAATTCCACCCCTATGTATGTGTAAACCTATGTCACATTTGGTTATCTCAGCTACATAATGGTATCTCAATCTATTCTTTAAAGAAACTATGTTGTGTACGAGTATATCTATATCATGTTATGGTAACGTGGCTATGTACGGATTTATTTGTATCGCGTTATAGAAACCCAATTGTGTAATTATATATTTGTCTCAAGTAAGGGTGTACTTATTTTTTGTAAGGGTATTGTATCTTTCACAAATGTATCCTATCTCAAATAAGGTTATTGCAATAACACATAATGGTATTTCCCACATTCAAGTAAGACTCGACAGTTTTCATTTGAGTCATTCATGATTCATGTAATTGTAAAAACATATGATATTTTAATTCTTGGGTTGCATGAAATCTATTTCAATGATATTTAAAAAATACTAATTAAAATTAAATTATTTAATACAAATTATGAATTAAAAGAATCTATTTATTTTCTCATATAATTTATGCCTAAATTTTGGAGACATAAAAGGGTCTTAAAAGGGAAATATAACAAATAATGAATTCATATATATAAAAAACAAAGGATAAATAATTTATAAGAATATATATAGGAAACATGTTATCTTTAATTTTATAACAATATTTTTTTTCCTTGATAAAGGTTTCTAATTTTCCTTAATGTTTGATAAACAATCATTTTCCATTTATGTTCAGTGAGTGCCAACAATTTACACATTTCCTTCTCACCTTTCCCAATGTGCACATTTAATTATCTCTATGTTCTTATATAGCCACATCAATGAAATTTTGTGAGGTATGTGATT
The DNA here is from genome assembly GCA_963277665.1 of Viscum album. Taxonomy (NCBI): domain Eukaryota; kingdom Viridiplantae; phylum Streptophyta; class Magnoliopsida; order Santalales; family Viscaceae; genus Viscum; species Viscum album. Next base: position 2,097,286,736 of record OY728132.1, on the reverse strand, counting down.
CAATAACATCTCTATTCATTTTAAAATTGTGAAATTCTCTTGAATTTTTCTTTGTTTTATAATTATCATGAATTAACATAAATAAATATGTAAAAATTGTTGTTGAATATTAAAATGTGGTTGGGAAACATCTATATTTTCATTATATTTCATAATTATATTATGTTATTCCTTTATTATTATTTTTATCTGGAATAAAATAGTTTGGATGAAAAATATAACATATGGTAGATAAATAATGAGAATGTTCAAGGAATAAGTATTCTATGAAACTCATTATTCCTATGATGATGTATCTATTATTTCATCTAAAATAATATACCAGGTATAACCAAAATATAAAATCTTTAAGTAAGTTAGATGAAATTAATTATGAAAATCATGTGTCATATAATTCATGATATATTCGTTATTTATAATTTTAAAAAAATTATATGATGATTTTTCATGTTTGTGTATACCCTATAAATGATGTGAATTTCTTTTCCACTAAAAATATTAGTATTTTTTTTATTGTGGATAACGTTTTATAAAAAATTATAATTAAAGACAATAATTAAATGTGTTGATAGTAAAACAAGAATTTAAAATATGTTTAATGTTGGATACAAATATTATAATCCTGAGATCATAATGTGTATCTTGATTTATGGTGAATATTGGTGGGATGAGAATGTTATGGAAGTGGTGATGTATTTGGTTGAGAAATAAATGGGATGGTGTTGGTTCCCAATTTTCTTCTGATGTGTGATATTATCTGATTATGTGATGTTGGGTATTTAATATTAAGAAAATGATGTAGTATGTGTGTATTATTTTGCAGTTTAGCAATGGATTGTGAGGTTATTTTTGTGTGATGTGTGTCTTTTATAGTAATTCTTGATGGTAATAAGAATGATCAATTAATAATGAACATGGAATGGGGTTTTGGGGATATAATTGATGATTTTTTAATTTTTTTTGATCTAGAATATAAAAAATATAGGAAACAATTTCAATAGTGTTGGTATTGTCTTTTAAATTGTGTCATTAATTATGGGTAATGAAAGACACATAAACGTGATATAGAATATAATGGAAAATATAAAATTAGCTGAAAAAATGTTAAAATTGAAAATGTGTCATATTAAACGACTATGTTTCTATGATTCAGGGATGGTAGTGTTTTAGAGAAAATGATGATTGTGGATGGCTAGTGTTGATGTAATGGTGGGAAAAATATATGGTTTAGGGTTGTTTTTTTTGTAGTAATAATGGTAGTTATTGATGGATAGTGCTGATGTGATGGTTGTATAGATCAGTTATTATAAAGAAATTTGTGTGGACCCCCAGGTTGTTTTTTGTGTGTGACTAACTATACTGGAATTTTCTTATGATTTCTAATTTCACACCACCCAAGTATAATATCCTTATTGATGCATAATTTTTTTTGGTTTCAGGTGTTATCCCTAATAATCCATGTTTAGGGGGATGTATAGATAACTAGACCATCTTCCCCCACTCTCCCTTCATCATTATTAGGTAGAATAGTATTCAGTGACACCTTGTAGTAATGTTAAGTGGGGGTTGTGCATGGTAAGAGTATCACATTAGTTTTATGTACTTCATGTTAACCATAACCTAATACATAAAAATTATGATGTGATTAATATCAATTTGATGATGTTATGAAGTCTAAAGCTGATTATTAGCATTGGGTGAGAGTTGGGATTCCCTATAGTTATGATGTGGTGAATGGAATGAGTTAATAGATCGGCTTTCCTATTGCGATGATGATGATGATATTGAAGGGATGGGAAAACAAGACATTTGATCTTGGGGAATGAGATTGAAAACCCCATGGAAAAGTGGTTTTGGGGTACATATGGTTATATTCTTCTCCCATTATACTCTTAGTTTTGATATTTTATAAGCGAACATTAGTGAGATTCGGGACTTGTTGCTTACTTATTAGGTGTATATTACATCTAATATTCACACAATAGATCATTAGTATGATTTTATCATAGTTAAATGTGAGGTATTGAGGAGGATATGACTATGATTAGCTATTCTGATCACCCCTATATATTTCAGGTGATTTCAAGGGTTTTTTTGAAAACTCTAAACCACATTATCTTTGAGATTGGTGTTTTTATTGACGTTGTTGGTTGGGAGTGGTTTAATTTTATTATTTTGAAAGAATGTTTGTATTTATTTTAATGAATTATGGGATGTATACTATTAGGGGATATAATTTTATTTTATAAAATGTATTCTTTATTTTTGTTTCTCATATTATCACTTATATTTAACATCATATATTTAGTGAAATTCCTCTAACTGTGTGTTTTATAACTATAGTGTCAATCGCCAGCCCAAGGCCTATCGGAGGTGGCCTTTGGAGGTAACCCTCCCTCTTAATTTTCATCCTTGGATGGGTCTATTGGTGGTGGTTTTGATATAGTGGTATCAAATATGATGATTTTGATATAGGGTATATCTTAGGGAATAGTCATTAGTGAGGACTGCATGGGTTGGTAGGGAAGTAGTATTAGTAAAACTTAGTACATAACATAACAAAGGGAGACCATCTTGGACATAGGGTTTTAATTCCCCTATGATCCAATGCATGGACCTTAATATTTCAAAATGTATTGTATGAAGTTATGTTTATTTTATAGTAGATACATTAACATGTTACATGAATCATGATTTTTTCCAATGTTTGAATTGGGTTGATTTTAGCGATATGGAAAAATATCAATAAATAAATATTAATGTGTTCTATTGTTCAAGGATTGGGGTTTTATTTTGTTTTCTGGACATATTTTATGTTTCATAGAGCATGAAGTAAAAGATTATGAAAGTTATTATTACCATAAATTCTACTGTTTTGTGGTTTTTAGAGTATTTTTTCTCTATGTTGTGAGATAAATCTTTATATGCTATGATTTGTATATATCAAACAATTAATGATATTGCTATGATTTTATGGGATCACATTAAAATGGGATATAATTTCTTATAAACATGAAACTCTAAGAATTAATTACATTCCCCATAGAAATTGCTAAATTAAAACATTAAAAAACTATTGTTTACCACGATGTATTTCTTGGTAATTAAATTTTTTATAATAAATTATGGGGACCATTAAACATAATAAGTTAAATTGTTATTCCTCATATTTTATGAATAAATATATTTTATAATTTGGTAAATCAAGGTTTGAACTTATTAGCATTGATATTTAATTTAAAAAGAGCATGATATAGATGCATTAGATGAACGAAAAAATTATGATAAAATAACGATTAATGTTTTTATATTTTATGGTCAAACAATTAATACGCTGCATTGTGTGATATGTTATGGTGGATAAAATATTTTTGAAAAACTTAATTACTTGTACAAAATAATGATCTTCTTTTATTCCCAATATGTGATAGGTTTCCTTTTAATAATTGTTAGTATAATTTTAAGGGTGATCCAATGACTAATTTAGAGTGTATAATTTTTTTTATTAGCCATATGCCTGAAAAAAAATTAAATGTTTATTCTCAAATTATTTTGAAGGTTGATTTAAAACTTACACACCCAATTTATTTTTGTCTCTTATAATGTTTTTAATAAATGGGTTCCAAAGTATAATTTTCATGTTTTAAAAACAATGGTTCTATTTTATGATCTTGTAAGGCATGATTTAAGTGATTGAAATTCTATAGGGAGTCTAAACCACTATCATCGTCGAATTTAGAATTGGATTTGTGGACATGTTTTGATTTTTTACTCATGTTAGTGTGTATTGATATGGTTTTCTCTTTATAATTAGAATTTAGACATGTAAATTTATTCATACTAGTAAAAATTCTACGTTATATGCTAGGAAATCATCAAATACATAGTTTTTAAAAATAAAATGCTCTATCAATTTTAAATTTCCTCAATATTTATTTAAAAAAATATAAGTATGTGTTATGAATTGAAAATATTAAATATGGATGATACGAATAGTATGTTAATTTGTCTTCATAAATGAATAACCATGACCAAGAGATCATAATTTCCATGAAAAATAGTTTTGAATGATTTTTCCCAATTAAATATTCCTTCCATCATTAATTTTTCATTTTTTAAGAAATATATAAACCAAATAATATATATTTATTAATTCTTTAATATTAAATATTATTCGTGGGATAATATAGCTTGATCAAAATTGAATTCTAGTTTTAACTACGACATTAACTAATTGAAGACATAGATGACGTTTATTAATTATTTTCATTTAGCTTCTATGACATAATTGAAATCTATAATAAACACCAAAGTAAAATTATATTTAAAAAATGAAATTAATAACACGTTATTTGAGAAATTATGCACTAAATATTATTAAATAAAACTATAAAACCCCATTATAAAATAATGGTAACTTACGAGACATGTTTTTCATGGAAATATAATTATTATAAGTTAACAAATTTATGAATTAATTTTTTTTTTGAAAATTATTTTTCTATGTTTTGATTAAGAATAAATCATGATAGGGGAACCTACTAAAATTATGTGAAAAAATTAAAATCTTGATTATAATTTGATACAAAAGGTAAAATTATGAAAACATTATGATGTGATTATTAGATTTATGTGATAGTTATACATGCACTGGACATGAAAAATACTAAGTGAACCTCCCATAAGACGTGGTTATAATGGTGCGTGTTAGTTTTTTATACCATATATTCCGTAACATGTTTTATAATAAATTGAATTCCCATAATTTCATTAGAAATCATATCTTGATGATCTACTTTTATGATTTTAAAGTATGTATAAAGTGTTCATGTTTTTTAGTTTTGTAATCCTTTATAAAAAATACCATAAATATATTCTATTAAATTAAATTAAAATGATGTTTTTATCCACAATTCGATGCATATTTATTCTTATATAATTTAGTATTCCATGTGTAGACATATAGTTGTTATTGGAAACTATCTCTTACTATAAAGGTTTTAATTATCACAAATCATGTAATATATTAACATATATCTTACCTTATGTAAGTTCCTATATTATGTCAAAGAATTATCATGAATAGAAAATTAGTTCATTTATATAACTATTTGGATGTGTTTAAGTCTTTTGAAGCTTATAAATAATTATATGTGTGTTTATGAGTTTTAGAACTCTCTGAATTTGTTGAAATGAAAGAAGTACAAAGCATCTAAAATTATATAAGAATGAGTCACTGACATTGACAGATAGGTGACTAACCGACATGCATATGACTCGATGAAAAATAGATCAAAAAATAATATGAATTATGTATGTGATGCATACACCATGGTAATGACTCACCATTGGAACGAATCACTGTTGGACATGACATAAACAAATAGACGACTCACCATTGGACATGACACTGATAGAGGGATGACTAACCATTGAATATGACTCAATGATGTAGATGAACTACCATAAGTACATGTGACCTACCATTTCATGAGGCTACCAACACAAGGAATCACAATCAGATGAAATGAGTCACAATTAGTTCAACTATCTCACTGATAGTTCAACTGTCTCACTGAAAGAAGGAAGGACTCATCGATGGAAAGGAATCACCGATAGACTGACTAAAAGATAGAAAGATACATTTATAGAATGAGACACTGATAGAAGGAGACACTGACAGGATGATACACTGATAGAAGGAGACACCAATAAACAAGTCACCAATAGTCTTTTAAAATTTTCATTTATTAATATTATTTCTAACAGTCATATTTGTGTTATTTAATGACTCTAAAATAATTAATTCCTACATACAGACTTGACAGCATAAAATACAATTAATGATGTGTCTTCACATGCACATTTTAATTCTAAAAAGTTTAAAGAGTAAAAAAATTATGTGAGAAAATGGGGTGGACTAGATGTTGTTCTTATTGTGTGCAAAGAGAGAAAGAACTGAAGAACATAAACTCTCATGCAACTACTGTGAACTCAAGAACTCAAAAGGAAGAACATATGTGGAGATCAAAATATCAGGCTACACTTGCTAAGATAACCCTAAAAAATTTTCAAACAAGTATATAAACATATCATACACCATGAAGCCAGAACTCAGGGGCAACGACACTATGTTTTGGATTTTGCTTCCAGAGGAGGACTTGAAAATCAAATCCAATTCATCCAACGAGTCCACAACTTCACTGCATAAGACACAGAGCCTTCTAAACCATACTATACCACTTTAATCTCTAATTTTTCATTTATTTACATTTTTGGGATGTGTTTGTATCTATTTGTTAAACTCACTAACTCCTCGACATCATATAAGTGTATCTGATATCCTCAAACTCACATTTTATTTGATCTTTTGTATCCCTGAGAGAACTGTGGAAGAGGTCAAGTGTGACCTGTGTGTTGTTTTTCCACGAATAACTGTGGTATAGGTCATGTGTGACCTGGGAAGCCTTGTGTGATTTTGTGAACCCCGGTCTAGTTTGTGGATCAAACAATTAATTAGTTTTAACTTCTTGGTGGAAGGTGATCACCATGTGGAGAAGACTATGTCTCGTCTTAAGACTGAACATTTTTTTTATTTTATCTTTGTTTGTACTCTTTATTTTAATTCTGTTTTATCACATATTTCATAAAACTAAATTCAACTCTAATAGATAGTATTACCAAGAATTAATAATAGTGTTGACTTATTATGTTAGTTTCAAAAGCTCTATTAATTGTCAAATTGATACAACTAAGAACAAATCAATCTCTTGATAAATTAATTGAAGAGTAAATATCTTATAAATTCACTACTGAAAAGCATAGAAATTGAATTTTAAGAATTGGGGGAATTTTAAAGAATTAATTTTTAAACAAAATTTTTTATAGACACTCAATTAACTCCCCTCTTGAGTACTCCACTCCATCCAACATTTGGTATAAGAGGGATTTTGGAATTTTTCGTTATCAAAATCTTTTTCAGTCTTTTTCAACTGTGATTCTAATTGTATTATAATGATCTTAAAATATCTGTCAATACTAATGTTTTATCACATTAACCTCTAGTTCTAAAATTTTCATTATAGACAATTTATTGGAAGGTGATTCTACCAAAATACATCCATTGTTTAATAGAACCAATTACGAAAAATGGAAAATTAAAATGAAAATACACATGGAAAGTATGGGTTTTGAAATTTGGTCTTCAATTGTAGATGAGTATAGGATTCCATGTACTTCTATAAATACTTGGGATGACCAATACAAGACTGGTTATAACAATAATTTTAATGAAATGAATGAATTATAATTCTCTTTAAGAGATGATGAATTTAATAGAATATCTTCATGTAAACAATCCCATGAAATTTGGATACATTGTATGTTTCACATAAACGAACTTCTAGTGTTAAGGAAATGTGACTTAACACATATACTATCAAATATGATAACATTAAGATAAATCCTGATGAGCATATTTCTGACATGTATATTAGGTTTACTGAAATAGTGAACACTATTATCTCTCTAGGAAGAGATGTTACATCCAAATAACAAATCACAAGGATTATAAAATACTAGCCTGGTAGATAGCGAGTAACTATGGTCTTTTTTAGGGAATCGTGTGACATTAGAAAATTACCTTTAAAAGAGATCATTGGAAAATAGATGATGTATGAAGAAGAGATAAAAGTAAACAATGAAAAAGAGGATTGACCTAAGATAAAATATGTATCCTTTAAGACTATAGACTCTAAGAATAAAAAAAATCTTGTATCCACTGTTGAAAGCTTTAGTAATGATGAATCAACATCTAATAGTGATGAAGAGATGACTCAGCTGGCCATAAGATTCAATAAATTTTCTATAAAGAAGATGTTTTTAAGGAATCCTAATTATAACGGAATATATGATAACAAGGAAAACAGATAAAAGGATAGGATATGAAATGAAAAATCAAAGGATATTCTCTGCTATTAATTTAAGAGGAGAGGACATGTCAAAGATGAAATTCCATAGTTAAAAGACCAAAGGAATTATGAAAACAAAGTTAATTAGTATAAGAAATCTATAAAGGAGACATGTAGTGCCTTTGAGGATAACTCTAGTGAATCAACATCATATCATGATGAGAAATATGACATGGAAAATATGTGTTTTATGAAAAACACATCTGAGGTATCTTTAGATTCATGGGAACAAAACTGTTATTATTATGAAAATGAGAGTGATTCTGAGAATATGGCAAGTTATGAACTATTTGAATATTGTAACATGCTGGAAGTGACTTATAATGAACTAAAAGATAAATATAGATCTTTAAAGAAACTGTATGCTCTCATTGTAACTATTAAATCTGAACTTACTATAGAAAAAGAAAAAATGCCCGACTACTCAAAGAAAATATTGAATTAAAAATGTCTAATGAGAAATTGAAGAATGATTTAGAAATTTTTACTAATAGAAATGATACTCTTACTTATATTCATGGTAAAAAAGTTGATCCTAAGTACACTTCTGGTGTTTCATATCAACCTAGACAGAGAAACATATCTAAATAACATTTTGTAAATAAATCTGGAAAATCTATTTTTTTACCTAAAAATCAACACTCTACGGGAAGTACTAGTTGGAAAAATATTTAACTACCTCTAGTTTTTTGGACCATTTAGAGTTTATTTTTCAAACATGTTACATTTTTCTTATAGGAAACCCATAGGGAAAATGTGGGTACCTTAATCATTGATTACTAATGTCACTGGACCCAAACATCTATGTGAACCAAAATCTCTTTTGTTTGATTATTCTATAAGAAATCCATTTTATGAGATCCTACAATAGTCAATGGAACTTAAAAATTGGATGTTCAAGACACATGATAAGATATTATTCAAGCCTCAATAACCTAATAAATATTGATGGTGGATATGTCTCCTTTGGTGACAATTCTAAATGAAAAATAATTGTATTAGGAAAGATTGGTAACTCTAACTCAGTTTTAATTTCTAAATTACTTGTTTTGTTGTATTGAAATATAATTCTCTTAGTATTTCAAAATTATGTGATGATTGATTTCATGTTAAGTTAGAAAATGATGCCTAAAATGTTTTTAACTATAAAAATGAATTAGTATTTTCTTCTTTTATAAATGATAATATATATTTTGTTAACTTAGATTCATTAGTTTCTGAAAAAGATTCTTGTTTAAGTTCTTTTCATAATGATTCTTGGCTTTGGAATATAATATTAGGAAACTATAATATACACTCTCTCGGAAAGCTTACTAGAAAAGGACTAGTCAACAATCATCCCAAGATTTAGTTTCCAAATTACATAGTCTGTAATCCTTTTCAAAAAGATAAAAATCACAATATATATTTTAAATCAAATAATAGAGTTTCAAATTCTCAAACATTATTGTTGGTTCACATGGATTTGTTTGGACCATCTCGAATTTCTAGTTTAAATGGGAAGCACTATGTATATGTTCTTGTAGATGACAATTATAAGTATTCATGGACTTATTTATTAGCTCACAAGAGTGAAGCATGTACTTACTTCACCAAGTATGTGCTAAAATAGTTGAAAATCATTGTGGGCATATAATTAAATCCTTAAGGAGTGACCATGATCATGAGTTTGAAAATAAAGACTTTAAATCATTTTTCTTACAAAATGGATATATTCATATCTTCTATGCTCCTAGGAAACCTAAAAAAATGGATATTTATAAATAAGAAATAGAACTTCATAAGAGAGAGCTCAAACAATGACTAATGAATATAATCTACCTATTTAATTTTGGGCTGAGGCTATAAATATAATTTTCTACATAATTAAAAAAGTCTTAATTAGTCCTATCCTCAAGAAGACTCTTTATGAGTTGTAAAATAATAGAAACCCCAATGTTAAATTTTTAAATGTTTTAGGTTGAAAATTATACATCCTTATTACAAAGGACAATCATGAAAAAATCACATCCAAATGTGAGGAAGGGATATTACTTGGTTACTCAACCTCTAGTAAAGCATGTAGAGTCATTAATATAAGAACCATGTGTGTGGAAAAGTATGTGCATATCAAATTTGATTAAATAGATCCATATGAACCTAAGATCTCTCTAAAAAACCCTGAATATGATAATTCAAACCTAGACATAAATATAAAATCATATCATCCTCTCGTTAGGAAATCTGTTAGATTAAACACTTCTAGATATTCATCAGAATCTGAATATGATGAACCCAAATCTATAGCTGAACCTGAAGATACTAGACCCTACTTTTCTAGATCAACTAAAACTCTTAAGAAACATCCTTTAGATATTTTTTTGGGAGACTTATTCAAACGGTCACAAAATAGAGCTTCTCTTAGAAATCCGGTTGAACATCAAGCCTTCTTGCAACACCTTGAACCTAAAAACTTCAATGATAAGATTAAGGATGAATTTTGGGTGATGGTAATGCAAGAATAACTTAATAAATATGAATGAAATAAATTCTGGAAACTTGTGGATTGACCCGAGGACACATTTACTATAGGAACTAAAGGGGTTTTTAGAAATAAATTTGATGAATCTAATAATATTGTTAGAAAAAATGATAGATTATTTCACATGGTTATAGTCAAGAAGAAGTAATTTACAATCAGGAAAATTTTTCACCTGTTTCTAGATTTCAGGACCTAATAATCCTTCTTGCTTATGGTTACCATCTTAATTTCAAACTATATCACATAGATGTTAATAGTGAATTCATAAATGGATATATAGTTGAGGATGTTTTTGTTTAACAACCCACTGGTTTAAGAAATCCACATTTTCAAAATAATTTTTTCAAATTAAAAAAAATCATTATATGGTTTAAAACAAGATGAAAGATCTTGGTATGATAGATTATGTAGTTTTCCCATTTCAGAATGATTTACAAAAGAAATTTATGATCCTACTCTTTTTATAAAATGAATTTCTAAAGATATTTTAGTAGTTCAAGTCGATGTTGATGATATTATTTGTGGATTTCCAAGAAATTATTTATTTATTGAGTTGTCTAAGATAATACAAAATAAAATTGAAATTTATTTAATGGGTAAACTAAAACTCTTTTCTTGGATTTTAGATTTTTCAAAATAAAGAACGTATCATATTAAATAAAATTAAATATAAAAATTTTCTTTTAATAAGAGTTATACTTGATAGAATTAAAAGTAGTGACACTCCAATGAGTACTACATGTAAGTTTGATCATGTTGAAGATGGTAAATCTATTGATCAAACCACTATAGTGGAATGATTAGAAGCATTCTATACTTTACTACTAGTAGGCCGGATATAATGTTTAGTGTGTGTATGTGTAAATGTATTCAAGCCAATCCTAAATAATCTCACTTGAATGTTGTTAAATGAATATTCGAATACCTCAAAAAATCTATCAATTTTGTTTTTTTCCACAAAGAAGAATCATTTGATTCAGTGAGTTATTCTGATGCTTATTTTGGTGGGTTCAATAAATATAGAAAAAGAACCTATAGAATATGTCACTTTTTGGGAAATTCATTGGTTTCATGGTGTAGTAAGAAAAAAATTTGGATGCATTATCTACTACCAAATCCAAATAGATAAATACTAGCAGCTGTTGTGAACAAATATTGTGGATGAAACACACTCTTCTAGACTATGGATATCAATTTAGAAATGTACCTATAAAATGTGACAATACAAGTGCGGTTAACATTTATAAGAACCAAGTTTCTCACTATAAAACAAAACATATTGATGTAAGAAATCATTTTTGAGAGATGATTATCAAAATGGTGACATCAATTTAGAATTTACTGGAACTGAATAAAAATTTGCAGACATATTCACTAATCCATTGAACTCTGAATGAAAAAATTACATCAGACATTTGTTAGGAATGTACTATCAACAAGACCTTGTGTTTGCCTTTTTATATTATTTTTTTTGTGTTGTTTTCAAGCTGACATTGTTGTCATACCAACACGATTTTCATGATGACACCATTGTCATTCCCACACCGTTGTGATGTCGATACTGTTTTCATGACGACACCATTAGTATTTTATAGAGTATATCATGCTAAAATCAATGACTCATTGTATTTCTATGTTTTATGTTATTAGAAAAACAACATTGTTTCATTAATACTAGTGAATCTGGTTCAATATTTCAAATTTTTTTAATTCAAAATCCTCAAATGATAAAAATTTTAATTGATCCACTCTTCATCTTTACCACTAATCTATCTCTCTTAGGCGTATCTCTCTTTCTTTAACACTTACCTTTCACCATTAGACTTGCAGACTAAACTAATCAGAATGGTGTGAGTGATGTGAGCTCTGGAGGAGGGTGAGTCTCATTCATCAATGAAATAGAATGGTGAATCGATAAAACCTCCAGGTCCTATAAATCCTAGTCTAGTAAATTATGTTGTAACCTTAGAGAAAGATTTTTTTGTGGAACAGATCATGGAACCAATGTCTTTTTTTTTGAAAGTGCTTCATGATTAAGCATGGATGGAATGGTTTGAAAACAATGATAGAGTATTTTATCTGAAGCTGGTATATGAATTCTACATGAATATGGAAATTTTTCTGGAAGGAAATGATGTTTCTTGGGTAATGTCAATTGTGAAAGGGAAGATAATCTCTTTCTCTTGAAGGCATTGGACTGAGTGTCTTAAGGTACCTCAAGAAAGAAGGTTTGATGATTAAAAAGGCACTTCCCCACCTGAATGTGATTTCATTTTCTATGAGATATCTCTAAAAGAGATAATTGGGAATGAGGGAAATAGGAGACCAATTTCCTCATAATTGAATGGTGAGTGAATAATTTTATTCAGGTTTATTCAGTACCAGATTTATCTGAGGAAAGGGAACTCTTATTCACTCTAGTATTTGGATGTATACTTAGTATATTTGCTGAAGAAATGAGTTAAATGGAATCTATGAAGATATATGATGGTGCACATTAATGATATGATAAAACCTAGTTTTATGTCGAATTCCCTTTTTCTATTCTAGAATGATTTTACCTATGTTAAAGGAAAAAATGGTGTGTAATTGAAGCGGATTATGTTGTAGTTAGTGAATGTAGTGTAATTTGATTAATCTATGATATATATAAGAGAATGAAACTTAATTAAAACCCATGGAGTAAGGAATGGTTATAAATAAAGATATATTTTATGAGATGTTTAATCCTATATATCATACATCTTGACCAAGTTATCTAGTGGATCCTGGCCTTGGTCCAGAAGAACAAGTAACATATTCTTCATATGAGGAATAGGAGCCTTCTACTCATGTCAGAGATGTGGGATCACCAGTTGATGATAGAAGTGACCAAGACACTACTGGACCAACAAAAAGTGTCTTTATTAGAACTACAAGTCCAACTCTGGACTTACCTTCTCATGAACCTATTCTCAAATATAGTAGAAGTGAAGAAATAGAATTTGAGGTCAGTATAGAGTATGTCAATGAATCTAATAGAGAAGAATATGAAGAAGATGAAGATAGTAGTGGTGAAAGTGGTTCTAAATTAGGAAGGGAAGAATACGATAAGCAGGTTGATGATAAAGTTTGGGATGAAAAAGATGAGGATGTTGATAATGGATAATGTGATGAAAGTGGAAGTGACAGTGAATCTGATCATCCTCATAAGAATATAGATGCTATTAGTATGGAAGTATCTGAAGCTTATACTGGTGTATATGTTGAGGATGTTGTTCAAGAAGAAAATGTTGCTCTAAATGAACCTGTTGCTTAGGTTTTTTATACTAGTAAGAGAAGTCTACATAAGTAAAATTATCCTATCCAGGATTCCATGATTGAGGGGGAGGAATATGCCCTGAAAGATGAAATTGCAGGGGACCCTCAAGGACCAGTTTCTCAAGATAATGAAGAGTATCAAACTAGAAGATTAAGGATTGATACTCTTACTCCCCTAGATTTTGATATTCTAGTTTAATGGGTAAGGAACATTGGTTATGTTTCCTTTTTATTGGATTATGAAGATTCTGATTATAAATTTTTTTCACTTGCAGCAAGAGAACCAGTGGATGAGACCACTTCATGTAACTATGTCACTAAGGCTGATTTTGAACAATAAAATAAAGGAATATGTGCCTCCATAAGACATTTAGTGGAATCTAAAAGGAGGTAAGATATTGATGAAGCTAGGAGAGAGAATACTATGATGACTAAATTTTTTAATGAAATTAGATCTATGGTTGATAGTGTAAAGAAAGATTCTTTTTATAGTTCTACTTACGCCTCAACTACTATTTCTCAAGATAATTATACTTCAGTTTTTATGATGGTTATAAAATAAATTCAACAAAATTTAATTACATCAATAGAGACTATTGTTACAAGCAACACCTAGACTAGGAATGATATGATGAATTTTTCCACAGGCATGAATTCCTTGACAACCGAGTACATAAATACCATGGAAACTATCATGAAATGACATGAGAATATTATTTCTAATTTTAAAGCTCCAGAGTTTTCCATGATAATAAAATATGTTCATAAACTTACCTCGTCTTCTCTTGATTCAACCTCTACTCCACCAACTCACTCTTCCTAATATGCAGATCTTTCTACTATTAGGTCAGTGTTGAAATAGGAGTTGCACGCATTGATTGAAAGTATGTCCAATGTTGAGTAAACTTAAGATAAGGTGCATGATCATGTAAAGTATTATACAAGGAGTGCTTCATAGACATTGGAAGATCTGAAAAAATTAATGAGTTTTTCTAAAAACTCTTTACAAAGCATCTAATGAATAGTCTATTTAAGTATTTGGCCACGAATCTTACACTTCCCCTAGTGAGAAAGGCCTTTAAGGATTAGATGCAGAATCTCATAGATTTTACTCCCTTTTTGTAAAAGTTTATTAAAACTTATTTTTAAAGGGATATGAAATATATAGAAGAGATGATTGAAGAATTTATCAAGATGTTAAAACCATATCTCCATGTCCATAGTGAAGCCATTGTGTACCTCCTATAGTACCACATAGACTTATTTATTCGGTCTCTGCTCATCCTTAGATGTTTGTTTCATAGGATTTATCTCAGATCATGCCAATCATTATATAAACTATAAATCCTTGGGTTCTATCTCAACACAATCCTTCCCTCGCTTCTACTGTTCCGAAAGGAGTGCCTCTACCTGCTCTAAAATCTATTCAGACCCGCTGGCTTCTTAGTGTAATCTTCTTTGATGAGCCATCCATTGATCCTTATAATAATGGGAAGGAACCCCTTGATCCTACCCTATAGTGTGGAGTAATATTTATTCATA
The DNA here is from genome assembly GCA_963277665.1 of Viscum album. NCBI lineage: Eukaryota > Viridiplantae > Streptophyta > Magnoliopsida > Santalales > Viscaceae > Viscum > Viscum album. The sequence goes on along the minus strand of OY728132.1, from coordinate 2,097,271,403 downwards.
GGGATGAGTCATTTTACTTTTTCATTTTCTGTTGTTAGGGTTCTTTTCCCCTATCATTTTTTGGTAATCCCAAAACGGGGAGAATTTTATTAAGAATTTGGAGAACATTATTAACAATTATTATGAGTTTAAACATCATTATGTGTTTCTTAATTATTATCTCAAATACATTACATTAATCTCTCTCTGGTGCTTAATAATTCCATTATTTGTGATTGTCAAAAAGGTTGATATTGTTCTCCCATAGATGTTTTCGGTAACTATCTCTAACTATAATGGTTTTTATTATCACAAATCATGTCATATATTATCATATATTTTATCTTATGTAAGATCCTATATTAATTCAATTCATTATCTTGAATAACGTAAGATTTCTTTTATATAATAATATGTGTTTTTTTAAGTATTTTCATGATTATAAATTATTATCTATGTGTTTATGAGTTTTAGCGCTCTTGGACTTTTCTGAAATGAAAGATAGAGATAAGATATAACCTTATCTAAGTATGAGACACATACATCAAAAGATAGGTGACTCACTAATAGGTATATGAATCAATGATAGATATATGAAATAAGAATATGTTTTAATTATTTGAAGCGGACACCATTGGAACGACTCACTATTGGTCATGAAACCGTTGGAACAACTCACTATTGCACATGACATCGACAGATAGACGACTCATTGTGGGACAGAACACCAACAGTCAAAAAACACATTGTTGAATATGACTCACCGACACAAACAACATACCCTCAGTCAATGTGACCTACCGTTGCATGATGCTACCGATGAAAAAGCTCGTTGTTAGTTGAAATGAGTAATAGTTAGTTCAACTGTATCACATATAGTTAAATTGTCTCACTGATAGAAGGACAGATTCACTAATAGGAAGGAATCACCGATATAATGAATAATCGATAGAAAGAGACACCGGTAGAATGAGACAATAATAGGAGGAGACACCAATAGAATGAAGCAATGATAGAAGGAGACATTTATAGATGAGTCACCGATAGAAAGTTTAAATCCACATTTATTAATATTAATTATAAAAGTAATATTTTTGTTATTTAATGACTCTAACATTATTAATTCATACTTTTATACTTGAAAACAGAAAGTACATTGTATGAGGTATCTTCACATGCACATTGTCGAGCTAAAAATTATAAAGAGGAAAAAAATCATATCAGAAAAGGGGGTGGAGTGGAATTAGTGCTTTTTGTGTGAAAAGAGAAGAAAAACATAAGAACATAAACTCTCATGAAACTACAATGAACCCAAGAACTCAAAAGGATGGACATATAGGGAGATCAATAAACCAAGAAAACCCTACTTTGTTGAACTTGAACAAATTTCGATCTAGAAGATGAACATCTAATACTCTTGGAAGCCAGAACATAGGGGTTACGACACTCTTTTTTGGGGTCAACATCCATAAGTGGGCTTGAAAATCAATTCCACTTCATTAAATGAGTCCAGAGATTCACTTCATAACACACAGAGCCTTCTAAACCTAAATTTACATATGTAATATCTATTGTGTTTATTTATTTAAATTTCTAAGTAGTGTGTGTATCTTTATGTTACACGCATGTTGACTCCTTTGTATAATTGGAGGATAACTAGTATCCTAAAACTCATGTCATATTTATCCTTTTGAATCCCATATAGAACTATGGAAGAGGTCAAGTGTTTCATTTTTTCTATTTTCCTACGAAAACTATGGTAGAGGTCAGGTGTGACCTAGATAGCCTTTTGTGATGTATTAAACCCCGATCCAGGATGTGGATCAAACTGTTTATTAATTTATAATTCATGGTAGCAGGTGATCACCACGTTGAGAGGACTAAGCCTCATATTGAGATTGAACATCTTGTTTGTTTTCAAAGTGTTTTTACTCTTTACATTTCCTCTATTTTATCATGTATTTCATAAAAATAAATTGATCTCTGATAGTTGTTCTTAGAAAGTGTTTATAACAGTATTGAATTTTTAAGTTAGTTCCAAAAGCTGTATTAATTTTCAAATTGATAAAATTGAGAACTAATAAATCAATTGAGAAATTAATTGAACCATCAAAATCTTATATATTCAGTACTATCTAACATGGAAATTGAATTTTAGGTATTGGGGGAATTTCAAAAAACCAATTTTGAAATAGAAATTTTTATAGATTCTCAATTCACCCCCCCCCCCCCCTCTTGAGTACTCTACTCCTACCACCATCATGTGTTTCCTTTCACTCAAGATGTATTATAATAATGGGTCATATGTTTATAATAATTTTAGGTTTTAAGAAGTTACTTCTATAATTCTATAAATAAGACAAACATGGTTAGCATTAACCCATAACACATTTCATGTCCTTTATATAAATTAATCACCTTATTCATTTCAATAATGATTAATATTTTTATGTTAATTTATTTAGGTGATAAAAATTGAATTAGTAATTTCATCCCATGTGTAGTTTTTTTGACAATATTTAATATTGTGTAAGTTTAGAGTATAGATTTTTTATTGTGGGAGTCAAGTCTAAAGACAGTGAATATTTATGTGATTTTTTTTGAATGAATTGGAGTAAATTTAACCAATCATATTTTATGAAGAGTATTTCTTACAAAAATATGCAAGTAAAAGAATATTCCATAAAACAAAACATGGATACATGTTTAGTTGGAATTAATATGTCAAAATAATGTTTCATTTAAGAATGTAAATCATTATGCATGTGGATAAGGCATCTGTAAATTCTCATCTGATAGTAATCCTAATTAAAACTATTGAATTTCCTAATTATATAATTTCTTCTAAATTAATATAAATTAATTAATAGTGGTCTATGATGTAGAGTTTGTTAAATGATTATGATTGAATGTGGATATGTTTTTTTATCTGTTTTTCTAAATCATAAATATTCATGGTAAATGATGACAAATGATAATTTATTACCTAATAAAATATATCGATGGGATTTCAATGAATTCTTTTTAAAATAAGTGTAGGGTGATTATTTTTGGAAGGTGTTCCATTTATGTATTCCTTATATTGTTGTAATTATTAGATTAATAAAATCACCATATGTAAATGAATAATCATTTAACGTTGTTAATGAAAATATTTCTTTGTAAATTTTATTTTATAATGATATCAAATACAAGAAAACATAATTCATTATATATTAATAATGAAATGGTGACTAATAATTGTGAATTATTTTTTATGCTTTTCCATATATTGTTTATGGACATTTTATTGGTATTTTTGTGGCTGTAAATTGAAAATTACTTTGGATGTTTAGGTACTAAGGTATGTTGGGAAACATGGTTGCATTTGGTTCCCCTTATAATTTTAAAATGTTTGAAATTTTAGCCTGATTTATTAAAATTTTATTGTCTCTATATAAAATCAATGATTCATTAATACATTATCTTATGTTAGGTCATGATAGTACATTATTATTACTTTAAAGGTATCTCATGGGGAGTGTCTGTTGGGATTATTAGTTATATTTATTCTTATTTGGGTCATTATTATAAAATATAATAATTCATTGAGAGGTATATAATGTGATGAGCTAATATTTTCGCAATCCCTTTTCCATCACCATCCTTAGGTTTTAGGGCATTACGAGGTATTTTCTAGTTTTTTTCTAATTAGAGGAGGTTTGGCCATTATAATTTTTTTGTGAATGTGGTATTGAATTTTATAAATGTAATATTTATTTTTTAAAAGTAATTTTGGAATCTCTAGAATTTATCTTATAATTTTGACATTATTTAGTGATTTTAAAAGTAATATCGGAATTTGTGAATCAATCTGATGTTTTCAAATAAAAATAAAAATTTTCATTTTAGTTGAATTCTAGAATCATGAGGGTAACCTAATGTATAAAATTTCACCTAGCTCACATTGGAAACGTTTCAAAACATGAATAAGTGTCACTGAACATTAATAAATGTTGTTCTAGATTCATGTAATGTTAATCCCAACTCAATTATGGGTCTTTCATCCCCTATGCAATGATACACCTATCTTTTTTTAGGGTAACTCAACTATATATGTGTATATCTATCTCCCATTAGGGTAACTAAGATACATAATATTATATCTATCTAAGGTTAGGGTAACTGAATTGTGAAAATATATAATTTTCTACATCATGGTAACCCATTTATTTATGGATATATCTATCTCACATAAGGCCGTACATGTATTTCATATGGTTCACATCTCTAGAATATCGGAAACCTATTCCATAAAATTTATTTTTATCTTGTGAAAGGGTACTTCAACAGTTTACATAAGTGTCACCAGTTTTTGTATGAGTGATTCATGATTCTTGTATAAGTTACCCTCTTGTGATATTTTCATTTTATGGCACCATGAAATTTGATTTTACATAATTAATGAAAATTTAATTTCAAATTCAAGGATTTAATTCTGGTTTAAAATAATATTAATGTATTATTTAAATTTTATAATTCATCCCTTAATTTAAGAGATTAAAATTTATTTTGAAATGGATATAAAATAAAAAATGTGTCAAAATTAAATAAAAATTATGGTTTATTGATATTAAAGGAAAAATATAATAAAAATAATATCATTATTTTTAAAACTATATATTTTCACCATGATCATTTTTTTCTTATTTTCCTTGATTCTAGATAATTAACTTGTTTCAATTTGTGTTTTTCTAATCCTTATAATTCACTAAATACCTTATCATGTCACCCAAGACTATGATCATTTCACTCTATCTCTATTATTATGCAGTAATGACGTAGTGTTTCTTTTAAGGTAGGGGATTCAAGAATAGCTCTTTAGTTCTTAGAAATTATTAGACTATCATTTTTATATTTTCTTGGTAATTTTCATCTACTGATTTGAAGAGATAAATTAACCAGGATGATGAAGGATAAAAAATGTTTTTGTTTTATTAGTTTATTTTATATATTTATATGTAATTTATGTGTGGTTTTAGTTATTTTTTTATTAGGAATAAAAAAAATTGGATGAAAAGAGACCATTTTAAAGTAAATGTATTCAGAATTTTTTCAAAATAAGTAATGTTTGAAGCTTGTTATTCCTATGAGGATGCTGGTGTTATTTAATCTAAAAGAATTCTATGAATAACTAAAATATTAAATATATAATTAAAATATATGAAATTAATTATAATAATTATGTGGAATAAAATACATTATATATATCCTTCTTAATTTTTAAAACATTATCTGTGTGGTTTTTATTATTTTTTGGTCCCCCTTAATGTTGTGAAATTTAGTTGACCTAATAATATATGTTGTTTTTGTGTTTTTTTACTGGAATCACTTCGCATTATTAAATAGAAATTTATTTCTATAACAAAAATTGTTATTTGAATAATTAGTTTTTTAATGATTTCTCATGTTGTATCATGATATTGTATGATTAGGAACATGATGTATACATTGTTTCATGGTGTTTGTTTATTGGCTATGAAAGTTTTAACAGTCGATATTTTGTTAGTTGAGAAAGAGATGTGATAGTATTAGTTCTGAGTAGGCATGGTATGTTTTTTTTCAAATGATGTGATTTTAGGTGGTAAATATGTAGTGTATGGTATTGTATATAGCTTGTCAAGTGGGATTCTCATGGATCATTTGGTGATGATTTTGTGAAGTGAAGATTTTCTAGTGATTCTTGATGGAATGGGATGAAATTGAAAAATAATGAACCTGAAATATGGTTATTGGACTATAAATATTGATATGGTAAATTATTATGAGCTAAATTATTATAAATTTAGGAATATATTTATAATATTATGGTTGTGGTCATGTAAATGGATTTTTATTAAATATGTTTACTGAAAAATACAATCCAACACGATGTTGAAAGACAATGGAAACCTATCTAAAAAAAGTTTTCATGAAAAACCAAGGGATGTTTTGATTTATATTTTTATGTGGAAGATTTCTAGTCTTATTATAGAGGTTTATATAGTTTTTATGGGTAGTGGTGATATGATGGTTCGATATATGATTGGTTGTATGATTATTGTGCGCACACATATGTATGATTTGGGATCCATTTTCTTTCCCCATACAATTATAATATTTAGGTTTTGTGGTTAGATACCCCCTCTACATTTCATTAACTTTAATATTATTATGTGTAAAAGTTAGTGGGGACACATAGTGGTGATAATATTATTTATTTCCATGTATGTAAGGTGGAGGTAATAAAGAATATGTACTTCATGATCACTATAGCCTACTACTTTGGACTTATAATTTCACAGATATAGATGAGATGAGGTTATGATGTATTGATGAGATTATTGACAAAAGTATAGAGTTTGGATTTCTTGTTATAATTATATTGTGATTGGTATGGGATAAGAGTTTGGTTTTCCTATTTTGATGATAATAATGATATGAAAGGGATGAGAGAACTATATTATCATCGTTGGTGTGTGAGAGTGGAAAATCAGTGGGTAATTGGACTTCGGGAACCTAGGATTAAATTATTATGATATTGTGTTCTAAATTGGATGTGATATTTAGTGAAAAATCAATCGTGAGGATAAAGATGGGTAGTTTACCTATAAGGTTCAGGTTGGTTAAAAACATTACCCATGGGAGAATTAGAATTCGATTCACATAGCTTCATGATAAGTACTGAGGAGAATCATATTGAGTATACATGTTATACTCACCATAATTTATTTCAGTTAATCTGGAGGGTATTGGTGACCGATATGGTCCATAAGTGCTTATACCTAGGTGATTTTGTTCAAGTTACTCCTTAAGGGTTGTTTTGGTACTTTATTTTGACATATGGGTTATTTTATTTTTACACGGTGTGGGGTCTTTAATATTGTAGGATCTTGGTTTATTTTATACGATATATTTTTCATTAATGATTCTCATCTTATTAGTTTTTCTTGACTTTATATATTTAGGTAAACTTGTCCCATTGTTTGTTTTATACACACAATGAGAGTTATTAAATAGTGTCCCATCTAAGAAGGGAATTAGGGGTCACCGTCTCTCATTTATGACCCTAGTTGGGTACCAATGGAAGTGGTTTGTAACATTTACTAGGGTGTGTGATTTTGTGGTGATTAATTGATGGAAATTAGTGTGTGATACATGGAAGTGAGGGTATAGGTGAATTGAGATAAAACATTTGAATTCTAAATATTCATGAGAAAAATCTGTTTTACCTTTTTTAAGGATGGATATGATTTTTTTACTTTTTTTAGTCACTATGATTTATTATTTCATTAAAAGACCTATTAGAACACTCTTATATCATGAAACATAAGTATTAATGGAGGAACTTGCTGAATATATTAATAAAATTACCAAATATTATATATGATTCTCGTATTTACATTAATGAGACAGTGTAAGTGTTGGTAAACCATATCATCATCACACAGAGGTCTACTTGTTGTAGATTTTATGGTTTTGTATCATGTTGTATTAAATTCAATTTGATTTGAAGGTTATTTCTCAATTTACAATGTGAGTATAGTATTTTTGTGATATTTTATATATTAATTTAGCATTTCAGGATATTTATTTAGTCATTATGGATTTATTATTAAGGTTAATATCTCCCTTTATTTTACAATTATACACTTGGTCCTTCTCACCCATCCATTACATAATGGAGTTAGCTAATGCGATTTTCTCCAAAATAGAATTTAAAGTTATCTTAATTTACTCATTTCAATAATTTTATTTTATAATAAAATTAAATATTGGTAATTTATTAATTTCATTATTAAATGTATCATTTTTTTTTATTAATTAAATTGTTTCATTTCACCCATATTTATATTGATTTTAGGTCCATTGAATTGACCATAGAGTGTCAAAAGGTGACATCATCTCTGTGGAAATTAATTTTTTTTCAGTAATGATGATAAATTTTGGTAGTAGATGAGGAATAAGTTGGAAATGTATACATTTCATAGTGTAGATAGATTAGTTAAAAGTATCATTATATAGATGTAATATAGATTTAATATCGATTTTTTTGATATGTCAACTAATTTTTTGTTATCGATTCATCATGATCCTTATTAGTTACTAATAGTATGATTATAGTGTAATCGATGTCTATATGGTTTCCTATTATATTTTGGAGAAAATATTTTTGATTTTTGGGCCTATTATTTTTCAAATGTAATACTTTTTCATGTTGATCCTCTTTCAATTAGCGACGATGGTCAACATTTATCACTACAACACTTATTATATTTTTCTCAATCAAAGTATGTTGACTGAAAAAAATAGTTATCTAGGTTGTTCTTCTTCTACAATTATTTTATTTGAAGGTTTCGGTGTGGGAGATATTTTTTTAAATAATTTTTCTACTCTTATGTTTCCTATTATGATGATGATGTTTCTAAGAGTGTATCAGTGGTAGTGGGGTTGACTTGTTTTTGAAAAGATATAGTTTTACATGGAATCATCCTTCTTAATGAGCTATGATCATCCATAATAGGCGATAGTGATTTTGGGAAATTAATAAAGGGTGTACATTCATTTATGTTCCCCTATATAGGTTCTTAGTCCTTAAAACATTCACCAATAATGAATTTTGTCCACAAGAAATATGTCATACATTGTTTTCATGCAATATCTTATTAATGATCTCAATTCCAATAGATCATAGATAATAGGATCTCATATATATATATATATAAATATATATTCTTTTTTATCTCTTTTTTTCCAATTTTATTCATTGATTTTTATTTTCACTTGTCTATTTTCCTCTAATGTATTATTTAATAGTACTTGTTTTTTAATATTCCCCTCCTTGTATAGATTTGTGATGCACTAGATAATTGCATCTCATTTTTTTCTAAAATATGATTCTTTATGTGTAAAATAAAAACAATTCATTCTTTTATTTCTATTTTTTCGTTCTAGAAATTTGGTTTCTTAATTTTATTTAATTCAACTTTTTGGTGATTCAATATTTTATGTTTTCATTTCATAAAACATATGTTTCAAAAACAATTCCACATTATGGAAGTTGTAATGAAACTATTTAAAAAAATTCTTGGGATGGGTTTTCTAGTGATGGATTAAATGGAATCTCCTATATTTATAATATATTTTCAGATTACAAACTTTTTGAGGGATTTGGGTCATCTGTATTATCAAAATTCTACAATGAACATGTTTTTTTTTCATCATGAAGAATGTTATTATAGATACTGGTCCCCTAATACCAAATATGATTACACACCTCCTCCATAATGTACATTTTCCAAAAAATATGATTTTATTATAAACACATATTTTCGAAATCGTTATCACTTATTAGGAATACACAACAGATATAGTGATCTATTTTATTACCATCAAGATGTTTTGTTCTCACTGTTAATTCAATACTCACACACGTTTATTATAATAAACCTAAATTTTGATACAATGATTTTACATCAAAATTAAACAATAAAAATTCATAACCTAAAAAACAACACTTGAACCATATAGTTTTAGTGTCTTTGGAAATTGGAAAATATCAAAAAATGGTTCATGAATCATATACATTGTCTCACGTTAATTTATTAATAATTAAAACCCACTTTTGACAAATGTTACTTAATACTTTTCTTCATATCCCGGGAAAAGAATCATAAGAATGGAAGATCTGATATGCTCAGTATGGTCAAACAAGTGAGATATCATTAAAATAAGAATCATATGAGATAAGAACAAAATAAAAACATTATAAAATTATATTCTTCATATCAAGGATTATGAAATCATGTCATAGTATAAATAATAGAAGTTCATAGATAATATATTACATGAGATCATAATATAAGTAATTTATTTGTGGAATATGCATAAGCATTGAAAATAATTTCCATATTCGTCAAGGTTCACTACCAATACCATCATAGTGGAAAAAGTACTTCAATGAACTAGGTTCACTTTTTATTCAAGCCCTTTATTATTGAACCAGTTTTACTTCTCATTCCATCCCTATATTACTGAACCGTGATAATTTCCCATTCCATTCCATTTTATATCGTGAGATATAAATCATTTCCCAATGAATTATGGGATTAAGAGGTCCCACCCATCACAGAATGAAAACCATGAATATGTGTTCCCAAGAACACAAATCATTCATTATATAAAATCCTATTTAATAAAATGGTTTTAATAAACATTTTTTTAATCATAACAATACTCATGGAAAATAAATTTGGTTCATTTTCATCATTCCATTGTAAACATAAACTAATCATCGAATAATAACTATAGTACCCTTAAAAATATCCCCATTAAAATATATTTAATATCATAAAATTGTTTCTTATATGGAAAATAATTTTGAAATATAACCTGTAAAAATTATCATGGAAAATATCCTTTATTAATTGAAAATGTTTTCGTCTCTTAAAATGATTGATACTATTAAAATATAACATTTTCATTAAAAATAAAATTATAATATTTCAGGGGAAACATTATTACTTGAAGGATTAATGAAATTGAAAAAATAATCATGCAGAATAAGTAAAAAACCATCCCTCTTGTAATTTTATTGGAATAGTCAAAAAGTAACTCATTAAGAAAACTATACATCAATTCCATAAACAAATTTATTAAAAATTAAAAAATGTTTAAATATTACCTTAAAATTTTATTAGAAGATTAAAAATATTTTTGGAATTTTTTTTAATAATGATGGACATGGAAGATAAATATTCCCTAGCAGATACATAAATCTAAACAATCCCGAATAAAATGAGATTGTGAATTTAACCCTTACTAAATGTTTGATTTCCATTGTATGTATTTTAAACTCCTATATAATGGATTAAATAGTGTTATTAACCTATTATATAACCATACTCATATTTATGATATCATCTATGATCATCTTATCACCTTTTTTTAACAATATTCATTATTACTCTACTTTGGGGTGTTAACTGCTTCATTTTCGTAGGCTTATTTTGTCGTATAATCCCCAATTCATGTTCATATGATTTAGTTATGTCGTTAAAATAATAATTGTAGGTTAATATATATCATATTTATTTATTTTAAGAATTTTTATAATCATTCTTGAATATTTAATGTGGAAAATGAATTGTATCACGTCAGGGAGATGGTAGGTTGTATATACACACGAGTGATGGTATCATTCCCTTAAGAGTAAAAGGAAAAGGAAGTGGATGGTATATATTTTTTCACATAATCAATATCATGTTATAGTTATTATATATATATATATATATATATATATTATTTCCCTCATTATACCCTTCGAGGTAATGTAGTGAAGATAAACATATTACACCATGTTGTGGATATGGTAGGTTGTACGTACGGATGCGTGGTAATTTGTTTTGTAGGGAGGATAAAAGGTGGAATATGGTTGTTCAAAAACCATAATAAAATTTTATAAAATATTTTATACTATAGTAATTACTTTATATTGGAAATAACACTTAAATAGTAAGTTTAAGAAGAAATAATTTTTTAAAGGTTGTTAAAGACATTTGTCTCTTCCTCAGTGAACATCCTTTAGATATCCTCTTAGGGTTACTAGGGTTGGTCTTTTGAGAATACATGAACCTTTATAAAGTATCTATAGAAGTTAATAAGAGTAATTTTTTAGTTATGTTTGATATTTAGGGATTAATGAGATATTTATAATTCAGGGAGGAGGTTTCCTTTTATAATTAACATGTGGGTCACTTTTGGAACATCTAAAAATATTAATTTATATAAATTCAATATCAATGAAAATACCTCAAAATAAAATTTATAAAATATTAGATGAGGTAAGGATGTAATATCATAATCTAATATATTTTAAATAATTTTTGGTATATTTTTTAAGTTATCATTTTGATTAAACAATAGGTAACCTAATTTAATTTTAAATAGGGTAACGAGTTTTTCAATATTAAAAGATTGTAATTTATACTTATGTGATGTAAATTAAATAAAAAATGTACAATAAATAACATTTTTGACCATATAATATTTTTTTTATTTTTAAATACGTTTTATTATTTTAAAATAATTTAATAAAATTTTATTTTGATAAAATGACCTTAGTGTAAATTTTTTACACTATTCAATATTTAGACATTTAAAAATTTCAAGATAAGAAGTTAACATTTATCCAAATAATTTATAATATACCTAGAAGGTTAAGGTAATCTATAAAATTAATTTATCACATTAATTATCTGAAATTATATTTATTTTACTATTTTAATAACATTTATTTGATATTTCTATTAATAAAATAATTACTATAATGAAATTAATAAATTAATTAATATAATAATTTATATACAAAAAATTTTAAATAAAATACCATGATGTAGAAAAAAATCTAAATTTCAGAATAACATTTAATGTAAAATATTTTTTTTGTAACATTATTGTTAAAATGTTATATTATTTAACACATGAATGTGAAAACTTTAAATATTTATTAAATAAGATTTTTTAAATACCATAATATCATCTATGTGACTGAAAAAATAGAAAATAAATTCATATTAATAAAATATAATATTAATTTGAAAATATCTAATTAGATTCATTCATAACATAATTCTTTCCCCACATGGACACTTAGGGGATATTAAAGATAAGGAAAGTGACATTTTATGCCTCTCTTTGATTTCAATATTTTATAAGACATTTTCATGATCAAATGCCAATTAAACAGCTTAATTTATATTTTTATGTTTTAAAGGTATAATTTTATTCATAAAATAAAATATTTGGCATGTTTTAGGAACATTTTATAGTCATTGTAACTTTATTTTTTACCTAAATTAATAAATTTACCCTTTACCATGGTAGCAAAATTTATCATGGTTACTACTCAAATTACCCAAAAATAAAAGGGACGTATCCAATAAATTTGGACCATCAGAATCTAAATTTTTCATCTATTTTTCAAAATTCAAAAGACATAAATTTCAATATTTAATTTAATATAAAATCTGTAAATTTCCATGAAAAAATGTTTTTGAAAAAAATCTATTTAAATCATATATATTTTTTATAATAAAATTGTGTATTAAATCATACTCAAAAGATATAATTGGATTTTTTAAAATCAAAATAAACTGTTTAAAATTTATAAATAAACCAAAACATAATTAGACCTTGTAAATAAATTAATGGAAAATAATGTTTTCAATAAAATTAGTATTCTCAAAATTCAATAAATGATCTCAAAAAATTACAAAAAAATAAAAATACATTTTTTACAAACTGAAATAAAAAATTTAATTTATTGTATTAAATATATATTTAATAAATTTTAGAAAATATAAACTCATTTTGAAAAGAAAAAATATTTTTAAAATAATGAAGTGATTTTATAAAAAATTGTGTAATCAAATTATATGAACTTTCCAATATGTTCATATTATGTTATGTTAATTTCATAAATTAGTTATTAATATTCATTTCCACAAGATTAATTTCTAGTTTATAATAATAGATTCTCATTGTTTTTATAAACTCATGGTTGATTGCAAAACTATCTAGTGAAATATTAATATAATTTAAAGATAAATATTTCATAAAAATATCCAGGTGTTACATTTATAACTTTCAGGGTATTTTATATATTTCCATTTAAGATATGTGCTTATATTATTATTCAAATTTTATTAGTTTTGAGACTAAAATATGTCCTTGTAAGAGGCCACTTAAGATGGCAATGTATTTTATATGATAGGTGATTTTTAGTTAGCATGCCAGCTTCTATTGTTTGGGGAAATGGGTTTCTAGCATTGTGTGCGTGAGATATATGGAATGATACTATTTGATAAGTGTTAATCATTGGTGTATCTTAAATACAATACTTCAATTTCTTTATTATCTTATATTTTTTCATGGTTTTAATCAATAAAAAACATAATGTGTAGAAATTGTTTAATGTTTTTTTCATATTGGATTGACATTTTGTTCCTCTGGTAAGTTATGAAAGTGAGCGGTATGAATTTTTAAAATTATTTTTGTAATTAGGAACCAAAAATTTCATATTCATGTGAAATTTATTATTTATTTTAAAAATTTACCATGAGTCATTTATATAATTTCCATTGAGGACTGTAGCAACCCCAAAACAAGTTTCCTAAAATCAGTAGTTATTTCATTACATTGGAATAATATACAAGGAATCTCATCCCAAAATGCTGAAATGTTATGTAGTCTTGGAAAAAGATAAATACAATATTCGCATATTACACTAGAAAATACAACATACAACCTAATTGTTTTCATGAATAAAATTATTTCCTCTAGTATATCGTATAATAACAATAGTAGTACCCTTCATGGATTCATAGGTAAAGGAAAAAAAATCAGTGTGAGAAAAAAAAAATAAGTAAGGGTTAGGTATAGTGAATGATATGAATCAATAATTCTTAAAAAAATTTATAGGTAAATAAAAAAACACATTACATTTAATAAATAACATGAACATATTATGGAAGGAATAAAATATGATAAATTAATTCCATATAAATAATCACATGATAATGAAACATAACCATTATTATTCTACTAATAGAATAATCACATTGAATTTAAACAACTAATATCATAATTAGGGATCTAATTATATGGTATATCATAAATATGCCTTCAAGGATTCATACAAGACACCATACATAAATGGGTAAGGCCTGATCCAGTACCCAAACAAGTTTGTCTCATGAGACCTACTAATAAATTGAAGGGCCATAGGGGGCCCCTCCAATCACTTACGATGTCAAATTAAATCCTTATCAAAAAGGTATGAAACATAATAAAGAAATACAATCTTATTGGAATTATCATATGAAATGTTAGTTATATTCCCTGATCAATAATCATAGTCATAAACCATCAATATTAATATGGTAGATGGTATCAAAAATAGTACATCCCCAGTCAAAATCATCATAAATAATAAATTTTTTTATATGGTATCATAAAAGATCAACCTCGATGATTAATAATATTTCAATAAGTATTATGACATTGATAAAAACTTTTTAATGAAATCGTCTAATTTTGTTTGAGGAAACAACACTTTTTCACATGGAAAATAACATATTTTTGAAACGCAACACAATTCTAAAAGAGAATTTATTTTTTAAAATTAACATTAAAAAATTTAATTAGGAATAAAATAATTTAGGATTCATTATGATATTAAAATATTATCATTATATATAATTTCAAAAAAATCATTCCTTATATATTTTTTTGGGAAAATTAGCAAAGTACCACATTTTTTAAATGATAAATTGATTCCCTCCAAACCATTTCCTAAAATAGTTCAAAAATTGGTAAAAATGGATTTAAAATTTTATAGGGTGATATTAAAAATATTTTTTAATATATTATTAGAAAAAATTGAATTTTAAGTGAAACCTTCCCCAAGGGAAGCTAAAATATAACAACTCTTGAATAATAATGAGATTGTGTAATAAAATCTTACCATTTGGTAACTTATGGATCATAAGCACCATAAAAATAATAATCATAAAATGAAAAATTTAATACCATTAATTTAAATATATTAATTATATGATATAAAAAAGGAAAATTATGTACACCCCTATAAAAGAAATAAGTGGTGAATAAGGAATTTATCTCACAAAAGTAAATGAGAGATGAGAAACTATTACCTTATTATAATAAATAAAATTGTATTACCCATTAAACAATAACATTTTAAAAAATTTAAATATTATTTAGATAAATTAATTCATAAAATATAATTTCAAAGTGGAGATATATATACATTATAACGGAATATTGGAGCATAACATCAAAATATGCCTCAATGAAAGGAAATTTAGGCAAAGTTCTTTACAAAGATCATATCATTGAAGTGAGTGTTGATAAAATGAAAATAATTTGTGTATCCACATGGAACCAAAATAAAACAAGTGAAAATAAAATATTAGATGAAAAAAATCTTTTCACACATAATATTATCATTACGTAATCAATGATGTAGATGTTTAACATAATGAATGAAAATTGAGTTAATAAATCCCATACCTAAGGTTTGACATCCTTCAAATGCATCCAAAACACAAGTATTATGGTTTTAAGCTTCATAATAATTTATTATAGAACCATTTTGATATTTATAACATCATATATGATCTTATTATAACATCGTACCACCCGTTCGTTAATAATATTTCATTTTTTTAGAATTTCATTGTTTTCTCATGCATGTTTTGTCATAAAAATTTGTTTTATCTTGTATATAATATAAATACATCATATATAAAATTATATTAATGTTATAAATATAATTTTAAATCATTGAACTAATTTTCTTCCATTATTGAAGGATGGATATGGAATATGAGTCGCATCGTTTCTTGGAGACAGTAGATCGTATGTATGCAAGAGTGACAATATCATTCCTTTAATCTTGAATGAGTAAGGAAATTGATTATAGTTTTTTTACTTAGACAATATCATGTAATAATTTTCATAAATATATATTATTTTCAACATTATACCCCTCCTTGTAAAGTGGTGATGAAAAATGAATTACACCACTATTTGGAGACGGTTAGTCATACGTACAAACGAATGGTGATTTCTTTTTTCATAGGATGGATATAAATTTTAAAATGGTTGTATAATAATTATAATTAAATCTTAGTAAATGGATTATATTTTAGTTATTAAATAATTTTGGAATCAACAAATCAAGTTTAAGTATAAGAAAAAATAAACTTGAAAGAGTCGGTAAAGAAGATTACATCTTTATAATGGATCTATGGTTGTTATTTTGCAAGAACAACAACCTGTAGAACATGTATATGGATTTTAATAGTATAAATGGGTATATTTGGGTCAATATATATGGCATTATTTGGGGTAAATAACAGAAGGAGGTGGATTCGTTTTATAATTGAGGTGATGGGCACCTTTGGAAATTCTCAAAATATTAAACTATAATAAGACAATTCCAGATCCAATTTCATACAAATGGATAATAATTGCATGTGGTGTGATGATTTAGACTATAAATTTTCCTATTTTTTATTATTTATAATTTTTATTTTTCTTAAATAATTTAATAAAATCTTATATTCATTAGTAATCATTATTGTCAATTCTGACATTATTCATTAATTTAACTTTAATAAAACAAAATAAAGATAACATCGAAAAAAATATTGTAATTCATATAGAATAAGTCATTATGGTCTATAAACTTTATGGATCACATTAATTAATTCATATTATATTAATTTTAATATTTTTATTATCATTTATTTTATTTTTCTATTAATTGAATAATTACTTCATTATCGATGTGTATACATTTTAGATAATTATGTATGTAAGAAAAATTAAAAAATAATTACCACGATGTAGTTAAATATTTCATATTTTAGATGAATATTTATATTTTAATTTATTTCCTGGAAAAAATCATATCTAAAAAATTTTTGTTATTAAAAATATGAATGTGACATCGTTGACTTTTAGTAAAATAAAATATTATAAACCACATAATTTAATTAAAATGAACCCAAATTGTCATATAACAGAATATTAAATTATTATGGAAGAAATTTACTCATATAATAATATTTATTTATGTTTTTGGGTCATTAAACAGTTCTTATCATTTTATTTTTAACATAAATTACACAATTTACCGATTACCGTGGTAACAAAAAATACCATGTTACTATTCAAATTGAATAAAAATAGAACAATTTGTTTAATTTAGACCTCATGAATCGAAATATTTCAACCATTTTTCCAAATTCAAATCTATTAATTTTTAGAAATTAATTTAAAATTAATCCCACAGAAACCAATGAAAAACAACATTCTTGGAAAATGTATTTTACGGTGAAAAATGTACTTATACCAAAATAATGTATAATGATGATTAAAATGATGTTATATATTCTCTACATAACTAAATGGTTTATATTTTAATTTTATATCAAATCAAAATCATAAAGGTACTTTTCATATAAATAAAATCATAGTTTTATAAAATTTTGTATTTTTCATTATTCACCGAGAAATAGTCATTTTCAAAAAAACACAAAAAATAACCCTATGAAAAATTTAATATTATTATTGGAAAAATAAACTATATTTTATTTAATAATATCTTTAATGTTTCTGAAATTAATTATATTTATTTTCCCATGGAAAGCAATGAAAATCAGTTTTTGAAGAAAATAGATATTTGAAGAATAAAATAACTATACTGAAAATAATGTGTTTACATAATAAGAATATATAAATATGAAGTTAATATATTTTCATAACATAGATAATAATATTGACACTCACCTTTTTGACATCTAGTTTATAATTTTTGTATTTAAATTTTAATATTTATTAGTATATCGAGGTTTTTAAAATTTGGTATTGTGTGCACCACAAGCTATCAATTATATTTAATATATTCGAAAATCTTGCCTTGTTACACTATCCCCAACCTTAATAAATTATGTCTTGGAAATTTGAAATTTCACATTGAAATTCAATGGTCAAAATTTGAAATTTTCATTTTGGGTAAACCACGACATAAAAAGTTTTAATAATACTTCCTTTTAAAAAGGGGGAATGTAAAATGTCATGGTCTCCAAAAATAAGCATTATGGAAATGATAAAATTATTAGTAATTGATATTATGAACATAGAAGATAAATATAACTATCAAGGATTTATGTATAGTTCTAGATAACATCGTCATCAGAGAGTTAACCATCAAAAAACCATAAAATTATGATTGGTTAAAAGTCCATTAATTTCTTGGTAAGAAAAGTAAATAGATATCGTTTTTATTTTAAAATATTTTTACTATAGTTGAGGAATTATTTTACTTCTTATAGTATGGAAACAATGGAATAAACATACATGAAATGTATAGTCTCAATCTTTATTAATTTAACACTACAAACTTATCATTTTATCTATATATTTAGTTTGATTTTTTAATGCCTCAAACACTAGATTCAACATCTATAGATAAAAAAATCCATAAAAGAAAAAAAATCCTCTTGTTCCTAGGCATTATCAATTACCAAAATTTTTAGGACAAGATAATATATTTCGCAAAAGATAATAAACCATCATACGAAGAAAATTGCATTCATCTCATAAAATTAAATAATATTACCAAAAATTAATCATAGATCCTTCAATAAATAAGTATCCATAAATTTCCTAAAAAATATAAGAGCCTAACATTGAAACCCAAAAAATTTAAATTATTTGATCACATAGTCTTCCAAGATAATTTAAATCTTTATCTATAAATGTTTGCAAACTCGAAACATATATTCTCTAAGATACACTGTCCATTTCCATAAATAACACAAATTTCCCTAAATCTACAATAAAATCATATATTGCTGGAAAAAAAAATCAACCTTTATTCCTCAAAAATATTATGTTTACCATGATAATATAGGGTTCCCAAAATAGAAAACATCTTTTTAAATAACATAAGTCACAAATAACCAAATCCATTTCCATCCCCATGTTTATCTATACGATATTATTTAAATAAAGAAAATCTATGGCCCACTAACCTGTACATAATGTATGCCAGTGGTAGGTGCATATTTTCAATGCACCACTTTTCAATGATATTGATTCCGTCTAACATATAGTTCCATATTTTTAAAACAAATCATACCATATAGTATCCTCTAGTTGTTTCGTAATTCTCATGATATTATGAATTATAGAATATATGTGACAAAAACTTTCTTCACCCAAGATCCATCTCAAACCTTTAACCATCCTTTTTTACCCCTATATAATTCAATTATATGAAATATATAATTATGTTTCATCTATGTTCACCCAAAAAGTTTCATCAATATATTATAAGAAAAAAATTCATTCCTTAAATTCACACATTAGCCACTACCTTTATGCTATTTATGTAGTCATTATTTTACATCATGATGTCTATATCTCTAGAAAAAATATAGTTAAGTATTAAGTGGTACTTTCCTTCTCAAATGATGTGTATAAATATAGTTTTTGAAATCATAAAAAAGAGACTCCATGATTTATAGAAATTTTAGAGAAAAAATGGATAGATTAAATAGTTTCTTGTAATTGATATGGATATTCAAAAAAACATTCAAATTCATTTTAACGAGATTTAGATATGATTATAATGATTAAAACATCTAGTAAGGATAAGAAATTTGTGATAGATAATTTCCATTTCATCCTGACGAATGATCTTGAATATATAGAAAAGAACATCTTTAAAATGGGAAATGAATTATAACATGTCAGAATGGAAATGGATTGTTTAAAGATAATTCCCTTATAAACCCCATAATACTTTAAATTTCAAATCATTTCCCTAATTTAATTAAACATAAAAATTTAATCTCCCAAATTATCATTAATATTTCCAAAATTTTATCTATTAAACTAGAAAAGAGGTGTCTAAGACATCAAAATTATGATCAACCTTATACTTATTTACGCATGAATGTAACTAGAAATATTAAAACTTTCCTAATCCGAAACACAAACGTATTTTCATTGGGAATATTTTAGATGTTATTCATAGATTCACATTCCCTAATATATGTTTTCCTTAATCTATATCTTAATGATTCTACTAAAAATTATTTGATACCAACTACGACAACCCCAACACTATATTCCCTAAATCAGTAGTTATTTCATTTTGTTGGCATAAGATAAACGTAATCAGATCCTGATAGAGGAAATAGTTTAATTGTATTTTCAATCTACATACATATATGATTCCAATATTACATTTAAAAACAAATTATAATACATTTTTTTCAAGAATAAAAGTATCACCTCTAGCATATCCAAGAAAAGAAATCATAATACATGTCATGGATTCCTGGGGAAAGGAGGTAAAATAATGTTGGTAAAAAATCTCATTAAAGGTTACGTACAATGTGAATGAATATGTAATGAAAAATATGGAATGGGAAATAACTAAAAACATTCCATTTAATTAATAATTAGAGCGTAATATGATATGAATAAAAGATATTCATGTAATGTAATGAAATTTACATATATTTTTTTAATTATATGGAAATATTTCAAGACTGTGAAATTTGAAGCCACGTGATTCTGAGTCCCAGAGTGCCCAAAATGATCCGTTGAAAAATGTTAAGCTTTAAATAGTGAGTGTGAGAAGTTTTCTGGAAAATGTGGAATAACTCATAAAAGGGTGATCGGATCAGAAACATGAGTGCAACCTTGCATTCAAGAAGGCATGTTTACCCTATGTGTGACTTAATTTTAGTCGGTGCAGGCCTCTAATGAGGAAACAAAAAAATGTCTTAACCTTAAATAAAATATTTAAATAAAATTATTTTATTTTTCAAATGCTTGTAACTTATGAATGGTGGCTCTATTAAAAATCTAAGACCACTGATGAGATCGTGAGGGTATTCTTCCTTAGGTATATTATTACATTAGTCAGTGCAGGCCAACAATAGAAGTTAGTTTTTAGCTATAAATAAAATAATTAACAATTATTTTATTTTCAAAACCTTATAAATCCTAAATGGTAACACGAATTGAAATCTGAGAGTACTATTGAGCTCCTGAGGGCATGTTCACCTTAGGCAGAGACTAACCTTGACCATCGTGGGTTGCGGGTGACTGTTAATTTTTTCTAAATTTTTTTACAGTACATTTAGTAAATGTGCAAGAATGATTTTATATCTTTTGAACCGGTGCCTGGATTGAAAATCCAAGGGCACTGTTGAATTCGGAACACCACGATTCTCCTAGAAATGATTAAACACTATCATGAAAGGGTCAAGTGGAAAAGTTATTTTTCATAATTTTTAGCAAAAATAATAAAATATTTTAAAAAATATTTTATTTCTTTTATCCTCATTGAGAGGTGGATGGCGATGCTGCGATGCAGTTACGAGGCAGCGACGAGGCGCATTAATTATGGGTAAATAATGGCTCATTTGAAACTGCAACATTGTAATCTAAATGAATCATTTAATGTAGCTCATTAAATATGTCTCATTTAATCATCATTATTAATTGGAGCAATGTCTCTATGCTGATTAATTTCTTTTAAATAATCTAGTGTGTTGGAGTATAAGGATTGGAAGAACTGTAGAGATTCTCTGACAACCCTCTAGCATACATCCACCCCAATGAATAATGTTGATCTTCTGGAAGTTTCCCTTTCCAACAATGAACTTAGAATGAAGCAATTGACTTTGGAGGAAATGATCTAGAGGGTGAAAAACAATGATGTCAATCACATCCTTCATCATCCGTTGATCCAATGAATCTAGGAAAGGGATTTAACTATTCTAAGTGTTCAATGATTACTCTTCTTCCCGTTATTCAAAAAATACAAAAAACACAGATCAACTGACAAACGGGTTGATCCATGACTCATTCATTCTTGTGTTTGGTTATTGAGGGATCTTAATTTGAGATTTTAATTAATCTATATGATGATTTTTATCACCCCCTTGATAAAACTCTAACACGGAGGGGGGGGGGGGAATCCGAACAAGGCTCAGACCCTCTGTCACTCTTGAATATTGTGTGTTCTTCATGGGAGACCATGAAACATGGCGGAAAGAAGATTCTGTGGGATTAAAAACAAAGGTGGTGACCTGAGAGGCTTGTAGGCACAAACGGAAGGAAAATGGACCACCAGAGCATATATGGTGACCAACTGATGGTGCCGCCGGTGGGGTTCCACTGGCGTGGTAGCGCCGGAGACCGGCGATGGTGGCTGGCCCGTACTGGCCACGTGGAGAATGAAGCACCCACAAGCACCATGACTACAAGTGTAACAACCGAATGGTAGAGCGAGTTGGAGAGCGCGGTGTGGACGTGTCGTGTGGAGACAAAGCGTCCTGCTCAGGCCGCTCGCCTGGATGCGCAATAGTTGTCCCGTGATTTCCATTTCAGGTGATGGGGCGGTGCCTCGCTAGCACTTCCGGCTGGAGAAACTTGATGCCTCACATCCAGTCAAGCTTAACTAGCCCAAAATGCATAGGCCAAGTTCTGAAGGTGGTCTAGACCCGCCAACTAGGCCGGAATCCCAACGGACTTGGACTCGACCGACCCTATTTCACTAAAACTGACATAACTCACAAATTGGACGTCTAATTGATGCTCTGTCTATGGCGTGAGGACCTCTGATACTAGGTGGTCCTTTTGAGAAACTCGACATGAGTTTTGGTAGCTGTTAGAGTGTGGCCAAGTTGGATCAGAATCGAATATAACCAGACCCTATTTATATTTTTGCCTATATCATATAGTCTGGGCATCTGATTGATGTGTCGTCCATCGCATTGGAACCCTTAAGAAAATAAGGTTCATTGTGTCACTTTTTTGTGGGAATTCTTGGTGGTTGAGAGATGACCCGATGGTATGAGGAGAAAAATCACCGAAACGCAAGTGCACCAAGTGTGGGAATCCTATGGCTGGATATCAAATGAAGAGTGACCGATCGTGGATCAGAATGAGAGGGAACCTACATGGATCACCAAAAATGAACTCCTCCATGGATCAGTATGAGAGACACTCTCTTTCGATCGGTAGTAGAGAGACCCTCAGTGGATAAGTAGTAGTGCGACCCTCTTTGGATTAGCAGCAGCATGAGCCAATGTGGGTCGGCTGTATAGCGACCCATCGAGGATTAGTGGCAGAGTGACCCTTTGTGGATCTACAATAGAGAAACCCTTATCAAATCAGTAGTTGATCCACTAAATAGAATAAAATGGTCTATCTCAAGACTAATCATATTTATTTATTTTCTCTATGTTTTATACCTCATGTTAGCTGCATTTTTTACATTTTGTTATGTGGTTGATGTCTTGCTTGGTGGGTTACCTGTAGGGTATTTCTGCTTTGTGGTGTTTACCTTTATGGATTTCCGATAGAACTTCTGGGTTCTGGGGTTCCCTATTGTGTATTGTTATAATCACCCATGCATGGGCTTCTCCTTAACATGTTGTTCCTGGTGAAAATGACCAACATTTTGACAAAGCCTTTGGTGGACCAAAACTTAGAGGTGCTCAAGGGGATGAGACCGATGGACTCTACAATAGTGGAATTGGTGGCTTAAAAACAAGTAGGGTCTAGTAAGACTAGGTAGGGAGGACACACTACTTTGGCTTCCAGTAGCTTCTCTACTCTCAAGATCATGTGGGGTTTTACACAGATGTCTAACAGAGTTTCGTTTTGTACTTTACTGCTTTCAATTCCTTATTGGGTTTGTATTCTGGCCCACATATATTCACTTGTACTTTCACATAGCCTTGTTTTAGTGGTATACTTGTTTGCCCTTTTAGTGTGTTAAGATGTGGTTTCACATGTGTGTGTATAGGTTTAAATTCAATGCCTTCCCTTTTTTGTATAGGCCATTTCGGTGCTAGTCATCAGCTCTTGGCTTATGGAAGCCATGCTTGAGGTATTCCTGACATGGGCCCTAAGGGACGGGTCATGAAAAAGTGGTATCATAGGGTGGTCAGTTATACCTGAAGAACTAAGAGTCTATATTTTCAATTGGATCCATAATGTTAAGTTTCTTGAATTTTGATATTAGTCTAGGGAGTCGAGTGTTAGTGTGACAACTGACATATCCATACACCAGGCCCCTGAATTCTGTTTACCGAATCGGTACAAAAAAACAAAAATTGCATGTTTTTTGAAACTGTTTTTATCTTTATATATTTTGATTCATCCCCCCAGGTATAACTTATTGAATGTGGTTCATGTTGATTCTCTTTCAAGATGCCTCCACCGAGACAGCAATCCAGTATTCCAATATGTGACCATGAGGATGGTCCACAGAGTGATGACGCTTTAATACAAGGATTGTTGCCCGAGATGGTACGTTCATGTGGTTTTCCAGTGACACCACTACCTGTTGGTCAACTCTACCATTAAAGGACACATGTAGCCTCAGTGCCTCACAAGAGTTTCAATGAAAGATACCCGTCAGGTACTAAGGCGGTCCAAACTCGTAGGCAGCTAAAGACTAGAATGTGGTGGTGACTGAGTTTCCATCTTGCTAGAGCACTAATAGATCATATGGATTTCCCTGAAGAGAGAATTTTATGTGTCTCATCAGGGTGATGGTGGGGTTTAGATTACCCATATCTTACGATGAGGTGACTTTTCTGTGGAAAGAGCATGAGAACATTCCACAGAAAGGGGGGTCTCTTACCTGAAAAAGGTAAGGGGTATGTGTTCCCAAGAGATTATACATCCTCAAAAGGAATACATAATGGTAGCTGAACATTCTTTGAGGCATACTGACCATTCCAGGTACTTGATGAATACACTATGACTAGTGATTCAAGGCTTAGACCTTCAAGTGAGATGTGTTTAGGGACATCTGAGCAAGTTCTATTCCTCTATGCATTCTACGCATTTTATGTTTCTAGAGATAACCTTTTTGGTGGAAAATTATTGGGCTGAGCATATACATCCAGTGAATGTCAGTAGTGGGAAAGCAGAAAACTAACGTCTGCCTCAGAGACATGGATGTGTAAAATGTATGGGAAGAGGAAGTGATAGGGGGAAGATGAATCTGCATGGAAACAAACCTGGAAGAGGATCTAGAAGAGTAGAAGGAGGTCTTCTATATTTCTACATGTTGCAACCACCAGAACAATGTTCTCCACACCTGGCTCATGGAGCTGTAGAACTGGGAAGGGAGTTTCTACATGTGGTCAAGGATTAAAACTCAAGGGATCAAGGAATGATTCGAGGTGTGGTCTATGTCTACTACTAGGTGTCTTATTAATAGACATATATACTAATCATTCCTTCTTTTCATGAATCTTGTTCTATTTCTAGAGTTTTCAGTTAAACCATTGAATTGATACTAACGTTTGGAGATACCTATGGGAGGATACTCGTTAATATAACTTGTAACGATGGTGTGATATGACCCTAGAGGTGAGAGTTTTGGTTGGAACCTCTTGGTGGATGTTCTGAGGCCTTACAACGTTAGTATGAGTATGGACTATTCATCCACATTTCATGATTAGATTAAATATTTTTAGAAAATGATGTCGTATATCTATAGAGTTGGAATGGGGTTTTCCTTCATCAATGAATAAGGTAACCCAGTAAGCATGGGATATACTCAGTCATAGGATAGTATAGTCAATCAATGTTGATTCATCCATCCATAACCTCATCGTAGTAGGTATTTTGAATTTTCAGTTCCAAAAATTAGTGGTAGAGTGAATGAAAATACTATCCAAAGATGTTTCCAAGAGTAACTACCCGTAGGGGGGACTTTTGTATCATTCTACACCCCAATATGGAACTGATATCATCATCAGTATATCGGTGGACTTTTGTAGAACTTCACAAGTAGGGGTGTTGGTGGAGTACTTATAGAGGAATTTATTATTAAGACCCAGTGTTTGACGACATTTCTAGACTACTGGAATATTAACCAAGTGGTCATAGAGAGCGAGTACCGACAACCAATGGGTCAATGGTAACATGAATCATTTAAAAGGGGTATCCTTATGCGTGGATAGAAAGGTTATTGTAGGATTTTCAGAAGTTGAGACAATAGTGATGGTTGGATTTCCTCTAGGAGTATGACCTTGAGATAGTATATACTTCTGGGAAGGGGGATGTGGTGGCGGAAGCACTCAGCAAGAGGTCTAGTTTCAAACTACTGAGTGAGGCGATGGAGCAGCTAGCCTTGATGCTGATATCCTTCAGATATGAGGATGAAGCATCTTACCTCCAATCTATGACTTTTAATCCCCCACTCCTTCACCGAGTTAGAGAGGAACAACTTGTAGATTTTTACTACGAGTCTCTATGTACTCAGATATACTGAGGATAGGATCTTGATAGATTTTCAATTGGAGGGGATCACTTCATAATTTTCAGAGGATGAACCATTGTACCAATGACATTATGGGAGGAGTTGTTTAGGAAATTACATACATCCCCTTTGGTAGTTCATGCTGGTGTGGTGAAGATGTACTAGGACCTCCGACATCAGTATTGGTTACCAGGGATGAAGAAAACAGTGTAAGAGTTCATTTCATGATGCCTCACTTCTCAACAAGTAAATGTTGAGCATCATTTTCTTGCATACTTGAGAACAACATTGACCCCCAGACAGACGGTTAGACATAGGAGACCATACAGACCCTGGAGTACATGATTTGTGCTTGTGTATTAGATTTTAGTCCCAATTTGGAGGACCATTCACCATTGGAAGAGTTTGTGAACAAAAATATCTATCACTCCACCGTTGGCCTAACACCATTTGAGGTATTGTAAGGGTGTCCATAAAGATCATCTCTATGTTGGAGTGACCCAAGGGAGTCAGCACTCATGGGTCCAGAGTTGGTAGAGCTGCCATTGGGAAGGTGAAGATCATTCAGGAGTGGATGGGGACTATACAAAGCAGATAGAAGTCTTATTCCGATAGTAGATAGGGACTCATGGTGTTCGAGGAGGGAGACCATGTTTTCCTTCTGGTATTACCTCAACGAGGATTGTGGAGATTTTTCTCAGGTGGAAGGAATTCTCCAAGATTCATTGGACCTTTTTCAGAATCTCAGCAGAGTTGGCAAGGTGTCGTACCTCCTAGCTCTTCCACCATAGATGCATCGGGTGCACGATGTTTTTCTTCACATGTCACTACTGAGGAGGTGCGTGCATGATCCATTAGACATCATCGATAGAGGAGATCTGGACATTAATGATGGGGTTAAATTTGTGGTGTTTTCAGTTGAGATATATTATCAATATGATCGATTCCTTCATGGATAGTTAATTCCTCTTGTATGGATGTAGTGGCAGCATAGGAATATCTTGGAGAGAAAAAGGGAGCAGTAGGCTCAGATTCATGCTCAGTACCCCCATATTTTAATATGACATTTTCTTGGATTTTGGGGATGTAAATCCCTAAGGTATGGGATGTTTAATGTCTTAAAACGTCCGTATATATATTTTTAATTATATAGAATTATTTCGAGAACACGAAATTTAACGATACTTGATTCCGAGGCCCAGAGTGCCCGAAATGATCCGTTAAAAAATGTTAAGATTTAAATAGCTCGAATGAGAATTGTTCTTGAAAAAGTGGAAAAACTATTAATAAATATTCCCAGATCAGTAATCAGACGGAAATATTGTATTCATTATGGTGGGTTTACCCTATGCATGACTAATTTTTAGTCAGTGCATGCCTCCAGTGAATAACAAAATAATGGCAAAACCGAAAAAAAAAATAATTAAATAAAAAAGTTATATTTTTCAAATGCTTATAAGTAATGAATGGTAGAAAATATTAAAAATCAGAGACCACCGCTGAGCTCATGAGGGGTATGATTTTTATAGACAGATCCTAACATTGGATAGGGTGGGATAACAGTGGAAGTTAGTTTTGGTCGTAAATAAAATAATTAAGTAACGATTATTTTATTGTCGAATACTTATAAATCCTAAACAGTAACTCAAATTTTCAATTTAAGAGTACCATTAAGACTAGGAGGGTGTTTTATTTTAGGTGGAGCCTAACCTCATCTGATGTGGGTTGAGGGTGACTGTTAATGTTTTCTCAACTTTTTTAAGGAAGATTCACTACACTTGCAAGCTGGGTTTTATATCTCTTAAAACATTTCCCATATAGAAAATCTGAGGGCACCATTAAATTCAAAATTCTAGGATTGTCCAACAAATGACTTAACATCAGCCCTAAAGGGTCGATCCGAAAATAAATTTTTCAGAGTTTTTGAGAAAAATAATATAATTTTTTAAATGAAATATTTTATTTCTTTTCACATTGTTGAGTGGCAGACAGCGACACTGCAATGCAGTGACGAGGCGACGACAAGGCACACTAATGAAGGGTCAATAATGGATCTTTTGAAACAACAACACTTTTATCTAAATCAATCATTAATGTGGCTAATTAAATATGGCTCATTTAATGAGAATCATTAATGGGTGAAACATCTCTATGCTAATTATTTTCTTTTAAATAATCCAGCGTGTTCATGTTTGAGGATTGGAAAAACTAAAAGGACTCTCTGATGAACCTCTGGCAGACATCATCCCCAATATAGAATGACGAACTGCTGGCAGATTCCCTCTCCAATGAAGAACAGAGAATGAAGCAAAATACTTTGGAGGATCGGATCCGGATGTTGAAAAACGACGACGTGAATCGCATCCTTCATCATTAGTGGATCCAAAAAATCCAGGTAGGGGATTTAATTATTCTAAGTGTTCAATGATTCCTCTTCTTCCCATTCATGAAAAATACAATGAACATTGATCAATTGACAAATTGGTTGTTCCGTGACTCATTCATTCTTGAGGGTGGTTGTTATAGGATATTAATTTTCTTTTTTACTTAATCTATATGATGATTGTTATCACACCTTGATAAAATGATAATGAAGAGGGTGTGGGACCATACAGACACAACATTGACCCTCCACCGCTCCTGGATATTGTCCATTAATCATGGGTGGCCAAGCAACATGGTGGCAAGATGATTCTATGGGCTTCGTAGTAAAGATGGTGACTCGAGAGGCCAACTCAGGTCACTCGGCTGGACACATAATCTCCAGATCATGTTAGCCATTTCATGTGATGGGGAGGGACCCCGCTGGCGCCGCCAACTAGAGGGACCAGACATCTCACGTCCGTTCTTTCTCAACTGACCCGCACCGCGCTGGTCGGGTTCTCTAGGCAGGTCGGACCCGCTGGCCGGGCTGGACCCACTGGTCAGGCCAAACCCGCCAGCAGGACTGGAACCGCCAGAAAAGCCAGACCTACAAGTTGGGATGGACCCATGGGCCCAACATGCCGGCTAGGCCGGACCCCCACTAGATCCAGGCTCAACCGGTCATGTTTCACAAAAACTAACGTAACCCACTAACAAGGCGTTCGATTGATATTTTGTCTGCGACATAATGACACTTTCTATGAGGATATCCTATTGAGATACTCCAAATGAGTTTTGTTAGAAGTTGGAGTGCATCCAGGTTAGATCAGACTCAAATCCAACTGGCCTCTGTTTACCTTTTTGGCTATATCTTACATATCGAGCTTCTGATTAACACGCAGTCTATCGCGTTTGAACCCTTACGACAAGGTGGCCCTTTTGGATACTTCTTCATGTGACATAGTGGGGTTTATGTACGACAGATGGTATCAAGAGAAGAATCTATAAAACCCATGTTCACTAAGTGTGGAAATCCTGTGGTTGGATGTCATGTGAAGATCGACCCTCCATGGATCGGCATGAGAGCGACTCTCTGTGGATCACAAGCAGTGCGACCCTCCGTGTATCAGAAATGGCATGAACCTCCAAGGATCCTCTTGTGAGTGACATTCTTTGGATCAATATTAGTACGAAACTATGTGTATCAGTAGTAGTGCGAACCTCAGTGGATCAACAATAGTGCATACCGACGTTGGCTAGCTGTAGAGCGACCCATCGATGATCAATGGAAGAGGGACCCTTTGTGGATCGGTAGTAGAGAAAACCGTTTCATATCAGTAGATGAGCCACTCAATAGAATAAAATGATCTATCTTAAAACTAATAATCATTATTATAATACTCCTAGTTGTATACTTGGATTGTGTTTTGTGGTTGAGATCTTTCTTGTGGTTTTACGTTTTTTTAATTTTTTCTTTGATATGTTTTCCTTATTTTATTACCAAGTGACCATCTGGGTTCTTAGGGTCCCTACTGAGTATCGTTATACTCAATCCTTCATGGGTTTTTCCTGAACGTGTTGTGTCTGGTGCAAATGATTGGCCTTTCGACAGAGAATTTTGTGGACGAGGACATAGAGGTGCTCATAGGGACAAGGCTAGAAGATGCTATGATAGTGGACGCGGTGGCCTTGGACCAGGTGGGGTCCAGTTGGAATGGGCAGTCGGGACATAAAAATTTAACACTAAGTAGCTTCACTACTGTCATGATCAGGTGAGGCTTTCCAAAGATGTCCATCACGAGTTTTTTTGTACTTTACTTTTTTCAGTTCCTTGTTTGGTTTGTATTCTAGTCCACATACTTTCGATTGTACATGCACTCATCCTTGTTTTGGTTGCATACTTTTTCCCCCTTTATGTGTGTTGGGATGTGTTTAGACGTGTGTTAATGGGTTTAAAGAAAATGAATTCCCTTTTTGGGATGAACCTTTCCATTTCTAATCACCAGCCCCTGGCCTATGGAAGGCTGGATTAGGGTATTCATGGAATGAGCCTCGGGGAATAGGTGGTGACAGGTCACGTGATTTCATAAAAATAATCACATGCAAATGAAACAAATCTATGATTATTGTATTAATCAAATGATCACATGGAATATCAATGAATAAGATCATAATGTCGGAATGACTAATGTGGGACATCAACAACATATAGCCATGGATTCATCAAAGATACTATAAATAAACAGGTAATGCATCGGCCATTACCCAATTGATTTTTTCTCATGAGGCCTACCGATGCACTAAGGTGCTATAACATGCCCTGCCACCACGTAATAAGTCTAATTAATTCCTAATATGATATTGGTAAAACATAATCAACATATAAATTTATAAATAAATGATCATATTAAATGTTAGTAACTTTACCCAATGAATAATTATATTTATAAATTATCCATATTAATATGGTGAATGCTATCAAAATATTACAATCCCATTCAAATTAATCATAACCCATATAATATGTAAATTGTATCATTATATATCAATAACTATGAAGAATAATTTAATATAGTAGGTTTTCATAGATGAAATTTTTTAAATGAAATAATTAAAAACATATTGATGAAGATAACCTTTCTAACATTGAAAATCACTTATTTTTAAAATAGTGCGCAATTATAAAAGAAAAAATTCTCAACAAAAATATCCTGGAAAAAAGAAAAGGATTAATCCAAACATGTATGTGTTATGATTAATAGAAAATATTCCCATTCCATATATGTCAAAAAAAATATTCATTCCTAATTGTTTTTAGAGAAGTTTCAAAGTAGCTCTTTGGAAAATGAAAAAAAAATCATTTCAAACGATTTAGTAATAAAAAGTAAAACATAGGTAAAAATGAATTAAATATTATTTTAATAATAATAAAACATTTTTTTAAAACATTTTTTTAATACATGGAAATTGAATAGAAATTTTCTCTAGTGGATATATAATTATAAACAATCCTAGATAATAATGAGATTGGGAAATAAAATATTACATTTTGATAGTTTCAAAATCAAAAGTCCAATAAAGGTAATAATTATCAAATCAAACATTAAATAACATTAAGATAAATATATTCATGATAATATATATTAAAAGTGAATTATATACACTACATAAATGAAATAATAGTTGAAAATATAATATATCTCATACAAGTAAATCTGAGACGAGAAACACCTACCACAATTTTATAAGTCGAATCGTATCCCCCTAGAATGTATAACATTTAACAAAACATTAAATATCAATAGATAAAATTAATTCATTATATAATAAGAAAAATTGTTGATATATAATCCTCATAAAATAATATATGTGCATAACATCAAAATATGTCTCAATGAAAGAAAATTAAGATGATGTCACTTTCGAAGATCTTATCATTGATGTGAGCATTAATGAAATGTATCGATTATGTGTATCCACTGTAAATAATAATAAAAAATAGTAAATGAAATATAATATTATCATATTTCCTTTCTCACATAATATTATCATAACCTTATAAATGACGAATATGTTTATCCCAATGAATGAAAATTGAGTTAAGAAACCCCTTACCCCGTCTTTGAATTCATTGAAATGTGTACAAACCTCCTGTATAATGGTTTTAAATAGGTTATTAATATATAAATTAACAATTTTATTATTTATAACATCTTATGTGATAGATTTATAATATCTTACTACCTATTCATTAATAATATTCCATTCCTTTCACTATATTTTTGTGTTTATTGTCTTCTTTTGTCATGCATGTTTTTTTATGAAAGTACCGATTCTATTGAATATAATGTAGATATAAAATATATAAACAAAATTTAATGTTTTAAATATAATTTTTAATAATTAAATATATTCTAAATACCATTCTTTAATTTTGGATATGGAAAATGAGTTGCATTTCTTCGTGGAGACTGTATGACATACGTACGCATGAGTGAGAATATCATTCTTTTAATGGTTAATGGGTTAGTAAATAGATTTTATATTAATTTTACATAATCAATATCATGTTACAATAATCATATATATTCATTATTTTCATCATCATTCCCATCCATGTAATGTAGTGATGACAAATGAATTACACCTCTACAGGGAGATGGTTAGTCGTGCGTACGCACACACAATGCATTAGTTTTTCATAGGATGGATAAAAAGTGAAACATGGTTATATCATAATAATTATAAAATATTTCATATATTTTATACTTTATTTGTCATATTAGTAAGAAAAAAACATATGAATTGGACGTTTAAGAAGAAATAAACTTGAATGATATGGTAAGGACAATTAACTCTTCTTCAGCATGCTTCCTTTATGGCTTCTCTTAAGGGGTATGGGGTTGTAATTTTGAAAGGACAAGAACCTCTAGAACATGGATAATGATGTTAATAAGTAAAATTTTAATAGTTTAATTTATATATGTGGCTAGATTATCTGTAAATAAGTGAAGAAATTTGTACAATATTTTAATTAATGTGATTGAATATTTTGGAAATTATTAAAATAATAAAATATAATATGACTATAATTGATCCAAATTCTTCAAATGGAAAATAAATGAAAATAGTATGAAATTTTATTCTATATAATATGATATTAGTCATTATTTATTATTTTTCTGATTTTTAAATAATTGAATAAAATATTATATTCATGAATTATCATTACTGTCAATTTTTATACTCTTTATTACATTGACTTTAATATAATAAATACAACAACATAACATTAAAAAATATTGTAATAAATATATACTAGGTCATATTAATCTATTAAATTCATGTATGACCTTAATTAATAAGAATGTATATTTATTATAATATTTTCAATGTCATTTATTTGATTTTCCAATAATTGAATACAACTACATAATCAATGTGTAATTATTTAAGGTAATTATATCTCCACAAAAAAAATATCATGTTGTAGTAAAATATTTAATATTTTTTAATAATACAAATATTTAAACATATCTTCAAGGTATCATCATATTAAAAATGTTGTAGTTATTAAATTCATGATTGTGACATCATTGACTTTTAATTTAATAAAATAATATAAATGTAATAGTCACATTAAAATGGACAGAAAAGGTAATATAAAAGAACCTTGAATGACTATAGACGAAATTTAATCTTAAAATAGGATTTAATTATTCTTTTTGGTCATTAAAAGGTTCTCCTAATTTTAAATCCAATATTAACCAATTTATTGTTTATCATGCTAACAAAAATTAATATGGTTACAATTCTTATTGTTAGAAATAAAAGGAATGTATAAATAAAATTCTTACCTTAACAATAAAAAAATGGGATGAATTTTTCAAAATTAAAAACATATAAGCTTCATAATTTAAATTAAAATTAATCCCACAAAACAAAAAAAAAGGTTTCTTGAAAAATGCATTCTAGGCCAGAAAAGTATACATATATCATAATAAGGTATAAGTAAGAAAAAAATTAAATTAATTAGATTATATATATCTAAAGAGTAATTATTATACTTTGATATTAAATCCAAATCCTAGGATTATTTTTTAATAAAAATAAAATAATACTTTTAAAAAATTCTCCCTTTTCATTATTCACTAAAAAATTATTCTTTTCAAAAAAAACTCATAAAAATTTCCATTAAGATAATTTTAATACTATTATCACATAAATGAATTTATCTTTGTCAAATATATTTTAGAATGGTTTCAAAAATTATTTTATTTATTTTCATCTAGAAAGAAACAAAAAGTGAGTTTTGAAAAAAAAAATTAGAAAAAAATAAATTTACTAAAAAAGATGTGTTTATTTACTAAGAATAAAAAAACATGAACTTCATATATATTTGAAAATATAGTTAATACTATTCTTATGCACCAATTTTAGGGTTATTTTATAATGGTTTAGATAAAATAATAATATTTAATAGTATATTGTAGTTCATTTAAGCTAAGTGCTAAGTGAACCACAGGCTATCATTTAAATGTTTTTTATTATAAAATATCAAGAGGTTACAAGAACCATAAATTTTTTTTCTAATTATTAATCAATTTATATTTTTTTACATTTAGACATGAAATTTAATTCTTAAAACACACTATTGATAATTTTATATTACTTGGAGCATTAAATTAATTCTTGATTTTTTTCTAATGTTAAAAAATAACTCAAATATTATTTTACTTAATATAAATCACAATGTGAAATAATGGTATTATTTCATATCATTTTATATTCATTTTAAACATAACAAATAAATATTGTTATTATGGGGTAACAATGGATTATTTTGAGAAAAAAACATCTAATTTATTTCCATTTTGTCCTACCTATCAAAAAAATAACAATTTTATTTTTCAAAAACATTTATGAAAATTTAGCATATTAATATATATTTTGGTAAATTTAATCTCTTTTTTTACATAAAATACAATATTAATCATTAAATATATGTTTATAATATTCTAAGCACCCCAAAAACAATATTCATGTGTTTTTTATTTTTAATGGCACAAATGACTCCAAAATTATTGTACTAAACATTCATGACCAAACAAATTTTTCCCAGTTTTAATTTTTTTTCTTATTTCATAAAAAAAGGTAAATTAGTACTCAAAAAATATTTTCAATCATTTTGAGAAACTGAAGCATTATATTAAATGATGTATTTTGTTCCAAAATGGATAAAATGAATTAAGAATCATTTCCCTATTGGTTAATGAAAAATTACACCCATTTTAAAAAAATTATCATTTTTCTCATATTAATATTCAAAAGTAATATTACTCTATGTATGATGTTTTTTATTATTAAAAATATATTAGATATCATATTATAGAACAATTAATTGCTAAAATTCAAACAAGAAATATGTGACATTATCTTTGAGTTTTATGACAAACCAACATAATTTTCTTGTTTTTATATTATTAGAAACTCATATAAAGCTTAAAAGGGAATATAAAATCATAAAATATAGGTTCAGTGATTCTATGAAAATTTAGAATTATATTAATATGTAATTTATTAATGTAGATAAAAAATAAAAAATAAGTCATTATTATTAGGATTCCTAAAAAGTGAACCCAAATGTTCATTTTTAATTCTATTTATACATTTAAAAAATCACTAGATCATCATTATACATATATTTCATAGAAATAAATCTCTGTATTTTATTTTAAATTATTTTTACAATAATTGGTCAGTTTAATTTTTTTTCTTGTCTAAAATTTAAAAAATATATGATAATACTTTAAAAAAATAATGACCCAAGAATAATTATAAAAAAAATAAAATGTAAAAAAATATTTCATTTTAAGATATATGAAGAGAGACTAATGATTTATGGGGTGGGATTGTTTTCACTTCATTCATGCACTTTCAAATATTATGACCCAAAACATCATGTGCCTTGTGCATCATAAAAATGGAAGGAAATGACACATTATCATATTCACACATATTATAATTTGAAGAATGCATGTATTTATTATTATCCCCACTAAAAAATAAATTTAATGTTTTTATAAAACCCCATACCTTAATATCTTTATGTTCAATAAAAATATTTTAATATTTTCCCTTTAATAGCCATAACGTGGGGAAATATATTATTGAACATATTATTTTCAATATGTCAATAATCCTAATTGGGACTTGAATACATTTTATTTTTAGTATGGTAAATTAGAAAAATCATCATCCAATATTTACTATCATTTATATTTATAGTATTAAAAAATTAATTCAATTGGATTAAAATATTGCTTAAATAAACTTTTTTACACCACATGTTTGGTTTTGGTAATTTAATATATAAATTCTAATATATTTTCAACAATTGTTATATAATAACCAAAGAAAGAGTATCCAAAAAATAATATTTCATTTAAATTAAATATTTAAATTATGTTTAATTGAATTTTAATAGTTAATTATTATAAAATACTGGTTATGACAGGTATTCCACCATTTAGATTTTATAGATTTCCAATACATAATTTCAAGTTTTTAGAAGATCATTACAAGTTTCATGGTCGATGCATGGTATCGAGGACTATGTAGTAGGACTATGTAATTTTATTAGTATAAACAATCAAGGAAAGAGATTAGTGAATAACCTCATGGACCTTGTAGTGGGACAATGTAGACCACTAAAGTTAGGTAGTGAGGCCTACGAGGTCAGCGCAGAGTCCCAAAGACAATTCTTCCAAAAAACATAATTAGGTTTGGGTTACACGATTTAAATTTTAATATTATAATTATACTATAGTGAAACACATGTGATTCACTAACTCAAATATAGATGATCTCAATTATTTTTTATAAGAAATTTAATTATTTTCCATTAACCAATGAAATCTCACACTTAATAATTGAGTGGATCGACATCATATCTAAGGCATTATCATGATGATCTTACACATCCTTTTCTCAGTATATTTAACTCTATTCACTTCATTATTCTCTTGATATATATATCATTTTTATTAGGTAAATATTATTTTAATTATATATTTTCATCATGAGCCAAATAATCATAATTTCTTATTCCTATTACTAGGGTTTAAGGGATCATATCATTGTTTCACACATGAAAATAGGGTTTTGGACTCCCTTTATATTCATCATCTAATTTATGTGGATCATTTTCAAACCTTGGTGATTATAATTTCTTTTGATTTTATTTTCTAATTTTGGATTATTAAATATATTTTTTTTATTAAAAAATAATTTTATCAAAATTGATTAAATAATCGATATTATTAGAATATTTGAAAAATTGATAATTTTTTTATTTTAGTGTAAAACATGGATGTTGGTATTTTAATTGTGTTTTCAGGAAAACATGATTTTGGATGGTCTTGGATTATAAGTCTATATACCGTTGCCTTTGATGGGTTTTTTAGAAAAAACTATTTTATTAATGTATAATTGTTTGGTAAACTAAATAGGTGGTTATGTGAAACAACTATGAAATTTTGAGTATAGAAATAGATCAAGTAATTATTGGTATGGTATGTTCTATATAAGATAGAAATAGAAACATGTAAGGCCATGATATTTAGGATGTAATCATGTGGGTAAAAACATATAGAGGTTGTATTCTATAATTATTGAAAGGAATTTTTTGTTGCATGATTTATAATTTATCATGACTAATTTTTTTTATATTACATATCCTATGGATGATTTATTGGGAGGTACAAGGAAAGGTAACCGAGATTTTAAGAAAATATATGTTGTATTAAAATCATAAACTATATTGTTTTTGTAATTATAGCTAACAAACATTTTTTTAAAATTTTCTAACCAATTTTCAATGGAATTGGGAACATTTTTTATAATTGGCATTTCATTTTATTTCAAGTGTATTATGTAATACTAAAAGGTATTCCTATATTCTCCGATAACCACAAATTTTTTAGTGTGTATATATTTCTAATGTCATGATGTGTTCAATGGTAAGGAAATATTTTTCTTCGATAAAGAATTTTAAGAGCTAAGTTCATGGGCGATGTGATAGTGTTTGGTCATGCATTTAAGGATGAGTTAGATCATCAACATTGGGTGGGTTTAATCTATGTTATTATTCATATCATGTTTGAATTATAAATAATTTTGTTTATTCTAAAAAATTATTTT
This sequence comes from Viscum album, assembly GCA_963277665.1. NCBI lineage: Eukaryota > Viridiplantae > Streptophyta > Magnoliopsida > Santalales > Viscaceae > Viscum > Viscum album. Next base: position 2,097,232,435 of record OY728132.1, on the reverse strand, counting down.
ATTCTTATTTACATTAATGGTTATTTTTTGTAACAACCCAGGCACATATAAAATAATTTTTTTCATTCAGAAATCAAATAGTTAAATTCATTATAAAGGAATAATAAAATATGTGATATTTATTGAAATCATGGAATCAATTTTAATTGAATAGTAACATCGCCTATGAAATTATAATTACAATTTATGTATCTTATATGTGAAATATATAATGGTTTTAAAAAAATTATATTCATAAAATAGATTGATAAATAAATATATTTATTTCTTATTATTGTAATATAAATTTATGACACACTAATTAATTTTTTAGTTCCTTATAAAATCAGTTATTATTTTAAAATTGGATTTTTCGAATAAATGATGGTTGTAAATGAAAATTAAATTTATCATATTATGAATATTATTTTCATAAAATAGAGTTACTTTTTGATTTCTAAATGTGAAAAAAATGGTTAGGGTGAATTTTTTGGATTTTTCTAAAATAGTTTATTTTTGTGAATAGCAAGATACTATAATTTAGGATATAAGCTAAATACATGAATTATTGATTAATAGATGATATATGGATCATTTAATCCCATAATCTCAAAATATCATTCATTATTTTAACATATTTATCAATAATTCTCAAACAATTCGAATTCTTAAGAAAAAATAATATTCTAATAAATAAAATAAGCAAATAACACCCCTCTCCAATACTATAAATACAACCCCTCACCACTTATTCTCCTCACACAACAATGAATTTTAGACTATTTAATATCAAACCAATTCAATTCCCAAGACTCTTCCCCCATCTATGACCTGTTGGTCTCACCAAAATTCTAAAACCAAGTTTTTAAGTTAGTTCTCATGGAAAAGAATTCAAGAGGTATAAATCCTCTTTCATTTTATTTTATTTTATTTTTTATTTATTTTATTTTCTTATTCTATCCTAACATACCCTCATCAAAATGACATAAGAACACTATTATACCACTTATACTGTAATTTATTTTTTCAAATGTAATATCCATCATTAAACCTCTCCAATTCTCCTCTTATTCTAAAAAATGAAAACATCGTTGATGATGTGTAGATTTACCCACATTATAGATGATATGTTTTTAATTTTATTTTAACTCCTTCATGGTAGGTAATTGAACCATTATTATGGTTTAATCAGATTTTATTATAAATATTACAAGTTATATAATGTTCTATAACCATTATATAATTAATATGTTAAATAATATGATATATGTTTGTGATGGTCATAAAAATATCCAAAATAAACTAAATAATTTTTATTAATGTTTTATCTAATTATTCGTCCTTATATTAGAAAAAACTTGATATATTATAATATTTAAAATTATATAAACATTTTAATATCATTTCATTCCACTTATAGAGTTTTTCTTCTATTTTACAAGAAAATCCAAAGTGAACCTACCATCGAATCCATGAAATAAACTCACCCAAAACAATGAAAATAAACAAAACATTATTATTATATTGGTTAAAATATGTTATAATAAGAAAATATAAGAAATTATAAATATGAATATGGTTCTTTAATATATTAATAACACCATTTAATATATTATATAGTTTCTTTCAGCACATTTTATATAAGATAACCCTAATGTAAAGGACTCTTCTTAAAAAATCCTTGGTTAAATATCTAGTTGTTTTCATAATTTGAATGTAATGTTTTTATAATACCCTTATTTTATGATTATGTTTAGGGTCATGGAAATTATTTATTATAAATGGTGGTACATATTTATCCCTCTAATTAATGGAATATGTTTATGTTGGATAATGATCGTAATGGTTTTTCCATGTTTAACATTGATTGTTAAACCATAAGGTACTTGTGAGGGTTATATAATAAGGTGATCAAGAGGGATACATTGTAAGCTAGCCATGAGGGAAAAATATCATATGGTATCAGTGACAGTTACAATCTTAAATAATTAAATCCACATGTTACATATAATTTTTTTTATGTTTTCAATTATTTAAAAAAGATATTGTTTTCACAAGTTATGTATATGATAAATTGTTGGTGAGAGGTATGAATTTGTGAAAAGAAAGTTTTATGTTTATAGGAATTCATGGACTAATTATTTACTTTCACATATTCTACTTAATGATTTTTTTTTTCATATCAGAGGTTTTTAAAATATTTTTCACTGGGATGAAGGATGGGTAAGAGAATTAAAGATTACAAGTTGAATGTTGCAATTATTTTTCATGAAAATATTTTCTATTTTATTATAAAAAATTTGTATTTTGGATGAAATTGATCTTATATTATTATAACCCAATTTTTATGCTTATGGATTGATATGTATGTATATTTAATTAATTCTATAAAACCCTAAACTGGAAATATCTTTGGAAATGTAATAAAGTGCATTCTAAAAAAATATACGTTTTATTTAATTTTTATGGTCTTGTATATATAATTAGTATCAAAGAATGGTTTAGATAAAATTAAGGGTTAATATGATGTTAATATAATACTATGAATGATTTTTTACATGAGGTTACCATGTTTCTTCATCAAACATATGTTTGTTCATAATGGTTTCCCACAGAAGAAACATGGAAGATGAAGTAGGAAGGCACTGAGAGAAAGATATCATTCGGAATATGTTCCATAGAATGGTGTGAATTATAACTGATCTCTTTGTGATAGTGATGGATCAATTGAAACTGACTGTAAATTGTAGTGGTATCCATGTAAGTGAATATCTAGAGCTACCACAATTGAACATGATGATAGTGGAACATTTTATTCAGTATTAACCTCCTAATTTAAGTGGATCTTCAGACCCAGTAGTGGATAAAGGTTGGATTAAATACCTTGAAAAGATATTTTATGTATTAGGGTGTTCATAAAATCAAAATCTTAGTCTTTCTATTTATCATATTGAAGGTTATGCTATTGAGTGATGGTCAATGATCCTGGGTATCAAGAATAGATAGGAAATTATTTCTTTGTAATTTGATGAATTTAAGGAACTTTCCCCTAAAAAATATTTTCATCAGGTGGTTCGACATTGGATAGATAATAAATTTCCTGAATTGAAACAAAAGGAGGATGATTCAGTTTCCATGTATAAGGAAAACTTCTACTGATTGGAAATGATTGCTACAAATCATATTCAAGCTCATTATAGAAAAATCAATCATTTTTAATCAATATTGACTCGAGGATATAGAAGGTATTTAGAACCATGTGAATTAATAAGTTATTAGAAACATGGTAGAATTATTGAGATGGTCGAAATGGAGTTTGTGGATGATCACGTATATTTTGAAAACAACAAAAAGAAAACTTCCATATAGAAAATAGTGTGTAAAAATAAATCAAATAAATCAGAATGTATGAAAGTATAACATCCAGTTTTTTGAATATATAGTTAAAATCACTTTGGGGAATTCCTTTATAAATTCAAAAAAGTGTTTCTAATGCGGTAAGTATGGAAATAAGGCCTGATATTGCAGTATAAATGATATTTTTATGGTATGGTTAATTCTGATAAGAAAACATTAAAGTATTTTAAATATGGTGAGATGGGTAATTATGAAAATACCTTCCCAAATAAAGATCTGAATGAATGGAATAAATCCATATTATAAGTAAAAAGTGTAGTGAAATCCTTCATTAAAATGTCGGTATTTGTTAGGATATCCAATGAAATGGTATAAGGTACTTTTTTGTTTAATTATGTTTTTCTTATGTCTTATTTGATATAGGGTCTACATGTCCATTTATTTTTGAGAAATTTTCTTGTAAATTGGAAATTTCTCCTCAATATATGAAATCGTAAATTATGGTGAAAACACCATGGATAAAATTAAGGATAACAACATTGTTAGAATCTTCATATTATTGTATATGGAATGAAATTACATAAAAATCTTTTTTTCTTCCCTTGGAATAGTTTTATGTAATAATGGGAATGTATTGGATTTCTCTTCACCATGATATGATTTATTATAGAATAAAAAAAGTAGTTTTTCAGAAAGAATTTTAGTTTATATAAAAAAATGAACCCATTCCATTGATAAGACATTAGGAAGCTGAGAAACCGTTAAAAGATAGAAATGAATCTAATCTTGAAAAAATTGTTGAAAAAAAGGGATCTTAAGATATTATTGTTCTTCCAGTAGTAAATTAATTCCTTGATGTTTTTTAATGGGTTTCCCAGTGTTATACAAGATCAGTAAGTTACATTTTTATTTACTTAGTTTGTAATGATAATCGAATTTAAAAACCCATTTATTGAATGCCTCAATTGGAACATATAGAATTGAAAAGGGAGTTATAGGAGTTTTTTTATAATGATTTCATTTTCCCACATCCTTAATATTGGGGTGCTCAAATTTTTTAAATAAAGGATGATGATCCATGAGTAATTAATTGATTATAGAGCTTTAAATAACATCACTATTAATAATAAGTATTTATTTACTCATATCGATTAATTATTTGATAAGCTCTAGGGGGCTTGGTATTTTACTAAGATTGAAATGGGATCCAAGTTCCATCAGTTGAAGGTGAATCTGGCTGACATTCCAAAAATATCATTAAATATAGATATGGTAATTATGAGTTTGTCATTATGCACATTGGTTTAAAAAATTTCCCTACTGTATTTATGGATCTTATGAATAGAATAATCCATTAATATTTGGATAAGTTTTTTATGATATTATGGTTCATTTAAAAATATATGAAGTCTTGAAAAACCTTAATGGATTTTCCAAAAAAAACTAATAATGAAAACAAGTTATTTGAGAAATTTAGATAACATGTTTTTTGGTTGGAATTGATTTTTTTCTTGAGAACATTGTAAATATATATTGCATAATAATTGATCTTTACAAAACAAAATCGGTTGACTAATGTCCATCTTCAAAAAATGTTACTGATATTTTTACCTTTATTGGATTAGAAGACTATTGCCAATGATTTGGAAAAAATATTTGCATGATTATCTAGCCCATTAACTAAGTTAAAAATAAAATGGGTTAAATTTATTTGGATAGAATAAGTTGATGTCTATTTTCAAGAACTAAAGTGGAGATTGTAATCTACTACAATACTTCATTAAAGGGACATGGTTGTGTTTTGATGCAGAATGATTGGATAATTGCTTATACTTGAAGACAACTGAAATCACTTGAGTTAAATTATACCACACTTAAATTTGAATTAGCAGTTGTGTTTTTAACATTAATAACATTGATGCATCATTTATATGGAACCAAATGTGAAATATATAATAACCACAAATTTTTTTAGTATATATTTACTCAGAAAGAATTGAACATTAAAAAAAAGGTGGATGTAATTGATAAAAGATTTTGATTTCATTATCGATTACCATATTAGAAAATAAAACAAAGTGGAATATTACTTGATTAGAAAACATAATTTTACATTAACAATATTATATTTGGAACATAACCCCTTGAGTAAATTCATCTACTTAGTTTCATGTGTCAGTGCATTCATATTTCTAAAACGGAATTATGAAAGCATATAAAGAATATTGTAAGTTACAAAAAAAGGTATAATTGGTTATAAAATCTAAATTCTCAAAATTTAATGTTTATAAATATAGTTTATTGATATTTGGAAAGACATTATGTGTGTCTTGTAATTCCCATTTGAAAATGTTTTGGTTATGTGAAGTACGTAATTCTCAATTTTTGTCCATCCTGGAATAACTAAGATGTATAGAGAACATAGGGAGTATTACTGGTGGGATGTTATAAAAATAGATATTTATGGTTTTACCTTAAAATTCATGACTTGATAACAAGTTGAGAAAGAGTTAAAACTACCAAAGAGGACACTTCAGCCATTTCTAGTGCCATAGTAGAAATGAGACAATATATCTATGGTCTCTACAATGGGACTACCAAAGACATCACGAGGAAACAATGTGATTTGTGTTATTGTAGATCAACTGACTAAAACAAGACATTTCCTTGTTATTCGAGACACTGTTTCTCTAGAAAACCATTCTCATTTTTACCTCAAAGAGATTATCAGGTTACATAGAGTTCCTCCATCCATTTTTTCTGACCATGATCTAAGGTTCACTTCTAACAATTGGAAAGGCCCTTAGAAGTCCTTGGGAACATAATTAAATGTTTTAAAAACCTTTTATCCTCAATCGTATGGATAGACCGAGTAATCAATATGGAAACTAGAAGACATGATACATTCTTGTTCAATGGATTAGTAGGTAGGGTGGGATAAACATCTTTATTTATTTGAGTTTTATTATAATAAATTTTTTCATTTTCAGGAATTATATGTAAAGTGGTGTCAAAATCCAATATTTTGGGATGCATTTGGTGAAATGATATTGATGGGTGTATAATTAGTAGAGAAAAAATCTGTGAAAGTGAAGATGATCTCGAGAAAAATGAGAAAACGGTACAGTAGGAATAAAAGTTTTTTACATAACAAGAGGAAACACTTTTCATTCAAGTTAGGTGATCATTATTTACATAAAATATATCCTTGTTAAAGTGTAAGTGTGTTGGTAAGAAAGGAAATCTATGTCTACATTTCAATGAACGAATTGAAATCATAGAAGTTGAACCAATTTCTTACCATGTATCTTTTCCTCCAAGTTTATCTTAGGTACACAATGTTTTTCATGTTTTGATGTTAATAAATATGTTCTGGAATAATATCATGTTTTGAGGTGAGATGTAGTCCATCTATAATAGAACCTTTCTTATGAAGAGAAACCTTTTCAGATTCATTATCGTTGAGAGAAATCTTTACAAAGTAAGGAAATCCACCAGGTTATTGTTTTGTGGGGAAACCACATGGTGCATGAAGAGACATGGGAATATGAAAATTCTATGAGGTAAATTTTCCCCAGTTGTTTAATATGTGAATAAAAATTACCATGATTAAATTTCAGGAATGAGGGAATAATGTCACAACCTAAGAACTTATAAAATAATTTTTTCATTCATGAATTAAATTGTTAATTTCATTATAAATGTATTATGAAATAAGTTTTATTTATAGAAATTCAAAAACATATAAAAATAAAATAGTAAACTCACATATGAATGAATAAAAAAATTATGTATCTTATAAGTGAAAATATGATATACTTATTTCATCGAATAGGTAAATTTTTTTTGAAAATGATAAACAATTGTTGTTATTTTTGGGACACATAATTTTATTCGTCAATATTATTATTAATATAATGATTTAATATCAAATTTATCTTTATAATGTTGATTCATAAATTAATATTTTTATGTATTATGATTATAATATATTTTTATGAGTCCATTATTAATTTTCCAAAGTGTTATAAAATTAGTTATAATTTTAAAATTGGTATTTTTAGAATAAATTATTATTTTAAATAAAAAACTAATTTCTCATATTTATAAAATTATTTTCATATAAATGAGTTAATTTTCTAATTACACACATCAAAAAAAATTATTGCAAATTTTTTGTATTCTTATGAAATTACTGATTTATTTTTGAATAGTGAAATACGATAACTTTTGATATAAGCTAAATACATGAATTATTGAGTCATGGATCATGTATGGATTATGTAGGGATAATATAATCCCATAATATCAAAATAAGTTTTTTTATATTAATATATTTTTGGACAATTCTGAATCTATTCATAGTCTTTAATGAAACTAATAAACTAATGAATAAAATAATCAAAAAATACCCCTCTCCTCCATTATAAATACAACCCCTCACTGCCTCTTCCCCTCACACCACAAATCCTTATAGATTGTTTAATATATACCCAATAACATTACTAAGCCTCTTCCCCACATTGAGGACCTATTTTTCAACCCCGAAGTCCAAAACTAGGTTTCTTACAGAGGTTCTTTACGAGAAGAATTCAAGAGGAAAAATCCCCTTTCAGTTTCTTTTCGATTTATTTTCTTTTCTTATTCCCTTCTCACCTATCATCTTCGAAGTGAAATGATAACTCTGTTATCTTACATATAAAATAATATTATTATTTTAATGTATTATCCAACATCAAACCTCTCCTCTTCCCTTGTATTTTATAAAATAAAAACATCATCAGTGATGTGTCAGTTTACCAACATTGTAGATGTTATGTTTTCCTTTTCATTTTCATCACTAAATTAAGCTAATAAAACGATTATTATGGTTAAATAATATTTAATTATACATATTATAATTTATATAATGTTTTTTAACCACTATATAATGATGTTATTAAATAAACTGATATAATTTTGTGATGGTTCTAAAAACCCCAAAAATAAACTAAATCCTTTTAATTAATGTTTTATGTAATGATTCATCCTCACATCATAAAAATGATATGTGGTACAATTTATAATTATGGAAACATATTAATACCCCTTTTTTCAATTATGTAGTCTTTATTCTATTCAAAATGAAAATCCATAATTAACCAACCTTGGAAACCAGGAAATAAACTCACCGGAAACAATGAAAATAACAAAATATTATTATTGAATGTGTAAAAATATGTTGTAATAAGATATTATAAGGAATTATAAATATGAAAAAAAAATCTTAATATTTTAATTACACTCATTAAATTATTATACTATAGGTTTTAACACATTTTAATTAAGACAAACCCGACGTAAGGGACATTCCTTTAAAATTCAACTTTTTAATTTATATTTTTTTACAAAATTAAAAATGAACATTTTTATAGTACTCTGATTTTATGATTATGTTCTAGTTATTGGGAGTTATTTTTGAAAATGGATGTACCTATATCTACCTCTAATTCATTGTGTATTTTTACCTTGGATGTTGATCATAATGGTTATTCTAAGTGTGATTGTGATGGTTACACCATATGGTATTCGTGAGACTTACATCATAAAGTATCCATGAGGGTTACATTTTAGGGTATCCATGAGGGTTAAAAAAACATATGGTAGCTATAAGGTTTTAAATATTATGTAATTAATTCCCCAACTTACCTACATGGTTATATTTATGATTTTTTATTTTTTATTGAAATCTCTTATTTTCACAAGATAGGTATATGATTTTTTATGGTTGAGAAGTATTCATTTGTGAAAATGTTTATATATATATATATATAAGTATTCATGGGCTAAAAATTTATTTTCTCTTATGTTTCTTATGGATATCTCCTTACTCATCATATATTTTTTTATAAAAATTATAGGTTTAAAGGATGGGTAAGATAAATTAAGAAGCAAAGCTGAATGATGCGAATATTTCCTTAAAAAATCATGTTTTATTAAAAATTATTATTATGAAATAAATTAATATTCTTTTAGTTGTACCCAGTTTTTATTATAGTAGGTTGATATATAATTATATTTTCTTAATTCCTTAAAATTTATGCTAGAAAAATATTTGGTAATGTAATAAAGTAAATTAAAAAAGAATTTAATAGTTTATATAATGTTTAAAGTTGAGTACTTATAGTTTTAATTATTATTTTAGATATATAAAATTTACTCAATATTATTTAATCATGTATAAAATAGTGTATTATTTTTAAATGTAAAATCAATCACCACGATTTATATTTGTCCCTTGTAATTGGTTTCCATTACTCATCAATTAGGGAATGTAATTGAGGGTGTATGGAATCTTTGTAAATAACATATTATTCAAGTCCCCATGACAATGTAATCAAAATATACATATAGAATCTAGGATTTAAATATTTAATATTATGATGTTTTTATGTTTCCAAGATTACTATTGTCAAAACTCAAGATATACCCATAAAAAGGCATACCTAACCTCTTTATAGTAAGTCTTGAGTTACTAGGATGTTTGGTTAGGGAAAGTAATCAGAATAATGAAAATTAAGATGATAGATTATTGTGACAACTATGTGATTATGATCACAATGATTTTAAATGTGAAATGTATTGATGTATCAAGATATGAATATTCGTTGTTGTTGTTTTTTGAAAATGACTTATTTTATAAAGTTGTTACTAATGGTTTTCTCAAAAGGATTAGGAAAATTATTTATTTTAAGAAAGTAAATATTTGAGATTATTTTATATTTATTGTAAAAAAATAATTTATGAATGATGTAGTTTCTATTGGATGAATAGATCCATGTCTATTTAGAATCAAGATCATGGATTTTCAAATATTTTATTAGGAAAAGGGAATATATATGTAGTGATTTATTTTATTTTTTGGTGCATGGTGTTGTAAAGATAACTCTTCTAGTCAGAATGCTTATAAGGAAGTGTCTAGGAATATGTATTGAGATAATCTTCATGAAAACTGACCTAGGAATGCAGAATGTTTTTTATAACTGGTGAATAATTTGGTCTAATATATTTAATTACGTTGCATGGGATCCGATCAATAGCGTCCTAAATAGCTATATCACACTTAAATGTTCTTGAAGTTGATTCCTGTAATATTTTAAATTAATATTTGGGTTATGGAAGTTAAAAATGGGTTGGATTGGATCAAAAAAATATTTTATATACTTCATATCCCCAAGACAACACTGGTGGAGTTATCAACATACTTGCTCAAGGGGTTATTTTATTAGTAGTGAGAGACTATTGTGAATGAAATGTTACATGAGGATCTGGAATGGTTTCAATTCCAAAATATTTTTAGTCAATATTTCTATCTATATATGTTAATGTTAAGGAAGTATTTATTATTCTCATATTAAGAACTATATAATATGATAGTAATATTATATTACTCATTTTATGGAATTGGCCATGCCAAATTTGATAACTAAAAATAGTCTCTAGGATTGATAGTTTCACATGAGTCTATTTCCTATCATTTGATCAACTGTGATTCTGATTAATTTATCCACTTTTAAGAACTTTTAAAATAATGAAGTAATATCTAAGGTGTATATGATGTATGTTAAGCATGTGATAAATTTTCTTCTTAGTCTATAAGAATGAAATAATATTTATAATTGGTAGATGAGAAAGTTTGACGATTCGTAGTATGTATGTAGTAATAATATATATAAAAGTTCCATTCTATCTCTAGAAATGAAAAAATTCATGTTTTCGAAGGTAGTAACATGATAGATATAATTTAATATTTCTCTAATGATCTTAAGATGTTCCATTAGTGTAGGGAGATCAGAATTAAAAAAATATGTATATTTTTCAATCATGAGGTTCTTGTATAGGAAGTTATAACCTGATGTAGGTATAATGAATTAACGTAAAAACAAAAAAAATTGTGGATCTAAATATCAAGTTATCATTAAAGATAATACATTATAGGGATAATTTTAGAAGTATCAAGTATATATATATTTAATAGAGCATATTCTAAATCAATTTAACATAGGACCTACACTAGTAATAGGTACTGAACTTATTGATACTATCAAGGTTTTATCTTTATTTATATGGGTACCAGTCATTCATTAATATCTATAGGGTTGATAGATTAGTTAAATTTTCATGTGGAGTTGATCTATTATTCCTTAATGATCAAGATGCCTCTTGGATAAAGTGGGGGGTAGGGATTTGGATGAACTTATTGTTCCATTATGATTAGTGATGTGGAAATTTCATTGGACTTGTTCATTATAGAGAAGAGAACATATGATTTAATAATTAGGGTTAATAATTTCAAATCCCAAAACAACTTTGTTTATGTATTGTTTATATTATTTCACCTGATGAAAGTGTTTATACCTTTTATGGGAAGTGGGACATTCATCCTAGACATGAAAGACTAGCTTTCATATAATTTATAGATTTTACATGACAATCAGTTGGATCAGTTCATAAATTATTAGAACATAAGGATTATCTTTTGCTACTGCAAATGGTAAAAAAAATTGAAATGTTTTCTTAAGACTAATCCTAACATATGAAACTGCATGACATGGGGTTCCCTGTCAATTCGTTTCCATGGATGAGTTTAATATTATTTCCATCTTATAAAATGATGTCTAAAGATTTATAAGGGATAAAAATTATGTTAAATGAATTAGAAGGAATATATTTTATTTTTACAAGCATTATTCCATGTTAGGTAATATATTATTCACTATCAAGTTCAATGGTTATTAATATTTTCCATCAACTATTAAAAGTTGAATCATGTGACACTAAAGGATAAATACCCTCTACCTTATGATGATTATATGTATAATTGGTTGAACATATATAGATGTATTTTTGAACTGATAGAGAATTTGTGAAATAATATTTCTTCAAATGAATTTATTCTTTGTGATATTTTTCATTAAACATAACACTGGGTTTATATTTCATTATATGTAACACTATGTTTATTTAAAATGTTTCATATTATGAAAATATTAATGTATTATACTTATCACATAGCCGTTGGAATAGAGGTTATGAATAGGATTAAATAATTTCTAAAAACATATGGTAAACACATGTATAAAAAATTAATTATTTGTGACGTATTAATAAAATTCAAAATTATTTTTAAAATAAAAGAATATTTTTCTAAAAATATTATTTTTATAAAATCAAACACATTTTTTCTCAATAAATTAAAAAAACCAATTATAGTGAATGAATTTAATAAAATTTATATATTATATATTCAATCAAATATTTATTATTAATATTATTTTTTTTCTATACCAGAGATTAGATGTGATCCAATGTTACACATTAAATGATATTTTTATATTAACCCATTTTTTTTGACTTTTTGCATACATATTTGAAAAAAAATTATAAAAATTATTTTAAAATTTATATTTTGATTTTTCAATAATCATTTGAAAATTATCTTTTCTTAGGTTTTTAAAATTTCTTAAAATGTTTAATTATTTCATGAATAATGAAAAATACTGAAATTTAATTAAAAATTATTCTTATCGTTTAAATTATTTATAATGTAAAACTATATTTTTGGTTTATTTTAAATTAATTTATTTTAAATTATATATCTATAAATAATATTTATTTTATTTATAGTATTTTCATAATGAATTTGGATATAAAACCCTTCTAAACTTTTAATCCATTTTTCTTTGAAAACTCAGTTACTCAACAGGCATGTTAGATTAATTTTTAATTAAATGTTGAATATTTTGTGAATTAAAATTTTAAAAATATATTAAATTCATAAAATAATCATAAATTATGTTATATAATATTTTCATATAAATGTTTTACCATAATTATTTGTAAAAATAATAAAAAAATAATTACCACATTTAATGTAAAAATCGGTTTATATGGGGTCAAACTAAAATAAAAAGGGTTAAAATGACAGAAATAATTGTCTTAAATCTATTTTATTTCCATATGAAGTCCCTATAATATCTAAATTCCAATAATATTTCAATTTTTAGATTTTTTTCATTTGAAGATCTTGTTTACATGTTTTTCTATTCAAAACATTGCAAGTCTGCTACTCACCTCTCCTAACAAAGATCACAAACTCTCCTATGTTCTTTACACCATAAAAAACTTTTTAATCGTACAATTACAACCCAAATAACTTCCTAAATTCCCCAAAATCATCCTATAAACCTTATTTTTTCATAAATCCATCTTTTCTATGATTTTTTTGCAACGCTAAATAGGTTACCTGAGGAAGAAGTGATGTTCTTCAACGACTAGATTTATATTATTTATTCCTGCACCTCATAAAATAATTATTAATAAATTATTATATAATAACCTATGTATCCTACATTTTCTAAATTTTTTTAATTTATGTTCATGACCTAAAAACACCTCCACGTTCATCAAATGGGATAGAAAATCATCATTCATGTGAATGGTGTACTACCACCTCGTGGACCGATGTCAATCCTCTTTCCGTTACCTCATCTCACAGTTGGGTATTATGATGGATATAAAGTATATAAAATATATTTATAACATAATTATACATATTTATTAATTATAACATATAACCATTTTTTTGATCTGTTGTGTATGGGATACGATAATGTCTTTCATGTGTATGTAGCACTAATGTCTCATGAAGCGATCTGATTGCTTTTCATTAATGCTTTACATGAAAGATAAGAAGCATAAATTTAATAAATATATTTTTTATAAATGAAATAATTATTATTTTCTTGAAATATTTTTAACTATTAAAATTTAATATATCAAATCATTTCTATACTTTTTACTCAATGAATCTTGATAATGTCATTTCTGTATGTGCGGACTACCACCTTCATGATGGGATGTGACTCTCTCTTTTCACCACCACAGTACATGAGTGATATGTATAAGTATATTTAAAGATATAATATTTTATTTATTATATAATTATAATTCAATAAAGATAAAAAATTACTTACCTTCATTCCATAATGATCAGTGAATAAATATAAGGTTCCTCATGTATACGTGCGGCCTACAGTCACTATGATTGTAACATACTTCATTTCTCAAAACCATATGTAATTATTGATATTAAAATTATAATTTATATAAAATGTGATAATTTTTTAATTATTATTATTATATATATTATTCAACTAGGGACAAACTAAGAGGACGAGAAATAAAAAATAAAAATATATATGAAGAAATAAATCGATAAGGGATTTTGGTCTCACTTTTATTTTCAATCACACAAAATCGATATTCACCATGCATTTATTTTATGTGGTTAATATAATAAACATGAATTTATTTATTTATTATTATCCTTAAATTTATGGGTATTTAAATATCCCTTTGATTATCTCTCTTTAATGGGGTTTAATATTCAAAAGATACAAAAGCGGTAACTGGTTTTTGTCTCCATTTTCCTTCCTTGAGACATATGTTATGTTATGCAACTATATTCTTTTATGAGATTTCTATACATCCAATTTTACATTTTATATCATTATTTTTTTATTCCCATGATATTTTACATTTAATGTTATTCATTAATGGGTCTTATAATTCAATGTTACCAATATGGTGAATATTTTTTTATCAATATCATCATTTATCGGGATTTCAAATGATTATGATTCTAATGAATATATATTATGATCTATATCCCAATAATATCATGAATTATTATTATACTAAAGTGACTTCATGAGAATACATTTTTTCCCTTCATTTTCCTCTTGTTTTTTACATAATATTTCAAAGCAGCATTCTTAAAAATTCATCGGTATTTATCTCTATGGTAGAAAACATTTTTTCTTCTTAAAACATGTTTCTTAAAAAAATTATATTTTTTTAACACTATTAAAATGGTTTTTAATGAATTTTTTCCCTTTTTATAAATTTTAAAACAAATGGAAAATAATCATAATTTCATTTTATAACAATTCATGTTTTTCTATTAATAAAAATGTGAATGTATTCATGTTTTTAATGTGTGTGGCATGAAAAAAAAATTCCACTATCATGAAAATTATTTACATTAAACCTTAATTTATTTTTTTTCTATTTTATTTTCCATGAAATTTATTTCAAAAATATTTTATATATTATAGTTTTAAAAATTTATTATCAAAGAAAGGTAATTTTTCTCAAGAAATGTTCTAAATAATTTATATTTAAAAATCATTATCCATATAAGAAAAAATCCCATAAGGTTACTTATGATTTACAAGGAATATTATACAGGGATACCATTTTTATACTTTCTCTGGATGTTTTATGTTTATGATGATATGATGTTTATAAAACCCATTTTCATTCCATAGGTTATACCATGATATAATTCTTATAAAACCCAATTCTTTTCCAAGGGTTATTCTATGACTAAATGATAAAATTATTAAAAAACAAATCTTTTTCCATAGGATATGATATGATGGAATGTTTATGAAACACTTTTCATGTCACTAGTTATGATATAATGATTTTTTTATGATCTCATATCACACATATATATGGTTTTCATTTTGAGATGGGTGGAACCTATATCTCCCTCTAATTAAGTTGGTAAATATTTATATCTCATGAGTCATAAATAACTATAATTGGGAGTGAACCTGATTCAATAAGGGACTTTTTATTCTATGATGGTCTTTGGATGAGCCTTCCCTACTATCACAAAATTAGAAGTGAAACCATTCCCTTTTTATATCCTTGGAAGTGACCATTGACTATTATATAAATGATTTTTACGCTTATGTGTATGCAAAAATTCTATGTCTTATGCTACAGTTATGCTCTAATGTCTCATGTTCTTTTATTTAATTGTGATTCATTTATTATGTATAACCAATAATTATTCCATTACTCAATACTATGATATTTTATGTGAATAGAATGGGTTTCAAATGTTATGATCATATTTTCATACACTTATGTTCATTTATTTCGTATTTATCTCTATTTTTTTCCTTACTATGCATCTATGGTCATGCATTCGTGTGTTTCCTTTCACTAGGTTATAAAACGGGTTTTATTTAGGTTATTTTTGGGAATTGTACTAAAGGGGGATATAATTTTGGTTGATTTTTAAGATCTTTAACTAATTATATGATTGGGTGCCTTGTCTCAAAAGACCCTAAACTATTATGGTCCTTAGTCACTTGTCAGTCTAATTTTTTGAATATTTATTTAAAAATTTGCATTATCTATGTTGGAATATCTTGCACCACTATAATTTTCAAATATTGTTTTTCAATTATGATAATACGAAAGTTGGTGAAAAGGGAGGAAGCTCTAAAAATAGATTCAATGAGCAGGTTCTGAAATTATTTGTCTTTTATGATCTTTTAAGTTATTAATTTCCTAATAGTTTTTATAGCAGTGATGAATAATTTCTCCCATAAATTCCTTCACTCGTTCTTCATGGTGTTTTTGGATAATATTCTGACTTATTTTTTTATCAAAGTAAAATAATTTTAGGTATTTGTGGACTCTATTATATATTTTTTCGGAACACATATTATATAAAAAGATATATGGATGTTAATTTTTGATTTTGGCGGTAAAACTATTGTGAAACATAATTTCAAAGAAGTTTTTTTTAGTGGATATAGATAAATGCAAAGTGGAAATGTCTTCGAATATTCATTAGAATAATTTTGGTATTTGATGTTTCCTCGGTTTGGTAGAAGACTATTGATTCTTCATACAAGAATATTCAAAGACATTATTTTAGATGATGGAATTAAACCAAAATGTCATTAATTTTGAAAAGGAATATTTGTGCCAGTGGTTTTCTGTTGGGTTGAAGAGGAGGCTAACATATATAAATTTAATGATACTACCTAAGTTTAGTGATGAATTATCTATATATTATGATACATTTAGAGATAGGCAATGATTTTCATCATACATTGAGATAATGTGGTTTCATACAGATCGAGGTAGTTATGAAAATTTGGGAAAAATTATCCCCCAATCACCAAGAGATGGTGAAATTTTTCAAAGCCTTGTAGAGTAATAATGTTTAACATTTTTATGAAAGGTTTATGGTGTGATTATATTATAAAATATAAGTCATATCTTCTTCCAGTAAGATTTGGACATGAGGTATAGGAAATAGTTAAAAAATATTAATTTTTTGAGTTTTAGTTTTCTTATACACCAAAAAGTATAATGTTATAGTGGATTCCTTAATTAAGAAGAATCCAAAGATCATGAAATAAGAGGATAGAGGGAATCTAATGACTTTAATGGAAAATTTTCATATGTAGGTATGTAAATAAGTAACAGGTATTGTGTTATAAGAAATAATGGTTTCTTTTTTACTTATAAATCACATAATAGTGGAGTAGAAAAAATTTCAAATACAAGATTATTAATGATTACCAAAATGGTAGGGATGAAATATAAGGGTGGTATCAAGTTGAATATGTAAACCCTTTTTTTACAATATTTGGGTGATTCCATATAGCTTAGTTTGGGATGATATGGGTATATCCTAGGAATATTATTGTTCAATTTATCAAAGAGAATTGAAGATGTGTTATAAAATTAGACAAAAGTTGTGGTGTGAAGGGATTAAGTGGGTTGTGGATGAATACGTCTCTCAGTACACAACTTATCAATGTAGAGTAGTGTTGACCCTTGAGACTTTTGAATCCTTTTCTAATACTGAAATAAAAGTATAAATTCATTATGATAGATTTATGGAATTATTTTCCTTGATCATCAGGGATTCATGTTGTGATATGGATGATTATGGATTAATAGAGTCATACCACTTCTTCCTAATTAAAAGGATGTTATCTATGGAATTCATTAATAGTTTGTATGTGTTTGGGGTTGTTGTGATTTATTGGGTATCCAAAAATATCATTATTGATATATGTCATGGAATTACTTCAATAATTTTGTAGGGGGTTATATAAAGTGATTGTTACTAAAATCATAGTGATTATGTCATACCATCCTCAAATATATATAAAATAATAGTAGAACATTTAGACAATATAATACATGTTTTAACATTTTGTGTCCAATTATTGAAGATCATGGGAGGGTCACATTTCGCGAGAATAGATTTCGTATAAAATTTTTATTCAAGAATCAATTTAGAAGGATCTATTAAACCCAAATTATATATAACCATTAGGATTATCATTATGATTAGTTGAAACATGAGAGATATTGTTTTATGGGATTAGCTACATGTTGGATGTGATGGATTGAGTTCAACTAATATGGTGTTTATTAGTGATATATTAGATGAAAATAGGGGTGGTACATCGATGAATTTAATATTTATATGTTTTGGCACACCTAATATGTTTTCACATTTGAGATAGTCGATTAGTTCGACAACATGGTGAATCAAATAGAGATACCTACAAGATATGTTAACGTGCATAACATATTTTATGTCACTCAAATAATGTTATACAAAATAAATCCTTATAAATTTGTTAACTTATGTATATTTTATTTTTACTTAGATATGACCTTCATAAAAATTACAATAAGTATATTTGATATGTAGGATATGATCTAAAGATAATGTATTATTTCATTGGTGAGGGTATTATTCTAGTATGGATCGATTCAATAAGAGAATTCATAAAGGAATAATCATATGTGATATTAATAAATAGATTTATTCAAAGAGAATAAATCCATGTGACTTTTAAGAGATTAGAAGTCCTATTATGGTAAGTATTGAGACAAATAGAGTTTCGTATGTAACTTCCCCTTTGATATTATAGTGATTTTTGGTTCATAGTTTAATGTTTCCAGAATCCCAATGTAGGTTTCATGATTAGTTCATGATTCCAAGGAATTTGTAGTGGTATGGTCCATTTCATGGGTGTGATTTAGTAACAGTTTCATGGCCATTACATATTCATTGTGAATATGTATTGGGACTATAAAAACTATTTGTCTCAAGAAGAAAGACAGACATAGTCAGTGCATGGAACAAGGGACCCTCCAAATTTTACATTTTTTAAGGTTGGGTGTGGAATTTAGATTTTATAATCATTATTGGCCATTATTAATAAGAGTTGGATTCCAAAAATTTCCCCTTGATGACTTTATTAAACCTTTATAGAAAGAATTTGGATTTTCCATTACAAAATGAAAACCCTCTCTATATGATTGATCATGTCACATCGGATTTTTCGTGTCTATGTTTTGATCTGATTCATTGAAAATACAGAAACTTTTCTTGGTTTTTGGGTGATATAATGTTTATTTTTGAAGTTCCATCTATGAATTTGCATCCTACCGAGGGTTCCCTATAGCATGTTTAGGAGTTTTTTTTTTTGAGAAAAGTCTGGATACTTTATTATTTGGACCAAACCGTTATAATATTTTCATATTAAAAAAAATTATTTTATGAATCCATCATTGTTCAAAGAAATTTACTCATTATACTTCCCACATTCCCTCCCCTGACTTATTCAAATCACAATATCCATTTGGACCCCTTTGGAATTCATAATCATGGTGGATTTGGGTTATTTATTAAGTTATTGGGTCATCGTGTGAGAACATTTCCAATTTTTTTAAATACATTGTTCCTTTAATATATTTTTCAAATTTTAATATATTTGGGTAATTCTACCTCTCCCTAGAGCCAACAAACACTAGGAGGTTCCCCATGTTCCATTTTCCCTCTTTGACCTCATCTTCATCGGGGATTGCGGAGAACTTCCCCAAGGTTTCTCAAATTGTCCAGATTCAAAAATGTAATTTGTTTCATTCATAAATCATTTTTTACCCATTCTCCCCCAAATATCCATTCCCTAGTATTTTCAGACCTAAGGAATCTCTCCATTGAGTTTAATGATATTCCTTATCCTCTAAGGGTGTGGATATAAAGGAAGATGAAGAGTACTCTAGTTATCGAGGGGAGCTTCCTTCTCCATTCTCCTCATTCCTCATCCTCCTTCCAATTGTTCTTTCCTCAATCTTATCCCTTAGTCATTAACAACATAGGTTTATGTTATCCCATGATAATTTATGGGTTTTTTTATTTTTTGGCGCAATTATTCGAAGTTTTATGGTTCGTAAACCCTCGTGGGTCGTTTTTTGGTGTGTTTCCATTCCACCATGGTTTCGAGGTAGGTTCCCCCAAGAACTGCCTTTATAATTAAAGATTCATCTGTTTATTTCTGTTTTAACCACATATTTATTTTAGGTATTCTTTTTCACCCTTTTTTTAAATTATTTAGTGTGCAGGAAGGGTATCTGATTCGATGTTTTGTGAAAATTATTGTGTTCTTATTAAAGTGTGCAGACTAAGTGTTTGTTCAAATGATCCATTTGATTTCACACCTAAATTATAATTTTTAGAACCTATTTTAGATATTTAAATATATTTTTCTTGTAAATTTGTTTGTATAGCTTTTTAGTGTCAAATAGAGTTTGTTTTATTAATCATTGCATGCCTTGTTTTGAGGAAAGTGTCTAGTTGACTTTTGTGTGCTCAAGGATATATAAAATGATTGTTTTGGATTATGAAAAATATTTAAAGCATGTGAATCAATGTATTTGAGTTTATTATGTGGTTTACTACCAGGGGTTTGGTTTTATAATTCATTTAGTATCAGTTTTTATGGTGTTTTGGCATGTATTCTCAGTAAATGGATTGTTGGGTAACTTTATAGAAATGGATGGGTTTTGAATGTGTAACCTCAGTTTTTAGGGATTTAAGAAAATGTTATATTTATTCTAATGGTTTTTGTTACAATTATTTATTAATATTAGAATTATTTATCATGGTAAATTTTGATTTTGTGAAGAATGTTTAATGTGTTATTTGGAATTTTTTTTATAAAAATGGTTTCCATGAGTACTTAATGTTGAATCATTTGGATCTATTTTATGGTCAGTGAGATTGAATTATTAAATGGTCTTGTAGATTTTAAATCTAGTTTGATAGGGTAATGGTGGGTGTTTTTCCATAAATGTTCATATTTGAATGGATTTTATGTGAAAATCCATATTATACTTCTTGAAAAAAATTTATAATTTTTTTAAGTGGTTTATTAATCCATGAATGAAATGTGAAGCCTATTTGTGGGTTTCTTGTCTGTGTTTGATTTGGTAATGAAATTTACATATGAAAATTTTATTTGATAATATGTGTAGATTAATATAGAACTAATGGTAAACCTGTGTATCTAGGTGGAAAGACGTGTACTATTATAATATTAATCTAGAATGGTTTTGTCCCTACTTCACGTAGCAAGTTTGACTATGAAAACACTAACTAAACTATGATGATGATGTAGGGTACCACTAGGTTAGGGGTATTTGTTCCCTACTAGTAGATCTTTCATGAGAACATATATTTTTTATGATTACTTCTACACTGAGATACGAGGTACCAGGGGCCCACAATGAACTCATTCCTAGGGGTTCTCCCGTGACATGTGCTCATTTTCTATTTTTTTTATCACCATCGACAAACAATGTGTTTGGTTCATAAATTCAGTATCATGTCTATTTTATTTAAATGTCTACATTATTTAATGCATACCTCTTGAAAACTATTTTTATTTTGAAGTTGCTTCCCTTAGAAATTGTTTACTAGCATTTCCTGGTTATGAAAAATTAAAACCATTTTATATTATAATGATTTTAGCATGAAAATAATTTTGTAAAAAATAATTCTCTATATTTCGTTTGAAACATGGAATTTATTTTTCTTATATTTTAAAATAATTTCATTGGGAATAGAATATCGGGCTAACCTACTAGGTTTTAATACTCATTCCAATAGTCTTCTTCTGTTTTTATCCCTTGTGCAGGTTTCAACACGAGTTTGATCGCCCAGGTCGATGTCAATTCTATGTATTCTAGAGTGACCAAAGGTTTACCAGAAGTTAGTTTGTTTTTAGGTTTGGTCAGTTGAGTTTTCTGGTTCAATTGTACTTTCAGTTTCATGTACAATTAATGTTTAGTTCAACTATTATATAAATGTTTATTGGGTTGTTTGTTTCTTTATATTGATTAGTTATTGTTTATTTTTTGGTGAAAACATTACTTGTCACTATAACTGAGGAACTCGGCACTTGTCTCCATCCCAAGAGGATCGAGAACACCTCTCAGGACATGTCATAGAGTATCCTGGATGACTAGTTCAGGATCGACCCATACAAGTTTGTTAAAAAATGGTATCAAAGGTGGTCTTCTCTTAGTGTACCTGGATTTTTAGAGTTTCCTTATAATTTGGGGAATGTCCTGGTAGACATATTAGGATTATCAGCACTTGAGGGGTAGGTTTGCAAAGAGCGTCACGAACTCTTGCTCATTCCGATCCTCATGTGTCTAAGGGAAGCCTGGTTTTATTAGTTTCATTAGTTCTAAAGGATCGTTTGCTGATTGTGATATAACAAGGGGAGTTGGATTAGTGGCCTTCGTGAGCTCACAGGGCCTGGAAAGCCATGTGGATCTGGGGCTTGGTTTTAAGAAGGCTCTCCATGTGGGTGGTGTGTTTGATATATGTTCGATACAATTAGATCAAGTCACCCATCGACACTAGTTCTCTTCTATGGGTCTCTTAGACCTTTCATGAATTCTGAATATTTTTTTGAAAATCCTTATGTATGAATTGTGGAAGTGGGTTTTCAATTATTAATATAATAATTTTTTTTAGAATGTTGGGTTTTTGTGAAATAAATTTTTGGGGAGAAAGTGGAATGATTTAACGGGATAAAATTTCTTTAATCTAAACTTATGGTTTATTTAAATAAAATGGTTGAAATGTAAGAATTATTTTAAAATAAATCTGAATATTTGTTTAAAATGGGATTTTTTAGGATGTTGAAATTTTCAGGAATATCATGAATTGGATTTTGAAATTGGTTTTTAGTGGTTGGTGTTTTCCTAGAAATTGTATTGTTCTATGTGGCCATCAGATTATGAAAAGAGACCTTTCTAATATTTTTAAATTAGGAAGGGGTGTTTGGAGTAGCTTAATTATTTTAAATGTTGTTTAAAATAAAATTGGGTTGGTTTTTATGAAAATGCTTCTTATTGAAATGTGGTCTGTTTTGTGAAAATTTGATATGGGTTTTTCACTTGGTGGTTAGTGTACCTTTTGAAGGGGCATGATTTTTTGAAAGATGTTGTTTTGTTTTAGCCTTTTGGGTTTTCATGGGTGCTCACATGCATGGTTTTATGGATATCTGGATGGATTTCTAGTATGTAATGGTGGTTGGGAACCCATGGTGTCTTGGAAATGTTCTGGTCAATGATACTTGATGAAACACCATTGGTGAATGTGGAAATCCACCAAGTTAGTTTGTTTTTCAAATGTGTTTTAAGTTGAAAATTTGTTGTGTTTTGGTAAATAGATATTTATGTGGGTTTCATTTTCATGTTTTATAAGTGTGGTTTGTTTTTTTTCTTCCTCTTGATCTGCAAGTGATACTCCTGGTATGTCATGAGATGGGATCTTGTGGGTCACTTTGTTTTGGATCAATGTTCATTAGGTTTCTAAGGATATGTTGGATGTTGTGATGTGGCCACATATTGTTTTCTATTGGAAAGAAATCTGGTTGATCATCCTAAGGATTCATTACAAGGGTTAAATCCACCTCTTTGAATGATGACTAGTCCAATTTGTTGGAATAGAGATCAGTTTGGGCTCGAATTAAAGTGGGTTCCAATTATGGATACCCTCTCGATTGTGGCAATATTGCTCGGTGGTATTGATTTGTTTGGTCGTGTTCCTTTTCCATTCTGATCATCATTCTGATTGAGGGATAATGGATGTGTGTATCCTTATTTTTCTATTAGGTGATGGTGTTTTTTGTTCTAGTGATCTTCATCGGGTGTTTTGAACCTTAGCTTCTGACTACGGCGAATCAGATGCTTCAATCATTAGGGCTCCAGCCATAAGCCTCAGATTAAATCTTTTCACAGAGTTAGGAAGTTTCCATAGGTTTTGGTAGCTCGATTGTTCTCTTAACTACACTTTTGTGGTAAGGTAGATTCTATGTCTCTATTGTGGTTCCTCATCATTGTGAAATTCCTCTTGTCACAAAGAGTGTGCAGGACAAACCCCTCACATAGTGTCTATGGTCTTTCATTCTTGGATGTGGGTTTCTGATCAATGTCCCTGTGTGGACCTCCTATGTGAATCTAATGTGGTATTGTTTTTTACTGTTCATATGTAGAGAGTGTTTTGTACTTTCTTTGTTTCTTTTTTTAATTTTAGTGGCCTAATTATTGGGTCTCATTCCCCCCCCCCTCCTCGAGTAGTGGGGGTCTGGATCAGTGAAAAAAGTGTTGGCCCAGTTCTTGTCCCCTTCGTTCAGGCGGGGGAGGATTTAATGTACTTATTGTGTTCCTCTTAGCTTGGGTTGGTAGGTTTTTTTGGGGGATATTTTATGGGCCTTTGTGGGAGAGTCCCATTCCTAGTGCATGTCAAATTCTCGTTTGGTCATTGATATTTAGTTCTTAATGGTGGGGAGACCCACCGTGGGTCTCGTAAATCTTTCTTTTAAGGATTTTTCATATGGTAGTTGTGATTAAATGGTGGGGAGATCATTATGGCCTCCCCCAAGTCATTGGATTTCAAGAGATCAATTTAGTTTGCGTGATCATTGGGTTCATTGGGAGAAGGCCCCACGATCTGGTTCTTGGCATGGCTATGGAGGTATTGGCTTGATCTTTCTGTTAATTCCTAACAAGTGGTTTTGAGTTGGTGTTTTGTTTGGGAAAAGAGGATTAAGTTATCTTAATGGTAAATGATATCTACTTAGCATGAGATTCTGGATATTTTTGATGAGAAATACCTAGACATTGATCAATTAGTTGGAAATTTTTATGGATCTACATGGGCGGAAAGCTTTAATGGTGTGGAGAATGGACACATTGGTTTTTGAATGTCTTGGTTTTGATCAGGTTTGTTTGAAATCCAAATAATTTTATTGGGTTTTGGGTTATATGAAGGTTGAGTTTTGAATTTTCATTTATTTATAATCATTCTACCATAGGTTCCCCATAAATTGTTTGGGTGTTTTTGGAGAAAAGGGTGGTTACGTCAAGATTTGGGCCAAACCCTGATCCCATTTCCAAATTTAAAAACAACTTTTTTCTTATTTTATAACTCTTTTGTTGTTCATCATTTTTCACTCATCCCACTTCCCACATTACCTAACCAAATCTATTAAAACCACCATATCGATTTGGACCCTTAAGATTTCATTATCATGGTGGATTTCTTTTATTTATTCAGGTGTTGGGACAGCTAGTGAGTACATTTCCGGTTTTAAAAATATATTTTGTTTCTTTTATATATTATTCAGTTTTAAATATTTTTTATGCATACCACCTCCCACTTGAGCCAAAAATCCCTAGGGGAACCCCCACATTCCATTATCAATCTTTGGACCATATATTAATTGGAGATTAGGGTGAACTTCCTCAAGGTTTCTCAAATCATCCAGATTTGTAATGGTAATTTTTTTCATTCATAAATCATTCTTTTCTTACACTCCCCCCCCCCCGAATATCCATTCCCAGGATCTTCCAAACCTAAGGATCCTCTCCATTGAGTTACAATCCATTGACTCTCCTATATTGGTGTGGATCATAGAGAAGATGAAGATTTCTCTAACTATTAAGGGGAGTTCCCTTCTCCCTTTTCATCCTTCCTCATCCTCTATGTAATTTTTAGTGGAAAAATCTCCTCCCATATTCATTCAAAACCTAGGGTTATGTTATCCAATTTTTGTTTATGGGTTTTTTTCTTGTTTTGGGCTTTAGGGTCTGTTAATATTCGTTCAAGGTTTTCAGGTGTGCGTTTCCATTCTGCCATGGTATCATGGTAGGTTATCCCAGGAACTGCCTTTATAATTCAAGATTCATCATTTTATAACTTTGTTCACCATATATGTATTCTAGTTATTGTTTTTTATCATTTGGTTTAATTATTTCATGTGCAATAAGTGTTGTTTATTCCTTGTTTTGCAAAAAATGTGTTGTTTTGGTTAAATTGTGACCATAAAGTGTTTATTTAAATGATATATTTGATTTCTCACATTAATTATAATGTTTAGAACCTGTTTTTGATATTTAAATAAAGTTTGGGCCGGAAATTTTTTTTATAACAATTCTAGTGTAAAATAGAGTTTTTTATTAATTATTTCATGCCTCCTTTTTGGGAAGGTTCCTGGTTGGCTTTTCTGTGCTCATGGTGATATAAAATGGTTGATTTGGCTTATAAAAAATATTGGAATCATTTGAATCAATGTTATTCAGTTCTTTATGTGGTTTGAAATCTGGTTTTGGGTTTTATAATGCATTGAGTATATTTTATTAGGGTGTTTTGGTAGGTGTTCTAGTTAAATGGAATATTTGGAACCTTTATAGAAATGGATGGGTTTGGAATGTGTAACCTGAGTTTTTGAGGGGTTTAAGTAAATTTATTATTACTCCCAATATTTTTTTACACCAATTTATGAATAGGGGAACTGGTTCTTTTGGAATTTGTTTTGTGAAGTATGCATAAATTCCCATTTGTTAATTTCCTTATAAAAATGGTTTTCATGTGTACTTTATGTTGCATAATTTTAAGAAATTTATAGTCAATGAAATTGAATTATTAAATTATTTTGTGGGTAACAAATAATTTTTGATATGTTAATGGTGGGTTTTTCCTTAAAAGATAATTTTAAAAGGATTTTATGTGAAAAACATTGTTATACTTCTTTGAAATTTTTATGAAAATTTTAAGTGGTTTATTGATCCATGAAAGAAATGTGATGAATTTTGTAGGAAATTTGTGGGTGTATGATTTTTGAATTAAATTTTCATGTGTAATGTTTATATGATAATATGTTTAACTTGATTGATCACTAAAGGTAAACCTAGGTATCTAGGTGTGTGGACATGTATTAGTATGCTAGTGATCCAGAGTGGTTTTGTCCATGTTTTACGTAGCAAGTTTGATGATTAAAACACTAACTAACAGATGATAATGATGTTGGGGGCACGACGTAATGGGGTTTTTTCCCTACTAGTGGCTCATGCATGATAACATATATTTTTTTTATTTTTACTTTTACACTGAGATATGAGTTACCAGGGGCCCACAACGAACTAGTTCCTAGATGTTCCCATGACTTGTCCTCGTTGGATATTTTATACTCACCATCGGCATATAGTGTGTTTCATTCATAAATTCCATAGCGTGTGTGTTTTATTTGAAATTTTATATTCTTTAATACATATCTCTTGAAAAATATTTTTATTTTGAATTTGTATCTCTTTGAAATTGGTTTCTATAATTTCATATTTTCGAGAACTTCCTACCATTTTATTTTATAATGATTATATCATGGAACCATGTTTGGAAAAAATACTTTTATAAAATTTATTTCAAACATGGAATTGGTGTTTCTTTTATTTTAAAGGATTTGCATTGGGAATAGAATATTGGGGAAACCTACTGATTTTCAGTACTCACACCAATAGTGCATGTATCATATTGAGTTCGATCACCCTAGGTGACGTCTAATCGATGTATTGGAGAGTAACCATCATTGTTACATGGAGTTAGATGGTTGTCAAGTTTTTTGGTTGAGTTTTCTATTTCAGTTGTCCTTTTAGTTTCATGTACAATTAATGTTTAGTTAAACATTTATATAAATGTATGTTGGGTTGTCCATTTATTTCTGTTTCTTAGTTATTTTTTTGGGATAAAACATTCCTTTTTCACTCTAATAGATTCCCTCGACTCATTTTTCCATCCTAGGAGGATCAAGAATGCCTCTCAGGACTTTTTGTAGAGTGGTCAGGGTAATCGATTCAGGGTTACCAAGACTGGTTTGTGACCGATCAAATCAGCATCAGATATAAGGTTTGATATTTATAGTATTACACAACCTTTGACCTATCAATTTCTCTCTTATTGTTTATTTTCTATTTATATGGTTCTATCCTATTTTATTAAATTTTGATATGTGGAATTATTTATTTATATTATGAATAGGATAATTTTTATTTTTTATTCATGTTTCTTGGGATCATGGAATAATATCACTACTGTTGATATAAATCCTTCTATTTTAGAATTTCTGAATCCTCATAATCTATGGAAGGTGGATCTTATTCACACTAAAAATATTTAATTTCAATTTTATGTGATTCATGTTCTTATATATTTATTTTATCTATTATGATATTATGAAATAATTTTGTTGAAACTTATTTGATTATTAAGGTTTTCTAAATTATAGAAATTTGGATGTATAAGGACTATTGTGTAAACCATGGAAGAGAGTATTTTTTTTATTTCATGGGAAAAATATTTTTAGGGTGTCTTAAATTGGTTCTATATAAGGCCTAAATTTTGATACGCTGTTTAGGTAAACAATTTTAAGAAGGTGAAATAGATTTTGAAACAAAATAGTTGGAAATGAGGAACCCTATGGAGTGTTAGATATGAACTGATTGTCTACATAATTGGTTGATATTGTAAGTTCCTTATATGTGAAAAAATATAATTAGGATTTCTAAGATATTTGAGAATCACTCGGGTGGGTGATGATCCACTATTGTTTTATGTTATGATTATAGGTGTGTATTTTTTACTGAATGACATATCATTAATCATGTGTCCTTATTTTATATAATATATCACATGATTGTCTATTTATTATGTATCAATGAGGGGTTACGTGGATTTTAGTGAACACAATAGGTATTTTAATATGTTTCATTACTTTATATGTTATGGTTGATAATCTATTTTTTAAAATAAGTTAACTTGTTTTACCTAGTATTGGTAAAATGTTTTAGAATAGCTCTTTCTTTGGATAATATGAGAGACTATTAGAATCAAACTAGGAATTTTTATTCTCACACATACTACCACAACTCATCACATAAATATATATCATATATTAGGATATAGTTAAGGTTAATTTGATGATGTTCATTCCAAAAAAAATATTAGGATCTCTTTTCATTATCTATGTGGTAGTTTTTGGTTGTGTATTGAAGGAGTTCATAGACCATCTCTAATTGGTGAGGTTTTCAATATTAGTTTTACTGAAAATATAGAAATGGGAATAATTTATTTTACAATACACTTTTTTTATTTTCGTGAAGACAAAAAGTTATTTTATATGATTTATTATGATTTTTGAATTGGAATGAAAATTATACCTTCATATCATATATAGTTTCATATTTATTTCATAAAAAATAAAATCCCATGATTTATGTTTATCCCTCGGCAGTTTTTTCCATCCTATGGTGATTGGAGAATGTAGTTAAGGAAAAATGGAATCGCTAGATTTACTATGGGATTCAAGTCTCTAAGCTAGAGTCATTATAATTATACTAATAACTGTTGTGAACTATCTTTTCCAAAAATAAAATTACACCCATGATTAGATACCCAATATTAAAATCTCCTCAAAATTTCATGAAAACTATAAAACAATTTATATTACATTTTTACTCATTCAATTTTCCTTATATCGTTTTTAGACTCCCACTTTATCTAAGAAACCTCCTTAATCAACACCCTACACCACTGGAATACCACACCACTAATCACCCCCCATCAATTCATTTTCACTGACCCATGACTTCATCAATATGAAATATAAGTATTTTATCATTTCTTTTCTCATAATAATTGAATATTTGTTAAAAACTTATGTTTCAAACCATATATCACAAAATTACCCAATGAGATCTCATGTAAATATACATTCATCTTCACACCACAATCATCGGTGAAATGTATCATTGTGTTTCTTATTATTATTTTAATAATTTGGTTGATATATTTTATAGATACTATTATTAAATTTCATATTAGGTTTTAAAAATTTATAAAAATGTAATTTGTTTTTAATTCCTTTAATATATAACTTTTTTTGATATTTTATGTCAAATTTATATATTAATTGATAAACCTTCAAATTTACAAGGTATATCAGGAAGGCATGGAAAAGGATGGAGGGAAGTTGAGTAAAAATTATAGTTACATAGTGGCCTTCCGACAAGGAGGTTTACATCATGATATGTTGTTCAGGTATGAGATGAGGATTTAACAGGGATGAAGGGTTGTGGTCTGAAAGATTATGAGAATATTATTTAGTTTTTTTGTTGATTTATGTGTATCAATATTGTGGAAAATTGTCTATGGAATTATGTCTTGGAGGGTGGAGTTCAATAAGTTATTCCAAATTTGGTACAGCTGTAGTATAATGCATTAATTTCAACATGGTGTTCTTTTTAGGACTTTAAATCTTCTAATGTAGTGATAAACATTATTTCATGGTCATCTGTATTCTTTATTTAATGTCTTTATTGTCCGAATATAGATTCTAGGAAATCTTTTGGTATGTTCCCATTACGGCATTGAAACCACCTTTTTGATGTGGTTCTTGCCTATTTGGGAGCTATTACAGTGTTTCCCTTTATATTATGGAATGACTCAAAATTTCCTATATTGCCTATAAATTGTTGATTCCCATTAAACCCTACCATTTTCAATCCTTTCCTATCAAACCATGGGTGTCTCAAGGGAATATTTAAGATCAATTTCATCCCCCTTTCCTTGGCATTCAATCCTGGCCTTGGGGGATAGATCTGTCAACTTTCATGATGTAAGATTCATCCATTCCTACCTAAATATACATAATCATGTAGAATTAGATATAAATATAAGATATTATGGAGATATATATGTAGAGACCCGAAGCCTGACCTACATGAAAATTACATTACATTTGCGGAATACTTAGTACATAACAAAAAAACACACACACAAGGATCGTAATAGTTTAGTGTCTTTGGAAACTCGGAATATAATCTTCTAATCGTGGTGAAAGATCATCAAAATCTCCCATAAAGATCTTCTTTTTTTTACCTAAAACCCTTCTTTATTTCCTGGGGAAAAGAAAACAATAAAGGGTGAGCTCAAATGCTCAGTAAGGGTAAACAAAAGAAATATCAATCACATCATATACATAAGCACATAACTTTTGGAAATCTTAACCTGCAAAAGAGATCATAATTTCATAACATGGGGTAAATCATGGCAGTGAAATGTAATCACAATAATCATAACTTAAAACATGAAACTTTGTGGCATTCACACATAATCATAGATAATCATTTCTTGTTAGTCAAGACTCATTGCCAAGACTATCTTAGTGGACAAAGTCCCTTCCTGAATCGAGTAACCCTCGTTTCAGTCCTATTTCACTGAACCGATATAACCTACCATTCCAGCCATGTCTATCTCATGAGATATAAAATCTTTACCCAATGCATTGGAGGGAGATATAGGTCCCACCCATCTCATAATGATACCATTCTTAGGTGTGCCACAAAATCATAAATCATACATCATTGCATAACCCATGTAATAAAAATGGGATTCTTAAACAACATGACATCATAAAACAATTCATATAAGATAAAGGAATTCATAAAAATATTTCCATCACAACATAATCAAATCCATGTAATAATAGGGATAGAAACAGAACCCTTTATTATCTTATATGGAAAATAATTTTGATAAAACACTTGAAATCCATTCTTGAGGAAAATATCCTTTCTACTTCAAAAACATTTTCCTTTCTTAACATGTCTTACAATTTAAAACTAAAAGAATTTGATTAAAAATAAACTTGAAAACTTTTAAAGGAAGCTTCTTGGAAATAATGTTTTAAAAATCCATTCATGCCGTATAATTTAAAAAAACATTCTTCTCGTACTTTTGTCGGAAAAGTCAAAAAAGTACCTTGTACGAAAAACAACAAAAGATTCCTTTATTATCTTTTACTAAAAACTCACCAAAGGGTAAAATTGGATTTAAACAATTGTAGTTGGATGGAAATAATATTGCATATTGAGGAAATATGGATGTGGATGATAAAATACACCCCAGTAAATACTAAAGTATAAACAATCTCGGATAAAAATGAGATTGTGATATTTCCCTTACCTTAGGTCCGATTTGCTTCGTATGTGTCCGAACCTCCTGTATAATGATTTAAATAACGTCATTGACTTATTACAGAATCATAATCATTGTTATGATATCATATATGGTTCACTTATGACATTATATTACCCGTTCTTTTGTAAATTCCATGTTAAAGAAGCGTTTTGGGTAAAATCGTTTCATTTATCGTAGGTGTTTTGACTTGTTGTTCTTGAAATTATTATTACTTGTATCATGATTTACTTACTTCCAGAATATAAAATATGATTTATATATCATATATATTCAGTATATATATATAATAGATAGATAAATGAAATGAAAAACACCGTTCATAGAGACGGTAGTCCGTACGTACGCATGAACGCTGTTTTCCTTTCCTTATTGTCTTGAATGCAAGTAAGTAGATGACATACATATATATATATACATAAATCCAGTAGATTTATAATGTCATATATTTCATTATTATTTCTTATATATACTTTATAATCATTTTAAATGGTTTACATGGAGAATGAATCTCATCGCGTCGTGGAGACGGTAGTCCGTACGTACGCACGAGCGATGATATCATTTCCATAAATATTGAATTGAATTGGAGTGGATTATACAATATATCAGAATCAATATTATGTTGTAAAAACTATGTATAGTTATTATTTACACCATTATACCCATCCATGTAAGGTGGTGGTGGAAAATAGATTACACCACGGCGTGGAGACGGTATTCCGTACGTACGCACGCGCGGTGATTTCTTTTTCCGTAGGATGGATAGATGGTGAAATAGGGTTGTTTCATACTTATAATAACATATCAGTATATGAGTGATACTGATTTTATTACTTCATAATGAAACAACCTAAGAAGAATAAGTGTAAGAAAAAAATAAAGATGAAAGAATTGGTAACGGTAATTACCTCTTCTTTGAAGCGCCTCTTTGAGACCTCCTCTTAGGGAACTAAAATTGGTCTTTGAGGAAGACCATAACCTCTAGGATGTTGATAGGGAAGTGGATAAGAGATTTTGGCAGGGGTAGGCCGAGGTTGAGTGCTCAAATTGGTGTGAGGAGGAGGGGGAGGATGTGTCCTTTTATCAGGGAGGAGAGGGGCACCTTAGGAATACCTCAAAATATTATTTTATATTAATGTCAAAATCGGTTTATAATGGTTCCAAAGGGTCTGATTTCGAAGCTAAAGTGGGGATGGGTCGAACGCCTATCAACCAATATGATTTAGACAAGTTTAGGGTATTATTTTAACCTTATCAATTAGATTTAACTCTAAGTTAAATAATTTAACTTTTACCGTGTCTTTTTGTTTTCTTTCACTGTATGGTTAATACACTTACGATAACATGCCAAACGAACCCCAAATTGTTTATTATTAATATATATATCCTTATCTAAGTCATTTGGCCGAACCTTAGATTTTTAAGAATAAAATAACAATTAATAATATAATATTTGATTTAAAAACTATTTTGTGTCAATTTTGACACTATGTGATATATGATTTTTTTGTGAAAGTCATAACAGAATTTTATGTTCGAACCAAGTTGATTAAATCAACAATAATATATCATAGTAACCTAGAAAATTAGTGGAATTCATAAAAAGTCTCAAATTACATTCATTTGAGCATTTATAACATCAATTATGTTAATATTTCCTTAAAAGGGTAATTACTGCATCATCGTTGTGTCATAAATAAATTAAATTATTTGATGTCTAAAAATTATAAATAAAATACCATTATGTAGGAAATATTTTTAGATTTCTAATTAATATTTACAATCGAATTTATCTTTTGTAAAACCCTATATTAAAATTTTTTTAGTAAATAAACTTTGATTTTAACTCTTTTAACTCTTCTTTGAATTAAATAATAATAAATGTCCTAATCTAATCCAAGTGGGCCTAAATGATAATATTTTACACTTAAGGTTGTTTTTGGTCGAGATACACTTGTCCAATAGAATTAGGACATGTGTTAGGGTAATATTAATATCATTCTTACCCTTAATTACCCTATTTACTTTTAACCGTGGTAAATAAAAGTAAAAAGTTACTATTCACCAAAAATTATTTTCATCTCATTGAACCACATTTTACTTACTGACATCAACCGTGTCTCTCGGATTTTTGAAATTCCATTCACAGAAGCGGTAAAATTAAGTTTTATGAAAAATTCAGTTTTTTAACTACCACTTAGTAGTTTCACTATTCATCAAAAATTGATGTTTTTCAGAACAATGCCAAAATTTCATCCTAAGCTATATTTCATATTCCAAATTCAAAAATGATGTCTATTTTACCAAATTCATAAAATAGAAGTTGCATTAATTAATTTTATAATTAAATCCCATTGTTAAAACAAATAGCGTGTTTTTAAGAAACAATATCTATCAAAAGATTGACACTTGTTTATGTCTGGTTTAAATGTGAAATTACATCCAATGACCAACATTGTATTAAATTGTAAAAATATATTCTAAATATACTTTAAAACAACTCAAATTAATAATTTATCACTATTAATTATTTTGATTAAAAAAAGTTGTTTTTAATTATAATTTAGTAATTTTCACTATTCATCAGAATATGAAAGTTATCCGAAAAGTACCAAAATTTCACCTTAGGCTAAATTCGATACTCCGAATCCAAAAATGAAGTCCATTTTGAGAGCTAAAATTTCTAAAATTTTAAAAGGTGGTTAGTAATATTCATAACGGCTAGTTATAATAATATTTTAATAGCATATCGTTGTTTAGTGAAACTTGGTATTGCGTACTACACACGCTATCGAGGAAAGTCGCGATTGCGTGTAATACAAGGAAAGTCAAGGATGTGTGTTGTGCAAGCTCCTTTTGGTGTAGCGTACAACACAAGACATTAGTGAAATAAAAAAAAATATTTTTCATAAAATCTCGGGCTGTTACATTCTACCCCCCTTAAAATGAATTTCACCCTCGAAATTCGTCGGGGTTATAAATGGTTTACTATTCGAAAGTTCTTTTAATAGAAACCCACATAGTAAAAAGGAATACCAAAACTTGGCTTTAAAAACTAAAGTATGAAATGTAACGATTACCCAAATAAACTTATCACTGGGTTTCCACATAGGTGAAAATATGGATATGGAAGAAAAATCTAACCATCATGTTCTGATGGAGAGTGGTAGAGAACATGGCTATGGAAAAGCCAACAATCACAAATCCATAAATTTGTGACGATCTAAGGTACCATCCGATTCATCAGGTATAAGGTCACTAGGACAACATTTTTGGTTTTCAAGATCATTTCCCTAAAGTTGAAAATTTGAATTAGAATAAATACTTTCTTTATTTTGGTACAATCTCACTATTGTTCATGCCTTGAACAATTTCCAATTCATCTCTTAAATAAATGATGTTGAATTTGTTATTCCTGAAGTGTTAGCAGATCATGTGATAGAATGACGGGTCATTCCATCTGTCTCAAACAAAAGGTTAGCAAAAATTATATACATAAGTCGATCTATAGTGAGATTAATCACATATGGTTCCTAAAATGGACTTATACTTCATATATCATACTCCTTAATATAATAAAACTAGTTTCTACTAAACAGGGACTTCCTGTAGGCCAGTGGTAGGCGATAAAGGCCAGTCGCACTTCGGTTGTGGGTTCGATTCCCACAGCCTTGTCCGAAGCGATGGGTTGTCGCCCGTCCTACAGGTTGTCCTTTTTCTAAAACTACATTACTATAACATCCCATCAATAATATCGAAAAAAACTTCTATCCTTAAACAATAATCACTTATGTCCAACATAATCCATTTCAATCTTTAGGATTATCCATAATACTGCAGTCCACTCTCATAACATAGTGAAAACGATTACCAGAGATTTAATACCATCGTTGATCCCCATATATCATAAGATATGTTTTTTTGGTCACATTCCAAACATTAAAAGTCCTTAATCATGTATTCTCTTGAATACCTTAGTGAAAACATGAATTCAGTTTAAAGTTAACACTTTCCACATACCAAAATCCTCAAAATTCTATATACTCAAACCATGATATCACTTAGTCCTTATATCAATCATGAGCTCATGAATACTATTAAACATTTCATTTTCTTGTTTTCCATTCATTATGCGCATATCATCTTATTTCCAAAAAATATCTCAATCACTTTGAATACCACATCAATAAATTTTGCAATACTCAATGATACAACATTATTTTGGAATCCCATTACATAAACACTTAATCATTCCACCACATCGTTGTCATATTCAACATTGCCAATAGTGATCGCATGTGACTTCCCTTTGTCCTTTTCCTTCAGTGGTTGCTCATGTTGATCATCACTAACCCTTGGATTAGGGCATTTATTAGCATAATGCCCAATTTCCTTGCACATGAAGCATTGAAGTGTTGGTGGTGCATTCTCTGCAGTGTTTTCTTTATTCACATCATTAGAAACCCTTTTTCCATTAATTCGACACCCAGCTGCTCGATGACCTTCTTTTCCACACTTAAAACATTTTCTAGTCCCTTTAAGACAATCTCCACCATGCTTCTTTCCACACTTTGTGCATAAAGAAACATTCATCTTCTTTTCACCATTATTCTGAGATTTCTCCTTGAACTCCATCTTTCGTTTCTTGTCAAAACCATGAGATGGATATGTAACACCGACTTCCATTTCTACCTTGATTGCACAACGCACAATTTCTTCATAGCTACTGAAGTCTCTTATAGCTAATTCCCTTCGAAGACTTGGTTTTAAGCCACTGAAAAATCGATCAACTTTACTTTCAGGTTGGATGATAATGACAGATGCATACCTTGCAAGTCTTGTAAAATTCGCTTCGTATATACCAACAGATTCATCATCCTTTTGCTTTAGTTCAAGAAACTCCTTCTCCATCTTTGTTCAAAGAATATGAGGGAAGTACTTATTGAAAAATAAGTTCTTGAACTCGTCCCATTCCATGGACTCAATTTCATCTCTTTTCCTTGTATTCTTGATAAGATTCCACCATTGATCAGCTTCACCTTCCAAACGATATACTGCTAAGATGACTTTATCATGTTCAGAACATTGAAGAACTGAAAATATCTTTTCAGTGGTACTGATCCATTGTTCAGCAACAAGTGGATCAGAAGACCCACTGAAAGAAGGTAGACGTTGCCTCATGAAGGACTCAATAGAATATTGTTCCCTTCTCTGCTCATTTGGAAGTCTAGAATCATTCATAGATTGTGTAAGTATAGCAATAAGATTTTTCACTCCATCTCCCATAACATTTGTTTGTTCAGGAGGACAATCATTGCATTGTCCATTGCATTGATCAACACGGTTCCTTCGGGTTCCAGCCATCGTCTAAAACCCAAAAAGAATAGTGTGAGAGGCAAAAATCATGCTAGGAAAAACAACATAATAAAGGTGGAGTATCCTCAATATCTAACATCTTAGGTTAAATTCTATGATCGTTACCGTAGCTCTAGTACTGTATCATATACGTATACTTATCCTTAGGGACATCCCTAGACATACCTTATAAATATCTCTAGGGATCTCACTAAAGTTCTGACATCCTAGTTTCCAAAGGTTGACTAAACCTTTCCTCTGATACCAACTGTAGAGACCCGAACCCTGACCTACATGGACATTACATTACATTTGCGGAATACTTAGTACATAACAAAAAAACACACACACAAGGATCATAATAGTTTAGTGTCTTTGGAAACTCAGAATATAATCTTCTAATCGTGGTGAAAGATCTTCAAAATCTCCCATAAAGATCTTCTTTTTTTTAACCTAAAACCTTTCTTTATATCCTAGGGAAAAGAAAACATTAAAGGGTGAGCTCAAATGCTCATTAAGGGTAATCAAAATAAATATCAATCACATCATATACATAAGCACATAACTTTTGGAAATCTTAACCTGCAAAAGAGATCATAATTTCATAACATGGGGTAAATCATGGCAGTGAAATGTAATCACAATAATCATAACTTAAAACATGAAACTTTGTGGCATTCACACATAATCATAGATAATCATTTCTTGTTAGTCAATACTCATTGCCAAGACTATCTTAGTGGACAAAGTCCCTTCCTGAATCGAGTAACCCTCGTTTCAGTCCTGTTTCACTGAACCGGTATAACGTACCGTTCCACCCCTGTATATCTCATGAGATATAAAATCTTTACCCAATGCATTGGAGGGAGATATAGGTCCCACCCATCTCATAATGATACCATTCCTAGGTGTGCCACAAAATCATAAATCATACATCATTGCATAACCCATGTAATAAAAACGAGATTCTTAAACAACATGACATCATAAAACAATTCATATAAGATAAAGGAATTCATAAAAATATTTCCATCACAAAATAATCAAATCCATGTAATAATAGGGATAGAAACAGAACCCTTTATTATCTTAGATGGAAAATAATTCTGATAAAACACTTGAAATCCATTCTTGAGGAAAATATCCTTTCTACTTCAAAAACATTTTCCTTTCTTAACATGTATTATAATTTAAAACTAAAAGAATTTGATTAAAAATAAACTTGAAAACTTGTAAAGGAAGCTTCTTGGAAATAATGTTTTAAAAATCCATTCATGCCGTATAAGTTAAAAAAACATTCTTCTCGTACTTTTGTCGGAAAAGTCAAAAAAGTACCTCGTACGAAAAACGACAAAAGATTCCTTTCATATCTTTTACTAAAAACTCACCGAAGGGTAAAATTGGATTTAAACAATTGTAGGTGGATGGAAATAATATTAAATATTGAGGAAATATGGATGTGGATGATAAAATACACCCCAGTAAATACTAAAGTATAAACAATCTCGGATAAAAATGAGATTGTGATATTTCCCTTACCTTAGGTCCGATTTGCTTCGTATGTGTCTGAACCTCCTGTATAATGATTTAAATAATGTCATTGACTTATTAAAGAATCATATTAATTGTTATGATATCATATATGGTTCACTTATGACATTATATTACCCGTTCTTTTGTAAATTCCATGTTAAAGAAGCGTTTTGGGTAAAATCGTTTCATTTATCGTAGGTGTTTTGACTTGTTGTTCTTGACATTATTATTACTTATATAATGATTTACTTACTTCCAGAATATAAAATATGATTTATATATCATATATATTCAGTATATATATATATATATATAATAGATAGATAAATGAAATGAAAAACACCGTTCATGGAGACGGTAGTCCGTACGTACGCATGAACGCTGTTTTCCTTTCCTTATTATCTTGAATGGAAGTAAGTAGATGACATACATATATATATACATAAATCCAGTAGATTTATAATGTCATATATTTCATTATTATTTCTTATATATACTTTATAATCATTCTTAAATGGTTAACATGGAGAATGAATCTCATCGCGTCGGGGAGACGGTAGTCCGTACGTACGCACGAGCGATGATATCATTTCCATAAATATTGAATTGAATTGGAGTGGATTATACAATATATTAGAATCAATATGATGTTGTAAAAACTATTTATAGTTATTCTTTACA
Source organism: Viscum album (assembly GCA_963277665.1). NCBI lineage: Eukaryota > Viridiplantae > Streptophyta > Magnoliopsida > Santalales > Viscaceae > Viscum > Viscum album. The sequence goes on along the minus strand of OY728132.1, from coordinate 2,097,192,477 downwards.
CCATTATACCCATCCATGTAATGTGGTGGTGGAAAATAGATTACACCACGGCGTGGAGACGGTATTCCGTACGTACGCACGTGCAGTGATTTCTTTTTCCGTAGGATGGATAGATGGTGAAATAGGAATGTTTCATACTTATAATAAAATATCAGTATATTAGTGATACTTATGTTATTACTTCATAATGAAACAACCTAAGAAGAGGAAGTGTAAGAAGAAATAAAGATGAAAGAATTGGTAACGGTAATTACCTCTTCTTTGAAGCGACTCTTTGAGACCTCCTCTTAGGGAACTAAAATTGGTCTTTGAGGAAGACCAGAACCTCTAGGATGTTGCTAGGTAAGTGGAGAAGATATTTTGGCAGGGTTTGGCCGATCTTGAGTTCTCAAATTGGTGTGAGGAGGAGGGGGAGGAGGTGTCCTTTTATAAGGGAGGAGAGGGGCACCTTAGGAATACCTCAAAATATTATTTTATATTAATGTCAAAATCGGTTTATAATGGTTACAAAGGGTCTTATTTCGAAGCTAAAGTGGGGATGGGTCTAAATCCTATCAACCAATAGGATTTAGACAAGTTTAGGGTATTATTTTAACCTTATCAATTAGATTTAACTCTAAGTTAAATAATTTAACTTTTACCGTGTCTTTTTGTTTTCTTTCACTATATGGTTAATACACTTACTATAACATGCCAAACCAACCCCAAATTTTTTATTATTAATATATATATATCCTTATCTAAGTCATTTGGCCGAACCTTAGATTTTTAGGAATAAAATAACAATTATTAATATAATATTTTATTTAAAAACTATTTTGTGTCAATTTTGACACTATGTGATATATGATTTTTTGTGAAAGTCATAACAGAATTATATGTTCGAACCAAGTTCATTAAATCAACACTAATATATCATAGTAACCTAGAAAATTAGTAGAATTCATAAAAAGTCTCAAATTACATTCATTTGAGCATTTATAACATCAATTATGTTAATATTTCCTTAAAAGGGTAATTACTGCATCATCGTTGTGTCATAAATAAATTAAATTATTTGATGTCTAAAAATTATAAATAAAATACCATTATGTAGGAAATCTTTTTATATTTCTAATTAATATTTACAATCGAATTTATCTTATGTAAAACCCTATATTAAAATTTTTTTAGTAAATAAACTTTGATTTTAACTCTTTTAACACTTCTTTGAATTAAATAATAATAAATGTCCTAATCTAATCCAAGTGGGCCTAAATGATAATATTTTACACTTAAGGTTGTTTTTGGTCGAGATACATTTGTCCAATAGAATTAGGACATGTGTTAGGGTAATATTAATATCATTCTTACCCTTAATTACCCTATTTACTTTTAACCGTGGTAAATAAAAGTAAAAAGTTACTATTCACCAAAAATTATTTTCATCTCATTGAACCACATTTTACTTACTGACATCAACTGTGTCTCTCGTATTTTTGAAATTCCATTCACAGAAGCAGTAAAATTATGTTTTATGAAAAATTCAGTTTTTTAAGTACCACTTAGTAGTTTCACTATTCATCAAAAATTGATGTTTTTCAGAACAATGCCAAAATTTCATCCTAAGATATATTTCATATTCCGAATTCAAAAATGAAGTCTATTTTACCAAATTCATAACATAGAAGTTGCATTAATTAATTTTATAATTAAATCCCGTTGTTAAAACAAATAGCGTGTTTTTAAGAAACAATATCTATCAAAAGATTGACACTTGTTTATGTCTGGTTTAAATGTAAAATTACATCCAATGACCAACATTGTATTAAATTGTAAAAATATATTCTAAATATACTTTAAAACAACTCAAATTAATAATTTATCACTATTAATTATTTTGATTAAAAAAAGTTGTTTTTAATTATAATTTAGTAATTTTCACTATTCATCGGAATATGAAAGTTATCCAAAAAGTACCAAAATTTCACCTTAGGCTAAATTCGATACTCCGAATCCAAAAATGAAGTCCATTTTGAGAGCTAAAATTTCTAAAATTTTAAAAGGTGGTTATTACTATTCATAACGGCTGGTTATAATAATATTTTAATAGCATATCGTTGTTTAGTGAAACTTGGTATTGCGTACTACACACGCTATCGAGGAAAGTCGTGATTGCGTGTAATGCAAGGAAAGTCAAGGATGTGTGTTGTGCAAGCTCCTTTTGGTGTAGCGTACAACACAAGACATTAGTGAAATAAAAAAAATATTTTTCATAAAATCTCGGGCTGTTACAATATATTGTCCATATTATGATATAATGAAGGTTTATTAGTCATTTGATAGATATATATTACATCTAAATAATTTATAACCTTTCCCTAGATTAGATGAAGATATACCATTGAATATGGTTTATATTAATTATGTTGAATTATTTATAATCCTCTATCCCCATATAATTCATAAATATTGTAATATAACTGCTTTTTTCCAAAATTGGGCATGGTTATAGAGACATTTATCAAGCGAGATTGATCTTATTGGGGTGTGGGAATGATTTGGGTATCGACACATGAAAATATTGGTATTTAGAACCAATGTTCTTATAGTAGGAATTTATTTACCATAAAGATACTTTTTATATTTTTTCCCCTGATAATGACCACATGTGTGTGCATGTGTATTCCATCATACTCATTCTTGAGATTGATCATAAGTGTGTGCTTCTGTAGTGTTGAAACTATTCTGGATTCTGATCATGTGTATGTGTGTGGGCCTATAAATACCAATGCATGATTTGATTTTATTTTCACAGTATTTTTATTTCACTATTGTAGTGTCAATATATTTCATGTAGAGGTTTCTGTTCATGTATCAAGTAACAAATGGATCATCATTCTTGGTTATCCCATAAAGGAGTATCATATATGAAAAGTGATGAAAAAATGATAGAACAAGACACGAGGTAGGGGTTTGAAGTCCTTCTAACCCAACCCAAACAAAGGGCTAAACAGCCTTATGGCCTTACCAGTGACTCATAACAGAAACATGGCTCATCAAACATATGTTATGACCCAAAACATATCATCCATTTGTATATTAATATATATATTGTTCCCATATGTTTATAAAATGATCAGGACTTTATTTGTGACCTTTCTACAAGTTTAAATCAAATTCAAATATGGTCTAGGCTAATGGAGGTATGTCTAGCACACGATGATTGGAACATGATTGATATATTATTTATTTTTTAGTTACATTTTTTCATGGAATACACCAATTATGCATGTGAACATCTATTAAGGTGAAATTTTTACAATCATATTGGGTTTATAATCACACCATATGTGGGAATCATGATTCACATGTAGACATCAGGATCATGAATTCTATAAGATAAAAGGGCCCAATAACACGGAGTTAAGGAGACGGGACAATGGATTATGAGGTGGTACCATGATGAAATCTAGAGTGATGGTGTAGTTTCCTTATTTACATTCATGTTTCCTTATACTCTGTTAGATATTCCACTTAGGGGTTCAATAATTTATTATATTTCCAGACATGAGATACCTTCCATGTAATTTTTTATATCATTGTTATTATTCAATTATGTTATAAACTCTCATGTGATTATTATTTTATTGATATGTTTTTAATTTACATTTTTTTATATTGAGGTTATATTATTACCACTAATGATTCTTAGACCCTTCATGCCTGAAAAAACCTCTTTTGTATGGGGAGGTGAACATGAATTCATGTGGAACTTCAGCTCAAATATGTTGATTTAGGTCAAGGTGTTACAAAGTGGTATCTGATAAGGGTTTCCAAATTCCTTTTTATTTTGACTATGTTTTTTGAATGTTATATAGAGGATAATCTATGTGAAATTTTGGCTGGTGAGACACTTAAGATCTTATCCAGAACCTATGTGATGAAACTTTGTATTATCGATAATGGTACTTCTATTAAATTTGCAGCATTATCAATTCATGTTGATCCTTAGTATATTGTGTGTTAATAGTTTATTATGTTATGTATTTTTCATTCCTCATGAATAGGAACATATTATGACATATCATATACATATACATGTTTCTTACTATTCATTATAATTCATTTAATTAATGTAATGGTCTATGATTTGTTATTTTGTGATGTATTATGCTGAAATTGTGATTACTTGAACTTGAGAATATTAATTGTTAAATATATATATATATATGAGTGTGTGTGTGTTTGAGCGAATTTTTTTGACTAAAATGTACGTACAATGAACTGGTCTTGAGAAATATATGGTGATATGTGGGTTATGACATATCATTGTGGGTTTCCTTTTTAGATAGATCTCCCATATAAATATGAAATTTTTTCATATAAAATTATTAGGTTATAATATTAACTAAACTTTCATAGGTTTTATATTCATTAATTATCTATTACATATGGTTCTTCCTAGAATATTTCTAATTGGAATACAAGGAAAAGTATGAACGAATGATCATAAAATATAGGATTCCCCTATTCCACCACTAGATATACAAGAGAATGAAATTGAGTATACTTGTATTCGCTCTCAAATGTTTTAGGAAGTGGAACCACTTCGTCCTGGAGACTTCTTCATGATGACTTTTTAAGGTTGAGGATTTTTCAAGACAATATTCAATAATGTTCAAGAGTTCTAGCTTCATCATTTATCATCCCTCCTGGGTTCTGTAGGGCCATAGGTTGTTGAGGATTAAATTTAAATCATTTAAGGGATATTTGATATATAAAGACTCTAGAATACAGATGGGTAATGATGAATGCCTTTATGCTTAAGAGTCCTACTAGAAGATAGTGGGGTGTTATGAAATATTCTTGTCGGGGTGAGAATAAGTTATTTTACATTCCATGTATAGAAATTGAGTAAGTGTTTTGGTAATATATTGTGAGACCCTATTGAGAGTATCATGGGCATACATGTATAGAATAGATTTTTTGACTTATGGTTCCTTATTATAACACATATAAAAACTTTGGAGTGAGATCAGGCTTTTGATTATTACTTTTAATTACAGAGACCTAGTGATAAATAATGGTCTTGAATCATCCTAAAAGTCGGTGAGTTTTGAGATGCATGAGTGGACGTAAGGTAGTAGCTTGTAAATTAGTTGAGTGGTGAAATAATCATGAAATTTTTTTAGGTAGTTTCATTGAGAAAATAATGATGGTCCTTTGTGTGACTATTGGCTAGTTACTTTATAAACATCCTTGGGAGTGGGAATAGTCCTTCTAAAAAATTAGATAGTATTTACATGATCTTTTCCTCCTATGGTGGAACTATATTTGGGTATTTTTATAAAATATTTATCATGGTTTCATCTTGATATAGGTATTTAATTGGAGACTAAACTCATTCCTATAGAAACACCAATATCAACTCTTCCATATCTTAGGGTGTTGGTTGAGTTAAATGAACATAATGTGGATCTCAAGAATTTTGAGTTGAAGGGATTTATTAGACATAGCATATCTCCCCATGGTGCTTCAATGTTGTTTGTAAAGAAAGGGATAGTTATAATTGGTAATTTGTGGACTATAGTAAGATGAAATAGGATACTAGAAATAATATATGAACATTATTTAGGATGGATGGATTGTTTGATTAGTTTCAGAGAGCTTGGTGGATCTCCATGATTTGTAAACTATTAGACCACCTCAATCTATAAGTCATAGAGGAGGATATTCCTAATACAGAGTTCATAAGTAGATATACTTTATATGAGTATCTCTACACACTATTAGGATTGAAAAATTCACCATTGGTGTTCATGTATCTCATGAACAAGATCATTCATTCATATATTAACTTTGTGTTGTATTGTAATTTTATTATAACCTTATATATTCATGGACCTTGTAAATTCATGATAGAAACATAGCTATTGTTTTGAGTAACTTATGATCACATTAGAACTATTCCACACTCTCAAAGTTACATTTTTTATCCATGATGTATGTTTTGTTAAGCATGTCATCTCTGAGATGGGGATTTACATGGACCCATAGAAGGTAGGGATTTTAATGTCCTTGTAAAACCCTATAATTTTTTTTAATATAATAATCTTCCTTGGTTTCCAAGGATATTACATATTTTTAATATAGGACTTCTCACATTTTTAATGCACCTATTATAGGGATTAAAAGGAAGGTAGTAGAGACCAGGGAAAAAAAGGGACAAGATAGCACTGATGAGGATATTAGTGATAGCTCTAATCATGAAATTATTATGTCCTAATAATGGATATATAGTATACTATGATGCCTCAAGTTCTGTTTTAATATCTATTAAGATATAGTGGGACTATATAGCCTCCCATTGGTAACTTTAGTAGGTACTCATGATAGAAACCACTATAGGAATGACATAGAGTTAGTAGTTTTTTCTAATTCTCTGATGTTTTGGTGCCATTATATTTGTTTTGAGTGATTTCTCATATAATCACACCACATAAAATTATGTTAGATATTATCTTAGTGATATTTTATTTTCAGGAAGATCTGTTAGGTGGAGTATATTTAGAAATTTGATTATGATTTTCTTTATCATTCATAAAAATGTAATGTAGTTGTAGATTCTCTATGTAGGAGAATAGAGGCCTTCATATAAGGAATGGTAGTTGATGAGATTTTTGGGTTAATAGTTTTTGAATTCATATGATGACCAAGAGGAGATAAAATTCAATCCCTTGATTAAAAAATCAATGTTTTTTTCACCAGGAAAAGACATTTCAAGAGCTAGATTATGAATTATTAGTGATGTAGGATCTATTTGTAGGTGGTGACCTAGTTCCATGAAGGTCTATGGATAGTGATGAAAATATAATTATTCAAGGGATATTTTGTTCCTTGATTATATGAGGGAATAGCTAATGAGGGACTCTAATGCCTCTCAGTGGGTAGTGTAATCACATTTGATGATGATATATTGAGATATCAGAATGATCTTTCTAGTGGTTAGTCATGAAGAGATATATCGTAGGCTTTGTCAATCATTTGCCAACCTATATGAGGAATAAAGTGGAGTACCATAAACTTTTTGGATTACATCATCCACTTTTTGGGCATATGTGTAAGTGGGATGAGGTAATAATGGACTTCTTAATGATTTTAACCATTCCCATAAAAATTCAATATGTTATTTTGATAATATTTTATTGGATGATAATACTTTCACACTTATTTCTAATTAGAGTCACTCATTCTATCAATGAGTTATGCATGTTTTATGGCATGAAAATTTTATGAGTAAACATAGTGAATTCTTGTATCATATCTTATTGGGGCACATGACATACATAATGGTTTTCAAAAATATTGATAAAGGATTTGGGGACTTAGTTAAAACTGAATATAGAGTATGGTATAATGAATGACGGATAATGTAAGAGTATGATTTAAATCTTGGTGGATATGCTTCAGGAATGTGACCTAGACTTAGGTGGTGCATGTGATGATCATATTTCTTTAACGGGGTTCACAAAAAATAATATCTTCCATGATTCAATAGAGATGACACCTTTTTATGTTCTTTATGGTTCTATTTGTCACTCCCTGATGGGTTGGAATGAGGAGGGTAATGATGCTATTTTTAAGATGAGTATGGTGTATGTGACCTTTAAAAGTGTTAATTTTATCATGAATCATTTTTATTTCATAGTATAGTAAATGAGAATATTACAATATGAGGATATAACCTCAAGATCTCATTGTGGGTGACTGGGTATTCTTACGGGTTTCACCTCATCTAGGAAATTCTTATTTTTTGTGGGAAAATAAGTTTGTATCAAGGTTTATGGGATAGTTTTAGATCCTAAAAAATGTCAAAACAGTTTCCAGTGATTGGAAATTCTTCCATGATATTGGGGTGTTCATAACATGTTCCATGCCTTTCAATGTTAGAAGTACATGATCAGTCATATACATGTGATTGTAAATAAGTATGTTACATTTCATCCAGATGCAGCATTCATGTTATGCTCAATAAAAATTATAAATTTGAGTAATTTTTTTTAGAATATGGTGTCACTTGTTCATGTATTACAAAATCATCTGTGGAACTAGGAGGCAGAATGCGAGTGGAAGTATTATTGATGGTCTCAATGTATTGAGTTGTTTGGGAAGGGAAAACAGTATAACATATAAATTGATATTATTTATTAGAGGGGGATATTTGTAACACTCTATAATTTACAAGGTGTTGGGATAATTATTTATGGAGGTTGGAGAGGAGTTGAGAAAAATATTCAAAAACAAAGAAGCCTAGGTTAATAGAGGTTTATGAAACATCATGGAGTTCAATTAGGATTTATGAATACATTATAGATGATGATTTATGGCATGACATAATAGTATTAGAGGATTTGGTGATTTGGGGTCACTACACCATAGAGTTTTTGCTATAGCATAAAGGCATATATAGTGGAGTTTTGGTATTTTTTCCAAAATATGTATAGTTAAGACAAGGGGTGTTGGTTGTGTCATGGTGTTCCAGGGAGGGATTGGAGGAAATGGTGTAATTTTGAACATTACATCATGGTACCTTCACAGGTTTATTGGATATCTTTTTTCACCATAGTATAGATTCCGGATGTGATTTCGACTAAAAACCATTATATCCAGAGTACCCCTTTTTCATCGTAGTTCAATCTAATTTGGGACACTTTTTGGGTATCCTTATATATTTATCTATAATGCATATAATCTATTATTTCCGAAAAATTCACAATACCCCTTAAAACCTAATTTTTTCTATAATTTAATCTCAAACGATAGTTGACACATGTGCATCTTCATGAGTATATTTATCCCCCTTCCTTTTTCTTTCAACCATGTCCTTCCGATATTGATATTTTTTCTTCTATGAGGTAAGATTCATATTTTCTTACCTAAACCTCCTTCCTATTCTATAATTAAACATATATGTAAGAGAGTTTAGATATATCTATATATACTATTTTGATCTAGTGAAGGGATCTTGGTTTGTTGAAAGATCTCCCTTATATCTACTCATTTGGAAGTCTTTTCATTCATAAACAAAAGTCAACTTTTGATGGAGGTTATTGTTCCATAAGTATATATATTATCATGTAACATCATCATATACTTCTTGAATATTATTATAGATCCACTCTTGTGAAAGATTAGGATAAATTCAAGGGACCCATAGTATGTTGGTTTCATATGGTTAGAGAAAGTGAATGACTTGGGTATTGGCACTTGACAATCTAGGTGTATAGAATCAACTTGATGTGGGAAGTTATTTACCATCTCGATCCATTATAAAATGTTTCTAACTTTTTAATGGCCACATGTGTGTGTGTGGTCTATGTGACCCATGCCTATGATTGATCAAATTTTCATGTTTATCGCATTGATACCATGCTTGATTAAGATCACATGTGTTTGTGCGGCTACTGAGACACAAGATTAATATGTTATGTTTGTTTCTATAAATACTTTTCCATATTTCTTGTGAATGTATAGATTTTGGAGGATTTTATTCTCATATAATGTGATAGGTGAAATGTCATGGCTTTATTATCCCTCAGAGGAGGAGCATGCGTGACATGTAACGATGATGATAATAGATCGAGATACAAGACAATGGTGTGATGGCCTTACATCCTAACTCGAGATAGTTGATGTAATTCCCCGACCCCAGAAGCCTGAAGCCAATGAATTATTTTAATACATTGGTATAATTATAAGGAATCAATTTCTGAAGGACTGATCAGTTTAGTAGTCGTGGAAAATAGATTACATAAATGAACATTACATTCTAATTTCAAACATAAAATATAGAACATATAATCCTTGGATAATTCCATTAATTCTTTAGATTAACCCAACATACCTATCATAATAAACTTCTTAGAATCCTAGGAAAATAAATCATAAGAAAGGGGTGAGCTCAGATGCTCGCTAATGGTAATGAATTTAGAAGAAGCAACAAACTCTTAAGGAAATATTTATAACAAAAACAACTGCCTTTTAAACATAAAATTGAACATAAAATAGAAAAAATAAATCAAAAATTACCATATAAACATGGACATGGATATTCTACTAATTGAATAGTCACATGTAATAATTAATTTCATAATGATGGAATGTATAATGTCTTACATAATAACTACTGCATCAATGCCTTGTGCCAAACCCATTCACAAATATTTTTTCAAGTCCTTGTGCCAAGACACTAGTTTGTATCATAAGACCTAATGATTCATAGACGGGCTATAATGGGCCCCTCCAATCACTTACTAAGTCCAATGAATTCCTCATATGAAAAGGGGTGAAACATAACATAAAAATTTGTCTTAAAACTACCATAAAAAATGTTAATACATTAATCATAAACCATGAATGGTATAAAAATAGCACATCCATGGTCAAACATTTCATAACTCATTAAATAAAATATGGATGATTAAATTATAATAAATTACCCTCAATCAAGAATAATTTCTCGTAAAGGACGTTGACTTAGTTGAAAATGATCAGTAATACTCTTTGAATGAAATATATCTTTTTTGTGAAATCATTCAAAAGTCATACAATTTATAAAGGAAGTAATTTAAAAAAAATTTGAATCAAAGTGTTCCATACAACTTTTAAACTTTTGAAAGGAATTAATATATTTGAAAAATAATTTCCAAATAAATAAATCCTTAAAATCATTTTCAAAACATGGACATTAATTAAAAATATTTATAAAAATAAATCATTAAAACATTTAAAATGATTCTCTTTCAAAAGAGTAACTTCCAAAAAACCATAAAATATTCCTTTTGAAAATATTTTTTTGAAACATGGACATTGATGACAAATATTTCACAATAAATACTTACATATAAACTATATCGGATAATAATGAGATTGAGGAATTAACCCTTACCTCGTTATTCCTTTAGTCTAGGGTACATTAACCTCCTATATAATGACCATATTATGTTTTTAAATTATAACATAATCATATTAATCTTTATGATATCATACATGATTAATTTATGTCTTTATAATATCCATTTAATAATAATTTCCATGTTAAAGTAACATTTCAGGTAATAATATCTTTCTTTATTGTATTTGTTTTAACTTGTTATTTTTTATTGTATCACATAGATCATTATTTTCATACATAAAAAATATAAAACAAGATTTATATATCATATATATTAATAATTTAAATATGTATAACATATAGATATATTAAATGGAATCACCATTCATGGGGTGGTAGTCTGTGCGTAGGGATGAACGTTGTTTCCATTTTCTTACAATATAGTATAGAAGTAAGTAAAGGAAATATATTTAAATAAATATATATATATTATTCAAGTAGAATTATTTTTTCATATAACTCATACTTAATCAAGATATATATATATTACTAAATATTCAGGAATGGAGATCGTTAAAAATGAATCTCATCACATCGTGGAGATGGTAAGACGTACATATGCACGAGTGACAATATCATTATACTGATGGGGAAATCATATGTAATTGGATTTTATATTATATATAAATATTCATTAACATGTTATATTAATTATTGAAATAAATTATACTCATTATTATACCCATACAAATAATTAAGTGTTGAATAAAAAACTACACCACGGTGTGGAGATGGTAAGTTGTACGTACGCACGTATGGTGACTTTTTCATTCATAAGATATATAGAATAATAAATATGGTTGTACAATATTTATATTAACATATCATTATGTATAAGGTACTAGATTTATTATTTTATTATGGAAACAATAAAGAAACAATAAGTCGAAGATAAAAATAACTTTGAAATATGTGATGAAATAATTAACACTTCTTTGGGTCATTCATTTTGATTTGAACAAAAGGGCTCCTTAGGTTGTATTTATGATCAATGTAAAGCCTATTGGATGATGTTAGGGTTTTGGGGAGTATATTTGAGTAGTAATTGTCTGATAAAAGTGGTTTTGGATGCATGAATTTAAGACAAGTGGGAGTACACTTTTATAAGAGATGTGAGGGGCACATTAGGAAAATATTGAAATATTAAATTATTTTAAATTAATTTCAGTTTCTAATATCTTAAAAAGTATATATTTCGAAGATAAAGGAGGTATGGGTAGAAATAATCTCAAAAAATATGTTTTATACATTTTTAGGTCACCGTATTAACCTTATCTCTTAGATTTAACTCATAGTTAAATAGTTTAACTTTTACCATGTCTTCATGTATTTTTATAATACGTTCTTAATGTAGTTACTATAAAATTCCAAGAGAACCTCAAGTGGTTAATTAATGACATATATAACATTATATATGTCCTTGGGATGAATAATAATATTTTAGTAATATTATACCATTTAACAAAATATTATTGCTTTTCAAACTCATTTACGTCAATTTTGACACTGTGTAGTATTTGGTTTTTGTGAAATTCATAACAACTTAATTAATTTGACAAAAAATTAAATTAAATAAACCATAACATGTTTTATTCACCTTGAAATTTTTTTTATGGAATCAAAAGTTTCAATTTACAGTTATCTTAATATTTATAATATAAATTATTTTAATCATTCATTAATAAGGTAATTACTATATCATCATTGTGTCATAAATAAATTTAATTATTCAGTGTCTAAAAATTATAAATAAAATATAATTATGTATTAAATATTTATAGAGTTCTAATTACTATTTATAGACCTAGATATCAGTTACATAACCCTCTATTAAAATTGATTTCGTAAAATATATATGTTTATGTTATAATTATCATTACTTTAAATTAATTTGGATAACATGTCATTATCCCACCCATGTGGTCCCCAAATGACAAAAATTCGGCCTAATGATTGTCATGGTTGAATATATTTCATGTAATAGGATTAATACACGTGTTATGATTATTTTATATTATTATTATAGTATTTTGGTTTCCCATATTTACCAGATTTACCCTTTAACCTTGGTAAATAAAAATGATTACTGAAGTTACTATTTATAATGTCTAAAAATAAAAGGTTCTTATTTACACAATTTGGACCTTCTGACTCCAAATATGGAATCCATTTTTGAAAATTCATAACACCAAATATTTATGAACAAATTTAAAATTAATTCCCATTTTCAAATCCCAAAGAAGGGTATTTAAGAAGTAAAAACCATCAAAATATTGACATCTGTTTATATCCAATTTAAATTCAAAATTACATTCAATGACCTACATTATATTAAATGATAAAAATAAAATATAATTATAATTTAAAACTACTCAAATGTATAAATTTACATTTAATTTATTTCAATTTAAAATGTTTTTTGAATTAAAATTTAGTATTTTATACTATTCATCAAAATGTGAAGGTTTTATGAAAAGTACAAAAATTTTATCCAAACTAAATTTTTATGACCTGATTATAAAGAAGAATTTCATTTAATTTAATTTAATATATAAAAGTGTTAAATATTGGATTTAAAAAGGGTTCTCTATTAAATGGAGAAAGAACATCATTTTTTTAAAAATACTTCTTTTATCTGAAAGTGTAAAATTGTCCTTATATTATGTCTAAGAAACAAATAAGAAGAATGTTCAAATTATATAGGATATATATAAAATCCAAAAATGCAGTTAATACTGTTCATAGAATTTTTTTAAAGGGATAATTTGATAGGTTGTGGTACACATGAACTCAGTGTTGCGTACATCGCACAGTATTAAATTAGTTAAAAAGGAAGTTTATCATAGAAGCTTGGGGTATTAAATAATACCCTCCTTTAATAAATTTCCCTATCGCAACTTAAATTTTGGATTGAAAACTATGTGTTTGAAATTTCAGAATATTGTAGTTGAATTCCCTCATCGAAAAATGGATTAATGAGGCCTCTTTTTTAAAATAATGAAAGGTATGTATGAAGTTTACCAGAAACAACACATACTAGGGTTCCATATAAGAGAACATGGATATAGAAGTGAAAAATAACCATCATGTTCTAATGGAGAGTGATAGAGAATATCATTAGGAGAAAGTTAACAATAAGTAAGCTATAAATTTGAGATTATCTAAGGGACCATTTGATTCATCAAAAAACAAACTACTAGGAAATTTTTTTTGGTTTTATGATCCTTTACATAGTGATGTATAATAAATTTAATTCATAGACTATGAACACAATGAAGCATAATTAAGTTACATGTATTGTTTCATCTTTTATCTAATTCCTACCAGAAACTCATCTTTCTCTTCAAAAGGTAAAACTCAAAAAAAATTCTATTTATCTCAATCGTCTAAGGTTCCAAACCTAAACATATACCATTTAAATAAAGATAATTGTTTTATAATGACCATGGAATTCCTGTAGGCTACTGGTTGGTGAAAAATCCTTGTTGTACTTCGTTTGTGGGTTTGATTCCTGTAGCTTTTTTTGACGTGATGGGTTATCGCCCGACCTGCAGGTTGTCCATTTTCTAAAACTATAGTATTATAAAACTCCAAAAATAATCATAAACCACACTATACAATGTTGAACTTATTCCATCCCAACCATTATAGTTATTAAAAATACTTCCGTCCCGACACGTTCTAAAAGGTCTCTAAATTTCCAAATTCAATTGTAACATCAGATTCCCCTTACAAAGTAATGATTCTCTTATTGTCAAATAATTAATATATTATTAACTTAATCATATTAAAGCCATAGTGAAAACAAAAATTAATAAATTAAAATCCTTATATATATCAAATTATACATATGAAAAGAATATAATTCTTAAATCCAAAAACAAAAATACATTAATTACTCTACTTCGACAGTAGTAACAACATAGTCTTGACCTTGATCCATTTTCGTTTTCTGAGCTATATTTCCTTGACGCTTTGGAAAATCATTTTAATAATGTCATATATCTTTAAAATTATAACATTATCTGACTTATTTCATTCCCATAAATTCACTAGACTAGTGACATTTTTTCCACATTTTTAACAAAATCCTATTCCTTTTAGGAAAGTACTAGGGTGTTTCTTCCCAAAATTATCACATAAGGTAAAATACTTCTTTCCCTTTTTCTATTTATCTGTCTCTTTATCCACCATTCTCTTCTTATCTTGATTTACTTTAATCTCATACAACTTAGTGGATTCCTTTTATTTCTTGATATCACGCGAGATTGTATCTTCCTACGATGAGAAAGTTTGTGAGACCAATGCCCATCGGAGGAAAGTCTTTTAACCATCAACGAATCAATCAATATTACTTCTTGTGTTACATATGTAGTCTATATCATGCCTTGCTAACCATGTGAAGTTAGCCTCATACATTGAAACATTCTCATCCTACTTTTTCCTCACGCAGAAAAATTTTCTTTCCATATTAGATCATTGTTCATGAGGAATGCATTTATCTATAAAAAGTTCATTAAAATCCCTCCATCCAATATTTCCCACTTCTTCATAATACTTTTTTTTGAATTAATTACCACCATTTATCTGCATCTCCTTAGAGACAACAAACTGTTGTGACAACCTTTTTCCTTTCATTACTTCCTAATGAAAGAGAAAATTTCTCTAAGGCACTTATCCACTGCTCAGGTACAAAAGGATTTTCAGTCTCATTGAATGTTGGAGGATGTTTTCTCATAAAGATTTATAACATTGATCCTCCATATTGGTGACCAGGATTCTCAATTCTGGTAAGGTTATTATTCATAACATGA
Source organism: Viscum album (assembly GCA_963277665.1). Taxonomy (NCBI): domain Eukaryota; kingdom Viridiplantae; phylum Streptophyta; class Magnoliopsida; order Santalales; family Viscaceae; genus Viscum; species Viscum album. The sequence continues at coordinate 2,097,176,727 of OY728132.1, read as the reverse complement.
GTTAGCTATCCCCACACAGCTATAAGTTGTTCACTATCAGCTGTCTCAGTGACTCCACTATCATTATCTTGTATAGGAGGAAAATCCCTAAATGGATTACGTGTGTTGATGTGATTTAAATTTATTCCACTATTCATCATTTCTAAAAAAATTCAAACAATATATTAGGTTGTGAATCATAATGCATAATTCAAAACTAGTAAAGTACTTAACATATATTGAAAATTTTATGCATATCTAATCCATAATCATAAATATGGTTTCTTTGAGTACATATATAATCATAAATAATTCATAATGTTTTATAAATAAATTATGAATCATCCTAATCATATCCCTCGAGAGTGTCAAACTTGGTGCACAGTAAGGCTCGTTGTCATGTATCAGGTTACCCCGAGTCAAGATCAGAAAACCTTGTCTGATTTTTCACCCCTAAGTACATCTATACCAGAACTACATCCACTTTTAGTATCTAGACAATGATTTATTTCCTAATAATACTAACATAATCTATTTTTTAAAATACTATGATTCCCTTCAATACATATCATAAAATCTATCTTATGGTTAAGATCCCTAATCTAAGTTTTCTAAATCTATTTTCAAGGTCGTTGTTAAACTTCCTATGATACCGACTGTAATTCCCCGACCCCGGAATCCTGGATGTGGTGCATTATTTTAATACATTGGAATGACTAAAAGGAATAAAGTCATGAAAGACCGACCAGTTTATCAGTCTTGGAAAATATATTACATAAATGAACATTACATTACAATTTATAACATAAAATACAGTAAAGATAATCCTTTGAGAACTCCATTATTCCTCTAGTTTAACCCTTTATATAAATCACAATACACTTCTTAGCATCCAAGGAAAACAAAACATAAGAAATGGGTGAGAATAGATGCTTCGTAAGGTTAAATAATTCAATGGAAGCTATAAACTTTTAAATAAATATATATAATTAAAACAACAGTCTTTTAAAGATAAATTTGAACAAACAATATAAATAGAATTAAAAATTACCATAAAAACATTGACATGGATATTATACTAATCAAATAGTAACATGTAATAACTAATTTCATAACAAGGGATTGCATAATGTTTGATATAATAACTAATATGTCAAGGCCTTCTGCCAAGGCCATTCAAAAATATTCTGTCAAGGCATTATGCAAGAAACTAATTTGTCTCATGATACCTACAGATTCATTGAGGGGATATAGAGGGACCCACCTGTCACTAACTATGTCCAATGAATTCATCATATGAAAAGGGGTGAAACATAACATAAAAATTCGTATTAAAACTCATGTACGAAATGTTAATACTTTAATCATAAAACATGAATGGTATAAAAATAGCACATCCATAGTAAAACATATCATAACTCACTCAATACAACATGGAAGATTTTATTATAATAAATCTATCTCAATCAAGAATCATATCCCATAAATTATGTTGACTTAGTTCAAAATGATTAGTAAAACTATTGGAAAAATATATCTCTTTTACGTAAAATAGTTTAAAAGTCACACAATTTTTAAAGGAATAAATTTAAAATAGATATTTTAAGAAAAGTGTCATATGCCACATTGAAACTTTTTAATGAAATTAAAATTTTAAAACAATCATTTCAATATAAATAAATCCTTAAAATCGTTTTGAAATCATGGAAATTAATTAAAAATAATTAGAAAATTAAATAATTAAAACATTTAAAATGACGATATTTATAAAGAGTACCTTCCATGAAACATTAAAATATTACTTTTGAAAACATTTATATTAAACATGGACATGGATGATAAATATTTCATAGTAAATACTTACACATAAATAATCTCAGATAATAATGTGATTAAGGAATTAACCCTTACTTTTTACCTTCCTTTAATTGAGGGTATGTTTAACCTCCTATATAATGACCATAGTATGTTATTAAATTATAAAAGAACCATATTATTATTTATTATATCATACATGATTAATTTATGACTTTATACTACTCAATTAATTATAAATTCCATGTTAAAGTAATATTTTGGGTAGTAATTGCATTCTTTATCGTATGTGTTTTAACTTGTTATTATTCAATGTATCACATAGATCATGATTTACATACATCCAAAATATAAAACATGATTTATATATCATATATATTTAGAATATAAATATTTATAATAGATAGATATATTAAATGGAAACACCATTTATATATACGGTAGTCCGTACGTACGCATGAACGGTGTTTCCTTTTTCTTATGGTATAGTATGGAAGTAAGTAAACAACATATATTTAACTACATAAATATATTTTATTATAGTATAATTATTATTTCATATATCTCATACTTAATCAATATATATATATATATATTCATGAATTGTGATCATTAAAGATGAATCTCATCGCGTCGTGGATACTGTAAGCCGTATGTATTCATGAGCGACAATATCATTTTATTAATGGTGAAATACTATGTAATTAGATGGTATATTATATATTAAGAATAATTAAAATGTTATATTTATTATTTTCATCAATTATACTCATTATTATACCCATCCAAATATTTAAGTGTTGAATAACAAATAACACTACGACGTGGAGACGGTAAGCCATATGTACGCATGTATAGTTATAATGGCATTCATAGGATAGATATAATAATGAATATGGTTGTACCCTATTCATTATAAAATCATAGTACGTATAAAGTACTAGATTTATTATTTTAGTATGGAAACAAAAAATAAAGAGGATGTAGAAGAAAAAAATAACTTTGAAAGAGGTGATGAAATAATTACCTTTTCTTTTGGTGATTACTTTTCTTTTGGACAAAATAGAACCTTAGGTTGGATTTATGATCAAGATAATGCATCTATGATGAATTTAGGGTTGTGTGGAGGAGATTTTAGAAGGTTTTGGATGAGAAAAATGGCATTGGGGTGTGAATTTAAGAGAAGGGGAAGTACCCCTTTATTAGAGTGGTGAGGGTCACTTTAGAAGAACATCAAATATTAATTTATTATAAAATTTGTATCTGTTTATAATAGATGAAAATAGATTTATTTCGAGTATAAGTTTGTTATGGGTCTAAATCTTCGCAACCAATATGTTTTAGACATGTTTAGGTCACCAAATTAACCTTATCCTTTTTGTTTAACTCTTATTGAAATAGTTTAACTTTTACAATGTCTTCTTGTATTTTTAAAGTATATAGTTAATATAGTTACTATAAAATTCTAAGCGAACCTCAAGTTCTTCATTAATTAAATATATAAAATTATATAATTCCTTTGTCAAAATATTATATTTTTATGAAAATTATAACATTTTAAAAATAGTATTTGTTTTAAAACTCATTTATGTCAATTTTGACACTATTTAGTATTTGGTTTTTGTGAAATTCAAAAAAACATGATTACTTCCATCAAAATAAATTGAATCAACAATAAAATTTCATATTCACCTAGAAAATTCATGGATTGAATCAAAAGTTTCAATTTACATATATTTTAATATTTATAATATCTACTATTTTAATCTTTCATTAATAAGGTAATTACCGCATCGTCATTGTGTCATAAATAAATTTAAATATTTAATGTCTAAAAATTATAAATAAAATACCATACTGTGGGAAATAATTTTTTCTTTATAATTAATATTTATATACATAAATATTAGTAATATAATTTTATACTAAAATCGATTTTGTAAAAGATATATGTTTATGTCATAATTATCATAACTTTAAATTAATTTTAATAACATGTCATTATCACATACTAGAGGTCCCCAAATGCCAAAATATTTTCCTAAGGATACTCATGTTATAATATATCTCATACAATAAAATTATGACATGTGTTAGGGTACTCTTATATTATTATAATATTATTTTTGTTAAACTTATTTCCAGACTTACCCTTTAACCATTGTAAATAAAAATAATTACTAAAGATACTATTCATAATGCCCAAAGATAAAAGGTATAAATTTACAACATTTGGACCTTGTGATTCCAAATATAGAATCTATTTTTACAAATTCAAAACACCGAAGTTTCAGTAATTAATTTAAAAATAATTCTCATTGTCAAAACTAAAAAACCGGTTTTTAAGAATTAAAAACTATCCAAAGATTGACATGTGTTTATGTCCATTTTAAATTTGAAATTACATTCAATGACCTACATTATATTAGATGATAAAAAATATAATCTAATTATTCATTAAAACTATTCAAATTTATAATCTAACACTATAAATTATTTTGATTAAAAAAGTTGGTTGGAATTAAAATTTTGTATTTTTCGCTATTCATCAAAAAGTGAATGTCATCAGAAAAGTTCCAAAATTTTATCAAAACTAAATTTTTGTGTCACACTTCTAAATAAGAATTTAATTTCATTAAATTTAATACATTAAAGTATCAAATATTATATTTAAAAAGGGTTTTCTAATGAAAGGTGTAAAATCTGCATTTTTTAAAAAATTATTCTTTTATATAAAAAATTGAATTTGTCGTTATATTACGTCTAAGAAACACAAAAGGTGAATGTTAAAATTATATGGGATATATATATATAATTTAAAATGTGTAGAATACTATTAATAGGATATTTTTATATGTCTATCTTGATAGGTTGTGGTGTGATTGAACTCGGAATTGTGTACATCACATGCTATTGAATTATTTAAAAAGGAAGCATACCAATGAAGCTTGTGGTGTTATAGTTGAGGGAGATGTTGGAATTATATCCCGACTCAAGGTAGAGATTGGTTACCATGGCCCAGTGTCTTAACCGTTGACTGAGGCAAGAAATAAAGGCATTGTTTCCTAACTCATGATTAAGAGCACGATCGATGGTTTAGTGGCCTGACCAGAGACTCATGATAGAGATAAGGATCGATATCCTTGTATTACAACCTGATATTTTTCAACCTTTTGGATGTGCATATATATATATGGTGGCCTTGTGTATATAACATGATCATTAATTCCATTATGTCATTCCCTTGGTAATGGACCCATTACAAGTACAGTGGAGGATCATGGTGGCTTGGTTAGTGCATGACACTCGACATATAACTTATTTATTATTGATTTCACATTTACATTATTTCATGCCATTCACCACATATTTATATGAACTTGTGTTAATGATGCATTGGTATTTTCCTACTAGATTAATACTCACACATTTCTTGGACAACTCGATGTCTCGTCCAACTTCATGATTAAAGATCATATCAGGATGAAGGAGTGAGCAATAGGGATCTCAAGAGACAAATCATGGGATTTGAATGTACTGTCAATAAAAATATGGAGTTATTTCAAAATTTTCTCATTTACCTACTAATTTTTTTATACTCAGGCTGAATTTTCGCTTTAGTGACCCTTGATTTATTACTTTTCCAGACATGAGATACCTACCATTCATATATTATAGAATTGTAATTATCTACTTCCATTGTTCCCTTTTAGGTGATTTTTATTTAATTGATATGTTTTTATATTCAACCTTTGATATTGAGGGTGTAGTCTCCCCATTAATGATGTTAATACCCTCTCTACTGGTCTCCAACCTTTTGTGAACTGCGAGGTGTACATGAGGTCATGTGGCATTCTGACCTAGACTAGGTGATTCAAGTCAGTTTTTTACATTTATTTTTATTATAAATTGCATTTTTATAGAAATAATGATATATTTTAACAAAATATTATATCTATAATTTGTACTAATATCATTATTATTGATTATATTTCTTATAAAAATTAAATATTTAACTCAATACATGCACACACATATACACACACGTGTGTTTTGTAATACATATATAAAAATATATATTTATAATTCTATAAAATAAATTTAAATAATAGATATATATAAATATATGATTTATTTTTACATTTTGTAGATAGATAGAGATATATCAAATATTTCACTAATAATTTACTAAAGAATTATAAAACTACAACAATTTATATTTTACAAAACAATAATAAATTTATGTGTGTCTAATTTTATTAATAATATTATAATTATTATTACTAATACTAATACTAAAATGAATTTTTATGTTATTATTTTTTAAAAATGTCAAACTTTGATCACATTTTTAAAAATTAAATTTTTATTTATAATTAAAATAAAAAATAACTTTTAATTATAAACATGATATGCAGTTTTAGATGGTATCGATTTGTAGGTGTATTGATTCACAGAAAACAATTGATTAATATAAGAACGTGGTTGTTAATTTATTAAAATTTTCATTACAAAATATTTCAAATGAAGTGTTATTTTTACTGACTATTCATGAACTTTATAGATCCTAAAAAAATGTTCTTTTAATTTTTAACTATTTATATATAAATTACAGTCTCTAAATCTAGTATTATTAAATAGAATTAGAATTCAATATTTCAAGATGATGGATATTTTTCATATGATTATTAAAATAAAATATAGGAAATGATTCATTATATTGAAATATAAACCATTGAAGGAAAATAGATGATTAAGAAGCTATATAGTGATTCTGAAAATCATTCTATCCATTTTTTTTCAAAATTATAGTTTTATATATTGTGTTGAAATTGGATAATATAAATATAAGGAATGGAGGTAGAAACTACAGTTTCAAAAAAAAATCTAATCACCTTTAAGATATATTCTAGAAGTTAATGGTTTATAGGATCTAAATTAGGAGGAATCTCTTTTATTTATAATTGGATTAGGCTATAATGATATACATACATACCTCAATGTCTATGTGTTCCATAAAATGGAATATAAATGTCTTTTATATTGTCTTAAATGTTTTACATCATGCTATAAAATGAACTAATGATCTCATATTATTTCATAACTTATTCCAAGTAACACAACTCCTACAATGTAAAATTTAAATCATCACATAATTATTTTTTCTAAGTATAAAATCCCCGAACCTGCACTCCTAGATTCAATAATATAACCAAAAATATTACTTTTCTGAATTTTATTCCTATAATTGTGTCCCAATTGTTTTCCATCCAAACCTTACGACAAATAATGTATATGTTTAATAACTTATAAATATGAGTGCTGTTACAAATTATAGTTTTGTAGAGTTAATACAAACACCTTAATAAACAATTCACAAGACTTTATGTTCAAATTTCTCCCACCTAACCAAGCTTTTATTTTTCAAAATAAGACTTTATTATCATCTATATGAAATCCCATATAGAGATAATTCATTAAACCTATTATTTTATAACCTATATAAAATTAAATATAATAATGGCGAGTTAAAATGATCAATAAGAGAAAATATAAGCATTGAAAAATTAAAGCCATCAGTTTGAAAAAGTGGATCATAAGGGAATGATTAAATTATCAAAGTGAATGAGTATAATTAATGAATATTCGTAACCATAAATATCTGGATCATAAAACAAAAAAACATTAAATAATTTTTTAAAATGTAAAGATTCATAAGAACCAATAATTATGGGCCATGTGACATCAATTTTTATCAAATGAATCATTATATACCCAAAAAAATAATAAATAAAACACATTGGTGTCTTGGAAAATCATCTCATAAAACCCTTAAAGAACCCCTAAAAATTGGAATAAACATAAAATGAACTTCCAATATAATTATCTATCGAACATAATGATTGTGAAATAATTTTGGTCACTCTATGGGAACACCCATCATTTAATCTATAACAGACTCACCCCACACTATTTGGGTTCTCCCATCGTATATAATGTCTAATAACTGAATAATGAATAAAGAGAATATAGAATTAATTTCATCAAAAAACATTGAAACAACCATTATTGTTTTCATAAAATTATTAATCCTGGAAAGGAATTGGGTACCATGAAAATCTCTTTGAAACATGATTAACCCATAAAAAATATGTGGGTCCCATAACAAATTTGATCAAATGATATTAAAATATATAAGAGAAACATGTTCAATAAAAATCTATTTGAAACATGATTAATCAAAGGAAGATAAATTGGTTCTATTATAATATCATTAAACCATAATTTATAAATGTAAAGGAAATGGGTTTCATAATAATCCCTTTGAAACTTGACTAACCTGTGGAAGAGAACTGGGTTTCATAATAATATTTTTTTAACAACTTTTATCCATCCCTAAAATGAATGAGGATTGTATCAATACGAAATATCCCAAGTAAAATATAATAAATTTTTTTTTGATGTTTATGAATGGAAGGTCATGAAATGATCATTAAAAATATTCTTGAGGAAAAAATCATTTCTTTTTTAACATCACCTTTTAAAACAGAAATATTTTTAAAAAAATTATTTAAAAATAAGGTTTTAAAATTATTAATATTCAAAAAATTAATAGAAATATTACTTTAAAAATAACCCTGTAAAATTGCAAAGGAAGGTCTAAAAAAATTGGCCATGTCACCGTGAAGTTCCACACATGTCATAAAAACAATTCTTATAGATGGTAAAATGGTTAGAAAAGTTCCTTTTTCAGAATCAGATAAGAATATTCTTTTGAAATTTTTTCTAAAAAGAAATTATGGTTAAAAATTCATTAATAAACAATTTTTAAAATTATAAAAACATTTTTGAGAAACATTTTTAAAAGTCCTATTTTATGAAAGAAAACAAATTTCCGACCAAAGAGAGAAATGAAATCGAATTTTCTTAAAAAATCAATATCATATATATTAATTACCAATGAACGTAATTATGGTGAAATTACTTCAAAATATAATGAATAAACTGAATATATGATAATTAATGATAATTATAAAATATAAACATTGGATGCTCAGTCAAACACAATCTCGATAAATGATGAGATTGTAATAAAATACTCTTACAACTTTTGTAACCTTCAATCATAATCCTCATGAAATAATGCAATTAAATGAAACTTATAATACCATAAAAATAAAGAGATTAATAATATAATATTTAAGAGGATAATTATCTAAACCTCATAAATGATGATAGGTTTATAACATAACAAACTTCTCAAAGAAGGAAAACAGAGAAAAAATTACTTTACCGCTTAAGTAACATTGAAAATGGAATCCCTGTGAAAGATAGATCATAAAATGGGAATTTAAATAAATAAAAAAATTAATTATAATAATCATAAAATACATTAAACAGAATTATATAAACCGAACAACAAAAATAAATGGTGAATATCGTATATATCACACAGAAATAAAAGTGGGACGAGAAAACCCTTTACATAGAGTCTGACTTGTCTCGTGTGTCTTTATCTTAATGAATAATGAACATATATTACATATTTAATTTTTCATACAATTTTAAAAGTTTATTATTTCTTTTTTATTTCACGTATTAACATTTTATATACAATTACTTTATAAATTAAAATTATGTAATTTGTTTTAACTATATTCGAGATATGTGTCAAAATTGAATTAGGTGGGTTTACTATTTTAAAATATGAAATCATTTACAAAAATATATAATAATAATAAAACAATAATTAACATATTTTTACATAAATTATACTTTAAAATCCAATCATGTAATATATTTATGAAAAATGAACTAACATTTCAATCATTGAGATAGTAGGTTTTATGTATGTGTAAGTAACATTTCCATTTTTCCATAATCATTATGGAAAGAAGGTTAAGTAAAATTTATCTTCATGGAATGATCATAATATCCTAAATAAAATATTATTTAATTATATATATTTATATATTTCTTTCTTTGTGTTGGTAGAAAAAGAAGTCACGTCACCTCGAGGAGAAGGTAGTCCACACCACCCTGAAAGGCATTATCTTTTTTATTAGTGAGTTGTAAGGTAATGTGAAGATAAAATATTATATTTATTTAATTATATTTATTTCATAAATATCATGAATATTTCCTCTATATCACATATAATTATTAACTTTAACCATATTACCATCCATCTACCACGTTAGTGAAAAATGAATCATTTCGCTATGTGAGGCGGTAGTCCACTATACATATGAGTGACGTTATCATATCCTTTATGTTATTGAATGTAAAATCTTATATATGATAAAATAAATAAATAAGTAAATTTTTTTAAAAATTTATTATTCTAAATTTATATATGTCATCATTACCAATTATCTATGGTGGTAATGTAAAAATTAATGACATTATTTTTTGGTGCGGTAGTCGGTCGTACACATGAATGATGATTTATTAACCCTTTTGATGGAAGTGTGTAAGGTTTTAGGTCTTAAATTTAATATAAAAACATATATATATATATATAATTATGTTATTATATCACTAAGGTATAATGATTATTTTATAAGGATAAGAAGGAAATAATATAAAAATTCTTGTTGATGAATTTTACCTCTTCTTATGGTAACTCATTTTGGTTTAGAGAAAAGGTCTTCCTTGGTTGTACTTATTCCCAAATTGAGGATTCAATAATAAGATTAGGGAAGTTTATAATTTATTTTTTTTTATGTCTAGGTAATAAAAATGGATTTATAAGTTTGAATAACAGACAAGATCATGCAGACTTTTATAAGTGGGGCCACTGGTACAATTGTAATTTTTTTGGAAGAGTTATTTCAACAAACATTATTATCTTGTCATGTGGCCCCAAATAAGGGTATATTATTTATAATATAATTTATAAGGCCTTAATATGAAAATAAAGTTGGTTTTTCACTTGTTTAAGGTTATTTTTGAACCTCTTGTTTTGATTTTATATACTAAGTAAACTAGTTTTTACATTAATCGTGGTAATAAATTTTACTTTTTTTCATGAATCACTTTGGTAAAAAAATAAATTTTACATAATTAGATAACATAAATTTTGATTATTCCAAATACAGAATAAATTTTTACAAATTTATTTCATGTAATTGGTTATTTTTAAAATAATATTTATCCCTTGGATGTGATGAGAATGTCATTTTTTAGAGGATAATTTTAAAAAAAATTGATTCAATATTAACATTATTACATTGAAAGACGATTTTATGAAACTAAATTAATATTTAATTATTTATAATATAATAATTTAATCATAAAATTTTCCATTATGTATTATTTTACTTAATTAAAAAGGAGAAAATTTATTCACTTGAAAATTGTTCTTATAAAACACCGTTTTTTACCCAAAAAACCAAACTTATAATAAAATCCAATTTATAGTTTATTAAAAACAATTAATTTAATTAAATATAAATAAATAATAATTGATTTACATGAAAAAATTTTAAAATAGATGGAATATTTTAATTACTTACTAAATTTAAAAGAAAATGATTTTTACAAAAAAAATATATTCAATACTATTCTCTGAAAAATCAATATATTTCAAAAAAACCCCAAAATTTCATGCAAAGTAAATTTCGATATAACATTTTAAAAATAAAAATAACTTAATAAAATAAATTTTATAAAACTTTCAAAGAAAATTTAAGGAGAAGTGCTCCCTAAAAATGAGACAAAACTTGTTTTTGAGAAAAATACAGTTTTTAGCATACAAGTTGATTAAATTTTTTCTATCATGTCGAGAAAAAAGATAGAATGAAATAAAACATTTTATTTAATCTATATTATATGAAATTAACTAATATAATAAAAAATGTGATTTTCTTAATTTATTGGTATAAAAGACACATTTCTACATTAAAATAATCTTTCATAAAAAATATTTCTTTTTATTATCAAAAGTGTTTTATTTGTATTTCTAATGAATTGGTCAGAAATTAATATACTTAAAATATACTTTCATAACTATGTTATTCATGTTTGTACTCACCATTACAATAAATAGATTATAAGAGTAATATATATCATGGGTTTTTATGTTCATTATTCTATGATGAATGTGCCATCAAAGATAAAATTATTGAAGTTACCTATAATTCAAGCTAAAATGAGAACTTTGTGTGATTAAATATGAACAAAGTATTTTTTATCATTTACTATATAAAATATAATGTTATTTTTTATTATATATTGGGGTGTTAAATCCTCCCCCTTTAATAAATTTCATCCTCACAATTTTATCATTATTTTGGTGGTCAAAGGTTTGACATTTGAAAATAAATTTTTTCTAAACCCATAAATTAACTTGTTTTACAAAAAAAAATTTATTAATATAGAAATTAAATTACAAATTTTATTTGGAATAACACATAACTAGGTCTCCAAATAGGGGGATGTAGTTGGGAATAGGGTAAAAGAACAAATAATTAAATGGAGTTATTGGGGTCATTTATCACAAGAATGTGAATTATAAATGGAATGTTAAGGAACAAAATTCATATATCATTACTTATTTAAAATTTAATTCGTTCATCTTAATTGAAGGTAATAAGATAATACTTTTCTTTTAGGATCTATTTCATAGATTTGAGGGATTCTTTCACCATCTAGAGTAAAAAAATAGTGAAATATACTTACTCGTCATGTATAATTTCATACTTTAATCAATTTCTAATTGAATCTCTTATTTTTTATCCAAATAATAATTATTAGCGATGAATTTTTCATGCCTGGAACACTAAAAAAATTGAAGACCTCACACCCATAAAATGTATAATAATTTATTTCACCTATCTTTAGACAATAACCAAAACAAAAATGGTTAGAACATGGTATAATAATTTGAAATGTTAAAAAACCATCATAAGATATATTAATCTTAAAAATTATGTATTAATACCCAAGTTTTAATCCAAAATATTCAATAAATAACTACCCTTAAAATTCATTAATCATTTCCTCTTTAATTTCCAAAAAAAATATTGAGAAGGATTTGGTCATATATTATGCTAAGATAAAGAAAAAGTTATTAATAAAATAATATCCCATTTTTTCAAAAATAAACATAATATTTACCTCTAAAAATTTCATACTAACCCAAGAAGCACATTGTCTAGTGGTATATATAATACCCTTGTCTCCCTTCGGTTGTGGGTTCAAGTCCCATGGCCTTTCCAGACGCAAATGGTTGTCACATGGCCTTCTGAATGTCATTTTTTTCTTTAAAAATGAATAATAAATTCCTCCCATAATAACATTTTTTATCCTAGGGTTCACAAATACAGTAACCTAATAAATTGTCTCCAAAAATTTATTAATAATTTAAAAAAAATTACCACTTAAAACACTCAAAAGTGTTATATAAGACATTGAAATTATGATCATCCAAAATTTAAAAGACCTATGATGGTAACCATAATTTTTAATATAACCTCACATGAAAATATATTAATAAAAAATGTTAGCTAAACCTTTAACTTTATACCTACTATAAAATCCTAGAACACACACTCCCACATTCGGTGATAAAACCTTAAACATTACATTACCATATTTCAATAAGATAATTGTGACTCACTTTTTACCATCTAGAACTTACAAAATAAAAAGTAAAAATAGTATCACATACATTCTTGAGTACCTTTTTGGTTTATAGTTTTAGAGAATTAGAAAAAACACTTACATAAACAATTCCCATGACTTAAAATCATCATTTCTCCCACTTAACCCATCTTTTCTTTTTTACATTAAGACATCATTGTCATCAATATAGAATACCTTATGTAAATAATTTATTAGAAATATTTCTTTATTACATTGGTATGGTGATACACAACAAGGGTGAGCTTAAAGTCACAATAATAAAAAATGTATGAATTAACAAATGATTGTCATCAGTGAGAATAGGATGAATATAAGGGATTGATGACCTAATTAAAGTGAATGAGTATAGCATATGAATATTCATATCCATCAGTACATTAATAATAAATCATTAAAATTTTCATAAAGTATTAAAAACAAATTATTCATAAGAATCTATAATCATGAGACATGTGATATCAATCATGATCAAATGAAACAACTCAAATCCATGTGCATAAGAGATAAAAACTATTGGTATCTTGGAATATCATCTCATTGAATCCTTGTAGAACCATTAAAAATATTTATAACCATCTCACCAACATCCAATATAATTATCCAAATAACATAATCATTACCCAATTTATTATAGTGTTTTGTGGGCACACCAATAGTATAAGCTATAATGGGATCATCCGGTACTATATAGGTAGACAAATCGTATATAATTTCTAAGAACAAAATAATGAATAAATCACATAGATAATTACTTTCAAAATAACTCATTTAAACTAACTTTATTCTTTTCATACAATTATTAACCCAAGGAAAGGAAATGAATTCAAAAATAATCTCTTTGAAACATGATTGAATTGTAGAAAAGAAATCGGTCCCATAACAATCTCTTCGAAATAGGATTAAATAGTTGAAGAGAAATGTGTTCCATAACAATATAATTGAAACAAGATAACTCGTGGAAGATAAATGGGTTTCATAATAATCTATTTAAATCATGATTAACCAATGGAAAAGAAACGAGTCTCATGATAAACTCTTTGAAACATGATTAAACCGTGGAAGAGACAATATTTTTAAAACAATATCATTGAAGAAATCATACACCATCTAGTAAAATAATTATGATGGTATCAATACCAAATATCCCAAATTTTGGATAATTAAAAACAATTATTTTTTATGTTTATGAATGTAAATTTTATTAAATGATCATTATAAACATTCTGGAGGAAAATATCCTTTTCATTTGGAAAATCACCATTTAATACATAAAACCTTTTAAAAATATATTAATTTTAAATAAATTTTTTAAAACCTATAATTTGAAAAAAAATTAAGAAATAATTTTCTTTAAAAATAACTTTCTAAAATTTCAATGTAATATTCAATTAAATGGAGGTAATATTGGTTGTATTTTTATAAAAGACAAAAATAACATTCCTTTTGAAGGGTACAAAGATTAGGAAAGTTCCTTATTTAAAAAGTGATAGGAATATGAATTTGGAAAAAAATTAAAAAAATTTGGTAAAACATTTTTTAATATATAATTTTAAAAGGTTTAAAAAAAGTAAAAAAATATATTTTTAGAGACCATATATTTGAAAAAATATATATTTTCCACCGAAGACAGAGATTAAATTGATTTTTCATAAAAAAAAATTCTTGTTTAATTTAAGTACCAAAGAGTGAAAAAATCATACAATTACCCGAATATATCAGGAATAAGTATAAGATAAGATATTTCAATAGAATTTTACTATTTCAACATTAGAGGCCTAATCATAAACAATCTTAAAAAATTATGAGATTATAAAAAAACATATTTCTCCCTTTTTAAAATTGAATCATAATCCCCAAGAAGAAATAAGATAAAATTAACCATATAATATGGTGAAAAATAATTAGTTTCTTGATATAACATTTCAATTGTTTATTATATATACATCATAAACGAATATATGTTTATAACATAAAAATGTCTCAAATAAGGTTAATTGAGAAAAAAATCATGTAACGCTTTGGTACAAATGATGCAATAAACCACATGAAAGAGGGATCCTTAAATGGATATTTAAATCCCCATAAATTTAGACATACGATTTATAAAATAAAATCTTGGTCAGTATATACACCACATAATAAAAGTAAATGGTTAATATGGCACATTTCGCACAGAAATAAAAGTGAGATGAGAAATACCCTTACCTTGACTTTGACTTGTCGAGTGTGTCTTTATCATCATAAAATAATAAAATTTTGTAAACTATTCACATGATTGAAAAAAATTATAATTAACTTTATTCCAATTATTATCATGTTATATATAATTACATGATCAATTATGTATATGTTGGATGTTTCAATAATATACATCTCATGTGGAAAAATTGACTTGGGTGGGTGAATATGGTAAAAGATATCATCATATAAACATATAAATAATATTTACCACGAAATATGTATCTTATTTTAACATAAATTTTACTTTTCTAACAAATCATGAATGTTTTTTTGAAAGATGAACAAATGTTTCGATCATTATGATTGTAGGTCGTACGTACACATGAATACTGTTTCAATATTTCAATGATCATTATGGAAAAAGGTAAGTAAAATAGATATCTAAATAATTATAATAATATCATAAATACCATATTCTTTATTATATATACTTATATATATAATTCTTTTGATGTGGTGGCGAAAAAACGAATTGCATCGCTTTGAGGAGGTGGTAGTCCACATTTCCACGAACGATGATGTAATTTTTATAGTGAGTGAAAACGTAAAAAGAAAATGATATATTATACTTAGATATTGAAAAATAATTCATAAATATACTAAATATTTCAATTATATCAAATATATTAATTAACATTAACATTATTATCTTCCATTTAACACATTAATGAAAAACGAATCACATCGCATCACGGGGTAGTAATCTGGCATACACATGATTGATGTTATCGTATCCCATACCGAATGGAATCAAAAAGTGTATATATTATTTAATGACACCATAGGTATAATTATGTTTTAAATATAATAGATAAATTTTATATTCAACATCATACTCTACTGTGAGAGGTGGTAATGAAAAATTAACGGCATCGTTTCAAGAGGGGATTCTCTGCCGTACACATGAATGATGATTTTGTAACCCATTTGATGGAATTGTTTATGGTTGTAGGTAATAACCATAAAATAAAAACATTTAATTATTTTTTTATGAATATTTCATTATATAATCATGTTATAAAAATAATTTAGGGTCTGTATAAATAAATAAAACAAAAATTCTTATTGATGAATGTTTGCCCTTCTTCGGGTAACTCCTTTTTGGTTTGCGCCAAAGGCATTACATGGTTGGAGTTCATCCAATAATAAGGATTAAAAAATGAGATTATGAAATTTTATAATTAATTTGGGATGTTTGGGAATCCTAAAAATGATGTTATACGTGTGAAGAAGGATGGATATGGGGTGGCCTTTAATAAGTGTGGTGAGTGGCATAATTGAAATATTTTTGAAATGGTGAATTCACCCATGTGTTTTTAATGTCACTAGGAACACATAATGGTTCATTTTAGATCATATAATTAATAAGGTCTAAACTATTCAACTGTATGTGTGTTGAAAAAGTTTTTGGTCATTTTTACACCATATATTCTATGTTTAGTCACTGGGTCAACTCATTTTTATCATAATTAATCTAATTAATTTAAACTTTTCCCTGATAACATTATTCAAAAATTTATAATACCAAACTCAAAATTATATAAATACCATTATTAAAAATATTTATTTCATTTTTCAAAATTCTATTCAAATAAATGATGAAATTTATTTTAATATTAATCCCACAAAAGCGGTGAGATAGGGGGTTTTTAATAAGAGTGTTTTTAGAAAAAGATGATTTCATATGAACTCAATTACGAAAAGTAATAATTATATGAAAACTAATTTTAAATTTAAATATATATATAATATATAAATTGCACTTAAAAAAATCCACATTAGGGATTATTTTAATAAAAATGGAGAAAAGTTATGCATTTTAAAACATTTTTTTAGAAAACCCCATTTTTAAACCCAAATACGAACTTCTCCTAAATACCTATATAATGCTGATTAAAAATAATTTTGTGAATTTAATATAACTAAATAAAAATTAAGTTAAATTACAAATATTTATAAAAAAATTGGTACCTTTAAATTATATAATTTTTTGAAAATAAAATACTTTTTATAAACACCTGTAGTTTTCAATGTTACACAAAAACTCAATATTTTCTGAAAAATACTAAAATATCACTCAATCTAAATTTGGTTATTTTGATTCCTGAAATAAATTTTATTTTATAAAATAATTTTTATTAATGTTTCAAAAGTTAATTTACAGATAAGTACACTATACAAAGGTGAATAAACTACTTTTGAAAAAATTACAGTTCTAAACATAAAATTGGACATATTGTTTTATATCATGTCTCGAAAACAAATATGATGAATGATAAATCATTGATTGAATATATAATATATATATTTTATTAATATAATATATCATGGGTGATTGTTTTAATTTATTGTTTTAAAACACACTTGTACACATTGAAATATATTTTTAGAAAATGATTTTCTTTTATTTTCAAAAGGGATTTCTTTTCACATATAATTAATTTTTCACCAAAAAAATATATATAAACAATATATTCATAATTAAGTTAATACTTTTAATACCATCCATTTCAAAAGATAGTTTATAATGGTGATATATATCATGGGTCATCTAAATTTTGTGTTACTTTCTTAATATGTCATCAAACAAAAGAAATTGAGGTTGCATCTAACACAAGATAAACTAAGTATTTAGTACAAAATTTATGAACATAATATTATATTTCCTATAAAATAAATAATATAATTGTCATCTTTTAAAATATTTGTCTTTTACACTATGAATTTATTTACAAATTAAAATGATGAAAAAATGGTTAATATGTATTGAAAAAGAGTAAATATTTGATATAAAAGAATGTAAACTCAAAGATTCTCCACAATGGAATAAAATTGATAAATGATTAAAATATTTTGAAAATAATGTATGTACTTTTTGACAGAGATAATTCATAGATAGAATTAATATCTACCCTAGTAACAATATAGAAAAATGTTCTAGGCCTTTTAAATTAGTAATTTATAACATTAACAATTGAATAATATTTTAAGAGGGAAAAAACCTTGTGGTGACATTTGAGAAAACATAGAGATTAGGTATTGGTATATATATATAGATGAAAAGATGATTATTATTTGATCATACATATTAGAGATATATATAGGTAAGAAGATATTTTTATAATATATTTTGAGAATAATACATGTTATAGTTTGATTCAAAAATTGATAGTTATTAATTTCATAAATAAGGATGGATTCAATGATATATTAGATTTACTATTAATGGAAATAAATATAGATTTACCTCCAAATACTAATGTAATTTTAATATAATTACCTATCATATTTTATTTTCATATCATTGGGATGTAAACTAAACTTTTTCATTGTTTACATTCTAATAATATTCCATTGGAATCTGCTTTAAAATGAAATATTTTGTACGAGAGAAATATTTAATGATAATAGGAATGAAACCGAAATATTTATTTATTTGGATTCAATATCTACAACATGTTTCAATATGTAGAAATATAGTTATTAATGGAAGAATGGTTATTATCAAGGTGTGTTAACTCAATTTTATGTTAATTTATGGATCAAAATTTATAAATAGTTTTAATAATAAAACTATATACTTTTATAACATTAGATTTATTTTTTACTCTAATTTTTTATAAAATTTTAATTTATAGATACATTTGATGAAATAAATAAAATAATTTTCTAAAAGATATTTATGTTTCATATATCCTTTGAATAGAATATGATGATTTTGAATTGTTATGTCAAGAATCTACATCGACTATAGAATTTTACTGCTAAAAAATAGATATCAAAGGATACAGTGGAGTTTTGTATGGACTACTTCTCTTGAGTAGAGCACATTAGTATCCTATATATATCCATCTAGTTTTTATATTACAGGAAAAGGACATTTTGTACTAAATTTAAGTGGATGACTCATCATTAAATAATTCAACCAGAATTATAACATTTTATCGTAAAATTTATCATGGTATGTTAGAAGGCTATATTAAAATATAACGAAATGTAATGGGTATGAAATTATTTATTATACATTTTATAGAAACTCTTATGAAAAAATAGTTCTAATTAGAAGATCATAGTAATTGTTTTAAGTGACTCAATTCATTATGTTGAGTATAAAAGATAATAGCCTAATTTCAATATAAATTACATATAATAGAATAGTTATAGATATATAAGTGATTGATTACATTAAATTATTATTGTGTGTATGAAATTATAAATAGGTTGACTATAATAAGGGTTTTATACATAATTAATTTATTATTACACATGAATATTAAAAAAATATTCGAATAAAAGTGCGAACTTTTTATTTTGGAAACACAAAAAACAATTATATTATTGATCTATCGAATGAATGATGGTCACTAATTTTCCAATGAAAGAATCCATTATATTTATGAAATTATTGATGTTGTTAAAAAATCATTGATATTCTATCATCCTTGAAATTATTATCAAAATCTATTAGTTACCACATCCTAGAATAAATATTTACATTACAGAATGATTACAAAAAATGGTTATGAGAAAAAATACGATCATAATATCTTAATAGTTTAGTTTATGTATAAATAACTAACTTTACTATTAAAATTATAAAATATATAAAGTATAACTATTTTTTATTCAAATTTTATATAAAATTATTGTTCATTGATCCTGAAGTATAATTTTTTATTAGAAATATTTGTTAAATAAAATATATTTACAATTGTTAAAATTTTATTTTATAATATTTGGAGTTTGAAATCATATAGATACTACTTTTATTTATATTTTTCCATAAATTTTTATTATGTGCTAGAATGACCTGACCCACAGAGGACCTTCTGATGCTGGTGGATAAACTGGGTGTGCCTCCCCAAGACTGACCCTAATAGGCTACGGGTTAGAGACTAGTTCGAAGAAGGAAATATTATCTTTAGTTGTTTGAAAAAAGTTGGATCAGTGTTGGAGATTATATAATGAGTGAATTTTGAAATATAATTATGAAATTGAATAAATATTTTGGAGTGGATTGAACAAATTATAGAATTCTTCATGTTGACCAATCGAAAGTATATATGTTAGCAGCAAATTGATGGGTCTATAAGAAGGAATTTTGGAGATGTAAAGGGAATCCATAATATCATTTATAATGTAACATATTGTTTTCACAAAATCATGTATGTTTTATTTGGTAGTCTATGTAAGTATAAATTTTGAAGTTTCTAAATTATTTCATTATTTACTTGATGAATCAATTGAGGTAGTGTCACTCATTTGGTGGTATGAATTTGGTAAGAAATAAACCATCATTTTTGAGAGGTATAAAAACGGTTAACACCTATTTCTACATACTATAAATATTAGGATGAGATCATTTTTTTATAATGATTCAAGGTTTACTTCTTAATTTTAAACTTTAAAAAAAATAGTCTTTAGTGTTTTAAATTGGATTAGGGAAAAGTTTTGACCATATAAATAATTATTTGTGTTCTTTTCTTTCATTTCAAATTTTTTTAGATGCTATTTTTTGATGTTTACATAAGAGTTTTTGTGTGTGACTGGGGTTTTTAGTCTTACTATATTTGGAAACATTAAGTATGTATGTTCATTATGGTCCCGTTGGTTCTAGAACTCTATTTCACTCTAGATGTTTCAAAGATCTTCTTCTCATGATCATAGGTTTTGAATTTAATGGATATAGATATTGGTATGATCAGACCCTATAATAGATATTTCAAAGCATATTATAAGAACATAATTATCCCCTTGTTATTATTGGAAAATATTTTTAAGAAGCTTGTATACCCTCTTATTTTTTTCATATCTAGTGGTATGTCATTGATTTTGAAAGGAATGGTATTGGATATGGGTAATGTTGAGGTGAAGAAGTTATATGAGATGTATTTTGGATTTTTGAAGAAGTAAAAAGAGGATTTTATGTAGTATAAGTATGTGGATATTTTTTTAAATATCATTGAACTAAAAATAATGACAAATGAAAATGGTAAAGGATAATAAAACACTATGGTTTATATGAATGTCACTAGCATGAAATATGTCCTATCACATCTATTAATAGATGAATCATGTGAAACAAATGATGAATATTTATATTATGTATGAAACAAAAATGATGGTTTCTCTATAAAAGAGGTTATTTAACAACAAGATTTCAAAATGATAGTCAGTGTTGGTCCAATTAAATGACTTAAACATGATCCATGTAACCTATTGTATAATAAGTTATTCGCTTTTTAATGATTTAGAGTAATTTTTTTGGTTTAAAGGAATTAGAAAAATTGTTGGGATTTCATAAATCATATTAGGTTGGGAACTGCCTATATGACATTTTTACATAGTAAGATGGTATGTTATGGTGTAAGTTTTATGGGGAACGTTCTAAAAGCCTTTAGGATATACAACTATATTATGATATAAATACATATCTTCCACCATAAAATAATAACATATAATTTTTAACCCTAAGTGATGTATTTTTTTTAATATGTGTATTACATGGATTTTACACTATAGAACCCAGGTTTACATTGGAAATACTATCGACCTAGTAGGTTTTATCTTGATTGAAAGATAATTTTTTTTATAATTCATGAAACCCTCCTCTCTCATGCCCTTATAAGATCCAGCCAATTGTTGGTGTCTCTAATCCATCTGAGATTATTTATTCACTTTTCATTCTCTGGGGAGGTTGTGTCACTTCTTCCAGTTAAGATGCATTTCATATTCTATATTTAAAATGGTTGTGGTTGTGATTTTGTGATTCAATTTTTCTACATCAAACAAATGTTGAAATTTTTTTCCTTTATAGATCTGTCAAGCGATCATCTCCTAGAGTTTGACCATCATGTTTGTTATATAATGACGTGTGGTTAATTTGAGTTATGTGTATTTTTTATCATCCCTACTAAGCGTCTTGGTCATTGAATTGATTATAGAATGTGGGAATCGATTCTAGATCCTCTTTTCTTTCCTATTCATTCCATAATATGTTGGTGGATCCCATCGCAAGCATGTGTTACCTAATATTGAGTTAGTTTGTTCCATCTCTATCCTTTTTTAAATGAACTGTGATAGATCTTATTTTATATATTATTTTAAAAATGGATTGGCATGATTTTCCTTTTGTATAAATGGATTTGAATTAAAATATGGGTTTTACCTTGGTTTTAGTAATCTAATATGCGTGTTTTAAAATTATTTTCAAGTGAATTTTTAAAAAATACTTGATAAAAGAATTATTTTGTTGGAAATAGATGGTGAAAATTCATTTTGAAATGATTTGGGAAATGTTGAATGTTATAAGCCTTTGGTACTTTGGTGGAATGTGTAACTTAGTTATATCATCCTGTATTGTTAGGGGTTCACTTGTGGGGTGTTCCTCTTCTACCTAGGACCATTATACTTGGAACATTATGTTCAAACTATTGGAAGCTTCACTCAAAGAGTCTTAATTTTCTCCTTTGGCATATGTTCTATGGACTTGACTATGCACAAGTCATCGATTGTGGTATGGGTATTCTACATGCCAAAAATTTTCTAATCATTTGAGGTGATTTACCAATACATTGTATTTTTACTTTCATGGATTTGATATAGGTTCTTTGACATTGATATATTTTTATAAAAATTATGCTTTTAAAAAAATAATCTTGTTTTATATACATTGGAAAAATAAATTTTTTTAAAATGGTTTTATATATATTTATTTATCAATTTCAATGAAATGTTTTCAGTAAAATGAATACATTTGGATTTTTTATAAAGAATTGATATTTAAACCCATAGTGGGATCCTTATGAGCTTATTTATCTCACAGCCTACAGACCACTTTGGAGGTATGTAGACTTATTTATGCCTTTTGATGTAGGAAAAAGAAAGGTGTCAGGGTGAGTTGATGAGGTAATTACTAGCTCTGTATGGTAGTTGGTGGTGAGACAGGGGGACTTTTACTATTATATCACTTAGTGTAGTCATTTTTTATTTTGTCCTCTACTATTTGACATGTAGATCAAGTTTTACATAAATTATTTGAGTTATATCTCTTAGGATTTAATTTTTCATTTAAGGAATAAATTATCTTATTTTATTTCATTGAGTTGTTTAACTTTTGGAAGGGTGAAATATTTCCATTTTTTATGCCTAGTTTATAGTCACAAACACGTGGGGATCAAAAATTCCCTTTGATTGAGTTCCAAATTGGGTTTAGTGCTAGTTTTTTGGGTGTATCCCAGGTTAGTTCATTATATTTCTAGTATCATATCATGGTTACTCTTAGTCATTAGATTATTTTACATGGGGGACAAGATTTTTGGTACTTGAAACGTTTTTTATAGTGAGTACCAAGTTAGCTCTTATAATTAAGAGACTCAAGATACTATGGGATATTGAGATTCTTTTCTTATGTGTTGATTTTTTGATCATAATATTAATTGTTTCTTATTGTTTTATAATTTTAACATAGATAATCATATTTTCTTATCATTTATTCTATTTTTGGTGTAAAGATATATTCCTTTGGGGAATCTTCCACTGGTTCCATAGGAGGGTATAATGGATTCTCCTTAGGGTAATCAACCTTAAAATCATAATCTTATAGAGTTTATCATGAAATCAATTAATTCTATAGACCAAAATGTACCATGAGTCCCAAATAAAGTTCTTGAGGTTCATTCTGATGTTTTATGAAAAATGGATCAATATTCAATGTTCGTACATGAAAAACAACCACCCCTTAAGAGTAAAAATGATCCCCTAGAGGTAGATGACTTTATGGAGTAGATCAATCAAATATTCAACTTCATAGATACACCTGACAATATCTAGGTGAAATATGTAGCATTCAGACATGAGTGACTCATTATGTAATGGTGAGATTCCATGGTTAAGGAATATTGGAAATTGGGTTCAGATTGCATGAGATTAAAGTCACACCTCTTCCACAATTTTTTATAGATTCACTTAGGATGAATAATTATCTATATTTCCTCTCTTTATATAAGGGTGAGTGAACAATATTGGAATACCTCTATCAGTGTGTTACACAAGTTTTATATGTCTCTAGAAATCATATAAAATGATTAGCTAAAATATTTAAATCGCATGTGGGGATTGTGACAGATACCACATTATAGGTATTTATGTTGAAGATTTCTTTCTTTATGAAGATGTTGTATTGGACTATAATAGAACTGATGTAAAGTTAAAGAATTATTTTTAACTTATTCTCTTTCTCCTACGACCACTAGTAGTGATAGTGGTTCATAGGGAAATAAAATAAATTTAAATGAGCATCTTAGGAGTTGTGGAATTGTTTCTCAATAGTGGGTCTCCTCTGCACCATCAGTTATGGATAGTGATGTACTCCTGACTTACTATCAGTTTTTCAAGGTTAGGAAAAAAATATTTATTAACCTGTAAAATGTGAAATAGTTGTGGCAGCTACATCGCTTTATAGAGTTTATGATAAGATATGTCTACACATCATTGTGTTAATTGATCATCAACTCCAATGGAAAATGTGGAATAGTGATAAGCATTAAATTCTATAGAGCTCTATCTATAAGCGTTATGAAAGAATCACATCCACACTATAGATGTTTTTTTAGATGTGAATGATGTGGTTCTAGTGACAGTGGGAGGTATTAACTATGTTTCGTATTATATAAAAACTATTTTATTTCTCACAAGTTCATCCCATTAATTTATATCTACATATTTGGTTTGGTTTTATAAAATTACAATAGATCTCATAAACTTTTAAATGGAGAAAGTGATTTATCTTGGAAAGAGAGTAGAATAGTATCTTTGATGTCCTTAATGTTCTCTATCAATTGATGTTGCAGATTTAGTTTACGATTTACTCATTATAAGTCAAGATTTTATTCATATTATCATTAGGATTGATTGTATTTTTTCACATCTCATTGAGGTTAAATGTTATCATCACCATATCTTGATACCTGATTTGGATGGGAGTAATCGGGTTTTTCATGGATAGTGGGATCTGAGATCTATTCCTGCATTATCTTCCAACCCGAAGCATAAATGTTTGTTGTGAGTTGTTGCATTAGATCCCTATGATGTTTCTTTTTTGGTAATCTAACCTAGTTTGTTAAGTACTTTTCGAATATTTTACTAAATGAATTATCTTATCTGCCTCTAGAGATAGAGTTAGAGTTCTCAGTAATTTTGAATTTCACTACATAGATGATCCTAATACCCTCGTATCACATGGCACCAATTGAGTTGTTATAGATAAAAATTTAGTAGAATGATATGATATTGAAAGGTTTTGTTCTCCCTTGTGTTTAATCATGATAATACCTTGTTCACTTTTCAATGAAGGTTAACGATTAAATTTTATTGTGTGGGGGAATAAAAAATGTTAAAGTGGGTGATAAGTAATAATAAGTATCTTTTTCCTTGATTATATGATTTATTGACAAGTTATATGGGAAAAGTGGTTTTCCAAGATTTATCTTTGGTTGGGTAATCATCTGCTATGATTTTCAATGTAAAATGTACTGAAGATGGATTTTAGGTGTTTCCATATCCATTATGTGTAATGCCCCGACCCTAGTTACCCAGAGTCGGTGCATTATTACATAACATTGTCATGATCACAAGGAAATCATGTCTCGAAAGACTGATTAGTTTAGTATTATTGGAAACAAGATTCATATATATGTTCAACTTTACATCTTGAAGAGAAATACAACACAAATATATTTCATTAGGAACATCCAAGCCTCCTAGATTATGCCTGAAGGTCACTAATAACTAACTTCTTCATATCCTCGGAACAAATAAAACATTTAAAGGGGTGAGCTCAAACGCTCAGTAAGTGTAAGTAATACAGCAGAAAATTACTTAAATATTAATCATGGTAAATAATTGAAACCACATGCCCTTAACAATAATATACATGAATAATGTTATGTAAAGGACATTATATAACAAAATAATTCCATAATAAAACATAATTATGGGTATTCTACTAGTCGAATGACCACATGAACCATCAATATTATTTCCATAATGATGGAATGTATAATGCCAGACATTCTGAAACATTTTTTCAAGGCCTCGGCCAAAACGTCTAAAATGATTAAGGCCTCGGCCAAAACCATAAATCAAATTGGGAAAGTTCCTCGGTCAATTCAATGTCTAGTTGTCTCATGAGACCTACCGATGAATCGAGGAGATATAGTGGGCTCCACCTGTCACTTACTATGTCCAATACATTCCTCATATGAAAAGGTTTAAACATATCATAAACATTCGTATTAAAACTACCATACGAAATGAAATTACTTTAACCATAAGAAATGAATGGTATAAAAATAACACATCCATAGTCAAACATATCACAAAAATTTCAATACAATATGAAAGTTTTGTATCAAAATAAATCAACTTCAAATAAACTTAAAATTCATCAAAGGATAATGACACAGATGAAATCAAAACCTTTTTTTAGAGAGACATATCTCTGTATATTTTGAAATCATTTAAGAGTCACATAAAGAAAATATTTATTTTTAAAATATTCTTATAATCTTGTAAGGGAAGCTCTGACGATCTTATAATGGTGTAAAATAGTCGCACCTACCGTATAAGTTAAAAAAACATTGTTACCTTAATTTTGACGAAAAGGTTAAAAAAGGACTTTGTTTAGAAAACGACGGAAAGATTACTTTATAAACCTATTATAAAAGTAAAACAAGGGTATAAATGACTTTAAACCATATTCTGTAAAATAGTAAGAATGTTTTGAAATTCATTTTTAATAAACATGGATGTGGATGATAAACAGGTCCTAGTGGATATTTACGTATAAACAAACTCTAATAATGAAGAGATTGTGAAATAACCCTTACCTTGTACTTTTCCTCGGTTGATGGTAGGTTAACCTCATGTATAATGGTGAAATAATTGTTATTAAATTATACAAGAATCATATACATTAATATGATATCATATATGATCTTTTAACATTGCTTTGTTATAATATCTTATTATTATCGTCGTTTTTGGGTGTTAACTTACCCGTTTTCTTTTACATTATTTGTTACATAAGACGAGTTTGTTATGTATAAGTTGTATCTTATTCATATCCATAATTATATCAAGTCTTAAACATTATTTTTAATCATCAAATGAGAATTATATTTGAATGGATATGATGGGGAATGAATCACATCGCGTTTGTTGAGATGGTAGTCCGTACGTACGCATGAGCGACAATATCATTCTTTTGATATGAAAATAATATATGATTGCATGTTATATCATATATAAAGAATCATTATCATGTTATATTTATTATTTAAATTAATTACACATCATTATTATACCCTTCCAAATAATAATGTTTTGAATAAAAATTACACCACAACGTGGAGACGGTAAGCCGTACGTACTCCCGTATGATGACATGTCATTCATAGGATGGATAGAATACTGAATATGGTTGTACCATATTTATAATAACATCTCAGTATATTGAAGATACTGGATTTATTATTTTAGAATGGGAATAACAGAAAAAGAAAAAGTTGAAGAATAAATGAACTTGAAAAAGGGTGGTGAAAACATTACCTCTTCTTCGGGTTCTTCCTTTTGATTTGATCAAAAGGGCTCCTTAGGATGGCTTTATGATAAAACTATGTCCTCTATGTTGAAGTGAGAGAAGTTTAGAGAGTATTTGGGCAGGGTTTGGCCGAATCAAAAGGCTTTGAAGGTGTGGATAATTGGTTAGAAGTGGTGTCCTTTTATAAGTGGGAGGAGGGGTACCTTAGGAAAATCTACAAATATTATTTTATAATAAATACATATTTGGTTTCTAATGTCTCCAAAGTATATTACATAAATATTAAGGTGGTTATGGGTCGAAAAACACTCAACCAATAGAATTTACACAGGTTTGGGTCATTATATTAACTTTATCTTTTAGTTTTTACTCTTAGTTAATTAGTTTGACACTTACCATGTCACTTTGTATTTTTATATCATATAGTTAATAAACATACAATATACCTCCAAGAGACCCCCAAGTGGTCAATTAATGATAAACCTATCATGATATAAGTATTTTGGATGAACCTTATATTTTTAGGAATTTAATATCAACTAATAATATAATATTTGTTTTAAAAACTCTTTTATTTCAATTTTGACACTATTGGGTATTTTGTTTTTGATAAATTAATAGCAGAATTATTAATTCGAAATAAATTTATATAAATAATTCCAATATGTAATATTAACCTAGAAAATTATTTTAATTCATAAAAAGTCTCAAAGTACATTTATTAGGGTATTTATAATATCAATTATCATAATCTTTCATTAATACGGTAATTACTGCATCATAATTGTGTCATAAATAAATTCAATTATTTCATGTCTAAAAATTATATGTAAAATACAATCATGTATTAAATCTTATTATATTTCTAATGAATATTTATAGTAGAAATTTCAACATATATAACCCTATGTAAAAATTGTTTTTCTAAACGATATATGCTTATGTCTTTTTTGTATTTATTTTAACTTAATTAATATAAAGTGTCCTTATCACCAACAAGTGGCTCCATGGGGTCCCAAAATCGACCCAAAGATGAACATGGTCGGACATGTATCAACCAATAAAGTTAGGACACATTTTAGGGTAATTTATTATTATTGTAATATTATTTTTTTACCCTTATTTACCGGATTTACCCTTTAACCATGGTAAATAAAATAGTTGCCGAAATAATTATTCAAAATGTCTAAAAATGAAAGTTACCTATTTAAAACATTTGGAAATCCTGATTCCAAATATGTAATCCATTTTTCCAAATTCAAAACACAGAAGTGGTAGAAATTAATTTAAAATTAATTCCTGTCGTTAAAACAAAAAGCGTGTTTTTAAGAGATAATAACTATCAAAAGATTGACGCTTGTTTATGTCCGGTTTAATTGTGAAATTATGTACAATGACCAAAATCGTATTAAATGGTAATAATATATTCTAAATAAAAATTAAAATCACTCAAATTCATAATTTATCACTATTAATTATTTTGATTAAAAAAGTTGTTTTTAATAAAAATTTAGTAATTTTCACTATTCATCAAAATATAAAAGTTATCCGAAGAGTACCAAAATTTCATCCTAGGATAATTTAAACATTCCAAATCCAATAATGAAGTCCATTTTGAAAGATAAAATGTATAAAATTTTAAAAAGTGTGTATTAATATTCATAACGACTACTTTGATTGGTCGCGGCGTGTTAGAATCATGAAGTTGCGTACAACCCCCGCTATTGTATTATTCAAAGAGAAGTGTACCCTGGAAGCTTTCGGTGTTACATTATCCCCTACTTCAAATAATTTCGTCTTCAAAATTTCTAGAATATTACTGCATAAAAAGACTCGGGTGGTTCTTCTTCATAAGTTCCTCGGGTTCCCATGTTGCCTCTTCCATTTTATGGTTTCTCCATAGAACTTTTTCAGACGAGTCGTCTGATTTCTGAGCACTTGATCTCTTGTATCAAGAATCCTGATGAGCTCATCGAAATAAGAGAGATCGGGTTCCAGTTCTAATTCTTCATAGGTAAGTACATGCATTGGGTTAGGCATGTATTTTCTCAACAGTGATACGTGGAACACACCGTGAACTTGGGAGAGATTTGGCAGCATTGCCAAATGGTAAGCTGCAGCCCCAAATCGTTCTAGAATTTTGAAAGGTCTGATGTACCTAGGACTCAATTTACCTTTCTTACCGAAATGTATGACTCCCTTCCATGGAGATACCTTCAATAAAACATGATCTCTTACATGAAATTCCAAATCCTTCCTTCGATTATCGGCATAGCTCTTCTACCTACTTTGAACTACTTTGATGTGGTTTTGGATTACCTTTACCTTTTCCATCTATTCCTCCACTAGTTCCAGGCCAACACGTTTTCTTTCACCAACATCAATCCAACAGGTTGGTGAGCGAAATCTCTTTCTGTACAATGCTTCATATGGTGCCATCTGAATACTTGAATGGAAGCTATTGTTATAGGAAAATTCCACCAGAGGTAAATATTGATCCCATATACCCTGAAATTCAAGTGAGCATGATCTCAACATGTCTTCTAAGGTTTGAATAGTCTGTTTTGATTGTCCATCCGTTTGAGGGTGGTAGGTAGTTCTCAAACGAAGTTCAGTATCCAAGGCCTTCTGAAGTCTTTTCTAGAATCTAGATGTAAATCGGGGATCACGATCCCAGACAATCGATAGGGGTACTCCTTGAAGTCTCACAACTTCATTAATATATATTCTCGCTAGACGTTCAAGTGGAAAATCATCCCTTCTTGCAAGGAAATATTCTGACTTCGTAAGATGATCAACAATGACCCATATTGCATCGTTCCTTCTAGGAGTCTTTGGTAGTCCCATGACAAAGTCCATCATGATATTATCCCATTTCCACTCAGGTATGGGAAGAGGTTGCATGACTCCTCCAGGCTATTTCCTCCCATCTTTAACTTGTTGACAAACTATACATATTGACACAAAATCATCAATCTCCCTCTCAATGTTGTACCACCAAAAACGTTCCTTTAAATCTCTACACATTTTGGTGCTCCCAGGGTGTATAGAGATATTCGAACTATGAGCATCTTCCAACAATTCCCTTTTTAAATCAGGTATATCGGGAACACAAAGTCTCCTCCCAAATTTCAAAATTTCATCTTCATACACAAAGTCACTCAATCTACCATCATTCATAGCTTTAATCTTCTTTTTAAAATATCCATCATTGTCTTGAGAACTCTTTATCCTTTCTAGTAAAGATGGTTTGTCAACCATTTGAAAAGGCGTCGATGTTTCACCTTCCATAGTTATTCCCATATCCATCTTTACTAGATCCATGTATATAGGATCCTTTTCAACTCTCTTCTTGTTCAAAACTCCATGATCCTTTCTACTCAAAGCATCTTCCTCATTCTTTGCCTTCCCGGGTGGTAGTGTATCATACAATCATAATCCTTTAGTAGTTCAAGCCATCTCCTTTTCCTTATGTTGAGTTCTTTCTGTGAGAAAATATACTTCAAACTCTTGTGATCAGTATAAATCTCACATTTTTCACCATAGAGATAGTGTCTCCAAATCTTTAGAGAAAATATTATAGTGGCTAACTCAAGATCATTAGTAGAATAGTTTTTCTCATGAATTTTTAGCTGTCATGACGTATAGGCAATAACCCTATCATTCTGCATAAGGACACAACCATGTCCTTTCTTTGATGCATCACTATAAATAATGAACCCATCATTCCCCGATGGTAGAGTAAATATAGGATCATTGAATAATATTCTCTTCAATTCTTCAAAACATTCTTCAAACTCTTTTTTTCAGACAAATTTAACCCCTTTACGTGTGAGCTTCGTTAATGGGTTAACTAATCGGGCAAAATTCTGGACGAAACATCGATAATAACCTGCCAAACAAATAAAACGGTGTACCTCAGTTATCCTCATCGGTGCTGGCCATTTTTGGATTTCCTTGGTCTTAGAAGGATCAACAGAGATTCCATCCTTAGAGAAAATATGGCCAAGAAAAGAAATATCATGAATCCAGAATTCACACTTGCTAAACATCTCATATAATTCACGTCTTATGAGAGTCTTCAAGATAATGCGCAAGTGATTTTCATGATCTTCGTTGCTTTTAGAGTATACCAAGATATCATCAATAAATACCACCACAAAATCATCGAGATATTCCTTGAAAACTCTATTCATTAGATCAATGAATACATAGGGTTCATTATTCAATCCAAAAGGAATTACTGTAAACTCGTAATTCCCATACCTGGTTCGAAATGTTGTCTTCAGAATGTCTCCCTTATTCACACACAACTGATGGTATCCAGAGCGAAGGTCAATATTTTAAAAGTATTGAGCTCCATGAAGTTAGTCAAATAAATCATCAATGCGAGGTAGGGGATACTTGTTCTTTATTGTTATAGCATTGATCTCCCTGTAGTCAATGCACAACCTCATAGATCCATCTTCTTTCTTAACAAAAAGGACAAGGGCTCCCCATGGAGAAACACTAGGGTGAATAAATCCCTTATTACTCAATTCCTATAGTTTTTTCTTTAGTTTAACTAATTCCATATTGGTCATTCTATAAGGGGTCTTCGATATAGGCCTTGATCCAGGAATTAAATCAATGGAAAACTAGACTTCTTGTTCTAGAGGATGTCCAGGTAAATCATTCGGAAACACATCTACATATTCTTTCACAATATGTACATCCTCTATTTGAACATTTCTTTCCGCACCCATAGTCATTTCATTCTCTTCCTCCCCAATAATTGATTTTAGTTGATCTACTGAGGGTGGATCTAGATAAGAATTAGGTGTCAATGATTCTGCTCTAAAGATAAGGTGTTCCTTATCATCATCATCAATAATAGTAACCTCCTTATTCTTACAATAAATATTCGCATCATAGTCTGAAGGCCAATACATACTGAGGATCATATCATAGGTATGATGATGATATCAACAAATAAATTACACTTATGTGCTCTAATGGTGACTGATTCACAAAAATTCGATGCAATGATACTTCCCTTAGGAGTTTTAACTGACAACTCCCTTATTAAATCAAATTGAAAATATCTAATTTTCTTTGAAAATAAGGAAGATATGAAATAATGCGATGATCCAGAATTAAATAATGAATTTTCTAAACCTGAGGAAACCATTAAATTACCTACAACCACGTCTTTCAGGGCTTCAACCTCAGAAGTAGTGATTGCATAATATTGGCCTTGATCCCTTGGCCTTTTCTGAAGTAAGTTTCCTTGACGCTTAGGAAATTCATTTGAATAATGTCCCGTATCCCTACAATTGTAGCATTAAACATCAGTAGCGTCTTTATTTCCTTTACAATCACCAGCCAGATGGCCTTTCTGTCCACATTTGTAGCATACTCATTTTCCTTTTAGACAGGCACCAGGGTGCTTCCTTCTACAATTATCACAGGGTGGAAATTCAATTCTACCTTTCTTCCATGTTTCCTTATTCCCTTTCCCAGAGTGTTCAGCAGTTCTCTTCTTCTCTTGATTTTATTTAATGTTATAAGACTTAGAGAATTATTTTTCTGTCTTGATAGCACACAAGACAATATCTTTGTATGATGAGAATTTTTTCAAGACTAATGATCAATGGAGAAATGGTTTTAACCCATAAAATAAATGATCATTCATACTTCATGGGTTACGTATATAATTAGTAGTATGCCTCGCTAACCTTGTAAAGTTAGCCTCATACTTTGCAACATTCTCATCCTCTTTCTACCTCAGACTCAAAAATTGACTTTCCATATCTGCTCGATGGTCTCGAGGAAAATATTTTTCTAAGAACATCTTTTTGAACTCCCTCCATTCTATATATGATACTTCATCATCTTCCTTCGTTTTTTGTATCAATGAACACCATTGATCAACATCTCCAGTGAGGCGATAAACTGCCATGACAACTTTTTCCCTTTCATTACTCCCCAAGGCATGGAATATTTTCTCTAACGAATTTATCCATTTCTCAGCTACTATGGGATTTGTACTCCCATTGAATGTTGGTGGTTGTTGCCTCATGAAGCGATCTAACATTGATCCTCCACATTGTGGATCTGGGTGCTCCATACGGTTAAGGTTATTATTCATAACCTGAGTGAGTTGTCCAAGTATGGTGATTAGCTGTTCAGCACCAGTTGCATCACTTGCTCCACTATAATTATCTTGAGCAGGAGGGAAATCCCTACATGGAGTGTGTGCATTGATACGGTTTCCATTCCTTCCACTAGGCGCCATTTCTAAACAATGGCATAAACTAGATTAGTTTAGGAATCAAAATACATAATTCCATGCTTGTAAAAAACTTATCATAAATTCAATAGTTTATGGATATAATCCATAATCATAAAAAAATCTTTGAGGAAGTATATACTCATAACCCTTCATAATGGTTTGTAAAGAAAATGAAAATTTTCCTAAGCATATCCCTTGGGAGTGTCGTAACCAAGAGTGCAGCAAGGCCCGTTGTCGTGCACTAGTTCCCGTTCGAGTTTAGCTCAAAGCGGTGTTTTCGGGTTTTACACCTTGGTATATCTGTACCAGAGCCGCCTCTACCTACTTGTATCCATACAGGGATGTATTGATCGTAAAACTCAAAAAATCTCTACAATACCCAAATTCTAGGAAGTTCTTCTATACTAATCCTCAAAGCCTATCTTTATGCTATGTTCTCTAATCAGAGTTTATCTAAATCTAGTTTCCAAGGTTTGTACTAAACTTCCTCTGATACCAACTGTAACGCCTCGACCCTAGTTACCCAGAGTCTGTGCAATATTACATAACATTGGAATGATCACAAGGAAATCATGTCATGAAAGACCGATCAGTTTAGTATTATTAGAAACAAGATTCATACATATGTTCAACTTTACATATTGAAGAGAAATAAAACACAAATATATTTCATTAGGGACATCCAAGCCTCCTATATTATTCCTGCAGGTCACTCATAACTAACTTCTTCATATCCTGGGAAAAATTAAAACAATTAAAGGGGTGAGCTCAAATGCTCAGTAAGGTTAAGTAATACATCGGAAAATGACATAAATATTAAGCATGGTAAATAATTAAAACCACATGCCCTTAACTATAATATACATGAATACTTTCATTGAAAGAAAATGAGATGAGTAAATAATGCCATAATAAAAAATAATCATGGGTATTATACTAGTCGAATGACCACATGAACCATCAATATTATTTCTATAATGAGGGAATGTATAATTTCGGACATTCTGAAACATTTTGTCAAGGCCTCGGCCAAGACGTCTAAAATGATTAAGGCCTCAGCAAAAACCATAAGTAAAATTGGGAAAGGGCCTCATACAATTCCATGTATAGTTGTCTCATGATAGATATCGATGCATTAAGAAGCTATAGCGATCTCCACCCGTCACTTACTAAGTCCAATACATTCCTCATATGAAAAGGGTTAAACATATCATAAACATTCGTATTAAAACTAGAATTCGAAATGTCAATAATTTAATAATAATAAATTAATGGTATAAAAATAGCACATCCACAGTCAAACATAACAAAAAAACTTCAATAAAATATGGAAGTTTTGTATCATAATAAATCAACTTCAAATAGACATAAAATCCATCAAAGGATGTTGTCATATATGAAATCAAACCCTTTTTTTAGAGACATGTCTCTTTGTATTTAGAAATCATTTAAGAGTTACATAAAGAAAATATTTATTTTGAAAATATTCTTATAATCTTGTAAGGGAAGCTTTGACGATCTTATAACGGCGGAAAATAGACGCACTCTCCGTATAAGTTTAAAAAAACATCCTTACCTTAATTTTTTCAAAAAGGATAAAAAATGACCTTGTTTGGAAAATGATGGAAAGATTCCTTTATAAACCTCTTCTAAAAGTCAAACAAGGGTATAAATCACTTTAACCCATATTCCGTAAAATATTATTAATGTTTTGAAATTCATTTTTAAGAAACATGGATGTGTATGATAAAGAGGTCCCAGTGGATATTTACGTCTAAACAACCTCGAATAATGAAGAGATTTTGAAATAAATCTTACCTTGTACTTTTCCTTGGTTGATGGTAGGTTAACCTCCTATATAATGTTGAAATAATTGTTATTAAATTATAAAATAATCATTTACATTAATATGATATCATATATGATCTTTTAACTTTTCTTTGTTAATAATATCTTAGTATTATCGTCGTTTTGGATGTTAACTTACTCATTTTATTTTACATGTTTTGTTACATAAGATATGTTTATTTTGGATAGGTTGTGTCTTATTCATATACATAATTATATCAAGTCCTTAAATATTATTTTTAATCATCAAATAAGACTTATACTTGAATCGATACAATGGAGAATGAATCTCATCGCGTTCGTGGAGACGGTAGTTCGTACATACGCACGAGCGACAATATCATTCTTTTGATATTAAAATAATATATGATTGGATGGTATATCATATATACAAAATAATTATCATGTTATATATATTATTTAAATGAATTAAACATCATTATTATACCCATCCAAAAAATAATGTTTTGAATAACAATTACACGACGGGGTGGTGCAAACATTACCTCTTCTTCGGGTTCTTCCATTTGATTTGATCAAAAGGGCTCAATAGGTTGGCTTTCTGATCAAACTATGGCCTTTATGTTGAAGTGAATAAAGTTGAGAGAGTATTTTTTCAGGGTTTGGATGAACCAAAAGGCTTTGAAGGTGTGGAGAATTGGTTAGAAGTGGTGTCCTTTTATAAGGGGGAGGAGGGGTACCTGAGGAAAATCTAGAAATATTCTTTTATAATAAATTCATATTCAGTTTCTAATGGCTCCA
Organism: Viscum album; assembly: GCA_963277665.1. Classification (NCBI taxonomy): domain Eukaryota; kingdom Viridiplantae; phylum Streptophyta; class Magnoliopsida; order Santalales; family Viscaceae; genus Viscum; species Viscum album. Next base: position 2,097,139,558 of record OY728132.1, on the reverse strand, counting down.
AAGTTGTTTATTTAAAGTTTAAGGTGGGAATGGGTCGAAAACCACTCAACCAATAGAATTTATATAGGTTTGGGTCATTATATTTACCATATCATTTAGTTTTTACTCTTAGTTAATTAGTTTGACACTTACTATGTCAGTTTGTGTTTTTATATTATATAGTTAATAAACATACTATATAACTCCAAGAGACCCCCAAAATGGTCCATTAATGATACACCTATCATGATATAAGTATCTTGGCCGAACCATAGATTTTTATGAATTGAATATCAATTAATAATATAATATTTGTTTTAAAAACTCTTTTATGTCAATTTTGACACTATTGGGTATTTTGTTTTTGATAAATTCATAAAAACATTATTACTTCGAAAAAAAATTATATAAATAATCATAATATGTCATATTAACCTAGAAAATTATTTTAATTTATAAGAAGTCTTAAATTACATTTATTTGGGTATTTATAATATCAATTGTCTTAATCATTCATTAATACAGAAATTACTGCATCATCATTGTGTCATTTCTAAATTATATTATTTAATGTCTAAAAATTATTAGTAAAATACCGTTATGTAGGAATGATTTTTAGATTTTTAAATAATATTTATAGTCGAAATATCAACATATATAATCCGATGTAAAAATTGTTTTTCTAAAAGATATATGCTTATGTCTTTTTTGTATTTATTTTAACTTAATTAATATAAAGTGTCCTTATCACCAACAAGTGGCTCCATGGGGTCCCAAAATCGACCCGAAGATGCCCATGGTCGGACATGTAGCAACAAATAATGTTATAACATGTTTTATAGTAATTTATTTTTATTATAATATTATTTTTTTACCCTTATTTACCGGATTTACCCGCTAACCATGGTAAATAAAATATTTACCGAAATAATTATTTAAAATGTCTAAAAATTAAAGTTACCTATTTACAAAATTTGGACATCCTGATTCCAAATATGCAATCCATTTTTCGAAATTCAAAATATAGAAGTGGTAGAAATTAATATAAAATTAATTCCCGTCCTTAAAACAAAAAGTGTGTTTTTAAGAGATAATAACTATCGAAAGATTGACGCTTGTTTATATCCGATTTAATTGTGAAATTATGTCCAATGAGAAAAATAATATTAAATGGTAAGAATATATTCTAAATATACATTAAAACCACTCAAATTCATAATTTATCACTATTAAGTATTTCGATTAAAAAAGTTTTTTTTAAGAAAAATTTAGTAATTTTCACTATTCATCAAAATATAAAATTTATCTGAAAAGTACCAAAATTTCATCCTAGTATAATTTCGATATTCTAAATCCAAAAAATGAAGTCCATTTTGATAGATAAAATGCATAAAATTTTAAAAAGTGGGTATTACTATTCATAACAGCTACTTTGATTGGTCGCAGTGTGTTAGAATCTTGAGGTTGCGTACAACACACGCTGCTGTATTATTCAAAGAAAAGTGTACCGTGGAAGATTGGGGTGTTACATTATGAATACCTTGTCATGAATTCTTGTTTAACTAATACTCTTGTAGTTTTTGTATGACTAATGAAATGTATATTCTATTAGTATATATACAATTTGTGTTAATTTTCATGGATGATATTTTTTTATTCAATATTTGAGTGTTAGTAAAAGCACCATGTGAGAAGGTGAAGTTTTTATTATCCTCGCAGGATCCGCGGAATTTTATTAAGATTAAGAGATTCTAGGGTCTTACAAGATAATATTTTTTATCGTTAAAGATTTCATGAGGTTAGTTTTACATTTGGATTATCTTACCAGGAAAATGGTTATATTCATTTGGGATTGAAATTGGTTTACTTCTTTTGGTTAGTTGAAATGGGTCCCCACATCAACTCCTAATCTGATCTTACCTATGATCAATAATGGGTATGTTTTCTCCCATGATGCTTTTGGAGATGTTTTGGGTTGTGTTCTTATGTAGGATGATTATATGGAGGCATATAGCTGTTTTTAGATTCTACCTCATGATAATAATGACCCCACTCATGTTTTAGAAAATTTTGTGGTTTTTCATGAACTCAATTATTGGCGATACTATCTTTTTGTGGAGTGATTTCCACACTTTTCTGACCATAAGAGTATATGAAATATACTTTCTCCAAATTTAAGTAAATATAAAATAATTTTATTTGATGGAATACCTTTAGATGTTTAATTTTTACATTTCTTACACCATAGGAAAGGGAAATGTCATTATGGGTTGTCTTAATAAGGATGTTCCATCTCATGCCTTATTAGAATTGAAGGAAGAGTGGGAACTTATAGAAATCTTGACATAGTTTCATCTATATTATCTATAAGATGTTTTGGGCATGGTTTTAACTAATGTCTGGTTATCATCATCTCTCTTTAATTATACTTTTTATGTTAGTAGTAGGATGATTAGTTTAGTTGAATTCAATAAACCCTTTATAGTAGGACACCATTTTTTGTTGTTCGCTCAATTCGAATAGTATCTCAATTTTTGGATCGGTTTGTTGTCTAAGTATCTATTATAATTTCAATGTTGTTTAAATTTAATAGTCCATAGTGGTCCATTCGTATGGGTACTACAAAGATGTATTATAACATGATACAATATAACTAGTGGCCAGGTATGAACCATGACATTTCATATTATGTGCCCACTATTAAACCTTCCAACATATAAAGGAATATAATCTAAAACCTTATGGTTTTCTCCAACCCTTTATGGTGTCGGTTCGGAAATGTGATGGGGTATCCATGGATTTTTTTCTGGGTTACTATAGACTCTTAGAGGTATGAATTCTGTATGGGTGTTGATAGATCATTTAACTAAATCTTCTCATTTTATTCTGATAAAGTACACCACTAAGGATGGTGATCTAGAATGGTTTTATGTGTAGGATGTTTTAAGGTTACATGGGTTCACTCTTCCATTATTTTTGATAGGAATCCCTTGTTTACAACTTAGTTATGGATGAGTCTCCAAGATGTGGTGTGGACTCAAGTTCGGTTGAGTTCAACTTAAAATGCTTAGATGGACTATCATATTGAGTACACTATTTAGATTTTGGAGGATATTATTTATTCATGTGTTTTGATTTTTTGGTGGATCATGATATATCCATGAAAGAATTTTTTATTTTTCATATAAAAATATTTTCCAAACATTGATCAAAATGGATCCCTATGAGGATTTTTATGGTGACTCATACACATCACCTCTTTGTAGGGAGGTGGTAGGAAATGTGATATTTTTTGAGATCAAGCCTTATTCAAGAGGCATTAGTGAGAATTTAGGATATATATTTGAATGTGGTTGTATCATATAGTTGGTTGAAATCATATACAGATATTTGACACCATCCTTTATAGTTTTCTGTTGGTGATAGTTTTCCAGTAAAGTTTCTCCTAGGTTAGTTCACTACCATCTAAGGAAACAATGAATGTTGGATCATAGATATGTTATACCATTCTAGGACACCATCTTTCTTTGTAAGGTTTCATAACGTTTGTCGTTATTGGATTAGTTTACAAGTATCTATGATTTTTTCCATATATTGGTGCTCAGGAAGAACCACCATAATCCCTATCAAGTCCTAATTTGGGAAGATATCAAGTTAAATCCATACATTTCAGTTTCATAGAAACTAGTGGATATCATTGAATCTTTGGATAATGGGTTTCATGGTAATTATATCCCATTGATCATTGTTTTCTGTTAATATAGATCAGATCCTCATGAGACATGGGAGTATGAATCTTCAGTGAGGGGGAAGTGGCCTCACCTCCTTCTAGAGCACCCATCTTCCACATAAATTTTAGGGGATATAAAGTCTTATGGTGTCTGTATTGTAACATACTTTATAAAAAGGTAATATATTTTAAATTTTTAATATAGTGATTTTTGAATCGAAGGGATTAAGCGTTATTTTTGTGACTTTCCCTGGAATCATGCTCTAGTCACTCCAATCATAAATTTTTTAAATCATATGATGGTAGATTATGGTGTACATTTCATGGGGAAATCTAAAAACCCAATTAGTATATAAAACTATTTATAGTGTAAATATATATATTACACTATAAAAATCACCTGATATTTTTATCCCAAGGAAAGGTAATTTTCGTCATAGGCTGACAATGGTGATTTTAATCCATAATTTCCTAGTTTAAAAAGTAAATAAATTCATACCATTAGGATTTATCCCACTTTTCTGGTGATGTTTTTGTCATTATTCATACAATACTCCTCCCTCAAACCTTTGGTTGTTCCAGGAAACTTATGGTGTCTCTACGACTTCTGAGTCTCCCCATTGAGTGTTTGATCTCTATGGTGGTTTTATCACTAATCAAAGATATGTAATTACTCTAATTCTTTATTTCCCGTTGTCAAGGTACTGTAATTGTGAAATTTTGTTTACTCATCAACCCTATAGTTAAATATTTTTATCCTATATCCCAACTGTGGACCCTCATGTTGGTTGTGGTATTTCATGTTTGTTTATTGAGGAATGTTCTGTTATATCTTATCCACTAAGCACTTTTCTTTTTAAATTGATTCTATGATATGGGAATCAATTATAGGGTCTCTACTCTCTTATTTTAATTCATTTCATTGTTAGTGGGTCTTGTTTTGAGCATTTCCAACCTGAGTTTGAGGTTGGTGTTTTCTTCTCTCGCCTTTGATAAATGAACTGTGAATTTCCTTATTTTATAAATTTTTCTATGAATAAATTAGATTTATTATTTTTTGTGTGTAAATGGATTTTAAGTAAAATATTATTTTTTTCATTGGTATTCCAAGAGGAAATTTTTTTTTCATATCATTGAGAAACAAGTTTTAATTTTAGGTTTGATAAAAGAAAATGGATTTTTTTTAAATTGATTATGAAAAATCCCTTTTGAAATTTTCTGGGAAATACAGTATATGGGAAACATTGGGTACTTATGTGGAAGTAATAAATTAGTTCTATCATCTATGTATTATCAGAGGTTCAATCATCGGGTATTACTCTATTCTTTAGGGCCATTTTATATGGACATGATGTTAGAATTTGTTTTTTTTTGGGAGTTATCATATGGTGTTTCTCTTCTACATAGGAAATTGTTTTATGGGATTCGGTGTGAACTAGTCATTGATTGTGGTATGAGTAGTCTTCCATCCAGAACAATTTTGATCCCTTGGTTTGATTTACCAATGATTTGGATTTTTAATGTTATGTATTTGATATGCCTACATTTACTTTGATAAATGTTTCTAGAAATTATGCTTTGAAATTATTTTTGATATATTTTTATATGATTTCAGTAAAAGGGAATTATTTACCATGATTTTGACACAACCTACTTTATCATTTATCATTACATGATTTATTTAAAATGAGAATATTTTTATTATTTTTATAAACATGTGATATGGAATACGTAGGTGGAATCTTGCAAATATGGTTTAGAAAACTCTAGGAACACCCCAGTAATGATGTGCAACCAATTATATCATTTGATTTCAGAAAGTTAATGATGTAGTATTGAGGTAGTGTGGTTTCTATCAGTTGGGTATGCTAGCTAGTGGTCATAGGGTGGGATGTTTCCCATGTTTACAAGGTGTACTCAGTTTCTGTTACTTTTCCTATATTGTTGGACATTTACTTTGGGTTTTTATTGACTTCTTTGAGTTGTTTCACTTATGTTATCATTTTTAAATTATAAAATATATTTCCTTCTATTTTTTCTACTTATATTTATTTATTATTTATATATATTTTCCGTGTTATCTATTTCATGTTTGGAAAAATCATTCCTTTTTTTGTTGATACACATGTGCTAGTATCCAACACATGAGGATCAGGAAGTACCTTTGGGTATGGGGTGGATCTGTTTGGGTGACCATTTTTTAGAGAATCCCTGGTCAGTTTGTTACAATATAGTGTTTGTTGTAATATATAATGGTAATGTTTGATAATCAAGACTGGGCACAATTATCGTTCTCATCTCCACTAGAATCATGGAATGTGATGGTTACCATACTGAGTAACTCAATCAAAAATATAGATTTATTGTTTACAAATATTATAGATCTAATTATAAATAAAAATATCTGAGAGAAATAGATCCAAGATTCTATAAGAAAAATCTATATTGTAGAAGGATAGAAAATTTACACTTCATGAAATATAAATATGAAATGGGGAGGAAGGATGAGTACAAGTTCGAGTTATTTGGCTGAAGTTAATCCTATTTGTTGGTATTATGAGAAGAATGTGAAGAAGGATTGTACTGAGTGAAGAGTAAATTATTAAAACCTTCTGGTAGAACTTCATATAAATGTCTTTTTTTGGAACATATGAGTGGTAGATTTTTGAGTGTCTCTAGTTCAATTGAATCATAGATTATATAATATAGATATTGTTTTCACACTATATTTTAGAGAAAGATTATGAGAAATTATTCTTCTAGAAGATATAAAAAGGTAAATCATATTGGTCAGGCGTATTGGTTTATTAAATCTGAATTGTATTTATAATATTATTATGTTTATATAGTGATAGATTATTATTTTTCATTCTATCTTTCCATTTTTTTAAAGAGATAACATTAACGAAGTTTATGTAAGCACTACCATCTCTATGAATTGATGTAATTAAAACCTTATAAGAATGAATATAAAATTATATGTAATGAAAAAATATAATAACTATAATAATATTAATATTATAGAGATTATGAAACCAATACCACATTATAAAGACCAAAACCATTGAACTAAAACATACTTGAATAATATATCCGTTTACACCTAAATGTTGATTTTAATGAAAAAATGTTAAAAAATATGTAATTTGGAATTATATGGGAACATAAGATTGCATTAAGTGTTTGAATATGTTTTTTAAATATATTTATTTTGAATCTAAATTTATTATATAAGATTTTAAGAATTAATATAATGAAGGATATGACAAGAGGTAGTTTTTTATGGTATAATCAAATTATTTCAAGATTATCTATGTTAAATTTTCATTAATGGAAATTATATGACCCTCATCCTTTAAAAGCCATATTTTTTATTATAATATATTATTTTATAGAGTTTTAATGAATTAGTACCATTTTACTATCTTTGGTACTTAAACTGATCAAGAAAGAGATTTTTGAATGGTTTCTCTTACTTCCAATTTGGTCGATGAACTATTTATTATGTTTCTATGTTTTTTATAATGTTTTTAAAAGTATTCCCTTCTATTATAAAATTATTATTTAATGTTATTTATCAATCATATTAAATTCTTTTAAATGTTTTAAAAATAATTTTCTTATCTTTTTTTAAATCATGTACTTTTTCACTTTTTACCAAAAGTGTGAAAGAAGTCTTTGTTTCATTGTTTTTCAGATAAATAGATTATCTTAACATTATCATTATTATTTGAATTAATAAAAATTATAATTTTTTGTGGTTATTTCTAAAGATAATATTTTCAAATATTCCTGAAATATTTAGTTTAAATGATACTGAAGGAAAATGGAGTTTTCAACTATTTCCAAAGAAGTATAAAAATGCTCATTTAAGAAATTTTTTTATCTATGAAAACATATTTTATGTTTATTCGGATACATTGGGGATATGATATAATAATACTATCAATGTTTTTTATCTATATGGATTACGATTATGTGATGATGCAATATTTATGAAACATATTTCCTTTTCTATGGGTTATGTTATGATAAATTGATATATGTTTTTATGATTTTATGGAACATATATATATGGGTTTCATTATGTGATGGATGGGTCCATTAAATAGCCAAAATTAATTAGGAAATAATTTATATCTCTTGACATAATATAGCAGGGTGGGGAGGGAAATAAATTCCTTGAGGGACTCTGTCCACTATGATAGTCTTAGGAGTGAACCTTGACAATGGAAATGATGGATTAGGGAGTGAAATCAATCCAATATGGTACTCTGTATACTATGATAGTCTTCTAATTGAACCTTTACTAACTAAATGGTTTTCTATTATTATGATTATTCCATAATTATTATTATAAGTTCTTGTTTTTATGATATTCTCTCACAAACCCTTATTGGAAAATGATTATTCTAAGCTGTTATTACTTGTGTATTTTGACATGCTAAAGATTACTGTTGTGAATCAAGATTTCTGGTATATGACTAACTTGGAAAGAAATTCATAAGTAATTATCATGCTCTCAAAGACTTATTACTATCTTATTCTTGCATACGATCACTCATTGATATCTCTTGGGTTTAAACTTAATGATTATATGAGCTCAACCTTTATTATGTTTCCCTTTTCTATAGTTTATGAAGAAGGGTGATGATTATGAAATATAAAGAAAAATGTAATATTAGAAAATAATATTTTGTGAGATATCAAATATATTTCATGAAATATGTTTATTATGTATCATGTCTCCAAAGAAACTAATAAATTACAGTTCTAGGGATTTATTATTCTTAAATATAATTAATATTTATTTTAAATGATAAATTTGTTATCTATGTTATTATAGAGTCCCCAGTTTTGTAATTTTATTTCCCTATGTGGAAGAAAACCTTATTTTCATATCGAAAATGGAAATTATCAATGAGATAAAGTCTAAACTATTAAAAACAATTAAGTTGAAGTATCTTAGTCCTATAAAATTAATTTTTGGATATTAATTTTAAGGGATATAATTTTTATATTGTTGTTCTCAAATCAGTCTAACTAGAACTGGACGGTTGGGGAACGCGTAAAAATGAGTGATAAAAACCTCATAACCAATCCCTTTTATATACAGTATAAGAATATGGACATATAATGTAAGTAGAGGCTGAGTAGATTGAAAAGGTTCTTTTTTTCATCATCCATATGAATCTTGATGTACACCATATGTTTTACATGGTTTTAAATTATAAATGTAATGGGAGTTATTAGAATAATCCTTAATAATATAGGAGGATAGAATTATAAAGCAGTTAAATGGATCCAATAGTATTCAGAAGGATTTGTAAGATTATATATAACATGGGATATGTGTTTACTAATGAAAGTATATTTTTTATTCAAATTTTGAAGATTCCACTAATAGTAACACTTTAAAAAATATGGGTAATGTGTGTTTTACTAAAATAACGTGGGAAGGAGCTAATTTTATTGATGGGGTTATTGGAGTATCTCAAAAGAATTAATGAAGTTAGGAAAACATTACTTGATTCAAAAAGTGAGATTCACTAATTCAATAATCTGATGTACTATTCTAAGAAAAATTATATTTAGCTGAAGTATATCCTTTTCTATAATTTTTTCGAAGGATAAATTGTGGGATCTATAGAAGGTGGATATTGATCATAATATGGTTGATATATGGAACAAGTTGATATTATAGGATATATTGGGTTGATTTTGTACCTCTGTTGGTCTGGGATAACATGAAGCATATTGGGGGGACTATATATGTACAATAGAGGATTAGAAGTTGAAGGGATTTGTGGATACAAATAGAGGACAATTTGTTAAATTTATAAATTGATTCTCAAGTATGATATTATAATTTTTAGTTATGAGAAGAAAAATTTTGGATGAGTGGTGATTGTAACACCCCAAGCTTCCACTATACGCTTCCCTTTGAATAATTCAATAGCTTTCATTGTATGAAACTTCGAGATTCTAACAAACAGTGACCAATCAAACTAGCTGTTATGAATAGTAATACCCACTTTTTGAAATTTAATAAATTTTATCTTTAAAAATGGACTTTATTTTGGATTCAGAATATTAAAATTATCTTAGGGTAAATTTTTTGTATTTTTCTGAAAACTTTCAATTTTTTATGAGTAGTGAAAAACACCGAATTATTGTTTAAAACTAAATTTTAATTTAAATAATTATTTATTTTACTTAAATTTTTTTAGGTAAAAATATATAAATAATACCTATATAAGTTTAATGTAATTCATTGGAATAATTTTATAATGAGTTTAGATATATAAAATTTTATCGAACTATTTACCGTCTTTTACCCTCCTCCTAGGAGCATTTCCAAATTTATATAAAACATAATTTTACTTCTTATCTGAGTTTAATTTCAAAAATCTGAGAGTCAAGGTTTATATCAGTAAGTAAATTTTTTTTCAATAAGCTGAAAATAATTTTTGGTGAATAGTAAAAAAAATCTTTTATTTACCACGGTTAAAAGTCTGTCTAGTAATTAAGGGTAAAAATGTTATTATTATTAAACTAACTCATGTTATAATTCAATTGAAAAAGTATAATTAGACAAAAAAAACTTATAAATAAAATATTAACCTCATTGGTCCACTTGGATTAGCTTAGGACATATATTATTATTTTTTTTAATGAAGAGTTAAAAGAGTTAAATTCAAAGTTTAATAGCTAAACCATTTTTAATATAAGGATACAAAGAATATAAATTAGACTATAAATATTAATTAGAAAGATAAAAATATTTCCTACATAATGGTATTTTATTTATAATTTTTAGACATTAAATAATTAAATTTATTTATGACACAGTGATGATGCAGTAATTACCATATTATTGAAATATTAAAATAATTGATATTATCAATATCCAAATAAATCTATTTTGAAACTTTTAATGAATTGAACTAATTTTATAGGTTAATATGACATGTTAGGGTTTATTTAATGTATTTATTTTGAAGTAAAAAAAATTCATTAGGACTAGAACAAAAATCAATTATTAAATAATGTCAAAATTGACATAAATGAGTTTTTAAAGCCAATACAATATTATTTGTTGATATAATAATCCTAAATATCTAAGTATCGTCCATAAGACTTATATAATGATAGGTGTATCATTAATGAACCACTTGGGGTTCTCTTGAAATTTTATAGTATTTTTATTAACCATATAATATAAAAATACAAAGAGACATGGTAAATGTCAAACTATTTAAATAGGAGTTAAATCTAGAAGATAAGGTTAATATAGTGACCTAAACCTATCTAAAACCTATTGTTTTAGATTTTTTCGACCCATACCCACCTTATAATTTAGATAATTCATTTTGGAGCCATTAGAAACCGAAAATTATTCTATTACAAAATAATATTTCAATCGTTTCCTAAGGTGCCCCTCACCCCTCTTATAAAAGGGAACTTCCACTTCTCTCAAATTCACACCTTCAAAGCCATTTCGCTCGGCTGACCCCAACCCAAATATCCTCCCAACATCCCTCCCTTCATCCTAGAGGCCTTAAATTAGACAAAATCCACTCTATTGATCTCTTTTGAACAAATCAAAAGGAAGAACCCGAAGAAGAGGTAAATATTTCATCATCTCTTTCAAGTTCTTTTCTTCTTCCACTTCCTCTTTCATTATTGTTTTCATTATAAAATAACAATTAAAGTATCTTCTATATACTGTGATGTTATTATAATATTGTTACAACCATATTCATTATTTCATCCATCCTATAAATGAAAATGTTACCATACATTTGTACGTATGGATTACCATCTCCACATCGTGGTGTAGTTTGTTATTCAAACACTTCATCATTTGTATGGGTATAATAATGAGTATAAATGATTTAAATAATAAATATAATGTGATAATGATTCATTATATATGATATACCATCCAATTATATATCATTTTAATATCTAAAGAATGATATTGTTGCTTGTGCGTACATACAGATTACCGTCTCCACCAACGCGATGAGATTTATTCCCCATCATATCCATTCAAGACTAATTTTCCATTGATAATTAAAAATAATGTTAAAAGGATTAATATTATTATGAATATGAATAATATACATCCTATCCATAAATAACATTACTTACATAACAAATCATATAATGGAAATCAAATCTATTAACACCCAAAACGATGATACTACTAAAATATCATTAACAAAGAAATATTAAAAGATCATATATGATGTAATATTTAAGTATATTGTTATTTTATAATTTAATGAAAATGATTTAACTATTATATAGGAGGATAACGTACCCTTGACCAAGGAAAATTACAAGATAAGGTTTAATTTCACAATCTCTTTATTATCCGAGGTTGTTTTAACGTAAGTATCTACCGGGACCACTTTATCATCGACATCCGTGTTTCTTAAAAATGTGTTCCAAAACATTTTTAATATTTACTAGATTGTGGGTTAAAGTAATTTTTACCCTTGTTTTACTTTTTATAAAATTGATTGAAACGAATATTTTTGTTATTTTCCAAATAAGGTACCTTATAAGCTTTTTGACAAAATTAATGTAAGAATGTTTTTTTAACTTATACGGTGGGTACGGCTATTTTTTTCCATCATAACATCGTCGAAGATTCCCTTACAAGCATATAATAATTTTTTCAAAATAAAAATTTTCTTTTATAATTATAATACTTTTAAATGATTTCTAAATGGAAATCGATATTTCTCTAAAAATGTTTTGATTTCATCGAGGTAAATATCATTTGATGGATTTTAAGCTTAATTGAAGATGATTTATTATGATACAAAAATTACAAATTATATTGAAGGTTTTGTAATATGTTTGACTATCGATGTGTTATTTTCACACCATTCATGGTTTATGGAGAATGTATTGACATTTCGTATGCTAGTTTTTATACAAATGTTTATGTTATGATTGAACTATTTCATATGAGGAATACATTGGACATAGTAAGTGATGGGTGGAGCCCTCTATAGCTCCTCAATGCATCAGTAGGTCTCATGAGACAATCTAGTGTCTCTGAACAAGGTCTTGACCAAATCTTATTTTTAGTCGTGGCACAAATCCAAGACTATGTGGTTATGAAGCCTGGTATTAAGCATTCCATCATTATAAAATTGGCTATTGATATTGGTTGTGAATATTCTACTAGTCGAATATACAAGTGAATATGTAAATGGCATTATTTAATTTTATCTTTTCCATTTTATTTTGATGTTCAAGTTTAAAAGGGTTTTTTTCTAGATTTACATTATCTTAAATGTTTATGCTTATTTATGAAAGTTTACATTATATTTTTATCCTTACTGTGCATCTGAGCTCACCCCTTTGTATGTTTTATTTCTCCCAGGATGTGAAGTATATTATGACTGACATGTAGGGATAGTCTATGGGATATGAGTGTGGCCTATGGAGACTGTGTTGTTTTTGTTTTTTATTTTATAATTTAATGTAAAACTTGTGAATGTATCTAGAATTTCCAAGGTTAGAAAACTAATCGGCCGTTTGAGACTTGATCTTTTTCATCAATACAATGTTATATAATAATGCACTGACATTAGGTAACTAGGTTCTAGGCGTTAAAGTTGGTATCAGATGAAGTTTAGTACAAACATTGAAATCTAGATTTAGAAAAACACAGATTAGAGCACATTATACTAAGATAGGCTTTGAGGATTAACTTAGAAGAACATCATAAAATTTTGGTATTGTAGAGATGTATGTGTTATTTCAAGAAATACATCCCTGTCTGGATACGAGTAGGTAGAGGCGGCTCTAACATAGTTGTACCTAGGGGTAAAACCCGAAAACACCTCTTTGATCTAGACTCGAATGGGAATAGGTGCATGAAAATGGGCCTTGCTGCACTCTTGGTTACGACACTCCCAGACGATATTCTTAGGATAATTCTCATTTTCTTTAAAAACCATTATGATGGGTTTATGAGTATATACTTTTCAAAAAAAATTATGATTATGCATTATATCCATAAACTGTTCAATTTATGTTAACTATTTTACAAGTTTGGAATTACGTATTGTGATTCATAAACAAATCTAGTGCATGCCATTTTTTAGAAATGGCGCCTAGTGGAAGGAATGGAAATCGTATCAATACACATAATCCATGTAGGTATTTCCCTCATACACAAGATAATTATAGTGGAGCTGGTGAAGAAACTGGTGCTGATCATCTTATCACCATAGTGGGACAACTCACTCAGGTTATGAATAATAAACTTACCCGTATGGATCACCCAGATCCACAACGTGGAGGGTCAATGTTAGACCACATCATGAGGAAAAACCCACCATCACTCAATGGGATTATAAATCCATTAGTAGTTGAGAAATGGATAAATTCCTTTTAGAAAATATTTCATGATTTGGGGAGTAGCGAAAGTGAAAAAGTTGTCAAGGTAGTTTATCGCCTCACGGGAGATGCAGATCAATGGTGTTCATTGATTAAAAACACAAATAAATATGATGAAGTATAAAATATTGAATGGAGGGAGTTTAAAGACATTTTCTTAGAAAAATACTTTTCTCATGACCATCAAGTGGATATGGAAAGGAAATTTCTGAGTCTAAGGCAAAAGGAGGATGAGAATGTTGTAAAATATGAGGCTATCTTTACAAGGTTAGAAAGGCATGTAACAGATTATATAGGTAACCCAAAGAGTAATATTGATCAATTAATTTATTGGTTAAAACCATTTCTCCAGGGAGCATTAGTCTCAAAATCCTTCTTGTCCTACGAAGATATTGTCTCATGTGCTATCAAGACAGAAATGAAATTCTCTAAGTCTTACGACTTTAAATGAAAGCAAGAGAATAATAGATCTGTCGAACACTCTAAAAATGGAAATAAGGGGAATAAAGGGAAAATATGAATATCAATCATGTAGTAAATGTGGGAAGAAACACCTCATTACATGACTGAAGGGAATGAGAGTCTGTTGCAAGTGTGGTGAAAAATGCCACCAAGCTCATGATTGTAATGGGAAGAAAGAGGTTGTCAATGTGGAATTCTTCAATTGAACATAAAGGGGTAATTATCAAAATGAATTTATTAATATCCAATGAAACTTACCTCAGAAAAGGCCAAGGGATCAAGGCCAAGATTATGCTATCACTACATCTGAGGTTGAAGCTCCAAAAGATGTGGTGGTAGGTAATTTAATGATTTACTCAAGTTTAGAAAATGCTTTATTTGATTCTAGATCATCGCATTGTTCCATATCTTTCCAGTTTTCTAATAAAATAGATATTTTCAATTTGACTTAACAAGGGAGTTTTCAGTCAAAACAGCAAAGAGAAGTATCATTGCGACAAAGTTTTGTGAACAAGTTCCCATTAGGGAATATAAATGTTTGTTATCTGTTGACCTCATCATCATTCCCATGATTGAATTTGATATAAGCCTTGGAATGGATTGGCTTCCAGACCATGAGGAAAACATTTATGGTAAGATGAAGGAGGTTACAATTCTCATTGATGATAAGGAGTACATTATCTTAAGAGAAGAAACATCACTGCTTAATTCTTATTTAGATCCACCCCCAGTAGCTCAAATAAATTCAATTATTAGGGAAAAGTAGAATGAAATAACTATGGCTGGGGAAAGGAATGTTCAAATAGAGGACATACCTATTGTTCAAGAATATGTTGATGTGTTTCCAAGAGATTTACCTGGGCATCCTCTCGAGAGAGAAATTTAGTTTTCCATTTATTTAATTCCTAGTTCGATGCCCATATCGAAGACCCCTTATAGAATGGCCATTGTGGAATTAGTAGAACTAAAGAAACAACTAGAGTAATTGAGTAATAAGGGATTTATTCACCCCTAGTGTTTCACCATTGGGAGCCCCTTTTCTTTTTATTAAGAAGAAAGATGGATCTATGAGGTTGACCATTGACTACAGGGAGATAAATGTTATAACAATAAAGAAAAAGTATCCCCTATCTAGCATTGATGTTTTATTCGACCAACATCATGGAGATCAATATTATTCAATAATTGACCATCGATCTGGATATCATCAGTTTTGTGTGAAAAAGGATGACATTATGAATACAACATTTCAAACCAGGTACAAGAATTACGAGTTTGCAGTAATGCCTTTTGGATTGACAAGTGCACCCTTTGTCCTGATTGATCAAATGAATAGAATTTTCAAGGAATATCTTGATTAATTTGTAGTGGTATTTATTGATGATATCCTGGTATACTCCAAAAGCTATGAAGATCATGAAAATCACTTGCGCATTATCCTGAAGACTCTTAGAAGACATGAATTATATGGGATGTTTAGAAAGTGTGAATTCTGGCTTCATGAGATTTATTTTCTTGCCCATATTGTCTCTAAATATGGAATCTATGTTAATCCTTCAAAGACCAAGGAATTCCATGAATGGCCAGCACCGATGAGTATAACTGATGTACATAGTTTTATTCGTTTAGCAGGTTATTATCGATATTTCTTCCAGAATTATGCCCTGTTGGCTAACCCATTAATAAATATCACACATAAAGGGGTTAAATTTGTTTGGACAAAATGAGTGTAGAGAATATTTTCAAGAACTGAAGAGAATATAGTCAATGCTACTATATTTACTCTACCAATGGGGAATGATGGGTTTTTTATTTATATTGATGCTTCAAAGAAAGGACGTGGTTGTGCTCTTATGAAGAATGATAGAGTTATTGCCTATGCATCACGACGTCTAACAATTCATGAGAAAAACTATCCTAATCATGATCTTGAGTTAGCAGCTGTAATATTTGATTTAAATATATGGAGACATTATCTCTATAGTTAAAATGTGAGATATATACTGATCACAAAAGTTTGAAGTATATTTTCCCACAGAAAGAACACTTCATGAGGCAATGGATATGGATTAAACTATACTAGGACTAGGATTGCATAATACACTACCACCCAGGGAAGGAAAATAAGGTGGTAGATGCTTTGAGAAAAACAGATCATGGACTTTTGAACAAGATGAGAGTTGAAAGGGATCATATTTTCATGTATCTAGTGAAAATGGATAAGGGAATAATCATGGAAGGTGAGACATCAATACTTTTTCAAATGGTTGCCAAATCCTCTTTACTAGAAACGATAAAAAGTCCCCAGGCTGATGATTATGAGTTTCAAAAAAATTAATGTTTTGAACGATGGGAGATTCAGTGACTTGATATATGAAGATGTAATTTTTAAATTGGGGAATATACTTTGTGTTCTTAACATACCTGATCTAATAAGGGAATTGTTGGATGATTCTCATAGCTTCAGTTTCTCTACACACCCGGGTAGCACTAAGATGTATAGAAGTTTGAAGGAACATTTTTGGTGGGACAACATAAAGAGGGAGATTGCTAATTTTGTGTCACAATGTATGGTTTTTCAACAAGTAAAAGCTGGAAGGCAATAGCCTGGAAGATTCATGCAACCTCTTCCCATACCTGAGTGAAAATGGGATAAAATTACAATGGACTTTGTCATGGGGCTACCAAAGGCACCTAGAAGGGATGATGGGATATGGGTCATTGTTGATCATCTTACCAAGTCAGCACATTTTCTTTCTATAAGAGAAGATTTACAACTTGAATGTTTAGCAAGAAAATTTATTAATGAAGTTGTAACACTCCATGGTGTACCCCTATTGATATTTTCTGATAGTGATTCCCATTTTACATCAAGATTCAGGAAAAGTCTTCGGAAAGCCCTGGATACTGAACTTTGTTTGAGGACTGCCTAAAAACCTCAAACTGGTGGACAATCATAAATGACTATTCAAACCTTAGAAGACATGTTGAGATCTTTCTCACTTGAATTTCATTGTATGTGGGATAAATATTTACATATGGTATAATTTTCCTATAATAATAGCTTCCATTCAGGTATTCATATGGCACCATTTGAAGCATTATATGGAAAGACATGTTGCACACCAACTTATTGGGATGATGTTGGTGAAAGAAAACTTGTAGGCCTAGAGAAAGTTGAGAAAACAATGGAAAAGGATAAGTTTATCCAAACCCACATCAAAATAGCACAAAGTAGGTAGAAGAGCTATGCCGATAACTGAAGGAAGGATTTGAAATTTCATGTACGAGATCATGTTTTCTTGAAGGCATCTCTATTGAAGGGAGTTATATGATTTGATAATAAGATTAAACTAAGTCTCACATACATTGGACATTTCGAAATTCTAGAACGAATTAGGGTTGTAGCTTACCAGTTGGAAATGCCGCCAAGTCTCTCCATATTTCACGATGTGTTCCACGTATCACTATTGAGAAAATACATACCTAACACAACACTTGTACTCACCTAGGAAGAAATTGAACTAGAAAATGATCTATCTTATTTTGAATAGCCTGTCAAAATTCTTGATACCAGAGAACAAGTGCTGAGAAACCGGACGACTCGTCTGGTAAATGTTCTATAGAGAAACCATAAGATGGAAGAGGCAACGTAGGAACCCGATGAACTTATGATGAAGAAACACCCAAATATTTTTATGTAGTAATATTCTAGAAATTTTGGGGGTGAAATTATTTGAAGGAGGGAAGAATGTAATACCCCAAGCTTTGATGGTATGTTTCTCTTTGAATAATGAAATAGATTTCATTGTACGCAACTTTGAGATTTTAACACACCGCGACCAATCAAACTAGCTGTTATGAATAGTAAAACCTACTTTTTGAAATTTTATAAATTTTATCATTCAAAATGGACTTAATTTTTGTATTCAGAATATCAAAATTAGCTTAGGGTCAATTTTTTGTATTTTTTTGAAATCTTTCTATTTTTAATGAATAGTGAAAAAAATGAGTTATTGTTTAAAACCGACTTTTTATTTAAATAATTATTTATTTTATTTAAATTTATTTTTGGTCAAAATAGATACATAATACCTCTATATGTTCAATGTAATTCATTGGAGTCATTTTTTAATTAGTTTATATATATAAAAGTTTATCGAATTTGTTACCGTCTTTTACCCACCTCCTACGATCATTTCCAAATTTGTATAAAACATAATTTTACTGCTTATGTTAGTTGAATTTTAAAAAACTAAGAGACATGGTTGATATCAGTAAGTAAAATTTGGTTCAATAAGATGAAAATAATTTTTGGTGAATAGTATCTTCTTACTTTTATTTACCACGGTTAAAAGTAAATAGGGAAATTAAGGGTAAAATGATATTATTATTATCCTAAAACATGTCCTAATCCTATTGGATAAGAATAATTAGACCAAAAAAACCTTAGGAATAAAATATGAACCTCTTTGGTCTACATGGATTAGATTAGGACATTTATTATTGTTTTATTTAAAGAAGAGTTAAAAGAGGAAAATTCAATGTTTAATAACTAAACCATTTTTAATATAGGCTTACACACAATATAATATCGACTATAAGAATTCATTAGAAATATATAGATATTTCTTACATAATGGTATTTTATTTATATTTTTTATACATTAAATATTTAAATTTATTTATGACACAATGATGATACAGTAATTACCATATTAATGTATGATTAAAATAATTGATTTTATAAATATCCAGATAAATATAATTTGAGATATTTAATGAATTGAACTAATTTTATTGGTTAATATGAATTTTTATGGTTTATTAAATTTATTTAGTTTGACGTAATAAATTTTTTAGCACTTTAACAAAAATCAATTGTTAAAAATGTAAAAATTGACATAAATGAGTTTTTAAAACAAATACAATAATATTGGTTCTTATAATTATCCTAAAAATATACGGATCATCCAAAAGACTTATATAATGACAGGAGTCTCATTAATGAACCACTTGGGGTTCTCTTGGAAGTTTATATTAAGTTTATTAACCGTATAATATAAAAATACAAAGAGATATGGTAAATGTCAAAATATATAAATAAGAGTAAAATCTAAAAGATAAAGTTAATATAGTGACCAAAACCTATATAAAACCAATTGGTATAGAGTTTTTAGACCCATCCCCACCATATCCTTTAAATAATTCATTTTGGTTCCATTACATACCAAAAATGATTTTAATATAAAATAATATTTCAATCTTTACCTAAGGTGCCCCTCACCCCTCTTATAAAAGGGATCTTCCCCTTATCTCAAATTCACACCATCAAAGCCATTTGGATCTGAGAAACCCTAATCAAATATCCTACCAATTTTCCTCCCTTCATCATATATTCCTTCCTTTAGTCAGAGAGCCAACCTGAGGAGCCCTTTTGATCAAATCAAAAGGATGAACCCGGAGAAGAGGTAAATATTTCGTCACCTCTTTCATATTCTTTTCTTCCTTCACATCCTCTTTCTTTGTTGTTTCGATTCTAAAATAATAACTCCAGTATCTTATATATAATGTGATGTTATTATAAAAATTGAAAAACCATATTCAATATTCTATACATCCTATAAATGACAGTCACCATACGTGCATACGTACGGATTATCGTCTCCACGTCGTGGTGTAGTTTGTTATGCAAACACTTCATCATTTGGATGGGTATAATAATGAGTATAAATGATGTAAATAATAAATATAATATGATAATTATTCATTATATATGATATACCATCCAATTATATGTGATTTTAATATCAAAATAATGATATTGTCTCTCGTGCGTATGTATGGATTAACGTCTCCACGAACGCGATGAGATTCATTCCCCATCATATCCATTCAAGAATAATTTTCCTCTGATGATTAAAAATAATTTTTAATGACTTAATATCATTATGAATACGAATAATATACATCCTATCAATAAAAAAAATTACTTACATAATAAATCATATAAAGGAAAACGAATCAGTTAACACTCGGACGATGATACTACTGAAATATCATAAAAAAAGCAATATTAAAAGATCATATATGATATCATATTTATGTATATAGTTTTTTTATACTTTAATAACAATTAATTAACTATTATAATTGAGTTTAACGTACCCTTGAATAAGGAAAAGTACAGGGTAAGGTTTAATTTCACAATCTCTTTACTATCTGAGGTTGTTTTTACGTAAGTATCTACCGGGACCCTTTTATCATCAACATCCATGTTTCATAAAAATGTATTCCAAAAAATTTTTACTATTTACTTGAATATGGGTAAAATTCATTTATACAATTGTTTTAATTTTTATAAAGTTGTTTGAAATGAATCTTTCTATCATTTTCTAAACAAGGTACCTTATGACTTTGTCAAAAAAAATAAGGTGAGAATGTTTTTTTGTAACTTATATGGTAGGTGCGGCTATTTTCTATCATCATAACATCGTCAAAGTTTCCCTTACAAGATTATAATAATATTTTCAAAATAAATGTTTTCTTTTATAGTTATATGGCTTTTAAATTATTTCTAAATAGAAAGAGATATTTCTCTAAATTTTTTTTGATTTCATCTATATCAACATCCTTTGATGGATTTAAAGCTTAATAGAAGTTAATTTATTATCATACAAAACTTATATATGTTATTGAATGTTTTGTGATATGTTTGACTGTGGATGTGTTATTTTCACACCATTCATGGTTTATGGATAAATTATTGACATTTTTTATGCTATTTTTAATACGAATGTTTACGTTATGTTTGAATATTTCCATACGAGGAATGCATTGGACTTAGTAAGTGACGGGTGTAGCCCACTATAGCTTTTCGATGCATCGGTAGGTATCATGAGAAAAACTTGTGTCTTGTAACAAGGCCATGACAAAATATTACATGTAGCCTTGGCCCAAGGCCTTGACTATGTGGTTCTGAAGTTTGGAAATATGCATTCCATCATTACAAAAGTGGATATTGATATTTCATGTGATTATTATACTAGTAGAATATCCTTGTGAATAAGTAAATTGAATTATTTGATTTTATCTTTGCCATATTATTTTGAAGTTTAAGTTTAAAAGGCTTTTGTTCTATACTTACATTCCCTTAAATGTTTATTCTTATTTTTGAATGTTTTCACTGTATTGTTATCCTTACTGAGCATCTGAGCACACCCCTTTCTATGTTTTATTTTTCCTAGGATGCGAATAAGTATATTACGACTGACCTGTAGGGATAGTATATGAGATATGACTGTGGCCTATGGAGACTATGTTGTTGTATTTTTTCATTTTATAATGTGATTTAAAACTTATGAATGTATCTAGTATTTACAAGGCTACTAAACTAATCGATCTTTCGAGACATGATCTTTGTGATCATGCCAATGTTATGTATTAATGCACCGACTCTGGGAAACTAGGGTCGGGGCGTTACAGAGATTCATTTTAATAGTTTGAATCTTGATGTCCAATTATTAAACTAAAATAGGGTGGTGGAGTGGCCGAAAAAAATTCTATATGTCTAAAATTAGATCGATTAGAAGTCAATAAATTTAATGAAAAGTGATAATTCTGGAAGGGATAAGTGACTAGATACCAAATAAATATGTGAGAACCCATTGTATAGATTTTATACATGTTCTCATGACCATCTATGGTTTATTTATAAGGTAATGTTAAGAGAACTATTTCCTGAATCACATGTTATTCACTACTTGAGTCAATTGTGGTGGTACCCTTCAATTAGTGGATTAACATTAGTGGATGATCACTATCAACTTTCAAAAGGATGTGGAATCATTTTATCTTAATTGTCCAAAATATAAAAAGATGGATGATTTCATTTTTTGGTAATATTTTTATATTTTAATATTCATCTATTTCACAAATGAAATATTTTATTGTGTTCTACTCATAGAGAATGGATTTCTCTGAAACACATAAATACCTATTTTTGGTTATTACATTTTCCCCTTCATTTTCTTCTAGAAGTTCTTGTGTTTGTTTTTTAACCATGATTTCATCAAAATTTAGATGATGGAATGTGTAATGGATTAATATTTACTAGAGGTATTTTTTTTATTTTTCAAATATTTTGTCTTATTTTATCATTTACATTTCTTTTTAATATTAGGTGGGTTTTAATTAAGTTATTAATCCTATTTTGATAAAAAAAAATTACACATATTCCATTTTTTTTAAATTATATAATTTAATGTTACTCTAATAATTTTTGTGATTGTGGTCTGGTATACATAAATTAAATCAAGCATAAGAAAAATATGATTAAATAATTAAATGAATAAATCATGATCATATATAATAGTTGATTTAGTGTGAAAAAAATAAATAAATGTATGGACCTAGGGGAACTCCTTATATTTTCATTGGTAGGATCTTTTTTATTCTACATGTCCACCTCTATATCACCTGGGTTGGTTTCATCTGGTATCTATCTTGAACTTCCTCCATGATCCTTGTGATACAATTTGTATTACCTATGTCTATAAATCACATGTAGGTGAGAGGAACCAAATTATTTATTAAGGGGAATTTCATAAACAACCTTGGACCCATATGCCCAACATAATAAAAGTGAGAGCTATGACACACTATAAATATTATTTAATAAAAAAATAAAAAAATTCAAACATATTCAATAAAATTAAATTACATAAAATCATCTCATATTTTTCTCTTGTCAAAGCTCATGATTGGACAATCAAATGAAACAAATACACAAAAGTACAATGTCTATCATTCAATTAAATTCATAATTTATAATTAAGATAAACATGCCTTTTTTACCTAATTAACTAGTCAATAAATTAGTTATATTAACTATAATGACCACATAAAGTCTCAGGAAGTTACCCAACATAAATTCCTTTTGGAAAAATTAATATCATAAATAATAATTACATATAGTTACGACAAATTAATTGAGAATTTATTAGTTATTTAAAACCATTTTTACATATTCAAAAACATCTAATGCCCACAATTTTATTGGTTTTTAATAATAAAATTAATTATCTTAATATCATTTAATTTGGTCCATTTTTGAGAGACTGCACATTGTATACTAATGAGCTATGTGTTATGTTATTTTCTTGACATATATAATGCATATATTCCTAGGGATTTTGAAAGTTCCATGTCTAGATATAATGAAATTTTCTAATAAGAAACATGTTGCGTAGTCTAGTTTTCATTTTCTAAGGATAGACACTTGGGGATTAATTTTTTAATCTCAACTGAATTAAATTGCATGTACTAACAAGATAAAAATCATGTGGTATGCTTATTTTGTGCCTAAAATACACACCAATTGATTTAGTGGGTTCTTTTAACATGGGTGTTACTGATTTACACATTATGTCTATCATCTACGTGTCATGTGTTTCACTAATGTCACAGGATTTCAGTCTCACATCGTATAAAAATATGTAATTTTCCACATGGTTGTTTTGAATTTAACTGTTATACCTTGTAGACTACACGACCTATATAGTAGATACACATCTTTTAGTTCACCAAACTGTATGCTAAGTTGGCTCAGTTAACACATGGTGTAAAATCAATAAACTGCATTTTATAGATGATTAGTGTGACAGGTATATAGTGAAATTTCTAGGTCAACTGAACTTGTGTAAAAAAAGTGTACTTCGGATACATGCCATGTAACATAATCCATCATCTAAAAACTTTGGCACCTTCATATGGAATCTTTGATCATTCTTCATCTGTTAATGGACCATAATAAATTTTGAATCTTGAATGAAGAATATTAAATTGTCAAAATCATGTTAATTAAACTCTATGTTAAAGAATGAATAATCTAGAAATGAAAAATAACCACAATTTCATATATATAGGAAAAAAATAAATATATAATTATTAATTTAAATGTGTCCACTCTGATGCCACTTAAAGTTTATTAATGCAGAAGAAGTGCCTTTTGGTAGTAAATCCATTACATATTTTGTGGAATTTGATGAAGCATTCTAACATTGTACAAGACAGGAATGATAGGATGAAATAAATTTAAAAACTACAAGTTTTCATAGAATTCTCAGAACCAATAAGTGAACTTTTAACAATAAATTTATAATTAATTTAAAAATATGAGATGAATGATTACATCATTTTAAGATCTTTCTTTTATTAATAAATTGATTATATAATACTTTTTCCAGATTACCAGTATTTTTTTAGTATAACCCAAAGTATATCACCTCTATCGGTGATCTACTCATGCTCATTTTATCTATAAACCACATCGATGGATTACTAGTTTCCAATAGGGTGGATCATTCATAATTCACTGTTTATTTGGATCGCTTAATATTTCTTTATTCTTAATGGAATATATCTTGTTCTTATCATTCTTGGTTGGATTAGAGACGTAGGACTCTAGAGAGAAATATTTTATTTACAATGATTATAAATTATCCATTAACCCAAAATAATAGGCATAGATATTTATTTATACAGTTTGGTTTAATGTTAAATTATTATTTAATTGAAAAAAGACCTCAGATAATATAATAATTCTTCTATAACATCATTATATATATTAATAATATTATTCTTTTATGGTGTCTTCTAACTATAACAAATATAAATACTATTTTACATGCTTTGAAATTTATATTTCTCACTAGATGCAATATTGTTCTAATCCTCCCCAACATTTATTGAATACCCAATTAAATATTTAATAACAGAAAAATATTTTATTCATAGTCTAGAGAATAACTATTTATTAGATATTCAATAAATAAATCGATATTATATATCCATATAGTTTAATAATTACATTTTAAATAAATATATATTTATTTTATATAATCATTAATTTTGAAGAAAGAAAATAATCCTCTTCTTTGAGAATAATATTCATTCCAATAATTCAATTCAAATGAAATTTAATCAAGATCAATGGAAACACCTAGTGTGTGATCCTCTAGGATTATTTATGATTGTAATTAAGTGATATTGACTATATTATAATACTACTATCTTGGAAAAAATCATCTCACCCAATAGAATTAACTTAATGTCAAAACATTTTCAAAAAAACAAAAACTATTACAGCGTAGTATAATCCATGTGTCAGAATATCTCATCAAGCAGGATGCATAGACATTTCATCAAACCAATTTTCTTGATATGTATTTCTATGAATATATTAAATAAAGACATCCTGGTGATAAACTTTAATCAGACTGTTCCATTTCAATCAACGGGTCAAGATATTAACTTTTATAAATAAAATAGTGAGAACTCATTATTTGGCTTATTCATTAGTATAATAATACTTGATATTAACCCAATGTACCCTACTTAGTCATAAATGTAACATCCTAGGTAAATAAAGATTTTGAAATTTTCATATTTATTAATATTAGGGAATTAAATATTAATTTTAATTCCAAGTTGATTCTAGTTCTGATAGCATACTCAACATGCAACAATGGGTTTCTTTGAAATCTTATGTTGCACACAACATTGAGTTATACTAAAAAATAATTTAATAATAATTTAATTTTAAAGGTTAGTAAATGCATAGTCATTGTATTTCTAGGAATGAACATAAATATCTACATTATGATTACTAATGTTTGTGAAATGTCTTTACAATTATCAAATAAATTTTGGAGGCTTAAAATAATAATGAATCTGATTTTAAGCATAAATACTTTTGTAATTTTTAAAAGGTCGTCTTACAGCCTTTTGATGGAAAACCATTTTTAAATATAGTTTTTTCACTTTTATTTGTTTTATTTGAAAAAAATAATTTCTTTAGAAGCATAATATAAAATATTACTTTGGATTAATTTTTTTCTAATAAAGTTCATTTTTTTGATGAATAGTGAAAAATACAGCATTTTAATTCAAAACTGCCTTTTAATGTAATTTATTTGTGTTATTAGACTGTCCTTTTAAGTGGTTTTAAAGTTTAATTAGATTATATTTTTATCATTTAATTTGATTTTGGTCTTTGAACATAACTTCACATTGAAATTGGACATAAACACATGTCAATCTTTTGGTAGTTTTTATTTATTAAAAACACAATTTTTCGTTTTGACAGCGAGAATTAATTTTAAATTAATTTCTGTAACTTTTGTGTTGTGAATTTGGAAAAATTAATTCTATATTTGGAATAAGGGGGTCCAAATTTTGTAAATAGGTAACTTTTATTTTTAGACATTATGAATAGTAACTTTAGTAAATATTTTATATAACATGGTTAAAGGGTAAATCAGGTAAATAAGCATAAAAAATAATATTATAAAAATATTAAAATACACTTACATGTTTCTTAACCCTATTGGATGATACATGGAAAACCATGGGAATCCATGGGTTGATTTTTGGACCCCATGGATCCAGATGTATGTGAAAATGACGCTTTATAATTATTAATTTAATGATAATGAAAATGTAACATAAACAAATATCTTTTAGTAAAAAAATTATATGGGGATATATAAGTAATATTTTCACCTATAAATAGTAATTATAAATATAAAAAGATTTATTACATCACAGTTTTTCATTTATAAATTTTAGATATTAAATAAATAAATATAATTATGACACAATGATGATGCAATGATTTCTTCATTAATAAAGGATTCAAATAAATGATATTATAAATGTTAAAATAAATGTAATTTTTGATATTTTGATGTCATACACGAATTTTTTGGATTATTATTACATGTTATATTTTTTTTAAAGAAATTGTTTTGAATCAATCAGGTTGTTATGGATTTTTAAAATCTCATGGTATGAATTGTGTCAAAATTGACATAATTCATATTTTAAAATATAAAATATTTTATTAAATATTATAAAATTCCAAAAAGTATATGATTTGTCCGAATAGTTATCATAAGTCTCAAATTTTATTAATGTCCCTGTATTTGGATACTTTTTATGTTTTGGTAACTATTTGGATTCTCAATGTGTTAAATGCTTGAAAAAATAATAAGAGTAAAAAAGGGTTAAATAAAAAAAGATAAGGGTTCAAAAATATTAAAAAATAGTCCAATTATTATTGGATGATTTTATTTCCACTTATATTTTTATTATTTTATATGTTAATAAGTTATTGTCCTTTTGAAACCAAAAATATTTTTATAATAAAATAATACATTCAAACCTTCCTAAAGATCCCCTCATCCCACTTATAAAAGGCCACCACCTCTAACCCATTACACACACCTCTCAAGCACATTGGATAATCCGCAATCTTCTCCAAGAATATACCAACATTTCCCTATTCCTACTAGATGCTTTCCCCTAGGAATATAGAAATTATAAAAAGTCTTTTGGCTCAAATCAAAGAGTGTTACACGTTATAAGAGGTAGCGTCATCTCTAAAATTTATTTCCATTATTCTACTTCTTCACTCCCCATTTTATCAATTTTCTTTCATTAAATTAAAACACCAGTATCCTAAATATACTAGGTTGTTGTTATGAGAAGAATTAAATCTACACTTACACACACCTCAATCTAATGGATTTAGAACATACTGTTTCTGTGGATGGGGAACTACTGCCTCACAAAACGTTGATTATTCGATTTTTCCATACTACCTCTCATGGTGGACATTATGATGGAACTATATTTATATTATATATATATATTATATTATATTTTCTCTATTATTATATATTTTTCATTTATATCATACATTTATGGTATCCATAATAGGTAAATACGATAATTTTATTTGAGGAAGTGCGGACTACTGCCCCCTCAAAGTAATATGACTCGTTCAAACTATAAAAAGAACATATAAAGTATGGAATTAATGAAATTATGTAACATATATAACATATATATTATACTTGAATTATAATTTACCTATTTCTCATTTATTTTTTATTCATTTAAAAATGAAAAATTAATGAAAGTAGCGTTCATTGGTACGTACGGCTTACTATCTCCATGAACAGTCCATTTCATTTTCTTATATCTAAATGTTATGGAATATTATAAATACATATATACTAAGTATATATATGAATAATATTCTGGATATAATGGAATTTTTTCCACATGGACAATTTTTAATTATAATAAGTTCATTTTTGTATAAATACCAAATATCGACAAAACAACTGATACTAACATACATAATAATGTAATGTTTATATAAAGGTAATAAGTGATATAAAAGGAATAATAAATATGAAAAAGGTTATATATCAGGTATAAATTAAGTTAAGTTTATTATTCAGGAATAACAAGGAACATACTATACAAGTCGGACTCAAGGGAAGGGAAAATTTCACCCTCCTCTTTTAGTCAAAGAATTATTTTGATTATGTCTTTTAATTTCAATTTTATTATGTTTGAATATGTCCTTATATATCCTTATTACAGTAAATTTTATTTCCAAGTGATGAGAGACTCTTTTATCTCCCATATACTCATTTTCTAAATTTTTAATTGATGTTATTGGGCTGCCTAATTTTTGTAGGGGAACTTCTTAATCCAAGTTCAATTATTTGGTTTAAACTGATACTTCTCGATTATGTCAGGCTATGAATATATGTGAATTAACTCTGATTTTTTTACAATTAATATCCACTTATATTGGGTTTATTTATATTTTTCACACTTAATCAAGTCATTGATTTATCCTTAATCTAATGGTACAATCTTTGAAAGGGACTACGTCTCAAAATCATTTCATTGATTCATATCTTGATATTGTGCACATTTATTATCCTAAAGTCTATATACAACCATTTTGACATTTTATATCATGAATTTATATACTCTCATGATATTTATAGTTTTATTTGACTTTATTCATTAAGGATTTTTATTCAATAGTTTCTAACGTGGTAAAGGATTCTTTAACTAAAACCTCATTTTAAATATTTTAAAGTTTGAATATTCTAAATCCGTCTCTTTCATGTTCGTGTTTTATTAATTATTTTAAGGATTTATTTATATGGACATGAGTTTTTTAATGTGTAAATTCCTTTGAAACATTTCTGAGTGGTATGGGACACTATGATTTGAAACTCTTTTTTCTGATATTTATTAAATGAATTGATTATGTCAAAATCTTGAACTAATATATTGTGAAAGAAATTTTCAAATTTTATCTTTCCTTTATGATTGTTTTATGTGTTATGAATATGTTATGGTTCATGGGAATTATTTACGTATATGGGTGGTTCTATGATAAACCTAGGTTGGTTGATCCCAAGATAGTTGTCCAATGTATTGGGTAATGTAACAGAGGTAAGGTTAATGTTTATCCTATGAGATTTAGGAATATACTAGGATGGGTTTTCCAAACCTAACTCCCTACGTAGCTGTGAAAGCTACAATGTATGTATGATATGGATTCCACAAGTTACCTTTATGATTTATTATTTCTATGTTTTATTCATAAATATTACCATTTCATTAGGTGTGTTAAAGTTTTTATGTTTTATGATTGAAAATTATGATTTTATTTATTTGTATGTATTGAGGGACTAATGTTTTGTTTCCTTGTTTTATAACCCTTATTTAGCTTTTTATGCTCATACCGTGTTTTAAAAATGTTATTCACTAGGTAAAAGGAATGTTAATGTAATGGAAGAATTCAAGAAGATTTATATCAAGAAAAGAATTATTTTTTTCTTTTAAGAGTTTTTATTTAATGAAAAAATGGGTACAAAGTAGAAGTGTATGATTTTTAATATTTGATATGAAATTTAGTAGTTATGGCCTAATTATCTAATACTCTAAACTTAAAAATATCATCAATATTAATTCTTAATTTAACTCAAGATTAAGTAATGTTATAAGGAAGGGGATTTATAATAAACTATATTGTCAGGGTTAAAACAATACATAAAAGTGTGTGAATCATTAAATGAATAAATAAAAATAAATTCTAAGTACCATTTCACATGCTCCTAGATTGGAATATCTGATGAAACATAAACAAGTGAAATTAATGAAGGATGGTATGTTCCCTTAATTTTCATTCTAGGAAACTACCTAATTAAATATTTATAAAAAAGAAGTATACCTTCTTATGAGTTCTCATACATGAAATTTATCATTAAATGTGGTTGGTCATAGAATATTATCATATTGTAGCACTATATCTTAGAATATCATCATGAAATTTTTGGGTTCACATCATAGAATGGAGATTATATGACCTTATAAATGTGACTAATATTCTAGTACAATATTATATTAAATTCTTGTAGGAAAATAAAAAAATTTAATAATATGTTTAACTAATATTCAATTCCATTAATATACATTTAATCCAAAATAAAAATATTTTTTACTAGAAAACCAACACCAACATCACCAAATTCTCTAGTTATTGTAGCTTCTAGTTTCTCCTCTATATGGTAATTGGTTATCAACATTTAATCCTCTGGAACTTGGATTCACACAGGTACACTCCTTTTATAGAAACCTTAACCATCAAGTCTAACCATGTCATCCCATGGTCAAATCATGTGACTGTGTTCAGTTCTAATAACAAAAAATGGAATAATGACCTTATTCTATAAGGTCACAATTGGTTATAAATCCACCCCACTATCTATTATATTTGGGAATACCTTAATTTCACTATGAAAACTCTGATTTCCCAATGAATAAAATGTGTTGACCACTATCTCCTTATGGGCATTTCACACCTTCTTCAACTCCACAATAATTTCTTGATGAACATTTCCTTTGTGATCAAATATTCTATTCTACACTATTAATAAATTTTAAATAATTAATTAACTCCAATACTTGTTTCATCAATCCTCCATAATTTATTTTTTTACCAATAGTTCTCTCTACGGTTCTCCCCACGTCATCATCTAATTCCATGACTGACATGTTATTTACCTAAATTAGTAGATATTTTTCCTCTTTATTCCCATTCCTAGAATTATTTGTGCTCAATCTAATGAATTTTTTTTTAATTTTCACCTCCCAATAAAAAACCATATATCTAACACCCTGAGGCTCCAATAAAACAATCATTCAACTCGTGAAAGTAATTTTGATGAACTAACTCATCAGCTTCCTAATATTCTACTGAAATAACTTTTATAGCAATGCTCAAACTTCCTTGGGGTTGGAAACCACATCCATCTGGATCCTCGAATGTGTCACTATATGAGTTTGAAATTATGGATATATGACATTTGACCTATAAATAAATATCCATAGGAAACCTAACACTTGATTTTTATTGAGAAGGGGAATATGAATTTAAATGAGTAATTATGGATTTTGGGTATTAAAGGTCTGGATGGATTTCTGTGGTGGTTTTCACCCATTTCTCTAGGAATAGACCTCAATAAAACAATTTTTTAGTGAAAATCAATAGAATAATTGAAATGAATAGTTAGTAATTTTTTGTATTAAAGCTCTGAATGGATTTCGGGTTGCTGTAAGCCCTTTTTCTCAAGGATCGGACCTCTAGAAATAACTTGGTGAGTAATTACCTGAATATTCCTTATATATTAAGTGTGAAATTAATCATAAAAAATGTTTAAATGATTAATGGTTTTATTGGTAATTCTTACATTACATTTTCTGGGATTATGGCCTCTTTTCAAGGGATACTAGCTTAATGGTATTGAACTGGATTCTTTGAGGAAAGATATTTTAATTTAAAAGGAATAAATCCATGCATGGGTAAGGTGGACCCATTAATATCTTATTTAGTTTATGAGTTTTTCGGTAATAACCCCAGATTTTATGAGAATTATTCTTTTTAATTTCTGGGATGTATTTTGTTGTAGGCTACACCAAGATAATCTTGCACTATACGCAACACCGTATTAGCTTGCAGTATACACAACACTATTCTTGGATCGTGTTACACACAATTTCAAGTTCGTTTCATAGTAGTTATTCTACGCAACATTGAGTGTGTATATATATATATATATATTCAATGTATAAATGAAATATGTTTGGATTCTATTATACGCAACAACAAATGAATCTTGCATTACATGCAACCACGATCTTCCACGATAGCATGTGTTTTACGCAATACCAAGTTTCACTAAACGAGATATTATTATAATATTATTATGAACTAGCTGTTATGAATAGTAATACCCACTTTTTAAAATTTTATGAATTTAATCTTTCAAAATGGACTTCATTTTTAGATTCAGAATATCGAAATTATCCTAGGGTGAATTTTTGGTATTTTTCTGAAAATTTCAATTTTTGATGAATAGTGAAAACACAAGGTTACTATTTAAAAACTGACTTTTTATTTAAATAATTATTTATTTTATTTAAATTTATTTAGGTAAAAAATTGATACATAATACCTATATAAGTTCAATTTAATTCATTTGAGTCATTTTATAATAATTTTAGATATATAAAAAGTTTATTTAATTTTTCACACCCTTTTACCCACCTCCATGGAGAATTTGAAAATTTACATAAAACATAATTTTACCACTTCTGTGAGTGGAATTTCGAAAATCCGAGAAACATGGTTAATATCAAGGAGTAAAATGTGGTTCAATAAGATAAAAATATTTTTTGGTGAATAGTAACTTTTTAAATTTTATTTACCACGGTTAAAAGTAAATAGGGTAATTAAGGGTAAAATGATATTATTATTACCCTAACACATGTCTTAATTCTATTGGATAACTATAATTTGACCAAAAAACCTTATAAATATAATATTATCATTTAGGTCCACTTGGATTACATTAGAACATTTAATATTATTTTTTTAAAAGAGTTAAAATAGTAAAAATGAAAGTTTAATAACAAAAAAAAATTTAATATAGGGTTATAAATAAGATAAATTCGACTATAAATATTAATTAGAAATATAAAAATATTTCCTACCTAATGGTATTTTATTTATAATTTTTGGACATTAAATAATTTATGTTATTTATGACACAATGGTGATGCAGTAATTACCTAAATAGTGAAATATTAACATAATTGAAATTATAAATACCCAAATAAATGTAATTTGAGACTTTTTATGAATTCCACTAATTTTCTAGGTTATTATGACATGTCATTAGTTATTTAATTAAATTTTTTAGAACTAATAATGTTTTTATGATTTTCACAAAAATCAATTACCAAATAGTATCAAAATTGACATAAAATAGTTTTTAAAAAAAATTATATTATTAATTGTTATTATCTTCATAAAAATATATGGTTCTGAAAAATGACTTAGATATGGTTATATATATTAATAATGAACCACTTGGGGTTTTTTTGGCTGGTTATAGTAAGTTTATTAACCATATAGTGTAAGAAAACAAGAAGACGCGGTATAAGTTAAATTATTTAACTTAGAGTTAAATCTAAAAGATAAGGTTAAAATAGTAACCTAAACTTGTCTAAAACCTATTGGTTGAGAGTCTTTCTACCCCTACTTACTTTAGATTCGAAATTAATCAATTTTGAGCTATTATAAACCGAATATGACTTTATTATAAAATAATATTTTAAGTTTTTTCAAAGGTACCCCTCTCCTCCCTTATAAAAAGGGAACCCCTTCCCTCTTCTCTTCACACCCTTTTGAGCCTTGAAGCTCATCCAACACCTTCCCATTTCTCTTATACACTTCACTAAAAATATTCTGGAGGTTCCGGTTTTCTCAAAATACAAACTCTACTTCCTTAAGAGGAATCTTAAAGGAGGTGCGTCGAAGAAGAGGTATCTCTTCTTTCGATTCTCTCAAGTTTCTTTCTTCTTCTACATATTCATATTTAGTTGTATCATTATAAAGTAATAACATCAGTATTAATTATATAATGATATGTTATTATAAATATGAAACAAAACTATTTCACCTTCTATCCATCCTACGGAAAACGAAATCACCGCGCGTGCGTACGTATGGAATACCGTATCCACGTCGTGGTGTAATCTGTTTTCGACCACCACCTTACTTGGATGGGTATAATGGTGTAAATAAATAACTATATATGATTATTGTGAAGTGATAATTATTCTGAAACATTATACAAACACTTCAATACAATTCCACAATCATGGTAATGATATCATCATTCGTGTGTACGTATGGACTACCGTCTCCACAACGCGACGAGATTCATTCTCCATGTTAACCATTCATGAATTATTATAAAGTATATATAATGAATAATAATGAATTATATGAAATAATAATGATACTGTATTTATGTATGTATGTCATATACTTAATTCCACTCAATTCTATAAGGAAACAAAAACAGAGTTCATGCGTACATACGACCTACCGTCTCCATGAATGGTGTATTTATTTCCATTTATCGATCTATCATATATATATATGTATATTCTGAATATATATTATATATAAATCATTTTTTACATTATGGAATTAAGTAAATCAGGAAATAAGTAATAATATCAAGAACAAAAAGTGGAAACACGTACAATAAATGAAATGATTTTACCCAAATCGCTGCTTTTACATCGAATTTACAAAAGAACGGGTAATATAAAGTCATAAGTAAACTAAATATGCTATCATAACAATGAATATGATTCTGTAATAAGTCAGTGACATTATTTAAATCATTATACAGTAGTTTCAGATACATACAAAGCATATCAGACATAAGGTGAGGGATAAATATTCCAATCTCACTCTTATCCAAGATTGTTTATTCGTAAGTATTTACTAGGTTTTTTGTTATCTTCCACGTCCATGTTTTCTAAAAATATTTTCATGTATGTTTAATGGAATTTCTACCCATTTTTTAATTTTACCACATGTTATAAAAGGAATCTTAGTTTTGTTTACTACACGAGGAACGTTTTGACTTTTCCCACAAAAGTAGGAGGAGAATGTTATTTTTAACTTATACAGAGTGAACAGATTTTTACGTTTTCATATCACCTCATTTTCATGAATATTCCTCAACAATATTTCATGATTATTTTCAAAAAAAACCCTTTTCTTTTAAAATTTCATAGCATTTTGTGAAAAGAAAATTATTTTGAAGAAGAAAGGATATTTTCCACAAGAATTCATTTCAAGTGTTTTATCAAAACTATTTTCCAATCTAAAACGACATTATTTAATATGTTTATGTTTCAAGTATAATGTCTCCATTATTTTGATGGATTGATTCTTCTTATGATGAAATGATATCCATTTTTTATATGGATTATTTTATGATGGCATGATGTTTAAGAATCCCATTCTATTACATGGGTTATGCTATGATGTATGATTTATGATTTTGTGGCACACGAAAGAATGAATTCATTATGAGATGAGTGGGACCTATATCTTCCTCCAATTCATTGGGTAAATATTTATATCTCATGAGATAGACATGGCTGGAACGGTAAGTTAATCTGGTTCAGTGTTACAGGACTGAAATGTGGAGTGAACTCGATTCAGAAAGGGACTATGTCCACTAAGATGGTCATGGAAGTAATGCCTTGGATACTATGAAAATCATAACATGTGATTAATGGTTTCCACAATTACATGTTTTATTCCCATGCTATTTTATCATGATTGATGTTCATTTATGATATATGCCTGACGTACTTCCAAGATTTATATCTTTGCTCATAATTTTGATGTTTAGATTTTATGTTCATGTTTTTGCATTCAAATATTTATGGATTGTTTTATGTTCTCTATGCTTTCCCTTACTGAGAATTTGAGCTCACCCTTTCTATGTTTTCTTTTCCCTAGGATATTAATAAAGGTTTTAGGTTAGAAAACAAAAGCGGAAAATCTTTATGGGAGTTGTTGAAGATCTTTCACCATGATTAGAAGATTACATTCTGAGTTTCCAAAGACACTAAACTAATACGATCTTTGGCCATCTGTTTTTTTCATGTATTAAGTATTCCGTAAATGTAATGTAATTTCAATGTACGTCATGCTTTGGGTCTCTATAGTTGGTATCAGAGTGAAGGTTTAGTTAACCTTTGGAAACTAGTATGTGAGAACTTTTGTGAGATCCATAGAGATATTTCTATGGTATGTCTAGGGATGTCTCTATGTTTAAGTATACGTATAGGTCATAGTCCTAGAAGTAAAGTAATGATATTAGAATTAAACCTAAGGTGTTATATATTGAAGGTACTCCCCCTTTGTTATGCTATTTTCCTAGCATGAATTTTTCCACTCACACTATTATTTTTAGGTTTTAGAAAATGGCTGGAAATAGGAAGATTCAAGATAATGGAGGATATGATGGACAATGTAATGATATTCTTCAAGATCAACCAAATGAAATTGGATCTGGAAGTCTGAACATTGTTATTATGTCTAATCAGCAATCTCATAATATGATCAATAATCTCAAATTTGGTAAGTTTCCCGACTTAGCTAATAAGAGAAGGATAGAGCATAATTGATGATCATAGAGGAAAGAAAGTTCAATTTCTCTCATGCAAATCATGTGGGAAGAGGCATCAAGGATAATTTTTCAAAGGAACTAGAAGATGCTTTGGGTGCGGAAAAGAAGGACACAAATCCAGTAAGTGCAAAGGAAAATGTTCAATTAACACCATGGAGAAGGATAATGGTATTTCTCCGACATGAAAAATGATTATATGTTTTAAATGTGGAATGTATGGGCATTATGCAAACCAATTCCCTAAGGGAAAATCTCATGAAGAGAATCAGAATGGTCATATCAGTAGTATTTATATGGATGATGATGAGGATACAACAAATGATATATGAGATGAAAGAAGTGTTGAAGCTCGGTCAATGGTTTAAGAAGGTAGTGTAATGATTGTATGTTTATCAAGAGTTATGTTCTATAGGTAATTTAATGGTACTATGGAATAAGGAAACATCTAAGGATTATTACACTATTGTTTTTCCTAAAGTATTTGAAAGTATATGTTGAATGGTACGGGTAAACATGAAAGGTTATTCAGATATTTTTGGAAAGAAGATGATATGTGCATAATGAAGGGATAAAGAGAAAATAAAATTTTGATAGTATTCATGAGATCATGACTGATATAAGGACAATGTGATATCATGGTTTGAGTATATAGAAATTTTGGGATTTTGGTATGTGGAATAATATAACTTTTGACAGCATTCATGTTTTCACTAAGGTTCAATGGGTATTCATTTTTCAAAAGAATACATGATTAAGGTATTCACATGTTTGGAATGTGACTAAGAAGATATATCTAATGATATATGGGTGATAAATGATGGTATTCACATGCTTGTTATGTGACCTTTCAAGTAACCATTTTCTTTATACTATGAGATTGGACAAATTTATTTTGGATAAGCCTAAAGATTAGGTTGGATTATGTTGGACATAAGATAGTATTATTTAAGGATAGAACTTGTTTTTCAATATTATTTCTGGAATTTTATAACAGTATAGTTTTAGAAAAAGGAAAACCCATAGGACGATCGACAGCCCATCGCGTCGGACAAGGCTGTGGGAATTGAACCCACAACTAAAGCACGACAGGCCTTTATCACATACCACTGGCCTACAGGAAGTCCCCGGTTAGTAGAGACATGTTTTATTTTATTAAGAACTATGATAGATGAAGTATAAGTCCATTTTTGGAACCATATAAGATTAATCTCACCATAAGATGGACTTATAACTTTTTCTAACCTTTTTTTGAGATAGATGGAATGCTCTATCATTCTATCACATGATCATCTAACACTTAAAAAATGAAAAATTCAACTTCATTTCTTTAATAGGTGAAGTGGAAATTGTTCAAGGCACGAACAATGGTGGGATTGTACCAAAATAAAGTAAGTATTTATTCTAATTCTTCAGCATTAGGTAAATGATCTTAAAAACAAAAAATGTTGTCCTAGTGTCCTCATATACAATGAATCAGATGGTACCTTAGATCATCACAAATTTATGGCTTTGTGATTGTTGGCTTTTTCATAGCCATGTTCTCTACCACTCTCCATCATAACATGATGGTTAGATTTCTCTTCCATATCCATATTTTCACCAATGTTCTCCTATGTGGAAACCCAGTGATTAGTTGATTTGGGTAACCATTACGTTTCATACATTAGTTTTTAAAGTTAAGTTTTGGTATTCCATTTTATGATGTGGGTTTCAATTAAAGAAACTTTCAAGTAGAAAACCATTTATAACCCCAACGAATTTCGAGGCGAAATTCATTTTAAGGGGGGGGAAATGTAACAACCCGAGATTTTATGAGAATTATTCTTTTTAATATCATTGATATCTTTTGTTGTACGCTACACTAAGATTATCTTGCACTATACGCAACACCATATTATCTTGCAGTATACGCAACACTATTCTTGGATCGTGTTACACACAATTTCAAGTTCATTTGACAGTAGTTATTCTACGCAACATTGACTGTATATATATATATATATATAAATTCAATGTATAAATGAAATATGGTTGGATTCTATTATACGCAACCACAAAAGAATCTTGCATTACACGTAACCGCGACCCTCCACGACAGCGTGTGTTATACGCAATACCAAGTTTCACTAAACGAGATATTATTATAATATTATTATGAACTAGCCGTTATGAATAGTAATACCCACTTTTAGAAAATTTATGAATTTTACCTTTCAAAATGGACTTCATTTTTAGATTCGGAATATAGAAATTATCCTAGGGTTAATTTTTGGTATTTTTCTGAAAATATTCAATTTTTTATGAATAGTCAAAACACTGGGTTACTATTTAAAAAACGATTTTTTATTTAAATAATTATTTATTTTATTTAAATATATTTTGGATTAAAATTTGATACATAATACCTATATAAGTTCAATTTAATTCCTTTGATTCATTTTATGATAATTTTTTATATTTAAAAATTTTATTGAACTTTTCACAACATTTTACCCACCTCCTATGAGAATTTGAAAATGTACATAAAAGTTAATTTTACCGCTTCTGTGAGTGGAATTTAGAAAAACCCAGAGACACAGTTAATATCAAATAGAAAAATGTGGTTCAATATGAAAAAAATAATTTTTGGTGAATAGTAACTTTTTACTTTTATTTACCACGGTTAAAAGTAAATAGGGTAATTAAGGGTAAAATGATATTATTATTACCCTAAGACATATCCTAATTCTATTGGATAAGTATAATTCGACCAAAAACAACCTTAGTAGTATAATATTTCCATTTAGGTCCACTTGGATTAGATTAGGACATTTGTTATTATTTTATTTAAAAAAGAGTTAAAATAGTTAAAATCAAAGTTTAATAACTAAAACATTTTTAATATAGGGTTATAAATAATATAAATTCTAAAATAAAAATTCATTAGAAATATAAAATATTTAATACCTAATGGTATTTTATTTATAATTTTTATACATTAAATAATTAATGTTATTTATGACACAATGGTGATGGAGTAATTACCTAAATAATTAAATATTAAAATAATTGATATTATAAATACCCAAATAAATGTAACCTGAGAATTTTTATGAATTACACTAATTTTTATTGGTTAATATGACATGTTAGTATTGATTTAATTAACTTTTTTAGAACTAATCATGTTGTTATGATTTTCACAAAAATCAATTACCAAATAGTGTCAAAATTGACATAAAATAGTTTTTAAAACAAATATTATATTATTAATTGTTATTATCTTCCTAAAAATATAGGGCTTGGAAAAATGACATAGATAAGGTTATATATATTAATAATTAACCACTTGGGGTTCTTTTGGCTGGTTATAGTATGTTTATTAACCATATAGTGTAAGAAAACAGGAAGACACGGTAAAAGTTAAATTATTTAACTTAGAGTTAAATTTAAACGATATGGTTAAAATAGTAACCTAAACTTGTCTAAAACCAATTGTTTTCGAGGATTTAGACCCCTCCTCACTTTATCTTCAAAATAAATCAATTCTGAGCTATTGTTAACTGAATATTACTTTATTATAAACTAATATTTTTAAGTTTTTCCAAATGTGCCCCTCTCCTCCCTTATAAAAAGGGCACCCCTTCCCTATTCTCATAATGCCCTTTTGAGACTTTAATATCGATCAAACCCTTCCCATTTCTCTTCTCCACTTCTATAGAAACATTCTGGAGGTTCTAGTATTCTAAAAAGGTCAACTCTACTTCTTTAAGAGGAATCTTAATGGAGGTGCGTCGAAGAAGAGGTAATCTCTTCTTCCGATTCTCTAATGTTTCTTTCTTATCATACTTCTTATTCTTTGGTTGTATCATTATAAAGTAATAACATAATTATATACTTATATAATTATATGTTATTATAAATATTAAAAAACCCTATTTCACCTTCTATCCATCCTACGAAAAATGAAACCATTGCGCGTGCGTACGTACGAAATACCGTCTCCACGTCGTGGTGTAATCTGTTTTCAACCACCACCTTACTTGGATGGGTATAATTGTGTAAATAAATAACTATATATTATTATTGTAAATTGATATTTATTCTGACATATTATACCTATACTTCAATACAATTCCACGATCATTGGAATGATATAATCGTTCGTGCGTACGTACGGACTACCGTCTCCACGACGCGATGAGATTCATTCTCCATGTTTACCATTAATGAATGATTATAAAGTATATATAGTGAATAATAATTAGATATATGAAATAATAATGATTCTGGATTTATGTATGTATGTCATCCACTTAATTCCATTCAATTCTATAAGGAAACTAAAATAGCGTTCATGCGTACGTACAGCCTACCGTCACCATGAACGGTGTATTTCATTCCATTTATCGATCTATCGTGTATATATATGTATATGATGAATATATATTATATATAAATCATGTTTTAAATTACAGAATTAATTAGATCAGGATATAAGTAATAATATCAAGAAAAACAAGTCGAAACACGTACAACAAATGAAACGATTTTACCCAAATCGCTGCTTTTACATAGAATTTACAAAATAATGGGTAATATAAAGTCAAGTGTAAACTACATATGATATCAAAAAAATGAATATGATTATGTAATAAGTCAATTACACTATTTAAATTATTATACAGGATGTTAAAATACATATGATTCATATCGGATATAAGGTAAGGGATAACTATTCCAATATAACTCTTATCCGAGATTGTTTATTCGTAAGTATTTACAGGGGTTTTTTTATCATCCATGTCCCTATTATATAAAAAAAATTCATGTATGTTTAATGGTCTTTTACCCATTTTTTAATTTTACCAAATGTTATGAAAGGAATCTTACTTTTGTTTACCACACGAGGAACTTTTTGACTTTTCCTAAAAAAGTAAGGGGAGAATGTTATTTTTAACTTATACGGCGTGAACAGATTTTTACGGTTTTATAACACCTCATTTTCATTAAGCTACCTCTACAATATTGCATTATTATTTTCAAAAAAACCATTTTCTTTTAAAATTTCATGTCATTTTGTGAAAGGAAAATTATTTTGAAGAAGAAAGGATATTTTCCTCAAGAATTCATTTCAAGTGTTTTATCAAAACTATTTTATGATCTAAAATGACATTATTTAATATGTTTTTGTTTCAAGTATAATGTCTCCATTATATACATGGTTTGATTATTATTATGATGAAATGATATCTATTTTTTTACATGGATTATGTTATGATGGCATGATGTTTAAGAATCCCATTCTATTACATAGTTGTGCTGTGATGTATGATTTATGATTTTGTGGCACACGAAAGAATGATTTCATTATGAGATGGGTAAGACCTATATCTCATTCCAATGCATTGGGTAACGATTTATATCTCATGAGATATACATGGCTGAAATGGTATGTTAATCTGGTTCAGTGTTACAGGACTGAAACGAGGAGTGAACTTGATTCAGAACGGGACTTTGTCCACTATGATGGTCATGGAAGTAATGCCTTGGATACTATGGAAATCATAACATGTACTTAATGGTAGCTAAAATTACATGTTTTATTCACATGCTATTTTATCATGATTGATGTTCCATTATGATATATGACATACGTACTTATAAGATTTATGTCTTTGCTCGTGATTTTGATGTTTAGATTTTATGTTCATGTTTTTGCATTCAAATATTTATGGATTGTTTTATGTTCTCTCTACTTTCCCTTAATGAGAATTTGATCTCACCCTTTTTATGTTTTCTTTTCCGCAGGATATTAAGAATGGTTTTAGGTAAGAAAACCAAAGGGGAATATCTTTATAGGAGTTGTTGATGATCTTTCACCATGATTAGAAGATTACATTCCGAGTTTCCAAATACACTAAACTAATATGATATTTGGGCGTCTGTTTTTTTCATGTATTAAGTATTTCTCAAAAGTAATGTAATGTCCATGTACGTAATTCTTTGGGTCTCTATATTTTCTTACAGTTTGATATGAGTTTGGGTCACTTTTATATGATTGGACATTTATTTAAATTAAAACATCCCCCTTAATCTCACATGAAATAAACAAGGTGATAATGTCTATGGTACACCCTTAGATACCATCATAATTCCTCAAACACCCATGTCCAAAAAATTGATCATAAATATGTGACTTATGGTATATTCACCAAAACCGGTTGTTAAATAAATGATCGAAACACATTTAACATTATTATAGATACATTTAGGCCAAGTATCCTAATATATAACCATGAGATACCATATAGCCTTTAGGATACTTCATTTGAGATAGGGTTGATTATTCCTCCCCATCATGTATTTGAGAAGATAGGTGTGTGTACATGGGGTTGGATTCAGAGAAGGTTGGGTGTCAGAGAACAGACCAGTGACTTGATAAATGAAAGAGAAATTATACCATGTATCTAGTGTAATTTCAGTATATCCCTTCACATGTTGCCTAAAATGATATAAAACTATTATGGTAATTGTTTGGGACACAATTCCCTTTTATTGATGGTCTTTATTCCTTTAGTTTGAAATTTGAATATAGATCACATATTTATAAGCCCAAGAGATACTGATATGGTTTCTGTTTTAAGAGATGTTGTGAAATAGTTAATATGAAAATATTGAGTGTGTTGGATATTCTAGTTAATCCATAAATCATTTTCCATGTTAAATCTGATGATTCTATGTGAAATGATCTTTTTTTATATATCAGGATTGATTAATCATGATTAAATACTTTATAAAGCTATAAGGAAACTATGTGGTTCATAAAGGGTTCTTCGTATTTTTAAGGCTATGGTAATAAATGAGGACCATGCTTAGAAGACAACACCTATAGTAGAGGAACTATTCGAGAATCAATGAATTTAAACACCCATTTTAGAAGTAATTTTGAATATTTACAATTAAAAAATGTAAACATGGTTAGTAAAATAGCTTGAGATTTTGTTCTAGATGTCATGGTCATCTTCCAGTGTTCTCATAAAAATTTTCCAATTCCAAAATTGTTGTAGTGATCAATGTGGATATCTTCTTGGGTACCTATTAGAAATAGAAAAGGAAAAAATGGTCTTGGTAGTCCATATAGTTTTCATTTAGTCTACTTTTTTGAAGTGGGAAATCTCATTATACCTATAATGGTGCTTGATGAAATCAATTTTTGACATGTTGTGTTGGAATCTAAAATCCGATGAGACAGGTGACCACACTCATGATCTGACAAGTCGTGGTTGACTAGTTTTGTTTCAAAGAAAACATCCAGACCCAGAAGTAATGAACCGATAGTGTAATGTTTTTTAAAGGAAAAATGGCCATCCATTCTGTATCATGTCGTGGTAAAAACTATGTTGGGGGGTTTAATGCAGTTATGTGAATATTTGATGGCATGGATTATTTGATAATCTAGTAGATAAATAATATTATTAGTGATTTTTTTAGGATTGATCAATGATTTTCAATCAATTATACAAGATCTAAATGCACACTACAAATTAGGAGTATTTTAGTTAGATAAATAATGTAAGAGGCTTGACTTTTAATTTTAAAAAATTAATATTGGTTCTTATACATTACAATTGATGCATTGATAATAAACTTATTTCATAATATTTGAAGTAAAAAAAATAAAGAATGTGGTTCATGTGAAGTGGAGGAACAAATTAAAAAGAAGAATTATATAAGAGGAAGAAGAAGGGGTTTTGAAAATTTACACAGACTAAGGAGACAAAACAATATATTCTATATATTGATAACAAATAGAAATAAAAACAATACATCCACATGTAAATGCTATGTTAGGAAGGATTTATTCTTTCTGATATTAAGTTCTTTATCATTATAATAGTTATGGAAGGAATCTCACATT
Source organism: Viscum album (assembly GCA_963277665.1). Lineage (NCBI taxonomy): Eukaryota > Viridiplantae > Streptophyta > Magnoliopsida > Santalales > Viscaceae > Viscum > Viscum album. Next base: position 2,097,094,611 of record OY728132.1, on the reverse strand, counting down.
CAGGATATTTTTATAACATGGGTTCATGGATAATATATTCTCATTGTACCCAACTATTTGAAATAATATTTATTATGATCTCGATGAAATCGAAAAGATACCGAGGACTAGCCTTTTAATTTTTAGATTGTATCCTTATAAATACACTTTCCTCTTCATGGGTGGGAGTTAGAAGGTGATTAAGATGCACTCTAACTAGTGACAAGGGTAAGTTAAAGAATGAATCTTAAAAAGAAGGAATATCCTTGATTCACCCCCCCCCTCCCCCCTCAGTGATTATTTACTAATCTTCAAGGTTCATTTTCAAGTGGAATCGTAGCGATAGTTCCCCACATTGGTGATTTTCTATTTAAAATAAGAAAAGTATTTTCTATCTGTTAAAAGTTATTATCACTTATTTAACAGTGTAGATCATGGGAAATTATAATTTAGTGAATAATAAGAGGATTACAACCATTGATGGAAGAAATAATATATTTTAGAAGGATAATATGTTAATTTTTGTTTTTTATTAGTTTGGATGTTTTTGAGGATGGAATCTAAGGGGTTTCATGTCATGTTTAGAATGTTACCTATAACATAATGGAAAGAATAAATATTGATAATGGTGGTCATGCTAGTAGAGCTTTACAATCATTATTATCAGAGACATAATTTTTCCATCTGATAAGAATCAAGACATCCAAATTCATTTGGGATAAAAATGAAAATATGTATGATGGTATTAATTAGGATAAGATGATAAGCTATAGGTTTGTAGATTGTAATACAAATATCCGAAAATTAAAGAATAAGAAACTATAAATAACTTTTCCACATTAGTAAATGATATTTTTCGTAAGGTAAGAATATATGGTACTAAATAGGATGATACAATAGTGGGTGAGATGATACTTTGTATCTTCCCAGATAGTTTTGATGATAAATTCTATTATCATAAATGTAGGTATCGAAAAATAATTCATCTATGTGATTTATCCTATGAGATGAGGTTTGGGTGTGCTCTCAAAAAGAAGTGTAAATCTTAAAAATAAATTTATTTTAAGGCCTAAAAGGAAGTGAAATATAAGAATAAGGTTTATGAAGAAGATTTTTAGTATGTAGATAATAATTTTCATTTGGATTAGTTTTTTGGAAGATGAAATCTATAATGTCTTGAAATATGAGATGGTAAAATGGAATTTTTATAAGATAGATTCCACTAAAATGATATAGGAAAAGAGTAGTTAATGGTTTTATATAAATTTTCGTATGATAAAATACGATGAAATACGTTATAATGAATAATATGAAACCACAAAAGTCATTAAGATTAAATCATCAATGTTTATAATCCTTTGGGTTTTTATTAAAGGTAAAAGAAATAATTTCTCTAGATTATCTAAGGGAAATTTTTTATCTAAATTTAAAAGTGGTGATTGTAATGATGAATAAGTGTAAATATAAAGGTTATGAGATGTTTATGAAAAAAACTCATTAATAAACTGAATGAAGAAGAATACACTAGTGACTTTTAGAGTGAAGTTTAAGATAATAAAGAAATAGAGAAGGAATTATTATAGAAAAATAGAACAAAAGGATTGTCTCTTAAATATCCCTAAGTTGGTATAAGAGATAAGAAATATGAAAAACTAATATCAATCTTCATGATGTAATGAATCAGTTTAACTTATAGAAACTTAATGTTTCATAAAGAAGTTAATGAATTTAGTATTTCGGTTTTTGAATACTAGGCTTCAAAAATAAAAATATAATATTGAGTGAAATAGAATTATATGTAGTTTGAGATTTTACAACAAACTATGGTGAGAATTAAAAAAGAAAAAGAAAATATATGTTGAATTTCTAGAACATTATCCAAAAATCTAGGGAAAGCTCAAGTAAAGATGAGGCTCATGGAAAATGGTAAATATCAGTCACCAATAAAGATAAAAAATGGGGAAAAATTTTTCGGTCTAAAAAAAAGAATCAAATTAAGAAGACAACATTAATATTAAAATAAATTATGAGGCCCAGACCTCAAATTATATTTAATCTTTAGATAAGTCAATAATTTTTCTATAATTTGCATTGAAGACCTTTTCGAGATTATAAATCTAGGGAATTAGGCCATAACTCGTACATAACAAAACAAAAGAAGTACAATGTGGACACCTCCAATAGTTTCCACTTATTTTATAAAAAACATGTAATATTAAAAATGATTTATTTTCATGTTTAATCATAAATTATCCTTGATCCCAGACATGACTATATTCTCCTTTAAATATTTTGAAAAACATTTCAAATATGGGATGAGAATAAAAATTCAGTAAGGTATGCACAAAGAAAGAAAACTATTAGTTTTGAAAAAAAATGTAAAACATGAATACTTTATCAAAAATTAATATTTTTCACCTTTAATAAGTAGTAAATACACTTCACGGAATATAAGCTCATTTCATGACATTTTTTTAATCAATAGATCACCTTAAACACATAGAAATCACATATAAAATATAAAGGCAACTTGGGAAATAAACATACATAAATGTAACAACCATATGGTAAACTTCTACTCATATCACTAAATATAATATCCATATGGAAGACTTACAAAACCAATTAATTGGAGGTTATAACATAAACACCCATCCTTGGTTTATCATAGAATTTGGTTTATCATGTGATATCTCGTCTTTGGTTTATCACATAAGCACCCATTATTGGTTTATCACGTAACCACCCATCTTTGTATTATCACGTAACCACCCGTCAAATTTCCAAGTACCATTATATAATAATAACACATAAATTATTCCAATTTTCAACATTTAACTCATAAAATTTCATTTTTAATCACAAGAAATATTTTCATGATATTGAAATATTTAACTCATATCCAAAACCATTTAAAACATTTTATAAATATACTTTTGAATCAATGTGTCCCATAAAACTTTGAAAATTTTGAAAGAAATTTTCATTTTATAACATTAATGATAATATAAATAAATTCAAAAAAACCATATTGAAAACATGGATATGATATAAAAGGTTTTAGAAGAATAAATCTTTAAAACATTGAAAATGGTTTTTTAGTTAAAGATACCTTTTTTAATTAGAAGACACTTGGATAACAATAATTAAAGAATAACATTAACCAAAAATTCTAATATCATGAGTATATACTAATTCATGATATAATGAGTCAAAAGTTTTTTATATACACTTTACAGGATAATAAAGGTGCATAACATCAAGATATACCTCAATGAAATGAGATTGAGATGAAATGCCTTAAAAAGATCGTATCATTAGATTAAGGATAAATCAATGAAATAATAATGTGGGAAAAACATAAATATAACCAATGTAATTGGATATTCAGTATCAAAAAAACAGAGGACATTCACACATACTCATAGAAAGACGAAACCAATGACATGGATATTTAACCTAGTGAATGGAGAATGAGTTAATATTTCCCTTTCCCATGAGTTTGACTTGTCTCAAATGTTATTTATTTCCATGTATAGAAATATTAAGTTAATTTATACTTGTTTGAGAACCTTTTAAAATTTTATTATTCCTTTTATATAACTTATTACAATGTTATAAAAATTTCATAATTATTTAATTTCATATCGGATGTTTTATTGATATTCAGTACTCGAGTCAGAAATTAACGTGTTTTGATATAAATTGTCCATGTAGAAAAAATTAAATCATATTTATAATATTATTCATGATTTTAAAATCATATATATCCATTGCAACACCCCGAGATTTTTTGAAAAATATTCTTTTTAATTTCATTAATGGCTTGTGTTGTACACTACACCAAAAGGAGCTTGCACAACATGTATCCTTGACTTGCCTTGCATTACACGCAATCGCGACCTCCCTCGATAGCGTCTGTAGTACGCAATACCGAGTTTCACTAAACAACGATATGTTATTATTAAAACTAACCGTTATGAATAGTAATAACAAATTTTTGAAATTTTGTAAATTTTATATTTCTAAATGGACTTCATTTTTGGATTCTGAATATCGAAATTAGCTTAGGGTGAAATTTTGGTACATTTCGAATAACTTTCATATTCTGATGAATAGTGAAATTTACTAAATTTTAATTAAAAACAAATTTTTCAATCGAAATAGTTAATAGTGATAAATTATTAATTTGAGTGGTTTAAAAGTATATTTAGAATATATTTTTATAATTTAATACAATGTTGTTCATTGGATGTAATTTCACATTTAAACCAGACATAAACAATTGTCAAACTTTTGATAGTTATCCTCTCTTAAAAACACGCTATTTGTTTTGACGACGGAAATTAATTTTTAAATTAGTTAATGTAACTGATATGTTTTGAATTTGGTAAAATAAAAATCATTTTTGAATTCATAATATCAAATATATCTTAGGCCTAATTTTTGGTATTTTTCTGGAAACATTCATTTTCTGATGAATAGTGAAACCACTAAGTGGTAGTTAAAAACTGATTTTTTTCATAAAACTTAATTTTACTGCTTCTGTGAGTGGAATTTCAAAAATCCGAGAGACACAGTTGATGTCAGTAAGTAAAATGTTGTTCAATGAGATGAAAATAATTTTTGGTGAATAGTAACTTTTTACTTTTTTACCACGGTTAAAAGTAAATAGGGTAATTAAGGGTAAAAGTGTTAATATTATTACCCTAACACATGTCCTAATTCTATTGGATATGTTTAATTCGACCAAAAACATCCTTATAAATAAAATATGACCACTTAGGCCCACATGGATTAGATTAGGACATTTATTATCAATTTACTTAAAGAAGGGTTAAAATAGTTAAAATCATAGTTTAATAAGTAAATCATTTTTAATATGGGGTTATACATAAGATAAATTTGACTATAAATATTTATTAGAAAGCTAAAAATATTTACAACACAATGGTATTTTATTTATAATTTTTAGACATTACATAATTTAATTTATTTATGATACAATGATGATGCAGTAATTATCCTATTAATGAAATGTTGACATAATTGATGTTATAAATACCCAAATAAATGTAATTTGAGACTTTTTATGAATTCCAATAATTTTCTATGTTAATATGACATGTTATTATTGATTTAATTAACTTTTTTCTAACTAATAATTCTTTTATGATTTTCACAAAAATCAATTACAAAATAGTGTCAAAATTGACATAAAATAGTTTTTAAAACAAATATTATATTATTAATTGTTATTTTATTCATAAAAATCTAAGGTTCGGCCAAGTGACTTATATATAGTTATATATATTAATAATAAACAACTTGGGGTTCGTTTGGCTTGTTATAGTAAGTTTATTAACCTTATAGTGTAAGAACACAAGAAGACAAGGTAAAAGTAAAATTATTTAACTTAATGTTAAATCTAAATGATAAGGTTAAAATATGAACCTAAACATTTCTAAATTCTATTGGATGATAGGATTAAGACCCATCCCCACCTTAGCTTCAAAATAAATCAATTTGGATCTATTTAACACGGAATATGACTTTATAATAAAATAATATTTTTATTTTTCCAAAGGAGCCCCTCTCCTCCCTTATAAAAGGGAACCTCCTCCCTCTCTTCCTCATACCACTTTGAGCCTTCAATCTCGGAAAACCCCTGCCAAATTCTCTTCTCCACTTCCCTAAAAATATCATATTGGTTCTGGTCTTCTTCAAAGACCAATTTTAGTTCCTTAAAAGGAGATCTCAAATAGACGCTTCAAAGAAAAGGTATTGTCCGTTACTGATTCTTTCAACTTTATTTCTTCTTCCACTTCTTCTTCTTAGGTTATTTCATTATGGATTAATAACATCAGTATAACTAATATAATGATATATTATTATAAGTATGAAACAACCCTATTTCACTATCTATCTATCCTACGGAAAATGAAATCACCGCGCGTGCGTACGTACGGAATACCATCTCCACGCCGTGGTGTAATCTATTTTCCACCACCACCTTACTTGGATGGGTATAATGGTGTTCATAATAACTATATATGATTATTTTAATGTGATATTGATTATGAAATAGTATACATACACTCCAATACAATTCCACGATCATGAGAACAATATCATCGCTCGTGCGTACGTACCGACTACCGTCTCCACGACGCGATGAGATTCATTCTCCACGTTAACCATTCATGAATTATTATAAAGTATATATAATAAGTAATCATGAAATATATGACATAATAATACTGTATTTATGTGTATATATATGTATGTCATCTACTTAATTCCATTCAACTCAATAACGAAACGAAAACAGCGTTCATGCGTACGTAAGGCCTACCGTCTCCATGAACGGTGTATTTCTTTCCATTTACTGATCTATTATATATATGTATATTCTGAATATATATTATATATAAATCATGTTTTACATTATGGATTTAAGTAATCATGATCTAAGTAATCATATGAATAATTACAAGTTAAAACACGAATGACAAATGAGACGATTTTACCCAAAACGCTCTTTAACATGGAATTTACAAAAGAACAGGTAATATAAAGTCATAATTGAACCATATATGATATCATAACAATGAGTTTGATTCTGGAATAAGTCAATTACATTATTTAAATCATTATACAGGAGGTTTGGACACTTACGAAGAAAATTGGACCTAAGGTAAGGGATTAATTTTCAATCTAATTTTTATCCGAGATTCCTTATACGTAAGTATTTACTGGGGTTACGTTTATCATCAATGACCATGTTTTCTAAAAATGCCTTCATAAAATGTCTACCATTCTTCCATGGATGTTTAAAGTCATTTTTACCCTTTATTGACTTTTTACCACATTGTATGAATAGAATCTTTCCTTTGGTTACCATATAAGGTACTTTTTGACTTTTCCGACAAAAGTACGAGGAGAATGTTATTTTTAACTTATACGACGTGAATGGATTATTACGGTTTCATAACACCTCATTTTCAAGAATCTTCCTCTACAATATTTCATGATTATTTTCAACAAAACCCTTATCTTTCAAAATTTCATTGAATTTTGTGAAAAGAAAATGATTTTAAATAAGAAAGGATATTTTCCTCAAGAATCCATTTCAAGTGTTTTGTCAAAACTATTTTCCATCTAAGATGACATTATTTCATATGTGTATGTTTCAAGTAAAATTTCTCTATGATTTAAATGGTTTCAATTTTCTTATGATGAAATGATATCAATTGTTTATGGATTATGTTATGATGGCATGATGTTTAAGAATCCCATTTTATTTCATGGGTTATTCTATGATGTATGATTTATGATTTTGTGGCACACGAAAGAATGATTTAATTATGAGATGGGTGGGACCTATATCTCCCTCCAATGAATTGGGTAAAGATTTTATATATCATGAGATAGACATGGCTGGAACGGCGGGTTAAACTGGTTCAGTAAAACAGGACTGAAACGAGGAGTGAACTCGGTTCAGAAATGGAATTTGTCCGCTAAGATAGTCTTGGCAATGAGTCTTGACTACTAAGAAATGATTCTCTATGATTATGTGTGTATGCCACAAAGTTTCATGTTTTAATTTATGATTATTGGGATAACATTTCACTACTATGATTTATCCCATGTTATGATATTATGATCTCTTTTGCAGGATTAAGATTTCCAAAATGTTGTGTTCTTATGAATATGATGTGATTGATATTTCTTTTGTTTACCCTCACTGAGCATTTGAGCTCACCCTTTTATGTTTTCTTTTCCCCAGGATATAAATAAAGGTTTTAGGTAAAAAAAAGGAAGATCTTTATGGGAGATGTTGAAGATCTTTCACCACGATTAGAATATTATATACCGAGTTTCCAAATACACTAAACTATTACGGTCTTTGTGTGTGTGTTTTTGTTATGTACTAAGTATTCCGAAAAAGTAATTTAATGTCCATGTATGTTAAGCTTCAGGTCTCTACAGTTGGTATCAGAGGAAAGGTTTAGTCAACCTTTGGAAACTAGGATGCGAGATCTTTAGTGAGATCCCTAGAGATATTTATAAGGTATGTCTAGGGATGTCCCTAAGGTTAAGTATAAGTATAGGTTATAGTCCTAGAATTGTGCTAACGATCTTAGAATTAAACCTAAGATGTTAGATATTGAAGGCACTCCCCCTTTATTATGTTGTTTTTCCTAGCATGATTTTTTCCTCTCACACTATTCTTTTTGGGTTTTAGACGATGGCTGGAACCCGAAGGAACCGTGTTGATCAATGCAATGGAAAATGCAATGATTGTCCTCCTGAACAAACAAATGTTATGGGATATGGAGTTCAAAATCTTATTGCTATACTTACACAAGCTATGAATCATTCTGTACTTCCAAATGAGCAGAGAAGGGAACAATATTCCATTGAGTCCTTCATGAGGCAAAGTCCACCTTCTTTCAGTGGGTCTTCTGATCCACTTGTTACTGAAAAATGGATCAGTACCACTGAAAAGATATTTTCAGTTCTCCAATGTTCTGAACATGATAAAGTCATCTTAGCAGTATATCGTTTGGAAGGTGAAGCTGATTAATGGTGGAATCTTATCAAGAATACGAGGCAATGAGATGAAATTGAGTCCATGGAATGGGACGAGTTCAAGAACTTATTTTTCAATAAGTACTTCCCTCGTATTCTTCGAACAAAGATGCAGAATGAGTTTCTTGAACTAAAGAAAAAGGATGATGAATCTGTTGGAATATACGTAGTGAATTTTACAAGGCTTGAAAGGTATGCATCTGGATTTATCATTTAACCTGAAAGTAAAGTTGATCGATTCTTCAGTGGCTTAAAACCAAATCTTTGAAGGGAATTAGCTATAAGAGACTTCAGTAGGTATGAAGAAATTGTGTGTTGTGCTATCAAGTTATAAATGGAAGTTGGTGTTACTTATCCATCTCATAGTTTTGACAAGAAACGAAAGATCGAGTTCAATGAGAAATCTCAGAATAATGGGGAAAAGAAGATGAATGTTTCCTTATGCTCAAAGTGTGGAAAGAAGCATGGTGGAGATTGTCTTAAACAAACAAGTAAATGTTTCAAATATGGAAAGGAAGGTCATCGGGCATTTGAATGCTGCAATGATGGGAAGAAGATGTCTAATGATGCAAACAAAGGAAGGGATACACAGAATGAACCTACTACACTTCAATGTTTCAAGTGCAAGGAAATGGGGCATTATGTTAATAAATGCCCTAATCCAAGGGTTAGTGATGATCGACATGAGCAACCACTTAACGCAAAGGACAAAGGGAAGTCACATGCGATCACCATTGGTGATGTTGAATATAAAAAAGATGTGGTGGAATGATTAAGTGTTTATGTAATGGGATTCCAAAATAATGTTGTATATAGTATCGTGGAATATTGTAATATTTATGTATTGGTCTATTGTGGTTTTCAATAATTTTATGGTACCGGTAACCATGGAAAGTGATTGAGATATTTTTTGGAAAAAAAGATGATATGTACATAATGAAGGGAAAACGAGAAAATGAAATATTTGACAGTATTCATGAGATCATGATTGATATAAGGACTAAGTGATATCATGGTATGATTATATAGAATTTTGAGGATTTTGGTATGTGGAAAGTGTTAACTTTTAACTGCATTTGTGTTTTCACTATGGTTCAATTAATGGGTATTCATTCATCAAGAGAATACATGATTAAGGTATTCACATGATTGTAATTTGACCAACAAGATATATCTTATGATATATTGGGGATAAATGATGGCATTCACGTGATTGTTATGTGACATTTCAAGTAATCATTTTCTTTATACTATGAGCTCGGACCGAAGTGTTTTAGATACGCCTAAAGATTGGAATGGATTATATTGGACATAAGTTAGTATTGTTTAAGGATAGAAATTTTTTTCGATATTATTGATGGGATGTTATAGTATTATAGCTTTAGAAAAAGGGCAACCTGCAGGACGGGCGACAGCCCATCGCGTCGGACAAGGTTGTGGGAATCGAACCCATAACCAAAGTGCGACTGGCCTTTATCGCCTACCACTGGCCTACAGGAAGTCCCTGTTTAGTAGAAACTAGTTTTATTATTTTAAGCAGTATGATATATGAAGTATAAGTCCATTTTAGGAACCATATATGATTGATCTCACTATAGATGGACTTACGTACTTTTTGATAACTTTTCTAACCTTTTGTTTGAGACAGATGGAATGACCCATCATTCTATCACATGATCTGCTAACACTTCACTAATAACAAATTCAACTTCATTTCTTTAAGAGATGAAGTGGAAATTGTTCAAGGCACAAACAACAGTGATATTGTACCAAAATAAAGTAAGTATTTATTCTAATTCAAATTCTTCAACTTTAGGGAAATGATCTTGAAAACCAAAAATGTTGTCCTAGTGCTCTTATATCTGATAAATCAGATGGTATCTTAGATCGTCACAAATTTATGTCTTTGTGATTGCTGGATTTTCTATAGCCATGTTATCTACCACTCTCCATCAGAACATGGTGGTTAGATTTCTCTTCCATATCCATATTTTCACCTATGTGGAAACCCAGTGATTAGTTTATTTGGGTAACCGTTACGTTTCATACTTTTGTTTTTAAAGATTTTTTTTGGTATTCCTTTTTATGATGTGGGTTTCTATTAATGAAACTTTTTAGTAGTAAACCATTTATAACCCCGACGAATTTCGAGGGCGAAATTCATTTTAAGGGGGATAGAATGTAACACCCCGAGATTTTATGAAAAATATTCTTTTTAATTTCATTAATGTCTTCTGTTGTATGCTACACCAAAAGAAGCTTGCACAACATACATCCTTGACTTTCCTTGCATTACACGCAATCGCGACCTTCCTCGATAGCGTGTGTAGTACACAATACCAAGTTTCACTAAACAATGATATACTTTTATTAAAATTAGCCGTTATGAATAGTAATAACCACTTTTTGAAATTTTGTAAATTTTATTTTTCAAAATGGACTTCATTTTTAGATTCTGAATATCAAAATTAGCTTAGGGTGAAATTTTGGTACTTTTCGAATAACTTTCATATTCTGATGAATAGTGAAAATTACTAAATTTTAATTAAAAACAACTTTTTTATTTGAAATAATTAATAGTGATAAATTATTAATTTGAGTGGTTTTAAAGTATATTTAGAATATATTTTTACAATTTAATACAATGTTGTTCATTGGATGTAATTTCACATTTAAACCTGATATAAACACGTGTCAAACTTTTGATAGTTATTATCTCTTAAAAACACGCTATTTGTTTTGACGACGGGAATTAATTTTTAAATTAGTTAATGTAACTGATATGTTTTTAATTTGGTAAAATAAAAATCATTTTTGAACTCATAATATCAAATATATCTTAGGCCAAATTTTTGGTATTTTTCTGGAAGCTTTCATTTTTTGATGAATAGTGAAACCACTAAGTGGTAGTTAAAAACTGATTTTTTTCATAAAAAATAATTTTACCACTTCTGTGAGTGGAATTTCAAAAATCCGAGAGACACGGTTGATTTCAGTAAGTAAAATGTGGTTCAATGAGATGAAAATAATTTTTGGTGAATAGTAACTTTTTACTTTTTTTACCACGGTTAAAAGTAAATAGGGTAATTAAGGGTAAAAGTGTTAATATTATTACCCTAACACATGTCCTAATTCTATTGGATAAGTATAATTAGACCAAAAACAACCTTAGAAATAAAATATGACCACTTAGGCTTACATGGATTAGATTAGGACATTTATTATCAATTTACTTAAAGAAGGGTTAAAATAGTTAAAATCAAAGTTTAATAAGTAAATCATTTTTTGATATGGGGTTATACATAAGATAAATTCGAATATAAATATTCATTAGAAAGAAAAAAAGATTTCCAACATAATGGTATTTTATTTATAATTTTTAGACATTAAATAATTTAATTTATTTATGATATAATGATGATGCAGTAATTATCCTATTAATGAAATATTGACATAATTGATGTTATAAATACCCAAATAAATGTAATTTGAGACTTTTTATGAATTGAAATAATTTTATATGTTAATATGACATGTTATTATTGATTTAATTAACTTTTTTAGAACTAATATTTCTGTTATGATTTTCACAAAAATATATTACTAAATAGTGTCAAAATTGACATAAAATAGTTTTTAAAACAAATATTATATTATTAATTGTTATTTTATTCCTAAAAATATAAGGTTTGGACAAATGATATAGATAAAGTTATATATATTAATAATAAACAACTTGGGGTTCTTTTGGTTTGTTATAGTAAGTTTATTAACCATATAGTGTAAGAACACAAGAAGACGCAGTAAAAGTAAAATTATTTAAATTAATGTTAAATCTAAATGATAAGGTTAAAATAGGTACCTAAACTTGTCTAAATTCTATTTTATGAGAGTATTTCGACCCATCCCCACCTTAGCTTCTAAATAAATCAATTTGGAGCTATTTACAACCGAATATGACCTTATAATAAAATAATATTTTTATTTTTCCAAAGGAGCCCCTCTCCTCCCTTATAAAAGGGCACCTCCTCCCTCTCTTCCTCATACCACTTTGAGCCTTCAAGCTCGGCCAAACACTGCCAAATTCTCTTCTCCACTTCCCTATAAATATCCTAGAGGTTCTGTTCTTCTTCAAATACCAATTTCAGTGCCCTAAAAGGAGATCTCAAATAGACGCTTCAAAGAAGAGGTAATGTCCGTTACCGATTCTTTCAACTTTATTTATTCTTCCACTTCTTCTTCTTAGGTTGCTTCATTATGGAGTACTAACATCAGTATCACTAATATACTGATATGTTATTATAAGTATGAAACAACCCTATTTCACCATCTATCCATTCTACGGAAAATGAAATCACCGCGCGTGCGTATGTACGGAATACCGTCTCCACGCCGTGGTGTAATCTATTTTCCACCACCACCTTACTTGGATGGGTATAATGGTGTACATAGTAAATATATATGATTATTTTAAAGTGATATTGATTCTTAAATAGTATACATACACTCCAATACAATTCCATGATCATGAGAACGATATCATCGCTCGTACGTACGTACGGACTACCGTCTCCACGACGTGATGAGATTCATTCTCCATGTTAACCATTCATGAATGATTATAAAGTATATATAATAAGTAATCATGAAATATACGACATAATAATACTGTATTTATGTGTATATATATGTATGTCATCTACTTAATTCCATTCAACTTAATAAGGAAACGAAAATAGCATTCATGCGTACATACGGCCTACCGTCTCCATGAACGGTGTATTTCTTTCCATTTACTGATCTATTATATATATGTATATTCTGAATATATATTATATATAAATCATGTTTTAAATTATGGATTTAAGTAATCATGATCTAAGTAATCATATGAATAATTACAAGTTAAAACACGAATGAAAAATGAGACGATTTTACCCAAAACGCTCTTTAACATGGAATTTACAAAAGAACGGGTATTATAAAGTCATAATTGAACCATATATGATATCATAACAATGAGTATGATTCTGAAATAAGTCAATGACATTATTTAAATAATTATACATGAGTTTCGGACACTTACGAAGCAAATCGGACCTAGGGTAAGGGATAAATTTTCAATCTCATTTTTATCCGAGATTGCTTATACGTAAGTATTTACTGGGGTTACGTTTATCATCAATGACCATGTTTTCTAAAAATGCCTTCGTAAAATGTTTACCATTCTTCCATGGATTTTTAAAGTCATTTTTACCCTTTATTGACTTTTTACCACATTGTATGAATGGAATATTTCCTTTGGTTACCATATAAGGTACTTTTTGAATTTTCCGACAAAAGTACGAGGAGAATGTTATTTTTAACTTATACGGTGTGAATGGATTTTTACAGTTTTATAATGCCTCATTTTAAAGAATATTACTCTACAATATTGCATGATTATTTTCAACAAAACCCTTATCTTTTAAAATTTCATGTAATTTTGTGAAAAGAAAATGATTTTAAGGAAGAAAGGATATTTTCCTCAAGAATTCATTTCAAGTGTTTTGTCAAAACTATTTTCCATATAAGATGACATTATTTCAAATGTGTATGTTTCAAGTAAAATGTCTATATGATTTAAATGGTTTCAATTTTCTTATGATGAAATGATATCAATTGTTTATGGATTATGTTATGATGGCATGATGTTTAAGAATCACATTTTATTTCATGGGTTATGCTATGATGTATGATTTATGATTTTGTGGCACACGAAAGAATGATTTCATTATGAGATGGGTGGGACCTATATCTCCCTCCAATACATTGGGTAAAGATTTTATATCTCATGATATAGAAATGGCTGGAACGGTGGGTTAAACCGGTTCAGTAAAACAGGACTGAAACGAGGAGTGAACTCGGTTCAGAAATGGACTTTGTCCGCTAAGATAGTCTTGGCAATGAGTCTTGACTGCTAAGAAACGATTCTCTATGATTATGTGTTTATGACACAAAGTTTCATGTTCTAAATTATGATTATTGGGATAACATTTCACTACTATGATTTATCCCATGTTATGAAATTATGATCTCTTCTGCAGGATTAAGATTTCCAAAATGTGGTGTTCTTATGAATATTATGTGATTGATATTTCTTTTGTTTACCCTTACTAAGCATTTGATCTCACCCTTTTATGTTTTCTTTTTCCCAGGATATAAATAACGGTTTTAGGTAAAAAATGGAAGATCTTTATGGGAGATGTTGATGATCTTTCACCACGATTAGAAGATTATATTCCAAGTTTCCAAAGACACTAAACTATTACGGTCCTTGTGTGTGTGTTTTTGTTATGTACTAAGTATTCCACAAAAGTATTGTAATATCCATTTATGTTAATATTTGGGTCTCTACATCCATTATAAATGTAATTATAAAATCCATAATATTTTGAGATAATAAATGAAATGCATCATTCCTGAAGACGGTAGGTCGTACGTACGCATGAATGCTACTCTCATTTCTTTTCATATTAAAATAATAACAATAAAATTGTATTTATATTATAATAGCAGTGTTATATTAATGTCCTTATTGTATCATATTTTTAATAAAACTATCCATCATACACTCCCTGTATAGAAAGATAAAGTCATATAGCTTTGAGGGGGCGGTAGTCCATACTTCCTCAAACGAAATTATAGTATTTACACAACATTGAATGCATTAAGGCATGTTATAAATAAAAATTATATAAAAATAGAGAAACAATAAATATAATATATATCATATGTAAATTATTTTCTATTATAATGGCCACAATGAGAGGTTGTATGAAAAAATTGAACAATCATCATTTTGTGGGGCAGTAGTTCGTCGTACACAAAAACAGTACGTTCATTTCCCATCAAATGGAGGTGTGTGCAAGTGTAAATAAAAAACATAGAATAAAAACATCCTAGAATATTTAGGATACTGGTTTTGTTTTGTAATCATAATATAATAAAAGTTTAGTAGTGGATAATTGAAATGAAACTAAAAAAAATGAGAGAATGTGTTACCTCTTGACCGGTAACTTCTTTTGCTTTATACCAAAAGGCATTCTTGGGAGGATTTATTCCCTATTTTAGGATTTTGGGATGTGTTTGGGGTTTCAAGGAATATATTTGGATTGGGATTGTCCAAACAAAATGGTTCTTGAAGTGTTAATATTAGATAAGAGAGGGTACCTTTTTATAGGAGATGAAAGGGGAACCCTTGGAAACTCTTAAATTATTAGAATAATATAAATTAGATTTTTAATTAAAAAGGATCAAACATGATATATTTCTAAGATAAGATGATTATAAGTCTAAATCATCACATCCAATAACTTTTAAACATGTATTGAATTTATTTTAAACCTTATCTTGTCGGTTTACCTTTAATTATTCTCTTTTAATTTTAATTGTTGTAATAACATTTTAATTATTAAATAGATATTAATTTCATTTATATGGGGTAAATTTCTTATAATTGGATAATTAATGAACTTTTTGACCTTATCCTATTCACTTTTTGATTTTAAAATATGTTTAAGACTTTTAAATCATTTAATAAATTTTTATAAAACAACATTTATGTCAAATTTTACCCTATTCATTTTCTTGAATATAAATAAAATCTAAATAGAGAGATAGCATCAAAAAACAATTTAATAGTATTATAACATTTCATATTC
This sequence comes from Viscum album, assembly GCA_963277665.1. NCBI lineage: Eukaryota > Viridiplantae > Streptophyta > Magnoliopsida > Santalales > Viscaceae > Viscum > Viscum album. The sequence goes on along the minus strand of OY728132.1, from coordinate 2,097,078,334 downwards.
ACTTATAAAAATATTTAATGACATAAATTATGTCATATAATATTTATTTTAATACTTATAGTATCATTTCTTTGATTCCTCCACTAATAAAGAAATCACTCCATCATCATTGTGTCATAATTTAATTTAATTGTTGAATGTATAAAAATTATAAATAAAATAACATGATGTAGAATATATTTTTATATTTATAAATAATATTTATAGTCAAATGTATCACTTATATAAACCCATATTAAATTTTTTTTAGTAAGAAGATATATGTTTATAACATATTTACCCTTTAAATTAAAAGTTGTAACTATATATCATAATCAAACCCATGTGGATCACAGAGCAAAATTTTCATCCCAATGGTTTTCTTGGTCATCCATATATCATATAATATGATTAGAACATGTGTTAGGGTGGTTTTATGTTATTATAATATTATTGGTTTACCATTATTTACATGATTTACCCTTTAATCACGGTAAATAAAAATAATTACTAAATTTGATATTCATCATGTATAAAAATAAAAGGGACCTATTTACATAAATTAGACCTTATGATTCCATATATGGACTCCATTTTAAAAATTCAAAACACAAAAGTTGGAGTAATTATTTTATAATTAATTCTTATTGTCATGATGAGAAAATAGGTTTTTAAATGTAAAACCCATCAAAATATTAGCATGTGTTTATATCTAATTTCAATGTAAAATTACATCCAATGACCAAAATTGGATTAAATGATAAAATATTAAAATAATTAAACATTGAAACCAATTATCAAAAAAATATGACTATAAAAGTCAATTAGATAAAAAGGTTGTTTTGAATTAAAAGACAGTATTTTCATTTTTCATTAAAATATAAATTTTATCCGAAAAATAGCAAAATTTCAACCAATGTAAATTTTGACATCATTATTCAAAATACATAGTTTATTTTGTTAGATATAAATTATAAATGTAACATACCCAGTAATTAAAGATTAAAATATTTTCATATCTATGTCTATTTATGTATTATATAGTGTTTTAGATGCTTAAAATGAGAATAAATCCAATCTTAAGCATATAATACTCTAATATTTTTAAAAGATTATTTCACCGCCTTTTGATGGAAAAACATTTTTAAATATAACTTTTGAAAATTTTATAAGCTCTATTTTTAAAAATAAACTTATTTTTAGAATTGTGACATTGAAATTTACTTTGTATAAATTTTTGGTATTTTTCTAACAGTGTTCATTTTTTAATGAATAGTGAAAAATACTGCATTTTACTTCAAAACTGCTTTTTCATCTAATTTAATTATATTTTAATATTAACTTTTTTAATTGGTTTTAAAGTGTAATTAGAATATATTTTTACTATTTAATCCTATTTTGGTCATTATAATTAATTTCACATGGAAATTGGACATAAACATTTGTCAATCTTTTGATAGATATTGTTTCTTAAGAACGTGCTATTTATTTTGACAATGGAAATTATTTTTAATTTAATTACTATTGTTTCTGTGTTTAGAATTTTTTTAAATGGATTTCATATTTGGAATCTTAAGGTCCAAATTATGTAATTAAGAATCTTTTGTTTTCGGACATTATGAATAGTAACAATGGTAATTATCTTTAATATCGTTATTAATTGGTAATCGGGTAGTTAAGGGTAATAAAATAATATCATGATAATATAAAATGACCCCAAAATGTGTCTAAATCCTATTTTTTGAGTCATTTTCGACCATGGGAAGCTATTTAATTAACTTAAGGGCCCATGGAGTAACATGGGGGTAATAGTGACATTTATGACATTATTTTTTATAAATAAGAGAAATATAACAAAGGTTTGTATATCCTAAGTAAAATAATTTTAATTTTGGTTAAATAATTGATCTCTTATAATATAAATAGAAATTGGAATGATAAAAACATTTCCTACATCATGGTATTTTTTTATAATTTTTAGACATTAAATAAATAAATTTATTTATGACACCATGATGATGCAGTGATTACCTCATTAATGAACGATTTAAATAAAATAAAAAGATAAGGTAAAACCTAAAATATACACTTGTATAAAACCTATTGGATGGATTGATTTATAATCCTCATCACCATATCCTCAAAATATATCATTGTGGGACCTTTAAAATCCAAAAATCATTTTATAATAAAGTAACATTTCAAGACTTTCCAAAAGTGACCCTCCTCCCTCTTATAAAAGCCCCCCCACCTATACCCCTTACCCACATCTCTCAAGCCCTTTCCTCAGACAACCTTTGCTAATATTATCTCTCTATATCCCTCTATTACTCTTATAATCCTCACTTTGGGTATAATTCTTTCCAAATAATCCTTTGGCTCAAATCAAAAAGAGTTACCCGATTTAGAGGTAATGTCTTCTCTCTAGTTTCTTCCTTTTATTTTCCTTCTTTAATCACCACTATCTTCTTATTATTTGATCCCATAATGACACCAGTATCCTAAATATACTAGGATTTTGTTATGATAAGTATTATACCTACACTTACACACACCTCCGTCTAACGGTTAAAGAACATACTGTTTCTGTTGGTGGTGAATTACTGCCTCACGAAACGATGATTGTTCAATATTCTTTTAACACCTTTCATGGTGGCCATAATAATGTCACTGTATTTATATATGATATATATGGTATTTAGTTTTTCTATATGCTTCTAAATTTTAATTTTAAATCATGTCATTATGCTTTTCATGTTGTGGAAATACGATAATTTCATCTGAGGAAGTGTGGACTACCGCCCCCTCAAGTGATTTGACTCGTTCATGCCAAACATGGAATTTATAAAAAAATTAATTAATGAAATTATGTTACCTATATAACATATATATTATACTGTAATTATAATATATATATTTCTCATTTAGTTTTAATTCCTATAATATGACAAAGAAATGAAATTATCATTCATGCGTATGTACGGCCTACCGTCTCCATGAACGATGCATTTTATTTTTTATCTCCAAATGTTATGTAATAGTATAAAATTCATATATACTGGATATATATGATATTTAAATCATTAATACCATTCTGTGGATGATTTACTTATCACTACATGGTCAATTCTTTTCAAACAAATTCATTTTTGACTCATGTACCGAACATCGACAAAATGTATGATATGAACTCACATAATTAACTAATTATTATATCATGATAATATGTGATATGAATTGAATAATAAACTTTAAAGAAAGTCCTTAAGAAATTATAAATTGACCTAAGTTTATTTTTCCAGAATATAAAGAACGAACGAGAAAATTCGGACTTGACATAAGGGGCTTTGTCTCAATCTCCTTTCATTGAGGCATACTTCAATTTATATACGACCTTATTTTATTATTTGTATAATAAACCCTTTTGAATTTTAATTTCATTAAAAAGGAATATTTTTACATGAATCATTTTACTAAATGAAAAAAGTAATGTTTTTGTCTTATGTAAGCGTCGACAATGAATTCTCTGCCGTCGTGACCATTATTTGAGTTTCGGCTTCCCCTAAAATCCATAACTTTTTTTAAATGAAAAATAAGTACCATGTTTTACTTTTATTTTATTTTGGTATTGAAAATGGTTTTGATAATTTTTTGATTATATAAATGTGTTGTATTTATATCTTATGATTGAAATGTGGAAATGTTGTGTTCCCTTTATACATGTTTCATGTGATACGATTATGTTATGGTTCTTGGGAATTCTTTATGAAGTTGGGTGGTTCCATGATAAACTAAGCATTGGTGAGCCCGGGAAAGCTCTCCAATGAATTGGGTAATGCAAAGCAGTTAAACTCTAAGGTTTCTCCGATTAGATTTATGGAATATATTGTGATGGGTATTCCAAACGTAACCATGAGGGTTACTCCCTATGTAAGAATGTTATGAATGCCTCAAGTTACCTTTATATCTTATGAATTCTATGAGTTATTCATAAATCTAATGATTTCCTGAGGTATGTTAAAGTGATTATGTTTTATGAGTAATGTATGATTTCATTCATTCTTATGTATACATGGAATAATTTTTTCTTTCCGTATTTTTATATCCCTTACTGAGCTTTTTATTCTCATCCCATGTTTTTGAAATTTTTTTCAGATGTCAAGGGAAAAGTACATGATGTGATTATAGTGTCAAGGAAGTGTCAAGAAAGAAACCATGTTTTATTTTAAATATGTTACATTTGGTAGAAAAAAGGATATTGTCTTTAATGTAACCACCTTGTTTAAATGTGGAATGTAATTCATGATTTATGATCTAATTCTCTAAAACTCTTAACCTGAAAAGATCCTCAATGTGAATTATTAAAATAACCCAAGATTAAGTAATGATTAAGGCTGGGTCCTTATAGTTGGTACCATAGGTCGGTTTAGATAACTTTAGGAGTTATAATTCTACTAAATGATTATCCAATAATATTTTTTTACATTATGGTAAAATTGAAATGATATAGCATTTGAATATTACCATGTTTCTTCATCTAATACATATTTGTTTAGAATGGTTTTCCAAAGAGGAATTAGGGAAGCAGTGCTAGGAAGGCATACAGAAGGAAATGACCTTCTAAATCAACATCCTAATATGGTCGGAATTGGAACTGAATAGTTTTTTACAGTAATGGTGTAGTTGACTCAAGCGATAAATAGTGGTGGTATCCATGCCCGAGATCAGGCAGATCAACTACAGAGGAACAAGTTAGTGGTAGAACATTTCATGAGGCAACATCCCCCATCAGTCAGAGGATCATCTGGCCCAATGCTAGATGAAGGGTGGATTAAAGCACTGGAAAATATTTTCAATGTCATGGGGTATTCAGAAAATCAAAAGGTTAGTTTTATTGTTTACTGTTTGGAGGGTGAATCAGATTAGTGGTGGTCTATGGTTAAAAATATCAGGGATGCTAATGAGATTTATGCTCTTGACTATGATGAATTCAGAGGTATGTTTCTTGAGAAATATTTTCATAAGGTTGTTCTACTTAGGATGGAAAAACAATTCTAGGAATTATGTCAATAGGACGACTCAATAGCTTCTTATGAAGAAAAGTTCACTCGATTGGCAAGGTATGCTCCAGATTTTATCTAAGACCTTGATAGTAAAATAAATCATTTTTACTCAGGACTAAAGCCAAAATATCGAAGGGAATTAGATTCTCGTGAGTTCAAAAGTTATGAAAAGCTTGTTCAATGTGCTGATAAGGTGGAAATGGAGTTTCTGATGATCAATTGTTCTATGACAACCAACAGAAGAAGAGACCAAGGTGGTCGGAGAAAGGGAATAATCCTTCAAAAAAAATTTATGGTAAGAAAACTAAGTTCGTATTTTGTGATAAATGTGGTAAAAATCATGCTGGGGAATGTATTTTGAATTCTGGAAAGTGCGTCCGATGTGGTAAGATGAGACATAAGGCTCTTGATTGCACTAGAAAAGATCAGGGTAATGGTAAGACCAAATTTGATTTACAATTAGTGAAATGTTTCAAGTTCAATGAGATGGGTCATTATGAAAACGAGTGTTCGATAAAGAGCTCAAATGATGAGAAGTAGTCAGACTATAAGTAAAAAGGTGTGGTGAAATCCCTTACAACTACTTCAGCAGATGTTGGGCCATCAAATGAAGTTGTATCATGTACTTTGTTTATTTTTTCAGATTATTCCAATATGTTGTTTGATTCAGGGTCTACACATTCTTTCATCTATGAAAAAATTTCTTGTAAATTGGGAATTCCATCTCAAAAAATGAATCTTGAACTTGTGGTAAAAAAAACTGGGGGAAATATTGAGGCAAACAAGAATTTATAAGAATCTTACTATACTTATCTGTGTAAATAATCTACTTGCAAACCTTATTGTTTTACCTCTAGTAGAGTTTGATGTTCTCATGGGTATAGATTTCCTCTTTGTTTACCATGATAAGATGGACTTTAAAGAAAAAGAAGTTTTTTTTAGAAAGACTTTCAGTTTGTGTGCAAGAATGATCCCTTACTATTGATAACATATCAAGAGGCTGAGAAACTTGTAAAATATAGAAATGAATGTTACCTTGCACATATTCCTAAAAACAAAGGAACCGTTCAGATTAATTATGTGCTAGTGGTAAATGATTATCTTGATGTTTTTATTGATGATTTTTTTGGAATAATACCAGATCGGGATGATGAATTTACTATTGACTTAGTTCCTAATAATAAGCCAATTTGAAAAACCCCTTATCGAATGGCTCAAATTGAACTTTTAGAGTTGAAGGAGCAATTGCAAGATTTATTAGAGAAAGGTTTCATTCGACCTTGCACATCACCATGGGGTGCCCCTGTCTTATTTGTTAAAAAGAAATATGGTTCAATGAGACTTTTCATTGATTATAGATCCTTGAATAATATCACTGTTAAGAACAAATATCTTTTTCCTCATATCAATGATTTTTTTGATCAGCTCCAGGGAGCTCAGTATTTTTCAAAGACTGAATTGAGATCGGGGTACCATTAGTTTAAGGTAAAGGAAGAAGACATTCTGAAGACCACGTTTCGTACAAGATATGGCCATTATGAATTTGTAGTTATTCCTTTTGGGTTAACCAATGCACCACTTGTATTCATGGACCTTATGAATATTATTTTCCATGAGTTCTTGGATAAGTTTGTGGTTGTTTTCATTAATGATATTTTAGTGTTTTCTCAAAGTAAAGAGGAGCATGAAAGTCATTTAAGGGATATTTTTCAAACCATAAAAGAAAAGAAATTGTATGTTAAATTCAGCAAGTGTGAGTTTTGGTTGCAACAAATTTATTTCCTTGGTCACATTATTTCTAAAGATGGAATAATTGTTGATCCTGAAAAAACAAGGGTTGTTAAAGAATGTACAAGACCCACAAATGTAACCAAGATTTGTAGTTTTCTTGGTTTGGCAGGCTATTACCGAAGGTTTTTTAAAAAATTTACACAGTTGTCCAGCCCATTGACTAAGCTAACTCGGATGGGTGTTAAGTTTATCTGGACAAAAGAATGTGATGATTGTCTTCCATAATTGAAAAGAAGATTAGTGAATGCTCCAGTATTGGCACTACCTTCCAGGAATGGTGAGTTTTTTATCTACTGTGATGCTTCATTGAAAGGACTTGGTTACATCCTAATGCATAATGATCAGGTAATTGCTTATGCCTCACGTCAATTTAAAACTCATGAGATAAATTACCCTACACATGATTTGGAATTAGCTGTTGTTGTTTTTGCTTTAAAAATTTGTTGGAATCATTTGTATGGTGTAAAGTGTGAAATATATACTGATCACAAATGTTTAAAGTATATATTAACTCAAAAATAATTGACCATGAGACATAGGAGATGGATATAATTAATCAAGGATAATGATTGCACGATTCACTACCACCCAAGAAAAGCAAATAAAGTGGAAGATGATTTGAGTCGAAAAATTAATGCTTCATTAACAATGTTATGTTTTGAAAGTGATCCATTGGTTAAGGATTTGATTTATTTTGGCTTGGAAGTTGTTGGTGTAGGAAATTATTCTATTTCGTTTCAGGTATCAGTGAAATCTTCTCTATCAGACATAATTAAGCAAGCACAGAAGCAAGATAGTGAGTTGCAGAAAAAGGTATATCTGGTTTAGAAGGAAATGTTACCTGAATTAAACATAGATAATGATTTTGTTTTGGGATTTCGGAAGAGATTGTGTGTGCCTTGTGATTCATAGTTGAAGAGAGAGTTGTTATGTGAAGCTCGTAGTTCTCCATTTTCAGTTCATCCTAGCAGTACTAAGATGTACAGAGATCTACGGGAGTATTACTGGAGGGATGGAATGAAAAGAGATATTATTGATGTTATTGTGAAGTGTTTGACTTTTCAATAGGTTAAAGTAGAGTGGTAGATACCAAATGGGATGCTTCATCCTTTACCAGTACCAGAGTTGAAATGGGAGAATATATCCATTGAATTCATTGTGGGATTACCGAAGACACCTCAAGGTAATAATGCACTATGGGATATTGCTGATCATTTGACTAAATCTTTTCATTTTCTTTCTATACGAGATAATTTTTCCCTAGATCAACATTATCATTTTTATCATAAATAGATAGTCAGGTTACACAGAGTTCCTCTCTCCATTATATCTGATCGTGATCCCAGGTTCACTTCTAACTTTTGCAAAGGCCATCAGAAGTCATTGGGTACTGAATTAAATTTTAGTACATCTTTTCATCCTCAATCAGATGGGCAGTCAGAACGAAAAATCCAGAATTTAGAGGATATTATATGTGCTTGTTCGATGGATTATAAGGGAAGTTGGGACCAGAATCTTTCATTGGATGAGTTTTCTTATAATAACAGGTTTCATTCCAGTATACAGATGGCACCATTTGAGGCATTATGTGGGAAGCAGTGTCGAACTCCAGATTTTGGGATGAAGTAGTTGAATGGAAGTTTATGGGACTAGAATTGGTAGAATAGTTGGCCAAAAAAGTTCAACTGATACAGAAACACATGAGAACATCTCAAATCAGGAGGAAAGTTAGGCGGACAACAGGAGGAAGGATCTCTCTTTTGATGTAGGTGATCATGTCTTCCTCAAAGATTGACCATGGAAAAATGTTATGCGATTTGGTAAGAAAGGAAAGTTGAGTCCAAGGTTCATTGGAACCAATGAAATTCTGGAGAATGTTGGATCAGTTGCGTACCGAGTGTATTTACCTCCGAATTTATCTCAGGTACACAATTTTTTTCATGTTTCAGTGTTAAGGAAGTACATGCCAGATCCATCTCATGTTTTGAGTCCAGAGGTAGTTCAGCCAGAAGGGAATCTATCTAATGCAGAACAAGCGGTCAAGATTCTTGACCAAAGGTATCAAGTGTTTTGGAATAAGTTGATTCATCAAGTAATGTTTTTTTTGGAAAAACCACATGATTGAAGAGGCAACATGGGAATCTGAAAATGAAATGAGGGATAAATACCCCCACTTATTCGATAACTAAATAAATTGAGGGGACACAATTTCCTAAAGGGGGCAGGATGTAACCTACCCATTAAGTAGAGAATAATATATTTTAATATTTAATTCTATTTATGAATTAGATAGTGTTTTAGAGGCTTAAAATGAGAATAAATCCAATCTTAAGCATAGAATTGTCTAATATTTTTAAAAGATTATTTTACCGCCTTTTGATGGAAAACCGTTTTTAAATATTACTTTTGAAAATTTTATAATCTATATTTGTCAAAATAAACTTATTCTTTAGAATTGGTACATTTAAATTTACTTTGGATAAATTTTTGGTATTTTTTGACAATGTTCATTTTTTTAATTAATAGTGAAAATGCTACATTTTACTTCAAAACTTCTTTTTCATCTAATTTAATTATATCGACAGATTATCTTTTTAATTGGTTCGAAAGTATAATAAGAATATATTTTTACCATTTAATCCAATTGTGGTCATTATAATTAATTTCACTTTGAAATTGGACATAAACAATTGTCAATATTTTGATAGATATTGTTTCTTAAAAACAGGCTATTTGTTTTGACAACGAGAATTATTTTTAAATTAATTACATCAATTTATGTGATTGGAATTTGGTAAAATGGATTCCATATTTTTAATCAGAAGTTACAAATTATGTAATTAAGACTCTTTTTTTTGACATTATGAATAGTAACGACGATAATTATCTTTAATTATTGTGATTAATTAGTAATCGGGTAGTTCTGGGTAATAAAATAATATCATAATAATATAAAAATACCCAAAAACGTGTCCAAATCCTCATGTTTGAGTCATGTCAGACAATGGAAATCGTTTTACTAAACTTGAGGGCCCATGGAGTCACATGGGTGTAATAGTGACATTTATGACATTATTTTTTAAAAAGAACTGAAATATAACAATGGTTTTTATATCCTAAGTAAAACAATTTTAATTTTATTTACATACATTATCTCTTAGACTATAAATAGTCATTGTAAATTTTAATGAAATTCCTACATCATGGTATTTTGTTTATAATTTTTAGACATTAAATAAATAAATTTATATATGACACAATGATGATGCAGTGATTATCTCATTAATGAACGGTTTAAATAAATGAAAAGATAAGGTAAAATATAAGACTTACACTTGTATAAAACCTATTGGATGGGTGAATTTAGAACCCTTATTACCTTATCCTCAAAATGTGTCACTGGGTGACCTTTAAATCCGAAAATCATTTTATAATAAAGTAACATTTAAAGACTTTCCAAAAGTGACACTCCTCCCTCTTATAAAAGGCCCCCACCTCTACCCCCTTACCCACACTTTTCAAGCCCTTGGATCATCCAAACTCTCCTCATATTATCTCTCCAAATCCCTCTCTTACTCCTAGAAGCCTCACTTTGGGTATAATTCATTCCAAGGAAGCCTTTGGCTCAAATTAAAAAGAGTTACCCGATTTAGAGGTAGTGTCTTCTCTCGAGTTTCATCATTTTATTTTACTTCTTCACTCACCACTATCTTTTTATTATTTGATCCCATAATAACACCAGTATCCTAAATATACTCGGATGTTGTTATGATAAGGATTTTACCTACAATTACACACACCTACATTTAATGGTTAAAGAACATACTGTTTTGGTGGGTGGCGAATTACTGCCTCACAAAACGATGATTGTTCAATCTTCATTTAACACCTTTCATAGTGGCCATTATGATGTCACTGTATTTATATATGATATATGTAATTCCCTGATACCAGTTACCCAGAGTCGGTGCATTGTTACATAACATTGGCATGATCACAAAATATCAAATCTTGAAAGACCGATTAGTTTAGTAGCCTTGTAAACACTTGATATATTCATAAGTATTACATTACATCATAAAATAAAAACAACTACAACAACATCATGTATTCATATCTCCTCATACATTCCCAACAATTCATTCGTAAAATACTTCTTCACATCATGAGAAAAATTAAAACATTGAAAGGGATGAGCTCAGATGCTCAGTAAGGATAACAATATAGCAGAAACTTTCATAAATAGACATAAACATTTAAGGCAATGTATAACTAAAAAAAAGCCTTTTAAACTTGAACTTAAGAATAATACGGATAAGATAAAATGAAATAATTCTATTTATTTCTTCACATAGATATTCTACTAGTCTAATAATCACATGCAATATCAATAACCACTTTCATAACGATGGAATGCATAATGCCATACTATTATAACCACGTCACCAAGGCCTCGTGCCAAGACTACAAATAATATTTTGTCAAGGCCTCATGCCAAGAAACTAGTTTGTCTCATTAGACCGACTGATGCATCGAGGATCTATAGTGAGATCCACCCATCACTTACTAAGTCCAATGCATTCCTCATATGAACAGGTTTAAACATAAAATAAACATTCGTACTAAAACTATCATAAAAAATCTCAATACTTTCTCCATAAACCATGAATTTTATAAAAATCACACATCCACAGTAAAACATATCATTAAACCTTCAATACAATATGGAAGTTTTGTATCATAATAAATCAACTTCAAATAAACTTAAAATCCATCAAAGGATGTTGACATAGATAAAATCAAAACTATTTGAGAGAAATATCTCTTTTTTTGAAATCATTTAAAAGTCACATAATTATAAAAGAAAACATTTACTTTAAAAATATTCTTATAAGCATGTAATGGAATATTCGACAAGTTTATAATGGTATAAAATCTCTGCACCCGTCGTATAAGTTAAAAAAGTCATTCTTACCTTAAATTTTTCAAAAAGGTTAAAAAGGACATTGTTTGGAAAATGATGGAAATATTCCTTTATAAACATCTTATAAAAAGTCAACAAGGGTATAAATGACTTTAACCAATATTCTTTAAAATAGTAAAAATGTTTTGACATACATTTTTAAGAAACATGGATGTGGATGATAAAGAGGTCCCAGTAGATAATTACGTATAAACAACCTCGAATAATAAAGAGATTGTGAAATAAACCCTTACATTGTACTAGTCCTTGGTTGAGGGTAGGTTAAACTCATTTATAATGGTGAAATAATTGTTATTAAATTATACAAGATTCATATACAATAATATGATATCATATATGATCTTTTAAAATTTCTTTGTTAGTAATATCTTTGTATTATCGTTATTTCGGGTGTTAACTTACTCATTTTCTTTTATATGATTTGTTACATAAGTCATGGTTGTTATGGATAGGTTTTATTTTATTCAAATCCAGAATGATATCAATTCCTTAAACAATATTTTTAATCATCAAATGATAGTTATAATTTCATTGATACGATGGGGAATGAATCCCATCGTGTTCTTGGAGACAGTAATCCGTACGTACGCACGAGCGACAATATCAATATTTTGATATTAAAATAATATATAATTGGATGGTATATCATATATAAATAATAATAATAATTTTATATTTATTATTTACATCAATTAAATATCATTATCACACCCATAAAAATAATAATGTTTTTGAATAACAATTACACCACGGTGTGGAGACGGTAAGCCGTACGTACGCACGTATGGTGACATGTCATTCAAAGGATGGATAGAATACGGAATATGGTAGTAAAATATTTATAATAAAATCACAGTATATATAAGATACTAGAGTTATTACTTTATAAATGAAGTAACAAATAAAAAAGAAGTTGAAGAAGAAGTGAACTTGAAAAAGGGTGGTGAAAACATTACCTCTTCTTCGGGTTCTTCCTTTTGATTTGATCAAAAGGGATCCTTAGGATGGCTTTATAATAAAACTAATGCCTAAAGTTTGAATTTAAGTAAGTTTAGAGAGTATTTTGCAGGGATAGTCCAAACCAAAAGGCTTTGAAGGTGTTAATAATTGGTTAGAAGTTGTGTCTTTTTATAAGGGGGAGGAGGGGCTCTTTAGAAAAAACATAAAGTATTAATTTATAATAAACTCATATTCGGTTTCTAATGGCTCCAAAGTGAATTATTAAATGTATAAAGTGGGGATGGGTATAAATAATTTCATCCAATAGATTTTAGACATGTTTGGGTCATTATATTAACCTTATACTTTAGTTTTAACTTTAGTTAATTAGATTGACATTTACCATGTCACTTTGTATTTTAATATTATATAGTTAATATACATACTATTTACATCCAAGCGACCTCCAAGTGGTCCATTGATGATACACCTATCATGATATATGACCTTTGGAAGAAACTTAGATTTTTAGTAATTGAATATCAATTAATAATACAATATTTTTTTTAAAACACGTTTATGTCAATTTTGACACTATTAGGTATTTTATTTTTTTGAAAATCATAATAGCATGATTACTTCGAAAAAAATATAATTAAATCAATTATATAATGTCATATTATCCTATAAAATTATTTTAATTCATAAAAAGTCTCAATTTAAATTTATTTTCATATTTATAATGTCAATTATTTTATTATTTCATTAATTAGGTAATTACTGCATCACCATTGTGTCATAAATAAATTACATTATATAATTTATAAAAATTATAAATAAAATAAAATTATGTAATAAATCATTTTATCTTTCTAAATAATATTTATAATCGAATTTATCTTATGTATAACTCTATATTGAAAATGTTTGAGTAATTAAACATTGATTTTACCTCTTTTAACTCTTCTTTGAATTAAATAATAATAAATGTTCTAATCTAATCCAAGTGGACCTAAATGATAATATTTTATTCCTAAGGTTGTTTTTGGTCTAGATAAACTTTTCCAGTAGAATTATTATATGTGTTAGGGTAATATTAATATCATTTTTACCCTTAAATACCCTATTTACTTTTAATCGTGGTAAATAAAAGTAAGAAGTTACTATTCACCAAAAATTATTTTTATCTTATTGAACAACATTTTACTCCGTTATATTAAATTTGTCTCTCGTATTTTCGAAATTCCACTCACAGAAGCGGTAAAATTATGTTTTACATGAATTTTTAAATTCTCCTAGGAGGTGGGTATAAGACGGAGAAAAGTTCAATAAAAATTTTATATATCTAAAATTATTCTAAACTAAATCCAATGAATTAAATTGAACATATATAGGTATTATGTATCTATTTTTACCTTAATTAAATTTAAATAAAATAAATATTTATTTAAATAAAAATTCATTTTTAAACTATAACTCAGTGTTTTTTCACTATTCATCAAAAATTGAATGTTTTCAGAAAAATACCAAAAATTCACCCTAGGCTAATTTTGATATTCCGAATCCAAATATGAAGTCCATTTTGAATCATAAAATTTATAAAATTTCAAAATGTGGTTATTACTATTCATAACAGCTAGTTTGAATGGTTGTGGTGTGTGTTAGAACTCGAAGTTCCGTACAACACACGCTATTGTATTATTCAAAGAGAAGTGTACCGTAGAAGCTTGGGGTGTTACAATATATATGGTATTTATTTTTTTATATTATTCTGAATTTTATTTTTATATCACATCGTTATGCTTTTCATGTTGTGGAACTGCGAAAATTTTATCTGAGGAAGTGTGGACTACCGCCCCCTCAAGTAATGTGACTCGTTCATGCCAAACAAGGAATTTATAAAGAATGTAATTAATGAACTTAGGTTACCTATATAACATGTATATTATACTGGAATCATATTATATATATATATATCTCTCATTTAGTTTAAATTCCTTTAATATGACAATGAAATGAAAGTAGCGTTCATGCGTACGTACGACCTACCATCTCCATGAACGGTGCATTTCATTTTTTATCTCCAAATGTTATAGAAAAGTATAAAATGAATATATACTAGATATATATGTTATTTAAATCATTAATACCATTTTTGAGATGATGTACTTATAACTACATGGGCAATTCTTTTTAAACAACTTTATTTTTGACTCATGTACCGAACATCGACAAAACAAACGATATGAACTCACATAATTAAATAATTATTATAACCTGATAATATGTGATATGAATTGAATAATAAACTTTAAAGTAAGTCCTTAAGAAATTTTAAATAGACCTAATTTTATTATTCAGGAATATAAAGAATGAATGAGAACAAGTCGGACTTGAGGTAAGGGACTTCATCTCAATCTCCTTTCATTAAGGCATACTTCAATTTATATACGACCTTATTTTTTTGGTTGTATAATAAACCCTTTTGAATTATAATTTCATTAAAAAGGGACATTTTTACATAAAGAATTTTACTAAACAAAAAAAATGAATGTTTTTTTCTTATATATGCAGCGAAAACAACTTTTCTGCCACCGTGGCCATTATTTGAGTTTCGGCTTCCTCTAAAAGCCATAACTTTTTTTAAATGAAAAATAAATACCATGTTTTACTTTAATTTTATTTTTGTATTAAAAATGGTTTTGATAATTTTTTGATTATATCAATGTGTTTTATTGATATCTTGTGATTTAAATGTGGAAATGTTTTGTTTCCTTTATGCATGTTTTATGTGATACGATTATGTTATAGTTCATGGGAATTGTTTATGATGTCGGGTGGTTCTGTGATAAACTAAGGGCTGGTGAGTCCGAGATTGCCCTCTAATTCATTGGGTAACACGAAGGAGTTAAACGCTAAGGTTTCTCCAAAGAGATTTAGGGAATATATTGTGATGGGTATTCCAAACCTAAACATGAGGGTTACTCACTATGTAAGAATGTTATGAGTTCTTTAAGTTACCTTTAGGTCTTATGATTCCTATGAGTTATTCATAAATATTATGATTTCATGAGGTATGTCAAAGTGATTATGTTTTATGAGTAATGTATGATTTCATTCATTCTTATGTATACATGGACTAATGTTTTGTTTCCGTATTTTTATATCCCTTACTGAGCTTTTTATGCTCATCCCATGTTTTTGAAATGTTTTTCACAGATCAAGGGAATAGTACATGATTTGATGATAGTGTCGAGGAAATTTCAAGAAAGAAATAATGTTTTATTTTAAATATGTTTCCTTTGGTGGAAAAAAAGAATATTGTCTTTGATGTAACCACCTTGTTTAAATGTGGAATGTAATGCATGATTTATGATCTAATTATCTAAAACTCTAAACCTGAAAGGATCCTAAATGTGAATTCTTGAAATAACCCAATATTAGGTAATGTTTAAGGTTGGGGCCTTATAATAAAAGTTTCAAAAACTAGATTTAAAATAAGTTCGCGTTCCTCAGGGAGTAAAACTGCATTTTTTTAAAAATGATTCTTTGATTCCAAAAATTTAATTTGGTATTATATCGTGTCTAGAAAACATATAAGATGAATTTCAAAATTTACATTGAATATATTAAATATATAATTATTTAATAAAATCCATCAATAGTGGTATTATTATTTTACAAACTCACTTATTTTCATTCAAATAGTTTTTTAGAAAAACATTTTTTTAAAAGGGTTTTATTTTAATTTTTAAATAATTCTTCACAGAATAATAAATTATATACATGCGTAAAAAATAATTTAATAAATAAATTTATAATTATCATTCCATAAAATAAATTGTTTAGTTATTAATTACCATTTAAAATAATAATATTAATGATTTATTATTTTTCGATATCTCTCAATGTTCTCTACAATGTAACACTTCAGAAGAACTCGTTGTTGTGTATAGAGTATGAAATCGGAAAAAACATCCAATTTAATGTAAAAAATATATATTATTCATAAATATTAATAGATATGAAAAAGTCTTATTATAATTACTTGGGATGTTAAATAAACAGATTTTCCAAACTCTATAAATTCAAAGTACATCTAAGATAATGTAAAAAACACTATAAATAGTGATGTAGAAAAGGATTAAAAGATGTTGGGTGTGAGGAATAATGAGGGATGAGTTCACTGAAATATAGTGTTATAAAAAAAATGAATCAATATTAATGGTATAAGTGGATTGAAATACAGTTTTGATGTTCTAGATAGAGTGATGTTTCTAAAAAGAAAAATGTTTTTTAAGGTTATTATTAGTATTGCAGATGTTTTGTGAAAATGTAAAGATTTTTTTAAATTAAAAATGTAATGATAAGTTAATATGGTTTCTAAGATAGAAATATATTTAAATTATTACTATTTAAATAAGAAAAATTCAGAGATATCTTTAGATATCTATATTGAAATTTTGAAATTTATTTTCACCTTTAGATGATGATTTCGAAAGATATGAGCAACATGTTCATCATTTAATAATTATTATTATTATTAAAACATCCAAAATATTCTCTAGAGATAGTTATACAAAAAATGAAAACAAAATAATGTGAAATGGAAAAAAGAGAAATCTTTTTCTTATGAAGTTACCATGAAACTAACTAAAGTAAATTTTCCAAAATTCATTGATAGTGGTTTCACATTCATATTAAAATAAATTTTATGATTCATAAGGATGATGAATATTTTAAATTAGGAAATATGTCCTTTGTAAATGATGGACTACAAAACTTCGAATTCTTCCTATCGGCATTGATTAAAAAATAAATTGACAACCATGAGCATGTTTTATGTTGAAGGACTAAAACAAAATCTCTTTACTATGTCTCAATTATTTGATGAATGAAATGATGTGATTTCATATAAATATGGGTTTTATTTGATGATCATGAAATATATATGTATGATGAAAACATTAAAATGAACAAGAGGAAATTTTATTTATATTGGTGATAGTATAATTTTTTGTTACTTTAATAGTAGAGAAGAAAATCAACAGTGGCATCAAAGAATTAGTCATCGTAGACTAAATAATGTGTGTGATATTTTTAGTGGATGAAATATTTTTGATTTTTATAAGTTTAGAATAGATTGAAAATGGATTTTATATATGTATAAAAAGGGAAATATTGTTATTACACCACATAATAATGTCGAAATACAATCTTCTTATACTCTAGAGATAACTCACTCTAACATTTTAGGGCTCATGATGAAGCAGTCCAAAAAGAAGATAAGTATTTTATTTTTTTTATTGATGAATTTTATCACATTACATGTATTATGTTTAATAAATATAAGTCATAAAAGATAAAAAATTTCAATAGTTTAATGATAAGTATAGAGAAATACTATGGTTACCCTTTTAGTATATTGGGGGAATGTTTGAAAGAAATTTTGAAAAATATAGCATTTGTCATAAAATAATTGCATCATACACACCTCAAAAAAATTGTGTTGATGAGAGAATGAATATAATTCTTATAGAGATGGGTTTGCCTATGTTTTTTGATCATAGAACATCTCATTATTTTTCTAGACAAGCCATCAGATAAGTGTTTCATATTCAAAATCATTGCCTTTATATGAAAATTTCAGATATGTCATAATATATGATATATTAAAACAATTATCCATGTTTTAAGCATCTATGAGAGTTTCAAAACCTTTCATTATGAAAATTAAAGAATAAAATAGGGTAAATTGTGAAAAAAGAGGTGATGATGGTATCCTCTTTCCTAATCCACCAAATGGATTAGGATAATATTGTTATTATAAGGAGTAAAAAAATATTGTTGATTCGATTGATCTGAAATTGATGAAACATAAAAATATATTAAACTCTCATGAAGAATAATGTTCCATAAGTTACGGTGATGATTTTATTTTGTGAAATATCAAGGTGATGTTTCAAAAAAAGGTAAAATTTTTTATGAAGTTCAAGTTGAAGATATTGAATCAAAAAATTAAACTTATGAATAAAAATATTTTTGAGATCATTTTATACTAATAAGATAAGTATAAGTGATAAATATCTATGGAAATCAACAAAAATATATTCCAACTCTAAGAACATTTAGGATAGCCTCTTAAATCTCATTGTTCTCTCAATTTTCATTAAGAGATATAAAATAAGCAATGAAACATCGATATTTGATTTATGTAATGAATTATTAGATGTATCAAACGAAAAATAATGAGACTTGAGAGTTGGTACCCTAGCCAAAAGTAAATAACATTATCATAACCATGTGGTTTTTTCAAAATAAGATGAATTAAAAAAGTGATTTTATGATAAATAACATATATTTTTTATGAAAAGGCTATTCATAGATTAAAAGAGTTTGCTTTAATGAGACATTTTCACCCGTTTCAAGATGTGAAGCCATAATTATTTTTATTTAAATTTAATTTAATTGGAAATAACATATCTTTCAAATGGATTTCAAGTTAGCCATCCTAAACAGTGAATTGGAAGAGGAACAATAAATTGAACAAACATATGCTTTATTGTTTGGTAAATATGGGAATTGTGTTTTCATGCAAAATAATTGCTTATATGAACTAATATGATCCCTACGAGAATGGTATTGATAGCTTGAAACCTTCTTGAATAAATTTAAATTCATTAATGGAATAGTTCAAAAATTTCTCCACATTATGATAATGTGGTATTTATTATTATTATTATTATTATTATTTTAGATGATATTATTTTTACAAGAAATGATAAAGGATTTATGAATAGTTTTATAAGGAAAATAAAATATTTTCAAAAATGTATATAATTCGGTATATTACATAATTTCTTAGCATAAAAACCTCCAAAACAAAGGGCTATATTCAATTTTCTCATGAAAATTATGCTAATGAAATTTTTAATAATTTTGGACAAAAGGATTCAAAGTTGGTATCTACACTAGTTTTTATAAGGGACATTTTTTTTAAAGTAGAACAAGGAAAATATTTGTATATAAGGGAATTTCGGGATCTTATTGGAAGTTTACTATACTTAATAGCTACATGATCAAATATTATGTATGATGTTACTCATTCGTCTCAGCATCAAATTACACTAATATTGTATCATTTCGTGACTCTAAATAGAATAATTAGACATTCTAAAGGAACATCAAACCATGGATTGGAATATGAATGAAGAGGGGAAGATATATATGTTCGGATATTCATTTTTAGATTGGGAAGGATGTGTTAATGATTAGAATTTGACAAATGGTGGGACATTCATTAATATAAAAGGTTGTGTTTTCTGGTATTCAAATAAGTTTGAATTTATTTTCCATAAATAGTGTCAAGGATGAATATTTTTCTACCATTCAGTCCATAACACAAAATATGTGGATAAATACTCTGATATAAGTTCAAAAATTTGAACTGAAGATTCCATTACTATCAGGGTGTGATAATCAAAATGATATTACTATTTCAAAATATCTGTTTAATCATTCATGATCAGATAAAAATGATATTAAATATCACTTCATCAAATAGTTATAGTGTAGAATAATTTTAAATTAGAATTTATTCTTACAAAGTAGAAAATTTTAGATTTATTCATCATTAAATTGTTAAATTCATAAATTTATAATCTGAGGGTGAACATGTATGTTCAAAATAAATCTTTATAGATATGATGTAATATGGTTTTTCCCCTTTCTCATCTTATCTTTTGATATTGTTTTCTAAGAAGTAAAATTTCAAATATAAATATTTTTTTATTTTAATCATACTATTGTTAATCAAATTGGGAGTATATAATATTGCGAGAGTATACATTGATATGTGTTACAATTAGGGATGTTATCTCATTAAGGAATCATATATTTAGACCGATTAATTAAATGGGATATAAAGTGATTTTAGAATGAGTCAACATTTTTAACAATTTTATGTATATAGTTGTAGAAATTTTTTATGTTAGAAATATTAATGTAGTTTTGATTGAATATTGTGTGGCTTTTAATTAGGAATTTTCCTATAGATCACTATCTCAGGAACAACATGTAATTATTTATTCATTAGGGTTGATATAAGGTTCTTGAAATGTTGAAGTCTCTTGGATGAAATAAGGACCAAGAAAAAAATTACATTCCCCTGATCGAGGGAATTTTGGATAATGCATGTAAGGATACACCAATGGTTGGAGGTGTTTTGATTATCTAATGTTTAAAAAGGTTACCATGGGTAGAAAAATGGATTAATATTCTATGAAAGATGTTGTGATGATCTTCTAGTGTTCTTTTATGAAATGGATAAGACCAATATGGTCATGGTGGTCCCTATGATGATCTTTAAGAGTACATGTGTGCAAAGGACAAGTAAAAATTGTTTTACTGGTCCTCATGGTGTTTGTAAATTCAACCATCAAAAAGCAGGCAATCTCATTATTCTTGTTTTGTGAATTGATGTATGTCATGCCTGGAACGTGGTGTTAGAATCCAAAACATGTTGAGGAAAGTGACCACACACATGGCCTGACAATTTATCATTGACTTGTAGTGTTTCAAAGAAACATGGATAAACCAAATATGACTATGAACTTGAATCAAGGTGTTGTGAAGGAAAAATAGTCAACCATTCTACACTTGGATGTGGTTGAGACCATGCTATAGACTTTGATGCAGTTATAATCTATTGATGACATGGATTATTAGATGATCTAATAGCTCACCAACTCAATAAGTGATGTTTTTTTGCAAGAATCAATAATTTCTTATATGTCCTACTAGATCTAAAGACTCAAAAAGAAGTAAGAGTTTTATTATTTGGATTAAGTTTGCAGGAGATTTGTATTTTAATTTGAAAAATTCAATTTGGATCTTATATATTATAGTATTTGTATAAAAAAATATGTGTATATTATTAGAATAAACCAAATGTAGAGTGTGGTGTATGTGAATTAGACAAAGAAAAAAAGAAAACTATGAATATAAAAGGAGGAATAAGTTGTTGGTAAAATTATCACATATTGAAGAGTTCTTATATAAGATTCTACATGTCGAAGAAGAATAGTAAGAGAAGCAATGCATTAAAAAATGAAGGGTATCATTGTATGTATATCTTCATACATATACTAAGTTCTTTATCAATGTAATAGTTTGGGAATAACTAAAATAATCGAGAGTCTTGTTGTAATATAAGATCAAGAAATAGGACTGATTTTTTTAAATAAATGCTAAAACATGTGGGTAGTATGATCTCATATTAATCTAGACCTTGTCAAGGACTAGCCTTCACATTTGGAGTGGTGAAATTCATGAATATTCATTTCCATTAATGTGAGTGTATTGGATTGAGAAAAAAATTCAATCTAATTAGTGATGGGGTTTATTAATCATGTAAACTTAGAAAGAAATTTGATCACTGATTCACCACCTCTCAATGATTCTTCACTAATCCAGGAGGTTCCTTTTCACAAGTTGGGTGTATAGACTATGATATGTCATAGGGGAGATATTTGGTTTCTCAACCTTATAATATCCATTATAAGGGTTACTGTAGATAGGCTGGTATGGGAGATCCCTTTTTGAATGTTATGTTGGGTATAAGTTGTGTTCTTGGGAGAAAAACATTAGGAGAGATATAACAAGTTTGGGAATACATCAGACCCATGTGAGTAAAATGATATGAGATGGATGAGAAGGGTGATATATCACTTGATTATGTTATATGTTATTATGATGTGGGTGTTATTCCACTTGATGATATATTATGGCTAGGTCTTATTCACCCTGATAGATGTTGATTCAAATACTATATTTTATCATTGTTTTTTAAAATCACAATACACTCATATAGGGATTTTATAAAATTTTATATTGTTGGTTTATTTTTATTTTTTAAATTTCAACTTACTTATGTTATGATTAACATAGTCATTTTATTTCTTTTAATGAAGTATATTCTATTCACTATAATAGTTCACTATTGTTGATCGAAAAATAGAGTTGGTTCTAATGGATCTAATGAAGCTTATTCTAATGTAGATACAACCGTACTTTTAGATATTTGAATCCAACTATCAAATTTTGTTACAAAATCATCTAAAAATAGAACAATAGATTCATGCATTATAAGATACAAGATACAAATAAAAACACATATTTCTTCATTCTAAATCTGTTTGGGTTATCTCATCTCTTTCATAAATATTTCTATTATATTAGTTTTTCAGTGTGCACTAAGATCCATTATTCTTTGGGAAGGTTATTGTTTTCCAATAATGTTCATCGATGACCCTAGGAGTCTAGTTTTTGTTGTTATTTCTAAAAATATTATTCTATGATGTCCTTGGAAAGACATAATATTGATCATATGATTATGGAGATGACTGAGATATTGATTCTAGATAACTTATGAAAGGTTTATAATAGAGGAACATCATAATGTATAAGTGGGATACCTTGGTTTAGATGGTGAACCACCTATATCTTTGGTTTAAAAGTGAAGGGTTACTTTATTGGAATTACATTTGGTGAAATATCCATTTAGGATTTTCTTGTATTATAATCACAAACCCTATACATTGTTTCTACTTTTCTGTTTTCTATTATTTATGCTACAATGATTACTTTAAGAAAATATTTTATAATTTCAAATTGAATTATTTCTATTATATTTACTACTTACTCTGATTATTTGGTTATTTTTATGTATATCTTTTAATGATTTTATATTATTCTACATTTCATTAATTTACACTATGTGTACTTTCTACTACATTTTTTTGTACCACACATAATAGATACTAATTTAATAACATATTAATGTCTGATTATTTGAGTGATAAAAAAATTTAATCAAGGTTAGAATATAATTCACCTACCCTCACCCCCACCCACACCCCCTACGTCTCATAGTGTAATGTATCGCCTTATATAACAATATCAATTATTAAATTTATTCTATTCTTATAATGAGTTTTTTAATTCTAATGATTTTTTTTACAGTTTCCTTACACTAACAGTGTTTTATAGGAAATATTTTCTTTTTTTATACAAAAAATAAATACAATTCGAACTCCGGATAAATTGAATCTTACAGAGAATACTATTTTTTAATGGAGTGGATTATGTGTATTGACATAGTAGAATGAAACCTTTTTTTATCAATAGAAAACATTATTATAGTGAATGGTAGTTATAGTGTTCAACATAATTATATTATTATTTTTATTCATGAAGAATAACTTAAATATCATGAAAATTAAAAAATTTGAAATACCTTGTAGAGTTATATGATAAGGAATATATATTTTTAGATTATATCAGGTTATATTCCAAATAAAATATAGATAAGTTGATAAGATGCTGACATTGGTACTTTTAATGTTCTTGAAACTCAGATGGTGATGTTTGGATTTATATATCATGTCTAGAAAATTTTATGTCATCAAAAAATAATGAAATTGAATCATTGGTGCATAGACATAGTCAATATATTACAATCAATGGGTGAGAAAGGGATAACGAATGAGAAGCTTATTGAAAAATTATAAAAACAGTTTTGAAGAATTGGGAGTCAATCCAGACTATTATAGTAGACTGTAAGAATCTATCTAATATTAATGTTAAAAATATTAATGGAAACATATTGCATTATAAAAACATATCAAAGAGAGATACTACATTGGAGAACAAAAATAAACAAAATTCCTTCCACTTAAATTTCAAAAAACCTATCATCGGTTACTCAACAATTTCTATATAATATAAGGAAGTAAAATTATAAAAAGTAAGTAGATGTTAGTCATTTTGAAGATAGAGATGGAGAAAATACACCGCTTATAATTAAAAAAAGATTAAGGTCACCCATAAGAGGAATTTATATTATTCTACATGGAATGATAGAAAATAAAATTTTGAGAATAAATATTCTTTTGAATCTATTTGTAATAAGTTTGGGAATTTAGGGATAGACTACCTAAAATTGAAAAATAAGAATAGATAATGGAAATATAAGAAGAAAGAAAAGTGTTCATGTATATAAATTACTCCTATAGTGTTAGTGAGAACCAATCCTTTGACATCAATAGTGATTTTCATAATGATTCATTTGGAATGATTATCTATTTTTATTATAATATTACACATATTAACTTTTTCTTAATGAAAATGTTGCATCGGAAAATCTTCGTGAAATTTATTTTAATTCTAATTTTACTTTTAAATCAAATGATGAAAATAGTACATCTTCATATGATGATTAGGAGGATATTCCATTGGTTGGTGAAATTGGTACATATAAAAATTTCCTAGAAATAAAGAATAAAGATTTTGTAATAGAACATGATTCATGAATTGATAGTGTCACTAAAGATTATGAACATATTTTTAAACATATATTGAATCCTATAATGTTAACTACTGAGATAGAATTTATATAAAATTTAATTTCAATAAATGATGATTGGAAATTAGTTGTTAAGATAAAAACTGAAGTTATAAGTCTAAAAATGTTATTATAAAACTTTACATCTGGTATAAATAAGTTTTATAAACTCCTTATATATTGTTGAACAAATATAAATTCCCCTATAGTTTTAATTTCTTTCAAAAAATCACATTTTAAACATAATTACTTTATTCTAAAAAGGTCACTTTTTCTAAAAAATGTAAAATCTGAATAAAATAGAGAAAATACTATTCTTTAAATAAAATTCAGATATTTATATTAAATAATGATTATATTTATAATGAATATTTAATTTTTTTTAAATATATAAGGGATGGAAAAGTTATGTTCCTAAAGTTCTATTTATTATCATTTATGTAATAATGAATCTCTAGTGAATGAACTCCAGTTTTTTTAATGAAAATATCCTTATTACCCACTATCAGAACATAGAGTATATAGATATGTTGGTTCCAAGCATATAGGAAGCATTTTTTTTGTCTATATATGAAAATTTCTATCAATTATCATTGCCCAAAACCATGATTGATTATATTTCATGTCAAAATTATAATTAATTTAATTAATATCTGTTGAAATAAAAACATGGGAATATAAAATTTCTTCATTGATGAATGTTAATCATCCAAGAATGACACTTTTATATTTACTTCATTTAACTATTATTATCCAATGATAGAATCCGTCTAGCCCCGATCCACATGTGGCCCATTTATCTTCGAGCAACACCACTTGTTCTCCGGGAGCTAATATAAAGAATCAATTGTCTTACGTTATTTGTTGTTGATCTATTGATTTTTGTTCTTAGAGAAATCTCTCTTGTGTTTCTCTTTCATAGAGGTTGATAGATGGATTAGTCGAGAGATAATTCATTATCCACAATAATGATCCATTCTCAATTTTGGAAGCAATATGCAATAGACCTAATCGTATGTTCAAAGGGATAAGGTTTAGGATAAAAAATTATTTAATTTCATGCCAGCCATTAAATGACATTTAAAACCATTAATAAACACCATTCCACATAATAATATTATTATTATTTTCTGGTGTACCAACT
Source organism: Viscum album (assembly GCA_963277665.1). Taxonomy (NCBI): domain Eukaryota; kingdom Viridiplantae; phylum Streptophyta; class Magnoliopsida; order Santalales; family Viscaceae; genus Viscum; species Viscum album. The sequence goes on along the minus strand of OY728132.1, from coordinate 2,097,052,031 downwards.
TGGAAAAATTGATAAATAATATTTACCATCTTGAAAATAATTATTTTATCATCAAATATGGTCTGGGTTTGTTCAAACATCTATATACTTGTTGAATACCTCAAAAAATATTTCTTTCATAAATAAATATTTCATTAATATACTAGTGACTAAATATTTATTACATATTCTATAAAATAATAAATATATTTTTATTCACATGATAGTGAATAAAATATTTATTTAATTCATGCGACCAGTAGAACAAGAATAAAAATATTCCTCAATGTAATAAATTGAATTTTCTATGTTTTAAATTTATATATTCCAAGGATTTTTTTTTGAGATCAGGCATTTAGACTGTAGGAAATTATGTGGGCCAGTGTTCCTGACATATATGTTTGGAATATATTAAATAAAACTCTCTTGTAGTTCTCCTAAAAATGGGGAATAAATTCTAAATGTGTGCTCATATTGGAGATCTAAGGATGTTGTTGAGTTCATAATACAAGTTTTTCCCTATGCACAACATAATCTTAGTCTGTGTTGGTCATTTGTGTAAAATTCATCATGGGTGAATAATTAATAAAATAATTACCTAAATTATTTTATTAATGCAATGATTCAGCGACCTAATTCATATTATTTAATTGGAATCTTATGTAATATTTTTATGGTAACCATCTTAACCCTATAAATTGTTGGAGATCCATTTGAGCTGTCTGAGGAGATCCCATTATAATATGATGAATAGATCAGATATAAATTCCTAATGATTTACGGAATTAAATGATCTCTCCAAAGTTTGTGACACAACGTCATTGTTCATTAGCAATTGATCCAAATCTTGATATAGAAGTTGCTTGTTTTAGATTCTTTACCATTCATAATTTCTATGGTGAATGTGAATCAATTGAAAAATGGATTGATTCACAAATCGTGCATATTATGGGATGGTTTTATTTGAGGGGATTTATTTGGGAGAATTATTTTATTAATTATGAATCTTCATTCTTATTCTGATAGAAATGAATCAACATCAAAATGAACATAAATCCATATCCATGCCTCGTATTTTTTCTTATTCTCCCCCCCCCAATTATTTGTACACCTTGAGGCTTCTTCATTTATCCTGGCATTCAAAAAATCTCAATCTATTGATCATTGTGAACATGTTTCCTGGAAAAAAAACCAAAATTGTAGATCTAAAATCCTGAAAACATGATAATGGTGTGACGATGGTAGCCATAGCGGACTAGATGTCAAAGATACCCGATTTCACATTTTTCAATGTGCAATGAAGAAAGATCCATATTTTTTATTCCTAAATGAATCAAATGTTAAAAGTGGCTAATAATTAATGGATAGTTTCTTTGGTACCTGATTCATTATTTTCTTCCAAATCAATCACTGGATCAAAGACAATAAAAAGAAGAAGACGCATTGATTCCAGTTATTCAATTCTAGAAAATGTCATGTTACACAGTGTGTAAACAAGATCTATACACCGTGTGGGGTCCCCTGAGTAACTGATAGTGTTTCTAAGAAACTTAAGTATCACATGGAATGTGACCCCTATCATACGACAAGTTTTCCCTCCCTGTATACTCAATGTGTACCTCAGAAGGTACATGGACATGGGTGGGTGTAAATGTGTTTGAGCACGCCCTATACTCCCCCACTCTAACACGGCCTAGAAAAATTACATAGTCTAAGACATACACTTATACATGTTCATATGTATATTTTTTAAAACCATGTAATGGAATTTGGTAAGACTACACAGGTAGCCTACACATCTTTTACTTCTACATAGATAGTGGCAAGAGACACAGTCCATTTACACCGGTAGGATCTGGGGTCAAAGGACACGACATGTGACCCCTACTATACATTATGTACTTTAATATATTGGGATTGGGTCCCTTTTAATCTATATCTTGAAATATGTTTTAGGTGTTGTTCCGCATACCCATTCCATTAGGTTTAGTATGGAATCATCACCTACACATAGGACAATGATCCCTTCAATGGGACTTCTTGGATTGAGTCGTTGGAATCATTCTATAATTTTGGGTGTGAGATCCTTTATCCATATTCATTCCCTAGGTGGAGTACATGGTATTGTCATGAACAACACTATTTGGGAATCGATTGTCTATTTAGAGGGTTAATCCAGATTTAATTGTCAGTGTCGCCTAATGGCCTTGGGAGTGATCTTCAATTGTGTGTCGTATCACTTAGAACAATCAGTGTGAACATCCAATGATGAGAATCAATGCGTAGAACCTATAGGATGGACATCATACATGTGATGTGACTTATGATTGTGTTCTCCCAGATGAGTGATATGTGGAATATTTGAGCTGAAATCATATGCTAGTATTCTACATTTGTGACTTACCGTTAGACAATATTTCTTTGTTGGGTATATCTGAATATTCTTGTTATATGTGATGTAGACATATACCTATGTATTTATGAATTTAATTTATTTTCTTGTATGCTTTATCATCTCAGGTTGTCCTATAGACAATATTTATACTCACCCCTTCACTGGATTTTCCAACATGCGTCATATCGCGTGCAGATGATTGAACTTTTCATAGATTCCATGACAGACCAAAACGAGGTGGTTCTTAGTGCGACCGGAAAGAACGAGGTGTGTTCCTTTGGAAGTGTGATATTATTATTGGATTTTCTTAACTTCTGACTTATGTTATAGACATTTTTTTGGCTTTTATTTGGCCCTTTTTACATTCCTTCACTTCCTATTGTACACTAGTTTTAGGATTTAGAGGTATGCATTCATGGTGGTTCTGTTGTTTTTCATTTTAGAATTTTATATTCAAGGAGATGTGTGTGACGGTGCAGGTACTTATAATAAGGCCTCCCATGTTGTTGATATTCCCTATCTAGGATTGTTTCTAGCCCCTAGACTATTTGAGGTGGGATTTCGGAGTCGTCCCACAGACTCCACTGGGATGGGTCTGGACAGAGTGGTATTAGATCAGTCAGTTCAACCTCAGGATCGATATTCAATGAGATTGGCTTGGGGAAATAGTGTTACAGGTTTCAAGTTTATATTTAATGCTAGGGAATAAACTATTCATGTGAAGGTCAATGTATCTAGTCACCAAGACTCTAATCACATACTTTCTGACTCCGTACTTGAGAACATCGGTTGTATGGAAAACAATGGAACATGCATCATATAAGAATGGGTTGTAGTTTCCATGTGCTTCATGACTAATTTCTCAAGATATACTCATTAATCATGGTACATCATGTTTATTTTTAGGATGCTTCATCAACGTATACCATCTAGGACTCGGCATCATGGTCATGAGGATGATCCCATCAATGATGAAGAATTAATATTAGTACTAGTTAAATATTTGATACCTCTTGGTGGTGCCCCATATCTATCACCACCTATTGGGAAGATGATAATATATGCTATAAAAATGGATGACATGAGTAGGTTTAGTGTACTTCATGTGTTTCAGAGATAGAGACCTCCATGGTTATGAGGTGATCCTTACCCACAGGTGACTGAGGACTGGATTTAGGTGGTGACCTGAATTTTCCATCAGGTCAGGACACCAATAGAGTAGATGGTAAACCTATTGGTGATCCTTCTCCATGGATCTATAGGGTGGTGGTGGGATTTAGTGACCCATTATTATGATGATGTTATTCTTTCATGGATAGGTTTTGAGTGCCTTTTCAGAGAAAATTTATCTCTAGATACATTGAGGTATTTACGTATCTTGGAGATTATGCCGATCATTCATCATAGAATTACAGTAGTTGAGTTTTCATCAAGTTAAACCAACCTCACTTGGTACTAAATGGATATGGTTTTTATATAAGTTCTTCAGGGATTAGACCACCGAGTGAGGTCTTTGTAGATACACCCAATCTAGTTGTGTCCCATTATACATTCATACATATGTTGGTCTGGTAGAGAGATCATTGATTGTTGAGCATTTATTGGCTGTGAATATACTATATATTTTTTCTAGTGGGGGCATGTAGAAGTAGAGACCTCATAAGTAGGGAGATAATTTCAGTATCAAGGCATGGTATGTGTCAAATGTTTCAGGATGAGGTCCCAGTATGCATTATCTATATTTCATTGCTCAAGGGAGGGTTTAGTTAGGACGGATAGTGGTGTTGATACCCGTGTGATGGTAGTGGGAATGTTTCACAAGATTATACAACCTACAGTACAACTAACAAAGAGACTATGGATGGGACACTGATGTAGAATAAATGGTAGAACCATGAAGGTCTACATGGTGGTATACATGGAAGAGGAGTTGGGAGAAAATTGGGAGGTGGGAGACTCTTTGACTTGTTACCACCAATGCGCCTAGGTGGTCCACGACTGGCTTAGGGATTCAGAGGACATGGGTGGGGATAGCTACAGGTGATCGAATATTATGACCCAAAGGCTCTAGGAATGATACGAGGTACGATAGAAATCTTTTCTACATTATCTATAGTAATGATAGATTTGGGTACTACTAATTCCTTTCTTTCTTCATATCTTGTACGATATATATAGATTCTGGTTATGCTCTTTGCTCAAACTTTTCACTTGGAAACTTATATTAGAGAAGTTTCTGTAATAACACACATGAGATGATTGTGTGACATTTCTATTCGAGTAAATAGTTTCTATTTGAGTCACTTGGTAGCAACATCGAGGCCTTGTAACATAATTCTTTGTATGGACTAGTTATTTATAGTTCATGCCCGGATCGACTGTTTTAGGAGAAGGACATGGTGTGTCAGCACTGATAGAACTAGGTTCTCCTTTGTCAATGAAAACTAAACCCAGAAAGTGTAGGATGGACTCATGAATTGGAGGTTGAAACTAGTTTTTCATCAGTTGGTTAGCTATACCCTTGGTGTAGTGGATATTGTGAGTTTCTAGAATCCAAAATTATTGGTGTTGTATTAAAACATTTTCCTCGATGATGTTCTAGGCTTACATCCCACCCAAGTGATGGAATTATGTATTGATATACTCCCCAGGATGTCACTGATAGTTGTGCTAGCATATCGGATGGCTCATGAAAAGCTTCGTGAGATGGAGATACGGTTAAAAGAATTTCAAAGTAAGGGACTTTTTAGACCCACTGTTTCACCCTGGGGACCCCTAGTACTATTTTCCAGGAAGGAGGATGGTATATTTAGGTTGTGTGTGGACTAATAGTTCTTGAACCAGATAACTATGTTGAAAATTAAATCATTATTGAGTAACGATGACCACTTTTATTACTTTGTAGGGGAACGATGGTTCTCAATGGTTGATATTATGTTAGGATATCACTAGTTGTATTTATGGGATGAGGATATACCAAATACATAATTCATATGTCACTACTATCCCTATGAGTACTTAGTAATGCACTTTGGAATGATGTATTCCCCAACAGTGTTCATGGGACTCTTGAACTAAATCATTCAGCCTTTCCTAGAATGGTTCATAGTAGCCTTAATCGATTATATCCTTGTGTAATCAACATTTGAGGAGCACACAATACACGTAAGGATAGTTCTGTACATACTTTGAGAGCACCGAATTTATGGAAATCTCTCAAAGTGTTAGTTTTGGATTTAGGTATTCAAAATTCTAGGACATGTTATCTCAATAGATGGAGTGGTAGTGTAACTATCCATGGTCGATTCATCTTTATCTTGGCAGTCACCCAAGAGCGTAAATGAGGTTTAGTGGTTCCATGGGTTGATAGGCTACTAACGGAGATTCATATCAAATTCATCATAGATATCTGAACCCATGATAGCTTTAGAATCGAAAGGGGAAGCCTTCAGTGTTCATAGATAAGTGTTGTTAGGGTTTACATAAGTTGAGGTAGACTTTGAGGAGCACTCCCATCTTGAGATTGTAGAGGAGGCTGGCGAGTACGTTGTGTTCTATGATTCATTAAGAACTGGGCTTGGTTGTGTTCTAATACAGTGTAATTTTATGATTTTATAGTGACCCTTTATTTTCATACATTAACAATACATTATTTTTTTTGAATACTTAACACATTAAAGAAACATACACCTAAAGACCATGTAAGTTTACTTCCTTTAGAAAATGGAAAGGTATCCTATTGTACATGGGTGAACTAAATTATCTCCCACTGCGTTCTCTAAGAATAGAACCCCTCTTAATCCTATAATAACTATAATATATATTCATTTCTTGGGTAAGGAGACACAAAAGGTGTGAGCCCAGACGCTTAGTAAGGGTAAATAATGGAGATATGTAACCACAAACATGAGCATAATGGTATGAGGATGTGATTGTAACATTAGAATATCATAACCTACATATCTAATGTCATAATAATGAATCATGATATTAATATTGGCAGTTCATAAACATGAATCATAATGAAGTGAAGAAAATTATACATGAAGCCATAACAAAGGATTAAAACATGAAATTGTGGAAAACACATAAGCATATAAAATGATTTCCTTAGTAGTCAATACATCACTACCAAGGGAATATTAGTAGTATGGGATCACTCCCCATACTATATTGGTTATCATAGTTCACTCCCATGGCCAAATTAGTAGTATGAGTTCATGTAATCCAATACATAAAGACTATCTGGGGTTTGGTATGAGTCATGTGAATTAAGTGGGTTATCTATTTACATTACTTGGTTCATTTAATCCAACACATACAGACCATTATTTAAATTTTCCTTGATATAGAAATGACATATTTATAAAAAATATTATTAACAAATATGAATATAAATCCATCAGTATCATGTTAGGATACAAAAATAATGTTTTGTAATAGATGGAACATAATTAAATCCTTTTTAAAACCAATAACATCCAGGTCAATAGCGTAGGGTGTAAGTAATTGATAGCTACAAGAATAAGTTTAGATCTATTGACTACTTGTAGATCTACCTCCCCTTGGTCAATCATGATAAATATACATGGTTCTTATATTTGAATACATATTTGATCACAAGAAGTTGTATCTAATAACCAATTTATAGAAATAGATAATTGGAAATTGATGAAATAAACAATTAGGATTCTCCTTGATTATATTTGGGGGAATTATTTCTTCCAATTTCTATTCTTTCCACATGTGAAATATATAGTATCATGATCCCTTATATTCCCATTGATCATCCTCTTCTTGGAAGGAATGAAGAAAATTTATTCTTAATTATATTTTCTTTACATTTTTGTTTTTTCACTAGTAGTACGGAAGTATTTTCATGCATCGTATCCTTAACTACATGGATAAGAAGAGTAAGAATATATTCTAGAGAATTATCAATTTTTTTCATATTAAAATTGACCAAAAAACAAGAAAATCTACGAGGGACTGATTCCATAATGAGGAAAGTTCTCATTTCTTCAACGAGTTTAAACCCTAGAACCTCTATGAATTCAATGATTATAACAATATTGACTATATGAGGCCTAGATAGATAACCCCCTCCATTTTTCCTATGAATGAGTGCATTATAAATCTCAACACATTTCTTTATAACTCTCCCCTAGTAAATTCCATGGACTGGATCAAGAAAGTTTCATGCATCCATGTCTTCCAGAGATATTATAAGTTCACTAGTCATATATAGAAGCATAAAAAACTGAAAATCAACAGCATCATTTATATGTTTCTTATATACTATGAACTCTTCATCACTCACCTTCTTAACAAGAGTAACAAAAAACGAGCATTCAATCACGTAATATTTTCAATCGTGGTATACCACAACTCAAAGGTATCTGTATCATACCTATATGTTATCTCTAGTTAATAGGGTTTTTTTATCCAATATTGATCAAATGGATAATGTGGATGAAATTATTTCTATTTTATTCTACAATTAGATGAACTTATTATTTTTACTCTTCCAGATCCCAAAATTGGGGAAATATAACAAAGTAATTGGTTTTATTAAATCTAACACGATTTTATCATGTTCCGATAGACCTCAGAATTAAACGTAGAATTTCTAGTGGAAATTACATTCAATATTAAATGATTCATATTCCCATTCACGTAACCCCAAAATAGGTTTTTTAATCTACTTGAAGGTATTTAGATAGGCTGGTCTACTCCAAGTACGGTCTTGTAGCTCCGTGGTCCATTGAGTGGAATCCACTATCCTGATATCCTAACATGGATTTCTTTAACAACTGCCAATAAATTACACAACGTATGTAAGGGGGTACTTCTCATGATGTAAAATTGTTAATTCATCCAAAATCCTTCGTAATAACTCCCCTTATAAAATTAAGTTTCACAACAAGGGTTTTTCAAACACTTTGTTCTATTGAGTTTCTTTCTTAATGAAGTAATGGAAGTCAATTGATAACATATTATTTAATTGATGTATTTTAATATATTAGGCATAAATTTAATCTTTTTCTATACATTACATGTCTCATTAATTTTATGTGAATGTTACTTAATTAATTAACCATATTTGATAAGATATTTATTCATAATTCATTTTTATAATTATTTTATTTTCACATTAATTTATCTATTTTTTTATTATTTTCCTCACATCTATAAAAATAATTAATTTCATAAAAGATAAATATTAAAATGTAATGTTCGTGATCTTTATCTATTGGATGATTTAATGATAAGATATTAATCAACCTTTAACCTTGGTAAAATAACTCCTATTTCTAGTCTTGACATTATTTTTATCATTAAACATGTACACCTATGTATCACTTGAGATTGAATCATAATGGTTCCATCTTGAACCACCATCATGGTCCTTGGGATTCCCTATTAATTAAAAGTTTTTATTATAGACACACTTGTGTGGGGGACCAAATTATTAGTATAAAATAGATTACATAAATATATATGGTCACACAAATCCAACATAATAATGGAGGTAGGGATGACTCACATGCCATAATCTAATTTGATATCGAATAATTGATAAACCATATAATAAATTAAATTAAAACATCCAACACAAACACTGGGAATGGTCAGGATCATAAATGGTCATACATGAAATAAATACACAAATGTGACTAGATAGAATTATTTTCTTTATAGGTTCTTTATTAATAATATTTATGTATCTGCATTAACAAATTAATTAATTAATTAATTCCCATTCATCTTAATATTCATCCAAATATAATTAGAGATACCAATAATTTATGGAATTCATGAAAAATTAATAGCAAAACTAATAATGACATTCTTATTAATATAAATTAATTTAGCATTAAAATTTATTTAGAAATTTTATTAATTTATTGATCTGATAGTGGAGTAACAAAAAATAAAATACGGTTTTATTATCATATTTTCTAATTTAATTCATTTTTTAATTTTTTTCAATTAATGGGACACTACCTGACATGTACATCCTGTTAAAAATCGTATATCTCGATTTCCCTGTATGTAGATCACGGGCCTGGGTCTATAGCATGTACCTCAACAAGACTACACATCATGTACAAACAAAATAAATGTCATGTGTTCAACTTTTTGTGTGTCCAAGATATACTCCTTGGTATTCGGCGTCTGTCTTTGTAGATTGCATGGAGTGTATAAGCTAGCTACATGCCATGTATCTCTGGGAGTCATCTGTCTATTTTATCGTCGATTCATTGGGTTTTTTCTTTAGATATTGGAATAGATGAACTACATGTCGTGTACACCACATACACATTGTGTTTATCATAAATTCATAATGTTTTCATTCTCATGTATTTTTAACCCTGTATATGGACAATATGGATTTCATGGCATATGCCTCTAACCCGTGTAAACTACACAATCAGTACACTAATACATTATGTATAATCTAAAAACCCATGTGACACCCTAGCTAGTCAATATGTGGCATACACCATGAGTAATTACTTCATGGCGCATATTTTATACCTCAACGCATCTTGAGGTGGTGAACTATGGGATATGGCATGTACTTCCATGTACTAGTCATGTAACCCTATCTTACCGGCCAAAAATACGACAGTTCACGATGGAATATCATTTATTTCAGCATTTTATATTATATATTTATGTAAATTAAAACACTTGAAGGAAAATTATTTATATCTTGAAGTGTGTTAATTCAAATCGTATTAATGAACAAATAACATAAAATGAAATTCTAACCACAATTGCGCCTATACTAACAATCAAATAAAGAATTACAAATATATAAGTGACTGATAAGATACCACTATTTTTTTTCAAGCATAGCATAAGCATGTGGAGGTGAGTGATATATTAAAATTTATCTTAATAATTATTTATTGAATCCATGAATGAGGAACTTTCACATAAAATAAATAATTATTTTATTTAATATATGAAGACATAAATATAGTCTTAGGAAAATTCTTATTTGATAAATGTAGATCATCCAAAAAAAGACACTTTAATATTTCCTTAATTTCTAGGTGATTAAGCAAGGATATAATACCTCTATTGTTGATATGAATGTATTCCAACAATCTCTGATCAACACCAATCGATCTCTGGGTGCTGGCAGGGTGGATCGAATTCCTTGTATAGTTAATTAACGATAATTTTGTTTTTTGGACTTAGTGAAATATCTATTACATTCAACATTTTTAAGAGGAAGAGAGAATCATGAGTTGAGAGATAATTCATTGTTCTCAACAATTATCTATTATCAATTTCAGATGCAATAAAAAATCAACATAACCATCTATTTATAGAGTTATGGTTTAGGATAAAATATTATTTAAATTCATGTGATACATTAAATAAAAATTAAAAACATTAATAAAATATAACCAAATTATAATATTAATATTATTTTGGGTTGTGCCAACTTTCGCAAATAGATAAATACTATTTCCCATCTTGTAGATAATTTTTTTATCACCGAACTCAACCTTGGTCCTTTCTAGAAACTAGATATTTATTTAATACCCAGGTAAATATTTTATTCATAAATTAATTTTTCATTTACATACTAGCGGATAAATATTTGTTAAATATTCAACAAAACAAATAAATATAGTTTTATTCACATTCCAATGAATAAATATTTACTAAATTTCTTTGATCAATATTACTTGAATTAAATTATTCCTTAGTCTTGAGAATATGAATTATTCCATTAATTAATTTCAAATAGAATTTAATCATGATTAATGGAAACACTTAGAGTGTGACCCTCTAGGATTATTTCTCACTAGAATTATGTGGGGTTCCAAAAGTTTATGATTATTTTATAGAAACAGGTCAAGGAACCCATATGATAGAATAAAATTTTTCAATGATGAAAACCACAAATGAATGCATAGAGTGTAATATAATAACACTATCATAATATCTCATCCTCCAAGTTGCACGATGATGTCAGCAACCAATTTTTATTGATACAACCTTCTTTGACTATATAAAATAAATTTGTTGATAAACTATAGACATAGAATTATGGTCAAAATTATGATCTAATCAAAGGGTTGAAATATCAACCCAATTAAATATGGAAGAAAAAAAATCCTTCCTCAACTTTTCCATTAGTGACATGTCCATCATGACTCCCCCAACATACCCAACTTCTCAACAATGTATAGTCTGATTGTTTTTTCAATAAATATAAGTACATGATTACAAACTTGAATCAATGATAATCGTAAAGACAAAGGAGAATTACACATACATGTAGATTGGAATATTTGATTACACAAAAATGTAAGGAATTCTTACTGCTAAATCTAATCACATAATCACCCATATTCGAGATTAAAATGTATGAACTTAATGATATTAAGCCTTTTCCACTTATGAGTACTCACACCTCACACTCTAAATACTTTGTGTCCCATCATAGTACGTTATCAACCAACAAATCTATATTAATAATATCAGCATATCACTTTATGGTTCTCATCACAACGGGATATTTTATTACCTTATAAATGAGAAAAATAATATAATACATTATTACATTAAATCATGAATAATAATTAATAATATTCAATAATATTTTATATTAAAATTTAATACATAAAATATATAAGTAACCAAAGTACACTCAGTTGGTCCTGGGACACCAAATATAATAGAATAGTTGATATTCTTAATCTATGACTAGTGTTAAATTTATTTTTCAAAACGTATAAAAACTATTGGATGGTCATGTCACTTCTCAATACAACACTCAATGTCAGATAGTAGGAATAGTGGGTATAGTATTCATTATTAAGACACTAATTTGTAATGTTTTGTATGTTCTAGGACTTAATCATAGCCTTATTAGTAAAATTCAACCATGTGATGAAGGATACTCTATGATGTTTGGGGATGATACATTTACCATTAAAAGTTTATGTTAAGTTGATATTTTTTTCATCTGATGACAAAGAAAATATTTCACTCCAAACATTAAACACCTTAGAAATCTAGATTTAGATTTTTAATATTTTTTATATGATTCATCTAAAAATTGGAATAGAAATATAAGTCACTATAACTTTTGGATGTTATGAATAATTTATAAGGATTTGTAAGGGAGTTTTGGAGAGATTAATTCAATACTACTAGAATATAAGGCCCATATCAATATCATATTAAACTCAATTACACTTTTAAATTCACTAGTTAATCTTCAACTTATAATTCATTATATTTAGTCCACATAGATAATTTTAGGTCAATAAATACTACAAGTACACGAGGAAAGAAATATGTGTCTATTTTAGTTAACTATTACACTATATTTAAAAGGACCTATTTTATAACATTTAAGTTGAAATATATCTATTATATTAAAAAAATATTTTCTATTCAAATTTTCAAAAACCTACCTATAGTCACTATATAGAGTGATATTTGTGGAGAATTTATAATATCAAATTTAAAATAATTATTTAGAGAGGTATTTATTATAATTTTTCTATACCATAAACACAGTAATAGAATGTTTTAATCTAATGAGGAAATGTAACTCTTCAAAAAATTAAACATTCTGTGCTTTGTGAATATTCATTTGGAAATTATTTTTTGTGAAAAAATATATGAATATATATTGTTACTTAGTAATTTTTTTTATTTTAATTTAAAAAATACCCTTATTAATTATGGAAAATTTTAAATCTTAAAGTATCTCATTTCAAGGTTATGGATAGAAATTATTCCTTTTGAATACTAAAGATAATATTAAAAATATTGTTCCAAAAGATGATGGTGGAATTTATTACATTGTTCCTAGACTAGTACAAATTATATAGTTTCTAAAAAATAAACTAATTATATTAAATAATTCTTAAATAATATATTTGATGAAATGATCTATATTTATTTTCAAGACATTCATAAATTACATCTTCAAATGGATTTTCTAGAAATCTTTTTACCAAAACCTAGTTCTCAAATAGGATAGATTAACATATTTGAAAAAATTCCAATGTATGTTAGTCTTATAAAATTTATTTTAATAAAAATTAATCAATTGATATATGAAAAATATTATTAACCTATTTCTATAAAATTTCTAATCTCATGTAATAAACAAAGTGATAAAATCATAGGTGATAATATTTAATCAATTAGAACTCTTAGTTCATTAATAAATGAGTGCGAAAATATTACATTTACTTCTCATAAATAACCTAAAATGGTATATGAAGCCTTAGTTGATTAAATATAAATATTTTTTACACAATATGAGATAAATCAATTTATGAGGGATAAATTTTATACAATGGTCGAAAGAACATGAGATCTCCTGATTATAGACTTAAAAATAGGTCTTTAAGAATAAATATGATAAAAAAATGTGTTAGTAATCCGATAAGGAAATACTTTTGGGGAAGGAATTTAATCAAAAATAGATCATATATTATGGTAAAAAAATTCACTAGTAGCTTGGATTAAACCCATACAAATATTACAAGGCTTTACAACTCATTTTAGCATTTTTATTTTCGAATGGATTTCAAATCTTCCCTTATTAATGTATATGTATAGGAGGAGGTTTATATTGAATGACCACCTAGTTTTAAAAATATATATTTCCAAAACATTTATACAAACATACCAAATCACTCTATTTACATTAATAAGATAAATTTTTCTGGTATAAATGTTTATCTAGATTTATATTTTTTTAAACTAATGGAATGGATTACCTAACTCTTTTAATAAATAAATTTTGTAAGGTAGTCATCTTAATTAAAAAAACATTTTATGGCAGTATATTTGGTTTAAATAAAAAAATTACTTATAGTGTCTCAAAACATATGAAGAGTGGGTATAACATAGTCATAATGGGTGAACAGAACTATTTTATTAGTTTTAAACTTATTAAAACACTATTAAGAAATATATTGACAAAATATATGTATATATAGAACTTAATTAAATTATTTAGTTTCAAATATGTTTCTAGTATGAGTACACTAGTTCTTATCTCTTATATATTTTATCTTGACGAATTTGGGAAATTGATAGATTAACAATTATACTGAGGAATTAATGGAAGTTTTCAATACTGGACATAAAGTCAATCAGAAATTATATACTATGTATATTGGTTTATGGGGTCATAATATAATCTAAGGGATTCATATCTTAAAGTAGTAAAGCATAATTTATATCACACTAAAGGTACATAAAAAATTGTATTATTTTACCCCTTTAAAACTACATTTTATCTTAAATGGTACTCAATTTTTGAATTCATTAGATGTAGAATTGATCATAAGGGAACTTCTGAAACATATAATTTCCTAGGTGAATATTTACATCATTGTTCTAGTAAGAAAAAACATACAATTTAATTTTCCACTACTAAATATAAATATATGAAAACCATAAATTATTATGATCATGTGTTATGGATGTATAACACACTCATATATTTTGCATTGATTTTTTTTCAGATTCTTATTCTTTAGTGTTATGCCTCAATCTGAGAACCATTCACATCACTCACATGAATAACACACTGATATAAGACACTATTTCCTTATGTATCTTACTCAAAAAAGAGATAATAATCTCTATCTATTAGAATAAGAAGTCAACATCCTAATATTTTCCATATACCCTTAACATACAATATATTTGAGTGTATTAAAGAAAATTTATTTTTGACCAACATCACGTGATCAGAACAATCGCTTCTTATTTTTATATGTCTTCACGTTGAAATACTATTCAAGAATGGGGAGTACATTTATTTTTTATTGAACTTTAAATAACATCAAATTGAGAGTTATAATTAAATTCTATGAAAATTTTAGATATATAAATTCCAAAATATTATACTACTTTTGAATTTTAATGGAATATATATTTCTAAAGGTATACATAACATATTATTTTTCAACAACAATGATGAACCCAAATACTCAGATACATTATTCTAATATATTACCATCACACTATATTTTCATAAACTTATGGTTTAATTATTACATTATATAAAATTTATATTATCAAATTTTAATTTAAATTATCATATTTCTATACTCTGATATTTTTATACCCTATAATATGAAATCTGGTTTATTTTTTATAAGAATATAAAAATTTATATATTGAAGAAAACATTAAATTTTTAGAAAATTATGTGGATCCATCTTCATCAGAGGAATATTACCGAAGTTGATTAAGAGATATCTACTTTAATGATCATTATTTTAACTCATATCAACTAGTAATTATTCATTTACTATTTTTTAAATATTTTTCAAAAAAGGGAGAGTACTATCAAATCATAAATATTGAATCTATGAAATATATATATGCATTTTGTTTTTTGGTTAGGATTTCTAATAAATTTGGTACAAAATTATATTTCTACTTAATTTTTATAGGTATTTAATATCAAAGAACATTGATCCATCAGAAAACTACCTTATTTCACATTCCATTAGTATTAAAAAAGTGAAAGTTTTATTAGATTTTAAATTTATTACTCATATTCCATAAACCCCATCTTACATGGATTTATTACATGATTTTTTTAATAATCAAAAAGGTTGATAACATAAGACGTATTATGTTTAAAACTAACTTTTTTATAGATTTTATAGATATGGGGGAAAATTTTTTCCATAGATATAAATTTTCATAATTTGATAACTTTATAAAACATCCAAACATTAATAATTTCATTGAATATTAAAGAAATTTATACTTAATATTTTGAAAAAAAAAATCTATTGGAATTAATCATTCATTTATATTTTTTTTAGTTGGAGATTTTTGAGACAAAGACTCAATTTTATCCTTGGTTTTTAAAATCAATGTAAAATCATATAGAGAATTTATTTAATTTCATATTTTTGTTTTAATTTCTATTATGTGGATTTATTTGAGGTAACATAATTTCAAATGAATTTATTTGTGGGATTTATTTTACTAGAAAAAATATTATGCATTCTAGATGAATGCTAGAGAAAATATGATGATAGATTTTATTTCAATATATTTGATAAAAACTATTCTAATTCTGTATCAACCATACCTAAATATATATAAATCTGACCATTTGTGTTTTTTTTAATTTCATCAGTAAATTGACCCTAAGGCTCATAGAGTGAAAATACACGATACAAAACAAAACATGAAATTATATAATTCATAGATATTTTAAAAAATCATTTCTTTTTCTAAGATATTTTCATCTTTTAATTTTTCAATGTGAACTATGAACCATCATTCAGTGTGGTTTTACTTTAATGGATATTTGTTTTTCTCTTAGTTGTTTTTTTCATTCTAATCCTTGTATATTAAAGAGCTTCTAATTTATGGAGAATTTAATTTTTCCAGTCATGTTCATCATTGGGATTTTGATGATCAGCCCCTATGTTCCTTCTGAATGGGTTTCTCAAACATGTTCTTATGTAAACTTGTTCCTAATTTTCTAATAAAGGTGGATATTGGGTTACTTTCATCTGATCCATTACAAATGGTATACATTCAAGGAACATCTAGTTGTGGATGTTGAATACTTTAGATCATGTGATGAACAACTTACCTCTTTAGTTTAAAATTGATTTTTTCATTTATAAGAATTATATTTTGTAGTAATAACATGTTAGGTGACTCAAGAATATCTATATGAAACTATGTACATTTTTCTAGTTTTCCTAATTTTATTATTTAAACTTTGTTTATTAATTTATTCAAAACATTTATATTTCCTTGTTGAAATATTTCTAATATTGTTACTAAAAAAATTATTTATTTGGTAATAATTTTATTACATTTGGAGAAATTATTTTCCAATGTTTTTCATTAATTTGAGTTGTGTGAACTTTATATTACATTTTATATTTGATATTTTAATATATCATAATTTAATACCATTTGATCAATTGATTATTTGAGTGGGAGAAAAATTTCTATCATTATTATACTAAAATTCATCCCCTCTTATAGAGTCATATCTTAACCTTTAAGTCCAACAATGTAATCATGAGATATTATGAGGTGGGTTTCATTACTATTGAATATATTTATAGTTTTCTATTGATTCTCCCAAAAATTTATTTAATTTCAATGGTGGGGTGCCTTCCCCTAATGTGATATGAGATATAGATGGTGGTCTCTCTATCACCACCTACACCCACACCCCTATGTATTGTATATATGAGAAGACACGATAGGGGTTCCCTTCACCTCAAGTGATTTTATATATATTCTTAAGATTAAAAGGATGGACATGTATCCACCTGATTTTTATATATCATTATAAAAGACATCAAGTAGTATCTAGATTAGGTAAGGTCCAGCACATGTGTCACCATAGAACTCAAGGATCAATAGTATTGTTTTGTTTGGTCTAATATTTATTTTTTATGATTATGTATCATGTGAAAACACTTCAGTACTTGTTATGTTTTGGATTTAATTGGTGGTTCCCAATTTATTTGTAATCACACCCAACTTGGGAGAACCTGGAATACGGTTACCCAATCATACCTCATTATTTATAGGTTTTGGAAGGTAATGGGCTAGTGTTTCATTATTTGCTATGATCGACAAGATGCGGATTTGGATATTAGGATGAGGTGAGTCTTGGGAATGGTATTGGAACCTCATGGTCTTTAAGATATTTTCTTTATTTTTCTATGTAATTAGATTTTTGATTGATCAGTTGGGTTGTATAACCATATGCTTTTATTTATTTTAACATAGCATGAACAATTATATATTCCACATACACCAATACTTTTTATGGATTTTTTTGATGTTTTATTACTCTAATATGAGGGTGTAGTCTCCCCTTGGTAACACCTTAAGCCACCATTGCTGTTATGTAACCTCTGTAAAATGCAGAGGCATTCTACAGATCTTGTAGAACAATGATCCTATTTTGGTAGACGTACCCAGGATAAGGAATTAACAATTTGTGTGAGAGGACTTTTTTCTCTATCCTACTATTTGTGGTATAGTAAATAAGAAATATGGATTTGTTGATGCAAGTCTCTTACAAGTGTGTTTCAAACACCTTCCATGATGGAAATTCTAAGTTACCAAGGATATGAGACTGATATTTGTGGTGTTAATATTTACAACTGAGACATTTGTTTAAGATTCATGTATGTATTTGAGAGTGATTTTTATGTTTTTTCATCTCAGACCATTAGACAAAGGCTGATGAAAATGAATATTTTTTGGCACTATGAATCACAAAACATCCAATAATTATGTGTGATTGATATCACGTATGGAAAATGGCTCATCTATAAAAATTATCAACCACATAAAATATTTTTTCCAATATAACTAATTATAATAATTATAGACAACTGAACCAGGGTATATTTAATTTTAAAAAAATTTAGGAGTATCTTTTAGGTATATTCCACCTGATTATATCAATATAGTCCCAACATGTTAGGTAAGTTTAGTAACCCATACTAGGTTGGTATTGGATTTAGTTACCTTGATGATAAAACCCTTGTGGATAATTATAATATTGGTTATTGAAAGATTAAATTGGTTCGACTACTAAAAGATATTTACATAAAAATATTCATGTCACGTGTGATGTCAAGGACGATATGGGAAGATCAAAGAAAATTTGGCTCAAAATGGATTTAAAATACATTTAAGGGGATAGATTCACGAATTTATAAACCTTCACAAATGATTTTAGATCACAAAATTCCCTAACCACACAAATCTTAAGGAGGTAACCTTCCTGCAGCATAACCCCAATTTTTGAAATTCCTCAACCTCACAAATATTAATGTGGTAAATTTATTTCAGTGTAACTCTGGATCATGGAAGTCTCTAGCCACGCAAAACATGGGAGAGTAACCTTCATGTCATGTAACTAAGGTTTGTGGAACCATATAATTTTTTGAATCTCCTAATATTTTATGAAACCCTCCATATATTATTAAACCATTTCCCTTTCCTATAATGCGAATAAAAATACCACCCCAAGCCTAAATTATAAAGGGATTTCATCTTTCAAATTCTGAGAAAATATTTAAATTCGTGAAAAATGGAAACCATGTGATGGAGAGTGGAGATGGATTTCCAATGGAATCCATATTTCATGAAACCACATCCCTTGGGTTTTGGAGAACCTAATCCCATGGTAGAGGTACCTTTCATTAAGTTCCATTTATTTATCAAAATAATAAATCCATTTGTGTCTCTGGATGTTTCTCAAGTTAATTATCCTTCATGAATGAATCCCCATGGTAACCAAGACTTCGCTCTAAAGTATAGTCAGCCTTTTTCACGAAACATATTATTTCATGAGACCCATAATCTTCATGAAACCTATATACTTAAAAAAACTATAACTTTTGTGAAACCCGTCCACCAAGACTCTCTATGATGACTCCTTTTATCCAATACCCTTTCATGAAATCTAAGTTCCCAGTACCCATATACCCATCCAAAACTAGTTCAACCGCTCCCCACATCTCTGTGTGATCGGTTGCACCAAACCTATCTTTTCTTCTTAATAATAGGTACATTAATGAATCTTTATACTAATCCTGAGAAACCCAACAGTATTAATTTTGATTTAAACTTCTCCATATCTTTGTTTACACCATAACCCACCCATACATATATGACCATTGGACACATAATCCCTAAAGGGGGAATAGTTGTGTGTAACGTCTTACCTATCATGATAGATTGCTCTTTTTCCAATTATCACTCTAAACGTGAAACGGTCCCCCTCTAGATGTAACCTCATAAACATATGATAAATATGATTTAAAACTCAATGTCTCCACACTTCAGTCATATGACATCAAACTGCAATACAACATCCTCACCACATGATGTTAAATTGTACCCTTAACCCATGTTGAAAGGATGGGGTTCCCTATGTACAATCATCATGGGATGAAACCTTCTACCTCACCAAGGGATTAATATCCTTGTTTATGAAGATTATACTTTTAATCCATACACCATACCTCATTAATGCCCCTTCTTCAAAATAATCATCCTAACCGTACTGTGTAAAACTTAATGAAATGGTCATATCATGTGACATTAAACTGTGGTATAAAACTACATTTGTTTTTATCCATGTATCTTAAGAAGGGTATGTAGGGAACCTCCCTCAGTACCAATCCCAACATACCAACATTCATGGATAAATCCATCTGGGTTAATCCCGAAACCCCAACATCATCACCAAATCTTAAGTGTAAAATCTTTCTCCCTAGGAACACACTTAATCAAACCCTCAAGTGTGATAATAATCCCCTTGGTCACACACTTAAACACCCATATATTACCACAATATTTTAATCATATGAACCATATGACCCCTCAATACATTAAATATGAGACCCATTTTTCCCCACAAGACGTTAAACATGTGGCACATTTTTTCATACAAGATGTTCAACTTTTGACCCATATTTCCCCGCAAAATGTTAAACCTAAGACCTATATATCCCCATAAGATATTAAACATATGAAATATTTGTCCTTGTATGATGTTAAACCTATTACCCATATATCCCCACAATACATTAAAAAATGACTCATCTATCCCCATGTAATATTAAAACTGTGACCCATATATCCCAACAAGATGCTAAACCGATGAATGATCTATCCCCCTAATTTTTCAAACATGAAACCCATCCATCTCCACAACACATTAAACATTTTATGTGATAAAAATTAATATTCAATACAATAATCATGGGAATAAATAGGTAAAAAATAATAGAATAATTATACCGTTATTTTAAACTACCCTATCGCTGAAAAATGATGCCTTAGGTACCATGCAAAAGATTCCTCATATGAGATGAATTTGAATTCAAATAAATAATACTTTAAATATTTCCAACCTACCCAACATCTAAAAATTTCCAAACAAGACCATAATTGCAACCTATTATAAACGAAGGTATCCTCTAAGTCTAGATAAAATCTACGTAATTAACTAGTTTCATCCTTGAGATTTGACCAGGAATGAGTTTCAGAACATGAATTCAATCTATTAGGGAGACCTGGACTAGGAAATTAGCTCTAAGGATTAATAAATGGAAGGGATTATTGACATCCAATCATCATATTCTAATCCAGTAGATCACAATGCCAATTAATGTGATATAATCCACCCACATTTTGAAAGTTTAATGTGGAGTAACTTGAAAGTGCATTACCTCCAGGAATATGCACGGCCTGTGACCCCAGAAGAATTCTTCGGAAATAAAAAATGTGAACCCAGTGTTAAAATATTCTAATTAAACTATGTAGTCTAGTAGAACTAGGGAACTATTAGATTTTCATATCACTATATCCACATAATTGGTGTTAGGTACCCCTAATAAATTGGTGGGCCAACCATGAATATCTCTTCTGACTTATATTAGATAATGTTTTGAATACTCGGTCAATGAAATCATCAGTATAGTTCCCTCCTCTATTTCAGGAATAATGGACAATGTTGGGGCACTAGGAATTTCCTTCACTATATCTATACTAATAGAATATTCCACATACATTATAGGACACATGCTATAGGGAACAACTGATGTAAAACCAATATAAATATTGGTAAGGGAAATGATTGAATGGATTTCATGCATGACTATAATCCTACCATTACAGACACTATGTCTTTAGCTACTGCGAACCCACACCCCATATCACCATCTGAGGTCTTCTGAAGGAGAGTTATGGAAACACTTTTTCACATATACAAAATTAAATGGTTCATTCTATCCAAGGATATGGCCTGATAATATATCCAGGCATCTATGTCTCACTAACACTACTACCCATGGGGGTAGTATAGGTGGGAAACCACCCTCATTCCAATGGTTAATCACTTCAAGAGACTCTCCTCAGAATTCCCTAATATCCCACTCCCCTATGTCAGGGAGGTAGGGGATTTTTGGGCAGTACACATCATGGACATTGATTGGGAGTTACCTAGGGAGGCACCCACCACCCTAATCTAGTGTTAACACCAATTGGTACCATAATTAAAAAAACAAGTTAACTCTATCCCCACACCACCAACCATAGTATAGAACACTTTGGGCCAGTCATTTGGTGATAACCCAGAACATTTCCTAAAAAGAGGTAACTTCTGCAGCTCTATTGGCCCCGCCACTACCATTGTATCCCACTAGATCCCTATATCTACTAAATAAGGATAAATTATTACTTACATAGGATTGGTACCCCATAAACCTTTCTGGATGTCCATATTGACTCTCTCAGTTGTTGGAACCATCAAAATCCATTATAGGCCATCTCATGAAGAGGGAAACTAGTGTGGTCATCCCCCCAAAACCACCACCAACTACTGCAGAGGTCCTCCCCACACCAATACCAACCAACAGTGTAGTCCTCCCCACTCTTCTACCACCATGTGTGGTGGTCCTCCCAACACCACGAACAACCAGAATGGAGGTCCACCCCATGCTGGAAACATTCCCTAGTTTAAATAACCTTATCATGGTGGGAATGAGAACATCCATTATGGTAGATTCACTAGCAGTGCAGGTTGAAACACACATGGGGGGACCCAAGAAACTCTCAACAACTCATTATTGAAGAATTATCACACCATAAAAGGTAAAAACCTGGAGAGAATCATGTCACTATCGACCTCTCAATCTTTAAGGCGATGAATCACTCGATGAGGGAAAATTCACCCCTACTACCAGATCTTGGAAAAAACCTATAAATAGAGATGTATGATCTGATAATATGGGGCCTATAAGATCCCCTAATCACTTTGTAAATATCTCCATGTGGAGTATGACTTGGTCACCTTCTAAAGACTCATTATAAAATAGTCTCCAACATAATCAATTTCCCTCCTCTCAACCTACGTGAATAAAGTTGGAGAAATTTCATAGTTTGGGTAGATTCCCTCGATGAAGATGGAACTCCTCTTAGAATAAATAGGATATTACCACCCTCTCAAATACGTTATTGGAAAAAAACTTATCCTATATGAATATGATCATATACCTGGATTAGCGTCTGATAGATATTCCAACATGTAGTAGATATCTGATCCATGTGGTTACCCCTCTCATGGAGAATCAAAAACAAAAGAAGTTTGCATCAGTGTCACCTCTATTATCTCATATTTCACCAATTGGGAAGAGGGCCAACAAAGAGCAGGACCATCTCCCTAGTAGTGAACCAGATGAATGGTTGGATTTTATGTCTTCTAACCTACTATCACTCATGTTTTGGCCACCTACGGATCTAGAGAATGTCAACTCAGAGTCCATCCCTAAGGAGCCAGAAGATTGTTTTTATTAGAATATCTACGAAACATTCCACCACTTTTAATAACATTAACTGTCCTACCCAAGGTTCCAAGAACATCTTGATGTCATTCATCAATAGTGTAATAGTGTTACGATCTTTCACTCCTGATATCACAACATCCTGAATCATAGGGTTTACACCTAATTATTCATAAAACCTATATTAAGAGCCTCACTATACTCCATCAGGTCAAGAAAGAGGCATCCCTCCACATGCAGATCAAAGGATAAGCATAGTATGTATCCCTCCAATTCATCCATATCTTACAGTGTCATTTGGACCTTCAATCCAAGACCATCCACCAACAATAAAGGTTCTTATTTGACTACCTTCATGGTTAATGTCATCACCACTAACCTACTTTAGTATTAGTGAAATAAATCCACCGATGTAGGGAATGATGGGGATAACCCACCTCAAGGGTCAACCCATTACCAAGAATACCCCCTGATAGGTTTTCAGACTCATCATCATAGACCGGTGCTAGGTCCAAGGAGTCACGCCCCCCATGAGACATTGTTGTCTATCCATTGGTACATTTACAATTGAAAGGGGCATGTTGAGACCACTAAATAATTTGAGTTTGTGTGAAAAGTTGAGTCAAAAACCATCATAGATGATATTCCCCGAGATCTTGGGGAGTATAAATATTTCAACACTGGGATTATTTCCTTGTAGGGACTTAACCCTGATGACATAAGAAGGTATGTCATCTCTCCTCTAGTGGGGAACCGATTCCTTCTTCTATAGGAACCATGATTTAAACTTGGTGGACCTATGAACTGGTTTGGAGAAGATGCTTTGGATTATTGAATGTGACCAATATATGAGTCACACACCCCACTAGAGAAGCATAATTGTTCACCTCAAGATCACGGCGGTGCTAATCCATGAGTCGATAAGACTAGAAACACATATATGGTCAAACAACCTTACCAATATGAGGTATTAGATTTTCTTTTCACTCATTTCAAGGATCTAGAAACACGAAATGTGGAAATTCCTTCTGAGAAAAAGTTGTACTCAACATGGGAGAACCATGTTAGAGTGCTCCCAGGGTTTGGTAATCATAGATTCACCGTGTTTAATTGGATGGGGAACCTAGTGAATTATTTTCCCATTTCACTTCAAGGTGTGGTCCAATGTTGGTGATTCTATGATAGTTGGATGAAACTGAACTCCGTTTCATTTTTCAAAAATTGGGTGGACCTATATTCATTAGTTTTATCCCCAATGGGTATTTTATTAGTTGTGAGGAACTTAGTATATATTTTATCTACTAGATCAACTTCAAATCATGTAAGAAAAGCATCGCCAATGGCTTTAAATGAAAATAGAGGCCCAATGAACTAGTTGCTGACTTTGTTTCCACATAGAGGAGACTCACTTATTCCCTATACAAGATACTTTTCTAGGAATATTCACTAAATATGTGTATGGAAACATTGAAAATGATATGGTCACTACCCTTATCAACCTAAAATACCCAGGTGGATTTTGAGGATTCATTGAAAATGAAAATTCCCTAGAATAATCCTTGTAGGAGAATAAACAATATTTGGTCCCATTTCCCCTTAAAAATATCATGAAAAGGTGCATAAAAGTAGAGAATCATACCCCTATGCATCCATATATTTTTGAGTCAGTGGACCTAATAACCCATTTTTTTGATAAGTCTTTCCAAGATAATCCTCACCTAGTGAATCCCCCCAGGAAAAGCCTCACTAAGAACAACCACATTGAAAAGAGAATGTGGCCCCCCCTATCATGTCTAGTCTCTCGTGGCTATTTTAATATAATGGTGCAACCAGACTTATTCATCGAAGGATGTTTATTTCCAAATATATTTTATATATTCCCTATAAAAGGAAATATTGTTGTTTCTGGAAAGCATTAGACCCAAGGAGGTCAAACTCACACATCACACTGATCATTTCCTATATCACATAATCATAAAAAATGCCATCAAAAAATTCATTGTGTTAAACGATTGAATATAATACCAAGTAGGTTTTGGCTTAGTAAAATTGGGAAACCTTATAGTATATGTGACACATATTTATATATACCTCAATAGTGATGGTGAAGACTGTGGTGACTGGAAACATGTTTACAACTATATGACATAGAAGTACAATGGCTGGTTTGATCTTAAGAGAGTTGGTAACACCTATGAAAATATCATTTCCCACACGAGGAGGCTAAAACACCTTTTGTTCACCACCTATCCTTATACCTATACTTATACTTCTGTTCTAAGTCCCAAAAATTAATGGAAGAATAGATGTTGATGGAATAAGAGAAATTATAGCCCCTAACCTGTGGAAATACATGTTCGAACACTTGGTGACTTCATGCCTCCAAAATTGTAAGATGCGCCTAGTTTTTACCCTACCAAGGAATATTGCATTGATAACTATCAAGAATAAACCTATTTGAATGTCTTTGAGCTAGTGGAACACTTCACAGACAATGATAAATTCCATGTGAACCTCTCAAACACCTTTTGTTGAAGTAGATAAAGGAGAGTCAGGGGAAAAGAAATCTGGAAAAATGATTATGTCATCACTTCAAATAAATAAATTCATGCTTCGAAAACTAGAAAGAAAACCTCACATAGGTCTCACAATGTATATCCACCCATTATAATCTATTTTGAATTCCACCACAACTGACTATATTGATTGATCATGCAACTCATCCATTAGTATGTTGTGATTGGCCACGTCTATCCAGGGCCCAACCTTAGCTTGCTGACACCAAACCATCAGTTAGTCATAGAAGACCAGAAATCGTACATTAGAATATTTTCAGTACTATTAATTCCCTAGTTTCTTTTTCAAAATCCCCCACTACACCCCATTCAATGGTATGAACCTCTGTATGAATAAATATTCTTATGTCATAGAAGAATGATTTTCTAAAACACCTCTCACGCATAACCACAAGACTTCTAATTATCTAAGAACTCCTTTTATTGAAAGAAATGTGTGAGGTCTATTTTTAATCCTTATAAATACCCCTTCATGTTGATGTGGAGTTCACAATCGTAAAGACCTACTATGTATATGATGTCAATCAAGAGTAATGTTGAGCCATTATCTCATTTTTAGGGAAATATGATAGTGTTACCATTCGGTGGTCTGATATCAAGCACCAAATTTATGATAGTCTCATAGGATAAAACGTTAAATTTTCTATTG
The DNA here is from genome assembly GCA_963277665.1 of Viscum album. Lineage (NCBI taxonomy): Eukaryota > Viridiplantae > Streptophyta > Magnoliopsida > Santalales > Viscaceae > Viscum > Viscum album. The sequence continues at coordinate 2,097,025,058 of OY728132.1, read as the reverse complement.
GTAATGCACTAGTTTAATTTTCATATATAAGTACCATCTTCATACCACCAAGGCCTTACAAACTCTCTAATATGTCAGGTAGGGGTACTCCAGGGAAATGTGTCCCACTTTTCATCTTTTATATCTTTCTATCCAGATGTTGGTTACTTTAAAAGTGAAGGAAAACATGTCCATGTTGATGAGATTGGGTGCATCAATTCTCCTAATGATCTGGTATTCACCACATCTGATCCATGGCTAGACATAAAAGATAGTTTTGTTCTCAAAATTAATTGGTGGGAGCCCACAATTCCATACATGGTGTATTATTTCATCATCTTCAAACGAAAGGTTGCTATCTCATATTACCTCATACTTATATAGTGGATAGGCCTAGATGATTCCAGAAGACCCAACTCTTGTGATGTATCGACAAGTTCACACCATCACCATCGATCCACAGTATCCCCACATGTACCACAAAGTAGGGATAACTTTACAAAGAAAAAATAGTTTCCATTTATTCAATATAAAAATTGGACCTTAAAGCTGAAGACCAAATGGAATTGGTTCAATAGATTCTATCATGATAGTCTCAGTATAGTGTGAATCCATCATTAAGAACTCTATATCTACTAGATTAAACACTATTCACCCATGGGTCATCTACCCCAGAAGAGTTGTTTCCACCTTCTAATATCACCTCTCAGATAACAGAGACTACATGGAAAATACCCCTCATATAATTTAAGAGGGTGTCTCAAACATCATTGATGAGTTAACCCAAGTGATCCTTGATACTGAGGAAGATCTGAGGGTAACACTGATCATTGTTGTTTTCCCTATATGAATAGAAGTGGTTTGTAGCCTTCTTGAAATAGAACAATGATGTATTAACCTAGAGCTAAAATGAGATGATATGGATGGATAATTGGGTTTTATTCATCACCATAGCCTCCTAGTGGATCATAATAAGTTCAAATATACTCTTAGAATGATACGCCCCTCTCATGGTACCATGATCGAGGCTGAAGTTGACAATATTATTTAACCCAACTTTTTCAGGGAATTCTAATATGCCTATATTATAGCCAACATTGTGCAAGTAAGGAAGAAGAATTGGAAGATCATAGCATGCATCAACATCCAAGGCCTCAATCACCATTTTTAGGAGAATGATTTTTTCCATTTGGTGACATAGCTATTGATTATTGATGTCGATGGGTTCCACCCCCTCTCCAGGATGGAAAGATTCTACAGAAATAATCAAATCTTAATTCACTGTAGGGATGAAGATTCCATGTCTTCATGGTGCCCCAAGTAAATTTCTACTATCATGTAATTCCTTTTAGATTGAGCAATGTTAGAGACACTTACCAATGGTCCATGAACTACATTTTAATGCTAATTATCATGAAATTGATGGAGTGTTATGTGGAAGATATGTGGGTAAAATCCCACCTATGTCCGGACTATCTCAAGGATATTGATAAATTTTTTAGCTTCCTTTAATATAGAAAATTTATGACAAACCGCATAATGTGTGAATTTAGGGTTACCTCATGAAAATTTCTTTGCTTTATCATAATAACTACAAGAAAAAGTCACCTACACACATGGTTCTGAACAATGGGTATATCCTCAGAAACCTTGGGTATAGGCTATACCCATGTTTTGGGAACTATAGCTTGTTTAGATTTTGGTATAGATCTTATCTATAAACATGGTATGAAAATTCTATAACTTTGGTTTAAAAATTGAGGGAATAGGTTTTTGGTATAATTTCATTAACCCTATACCCACAGTTTTAGAAATGTGGGTATGTGTTTTGAAAAATCATTGGTCATGGGTTTTGATCCATGGACCACTTATATAAAATTCACCTGCCTATTCACTACACCACATTATACTATATGTATATATATATACTTATATATATTTATCTAAATTGTGGCTATATGTAGAAAACCATGGTAATAGGTATTCTCGCTGAATTTTTTTCCCACAAAAAAAAATCATGCCTTAATGTGGGAAAGTTGTACCCATGTTTTTTAATAACAATTGGTATAGAAATGACCCATACCCAAGGTTTTTGGAGAAACATGGGTATAGTTCTTGAATAAAACCACATATATAGGTCTTTAAAAAAACTTGTTCCCATTTTTTTTATGTAGTGGGTATAGGTGATAGTTTCCAACGGATACCCCAGGTTTTCCAAAACCATGGTTATAGGTTCCAATCCAATTCCAATACCCATAGTTTTTTTAAAACTATAGGTAAAGGGGTTTCCTATACCCATGGTGTTTTCCAAAACCATGGGTATGGTGTCATTTTTCATTAGTTAATATAAAGAGGCATCAAGGTTGACTGAGATAAAATTTAGTTCATCCGTCAAATGAATCACCTTTTCAATCTTCAAGAGATTTAAGGAACCAAATTCCACATATAATTTATATTAATATCTAAGGAAAATATAACCACAATGTGATTTACCATTCAAGGATCATTAAAAGAGGAATCACTTACCAATGGGTTGAGTACTTCTAGACTGCCTTTAAGAATATAAATAAGTACCTTCTACAGCTTCTAGTTCTAATACCACCTATCTTGGTAAATCATTTGTTCATTTATATAAACACCTTGGAATGATCCTTCAGAATCCTTCTATCCCAAAAAACAATGAGTTTTCTGATAATTTCATCTATTATCTAAGCAACATTCTCCTCAACATGGTGACCAAATACTCCATCATCAAGAAGAGTTTCCTCACTTTGGTATTTACAGTGTAAAAGTAATGGCATTATTTTCTACATCATGAGATATAGATAGTGTCTTGAGTATACCCAATAATGTACATCCACAATCTCTATATACATATGTGATGATTGGCACACTGTGCAGAAATCCTACTTCAATTCGAAATCAGGTCTTTCCCACAAAAGGTCGTCAAAGGCCAAACATTGGTAGACTTTATGGTCGCACATCCAACCCCTAAAATACTTCCCCTATATTTTTATTTTACATATGAACACATTATATCAATTTATTAGGTTTTATAATGTTGGTATATGCATTTTGATTGTGCCTTCCATAGCCTGATCGGAAGAAGGCATAATGACCCCCATCTTAACATGGTTGGCATGAGAATCGCCTGCATCACACGAGCACAAGTCTTCTGGTAGTACTCTTTCTAATTATAAGAAGTCTACACCAATAATGATTTACTGTATTACGTTTTCATTACTGGTATAAATTTTTTCCTCTAGTTTTATTTACCCTAATTATATGTGGAGGGAGACTATGGACTAGACATCAAACAAGTCTTGGCTAACTTCATCGTCAGAAATAAAGACCTTATGCCCTTGCTGGAATGTACCCATCAACTGGGTCCCTAGAAACATTTCCATTAAAATGTGAATCATGTTCCTCAGTAAGAAAAAGGTTTGTATGGTTCTTTGGAAATATTATCCACAACCCTCATAGAACATGACTAGGATGAAAGATTCATTCATGTGGATGAACGACGGGCCATCATCCCCGCATCTTAAAATTATGGTAAAACACATGTATGTTAGTTGATTAATTTGAATTTTATTCCATGTCCCTCAATTCCACCAACAGGTAGGGAATTTCATGACTGGATGAATCCCTTTTTTGAGTATATCTATTATTCCATTATCCCCCCAGACCAAGTTGAACATGAGCATACACATTGGTGGATAGTGAAGATTACCATCTAGAGAGGTTCAAACATAGATAAAACCCTCTAAAGGAATGAGTTTTTTGGAATTATCATTTTTTATCCAATGAGATGATATAAAACAGGTCTCTCAAGAGGTTCATGCTGGATTTTGTTACTCCCATCATGAAGAATGGAAGCACTCCCACAAAATTCGTAGGTTACACTACTTTTGACCCATAATGGTTCACTAATGCATCAAGTTCTCTAAGAGGTTTCATTAGTGTCATATCCATTATAACATTTTGTATCAACATAAATAGAATATCCACACACAAAAAATATATTCTTTTACCTTTTCCTTATAGAGACATGACATTGTGTTACCATTTCTTTTAGTGGAAACTCAAAAGTGTAGGTTCATTTTGACCATAAGATTCTGCTTTCCCAAATTGGAAAAAGTGGATCCCCTTAAAGAAGTCAAAACATGGTCCATGATTGAGACCTTGAGCTACCACAACATCCATCGTTTTGGGGTTCCTCACAAAATTCTCACTAACAAGCACCAACTTTTAAGTATCCAATTTGAAGAAATTATATTCCAAGTCCAACATCTGATCCAGCCATACTTCCCACTACCATGCATTGGAAAATGGGTAGATGGAGGTGTTCAAAAAGACCCTCTCAACAATATTTTTGATAATGGTGGCCCATAATAAAAAAATTTGGCTTAAAAATCTCCCCAATATGATTGGGGACTATCGGTAGACAAGTTGGAATTCCACCCAGGTGACCCCATACTCCATGTTGTATAGAACTTATGCAGATTTACCCACTTAGGTTCTGTTTATGTAACTCTGAATGGATATTTATAAATATAAGACACTAGATAGAATGATATAATTATATCTAGCTTATTTGGAGGCTCTCATGGAGAATAGGATTCAATCCTTAAATAACATAGAGAATAATCGTATTATTAGAGTGAGAGCGTTCAACAATAAGAATTTCCTTTACTTCCTCCTCATGTGTGGCGTGTTGTTTCCTCTTAGAACACTAATGATACCAATAAAAAATACACTAAAGATAGAACCTAAATGGTATGGACCTTACATTAACTACATAGACTATTCCATCGAGCATACTCTTTAATCACAGAGGATGGAGAGATTATCACACCCCCACCAACACTTGGTTTCTTAAGTGGTACTTCCCATGAAACGATGGTCTAAACTCTACATCCTTAATCTAGGATTCATTTTCAAAGCTATGTGTATTTAAAAAATAGATTCCATGTTCAATGATATAATTGATTAAACTTTAGAAACCACAGTCTGTTCTCTAGGACCTTAAACTAATAGCATCCCCCTTGGTCCAAGAATAATGACCTTAAACTATTTGTTGGATCTATCCTCCAAACTCTACGACCATAAACTATGAGTCATAGAAAAAGATATGTGTCATTAAAATGGAGAAACTAGGGTCCAAGAACTATAGCCTTAAAAAATATAATCCACAATTTGTGTTGTATGAATTTGAACTAAGAAGTCCAATGTCCTCAGAAATTAATGTAAAATTATATCCTTACCTGGTAATGAATGGGGATTCCTCATATAACAAGTATGAGATGATAAATAATCCTAACTTCCTCATAAAATGATGCTAAATTGTAGAATTTCCCCATAAAAAATTGGGATTCCACATATAAAAATTTAGTGATGAAAAAAACTGGCTCCATCACCACATGACATTAGACTATATCCTTTCCATGTGTAATAAATACAATATGCCTCACATACCAGGTCTGAGATGACCAAAATAAAATTTCCTTGACACGCAAAAAAAAAATATCCTTTCCCCAAGTCATAAACATTACATACCCAATGGCAACCATTGGATTCCTTGGTGGCCTCTCCATAGAGGATGCCAACTTACCAACATTGGTTTCCTAATTTGTTGAGTTCCATAAATTTTCCTATCTTGATTACCAATCCAATGGGATAAATATTGTTCCTAAACCCTGTATCATAGATACTAGCTACCAATTCCTCACAAAACCCTCCCCTAAAGTGGGTGGAAAATTAAAACTTCTAATGCGTTTCCCTTTATCCCCACTTACAGTCTAATAATTATATCCATAAACTATGTGCATTTTATTTCATGATATTTTTGTGTAAAATATTCTTTCATCTCCCCCCTTTCACATCAGACTTTACCTCTTTTATCCCATTCAAATATCCTTCAAAAAAATTCCCTCAGTCAAAGCATCATAAATTTAAATTATTTTCTAAATTTCCCTAGTTTAAATCATAATATATTAAATTGTGTGCCACTAGCTCTTTGATTTAATTATGTGGTGAAAATACTTTTTAGAACCTCCTTTCTTGTTTGGTTTTAACTCTTAGTATCCATGTTACCATCTTTGAATTACCTACTTCTAGTCAAATCAGTATGACCTTATAATATGTGAATCTTACCATCATTCTCATGGTTTTAATCATCCTTGGTGTCTCATGAAACCAATGCCTCAACAGATTTCTAGAACTACATGTGGATTGATTACCATTCCCATGTGATACATATGAATGCCAAAACCTCCTATCCTAATACCAAGACACAAATTAACCACAAAACTAACCATTACCTATAGAACTATCACACAAAAATAACCTTAGGGAAAACTATTTAGGTATAATCTCTAATCATATTTCTTAGCTCTATAGTGATTTAGGATGCCTCCATGACCAGACATGAGGAATAAAATAATAGGTAACTCAATGTGTAATCCCAACTAACATCCTCATCACATGATGTAAAACTATAATTATTTACCCTGTATAAAACTAGGATTCCTCATATGAAATATATATGATGTACAAAAAAAAGTTCCTCCAAACATGAAGTAAAACTATATGCCTTACCATATATAAAAATTTGATGCCTCATGTGTTAAATGTGGGATGAAAAACCAAAATCTTCAACACAATGATGTTCAACTGTAAGCCATACCCCATACAAACCGGGATACCACATATAAAAAATATGTGATGAAAAAAACCAATATCCTCAATACATGATATTAAATTATAGAATTGTGTCATATAAAACTTGATCACATTATATGAAAAATATAGGATAAAGAAAAACATCTTCAATACATGACTTTTAACTATAGCCTTACCCGATAGAAAACCATGATTCCTTGTATCACCTATTTGAAATGACTCAATGTCATCACTCGAGGGGAAATCCCTTAATCGGTGTTGGACTTATACCATGTCATGTTACATAACTTTGTGTGGTTTGATTATGATTCCAATGGGATATGTAGTGATGTGTTAATCTCATATCATGGGTTCATCCCCTTTCATCAAATCATTATGGGGTATTTCCTCCCTCAACATCATGACATCAACTTGGGAACAGTTTGTCGAGTATTGTGTGGATTATGGTCTCTTTGTACATCTATTCATGTCATTATATCCCTCTTTCATGCCACATAATCTACCTTAATAAACCTATTCTTTATGGTAAAACCACTATGACTTTAAACTAGCAACTTCCCCTTTAGTCTGATCTCCATGACCTTAATCTAGTTGCACTCATAATCCGAGTTGTACACTTTATATTGAAAATCCAAACATCCCCAGAATATTTCATTAAATTTTAATCTGTACCCTACAAAATATTTTCATTCCTTATTTGATAAATATGAGAAAACCCAAACTAAATTCAACATCATAAGATGTTAAACTGTAGCCTTACACTATATAAAACAAGGCCTCCAGATATGAAAAGTATGGGATGATCAGAACAAAGATCCTTAGTACAAGATGTTAAACTAATGTCTTCGCCTATGTCACCAATATTGGATGTTTCATATGACCAATATAAGGTTATTCCATTTCCTTTCTATAGAGTACATCTCTCATCCAGTCTCAGTCTCCTACCTCACAATATTCTAGAACTATATACGACTTGATTCTCATTCCCATATGATATGTAGTGACACCCAAATATCTTATTAAAGGGGTATCCCTACCAAAAACTCTTTATGAGGTCTTCCCCCCAAAATTTATATCTATGATTGATTCCCACTTATTAGTATGTTCATCGAGTGCATTTGAGTGTGTAGAGGAATATCTCCAAGGCACTCCAAAATCATTCAAGGAAATTCCCCGCTTCCACTTTCATACTTCCCTAATTCTTTAATTTGGATAATAATCATTCTTCTAATCATAATATGATCCCACATAAAAATGGTTCCTAGCCACACTATCTCACCTACCATCCTGATATCATTCCATGAAGGGTCCTAGGTAACAGATAACAAATCTTGTGTCTCGAACTTGGACAATGGTAGAACATGCATTTTTCCCCATCCTTGAATAGTATGGGTGTAGAACCTATATTTCCAAAAAAGTTCAGTAGTTTTAAATTTCTCCTGAATAATTCTCGTTTTACTATCTAGATATTGAGATTCACGATCTACCCTTGTAGGAATACATTAATTTAGTCACATTTTCCCTATTGTGTTATCCCCTACAAGTGACAAGAAACTTCATAGAACTCCTTGATTATCACACCGAGCATGCCTCACAAGGGAATAGAAGTTGGGAGATATATTTCCTCAATAATGGTTAAGTCATATGGGTTATCCTATGGAAATAACTATAATAACTTAAACTAGGATCCTAATTCAAATAATAACAAATTTAAACTATGTGAAAATCATCCTGAGAATGTGTCATGTGAAACTAGGCCTCCTTATCCCTCAATTCACATTTTTTCACTTTCCATTCATGCCATTCAGACTCATTTGAAATTACCTCCCATGTGGTATAAGAGTTATTACCTTTAAACTATTTTCAACCTCATGTCCTGAACTCTACAACCATAAAATATGAGTCCATGTCCAAGAATCAAAACATTAAACTATTTTTAAGTCATCCTAGGAATGTGTCTTGTGGCTTCCTTCCCTTCATAGCCCTCAATTCACATTAGGTCACCTCCCTTATGTGCCACGCACACTCCTTTGTGACATGCTCCCTTATGGTCTAGGAATTATGTACTTTAAACTAGTTGAGACACCCTAGCCTAAAATATATGACCTTAAACTATGATCCTAAGCCCATGAATCATGAATATGAACTATGTACAAGTCACCTAGAGAATGATTCATGTGGTGTCAGGAATCCTTGGCCCTAACTTCACAACGTAGAAACACTATGTCCTACCATTCAAGTTCTTGTGGGTCATCCACCCCTCTTTTGGTTAAACACTGCCACCTTGAATTGGGATCATAGGTCCAAACATCACGACCTCAAACTGTTTGAAAATTATCGTAAAGATGCTCTTCATGACATTTTATAACCTCATTGGCACCCAATTCATGTCATGTAGACTTTCTTCAATGAAAGTCATATTATTTTAAGACACACAACCCTTGATCAAATAATTATGAACTTATATATTTTTTAATTACTCCAAACACTAAAACCCTAAACCTGGATCCTAGGTTTGAGCATCAATACCATAAAATATATGAAATTTTTCTGAAATATGTTCCATGTGGAAGGGAATACAAGCCACCTCATTCACTTAAGGTTACCTCCCCCCTATTCCACACACATTCCTATAAGACCACCAATCTAATTTCTATGAATCATGACCTTAAACTATGTGTGACTAACCCCGGATTATTTTTGTTGGTATATAGCCTCTAAGTCACACCCTTTCTATCGGTTTTTAACCCTTCTACATCAAACAAACCTTTCTGGAGTGAACCCTCAATCCCCCCCCCCCAGTTCCACGAATTATGGACTTAAATTATTTACGACACCATGGTCCAAGCACTATGACGTTGAACTCTGAGTCTTGGTCTGAACATTATTACCCTAAACTATTTACAAATTCTTGGTCTAACGAGTATGACATTAAACTACTAGAGGCAAGAGGAAAGAATGTATGTCAAGTTAAAAACATGTAGGGACAACCTGTTAAAGAGTCATACAACCCCTCAAAGTACCACTGGTTCCCTGAAAGAAAATTGAATGAAAATAAATCTGAACAAATTCATAAGGAACACACTATAGAACATAAGCAATCATGGATATGCTCGCTAAACCCATCAGATCAATAAAAAATCGGAGCCAAATATTATCTCTCTTTTCCCCCATGATCTCTTCTAGGGGGTACAACCATTTTACTACCCACTTACACCCATTTCACCTTGATAGGTCATCTGTTATTCACGTTGGTCTGCATGTCCTAATCACATGGTTATAGACTATATGATACAGCATCCTCATCATATAATGTTAAAATTTTTATGCATATCCCTAACCATATGATGTTGATCTATATTTACATCATCCTCAACACATGATCAAAATATATGTACAATCTAAGGCCCTATATTAAGAATCATCTTTCACCCTTTAGTTAGGGTAACCGACAACATCATTCACGTTCCTCAATTTTCACTCATCACTCTAGACAATACACCCCTGGATGATGATTCTAACCATTATTCTGACTCATACTCCTAACTAATGTTTTTAAAGTAATAGTGGTGTAATTATGAAAGTGTTGAACTCCATTTGATCATCCCGTCAATTCAACTCAACAATTCGTGATTACCTTGATTTGGATCCCCATCATCATTCATCTCTGAATGGTACCCCCTAACAGAAGTGGTTCCAGGATAAATTGGATCACCTATTATCCTAGGCACACACTGTAAAGGACTCCTGGTGTAATTTTGAGATAGGTCTCATGTTTCAAACAAGTTCAATTTTTGACCAAAGTTTTTTTCACCCAAAACTATGATAAATGATAATGGATTATTTGTTTCAAATAAGGTCCACAATTATCCTCCATCATCACACCACATTTTTTGTGTTCCAAATCCTTGTTGTTTTGATCTGTTCCCTTAATCACTCCATTTTCCGTATAGAATTAAATTCCCCTATAATTACCCAATTCATTAATTAACACATGTTGTGAAATAATGTTGGCTATGTAGATATTCTCATTCTCTATTGAATACTTTCTTTTCCAGGATTCTCCCAATGGTCTATAAGCATGTTCAGACCCAAAGTGTTTGACCCCTATCTATAAGTGTCACATAAACTATAAATATTATATTTTTCCCTTTTTTATAACTCCAATCATGAATCATGTGATATTAGTGATTCATTTGAAGTTTTCATATCAATGTGGTTGAGATTAATCAAAACTAATACATTTTAAAAACACATAGGGAAATTAAAAAAACCCACTTCATGTTTGGGAGGGTATTCCACATTTTGGATCACATCCATTATTTTAGGGTGAGACAACATTCCCAAAATTTTACACCCCAATGACCAGTTTATTGAGCTCAGATATCCTCTATTGAGTTCCCTCCAGATTCCACTACCACTTTTCTAGATTGGTCGCATCTTCCGTTGTGACATGTTGAAATTACCCTTCCCTGATTCTCACCTGATATTACATGGATACGAACTCTTCCATAATAGTTGATTCCTATATATCCTTTTCTTCATCCACTGCAAATTGGGCTGCATATTTCTGATTATCTCTTCTTGATTTTTGAATATGATTGTGATCAATTGAGATTGTTCCTCTAAATGATGAACCTCAACCTCAACTGCCTAATGTTCTAGGGTTCTAAAATATTTTTCCATTGACCAGTGACATTAAAATCCTACCACTTGTTACGTGATAATTCAATGAGGAAGCCTTGATCTAGTGTATATAGCCTTATAGAGTCTATCATTCTAGTCCCTATGATGAATATTCAAAAGAGGAGATATCCCATCTGATTTTGAAGATTATCATGCAAAGTATAGGTGATGAAATTCTAAATGATCCTCTACACATTACGACAGATGACTTTGTTATCCTTGAAAACATATGATCCAAAATCCTATAATTATTCTAGTAGTATAGGCTCATATGAAGGGGAGACCAAAAAAACATCATTGATTGGTTTTTTTGTAATAAGATGCTCTGACACGTTGTACCCCAGTTATAATGAAAATGCATCCCCACCAGATCCATCACCTACCACAAGAGCCACAACTACCTCTTATGGAACCTCTGATGCAGTTTCAGTTCAAAAAACCCCCTAAACTTCCTCCATCAGTGTAATAGACTTAACCACCATCACTGAGGCCATACGACTAGTATCTAAAATGGGAGGCACATCTAATATATGTGCAGTCACAATATCCTCCCCATTTATCCCGGTATCTAGTATGATTTTTGTCTCTTTCGTTTAGGCATTAAATATAGTATCCACCTTTTTTGGACTTCCATAGTTGGTTAAACCACCTTTTTCAAAGGAATATCCTTTTTCTCTATTACTTCCCCATAATCAATTGACACCACAGCTGGCTGAACACCAAACATGGTTTCATAACCCATTTAAAGAAACAGATTTTCTATGAATGACTTTTGAAAGGTAAAACATGATGTAAAATCTGATAAGGGTAAAAGAAATACAATATGGGTATAGATTGATTATAATCTTGAATAGATCAATGATAACTACCCTTAGAAACGGTGCTCCCCCAATATTCACCACCTCAGTTGTAGGTACCACTTCAACCATCAAGTAGTTGGCCCAAACAACAACATAAAGAAGAGGCTCCATGATTTCCTCCTAAAGGGTTAGGGCTCCATCATGTTATACTGTAATTTCATCATGAAGCTCCCCATTATCCATGCATGATGATTCCCAAATAATTAAAAACAGAGTAATGGCGCAATTTTAAAGATTGGGTAACATGCAATTAATATAAGGTTAGAAGAATCACCTGGTCAATGAAATGATTTTCATCCCATGGGGATCTCTGATAGGAATTACTTCAATAGGCCTCCTCTGATACTTCTCCCTCAGCTACACCAATAGCCTTATGGCCTATTGTATGACCCAGAGGAGAAAGAATTACAATATTCACCTTTACATGGTCATTCAGGGGATGTGTGATTTCGTGAGAGTAGATCAAGATATCAAGCTCTTCTATGTATTTTATCTCATTGATGCGAGGAACATGGAAGCCTACCCGCACATGACCTAATCTAGTGAGGAATATCCCCTCATAGTGGAGGCACTATTATATCCCACAAACCAAGATAATATATTGTGGATCCCCCAAATCTCCTAGGATTTGGGAAAATAGTATCACTTAGAACATACAGGTGCCACAATTTCTTCCTTAGACCATGTCCATGTTCCATTAGGACTAGAGTATGTGTTCTAACATCCTCATTAAGCCACTTTATTAGTATTTTCAAGACTGTTTCTACTCCCCTCTCTACATTTCTCACCTATGTAGGTCAAGGAATCGCTGACTCTACAACAGCTACTTTTCCCAATGGACATAAACTTTCTATATGTCATGACCAAAATACGAATCTCCCTCACCCACATGGTTGTGTGAGGCCTCCTTCATCTACATCCCAAGTATTTCACCTTCATCGAATATCCCTTGTGTATGCACTCTCCCAACTTAGTGCATAGTCATGGATGAGCCTATAAGAAGAAATGGGTGGTGGATATTCATGTTAGACCCTACCATATATATGTACAAAAATGATTCATATCTACCTAAGAACATAGGGTAATAATTATCTATGCACCCCCATGTATACCCTTTGGGTGAGACACTTGGGGAATCATAACAACATCATGAACATATGTGGGCCTTACAGCTTATAGATCACCTTGCAGTCCATCCTTACCACCAGTACCCAACCTCAAAATTCCAAGAGGTACAACAACTATTTGATGTTCTTTATTCCATCATGAGTCACTATTCTTATAAAGAGAAGAAACATATGAAAAAATGAAGCATTTATCAGTCTGATCCTTACTAGCTTGTCCATTGAGCCCAAGTTGATTGGGTGACTCTCAACATTGTTTAGCATCGACATATGGAAGTGTGTGTGAGGGGGGATATTGGGTTTGTATATTCATATCTCCCATGTGTGTCATGAACCAAACATATTAGAAGTTTAATGACCCACATACATGGAAGGTATTCTTACCCAATATTATATGGAGGAGCACTTTGTACATATTCTATAATATCAGAACTTATAGTCTGATGTGTTTCCCCATTTCAAGTATTTCCTCTATGATGATGGTTCTCTTCTATGCCCCCATGTTCACATCCTATTCTATGGGAATCCATCCACATATCAGTCCAATAATAAATCCATTTATCATGACCATAGAAGCCTTAGGATTCACACATTATGTCCAAAAAAATCATTCTCTTGCCTCCAGAATCCCCCTATATGAGCCCTCCATGCATCATTGGTTTGAATCTAGGCATTGACATGGCCTCTAGAGTAGCATATCCCTTTGTGAATACAATAAATACACAAACCATTTCATAAAAGGGATACCCTACAACCTAGTTTTTGGTCACTCGTTCCCAACACCAATCATAGAAACACCCTTGATATAGAAGGAATTTTATTCTCATCCTCCCAAAGATCCTCTGTGGGGGGGGAATCTATTGTAAATTTCCCCTTGGATAAGGATCCTAGTAATCCTATAGGCATCCCACAAGCTGATGTTGACCTCCCCATGGTGCAAATAAATTTTTTTTCATCCCTAGTGACCACCAAATCAATAATTCTACCATGATATCTAGGAGATATTAGATGTGGAAGTGTGAGGACCATGACACCACATAATGGACAAACCACTGCATATCCACTTAAAATTCCTGATTGGATTGGAATACCCATTATTCACAGGCCCATTCAACTATAAAGTTATCACCCTGGAATATACCCCTTTCCTCGATCCAACCATTGGGATGGTTAGTCACACCCTAATTGAAAATATTCTCGTACTGAGGGGAGATCCCTCCACCTCCAATATCTACCCATTGACATTATTCATGTGAATCCACATGTTATTTGTAGTAAGAGATGTTTTTCCTTCACGACGTGGCCTCCAACAGCCCTGTACCACTGGTGTATCCTATGAGTGCTCTTAGCCCAATTTGTGGGATTATCCCTATTGACACTAGGGAAGAACAAAACATCCCTAATATTGAAACTATACAGAGGTATCCTATTGCATAAGGATTATTACTTTTGATCATCCATCAGCAATACAGTGAGAATTTCATGATTTAAATTGTTCAAGATTCTCTCCATGATCATAAGTTTACTATCAATATCCCCTCAATAATAAAAAACAAAATTACCTTTACAATCCATTGATCAATAATTTGAAGTGTTTTATACTTTTTTTATCAGAAGTTATGTCCAAAATACTTGTTCATTAAGGTCATGTTCATAGAGCTTTATACCCATAATGTTCTATTCACAGAACAACAGTTTCTAAAAAAACATAGTTTCATAGGTGGTGAGATTCAGCGAAATAAATAAATCATTAATTCATGGAGTTTTATGAATATAGTGCACTATTATATCTTTATAAAAAATCTCATGGTCCCCTAAAGGACTCCCACCCTAACACCCCAATATCACCACTAAATCCTAAGTGTGAAATCTTCCTCTGGGGACACACATAATCAAACACTAAAGTATGATAATCTTCCCCTTTAGGACAAACATAATCACCTTTATTTCCCCACAAGTCATTAAACATGTGAAATATCTATGATTAAAAGATGTTAAATGTTAAACACAATTTTCCCCACAATATGTCAAACATGTGACCCATTTATCCTCACCAGGCATTAAACCAGTGACCCAACTTTTTCCTCAAGATGATAAACCACTGACTCATCTGTCCCCATGATAAACTAAAAATATGACTTATATATACTCATAAAAAATTAATTTGGTGATCCATAATTCTTTTAAATACATTAAAACTATAACACATCTATCCCCACATTACTTTGAACATGTCACAAATCTATCCCCGCAAAACATTAAACTTGTGACCCATATGCCCCTGTAAGAAGTTAAACCAATGATCTGTCTATCTCTATAAGATGTTATACTTCTAACATAATCCAAAATACTTAACCCATATAATAATAATGGGACGCCAGAGGTAAAAATACTCAAAAGATATGTTCCCCTCAGGTCAATTATCTTGTGGCCAACACATGATGCCTTAGGATCTGCTCCTAGGAGGCCTCATAATAGATGCCTATGACTATAAATGGATACGAATTTATAGATTTCAAACCTACAGAACATCTTTTAATTACAAGAAATTACCAACATTTATACCTCCTCTGACCAAATTTTTCGACACTATAGTGAGAGTGATAATCAATTTAATTAATTGGTATCTACCTCCAGATGGCACTACGAACAAGTATCCCAAATATGACTTAAATCTATGAGGGAGACGTGTACATAGAAATGAGATCTAAGGAGGAATCCATGGAAGGATAAATTTACATAATATCAACCCATCGAGATTAGGGATATCAAATTTCTTATTAAAGTTATAGAATTCACAATACAGGTTAATCGGAAAGAAAGTTTCCGCCAGATGGAGGGATGGTGGGCATCCCCAATGGAAAGCATCAGAAACAACTATGTCAGCAACAACGAATATTTTTTCTTAATATATATATATATTCTTTATGTAATTATACCTAACCAAACTATATGAAAATGTATTGGTCGATATTGATCATCTTTGGGTGATTCATTATATGTTAATAGATGAGATTATGGTCCTTAAGGGGGTAGTCTGGTATGTGGATGTCGGGAGAGGATTAGTTCCCTCAAGTGGATTAATTTATTGGAATATGATTATATAAATATACATACATAAATATATATATATATATATATATATTAATAAATGAGTGGTTTTTTTATCATGTGAGTTTTCTTGTGATATTTGAGATGGGATTATGGATGTATCCATGTGAGTTCTGACCTTTTTAAGATAGTATTTGTGGTTTGAGTGGGACAACCTAGTGCCTGTGAGATATTGTGTGGGATATTGGTGACTTGTGGACTATTCTTGAGAATATGGGTATTTTCCTATTACTCTTGATATGAGAAGATATGTATGAGGGAAACATGAGAGTGGGGTAAACTTGTGGATTATAATTCCTTATAGATGGGTGGTATGAGTAGATTCCTATTATTTTAGATTCATTCATGGAAAATGATTTCAGATATGTGGTATAGGCATGGGAATACCCTATGTATCATGGGTGTGGACACCCTAATGAGTGTGAAATAAATTCATGTATATTTATTAGGATTCACCAATGTAAAGCACTTAAGGCTCATTGGAGTCAAGGTTTATTTATGGAGGATGAGGTCAATTGGATATCTCACCATGCCTAAATAGTAATCATGGTGGTAAAAGTCAAATGATATGGAATGGTATAAACAGGGTGTATGAATTCTAGGTATGCATTAAATTAATTAAAAGTATTATTGATAATAATTATATATGAAGACTTATTTTGTGGAATTAGTTCCACATGAATGGTTTTATAAGATAGTTTAACTTTAAATTTCTTATGGATATGGAATTTTTTGTTGGATTATTATGGGCATGGTTTCCTGAGCTCTCGATGATGGTAATAGGTGTTTCATTTATTAATACAAGAAAACTGTTAGATGTATTACAGTACCAAGGTAAATTTAATATAAAATGCATCATGATAGGAGTTGATAGGATGGTAAGGAGTGGATCATGAAGAGCTACAAACTTGTAAAATTGGAATTTTTTGGTATTGCACTCAAGGAGTAGTATAAGGAATGTTATATTCTAGGGAGAACACCATAAGAAATAAATGTACTAGGGTATTATTTTTGGTGTTTTGTAGAAGATGTAAAGAATTCCAGTCAAGTGAACCCAATAGGGAGGTGGTAGCGGTTTTGATGATGGAACATGGATTCAAGTAGTCAGGTCAGGTGCGATAAATGGAAATTTCCCAGATGTGGTTATCAATCGATGTAAATCAGTTTTGATAAGATCTTATGGTAACTAATTGCCTTTAGTCTCAAAATAACGATTTTGTGCTATGATTGGGTGTGTAATTTAGTACTATAACTAGTTAGTGAGAGGGTCCATGGAAATTTCAATATATATGGGTGGTAACACATTGACATGTGAAATAAGGAAATGCTTTATGTTCTTTATAAATATTTGGTGTGATAACATAGAATTAAATGAGAATAAGCATGTAACACATTGGTGTGACATTGAATAGGTTATACACTTATATAGACTGGAAGTGTCAATTTAAGGTCGTGACTTTAAGGAATTTTTAAATTTCACATTCCCTTGGGAGTGGTGTCTTTTTGTGTAATTATAGGAAATAATTGATTCCATGATTCATGGGCTAATGGGATTTTATGTAGTCGATTCAGTTTTGGATCTATATAAGGATTCCCAAAATAATAGAGAGACATTAAATATATATCATTAATTAAGATTCTATAATTCTATAGTTCATAGAAGATTCATTGGAGGATTATTATAGATTAGAATTGTTATTTTTCGGTGGTTATAACGAAACATACTGTTAAAACATGGTAAAGTCATGGTTAAATTTATTTTTTAAAAATATAGTCTAAGAGAGAGTGTATTTTTTGAGAATTAGGTCTTTGATTAGGATTCAGGGAGTTAGAACACATATAGGTGATGTTTTTGGATATTTCTAGAGGATCATGGAATTCCTCAGGTGTTTCATTGAATATTGGGAGAAGGATCTATGTAGTAGAAAAATATGTGGAAATAATAATTTGGACCTAGATTGGGTGTTTTAGTGTTAGAATTAGTTGAAAATCAATCCTCATGTGTTGAATAGGCTTGGGTCTATGGATAGTTTCTATTTTCATAGATGGTGTGTTTTAGGAGGTCCTATGGGTATAATGAAAACTTGCGTGAATTTTGGAGTTATTTTACTTTTTTGGTGGTTTGAATATTTTTAGAATTTTTACATAAGTCATAAACCTTATGTATCAATGGGAGTAGAAAAATATATCATATGTTTAGGATGATGTCTCAATAATGGGATAAAATATATTAAATATTGAAAAATTTATTATGTATGGATATTTTTCTTAATAAAAATTTTATACAGATGAATGAATTTGTTATTTATTAGATATTTCACTAAGAGTAATATCATTTATATGAAAATATATTACATATTATATTTTTTAAACGGGAATTATGTTATGTATCAAAATTTCACAAGGAAAAATATATTATTTATCTAGAATTATATCACTTAGGAATTAAAATATATAAATATGGAATAAATATATTATGTATGATTTTTTTACTAAGGGAAAACCCATATTCTCTGTAAAAATATATTTCAGTTTCGGTTTTTTTCTAAGGAAGATATATTAAGTATAAAATATATTATACAGCAGGAATTTGTTTGGGAAAATATCATATATATTAATTCTAAATATTTAAAGTAAGGAATGATTATATTATGCATTGGTTAAGAATATTATTTATGGGATCTTCTGAAATGGGGAAAACCATACATATTGGAAAACATGCTACATATAACTTAAAATATTACATATGATGCTTTATCTAAAGAGGAAACCTTGTGTATGTGGGATATAAAATGTATATATATTTTTAAAGGGGAAACCCATATTTTTGAAATAAAATTTAATGCATGATGGTTTTTTAATTGAAAAAAATTACCCAATAGAAAATAAAATTCATATGTATATATGAAGAGGAAAAATATTATGTACGATTTGAAAAACCTTACACATATGGGAATTATTTTATAGAAATATATTAACTTAATTTAAAATAATTTTTTTGGTTTTCAAAAAATAATGGAGGTTTCTTTCTCCTATAAAGAAACATTTATTCCCTGGTTGTGACTCTCACAATCTCCCCTCTTCTATGATGGTTTCTCCCAAGTTCCTAATTGGATTTAAGTGTCGTCCAGTCGATGGTATTTCTTATGGTATATATAATTATCTATATTTATTCAGTCTAGTTTCCTTTACCCCGTTCTCATTTTTGATTTATTATTACATGGATAGGTCTTGGGGGATTGTTCCATCAGATAATAATGGATCATCCTTATATCAAGATGGTTTTTCCTAACTTACATAAAGGAGTTCACATAAGGATAATTTTTCTATGTTTCGTATGGATTCAAGAAGGTTTGTCACTACACTGAATTTATTTAGGGTTATAACATTTTTTAAGAAATTTATAGGATAGTATGAAATGAGAAATTAGAACATTATCTATTAAATTTATTGATGATTACCAAGGGGTGGTGCTCATGCAATTGCTCAAGAATTAGCCATTAGGAAATAACATGGTGAGTAAGTACTTGAATATTCTATAGATATTAATTATCAAATAAATTTTGGAAGTTTTATAAATTGATTTATGATTTTTTAAATAAAATTGGGTTGGATTAGGGACTTTTTTTGATTTACAGTGGTCCAACAGCCTTGGGTGAGCTTTTTTAAGGGAAGATGAGTTTAATTTAAATGGAATAACTCCATTAATGAGGTAAGTGACCCATTAAAAATCTCCCTAGGTACATGAATTTTTTTATATAGCATGTTTTATGTGATCTTTCCACTTTTTTGTGATCATCCTTTTATTTGAATCGAATGGTTTTATTTAGACTTGTACTAAACAAAAAAGGTGTCAAGGGACACAAAAGAAATTTTGACATCTGCATCAAGCCAGGGCACCAATGGATGAGGGATTTATCTTAAATTGTTCCTTGTGGAATATAAACCATAATTGTTTATAAATGAAATTAATGAAACATATTTTATCATATTATAGGTATCCCTAGATCTTTCTAAGTAAGATTGTTGGACTCAAATTGATTGGGCCCAGTAGGAAATTATGTACCATTGAGAAAACATATATCATTTAGGGTTGCTGATTAGAGTGTAGGGAAATTGTTCCTCAACCACTATTATATAATTGAACTGACAGGCATAAACTTGGTAGAATTATGATTAGGTAAGTGTCACGCCCTAACTTTTAAAATAATTTTTTTTATTATTTTATCAGACATTGAAACTTTCTATCGAGCTACGGGCAAAGCCTGCTTGAAATTTTTGCATTTTGTTGATGATTGAATGCTTTTCCCTTGACAGTGTCCAGTGCATGGGCAGGGGTGTTCAAAGTCACATGAATTTTCCTTGGTCACCATGTGGAATGCCTCATATCCACGACAAATAAATAAAATGAGTTTTAATGAGTTATTTTAATAATTATAATTATAGTAATTATGATAATTATTATTATGTTCACCATGTTTATTAATATAGGGTTATTATTATTAAGTTATTATTATTAACATTCTATTAATTTTGTTCAGTATATCAGGTTTATTAATATAATATTAGGTTTATTATCAATTTTTATTATGATTATTAATAATAATATCAATATTGTTTTTATTAATTAATTTACAATTATTTTTATCTTATTATAATTATGATGGTTAATAATAATATTATTATCAAGTTTATTATAATTATTATTAAGTTATTATGAACAATACTATTATTATTTTTTGGAGTTTATTAAAATTATTATTATGTTTATTTTTATTTGTTAATGTTTTATTAATTTTATATTCTATTCTTTTATTTCCTTATTTTCTAATTTATTTATTTATTTCTTTTATTTTTTATTTTTTTTCCAAAACCCCTAAGTCTCCCTTACCCCTTACCCCTTACCATTACGCAGAACGCCCCCCCCCCCCCCCCACCTTTCCTCTCTTGCTCGTGCTACCCCCACCGACGAGGTCCCTCCGACGCCCCCCCCCCCCCTCGTACCCTTCTCTGGTGAGCCATCCCATCAGCTGTGCTGCCTCCCTCTATCTGGAATCCCTCCTACAACACCCCTACCCTGCTCGCATGATTATTGTATGGCCTCCCTTATTCTGGATGGTTCTCTCACCATCACCCCCCCCCCCCCAACCTCCTCCCTCTGGTGAGTGGTGCTCCCTCCGGTGAGTGGTTATCCTCTGGCCGAACCCTCTTTTTCACTCCAGTAGCCCCTTTTTCTTCTTAGTTAGGGTGTTGGTGCATTTTTATTTGGGTTTTCAGAATTTATTGGGTATGATATTAGATTAAGCATTAATTCTTGATAATTTTTTATTCCATTGTTTGTTTTAGTTCCATTGTAGTGTGATTAATGTGCGGTAGAGTTTGAGCACTGCGTTTGAGACGTTTCGACACTGAAGGTAGGTGTTTCTGCATATACATTTTGTTTGATGGATTAATATTCTTATTTAATTAATTTATCTTACTCATTGATTAGTTTTATAGCAGTGAGTATAGTTTTACTTGAGGTTTAATGTAATTTTGATGTGTTTAGTAGCATTTCTATTTGATATGAATGTTTGGATTTTGTGAAAACCCATGTTGAGCCTTTTATTGTGTTTTATAAACATTGTTGTTGGTTTATTATGTTGTGCAAGGGATTTTAATTCTGTTTTATCATTTTATTGGTGTGCTTTTGGCATTAGAATATGTTTTTGATTTGGCCTTTGTATTCAAAGCCTTGTGATAATTCTTGGGGTTGATTAAAAAAATTCTTAAGTGGTTTATTAAATCTTATAAAGTGTGTGAAATAGGTTTGGATATTGTTTTGGTGGGCATATGTCTTCAATGGTGGGTTTCAGTAAGTAAATGGGTTTGGGTGTAGATTTTTTAAGGGAAATGCATAATTTGGAATGTTTGAGTTGTATTTTATTTCTAAATGTAAACATTAAATGGTTTAGACAATTGAATTAATGTTTGGGAATTGGAAACAGTTTATGTGACGATTTGAAATGGCATTTTGAAATGGTTAAATTGATTATGTGCTTCTATTTTAATATTTTCAATGGGTTTTATTAGTTATGTAAGTGGCGTGTAATTGGTGAAACTCTATGATGTGTTGTTTTTAAAAAAAGTATAGATTGTTTAAGTGTTTAAATTGTTTTCTCAAATTATTTGTGTAGTGCGTTTGAGCTCGCTACGATGGTTTTGGGCTGCGGGTGTCAATGTATCCTACATGTATATGCATAGGGTAAGTCATATATATATATATGTATGCCCTCTTTTTTACATATTTCCTCTTGGCGTAGAGAATATGAGAAATACAGGTAGGGGTGTAAATATATATGCATATAAATGCATGTGTGTGTATGCACCAGGTGTTGGTTTGAGTGGTTTTTGATAAATAGTGACATGTTTAAGGTAGGTGACCCACTACCCTCGCATTCAAATTTAGAATTTATTAGTTACTTGATATTTTATAAATTTCAATACATGATAAATAGTATTAGATAATTATTTTTGGAATAATTGATTGATGTAAAGAAAGCTATTTATTTTATACAGGGAACCTGCATTATTTTCTGGATAAACTGAGACAGAATAGTGAAAGAATTCTTATTCAGTCTTCGAACATAATTCACTAATTTTCAATTGTGGTTTTTGTTTGTTAGAAAATGTTTTCTTCTGAATCGTGATAAAAATGTTTGGTTTATCTTGAGAAATGGTTTTTATTTTTAAATTTTCATCTAGCTTGTTTGTCACTTTGATAAAATAAATTATATTGGAAAACATTATTTGAGGTTACCCAGGGGTGATATTTTTGTTTACGTTGATTGTGTGAGTTGAGTGTGATGCTTATGCATCGTGACTGGTTGATTTTCATTATTGAATCACCTATATTTATTATACGTGTTGACATGAGAACCTGGCATAGTGAGTAAATTTACCGAGAAGGATTGCTAAACTAGTTTAGATTACGCACTGGCTAGTGGCCCTTAGTACGGACATTGCTCTACTAGGGGATTTGGCCCCTCGGTTAGGCCATGTAGGGAAACACTGGGCGTTGGGGAATTATGACGTCATTGGGTTGAGCATGCCTTTAGGATGAGTCACATGTATGGTACGTTCTGGATTGTTCACGAGCTCCTAGGTTCGACCCATGTTTTATTTAGTGTTTATTTTTATGTGGTAGATGATTGAGAGGTCTAGTTCGGTCTCTTGCCCATGTCTGGCACTTCTTTTCCATTTCCCTTAGTGTGTGTTGTGTGTGTTTTTTCATTTGACTAACAACTAAAATTTGGATATCTAAATTTTTTATGAAAATGTGTTAAAATGCAACGCACCTCTTCCTTGAAAACATTAAAGTTTTTTAAATTTAAAAGGGTAATGGACTGTTACTTGTCATAGAAATGGAAGTGTGTGTGCGGAAACCCATATTTTGTATAATTTAGTTTAAACCTGGAATTAGTAAATTTATTTATTTAAAGGTAGTGCATTGGGAATAGTTTTTTGGGAACACCTACTGAGTTTTAATACTCACGCCTATAGTGTTTTCCGATTTTTAGTTTCCTTTGAAGTTTCGACTTGAGGTTGCTCGCCATGGGTGAGAGTTGGTTGTGGATTGGTGAGCGGCTCTCAGAGTCACGAGGAGTTTTAGTCTTGGGAAAGTCAGTTGGTTGTTGTTGGTAATTCCTTCATTTCGTGTTTTTTTGTTTTATTCTAATTTTTCTGCTGATTTATTTATTTTCACAGGGAGAAATTGTTCCCAATTGTCCTCTATTGATGCCCTAGTGCTTGTCGCCAACCCGGGAAGAACAGGAATGCTTCTTGGGATAGGTCACAGACCGGATCAGGTGACCAGTTCAGGTTCGAACTGAGTTAGTTCATTACAAAATGGTATCAGAGGAGGCTCTTGTTATTTGGGGTGTCAAGTAGCTTGGGGTTTTGGTGTGTAGAGACTCAAGAGGTAGGTGCGGGAAGGATTTCATGAACCCTTACCCGTCCCGAGACTCAAGTTTCCAGGGGTAGTTTGGGAGTTTATTTTTTCTTCTTCTTAGTCTGTGTAGATGAGGGATGACAAATGAAGTGATCTGGTGTTACACGATAAACTTACGTGGTGTAGAGAACCATTTAAGGCCCTAGTGCATGGTTCAAGACACATCCTGTGGTGGATGCTCGCTCATAGCATGGTCTGATAAGCCATGTTACCGAGTTTCCATATCCACTAGTCCCTTTTTTGGATGTTTTGATGTGAGTTATGTTTGGGATTAGATTGGACTGACTTGAGTGGATTTCAAAGATAAAAATGGTTAATATACAAAGGGGTTTTCAAAAGATAATGTGGTTTTGGAGTGGAAAAAGGGTTTTTTAATTAGAAATTGTTTTCTTTTAATGGAATGTGCGGTTTCAAATGAAAAAAAATAGGATGTGTTTTGAAAGTTGGTTTGGGATATCATTAACACTTTTTGGAATGTGAATTAGAAATTTTTTTTGAATTTGGAAATGTATTTCTTTAATGATAAGTGACCTTTTCAAATTGGCTGGGAATCTGTACTTTTTTCTGAATGATCTATTTTGAAAATGAGAAGTTTCTTGAACTGACCCTTGGTATTCCTATGAGGGATTAAATATATAGAGGTGCGCATGTGGCACAGGGATGATTGGTGTTATTTGTGGATGGGTTCATGAGCTATCACAATGGTATATGTATATACGATACTTCATAGGATACCAAAGGAAGGTAATTAAGGTGTATTGTTTTCTGAAAAATGGTTTTCAAAAAGGTAATTTAAATGTTTTTAAAGGTACAGAATTTTTTATTGTTCTCTTTTCATGTTTTTTATTCTTTTTCTTGGGCTTTTGGCTTTGACATATTTAATTGTGGTTGGAATAGTGATTTGAGTTTGAGCTTTTTTTGTGATTGAGGTGGGCAATTTTCATTTATTATGAATTTTGATTCCGATTTGTGCCTCTTTTTTTTTGAATATTCTTCCTAAAGATGTCCCAGATGTTTTTACTCAGTCTCTTGTAGTTGTTGGTTCTACCCAGACTCTTAGCAGACTGGTGGAATTTAATTCTTTTCGGTTTTTGTCTATCTTCCATGGTGATCGTGATCTATCGATGGTAGTGGACTGGCTTGGTGAAATAGTTGGTGTTTTTAGGTTATTGGAAACTCTCAAAGATATGCGAGTCCGTGCTGGTTCGAGATCATTGAGGGTTCAACTTTGGAATGGTGTGGGAGAAAATCCCAATATCGTTGCATGATGGGATCTCTTATAAGGGGTTTGAGACTACTTGCATCCAATGTTTTATACATAAGGAGGTGGAAGCGAGGAAAGTGGTAGACCTCGTGAGTTTCCAGTGAGGCCAACGGATAATGAAGGCTTACGTTAAGCATTTCAAGGGGTTGATTCCATTCTCTCTAGAGGTAGCTTCGTGAAATCAGTTAAATTTTATCTTGTGTGGGATCTGGTGTGGTAGGTCTGGGTACTTTAATTTTCTTTGTCGTCATCCTTATAGGACTTTCCATCGGTGTGGCCATTTGGGGAACTTAGAGAGGTTCTTCTAGTGACATTATCAGAAGGAGTCTCGACCAAAGGATGTTATCTCTTGACTGCAGAGTAGCAGATGCTTCAAGACATCAGAGATCCAACCACAGGTCTCAGAGTGAATCTTTTCACATAGTCAATAATCGTTCATTGTGGGGCACTGTGGTCTAACTTTTGTCTTTATGGCTAAAATAGGGGTGGTTTGAATCCCTCTGCTATAGCTTCCTCATCTTTGAAGGTTCTGTTTTGCTATAAGTGTCACATAGGTCTCTTTTTCTCATTGTGGTATTTGTTCCTTAAATACCTCCCCTTGGTTGTAAAAAGGCGTGGTGATCTTGTTTTCTTCTAATTCCATTAGTTGTGCCTCCTCAAATATGAACTTTGAAGTTTGTCTCTTTATGGTTGTGAGTCTCAAGATAATTTTCTCTCTTGTGTGGCAAGCTCCATTGGTGACCCGTTCTTGTTTTAGGATGTTCTCATTTTAGAGACACATGCCTCTTGGGAAATAATGAATAGGGGTTTGGTCTGCTATTCGTTTTAGGGTCTTTCATCAAGGACCCCATGTAGTGGGGGTCTGGTTTATGTGGAGAGTTCATGGGTCAGTTTGTGCTGGGTTTCTCATGTTAGCCTATGCTAATTGGCTTAATTTGGTTAGTTCTTAAATGGTGGGGAGACCCACCATGAATCTTTTCGTGCCTTCTTTGAGGTTTGTTATGTGTGGAGGTTTCCTCCTGGATCAAGTTATCAGTTCCATATTTAGCCCTTGTTGAGAGTCTCAATGTTGGTTGTGCTAGTCGGGTACTTGTGGTAGAGAGAAACGTCCTCATTTTCGGATGGTTCCACTCTTTGCAGTTTCCGTTAGAGTTGGTTGGGTGTGACTGATGGAGTGAAAAGTCACACCGAGTTCATGTTTTTGTTGGCCTCCCTTAGTTTCATACTTGAGTTTGTTTCCTCATTTGGTTGGGTGAATTTCTAGGGGTAGATAGTTTTTATGGCGGGGAGAATTGTCACACCCAATCTTTTAAAATAATTTTTTATATTATTTTATCATATTTTAAAACTTTCTATCGAGCTGCGGGACAATCCTGTTTGAAATTTTTTCATTTTGTTGATGAATGAATGATTTTCCCCTGACAGTGTCTGGTTAATGGGAAGGGTGTGTTCAAAGCCACACGACTTTACCCAGGTCACCATGTGGCCTACCTCATGTTCACGACACAAAAATAAAATGATTTTTAATGAGTTATTTTAATAATTATAATAATGGTAATTATTATTATTATTATTATTATTATTATTATTATGTTCACCAAGTTTACTAATATAGGGTTACTATTATTAAGTTATTAACATTAACATTCTATTAATTTTGTAAAGTATATCAGATTTATTAATATTATATTAGGTTTATTATAATATTTATTATGATTATTATTAATAATATCAATATTGTTCTTATTAATTTATTTACAATTATTTTTATCTTATTATTATTATTATGGTTAATAATATTATTATTATCAAGTTTATTATAATTATTATTAATTTATTATGGACAATATTATTATTATTATTGGAGTTTATTAAAATTATTATTATTATTATTATTATCTTATTGATGTTTTATTTATTATATATTCTTTTATATTATTTCCTTATTTTCTATTTTATTTATTTCTTTATTTTATTTTTATTTTTATTTTTTTTGTTATTTTTTCCTCAAACCCTAAGTCCCCATTACCCCTTACCCCTTACCCCTTACCCTTACACGGCACACCCCCCAACTTTCCTCTCCCGCTCACGCTACCCCCACCGGCGAGGGCCCTCCGGCGTGCCTTCCTCCCCTGCATACCCTTCTCTAGCGAGCACTCCCTTCAGCCGCACTGCCTCCCTCTGGTCAGTATCCCTCCAATGTCACCCCTACCCCTCTTGTGGGAGTCCGGCATGACCTCCCCCCTTCTGGCTAGTTCTCTCACCATCGCCCCCACCCCCCCCCCCCTCCCTACAGTGAGCGGCCTTCCTCCATCCAAACCCACTTCCTCCCTCTGCTAGCTCCTTTTTCCTCTTAGTTAGGGTTTTGGTTCATTTTTATTTGGGGTTTAGTTTTCGAGCAGGTATGATATTAGATTTAACATTAATTCTTGATAATTTTTTATTCTTTTGTTTGTTTTAGGTCCCTTGTAGTGTGATTGATGTGTGGTGGAGTTTGTGAACTTCATTTGCGATGTTTTGACACCGAATGTAGGTGTTTCCACCTATAAGTTTTGTTTGATGAATTAATGTTATTATTTAATTAATTTTTCTTACTCATTGATTAGTTTTATTGGTGTGTGTATATATTTAATTGAGTTTTAATATGATTTTGATGTGTTTAGTAGCATTTTTATATGATATCAATGTTTTTATTTCGTGAAAACCAATGTTGATCCTTTCATTGTGTTTTATAAACTTTTTTGTTGGTTTATTATGTTACTCAAGGGCTTCGAATTCTGTTTTATCATGTTATTGGCGTGCGTTTGTCCATAGAAGATTCTTTTGATTGGGTGTTTGTATTCAAAGTCTCGTGTTACCGTTTGGGGTTGATTTATAAAGTTCTAAAGTTGTTTATTAAATCTTTTAAATTGTGTGAAACACATTTGGATATTGTTTTTGTGTTCCTATGTATTCAATGGCGGGATTGAGTATGTAAATGGGTTTGGGTGTAGGTTTTTAAAGGGAAATTCATAATTTGGCATGTTTGAGTTGTCAGGTATTTGTAAATGTAAACTTTAAATGGTTTAAACAATGGAATGCATGTTTTGGAATTGGTTTCGATTTATGAGACTATATGAAATGGCCTTTGGAAATGGTTAAATTGATTATGTGCTTTTGTTTTAATAATTTCAATGTGTTTTATGAGTTATGTAAGTGGCATGTCATTGGTGAAACTCTTGGATGTGTTATTTTAAAACATTTTATAGATTTTTTAAGTGTTTAAATTTTTTTATTAAATTATTTGCGTAGTGTGTTGGAGCTCGCTAGATGGTTTTGGGTCATGGGTGTTGAGGTATCCTACATGTAAATGCATTGGGTAAGGAATACATATATGCCCTCTTTTTACATATTCCCCTATGGTGTGGGGAATATTTGAAATGCAGATAGGAGTTTATATATATATATATATGTTCATGTTCATGTATTCACCAAGTGTCAGTTCGAGTGGTCGTCGACAAATAGCGACATGTTTGAGGTTGGTCCCCCACTGCACTCACCTTTAAATTTAGAATATATTAGTTGCTTGATATTTTATGAATTTCAGTAAATGAGAAATATTATTAGATAATTAATTTTGGGACAATTTCTTGATGTAAAAAAAAAGATGTTTATTTTATACACAGCACCTAAATTATTTTATGGATGAACTGATGCACAATAGTTAAAGAATTCATGTTTGGACTTTTAATATAGTCATGGATTTTAAATTGTGGTTTTGGATTTTTGGTAAACGTTTTCTTCGGACACATGTGAAAAAAGTTCTTTTTCTCTTTAGAAATGGTGTTTCTTTAAAAACATTCATCCAGACCATTTAACACTTTGATAAAATAAATTATTTTGGAAAACATTCTTTGAGGTTACCCAGGGGTAATCTTTTTGTGTACGTTGATAGTGTGAGTTATGTGTGATGATTGTGCATCGTGACTGGTTTATTTACATTGTTGACTCACCCCTATTTATTATGCATGTTAACATGGGAACCTGGCAGAGTGAGTGAATTTTCTGAGAATGATTTATGCACTAGTTTAGATTACGCACTGGCTAGTGGCCCTTAGTATGGACTTTTCTATACAAGGGGATTGGGCCCCTCGGTTTGTCCATGTAGGGAAACACCGGGCATTAGGGTGTTTTGATGTCATCAAGTAGGGAATTCATTTGGGATGAGTCACATGTGTGGTACACTCGTGATTGTTCACGAGCTCTAAGGTTTGACCCATGATTTCTTTAGTGTTTATTTTTATGTGACGGATGATTGAGAGGTCTTGTTCAGTTACTAGCCCCTATGTGCCACTTCTTTTTCATTTCCCTTGGTGTTTGTTGTGTGTTGTGTGTGGTTTTCCATTTGACTAACAACTAGAATTTGGATTTCTAAATTTTTCGCAAAAATGTTTTAAAATGCAATGCACCTGTTCCTTTCAAACATTAAACTTGTTTTTAAATTAAAAAGGGAAATGGAATATTACTGGTCTTATAAAGGAAAGTGTGTGTTTAGAAACCCATATTTTGTATAATTTAGTCCAAAAATAGAATTATTAAATTTCTTTATTTAAAGGTAGTGCATTGGGAATAGTTTGGTGGGCAAGCCTACTGAGTTTTAATACTCACACCTATAGTGTTTTCTTGTTTTTAGTTTCAGTTGCAGGTTCAACATGATCTTGCTCTCTATGGTCGAGAGTTGGTTGTGGATTGGTGAGCGACTCTCGGAGTCACGAGGAGATTCGGTCGTGGGTATGTTAGTTGGTTGTTGTTGGTCTTTCCTTCTTTTCATGTTTTTTATTTTCTTTGCATTATTCTAATTTTTTCCCATGATTTATTTATTTTCACTGGGAAAAATCATTCCCAGTTGTCCTCTGTTAGTGTCATGGCGCTTATCGCCATCTTGGGAAGATCAGGAATTCCTCTCTGGCCTTGTCGCGGACCTACTCAGGTGACCATTTTAGGGTCAACCTGGGTTGGTTCGTGACAGTTAGTATGATAGAACCTACCTATGAATTGGCAAGTGATATGGAACATATTACATATATCCAGGGTGTTGTCAAAGTGGATTTTCTTATGAGGCATGTCAGACTGTAACATGATTACAGTAATGTTGAGGGATATTATACACTCTGAGTAATTGGAATTATACCTAGAGTTTGAAAATATATATGTATATAGGACCTTATCGTGTCTGTCTGAACTACAATGTGGATTGGGGGGCCTTAGTGGGTTCCCCTACCTTATGATTACACCAAGGAGGGTCAGTGTAGAGAGGATAGTATGGGATAACCCCTAATGTATAAATTGATGTGTATATTTTTCTTCTAGAGAGGATAAACTATGATATATGTGATGGGTTTGGTAATTTGGCCAACCCATGTGAGGATGATGATATGATATGGGAGGGTGAGAAAATTTACCCATTGGTTAATTTATGTGTTATTATCATGTGAGAGTTATTCACCTTGATGAGATATTATGGGGTGGGTGTTATTACCACTGATATGATCCTGATATATTAAGAGGTGGTCATTATTCCCCATAATGATATTTATAGGTGGGGTTCTATTACCCTCAATACTTATTCTAATTCAAATTTAGGGTTTCTTTCCCCCTACATGGAATAAGTGATATACCGGGCAGGTACCATTCACCCCGAAAATTGTATATATAAGATTATATGGGTGGGGTTCTTCCACCTTAGTGGTTGTATCTATATATATATATTCATAACATGTTGGGCCAGGACATGTATTCCCCCATAATGATGGTATAACATGATCATAATCATGACACTAGAATAATTGGTTATGATTAATCCAAATTGTCACCTAAGAACCCAAGGATTGATAGTAAAATTTTATTTGTTCTTTAGTTTTAAAAATTTTATGGGAATATCACATGTGAGTACACTACATTACTGGTTATGTAAAGGATTTCATTGGTGATTATGTTCTAATTTATACTCACAACCTGTTCTTGTATCCCTGACACATGGGTACTTGAGCAGACCTCATTATTATCATGTTCGGGTAGGGTAGAGGCCTAGTGTTGAATGATCAGGCTAGTGAATCTTGATTGGGATACGAATATTTGGGCAAGGTAATTCTCATATATGTTAGTGGAGAAACATGGTATTTTAATTATTTTGTTTATTTGTATAGGTGATTGGCCCAAATAATGATTATTTGTGATGCATAATTGTATTATTGTGTTTTATTTGAAATAGTATGGATGTTTATTTATTTTTCATACTCTAATAATTGTTTAGATGTTGTTTTGTTATTTTTTTACTATTTCCATAATTATATATTGGGGTATAGTATCATCCTGACAACACCTTAGACCCTCATTTCTAGTTGACAACCTCTAGCATAGGAGGAGGCAATCCAGGGGACTTATGGAACTCTTATCTGATTATTATAGATTGAAATGGGTTGGGGAATTACACAATAGTTCATTCATCCATGAACTTTGATTCCTAACATCATTTCATCCTTGAAAACCGGATCACCAAAAAAATATCATATGGTTTGGGGTTTTAATGATGAATTGACCCTTTATTAGAGGTTTATTCTCAATATTTTTAAGGATATGTTATAATTAACTATGTAAAAAATATAATATCCTAAAACAATCCTGATTTAGGATGTAAAATCGGAAAAATATTTATACATCTCCTAGATAAAACCACCTACACTTTTTCAAACTACGATGAGGTATTTTTTTCTCTATGGATCTATATATAAGATATTAACATTAACACATATGAGATTAAAAAATATTAATTAAATTAATATTAAATATCAAAAAAAAGCATGAATGGAGTATAATCTCTTGAAATTATTGCCCAATTTTAAAAAACATGACCCAAGATCATTGCAGCCATTAGGAAAAAAATTGAGATAATTTTCTAGGGTAAAAATACCATTTAACTCCTTAATGTTTCATGAACATGAAGACATAGGGATGAGTTATAACATTCACAAAGAAAAATTTAGGTCATTATATACCCTCATCTAAAAAATTACCCTCAAATGGAAAATAACTAGCATTGATTACTAAGAATCTCACAAAGCACACTCATATGAGAAGATAATTCACCACAGAATGATAACCTCCTAACTCAAAAATTATAGAAATCCTTATGTATTGGGAACATAAATGAAACTCGATAAATACATCATCTCTAATCAATATCATTTTATCTTAAATTTTATTTATTTCCACTTACTCAAGAGTATGAAAAATATAAATCTTATATTAGGGTAATAAATCAAAGATAAACTGTGAACTATCAAAATTTAAATGGTTTAAGGACAAAGGTGATTTTTATGAGAGAATTAGCCTCCCCTCATTTTAATGAGTGACCTAATAGGCCTTCATAAAAAACAATATTATCCTGAGTTATAACATTACATTTTATAATATTTTAAAAATATTAACATATCAAAATTTCCATTAATTTTCATAAGGGTATCACTAAACCCACAATTCTACTCTTCATCTAAGATATTTAGGGAAAAAACACCAACTCTCAATACTCTAGTTAGGTATTAATCCAAAACCATATATATTCCATTGAGTTTATTACTTCCCCTTGATAAAATGTTCTAGGATTTTATCTAGAAATTACATCGTCCACCTCAAACTAGAATACAACTAAGAATTAGATAGTTAGTGACCTATCATCCAAAATGTGGAGTGGATGGTCCGAACTCATTCAAATGACCATGATCAATATTTTCCAACTCTAAGAAAAAATGAAAAAAAACATTATTTATCATGAACATAACTTATTCAATCTCTTAATTCATCAACTTCTCAATATATCTCAAAGAATATCCTCATTTCATCCACTCATGATATAGCAAGAGCTACCACAAAATAGAGATGACTGACTACTTGGTGAGTAATACATCATCAAATATTCCTAATTCAATGATATTATTCTTTGTTTAAATCATCTATCTTGATTACCCAACATGATCCATAAGGAAAATATCCCTACCTAACAACTTCTTGAAATAGTCTCACTCGCACTAGCACACTCATAGATTCTCATCGCCAATCCTATCAATGGTGCTTCATTAATCCTCTAGGTACAAGGTCTGTCTCTCAAAAATAAAAAAATGTCCAAGAACATGATAATAAATGGATAAAAATTTAATTAAGCAGTCCTTAGTACATTTAGTCACCTTTGTTAAACACCCATTAAGAAAATTATCACCATCAAACACAAAACCATCAAAAAAATCATACTCAAATATCACAAAGGATCATGACCATGCCAACAAAGTCGAGATTAAAATACAAAAAAAAATTATACTAACTAAATAAAACTTCTATAATAATCATTTGTGATCATATTCTAACCACTCATGGAAACATCCTTTAAAAAAGGAAATCCCATATTTAACTAGTGTGTAACAACCAATATAACCCATCATGTTAAGGAACCCTTACATAGAATTAATATTTTTAAGACAATCATTCCATGAATTATAGATCCCAATAATATACGATTAGATAAAAATTAGAATTATTGGGACCACATCCCAATTCATGTGGTAATGAAAAACTATCACATATAATATAATTTCTTACTAATCATTGATCTCGACTAAAGAACCAATGCCTCAACAAGAAAATAGGAATCATTCAAAAGGTTGTCCAACATCACTAGTGTTAAGAAACACTTTTTTCCTCGGGGGTATAAAACTCTATTAATAGAGGACCTGAACCCCTATCATAGGGTGGTTACCGGCTATAAAGATGGAGGACCCACGCCCATATCATCAGGGGTTACCAAATGTTAGGATAAAGGATATATACATTTTAAAGGGAGTTTTTTCAATATAGGGGGTACAATTTCCATATATTATATAGAGGACCCTCTCCTTTTCCTAATAAATGGACTATTGAATCCATACTCAAAATAATGGATTCAAATTCTAGATCTGTGGGGGAATTGAACTCAATAATCTTTTTAGATGATCTATTACCTTTCTCTAACAAATCACAATATGGTTCCAAACCTCATCCAATATGTTGGGGACCTACCATCATATTGTTGATAGATAAACCATGTGGGTACCATACCATGTTCATTATATTGGGGAAAATCCTCATTTATTAAATATTGAAAAAGAGGTAATTGAAGTCATACTTAAACCAAGATCTCATAAGAACAATTTTTTTTCTAATTCTAGTTATATATTGATAAAATTTTTCTGTAACTCATACACTTGAACATAAAAAGACAATCAACCTTGAAATCTCATTCAATCATGAGTAACTTATTGGTGATATTATCTATAAAATATCCATTCCACAATTTTAAAAACTTTATTGTCCTAACGATATCAACATCCTCATCACATGATGACATTACTAGAAATTTTATTCCATTTTATTAAAATAAAAATACACTAGTTGTAATATGATTAATGAATAACCTTAACTATTCCCTAATAAGAATTAAAAAAATACACATTCTAGTCATTCAATTATCTGAGTTCATACATCAAAATGTGTCTCATGATACATCCTAGTTGGGTATCTTAGTTAGGAAACTAGGCTTGATAACATTAATCATTATCACCTAAACATTTTAATCTGATATCTCATTACTCGTAAATCAAAATGGTTGTGCCACCACAAGCCCTCTATCTATATGAAAGGGGGTTGTTACTAGAACAATAAAGGCACAACAAACTTTAGAAGAGTTAACCAATTTAAATCCTAAAAAATTAACAAATAATTAGAAATGTCATACAATAGAAAATTATAAAAAGATATAAGATTAAAACCACGAAAAGATGAAAATAATATATATATATATATATATATATATATATATATTTATATATTTGTGCGTAACACCAATACTCAACCATAGTGACATAAGAAAATTCACATGAATGGTAAAATAAGTAATTGAGGAGAAAAATGACATAACAACCACTAAAAAATGTAGATACATATCCTGATCATAAACTCTCTATATATAAACACCATTAATAGACACTTCCACTAAGCATCATAAATCACCTGGTTCTTTAACTCTATATCCTCCAAGATCATACCCAAATGATATTTTGTTTTTAAAAACACTATATCTGTGTGAAAAAAATCATACAAGTGGTATTATAAGAATACCATTAAATACACCCTGAAACGAAGGAACGGAATAAAATCCATCTAGATAGAACTTGTTAAACAAGAAAAATAACGTGTATATATAATAAGTTAATTTACAACTATTATCTCCAAAAAAACAAGGATATATCTTATTAGAGAGGAAGATAATTATATTAAAAAACTCTCCTCATTACATTAAGTACCTAAAATATAAACACCAAACCTCAATTATATAAATACACATCCATTCTGAAATGATAATTCGGGATGAATAAAATAGGTTATCTATGTGTCTCTATTGCAAAATTGATGCTACAAATAACTCATAGTGTAACTAATAGAGTTAAACTCCCAAAAATAATATAATTTTCTTTTGAGAAATAAATTATATAAAAGTATATTATCTATTATAAAAAAAAATAAATGATCTATATACTATATTATATCATTATTGTGAAAAAATTTCTCACAAAAATAAAACCCATCTGGAAA
Source organism: Viscum album (assembly GCA_963277665.1). NCBI lineage: Eukaryota > Viridiplantae > Streptophyta > Magnoliopsida > Santalales > Viscaceae > Viscum > Viscum album. The sequence goes on along the minus strand of OY728132.1, from coordinate 2,096,988,704 downwards.
ACCACTCCTCAAAACTCATGCATCAAATCTCTAAATTCAGTAGATTTCCCACCCCTCTATAGGAGACATACCCTGGACAAGGGTCTACCAACCCCATAGTTAGGAGACCCATAATATCTAATCTAATCAGCTTCATAAATTCCACATCACCTTTATATAGACATAGTTTGGGATCCTCTCCATATTAATGTAAGCATAAATATCGAGGGGGTTTTGACCACTATAGATATTAATATAATTCTCTATATCATGGTATTTTCATATATATATTTCATAAGGTAAAATATACATCTCCTAAATGATTCATTGACTAAGTCTTCACCTAACTATAAAATCATACTTCTATCTTGTGGGAAAAAAATGATTCACTACTGGAAAACTGATTTTTCCCAACGCTTTTATACCAACGGTTTGTAAAAACCGTTGGTATAGGTACCCTTTCCCAACGGTTTGGCCAAACCGTTGGGAAAGCCCATTTTTTGGCCACCTTTCCCAATGGTTTGCCCAAAACGTTGGGGAAGGTTGAATTCCGGACCCCCTTTCCCAACGGTTTGGGAAAACCGTTGGGAAAGGTTATCCTATCCCAACGGTTTGCCCAAACAGTTGGGAAAGGTTGAATTCTGGACCCCCTTTCCCAACGGTTTTCCCAAAACCTTGGGAAAGGGGGTCCAGAATTCAACCTTCAACCAAAATTTCGAAAAAAATCAAAGGACCTTTCTCAACGGTTTTGAAAACCGTTGGGAAAGGTCCTTTGATTTTTTTTGGAATCTACATACGGAGAACATTATATAAATCAAAATTTAAAATAATTAGAACAATACATATATATATTTATGAAATTATTTTAACAAATGTCATGTTAGATAAGTGGTTAAGTCATTTAGTTATAAACTATAGGTCCTGGGATCAAATCCCATCGGATGTTTCTTTTTTGAAATACATATACCAATAGTTTTGAGAACCGTTGGTATAGATTTTCTAATTACTTATACCAACAGTTTTCAAAACTATTGGTATAGACCCTGTACCAACGGTTTTCCCCAAACCGTTGGTATAGACCTATTTTCATGGCTTACTTGCCAACAGTCCTCCAAACCGTTGGTATAGCCTATACAAACAGTTTGGGGACCTATACCAACGGTTCCAAACCGTTAGTATAGGGTATTTTTCTAGTAGTGATTTGTTAAAAATACGACATCAAGGTTACTCCTAGCCAATGTCTCTCTATATAACTCATACAATAGTACTTTGATAAGAATGAATTATTGTAGTTGATTAACCTTTTATTACCCATGATATAATTTGATATGGAAAAATATTGAGTTTCAATGTTCAACACAACGAAAAATTCTTTTCAAAGATTACATGTAAAAACATTAACCAAAGGGGTGTATTGTAATAAATGAATCTGCCTAGTCTCTATTTCAATATATCAGCAAAATTTAATATTTATTTCACTATAAATACACCCTTGAGAACTTATTTATAGGTCTCTATGATTGAAAATTCTAAAAAAACCTTGATGAACCCACATCTATCGATGAAACATCATGAATCACTAATACCCCTATCTAAGGGGTATCTCTAATTTTACTAATTAATATGGTTACCCATACCCTATCATTAAATTTAAAACCATGGGGATTCCAACCAGAATCCTTCTTTAAAGACTCACTCAAACATAATATTCATGACTTCTGAGTTGAGATACAAGATCTAACCAAACTACCATGAAATTATTATATAATAGAGAATAGGACCTCACCATCTCAAACTACATTGAAGAAGTATAAAAATAGGGAAAAAAATTCTAATTCTCAACCCAAGATAGAATATATGAGTGTGAAAAGAAATGGGAAATTACAAAACGTGATCTTTTACTCAATGTGGTTGGTACACCATGTTTGGTTAACTAGGAATATAGTGTCATTGTCTAGTCATGTTGTGTCATTATACATGGCATGTCTCTTCGACTATAATTTCCTTTAGGTTTCATCAACTATTTGAGAGTTAATTTACTATATTTTTTTTGTAATATTTCGAACATGACATGAGATTATTTCTATATACCATTTATACTGAATAGGGTTTCAAGGAATTTACCATTTCCTAGTTCATCACATCATTCACCCAAACACATTGTGTTCAGGTATTTTATATTCCATGTGTGATAAAATTATAACATTGACATACACTTTAGGAAACCTAATCGAGTGTACATAGTGTGATTCTTGGGTGAAACATTTCATGTGACATTTAACTTTATTATGAAGCCCCTAGCTGCTAGCCTCATGTGAGACACATTGTGTACCAAAGACTATATATCTTGTGCAAAAGTGTTCTACTATAAAAAAAACTATCCCTCCAAATTTTCAATAATAACCACTCATGAAAGTTCCACCACTATTAGTTCCCATTTTCATGCCACTCATGCATGTAATCATCACTAGTATCTATTAGAAATATTTTAGTCATCGCTTATCACAATTTACACATAGTTAATCTATTACCCGAGCATTACACCATCCTCTGGATTGTGTCATTCTTGGATAATTTTTTTCATAATATATTTTCAATGAATCTCCAGTGATATTCCTAATTTACTCCACATTTAATCTATAGACCTCATCGATGGCTAGTTTGGGATTCAATTATAGCATGTTTGAAATAGATATGGAGAGTGAGAAAAGAGAGATTGGGTGTTGAAAATTGTTCACCTAGAACTGTAGGGGTTTGGTCACCATTTCTTAAAACACGGATGGGTATATTTTGTCTTTTCCTACCATTATTTTTGTATGAAAAAAGAGGGTTTGGTTGACATATTATTTAACCACTATTTTATGGCCATAAATTTCATTAATGAAGAATATTAATCATAATTCAGAAATAATAAATATTATGAAATAATATTTAAAAATTCAAAATAATCCAATAAATATAAAATTTAAGAATTAGAACCTATAATTAATCATATAAAGAATGTGGAAAATTTTATAAGGATCATAAAATCGACATAAAATATTATTGAATTTTTAAAGATCCATTCATCCTCGATAAAAAAAACTCGGAATTGCCACCTCTTATAATATCACACTATTGAACCCTAATCTCATAATTTTTTTGGTTCTAAATATCACTAATCACTTCCTTAAATTATTATTACTAATATTTATAATGTTGATCAAAATTAATGAAGGAAAAATCACATGTCATAAATCAGGCCCAATCTAGGGTAAAAAACATGACAAATAATTATATCATTCTAAGAAAAATCCCATTATCTTAAATCAAAATGTCGGGATAGTTTTTACATATGTAGCTTTATTAAGATGATATAAACATTCATGCACATTGAATAAGAGAATATTTATTATCTTAATATTAATTATCCTCGAAAACATAGCTGACATGTAATCTCACTAAATTCAGTCATAAGGGTAAACATCATGACTCATGGCCATTGAACCATTAGAAAAAAATTGACATAATTTATTAGGATGAATTTTTCTTTTTACCTCTTAAAGGGTCAAAGAATATAAAACTCATTGATTGATAGTATTTTAATCAAGGAATACCCTATGTCATAACATGTTCCAACTTCAATTTTATATATATTTAATTTTACAATTTTAACATCATTTAATAAAATAAACACTTCTTTAAGTTGATTTTATGTTTTTATATATTACTTATTCATAAATTTTATTTATAGTGATATGTGTAATAAAAATACCAAGACTCCTTATAATTCTAGATAAGAGCCTCCTTGTTCTTCCAAATAGTATACTCTTTCCTCTCCAAGGAGAGAGGAGATATCCATAGTAAGTAAAAGTAGTGGTATGTATTTATTTAGTTTATCACTATCTCGTGGGAAGAATCAGAGGATATATATTGATCCTTAATATAACATTAATCAAGTCAGTATCAATGAAAAAAATATATAACATTAAAATGATGATAGAAAATATTATATTTTTAATTATAGAATCGTCCACTAAATGACATAATATCCACTATAATAGATAATAATCATAATAAAATTGATGTGTAACTTTCTATTTTTCAATGAAATAATCCACTAATTTTAATAACAAATATTTCTTATCTATCTTACAAATATAATTATATATAAGTAATACTAAATAGATATGATAGTGATGGATTTAATTTATTATAAAAAGATGAAAGATTTTAAAATCTACATTAAAATTTTATTCCATTTCTAGCATCAAAAAAATTCTAATCCATGAACGAAATATGGTTTTTCATTTGAATATACATGGAATAATTTTATTGATAGGGAACAAGAAGATATATTTTTGGTAACTATAATAAATTTAATACAAATCAAATATTTTTTTTATTATTCAAAAAATAATCTACAAATGATATTATAAATTTAAAATAATAATTATTTATAACATCTCTCTAAGAGATTTGAGTGAAGAACATATACCCTCGTATTATATCTCATTGAGGGTATCCCATACTACTAGAGAAATATTTATGGAAATATTTAGAAAATTGAGAGCTATATAAACTAAACCTAGAGAGGTAAGTCCCTCATCACCCCCACATGCCATAAAAATGGAAATGGGGGAGTATAATGAAATAGGGGAGTATCTTAACAAGGAATCATGGGTGGTGGATGATATGATTGTAAGAAATTGTTTTCATATTTTTATTTTTTATAAAATTTAATTATAATAATATGAATTTTAAGAATTATTTACAGTTTTCCCTTCCATATAAGATAACATAAGTAACCATCATATTGGAGGTTATTAAGGAAATCGTTTAAAAAATTGATAAAAATGGTCACCTACTCCATTTAAAAGCATATAAAGTGTGTTTTTATATTACGAATGTATTTGTTAACCTTGGTACAAAATTTGGAGAGGAATTATAAACGGATAAAATTATATTTTTGAGAACTAAAGTCCAGAAGCTGGTTTTGTCAATAGCAGATATGATTAGATTGAACATGTGGTCAATATTTCCCAATATGAAAAGGCAATCTGAGCATATATATCCAACTCCTCCACCTCTTCCATAATAAAACAGTAATTTTTAGTTATACATTAAGGAACCCAAGTATCATATTCCAATATAGGGTATTATAAATTTTGTTAGTTATACTATGAATCATGTGAATATAGAGTCTTATCAGCTAAGGGTGATGATATTGGAGATTATAGATTCATCATCTATAGTTTCAATCCTTTCTCATAAGGTGGCTACAGTCAGACAGAGTTCCATATATTTTTTTATTTTTATTTATAAACATGTAAAACTAATTAGTACTAAGGTATGTATAAAATATATTTTTATTTAAATTTATTTTTAATTTAATTTGAATATATTCAAATATATCTCTTTTTATAGTAATATTAAAAAATTTAAAATTTAATGTGACATAAACAACAACCACTGGCTTTATTTTCTACAGACACCACTTATTATGTTTATTAAGGATTGTCTAAATTATAATTTTATACCATTTTGTTATAGTATTTTTTTTATCTTTCAATTTATTTTGATATTTTCGGATGAAATTATCTAATAACTATAATGAATAAATATATAATGGATAATTGTTTTTCTGATATGTTAGGATTTAGAGTGTTTGAAATTTTTCCCATGTAAGTAGATTATGAAATTTATTTACATTTAATTAATTAAATATAAATTAAAATGTATCTATGATTTTAATTTAAAATGTATACTAAAAAATCATTAAAAATGACATTAATTTGATGTCTGTTTTCATGGACAAAAAATCCATTCAACTGAATTATTGACAAAAAAAATGTAGGATAATTTGTATATCTACCTATAAGATTTATGAATGGTGAAATAAAGTGTTGGATTTTAAAATGTCTGGAGAGGTTTGAAATTATTTTAATAAAATTTTGAAATATAAAATCATTGATATTGTAATTTTTGAATTTCAGATGACATAAGATGTTGTATGTTTTTTACAAAAAGAAAACACTAATTATGGTTATGCTCTAAATAATGTATTTGATAAAATATATAAATATATATTTAAAAAATAAAATATATTATTTAATTTATTAAAAATTACTACAACATATTATTTTATTTACAAATTTTTTAAATAAAATTCTAAATTTACATGAAATATTACCACAAGTTTCCAAAAATGGGGTTAAAATAAAAAAAAATTCATGATCGGGTAAATATTATTTAATAATTTTTTAGTAATTGAAAAAAATGTTGTTTCTAATTTATAGTAATTTTTTAACTATATTTCTGTCATAGTTGAAAATTCATATAATATAGATATTATGCCCTACGAATTATGCGTGAAATAGTAAAATCGTGAAGAACTTCATCTTTTGAAAATTGTAATTTTATAAAAAAAATATTTCATATAAAATAACCTTATATTCTTATTATTAAATGGTTTTCTTAAAATTTATGGAATTTTTATAGCACGAAATCATATTCTTTCAATGAGTTACACTATCTACGATAAATATAAACATATTATTTTAAAAGATTAATTCAAATAAATTATAGTTTATATATTTGTTATAGAATTTTTATTTTAACCTCAATATAGTATTTGGGTAGTATTATTTCTTTTAATACATTATTGTAAATATATTCATTTGAAAACATTTTGGAAAATATTTCACAATTGTTTTTGTGGTTTTTTATGCAATAAATTTAATTTCTAGTTCATAGATAAAAAATATATAAAAAATCACATTTCTCATATAAGTTGTTATAATAAAAGATGTGTAGGTTTGTGAATAACATTTCATGTTAATTTTGAAGAGGACCAAAATGAAATCTCATACATATATTTTTAAAAATAATAATTAATAAATAATATCTTATATAATGTACAATGTTGGTTTGATAGAATAACTGATATTGTAATATAATTATTTAGTGAATCTAGTTTCTAAAAAATATATTTTAAATTATTTCAAAAAAATAAAAAACATGGAAAATATTTTATAACATCTGAAATTAAAATATTACGGAAAAACATATGTATTATGATCCTATAATTATTTTAAATTATAATAGATGTTAAATTAAAAATAATTACATGAAAAACCGTTTTCTATACTAGTGAATACACATTTATTATATTATCTTTATTAATTTTTTAAAATAGTGGAACTTATATCAAGTTTTTTTCTGTTATTATGTATTACTGGGAACCATAAAATAACAAATCTTCACATCTAAATCTACACTATGTTAGAATAAAATGTTTGGTACCAATGTGTGGAATCTTTTTATAATATCTAAGTGATATTTACATTTCTATATTAACTTTTATATTGATAAGATTTTTTTAAAATTGGTAAATTTTCATATGTAAGAAAAAATTTTATTATCTATAATAAAGTATATTATAGTCCAAATATTTCATTTTCTCTAAAGAAAAAATACATTACCCCTTTTTCTTAAAATCCATTCATCTCATCGAAAAATGTTTTCATATATAGATTAATTTAATATATGGTACCTATAGTTTTATCAAGAAGAGTGAGAAGTATAAAAAAAATTATTTCTTATATAATGAAAAAATATTGTATTGAATCAGAACCATGGGATACATATTTTTATTTTCATCAAATTTGGACTTGAATTGGATAGAATAATGTTTTTACAATCTTAGATGGGCATTATAATAATCTAGGGAAATCATTGATTATGTATAATCAAAGTTCCTCCATGATGAGTTTCTATCTTATGGAATTAATTATCATTTTATTTATTTTTTCTTAATTTATTTTAATAAATTTATATATATTAAATGACATAAAAAAATATCCTCAACTTTTTCATCAAGAAAAAGTAAAAAAACATCACATTGAATTACATGTTGCAGTGAAAACCCATACTTTAATGACTTTGAAAACGCTAAATTAACCCATTATCTTTTAATATAATAGTATTATTATAAATATAGTTATTAATGTGATCATTTTAATTCATAAAGAAAAAAAAATTAATATTCATCCATGGTATCATATGTAAGAAATATATTTTAGGTTAAATAATAGGTTATTTAGTATAAATTTTTATTATTCAATCCTATTAGAAGTAATTTTGTTCATCAGTATAATAATATATTGATACAAGACAAGTTTTATTATCATGTTCAATATAAATTTTTAAACATCGAAGGTAACTAGAGAGCGGACCAGGTTCATTTCATTTGAGGGGCTTTATCTATTACTCACTATTATTTTAATATATTTATTTTTTTATTATTTTAATAAATTAAATGTAAAAAAGTAAATTTATGTGGGTTTAGTGTATATAAAATTCATGGAATTAAAAACAACAACATTTTATCCTGATAGGGGGATGATATTAAGGGTTGACCAAGTACTCAAATGATATCCATTTTTATTTGGAAAAATACTTATATTCTTTAAATAATAACCAATCATTAATTTCCATTCCCTAACGTATATATGAATCTCACCAAGAATTTGAAGAACATACCTTACATATCGATCTCACCATCTCCATAGAGGAAAATGATAACACACTATGGTCAATTCATAAAACAAATTCTTATCAAGTCCTACTGTACACTATTCATCCCTCGATCCACACAAATTTTTCATATAAAGTGTAGAAAAAATAAGGGAGGGGATAGATTTTTTCAGGTTTGGAATGAAACATTTGGAAATGGATAGTGAAAATGGGAAAAAACCACACTAACACATCAAACACCACTAACACGTTACCAAATGGAAGAATTATTAAAAACTAAGAATATGAATTCCAGAATTCCTAGAACCTCTCCCAGAGATTTCACCCTTGGGTTAACAACTCAATAACCATGGAGAAGAAAAGAGGAACAACAAAAGGAGTGAAACTTGAGTGGAAAATAAATGTAAAGAAAATATAAATATATTAAATTATAAAAAATAAAATGGAAAATCATATATACTTTAAATACATGGCCATAGGATAAGGTTCAAAATCCATTTTATGAGTGAAGGGGGTGTTTAAAGAGGTGTTGGAACTCCTTAAGTTCTCATGTGATGGTTTTCATGTATGAATAGTTGAGCAGGTGAATCAATGTTTAATAAGTATTGATTATTTCTAAACTTGTAAGTTATACCCCTATAATCTTGGGCATTCTATTTTGATTTGGTCAAGAAAAATTATATAGAATTTTTAATACTTTACAATTTGGATAAACTAGGAATATGAAGAAAAAATCCATATATTGGGATATTCCTTTTATATCTTCCATATTTCACTTAGATCACACCCCATGGTCATTATTGGTCTTCTTTGATGTTCTTCGAGCCAGCTTGGGGATTCATGAAAATTGTTTAGTAAGGATATATAATTCTCATGTGATCACCTTTCATATTAGTCTATAGATCATGTAATGTTATGACGGTAATAATATCACCATTCTAATCATGGGTAGTGACTTCATGGATCATAGGTAGTGAAGAACCGTGGATTATAATTAGATCTATCATTATGCATGTTCCAATTAATATGATGCAACAATGAGTTAATTTCATGTACCAAACACCTGAAATAGGTTCATATAACATAATATATCACCCATGGAGTTTTATTTAATATATATACTTTGATATGGTCAATGAAAATTTATTCCTTGGGTTTAATCTTCTATAGTTCTAGGGATTCATTTTAATCACTAGTGGAAAAGTTAAATCACATATAGCATTTGTTCTCTGAGAGTTATTTTCATTCAGTGACTTAATTGTGGGATTTATTCATATATATCTCTACACCATAGAATTTAATCTTATTTATCTTCACATTTCAATGTTTAATCTAACATGGGTTGAATTTTAATACCACATAGCTTCGAAAACTGTCTTTTAATATTACATAGCCACCCATAAATCCCTTTTAATCAATAGTAGCTGCTAAAGATGTATTCTGGTTATCTACACCACAATAATTCCATCTAAAACCCATATTTTATGGTATAATTTTTAGAAATTAATATAAAACTAGATAAAAAAATATAAAACATGAATTTCATCCATTTTAAATTAATTCTTTCTATTTAAAAAAACTAAAAAAGTATGACTAATTCCCTAAAATATATAATTTTGGAGATCCAATTTAATGGGAATCAGTATAAAATTTATGAATTTATAGATATCATCACTCCTCGAAAATAATTGTATTTATATCTAGGAAAAATATAAAACCCAAATAAAATCCTTATGAATGTTAAAATTGAAACCCCATATAATCGTTCTAACAAATGAAAATTATCAGGTCATTTTTTGGAAAAATATTTTCCTCTCCTTTTATCACTTCACATTTAAATTTTTTGCTACCTCAATAATATATACATCGTCAAATAACAAACTATATCACATTAATGTGAATATTAATCTCACTCAAGATAATATTTAAATGAAATTATTCTCATACATGGAAAATAAATTCTATGTAATTTTTTTTTATAAAAAGTCAATTCTCTATAATATAAATATATAATCTAATTAAATCATGAAAAAATTCGAATGTGTGTTTATTGTATAATGGGTTCTAGGGAAATAATTTAATGATAAAAGGTAAAAAAATAAGTGGATAAAATCATAATTATAATTCACATATATTTAAGTATTTTTTAAAAACTTTCCCACTCAATTCCCCTTAAAAAGAATCCATTTAATAAGTTTTCTATGGTTCATTATTCGACCAATGAAATATAATGATTGATAATCAACCCTCATTTTCCTTATTTTTATATATATTTTTAATTTATGCACCTTTTTCTCTATTTTTTATACATATAAATTTTTCACATATATTTATTTGAAGAATGGAAATAAAAATTATTATAATAAATATAACTCGTTCCCATTTCCTTTTAATCTACCCAAAATTATGACTACCCCGCTATTTTCAATTACCATTTAAATTATTCCCAAGGTAAACACATGAAAGTTATTCCCCTATAATCAAACTAAAAATAATCATGAAGAATATTTAAAGTGAAGGGTAGTAAAGGGATATTTGGTTTAAAATTTGTTTAAACCTATAAATTCATTCGTTGTAAATAAAGGAATAAACACTGGTTATCATAAAATTGTATGTATAAACATAATTTGTAAGGATGAATAAGTTCCTAAATAATATTAAACACATTTCATGAACTCCAAATATTTGAAAAATAAATAATCATAAGTTAGAGTTTTCACACAAAATCCATGTTTCCCTCACGAAAGGGAGGATATATTAAATAATATATCAGAACAGTATTTAAATAATCCCAATACAAGGAAAATATATTGGTAATTTCTTAGAGGTGTGTATTTTAAAAAATGGTCATGAAAAAAAACTAATATTATAAAATAAAAAACATGTAAAATGATCTATATTAATAAAAATTTAAAATCCATTTCCTCAAAACTCATGGAAAATTTATAAAAATAAACCTAGGTGTGAAAATGTATCTATATATTAATTTACGCTCAATGTATCAAAAAATAAACCTAGTAAAAAGAAAAAATCCAAATAACAATTGTGTCTTATTACCCCATACTCATATTTTACTACCCATCATTAACGTTCATGCAATTAGATGGATAGTGTAGTAGACATAAATGGGAAGGAAAGATTACACCTAGATGTTATTTATTATAGTTTTTAGTCTCCTTGTATCCCTTAGAAAACTACAATAAAAAAATATAAACATGAAAAAAATTAAAAAAAAATAAACAAGGAGTATTATAGAGAGGGATATAAGGGACTTGGTTTATCCCCTAAGTGATACAATATTTATAATTCATATAGTCAGGAAGTTTATTTATCAACATAAATATAAAGGGGGTTTAGTTTCCATAATATGAAACACTACATATTATTTTTCTCATTGCCCATGTCTATATATCGATAACGGAGAACCCTAAAAAATTCTTTTACCATGTAGATAAATAAAATGAGTTCGAGTGGCATAAGGAAAAGATATAAGTTTATATCCCTATGTAAGATTTTATCTACCTGTATATAGTGTTCTATTTTTAGTATAGGGATTACTTGATTCAATAGAGATCATAGGTTATATATTTCATTATCTTCCCTTTCATCTATGTTGGGTCATCCCTTGTGTTAATCCCAATCAAGAACAAAAAATGGATCATAAGTATATCAAATAATAAGAAAAGGATAATTAGAATTAAATTCAAAATCAAAAATACTAAATTAAATATTCTTTAAATAATTTTAAAATCCCTCAATTGGTTCATCCATGATCAATTCCTCTTAAAATAAATGCCTCTCAAAACAATTTTACGATGTGTGGGAGGAATGTATTTTTGAGTTATTAGTATTTCTACAAAATGGATTCTTGAAGAAATAGGATAATAATTGGGTCCTCCTCTTATTCTTACTAAGGTATTTTTTATATATATGTTTGGAAATTATTGTCCATCATTTCCATCATATCTATCTATTCTACCATCTTGGATTTTTGGTCTCACAAATATTGGTCAAGTAGTAGTGAATTTGTTCATATCATACTTACTTATTCGGGTGTTGGTAAATCATCATCTTGGTGGCATGGGGGAAAATTAATTATAATTTTGATTGAGTACATTAATATATTCAACAACTAGAAAATTTATGGTTTATTTATTTTTGGAAAAATTCTAATATTTTATTCAATGTAAAGGGAAGTTTTGATAATTAAATATTATGGAAAAAATTATTCAGTTGGAATATATTTGAAGGTATTTTTGTGTGTTTTTTTATAAATATTAAATTTCAAATGACTTTGGGAGATATTTGGAAACACCTAGAACCATATATATATATATGTATGTATGTATGTATCCATAATTTTTAATAGTACAACCATTAGGTATTGGAAATTTATCCATTTTATCAAACAATAGGACACTTATGTATGAGTATTGTCCATTTTTTGAAATACCAATTCCCTTATATATGGAACTTAATAACATTTTTTCTAGACACCAGGACCCTTACTTATGAGACATTGTCCATTTTTAGAGTTGAATCATATTTTTTGGATAAAAAATGGATAATTCACACACATAAGGGTCTATGTGTTTGGAAAAATGGCCAAATTCCCATAAGTAAGGGTCCTAGTGTTTGGGAGAAAGGTTCTAAAGTTACATATATAAGGGAATTTGAACTTTTAAAAATGGACAATACTCATACATAAGTTTCCTATTGTTTGATAAAATGGACAAAGACCAATAATTAAGGGTTCTACTATTTCAATGTATAAATAAATACACATACATAAGGGTTCAGGTTTTTATAATAATATCTAATTCCTATATATAAGGGTCCCAATTCTTAGATAGTGGCCAAGTCCCAAATAAAAGGGTCTCAGTGTTTTCCAAAATAGACAAGTCTCATATGTAGGGGTCCTGGTGTTCAGAAAAAATATATACTTGTAGGGACCCCCTATAATGTGTAATATTAAACTTATTATGTGAAATTAGATAAGTGTTGAACTGATATGTGATATGTAAGAGTAACCTCATGCGTAATGGTCCTCCAATTTTTAAACAAATGACTAAGTGACGGGAGACCTTGTTACATGTCAGAGTTACCCTATTATGAGAGATTTATTAAGTGTTGTGCTTCCCCATTATGTGTAAGAGTATCACCATGTATGAGGGTTTGAAATATTAAATTTTTACACTCCTAAGCTTTATTCTCTTCAGAAAATAAGCTAATTTTTTAGATACCATGTGATATGTAATGTTCCCAGTCTGGGAGAAATTTTATGGACGATATGGGATGGTAATCAAAGTGCCATGTGATTTATAAGGGTCACAAACTTTAATATTATTAAGGTTTGATATGTAAGGTTCATTCAGGGGTGATAATTAATGGTAATTACAATTATAAAGTGTGATATGTGAGGGTCCTGATGCTTGCTAAAAATCAAATATGATGATTTTCATCTATATTAGCTAAAATAATTTTAATAAAGCTTAAATAAAATATAAAATGGGTTGTCAGATATTTTTATCCAAAATAAAGTGAGAACACCCTCAATTATTCATATGTTCCTCTTTTCATCCCCAAGGGATATATTCATTTATTATTACCAAATCTTTATGTATCATATTGTAGTAACTCCACATGAATATTTATTTCTAGATTCCTAATCCATTTTCTATTTTTCTCTCATTTGTTTCCTTAATTAATGATTTCTTAAATTTTTATATTTCCTTCTCTTAGAGTTCGATCAACCATGTTTTATTAGCATGTAAAATTTTATTAACTCTGAATGAGGTATGTGGCCCTTACATTGATAAATATATTTTTCAATTAGTTATTTTATGTCCGGGTTCAATTAAAACACATATTTTAATCATTTTTTGTGTCTTTTTTATCATTCCAATTAAATTTTTATGGAATTTCATTAGCCAAATAGTTGATAAGAATTTCATTTCTTATTAAATGGAATATTGGTGTTTCCCTGGTCAAACAAATGGTATTTAATTTTTAAATGGGGATATAAAAAGTTGGTTTTAATGAAAAATGGGTTCTTTATATAAATGATTTAAATAAGAGTTTCACGATTTATGGGATGATTTCAAGTAATGGTTATAAAATTTTATTTTAGAACAGTTTAGATTTCGTTAAAGAAATATTCCATTGTTATTTCTACTAAATTCCTGGTTTGAGAAAATGTGGCATGTGATTCCATTTTTATAGAGTTGATAATAAGATATGAAATTTTTTTTAAAATATAAATGGAAGGGATAGTTTGAAATTTTTTTTGGTATGGTTGACCTCGTGTGGAAAATATTCTATATTATAAAGCTCATATAATTTTTTTACTTCTGATTGTGGATTCTAAGTATGTTTTCCTCATTGAATGATAATGAATTTTAAAAAAACTATCTAATTTATTACAAGTATATGTTTATTTATATACTATTTTCCTTGATGGTGAATAAATTGGCATGATAATTCTCTTATTTTGGTTCAAAGTGGCCATGTTGGTCTTAGTTTAGGTTATTGAATATGTATATGAAAGATATGATTAAAATGAATTGAATTTAATTGAATATTTTATAATTCCTTTTAATTTAATCAACAAAAATACTATATGATTTTTCATAATAGTTTAAATTTCTTATATTTTTAAGATATTTTTGGCTTATAGTTGTAGAGAATTATAAAAACATTACAAAAAAATAGAAATTCCAATATAGTGTAAGTTTTTTCCACAAAAAATATGATTTTATACTTACACTTATGTTTCATTCATTGCACTTTTCATTTATTCAAGATGTTATAAAATTGACCATACTATAATTCATACACATCCATAGGCCTTTTGAAAAACATTTCAATTTTTGGGATAAGAAAAACCAATCTTAATAAAGGATACAAAATAATACAAACCTGTTAATGTATTTAAATATTCATGAAATCCCATAAGAATGGATTCTATTTTATAATAAAAAATATGTTCAAATAATCCTTTACCAACCAATGAAATCATTATCTTTTCCCAATTTTTCATAAAACATATCATCAGAAATAATAAATGCTAAACAAAAATAATGATGATTTCTAGAAAAAAATGAAATTCTTTCCTTGAAAGACAAATCTTTTTAACAAAAAAGTAGTAAAAATTCCTAAAACCATTTTCTACTTTTATTACTTTATATAATCAAAATAATTCCATAAAAACCCATTTCAACGCATAGGTAAACCATGTAGTTATATGGGGATGAGGATATCTCCCTGAGATATAAAGGATGAGCCCTCCCTAGAGCTATAGGTGCCTCTAATCTATTTTTAATACCCATTTTGAGGGATCTAATGACTCTAGGACGCTACATGCCTATTTTATAATGAAACATATCCTACAAGATTTGTGAAATATTAATCAGTAAAAGAATCATTATTATTCTCCCATGGTTTAATTCAGACGAGAAATATATATTCATGTAAGGACAAAACATTCAAGGGGTGGCAGGATTACAAAGGAGATGGTAGAAGATATTAACAGGAAGTGTACTTGGTCTAACATCATTACTAAACTTGATATGGACCCAGAATATGATAGGATGGTATTGAGGTTCATTTTGAATGATATACGTTATTTTTCCTTGAGGGAATGGTATAGAGATGTGATATTTAGGTTATTCTAATATTTATGGATTTTTTTAGTACTTATGGGAAGATGTTTTGGATTCCCTAAATCCATTTGAGTCCAACTATAGGGAGATCCACTCTCTCCAAGGTTTTCCATTTTCTCTCAAGAGGTTTTATCGAGAAGCATTAAATGTGAGATTCCTTGTGGAAGCATGATCTTGTTCAGGAATAGATATGGATCAGGCAAGGAGACCCATCTTATTTATGTTGAGTCAATAAGTTTTCCTTATGACTTTTCCATTCCTTTATATTTTAAAATTCACAAACACTCTATCTTTAGGAAAATTTCATTTTTTATAAGTTTCATCTTGATAAAAAAAATCCATTCCCTATTGAAATTTATCCTTACTTTGTTTTCATTATTCGTATTTTTAGCCCCTCTAAATATAACACTTTTTTTCCTAAGTGTAAAATTCAGTATCACATATAAAACCACGAAATTTTATAAATACATAGATATAGAGTACTTTTTTTTCAAGATACGAATTGTGGCTCAGAATTCTGTGAAATTCAGAATCTGAATTCTCTGAAATTCAGAATCTAAATTCTCTTAAATTTAGAATCAGAATTCTCTAAAATTCACAATATGAATTCTCTGAAATTCAGATTCCAAATTCTCTGAAATTAAAAATCCGAATTACATAGAATTTGGATTCTATATTCCTCAAAACTCAGATTATGAATTCCTTGGAATTCGGAATCTGAATTCCTCAAAATTAAGAGTCTGAATGCCTCGAAATTAAGACGCTGAATTCCATAGAATTCGAACTCCTAATTCTATATAATTTTGACTCCAAATTCCTTAAAAAATTGAATCTATATATCCTTGTAACATAGACTCTGAAGGATTACTTGTTTAGACACTGAATTCAATTTTTCCTTAGAATCCGAAAAATAGGTTTGGTTGAGCAACCATAATTTACTTACTCTTGTTTGAGTTATAAAACAATTAAATTCATTCTATTACTAACTAACTATTGTTTGAGTGACACATGTACAAGTCCCTCTGAAATTCATGGAAAAATATGAACGTTGGAGGTGGGAGCCGATCATTAGAGATGTACCTATAAATAAGAGCTCATTTAAACGAGCTCAAAGCAGGCTATTCTATGAATCTAGTGATTATATATTGCTAAAGTGATTTCTATAGAGATACTCTCATGATTTTTTCATAATGAACATCATGTTCCGAATTGATTAGTGGAACTCCGAATGTTGCTGAGTACATTCGAGGGCTTCCGAGGATAAGAAGGCAGAGTTGCCGACTATCTTGATGTTTGAGGTCTTGTGGGGATAGCAAGACAGACTCTGATATTCCTATCGAGGGATTTCCTTGGTGTGGGTAATAAAGAATTTCTTGAAAGTATAAATCAAGAAACCTTTATCCTAGGTTGTTGGATACCCTAATCTTTGGGTTAAAAGATTTCATACTTGTTACTTGTATTGTTTCAAGTTTGTTTTCCGCTGTATTTTGATTGATAAGAAAAGTATAACAATATTATAATTTCTTGTACTTTTATAGTCTGATTAGTATGATTCTATACGCTTTAAGGTAGAATCATTGCCATGTAAACTTTTCTTATGTTTCATTTCTGGAACCATATTTCCATAGTCATGAATGTTTGTAGAACTAAGAGGTCTTGTGAATTTACCTTGTTTAACACTGTTAAATAATAGAAGGTTGTATACCAACATTAAAGGTTCCAAAATAAATCTTAAGGTATACAATTAACCCCCCCCCCCCCCTATTGTATATTTAGCATCTACATCATTATTCTGATCCTACAATAGGTATCAGAGGGAGGTTTCTGAAATACTTATACACACGTATCAGTTTTCTTGATCAAGTTTTTCGTTGTTCTATATTTTCCTTGGTTAGGTTATTTTTACCCTTGTTTACAAACTTTTACTACTAATAAGTTTTTTTTGGAATGATATTTTCTTTAGATGGTAGGATTGAATGTTTGTTCGATTGGAAATCTTAATCCTACTAGACCACCTTTTTTTGATGGAATTGATTATGAATATTAGAGAGATCGTATGAAGACTTTTGTCATTAGTACTGGAGTGGACAACTTTTCTATGATGACTAGAGATTACAAGATTCTTGATAAGGATGTCAAAACTTTTACTAATCACAAAAATTCAGGATATCAACTAAACTATTAAGTACACAATGCATTATTGTGTTCTATGACCAAGAATATATATAGCCAGATTTCTTCTTGTGAAGCTGCAAACTGTATTTGGAAGAAGTTTGTAGTTACTCATTTTGGAACTTCCAATGTTATTGAAACTAAAAGAGATATACTTAGAGCTAAGTATCATGGTTTTTTCTTTCTTTATGGAGAACCTATATGTAAGTTACAATAGAGATTTATGACTATTATCAACAGCTTACAATCCATGGGTGAAAAAGGTTTGGATAATGAGGCACTTGTAGAAATTATTATAGACATCAAGACTAATGAGTGGGAATCAAGGAGAACAGTTATTAATGAGAATAGGAACGTATCTCAGATTACTCATGATGAACTTTTTGGAACTCTTCTTCAACATGAGATTAGAATGAAAAGAGATGCATAAAATGTTAAGAAAAAGAATGGGAATGGAAGTGTTGCTTTTAAAACTACTTCAAATCATATGAAATCTAAGACTTCTGAAAGAGTTACAAGATCTAAGTCAAAGAAGGTCACTATTTTATCTGAATAGAGTAAATGTGAACATTATGAGAATGAACTAGCTAATCTTTCCTGAAGGATGAACAAGATAGTTAGGAAGAATGACTTTCATTATAGATATAAAAAGAACGAAAGAAAGGATAAGAATGACTCTGAAGTCGCTTGTTATGAATGCAAAAGAGCTGGACATATAAGGCCAAATTGTCCAATGCTTAAGTGAAAATATTGAAAGGAAAATAATTCTGAAAGGAATAGAAATAATTACTACAAATCTAAAGATAATAATGTTTTGAAAGCTAATGACACATGAATTTCCAGTGGTGGAGTCTCTTCTGATCAATCCTCAGATTACAAATCTTTTGGACATAAGAATATTGGTTTAAATTCAAAGTTACCTGTTAAAAATCAATTTTTAATGGCTAAGGTAGACAATGCTGAATCCATAACCAATGTATCCTTGAATTCTAATTATAGTGAAATTAAATATTATTAATCTTCAGATAAAGAATCTTCTTCTGATGAAGATAATATTATACCGACCTATGAATAAGTTTCTAGGTTTTCTAAGCTCTTTGAGAATGAAAATTCTAAAGTCAAGAAAAATATTGATAAGGAAAATTCTAGGATTTCTATTCTTACTAAAGAAGTATCATATAATTCTAATGATCTTGATAAGAAAAAACTTTATTTTAAAAGTCTTTCAAAAAACATTGAGAAAGTTAAATTTGAGAAGGATAAACTTTCTAAGGATCTAGATAAAGTAATTTCTAAGAAAAATGTTTTCAATCCTAAGTCTAGTGCTAAAACTGATGTTTTTGGGGATAAGAAATTAGTTATTAGACTAATATCAGAAATTTTTTTCTTAAATAAGTATTTTTCAAACTTTACCTTAGGTAAGGACAACTTTGATAAAATGTATTCTCAAATTCGGCCTCTAACGAATAATTCTAGTTTTGGTTATACTAGTTCAAAACCAATTTTTAGTAACAATTATTTTATTCCTCAAAGTGCTCCTTTATGCACTCAGTTTTAATGTGGTAGGAATTGGGAAAAAAATCATTCCTTAAACAAAACTTTGTCTTTGGGATCTCATAAAGCTTATTTTTCAAAAAAATGTGGATTCCTAAAATTTTTATTTCGGAAGTTTCCGGATCCAAGAATGTTTGGGTTCCAAAAGTATAATACTTTTATTTTCAGGAAAATAAATATAGTACCAATAGAAATACATGGTACATAGATAGTGGATGTTCCTGGAATATGACTAGTTACAAAAACTTCTTTGAAAAGTTTATCAAAATTAAAGGATGAAAAGTAACTTTTGGAGATAATGTTAAGGGAGAAATTATTCGTATAGGTAACATTTTTCTTCTTGGAAAAACATTTATTTCAAATGTTTTATTTGTTAAGGGTATTAAGCACAACATCATTATCATAATTCAATTATGTGATTAAGGATACCTTTTGAATTTTAGGAATGAAAAGTGCTTAGTACACAATTCCAAGAAAGAGTTTATCTTTATGCCTATAGGAAAAATAATGTTTAAACACTAAACATATAAGACCTTAGAAGACAAGATCTACCTTTTTTTAGTGCAATGTAAGATCATTCTTGGTTTCTGGATAGAAGTTTTGCACACTGTAATCTTAGAAACCTATGAAAACTCTCTATGAAAAAACTAGTTAAGGATATACCAGAGCTTAGATTTGATTCTTCAAATATTTGTGATCCTTGTCAATATGGAATGAAATAAAATCAAGTTTTAAATCAGTTGGTGAAGTCTCAAAAACTGATTCATTACAGTTAATACAAATGGATCTTTTTGGTCCAACAAAAACTGGAATCATTGGAGGAAAATATTATGTATTTGTCTTAGTTGATGACTACACAAGATTTATGTGGGTCAATTTCTTAGTAAAAAAATCGGAAGCTTTTTCTTATTTCAAACCATTTAGGTCCCAAGATAAAAATGAGAAAAACCTTCCTTTGATAACTATTCTCAGTGATCATTAAGGTGAATTTCAAAATTCTTATTTTCAAACTTTTGGTAGTATAAAAGGCATTACTCATAACTTCTCATCACCAAGAAACCCTCAAAAAAATGGTGTTGCTGAAAGAAGAAATAGAATTTTTCAAGAGATAACAAGAACCATGTTGAGTGAATATTCTGTAGCCAAACAATTTTTATGCTGAAGTTGTAAGTACTGCTTGATATACTACAAATTGTGTCTTGATTAGACCTTTTCTTAATGAATCTCTTTATGAGGTAGGGAATGGTAGAAAACCTAGACTTTCCTACTTCAATTTTTTTGGTTGTAAGGTATTCATTCTGAATACTAAAGATAATCTACACAAATTTGCACCAAAATATGATGAAGGAATTTTCTTAGGCTACTCCACAACTTCTAAGGCTTATATAGTTTTCAATAAAAATAATTGTACGGTTGAAGAAACAATACATGTAAAATTTGATGAAACTAATCCTTTTGTTTTTAAACAACCTCAACCTACATCTTCAGATGTGTTTTCAAAAACTTATTTTCAATCCTTTTTAGAAAATCTCCCTAAAAAATAAGATGTTCAAAAAGTTACTTATAAAACATTTACCCTAGAATATTTCATACCCTATGTTTATGAATAGGTTTTACAAAACACAAATCAGTTGTTTCTTAAGAATCATCCCATTAAAAGTATCATTGGTGATGTAAATCAACTTGTAAGGACTAGAAGTTCCTTAATAAATGAAGTAGAACATCTAGAATTACTTTCTCAATTAGAACCAAAAATAACTAATGATTCTTTAGGTGATGATGACTAGATAAAATCTATGTAAGATGAGCTAAATGAATTCGAAAGGAATAATGTCTGGACCTTGGTTGAAAGACCAAAGGAAACTTCTGTTATTGGAGTAAAATGGGTGTTCAGAAATAAATGTGATGAAAATGGAATCATAGTAAGAAATAAAGCTTGATTGGTTTCTAAAGGATATAATCAACAATAAGTAATAGACTATGAAGAAACCTATACTCCAGCAGCTAGACTTGAATCTATTCATATTATACTTGGATTTGAAGCATTCTTAAATTTCAAACTTCTTCAAATGGATGTTAAATGTTCTATCCTTAATGGTTTTGTTCGATAGGATGTTTTTGTTAAACAACCTCCTGGTTTTGAAGATACAAAACATCCTAAACGTATTTTCAAACTTACCAAAGCATTCTATGGACTCAAACAAAACTCTAGAGCATGGTATGTTAGGATTAAAGGATTTATGCTTCAAAATAATTAGGTTAAGGGAAATGATGATCCTATCCTTTTTATAAATAAATATAAGAAAAATGTTTTCATTTTTCAAATTTTTATTCATGACATTATAATTGGTTCAACTCATAAATCTTTAACTGATTCCATTGCAGATCTAATGAAATATTTGTTTGAAATGAGTATGATGGGTGAGATAACATTTTTCCTTAGTTTTCAAATTTCCCAAAAACCAGAAGGACTCTATATATCCCAACATAAGTATATTAAAGATCTTCTTAAAAAGTATGGATATGGAAACACTAGGAGTATAAGTACTCCCATTGGTACCCCAGATTCACTTGATCTTGATGAAGCTGGGAAACCAGTAGATCAAACATCCTTTAGAGGTAGGATAGGAAGTCTACATTACATAATAGCTAGTCGTCCAGACCTAATGTTTTCAGTATGCTTATGTGAAATATATCAATCAAATCCTATGGAATCTCATTTAAATGTAGTAAAAAGAATTTTTCTCTACATAATGGGAACCATGGATCAAGGACTCTTTTATACTTTTGGAAATTATTTTGTTTTAAAAAAATTTACGGATGTTGAATTTGGTGGATGTATAATGGATAGAAAAAGTACATCCAAAAGTCGTTTTTTATGAGATTCATTAGTTTCTTGGTTATGTAAAAAGCAACGCTCAGTATCACTTTCCAATGTTGAAGCTGAATATGTAGCAGGTGGAATTGGTTGTGCTCAAGTGTTGTGGATACAACACAAACTCACAGATTATGGTATGAGTTTTACCAAAACACAAATATTTTTTTATAATACTAGTGTCATTTCCTTATGTAAAAACCCTACACATCACTCTTGTTCAATACACATAGATATTAGACATCACTTTCTTAGGGACCACATAGAAAAAATAGATATCATTCTTCAATTTATTGGAATGCAAGATCAACTTGCTGATATTTTCACAAAATCTTTACCATCCGACAAATTTTAATACATTAAACAGTATTTAGGAATTATAACTATAAGGTAATATTCCATATTAACTTCTTGTTGAAATTTATCTTCTTATAGTAATAAACTCTTTTAAAAAGGTGGAGTACATCTGCTTGTTAGTTAGAATGAAGAATTTTTTGTAATGAAAATTTTTCAAAATAAAAATTTCTTAATAGAAATTTTACGTAATGGAAATTTTTCATTTCAGAAATTTTTCATAGTTTTAAATTTTCTTAGTCAAAAAAAGATTCGTAGACAAAATATTTTCGAAGTCAAAAATTTCGTAATTAAAAACATTCATAGTCACAATTTTCATAGTCTGAATTTTTTCCGTAATCAAATTTCAGAATCTAATATTTTCCAAGAAAATTTTTCTCATTACGAATGTTTTCCCTAAGAAATTAGAAAGGTATTATTTCTTTCCCTAATTTTTTTAATCACCCTTTTTACTTTCTGGTATTTTATTCTATTTTAAGAAGAAAAAAAATTCGGTATTCATTTTAATTTTTCTTAAGTCCGACTATTTTTTTGGGAAAATATCAAAAGATTGGATTGGACCAAATCTCCTTTGGAAGATATATTTTCAGTCTTCATATATGATCAAGAAGTTTTTAACTACTCTATTAATAAGGGAAGATAAAATGTTGTCTCAACGCCTATATAAATGACCCCAGTTATCTTGTCCCACATTGAAACTCAAGAATTTGCATGCTAAAGTTATGCCCCTCCTATATAAGCCCGTTCCGAATCTTCAAGTTTTCCTCAATTCTGAATGTTTACTGAAGCTTCATCTCAAAATGAAATTTTGTCTATAAAGAAAATCTCTTAATGGAATATTTACAGAGAAAGTCTGGTTCATCTGAATTTCTTTGCAAAGTATGATTCCATTATCTCAAATATTGTAAACTTGAATGGGTGGGATACTCTTTGATTATCGAAACTAAAGGTAGAGGATTCGGTGTATCTAGAGTTTCTGGTTGAATTCTACGAGATAGTAAGCTTTTTCAATGAAGGAGTAAGATATAAGTTTTCATTCAAAAGCTATGGAAATACATATTCCCTTTCATATAACATGGAAGAAAATATGATAGGAATTCCTTATGAGGGAGAAGCTGAGTTTTTCTCTCACAAGATACCTGATGAAATAAGATCCTTTGATAAGAAAAAATGCTTTATCTTGTTTTGGTCTTAAGGAATTGAAAACTACAAAAATTATTTATCTCTCTAAAATTCTTCAGATTCTTCATCTATGGTTTCAAGGTTTTCTAATTCTGAGAAAAAGGGACAAGGATACCTGGAAGAAAAGAGACATGTATTTTCTAGATTTACTGGTGAATCTAAGAAAGATAAACCTTGTTAAGCATATTTTCGTTATGATAAGGAATATAAAATATGGAAATCTAAAGGATGATATTATTATTATGTATCCATCCATTATTTCAAAAATCACGGTTCTTTGTCTTTAGTCTTCCAAGATCCCTTGCAGTTCTAAGCTGAAGATTTTTAAGGTGATGCTTATGAGTGATGATACTCTAATGAGGATGAATATTGGATTTAATAGTCAATCCAGAGAATTTCATGATTTGTTAGAAGTAGCAATTTAATCTTTTTCAAAGAAGTTGTAAGTTTATGAATCTTCTAAGAAGGTAGGAATAAATAGGAAGTTGAAGGAACCAGAAGAGAAATAAAAAACCCTAGAGTCTATGGAAACTCAATCCACGCCTCTAAATCCCAAGAAGCAAAAATCATATCCTAATGAAGTTGTGGCTAAGTGGAGAGAAGATAAGAAGATTATGAAGGAAGGGGAACCTATGTTTGGCCTCAACATTGCTGAGGGAAAGGCATTGAAGGAAAAAACTACTGATAATCTAGAAAATTAAGAAAAAGAAAAGAAGGAAACGAAGAAGTTGTCTGAAGGTGAGATAGTGTAATCCCTTCTGAAGGCTGCTGAGAAAGCCTTCGAGAATATTCAGGTACCAGAGTCGTTTATTCAAGAACCACTTCCTGAGACTTGGGGAAAAAGTTTGTAATGTTGCAAAAACATCAAGATGAAGTAGTTGAAGAATAAGAAGTATAAGAAGAGGAAGAAGAAGGTATTGGTGACTCTGAATATGAGTTAAAGTATGTAGAAGAATATCATGAGAAGGAAAGTCCTTCTGAGAAAGTATAATTTTGAAACTCTCAAGACAAATCATCAAATCTTGATACTCCTGGGAAGGATGAAAAGAAGTGTAAAGATGAAGTAAATAAACTATCTGGGGAAGAAATCATAATAGAGATTTCATTCACCCATAGGATTTTGAGTCAGGAGCTGAGAAGGAAGAAATTGATGAAAAAAAAATTGTCTAGCTATCTGATAGTGAACATGAATCTTTGGATCAAGAAGAAGTCATTCTGAAGGTTGATAAGGGAAAACAGGTGGTAGTTGATACACCTAGAAAGTTTGTGGTAAAGGTGAAATAATTTGGTGGTTCATTGAAGAGGAAGGCTATTTAAATAGAAAAGCGACCCTCACCAACCAAAGTCTGGGATTCCGAATCGTCCTCTCTCAGACATGACTTTGTAGTTCAGTATTTGAAAAATCTTGTTGGGACTATTCCATTATTCCCCAGTATAGAATCGAAATACCAGATGCTACAACATTTATGTTATCAAAAATCAGATTCATTATCCATGGTGATGGATACGAGTGTCAAAATCGAGTCAGACTTCGAGAATTTTATTATTAGTTATGAAACTCATAAAAGATCATGCAAAAAGAAGACAAGTTGGTCAAGGAAGATAGTTTAAGAGATGAGAATCATTGATGAATTCTAATAATGTGTCATGGATTATCTTGACACCTAATATGTGATGATTAAGAATCGCATAATAGTTTTGAGGAAAATCTAACTCTGGAAAAGACTTCTCGGAACCAAGAAGTGAAAGATCTGAATGGGAAGTTGAATTCAGTTTCTTATAGTTGGAAGAGAGAAAGGTATCTCAGAATTGAGATAGAAGAGAAGCTTCTTATGTAGGAAGAAGTCTTGAAGGGCCCTGCAGAATCTCTTAATGCTCAGGAAGAAAAAATAAAATCCTTAGAGAAGAAAACAAAAGATCAGGATCAGATTCTCTAACGTGTAGAGGAGGATCACAAGGAACTGATGAATCTCAAAACCATTGTGAAGAAGCTGATGTTGAAGGATAAGGAAGGATAATTTTCTTCTAAATCTGATCTTTTTTTGTATTTCCTTGATGTAAAAAATCATTCAATCCTAATGAAAGTTTTATTGCTATTCATATTATATTTGGTTGTTTCGTACTAATATTTCAGGTACCAAAATTTCCTTTACATTCCCTATAATTCTTTTTGAAAATCACAAAGGGGGAGAAAGGAATGTCAAAAAAAGAATACTTAGTAAAGAATAAATTTTCCTAAGTAAGGGGGGGTTCATCTAAGGGGTGTTTTCATCATGATGATTTTCATATGAAAGAAAATGAAAAATATCATTCAGGAAATTCAGAATATGATCCTTAGGGTTTCCAAGGCCTAAGGGGGAGTTAGTTGTATTCACTTTGATCTATAAGTAAAGGTATATATGTTTTATTTACAAGTCTATAAAATTTCTAAGTCCTTATATATTTTTTTCGTAAGGATGTTTGTGCTTTCCAAAAAGGGGGAGATTGTTGAGTCAATAAGATCTCCTTATGACTTTTTTATTCCTTTATATTTTGGAAATCACAAATACTCTATCTTGATGAAAATTTCATTTTCTATAATTTTCATCTTGAAAAGGAAAATTTTCCTTCCCCAAGGAAATTTATCCTTACCTTTTTTTAATTTTTCATTTGTTTAGTCTCTCTAAATCTAACAATTTTTTTCCTAAGTGTAAAATTTGGTTTCACATATAAAACCTTAGAATTATTTAAATAATTAGATATAGAGTATTTTGTTTTTATGATCTGAATTTAGGTTCTGAATTCTTTGAAATTCAGAATCTGAATTCTCTGAAATTCTTAATCAGAATTCTCTAAAATTCAGAATCTGAATTCGCTGAAATTCAAAATCTGAATCCTCTAAAATTCAGAATTTGAATTCTCTGAAATTCAAAATCCTAATTACTTAGAATTCGGGTTTCGAATTCCTCAGAATCCAGATTTTGAATTCCTCGGAATTTGGACACTTAATTCCTCGGAATTCGGACTCTGAATTCCTCAGAATTAAGACTCTAAATTCCTCACAATTCAGACTCCGAATTCCTTAGAATTCGGACTCCAAATTCTATATAATTATGATTCCGAATTCCTTGAGAAACTGAATCTATATATCCTTGAAACTTATACTCTGAAGGATTACTTCTTTAGACTCCTAATTCAATTTTTCCTTATAATCTGAAAAATAGGTTTGGTTGAGCAACCATATTTTACTTACTCTTGTTTGAGTTATAAAATGATGCCGTGCATTCTGTTACTAACTAATCGTTGTTCGACTGACATGTGTACAGGTCCCTCTGAAATTCAAGGAAAAATATGAACGTTGGAGGACGGATTCGACCATTAGAGATGTACCTATAAATAAGATCTCATTTAAACAAACTCAAAACTGACTGTTCAATGACTCTAGTGATTTAATACTTCTAAAGTGATTTCTAGAGAGATATTCTCATGATTTTTGTGTACTAAAAATCATGTTCAGAATTGCTTTGTGTGACTCCGAATGATTCTTAGTACATTCGAGGGCTTCCCGGGATTGGAAGATAGAGGTTCCGACTACCTTGAAGTTCGAGGTCTTGTGGGGATAGCAAGATAGACTCTGATATTCCTATCGAGGTCTTAACCTGGTGTGGGTAAGAAAGACTTTCTTGAAAGTATAAATCAATAAACCTTTATCTCAAGTTGTTGGATACCCTACTATTTGGGTTAAAAGATTTCATACTTTTTACTTGTATTTTTTCAAGTTTGTTTTCCGCTGCATTTTGATTGATAAGGAAAGTATAAAAATATTATACTTTCTTGTACTTTTATACTCTGATTAGTAAGATTCTATTCGCTTTAATGTAGAATCTTTGTCCATGTAAACTTTTCTTATGTTTCATTTCTGGAACCATATTTCTGGAATCAGGAAAGTTTGTAGAACTAAGAGGTCTTGTGAATTTACCTTGTTTAACATTGTTAAACAATAGAAGGTTGTATACCAACTTTAAAGGTTCCAAAGGAATTTTTAAAGTATACAATTCATCCCCCACCCCTCTTCTATATTGAGCATCTACATCATTATTTAGATCCTAAAATTACTTATAATTAAAGCTCTGAATTTTATAGAATTATGTTTCCAAATTTCTTGAAAAATAGAATATGTATATCCATGTAACATAGACTCTGAAGGGTTACTTGTTTAGACTTAGAATTATATTTTTCCTTAGACTCTGAAAAATAGGTTTGGTTGAGCAACCATATTTTACTTACTCATTTTTGAGTTATAAAATGATGTCGTGTATTCTGTTACTAACTAACTGTTGTTTGAGTGACACGTGTACAGGTCCCTCTGATGGTTCTAAGACTCTAGAGATTACATGCTGGTAAAGTGATTTCTAGAGAGACACTCTCATGCTTTGTGTGTACTGAACATCTTGTTAAGAATTGCTTTGTGAGACTACAAATGTTGTGGAGTACATTCTAGGGCTTCCGGCGATAGGGAGACAGAGGTGCCAACTACCTTGATGTTCAAGGGATTGTGGGGATAGCAAGACAGGCTCTAATTTTCCTATCGAGGGCTTACCCTAGTGTGGGTAAGACATACATTCTTGAAAGTATAAATCAAGGAACCTTTATCCAAGGTTGTTGGATACCCTACTCTTTGGGTTAAAATATTTCATACTTATTACTTGTATTGTTTCAAGTTTGTTTTTCGTTTCATTTTGATTGATATGGAAAGTATAAATATCTTATACTTTATTTTACATGTATACTCTTATTAGTAAGATTTTATATGCTTTATGTCAGAAATCTTTGTCCCTGTAAACTTTTCTTAAGTTTCATTTCTTGAACCATATTTCCAAAATCAAGAAAGTTTGTAGATCTAATAGTTCTTGTGAATTTACTTTGTTTAACATTGTTAAACAATAAAAGGTTGCATACCAACTTTAAAGGGTACAGAAAAAATTTTAAAGTATACAATTCACCCCACCCCCCCCCCCCTCTTGTATATTGATCATGTTCATCATTATTTCAATCCTACAATGTATATGGATGGAATCTTAATATTTATGAATGTAAGTACAAGATCTATTAATGGTTTTGAAAATAATAATAAAATCTATAGGAGTTGGAGTATAAAACACATTTATTATTCGTAGATAATTGTGTATCTCCCAAAGCATGTTCTAGTTTCAGTGGTCTGAGAATATAAGAGAAGGTGGGAATTTCCATGGGACTCCTTCTAATTAAGTAATTATGTATTCCCATATCGAATAGTAAAATCAAGAATCTTGTGTTTTAAAACCTATTATTTAACATTACAGCACATATTTTTAACTGGAAAAATAAGTTTCTCTCATTTGGGGAAGGATTACATTGGACAATAGTGTTTTGACTTCCATCTCTATGCTTGAATTATCCATTATTAACCCACCCAAGGGGAAAATATCAATGATTGATAAAATATTTAATGATATCATCTGGGACAATAGGAAAGGCGGGAAGTTTCACTAGGCTTCATGGAAATAGATGGTTAAGAAACTCAGTGATGTAGGTGTTAACATGTGAAATGTCATGGAGATCATGCAAGGCTTGCATGCTAAACTCACTTGGGATATTATCTGGGGAAACTTTATTTAGAATATTCTTGTGAGACATGTAAATGGATGATTTGAACAATTATAAAAATGGTTTAGGTAGTCTCTCGTCTTTAGTAAGGTGCATGCATGACTCTCAAATGATGCTTGATGATAAGGCTCGTTAAGTGATTGGTAGATGAATCATCTGATACTGGAAGGATAACTAAGATGGATGAAAACTCTATTTTTTGTGATGTCCAATACTAAATATTTCTTTTACACAATCTTTTATCCATACTAGTTTAGTTTCTTCCACTCTCTATGATGATCAAAAAAATCTATTCTACAACATTGTCATTACTGATGATCCTGAAAAATGAATTTTTTCTGAATTAGTATCAGTCTCCTTATGTGATCTCACCTTCTATTAATCTGTCCATTATAGAAAGGAGAATTACAGGTGGGACTGAAATAATTTTTGAAATTAGTTACCAAAAATTATATTTATTGGTTTGGATAATACATAATAGGGCTATCTCGATTGATGAAAACATCCAGAAGAAGGGAATTTAGATTTCATCATGCAACATGTGCTGTAATAATATGATCTATGACTCGACATGGCACATTTTTTTGACATCGAATGGGTGAGATATAAATGTTACATGGATGAACAATAGGTGGTCACTCTGGTATAGCATGATAGTGGGTCAGAAAAATTTTCATCATGGTTTCAAGGGATGGATAACCAACCCCAAGAGATCAAGACATTTGGAATGGAGTATGCCTTTGTTTTTTGGGTAATATGGGAGATAATGAATAAAGGGAACGAAGGAACTCTCATGTAACATTTATTCATAAATGATAGTGTAGTTTATCATATGGGGGAACTTGGTGCTCTTTTTCCAAGAGAGAAGTCTTTAGCAGCTAACTAACACCTCCCATATTTGGAACCTACCAACGGCTTCAACAACACATAGGGGAGGTAGGTCAATTAGAATCCACCTCAACTTGAACTATGACTTAATGTGGATGTATCTTGTTTCCTAGGTATTATGAGAGGAGGTGGGATGGTTTCTAATGGTTGGTGGTCTATACTCTTGGGAATCAGTAAATATTATGGTCTGGGAAACCAAATTGAGGTAGAATATAGAGCCTTACTTAGAGGTCTCTCTTTATGACAAGACGACAACAAT
This sequence comes from Viscum album, assembly GCA_963277665.1. Taxonomy (NCBI): domain Eukaryota; kingdom Viridiplantae; phylum Streptophyta; class Magnoliopsida; order Santalales; family Viscaceae; genus Viscum; species Viscum album. The sequence continues at coordinate 2,096,957,638 of OY728132.1, read as the reverse complement.
AAAATTTGTACTGTTGAATTGGACTCTAATATCATGGTTATCTTCCTGATCAAGAAATCAAGCACACAATGGTACTTAACATACCTCAATAAGAGATTCAATATTTCGATTGATTGGGACATGGATGTATTACACACTGGGAGGGAGGGAAACATTAATGTTGATTGTATTACAAGTAAAAGGAACCCATTAGATAACATAATTATTTTTCATAGCATTGGGTTTTTACCCTATGATTTTAACATTTTCGTTAGAAGTTATTCATTGGTTTTGTGCCATTTCAGACCCACTTTATTTTCAGGTCCATCTAATAAAAATCCATTTTAAAGCAATGGTTTATAGTAACTTAGTTCTTGTTAACTCCATCATCATTACCTAATTCATTGTATATTTATATCAGTATCACCCATCATAAGATCTATATTGGGAACACCCTTATTCATATAAAATGTAAAAAAAACTTTATTATAATAAAAAAATTTAAAATCATTCATTTCCATCACAAACCACATAAAATTTGGCATTAGATCCCACAAAATGAACATGTTTTAGTTGTCATCCAAAATTGAGATGAAATATCATTTTTTAAAACATTTTAAAATTAATTGAAGGATATTAATTCTATATTATATTAAAAATAAAATAAAAACAAGGAGTAATCTAGATAAAAATAACAGTTATGATGGTGAGAAATGTTAGTCAAGTAGCAAATTTAAAAAAAAATCTTTTGTAATGAAATCCAAATTAACCAGTACGAAAAACATTAAAAATATTAATATTTTTAAAAAATTAAATGAATACAAAATTAGTTAAAGGTGAAATTAAATATTATTTTAAGAATAAATTATAAGGATCTTAAAACATTTTTAAAATGTTTACAATTATAAAAAAGTGTTTAAAACATATAAAATGATGATTTATAGAAAATTCTCTTACATTCTATAGGAACACATCATGTATGCCTTTTACTTTTATGAATAAAAAAAATTATTAATATTATTCATTCCTAAGATCCTTTTTCATGTTCATTAACTTATTATTATTCATTTTATTTCTTTTATTTCCATGTTTTATTTAGATACCAAATTGATTATGTTGATACAATATGTTTTTAGGATATTCTGTCTATAATCTCAATATAATTTCAATGCGTTAACTACAGTCTAACAGTTCAACGCCACATAATCTCAAGAATATTAAACATATTATAATTATAATTTTTATAATGAAAATATCCATTTATAATTATATATTTGAAGTGGTCATTAAAAATTAGTGACATCATTTCATGGATGTGGTAGTTTACACGTACGTTTGAGAGATGTTTCTTTCTTTATAATAGGTTAAAAGTAAATAAATAAGAAAAAAATTTCCTTCAAAAGTAATAATAAAATTATAAATATTATATTTATTCATTGAACCCGAACTTGTAACTATCCATGTGTGCCATAAATGAAAAACCATTTACATCACTTCGTAGAGGTGGTAGTTCACAAGTATGCATGAGTGATGTTATCATTTTCCAAAAATTGAAAATGTTTGAGGTTAAGTAATATTTTTTCATCAAATAGTCATTATTAATTTTAAATTAGATATATTTTCATTTTATTTATCATTTTAACCATCCATATGATCCAGTGAGGAAAAAAACACATCACTTTGGGGAGACAGTAGTTTGTATTTACACACGAGCGATTCTTTCATTTCCCATTGAATGTAAAAGAATATAAAAATGTGTAATCACATCATCATAACAATATTTTATTATATAGATACAAATTTAATTATATCATCTTCATTATATTATATTAGAAGGTGTTTTAATAATAAATAAATGTGAAAATAATCGTTTTAGTGTTATATTTATCGTATGAAAACACATCAATGGATTGCTGCATAATCCTTCTAGAGTGGATATTTTTGGGATACCATAACTTTTAGGACATGGGAAAGGAAGATGTGAAGGGATTTTGGTATGTCTTGAATGAGATAGAGTGCACAATATTTGGGAATAAGTGAAGAGAGGATGTTCTCTTTTATAAGTGAGTCAAGTGGCACTCCAAAAATTATTCAATGTTTTAAAATAATATAAATTCATATTCAAAGTGAAGTAGAAATATAACTATAAATTTAAAATATAACGTGATAATGGTTAAAATAATATCAACCAATTATATTTAAGATGGAGTTTTTGGACTTTATCAAAAAAAATTTAACCATAATTAATACATTTTACTACAAAACATTCTAATAAAAATATAACATTATTACCATTCATTATGTCCAAAAATGAAATTTACCTCATTAAAAAATTTCAAACACTTGCTAAAAAAAATTAAATCCTTTTTTCAATATTCATCTTTTATAATTAGAGGAAATTAATTGTAAGAGTATAATGAGAAATTCAATGAAAACATTTTTTTAGAGAAGTTCATTTTTATCATTAAAAATTATTTTAAAAAAATTATTTCTAAAAATGATCCCCAATAATTTTATTATTTTATAACTACATTAATTATCTTAATTTTACTTTAAAGCCAATTCAAAACTAAATTTTAACTTCAAATAAACAAATCAAAGGAAAATTTATGATTTTTGAAAACATGGTATTTTTCAATATTTAACCAAAGTTTAACTATCTCTAAAAAATCCCAAAAAAACCACAAAGATTATTTTGAAATGATGAAATAAAAAATTAATTTCATTCCATTAACTTTAATTTTAAAATTTTATACATTTAACTTTTAAATAAAACTATATAGTTCATGGAAAATAATTTTATTATAAAAATCTATTTCATTTTCGATTGAAATATTATTAGATTTAGTATAATGAATATGAGTCTAGAAAGACTAATCATGAATTTCAATAAATTGGGAAATATATTTATCATTAAAATTATTTTTTCACCTTCTTGCTCTCTATACTAAATTTTATCCTCACATTTTTAATCAATACATAAATAGATGATGATATATTTTCCTCAGAGATTTCTCCAATTCTCATATTTCTTCTCCAATCGTATGATTCTTCCATAGAACATTAAAAAGGAGAGTCAAATTATTTTAGAAAACCAACTCTCTAGGATATATAATCTGAAATAAATATTCCTTGTGAGAATTATTTTTTAATTACTATACCTCCTTAGGGATCAAAATATGATATTCCTCATGCACACATTTATTTCACAATGAAACATGAAACACATAATGTACATGAGATAAACATGGATGTAAGGCCAGATAATATAAAATGAGACCTAATTTTTCCATTATTTTATATGGACCAATATTTCATGGACTTAGTTTTCCTTTCCTTCAAAAATACACAACACTTTTCTATGGAGATACATCAAGAAAAAACAAGATCTCCTATCGCAAATGAGTCATTTCCCTCCAGTTATCTATATAACCCTTTTGCCTAATATTATAATACCTCATAGGTTTTAGAATTATATATACCTTCTGAATCATATCATCTACCAATTCTAGTCCTAGCATCTTTTACTCACTGAATTTATCCAAACATGTTAGAGTTCAACACCGATTTACACAAAGTACCTCAAATGGTTCCATAAGTATACTGGAATGTAAATTCATTTTATTTAAAAATGACACCAATGAAATATGTTGAGTCCCACATCCTATATATAATATTATGAAATAACAATGTATTTCTTCATAATTCTAAACGGTTCACTCTAATTATACATCATATTGTGGATGAAATGTTGCGATAAAATTTAATTTAGTATCCAATGACATCTGAAGTGATTTCCAAAAAAATTCGGAAACTATAGGATCATGGTAAGATACAATAGATATGAGAAATATATGTAACCTGATTTTCTCTTTAAGATAGTGTCCTGTAATGTGATCCAAATACATAGTGTCTTGAATATGGAGAAAATGTATAGACATAGTCAAATGATCAATAATAAACCAAACCAAATTATTACCTCAATATGTCATTGATAATCCCACCACAAAATCCTTGTATATATTAACCAATTTCAAATTAGGCATTGATAATGGATTAAACATCCCCTTATGTAATTTTCACTCAAAATTAACTTACTAACAACAAAAACATTTCATGGTAAAACTAGAAGTACATTTCTTCATCTAATCCCACTAATAATATTCTTGATAGTATTTTTACATCTTAGAGATAATGGGATGAATGGAAAATAGTGAGATATGATCTTTACTCAATAATTAATTCTTCAACATGAGATCAGTTGGCATAAGAAACATCTTTTAAAACCTTATAAAACCTTCTTTGTCAGTGTAAATTAAAGTAAAGTTCACTTCTTATAAATTTCCACTCTATCTTACAAACCATAAACTTCTTTCTAAGACCTCTTAATTATTTCATCAATAGAATATATTACTAATACCTAACCTAAAAAAGAATGGGTTTCTACATGCATATTTTTTAGTCAAGAATTTAGTAAGTCAATAAATAAACGATCATGTTCTAGACATAGTATATTAAATAATGCATTATACTTTTGACACAATAAATCTATGAAACTGTTGGATATACCTGGATGTTAGTGAGTTATAAAATCATAATCCTTTATTAATTCAAAAAAAATTATTTATCAAATGTTACACTACATTTGAGTGAATATATACTTTTAAATTTTATGATATGTGTATATACCACATTTCATCCCATATAAAAGATGCATCAATTTTTAAAATAAAAAATAATTATGGCCACCTCAAGATCCTTCATTGGATAAGTATACTCAAAGAGTTTCAATTAAAAACATTAATTTATAATCACCTCATCATCTTGAATCAAGAAATAACCAAGGCCCCTCAATGAAGAATAACTGTAAATAAAAAACTCTCAAATTCATTTTGGTAAGGCTAACACTGAAGCATTAACCAATATTTTTTTTCATTTCATAAAATAATTCTTAACATTCCTTTTTAAATATTAATTTTACACATTTTCAAGTAAACATATTTAGTGTAATATATTAGTTGGAAATTATTTCAATAAACTATCAATAGTAATCCACTAATCACAGAAATCATTGAATCTCTGTAAAAATTTTAAGGCATGTCCACACTTCCACAAATTTAGTTTAAGTGGGATTTACAACTATACTCTCTTTAGAAATATGATTTCCATGGAAATAAATACATTGAAAATAAAATTATCTTTTACTAAATATTCCAATGATAAGTTTCCTTTTAAGGTTCACAAAAAATAAATATATAGATGTTTATCTATAAATTAATATCTTTTAAAATAAATCAGAATTTCATAAATAAAAAAATCCATAAATGTTTCCACATACTCATGGAAATATTTATTCATGATATATACATATATACAACTAATGTATTTTTAACTTCAATGGAATATATAAAGACTCATAATGGTGATTCCTATTATGAAATTCTATCTTCGAAATATACACTACAATCACTTTCAAATTATGGTAACCATATATGAGGCCAATCTTGGAGAAATATTGATCTCCATATAGATGATAAAAGAAGACATAAATATGTGGTAATAGAGACATATTATAAATAGTAATGATTTAAGTAATTTATAATCACTACAAAGAATCATAGAACCATCTTCTTTTTATAAAAAAAATTGAAACAGACCATGGTTATGTGATCTAGTGGATGAATCCCTTATCAAGTAATTCTTGTAATAAATTCCTCAAATAAAATAGCTCCATTGGATATATTTTTGATTGGGGTTATGAAATACCATTAGCATTGGTAACTAAGTAAATAGTAAAAACAACCTCCCATCTAGTAATAACACTAATAAAATCATCAAAAAATAAATTTTAAAAACTATTTATTATAAGAACATTACTAATCTAAATAATTCTCAACTTTTTAATGACATGGGATGGATAACATTCATTCCCACATTTAATCATTTTATCAACTTCTTAAGTTATAATCACAGGTATGAAAATAGTATTATGCACCCATTTAAACTCACTCTTAGGATTGAATTTGAATTTTTCAACTCTTCAATTTTTCTTAGTATGATGAACTAAAATCAAATCCAACCCCAAAATTTCATCAAACTCCACTAATGGTAAAACAAATAGATTTTCAGGAAAACACATTCTATTTATAAAGATAAAAAGTTTCAAATAAATCTATATTACATTAATACAAACACCATGAGTTTAGATAAAAGTTTGGCCTTTATTTAAAGTGGTTATATTCCCATCTTACTAGAAAAATTACAAGAAAAAAAGAATGAAAATACCACAAATAAAATAATACCTTGGTATAATCTAAATTAATAAGTAATATACCTAATGCTAAATCATTTTATGGTCTATCATTTATTGTGGTAGTATCAAATGATCATTTCATGACCTTATTCTAATGATTTTTATGGTTTTCATCCTTCGTATTTTTGTTTTGACACACACTTTCAAAATGGTCCATCTCATTATAATTAAAACATTTTATAGGTGGATTATAATAATTAGTTTGAACATTACCATTACTCTTTTATTTATAGAAACTAGTCAGATATATCATATTATTAGACTCATGTTACTTTTTATATCTCATAATACATTCACCAAAATTATTTTTATAACACTTATCATAAGAGGGGATCTTAATTTTCTTTTCTTTGGAGTCATTTGATTAATTATTCTGCAATGATTTGAACCTGGACCACATTTTTCCTAATTGATATAGAAATAAAAAATCTTTATTTTAAACATCCCATAAAATTGAACAATTTTCTCATATCTTAAAAATGATTTTGTAATCAAATTCCTTCACAAAAATCGTTTTAATCCTAAGTAAAATCTATCCATTTTTATATCATGGTACCAAATGAAGTTTGGTGCATACCTGGCTAATCTAGTAAAATGTTATTCATTAGAAGAAACTGATTCCCCCAACTTTTTATACAATTTCATGAATTTCTTATCTATTCTATGTTAAAAAAAATTATCAAGTAAAATAACAATAAATTTCATCAAATCCAAGGAATAAGTGTCATGTTTATCATTTTTTTTATATTAATATACCATCACTAATCGGTTTCACCTTCAAAACAATAAATGGAGATAATTACCCTCTGTTGTTATAAACATCCCAACGAATTTAATATCTTCTCTAAATCATTCATCCATCCTTTATCTACCATTGTGTATCATGATCAACCAAAATTAGAAATATTCTATTTCATAAAATGTTTAAAATAGGAATGTTCTTCAACAGAAATTGTTTTCAATTTATTGCATGGATTTAACTATTTATAGCCATTTTTAATTAATTTAAAACAACTATAAACTGCTCAGTGACAACTCTAACCATTCCCCGTTTCTAATTTATATTCATAACATCCTCTTGTTACATAAAACTTCATTTTCCTTTTTTTATTTATAAAACCATTCTTAATAGACATGGAATAAATTATGAAAATGGAAGACATTAAAATAATTTTCCTGATAACATATGCATAAATTAGAATCTACAAAAACCAACCTTTTACATCATCCTAACCACAAAATTTACTAAATCCTTTTATTTGATACCAAATATAATTTCATACAACATAACAACCCTATAATTACATAATTTAAAATAGGGTTTTTATTTTCTTATATTTCCATGATATTTATGACTTTTAGTTTTATAGAATTAGGGAAAAAATTATAAAAAAATGTTTCCATTTCCATACATATTACATTTTTACCAAAAAATAGTTTCTTATGTTTAAACTCTTGTTTCACAATTAACATTTTTAATTTGTTCAAGTAATTTCACCATTTACATTTCTATAATTATTATACATCTTTACACATTATTAAAAAAATTCAAAATTTGGAATATAGAAAAAAAATCATGGTAATGGTTATAAGAAAAATAAATCCCATTAGTCCATTTAAAAATTCATGAAAACCCATAATAATGTATTTATTTCCACAGTAAATGTGGTGTACACATAATCATTTACTTATATATAAAATATATTTATTTCCAAAAAAAATCACAAAACTTCATATAATAAATCATAGAGTAAAAAAACCATAGTCATGAGTTTTTTAAAAAAATATTAAACCATTTCCTTTAAAAAACAAACCTTTTGATCTAAAAGGTCATAAACTTTGTTAAAATCATTAACCCATGTTCTTAGATTATAAAATCAAAATGTATCAATAAAAATACATTTTTAAAACATAGAGAACCCATATAGGTAGCTTGGGACATTATACATGTTGTAACCCTTAGTTGAACCCCTTTAAATAAATAACAATCCTGGTTATTTCTATTAGGTTGGAATATACAAAGTAACACACAAGAGGGGTGAATTGTGTATTTTCAAAAAATTGGATAATTATAGATTTTGACGGTGTTTGTAATTTATCTAGATATGCGTCTTTTTTCATTTGTATGAGATTATGTAGCGGATGAACAGAAATAAAGAATACAACTTTTTATAGTGGTTTTAGGCACAAAGATCCCAAAGTGCACTCCACTAAATACTTTTTATGTGATCTTATTTTCTTTCCCTACAATATTCCTCTTATCATAATACCAAAATTACCAATGTGAGCGTAGCCAGTTGACACCTTTACAACAAGGATAAATAAATCCTTTATGGTTCTATAGTAGAAAACCGATTATCCATAGCTTAGATTAGGATGATGATTCTCCACCAAAACAGTGTACAAGTAGTTGAAACTCCAATAAATCAAAGTAGATTGATTTAAGTGGATCTGATTGATCTTAAAAGTTGCAGCAGGAAGAAACATGCATTATATGGATCTTCTTCTTCAGAAATGATAGTATTTTATAAATAATGAGTCTCAAGTGATATAGGTTTTGCAAAAGATCTTCAATTAAAATGTAGAAATAAAAAATAGCAACAACATGATTACTGAAAAATGAGATAGAACATATATATCTCTGATGCATAATCCTCTATCAGAGTTGTTCATTTGTTGTTGCACTGTAAAAGGATTTTTACCCAAGAATGATTGTATTTGAAAAAAATATGTTCCTTGAAAAAAATATCATGTATATAAAATTGATACATCAATAGAATATATAAAGAAAATATCATACTACAGAATTCTAGATCCAAAAAATATTCTTGATAAGATGTAGATATTCATATTTTAAATAAAATAGGGGAGTCATAACTTCCCTTAATAATAGGACTAAAAATATAGGTTAAAAGAATTGTTCATTGAATCAAATATAACGATATTTAAGTCAGTATAAAACAAGCTTTGAAATAGCCAGTAACTCTATAAAGACCATTGCATAAATCACACAAAATATGGAAGATTAAAATTTCTGACATTGAAAATTCAAACATAGGGTGCCTTCACAAAACGATAAAATAGAAAATATATGGTTTAACTATGGAGCATTCATTCTTGAACATAAGGTATAAAACTTAAGGATGATTAGTAAGTTTGATGATACATATGTTTCTCTCTAAAACTTAAGGTCCATTACATACATAGGGTTCCTTAACCATACATTCTCTTTTTGATAAATGTAAGGTTCCTTTTAGACATAAGGTTCTTTATCCATACATTTATTTTAATGTAGGATTGATTAACCATATATTTTATTCTGAACGTAGTGTTGAGATACTATAGTTAATTCTTGGATCATAAGGTTGAATACAAACATACGAATTATGTTCCTTACGCGTTGTATAAAATGTAGGGTTTATTCCTTATGTTATGCTTAACCACGTAGGGTATGAATAGTGTTTCTAGAATGCTTAAAAACACTTCCCAGAAAATTTAATAAATATTCTTTTTAAATTAAAATCATGAAAATAATTTCCTAATAAATAGTCTAAATAATATTAATTCCATAAAATAAATTAAAGTAAACCCATTAGTGAAATAAACAATGGTATTTTTGAGCATCAAATTCAAATGAAATTATAGTGTATTGTTGAGGAAATACATCCCCAACAATCACCCTATTTTTGATGATCAAAAAAATAAAATTATTAATATAATATATAAATTTTTAAACATACATAGGGAAAATATTTATAAAATTATTTCTATTTCAAAGTATTATTTTGAAAAAATGAAATGTTGGGTTAGCAAATTTCCTCCCCCATTTTGGGATATCAAAAATAAATTACATAATAAAAATTATTTCAACACATTAAATGTTGCATAGAATATAAAATAAAAGATAGAATATCGTATTTGTATAAATAAAATAAGGATTCTGGTAATTGAGATAAACTGAAAGGGATGTCAAATAAATGAAAAATAAAATAAAAATATTGAAATTTTGTAAATAAAAATTGTAATTATATATTAGATATATTAGATATGTGAAAAGGGTAGTTAATCTATTTGGTAGAAGGTAAAAGGGATTTTTTCAGCCTCTTTTTCTCGTACTGGTTCTTTAGGGTCGTGAGATTCATGAAACACCTCTTTCAATTATACCATTTTCACTTGTAATCTTTCAAAAATATTATCTTATGATTTTCTTAGCAAAATTACTTAATCATGAATCTCATGCATATTTTCAACTAAATTGACTTTAAAACGTTTGTGAAGACTCTCATATTTTTGTATAAACTAAACTAAATGACCACTTAACTTGTTGGTAAGAAGCTTAATACCGGGTTCACTAGAGTTTAGTTGCTCAATAAGAAATATCAGGTTTTACAACAAGATTGGAATATGGGCATGGTTGCATTGAAGGTTATACAATCTGTTATTCATAGCATCCATGACATATGTGATGGGCTGAAATCTTCTAATCAGATCTAGTAGGGTTGAAGGGGTAGAGGTAGTAGTACCGACTGAACTAACACATCCAATGATAGAATCGAATTGGCTTCCCAAATACCACTTCATCTCTAAAAAACTATTTTGGAAATAGATTCATACTTTATTTTCCCAATATGATCTAGAATCTCTGTCCTAAAGGCATCAAAATCATTTTTGGACACATAATTTTCTTTAATTTCTTAAAACTAAGTCTGAAGAGACTAAAATTCTATCCTTGTGGCTAATGAATTTTTAAAATATTCAAACTGTTTCCTTACAACTTCAAGATCTTTTTTAAGAATATAACTCTCCTCCTAACCTTTATTTGACTTAATCGCAATATCTTCAATTTGTATAGTCAGGTAAATTGATGTCCCTCCGTCTTGATTCTTTGGTTAATCAACATCCAAAATTGCTAAGGGATTAGGGAAATACTTCTCAAGTGAATTTTCATTGGAACATGAAATATTATCAAGGACATCTATCTTTTCTCCAGAGAGAGATCCTTGTGTCTTTAATTACTGTTAAATGGATGAGATGGCCTGATGTTCAACAACATTTGTATCTTCAGTTTCTGCTCTGTTCACTTATTGTTTTTTTTGGGAAGCGTCTTCTTTAATAGCTTCATCTCGAATAGCCTCATCCTATTCATGAGGAACATCTAGATGATTTCGAACCTAGATTTCAGCCTGTTGATCTTCTTCTTGTACTGGTTCTGTCAAATGAATTGAATCAGTAGATTCTTCTAAACCCAACACTAGATCATCAGCTTGTGGTTCTTCTATGTTTCCTGGTTTCATTACCATCTCAGATACAACTTATTATTCTTCTTCTTCTTCTTTATTTGTTTCACTATCAAATCATAATTTTATTTTAGAAGATTTAGATATTCCATCAGTTATAGATTACTAAATTTCTCCCCTTCTTATAGTACTTTACTCCCCCTGGGAAAATGATCTAGACATCTATTGGTCATATGCACCAAGTTGTATAAGATTCCCTTTCACAATACTCGAGTAAAATCCAAACTTCTTTAAGGAGTACCATCATTTAGAACATTACTATGATAAAATTTTATTCCTGATTCAAATAAAAGAATCAAATATTTCCAGACATAACTAAAGAGTGTATCCTTCTATAGGGAAAAAAGGAAATCTGAGCCTTTTCTTGGCAACCATAATTCCAATATCACAACATGTTTCTAGTAAAATCTAACTTTATGCCACTAATGAAAAAAAAACATGATAAAAATATTTGGGTAAAAAATATTCTCCATCTTAGATACTCTAGGGGAAATTTTTTATTGAATAAACATAACTAAAACTTTGTGATAGGCCTCTAGATCATTAAAAAACCTTTACCTAGTGTTCATTGATCCAAAAAAAGAAATAATGTCTGCAGATTTATGATCATTATTTCCAGTAGAACTAATGTTAAAATGAAATACACTTTCTTGAGGTAATTTCAAAATCTAATCTATTTCTATAGAAGAAATAAAAAATTCATTGTCTTTTATTTTTGCAGGTAATGTATCTTCTATTTCACCAAAAATGAACATCACACTACAGTTGAAATGCTTCATTTTTACCTCATAAAAAAACTTTGTATTCACCTCATTGAATAAAAATTTTCAATCTTGAAATTCTGAAGCTTCATTAAGAAGAAGTTTGGTCTCATATAGTTACTCAAAATCTATAACTTCTCCATGAATAATATTTCTTGATGGAACTCTTTGAGGCTTCGGTTCACTGGATTCTCCTTTTTTAGTTCGCTTGGTCTTTTCCATTTTTAATAATCTGATGTTTGAAAGGTTTTTTGAATTCTAGGGTACTGAAGGTAAACCAAGATTTGCGTAGGTATAATGGTTGGAGAAACAAATGGCTAAGGTAAGTCGAAATTTTTCTGACAAATAATTATGTATCCAATTTTCCACTGATAATTACATGGGATAATTTTTACAATTTTTAGAAACACAAGACTTATAAACTAAAAACTAAATTATAAAAAAATTATCAGATATTAATATTAAAATGAAATAAATTAATAATTACTTATTTATAATTAAATAATTCTAACTCCCCTTAATAAAATCAAAACTAGTTGTGGTAAGTGGTTTAGTGAAAATATCATCCAACTGATATTCAGTATAAAGAAATTATTAAGATATATCCATTTTAAGAACAAGATCTCTTATAAATTTATTTCATATATCAATATTCTTAGTCCTGGAATGACTTATAGGATATTTTTGAAATATTTACTCCACTAGTATTATCAAATTAAATATGAATATGATTAAAGTTTAATCAAATGTTCGGTAGAGGGTTTTTCATCCACAATTTGTGTGCAATACAACAACCAGTAGATACATATTCATCCATAGTGGTTGATAGGGCAACAAGGTGTAGTTTCTTACTAGACCATGAAACTAATGATTTTACTAAAAAGTGATAGATTCCTAAGGTACTCTTTCTATATAACCTACAACCTCCACTGTCTGCATCTAAATATGACATTAAATTAAAAAAAGATGGTATGGGGTAAACAAGAGATTGAAAATAGTTCCATTTAAATATATAAAAATTCTTTTAACAGTGGTAAGATTGGATTATTTTGGATTTTATTAAATAATATCACAAATATATATAGAAAACATAATTTTTGGTCTACTCTCATTAATATAAAACAAAATTCCAATCATACCTCTACATAACTTGTTCTCTACTGGTTTTCCAACTTTATCCGAATCAAGTTTTATATTGGTACACATGAGGGTTGTATATGTCATATTGTTTCTTAGTCCATAATTTTTCAAAAAATTAATAATATATGTACAGTTATTTAAAAAAATTAAAAAAGATTTTTGAAAAATTTTAGATAAAAAAAATAACTTCAGTTCTCCCATTATTCTCATTTCAAATTTTTTTTACATTAAATTTTAAAAATCATGAAAAATATTTTTATTAGTTTAACCAAAAATAACATCATCAACAAAAATTTGAACTAACAAAGTATTAGAAAACAATATTTTACAAAATAGTGTTTGACATTCCAATCCATCAATAAATCCATTTTTCAAAGGAAAATAACTTAATCCTTCATATTAAGCTCTGGGTTCTTGTTTTAGGCCATATAGAGTTTTAGTAAGTTTAAAAACAGAGTTGGGTTTTTGCAGTTTTTCAAAACTAGGAGGCTCTTAAACATAAACATCCTCTATAAAATAACCATTTAAAAAGACTTATTTAACATCAATCCTAAATAATTGAAAATTTTTATTAGATGAATAGGCTAAAATGATTCTTATAGCTTAAAATCTAGCTACAGGTGAAAAGGTTTCATCATAGTCTATTCCTTCTTCATGATTCTAACCTTTGGCTACTATCCTGGATTTATTTAAGGTTATGATCCCTTAATCATCTTGTTTATTTCTAAAGACCCAGTTGGTTCCTATAACTAGATAATTGGTAGGACATTCAACGATTTCCCAACCCTCATTCATTTTAAATTGATTTTGCACTTCTTACATAGCTAACGTCCAACTATCATCTTCTAAGGATTCCACAATAGTCATAGGTTCTAAATAGAATACAAAGATGAGAATTTTTCAAGGTTTTCTACGTTTCTTATGGTTCTAATTCCTCTGTCAAGATCTCCTATAACAGTTTCCAAAGGATGGTTCTTTAAGGTTCTAGACTGTCTAGGAAGAATACATTCATGTTCATCAATATCATTTTCTTCTGAACTGGACTGAGTGTTATTAATATCATTTTCAAAATCATTTTTAATGGTTACAAGTCTCATGTTATCAAAAGAGTCAATGAATTCATCAGTTTGATCTTTCTCTTTAATAAAAGGGTTTTCTTCATCAGAAATTATAGCAATGAACTTTTGTTTTTTATTTATCATCCATCCTGAATGATTTTCTTAATAAATATTTATTCATGTAAAAGTTAATAAATCTTATTTCTAGTTGAGCTAGTATATTTCGAAATATGAGAAATATGAATTTTATTCCTTTTTTCTTCTTTTTCTTTCTACTATGCTTCTGCAATATCACTTTCAGAGAAATATTTTTATTTCCTCACTATAATCTTGTGATATTCATCTTCATCTTTCTGCTCATCTTTATACATCATCAATTTCCCAATTAGCTCTTTCATTTTCAGATATTTGGCAGGTGATGATGCTCGAGTAGAAACAGATATTCTATTCCATTTTGAGGGAAGTACAATGAGTATATTGAAATCTTCATTGGATTGTTTGATTGGTTCTCCTAAGGCTGTATTATTATTTATAATTTCTGTAAGTCTTCCACTCATCTGTGTGATTCTTTCCCTATCAAACATTATGAATGTGTCAAACATTAAATTTTCTATATCATACCTCATCGGTCTTACATTTTCAGTCCCTTAATAAGTAACTGTAATGGTTTCCCACATTTTATTGGCGTTAGGACATTATGGTACTTGATTAAACTCATCTGGTCTAAAACCGAAGATGATTGCATTCATGGATTTTGAATTCATATCATATTCACCATTTGATGTAGCATAGTATGTTTCTAGTTTCTCAGAAATCTTATAAGGATTAATAATTTTTGTTTAGATTCTGAATCTAATGTTCTTAAAATAGATAGTCATCCTTGATTTCCAACTCCCATAATTTTCACAATTGAAATTTGGAGCACAAACCATAGACATTCCTTCTCTCAAATTATCCATTTCAAACTTTGTACATACCTTATACTTATTATCTTTCTATAGATCAATCCAAAATCTCTCCTCTAATACCAATTGCTTGATCAAAATAAAAAAAGGAACACACAGGAGGGGGTGAATTGTTCCTTTTCAGAAACATCTTCAATTATGGCTTACGACACCCTCTGTGATTTATTCAAATATGAAGTTTTTTTCTTCTGTAAGAAAATATGAAGTGGATGAACAAAAATAAAGAACATAGCTTTATATAGTGTTTTGGGGCACAAATATCCCCTAATCCACTCCACCAAATACTCTTTCTCCGAGCTTGGTTAATTTCACTAGAATAGTCATCTTATCATAAGTCAAAAATTACAAAGCATAGTTCAGGATGTTTACACCTTTACAAAAAGTCTAAATAAATCCTTTCTGGTTCTATAGTAGAGAACCAATTACCTAGACCTTAGATCAAGAAGCCGATACTCCACCATAACTGACTATGAGTAGTTGAAACTCCAACAAATCAAAATAGATTGCTTTAAGTGGTTTGGATAGATCTTCACAGTTTCAGTAGAAAGCAACTAACACTAGATGGATATTATTGTTAAGAAATAATAGTCTTTAGGAAAGAAAGAGTTTGAAGCGATCCCAATTGCACAGAAGATCTTCAATCAAAAATTAGCAACAAAATAGAGCAAGGACAAGTTTACAGTAGAGTAAGAATGAATATGTATATCTCTAAAGTGTATTCCTCTATCAGAGTTGTTTGTTTGTTATAGATCTATAAAAATATTTTCATTAGAGTATGATTGTATATGAAAAAAATATGTACTTTTCCAAAGATAACCCATATAAAAAATAGATACATTGATAATATATATAAAGAAAATATCCTACTTCATAATTCTTGATCCACAGAAGACGCCTGATAAGATGTATATATTCAAATTTTAAATATAATATGGGAGTCATATCTTTCCTTATGAATAAGAGTGAAAATATCCGTTAAAATTTTGTTCTTTGAATCAAATATAATTATCTTTAAATCAGTAAAAAAAAGATTTGAAATAGCCTGTGACTCTATCAAGACCACTTCCGAAATCACACAAAATATCACTAATTCAAATTTAGGATGTTGAAAAGTCAAATATAGGGTTCCTTCACAAAAAGATAAAATAGAAAATTTATGGCTCAACTACATAGTGTTTTTTCATTGAATGTAAGGTAAAAAACGTAAGGTTGATCGGTAAGGTTGATGATCCATATGTTTCTATCTAAAACGTAAGGTTCATTACTTATATAGGGTTATATAACCATACTTTATCCTTTTGAAAAATGTTAGGATACTTTCAAACATAAGGTTATTTAACCATACATTCCACATAACATTGGGTTGATTAACCATACATACTGTTCTGAATATTGGTTTGGGATACCATACTTTCTTCTTTCTGTGTATGGTTGAATAAAAACATACCGATTATGATCCATATGTGGTGTACAAAACATAGGGTTTATTCCTTATGTTACTCGTATCCACATATGGTATCAACAGTGTTTCTAGAATTCCTAAAAATGCATCTCGAATAATTTAATATATATTCCTTGTGAATTAAAATCTTGAAAATAATTTCCTTATAAATAGTATAATGAATATTAATATCTTGAAATACACTTAAATTAAAATCATTAGTAAAATAAAAAGGGTATTATTGATCATCAAAATAACAATAAATTATAGATTATTGTTGATACAATACATGCCCAACAATTTCCATTATATAACCTAATAGTAACTTATTTCCCATTAATTGCATCATCATTTTCCAATGCATCAGAGAGTTATATTTGGATCACTCATCATCAAAGATATATAAAAGTATACCATCATCATGTAAAATCTTCAAGAACCATAACAAGATAAAAAATCGTAAAATAATACATTTCCATCATAAAACCCAAAATAAATTACGAGTACCACCCTTATAAAAAACCACTTTCATTTGTCTCATAAAAATGGGAGGAAATATCTTTTACTATTAAAAAAACTAAAAATTACCTATAAATATGAATATTATATTATTTGAAAAACCATAGAAAATTTTAGAGGAATCTTTATGAGGAATAATGTTTATAACGGTGGGAAAAGGGGCTAAGGTAGTAAACATTTAAAAACCTATTTTTCACTTCTTTAAAGAAATTCAAAATTAACCATATGGGAAATGTTAAAACGATTCATTTTTTAAATAAATTTAAAATTAAAAAGCATGTGAAAATATTCTCCAAAAATAATTTATTTTTAAATAAGAATGTTCTTGAAATATTTTAAATCATTCACATGGAATGAAAATAGTTTAAAAAATATTATAAATATTTTAAAAAAATCCCAAACCTTACATCTCAACTAGTCATATACGTCTTTTACTTTACTAAATAATAAAATTAAATTGATTTTACAAATGTTGAAGATCCTTTTAATTTTAATTCCCATATTATTATTCCTTTTATATAATTTATTACCTGGTTTTATTTAGTTATACAATCATTTAAGTTTACATCAGATATTTTAATGTCCTTTAGTCCATAATCTTGATATAACATTGGTTCTTTGACCAGGGATGATGGGTTTATCATCCCATCAGATAAAAAATATTTATAATTTTAAATTATCATTTTTTGTAATGAAATATTCTTTTAAAATAACCAATGTGAAGTGATAATGAATAATGAATCACATCGTTTCATGGAGGCAGCAATCCACATGTACACATGAGAGATGCTTCAATGATTTTAAAGGATAAAAAATAAATAAATATGATAACTATTTACTTTTATATAATCATAATAAAGTTTAAAATATTATATTTAATCTTTAAATCCATACATAAGACCATCAATGTGACGTGGCAATGGAAAACAAATCACAACGCTTTATATTGGTGGTAATTCACATGTACGCATGAGTGTCGTTATAATTTTTCAACTAATGGATGTTTGAAAAGGTTAATTTATATTATCATTTAAAAATAATAATAATTTTATAAATATCATATATATTAAATTTTTTTATAAATTTAACCCAACATATTACATAGTTACTAAAAACAAAACACATCGCTTTGTGGAGACAGTAGGTTGTCCGTATACATGGGCAATACTTTCATTTCTCATTAGATGGAAAAGGAGATGAAAAAGGGTTTCAGAATAAAAATAATAAAATCACTGTATGAATGATACTTATTTTATCCTATCATAATTTTTATATAATATTTTTAGAGGGTTTAAAAATAAATAAACATGTAAACACATTGTTAAGTGTTATACCTCTTCTTTGAACCCCCCCCCCCCCTCTAGGACATGAATAAGTAATTTAAAATTGTATTTGGATAAGTATTTTATGATATATAGTTCTAAAAAATTAATATGTGAACAAAGGGGGTTCCAATTTATAAGTGAGGGGTATAGCATTCTTCTAATTATTCTATGTTTTAAGATAATATAATGTATTAATCAAAGTAAAGTGGAACTAAACAAATACATTTCCAAATATAAGGTGAAAATATTATAAATAATCTCATAAAATATTATTTAAGATGGGATTTTGTGACCCTATCACAATGTTCAAACCCCGATTAACATGTTTTACCCCTCACCATTGTGAAAAAACATGGCCATGGTTATTATCCTTTGTGAAAAAAAATGAAATTGATGTCATTAATAATTTTGAACCTCATAATTCCATATATGAAAACCTTTTTTTATTATTCAGTTTATTTAAGTGGTATAAATTTATTTCTATATGTGAGTTTAAAATGCAATGGAATGCTGTTTTTAGAAAAAAAACACTTTTTCATCGTAAAATTGATTTTACCACAAAATAATTTATAAACTTGATCTTAATTAACTTTATTGGTTTATAAATAAATAAATTATTTTTATGTTACTTGAAACCAAATTACAAACTTAAATTTACATTGTGAAAACTAATTCAATGAAATGTTATGGAATTTGAAAAGATGTTACTTTTTTATTTTCACAAAAATTTAACTATTTTGGAAAAATCCTAAAAAATCAGTTCAATATGATTTTTAAATGATGAATAAAATTATGTCAATTTTATAAAATATTTAAATTTAACTTTAAAATAAAACCATATAACTCATGAGAATCAATTTTTTTAGACAAATCTATTTCATTTTCAACATAAAAAATTGCTTCAAATCTTGATATTGGATATTTACCTATAAAATCTAGTCATGGATATTAATAAGACATGAAATTTATTTATTATTAACATTACATGGTTTTTTAAATTCTCCCCTAAAAATAAATTTCATCCTCACAATTTTATCCCTTACTTAAATAAGGGTACATATTTTTCCCCCATAGCATTTTCAAATTCTTTAGTAGCTTCTTCAATCATATAGTTCTACCATATAACAATAACTAGGTAAGTGAACTTATTCTAGAAAACCTGATCATTTTTATCAAGAATCTAAAATAGTTCTTCCTCTTAATAATGATTTTCTTCCAACTCTAACACCTTAGGGATCAAAAAATGTGACTCATCATGTATATATTTTCATAAAAAATGAAACATTAAACACATCTTGTACATGAGATAAACTTGGAGTTCTAGCCGCATGATATACAATTGGTCCTATTTATTCTAGAATTTAAAATGAACCAATATGTCATGGATTTAATATTCCATTCCTTCTAAAACAAAAAAAAACATTCTAAAGAGATACTCTAATAAAAAATGATCTCTTATAAAAAACCATAGATATTTTCACATGTTATTTTCATAACTCATTTTCCTTCTCGGAGATTCCCACATATAGTGTTGAATAATATTTTCCTTTCCAATTTTCTCTTCCTCAAATTATGGTCCAAACAACATTCTCTCAATGATGCCATCCCAACATGTTATAGTTTAATATTTATTTCCATATAATGCCTTAAAAGGTGATATTTGTATACTAGAAAAAACTATTATTATATGAAAACTAAACCAATTAAATATATTGATCTCATATTTATTGATAATACCTTATTTTTAATGAAGAATACCATCCAAAGTTTTATTTTCTTCACTACAATTTTTCATCATATTGAGAATAAAAAGTTATGATAAAATTTAAATCATTATCAAACAATATTTAAACTCTTTTCCAAAAATATTGAGGAAAAACTAGGATCACGATCATATATAATGGAGTGGTTAAATCCATGTAACCTGAAAATCTCTTTAGGATATTGTATAAAAACCTAATCCAAACACATGGTATCTTGAATAGTAAAAAAATTTTAGATTTAAACAAATGATTGATAGTAACCCAAATCACATTATTACCTATAGATATTTTTTTGTAATCCTAGCATGAATTCCAGGGATATATGATCTAATTTCCACTTAATAACTGAATAAAACTGAAGAATCTCCTCCATTAATTTTCACTCGGCATTAACATATTAACAAGAAAAAAATCTCACAATAAAATTACCAATATATTTATTTATTAAATCCCATAAATAATATTACCAAAAGGTATCTATACATCTTCGTGTTACTGGGATGAATTGAAAATTGAGATATTTGATCTTTTATTAATAAATCCTTCATTAATTAAGTATTTTGGGGTATAGAAAACCACTTTTAAAATTCTATTAAAACTTCAATATAAATGTTAAATTTATGAAACTTTCCCTTATAAAAAATCTTCTCTTTTTTTAAAACCACAACCTTCTTTATTCACCCTCTAAATTTTTTTTGATAGAGATTATTTTGAAAATACCTAAGAGACAAAATAACTGGATTTTCCATTCATATTTTCTAGTCTAAATTTTACTAAATCATTTTTTAGAGAATCAGATTCCATACATAGAATAATTAATAATGCATTATCCAATTGGCTTAAGGAATCTACTAACTTTTTAGATTTACCTGGATTATATTGGATAATTTAATCAAAATACATTATAAGTTTTCATGATATTATGTGTTTTATATTAAAATATTTTTTCCTGAATATATTCTTAAACTTTTATGATTTTTTATATATCACATCTTACAAAATATAAAATATCTCTCTAAATTTTCAAATCCAAAACTACTATGGAAAACTCAAGATCATACAGTTGATAATTTTTCTCATAGTGCATTAATTGTTATGATACATGTGAAATAACATGATCATGTTAAATTAAGGATAAATAATGTCACTTAAAATAATAATCACTATAAATAAAAAACACCATATTTATAGCTTTCACGACTAGCACAAGATAATTAACCAATATTTATTTAAATTTTAAAATATTTGATCACATTCCTTTTTATAAATGAATTTTTGTCCATTTCATGTTATCTTATTTACATATATGGATAAGTAAGAATCAATTTAAAAAAATCATAGATATTGACCCACTAATCTACGAAATTTTCTAATCATGGTGACAATTTTAGGTCATGAACATTGTTCAACAACATTATTTTTAGTAGAATCACTAGTTATAGAATCTTTATAAAACAATATACCCAAATAAAGAAACCTAATGTAACCAAAAAAAAAATTTCTAAATTTTCCTTTAATATATTTTAGAAACCTAATGATCTTCATAAATTTTAGAATGTACCAAAATTTCATGAAGAAACACAAACTAAAATTTATCCAAACACTCATGGAAAACTCTTTTCATCAGATAATTAAATAAAGATAATTTATATTTCAACCTGAATGGAATAACCACAAACTCGTAATAGTCATACCATTTATGAAACATCATCCTTGGAATATCCTCTTCCTTCACTCTTAGATGATAATAACTGGATATGAGGTTAATCTTAGAGAAATACTAAGTGACTTAGAACTGAACAAAATCGATGAAAAGCTACAGAGAACCATATTTTCCTTTTAACCAACCAAACAGAGTCACCCCAAGGTGATGTTATAAGGAGGATGAAATGGTTTTAAATTAATTCATGTCAATTACCTTTCAATTCCAATAGCCACATTGTATCCATTTAATATGGTGTTTTTTAAATCAAATCACCACTAATAACTAATTAAATAGTTAATTCAACCTATTGATCATAAATTAAACTAGGAAAATATTCAACAAATATAAATAAAAATTTATTTACCATAGGAACATCACTAAAATTAATAATTTCTTTATTTTTAATGATAACCGAAATATAACGTCCACTCTTATCTTTAATCAGATTATCAACATATTGATATGTTAACAAATATATCAAAATATTATTATATACAATTTAATACTCACATTAATCACTAAATATGATTTATTTATCCCTGTAATGTTATTTAGCATGATAAAATTAAATTTAATCCATACCCATAATAACATAAAATGTCTCTAAAGGTAAAACAATGTTGTTTTTAGGAAACCCAATTTAATATAAGAAGATAAGAAGGTTATGATAAGTATCTATCTCATTAATACTTCCACCATATGTTTTTACCTAAAGTTATATGTTCAATTTTTTAGGTGATATGTCAATTTTCCTAAAAGAATCCAAAAGGTAAAATAATGTGTAAACATAAAATCAAATGAAAACATTGGTATAAAATGAATAAAAAGGTAATAGAATTGAAAATATTTCATACGATAGTCTCATATTTTTTGAGGTATTATAAAATGATTTTTCTATACCCTTATACATATGATCTGTTTGATCATCATCCTTAATATTTTTCTTTAGAAATAGACATGAGAAATGGAAAATCTCATTTTAATTAAAAAATTTACCACTACCTTATAATAATTAAACTGATTATTATGATTTCTCTTTTCTTTTCAGAAACATTCCCTATATCAAATATTATCACACTAGTAACACTTTCTAGATCTTATGATACATTTACAAAAATTATTTTTACCACATTATCATGAGTGGGAATCTTAATTATATTTACTTTTTATTTCTTTAATTAATTTTTCACCACTACTTTCTACCTAGATAGAATCTTTTCCTTGTTAATATAGAAAATAAAGATCTATACTTCTACTTTCTCTACACATCAAATAATTTCCTCATACCATATAAACTTATAACTAAAAAATTCCCTTCACAAATATGGTTTCAATCTTGACTAAAATATATCAATGTTAATATCATGGTCTAAAAGGTAATTTTGGGCATGCCTGGAAAATATTGTAAAATTTTCTTCATAGGCCGTAACTGAGTCCTCGTACTTTTTCTTAAACTCCAAGAATTTTATTTCCATTAAAATATAGAAAACATTCTAAAAATATTTATCATGGAAAATTTACTTAAATTTAATCCACTCCATGGTATCAATATCATCTTTTTCATTATAATTATTAACCAGATACCACCATTGATCGACTTCACCATTAAAATGATAAGTCAAAATAATTACTTTTTGATGCTTTGACCACCCCAAAACATTAAATATCTTAATTAAATAATTGATACATCCTTTAGCTACCATTCAATTTGATGATCCACCAAATTCTTGAAATAGTTGTTTTATGAAATTTAATACAATAGTCATGTTATTCCAAGAAAATTTTTCACTTTATAGCATTGGTTCTATAATTTATCACATGTTTCAAGTAAGGTAACACATAAAAAAATACCTTATTTCCACCTCCTACCATTCTATGTTAATTATTTGCAAGGTAATCATTCTCATGATTCCTTTCCACTTCATTTTCTAGGCTTTATCTATGAAAAAACATACTATATAGACCATAATAAGAAGAATAAATGCATAAATCGTCAACAAAAATCTCATGATAACATAAATATAAATTATAATCTATTAAAAGTTTTTTAAAAAACATTCTAACCTCTAAATGCACCTAAATTGTTGACCTTAATCCAACTATATTTCCGCTTAACATAATCAACCCATAATTACTTGATTTATAACAATGGTTTCAAATTATTAAATTTCAATATTATTTTCAGTTTAATGTTTTATGGAATTATGAACACACGTTATATATCAAAGTAAATATTTACACATAGTTTTCATTATTTCTATGAAAACACTTTCTTACATTTATACTCATTTATCATTCATGAAAATTTTCCCTAATTCAAGAAAATTCACTATTTACCTTTATATAATTATTACAAATACTTAATACCTACAAAAAAACATTTTAAAACATGATATGAAAAAAATCATTGAATGATATAAAAATAAATTAAAAATCTGTTTGAAAATTCATGAAAATACATATGAAATTTTTCTTCTTTGTAATGAATTTTTGGATCAAATAATCATTTACATACCCATGGAAGAAAGTGATTTTTCTAAATTTTTCATAAATCACCTCATAATAAATCATAATTAAAAACTATGATCATAACGGTTTCAAAAAAAAGTGGAAAATTTTCCTTTGAAAAATATATAAAAACGTCAAAAAAATTATTAAAACAATCATATATTTTGATTACCTTATGAAATTAGAATATTTCCATAAACCCCATTTGAAATCCTAGAGAACCCATGTAGGTTTCTTGGAACATTATCGATAAAATATCTCTTATAATAACACATTCAATGGAATAAACTTTATTTTAATTTCAATAACATCTCTTATAAGTAAATTATTTCCTGTTAACTCCATCATCATTACCCAATGAATTAGAGGGCTATATCGGGCTAACATGTAATTGTATAAAATTTCAGATAACTATATCATGATAAAAATCCATAAAATTTTCTATTTTCCTCAAAAAACCCATAATATTTGGCATTATATCCCATAAAAAACTAAAATTCATTTATCTCATAAAAAGAGAAGACACGTCATTTTATTTTGAAAAACTTTTAACATTCAATGAAAATGGGAAAATGATATTTTTTGAAAATTCATAGAAAATTTTATATGAATAATTGTAATTAATAATGGATGTTATGATTAGAAAATTTGGTCATCTGGTAAATTTTAAAAAACATTCTTTTCCACTTATTTAAATAAACTAAAAAATCTGTATAATTTTTTTAAATATATTCATTTTTAAACCATTGTAATTAAATTAAAAAGGAAATTTAAAATTATCTTTAATGATCACCAAATTATATATAAGAACATTTTATAAACATTTAAAAAACATTAACATGGGGTGGAATAATTTTAAATAATTTAAAATAATGTTTAAAATACAAACCATCACCATGTTTCCTGACTAATTAGGTACATTATTTACGTTCCTAAATAAAAGAAAATATATAATTTTTTTAATTTATTGAGAAATTTCTTCAATTTCATTCCCTTATTATTATTTATGTTATTTAAATTATATCAATGTTTTATTAATAAACTAAATCGATTAAATTTACATTAGAAGTTTTCAGGCCATTTAGTCCATAATCTCAACATTACTTCATTAAATTGAATATGGTTAAAAATTTCAACACTTCATAATCTCTATAATTTTAAAAAAATTATAATTTTCATTTTTATACATAAAATATACTTTTAGAATCATTTATATAAATCGGTAAAGAATAATTAATCACATCCTTTTATGGAGATGATAGTCCTCACATTAAAATGACAGGTATTTTAATATTTCTAATGAATGTAAATGAACTAAATAAGATAAATTTTAAGAATTATAAAATAATAGTAATAATATAATATTTTTCATTAAATCAATCATTATCACCATCCATATGAGGTGGTATTGAAAACAAAATCACATCACTTCGGGGAGGTGGCAGTCCATATATACGCATTTGCTGCGTTATCATTTTTTAAGAGATGGAAGGGTATGAGAAGGTAAGTAATTTATTATATTTTAATAATCATTATTACTATATAAATATCATATATATTCAATTGATCAATCATTTAAACCAATATTATTGGTTGTTAACCAAAATCAAACAATCCACTACATGGAGACAATAGTCAGTACATATGCACATGCGATGATTTCATTTCCCATTAGAAATAAATGGATATGACATATCATTATGACATAAAAATAACAAAATTTTAGTATAATAAATATAATTATGTTATTTTATCATCATAATTATAGAATATTTTAAGTATATTAAAGAATAAATTAATATGAAAACACTTAGTTAAGAGTTATATCTCTTCATTGAAAAACATACTTCTGCATACACATTAACCCCTCTAAGATGGGTATTTTGAGGATACCAAAACCTCAATAAAGATTTAAAGGATTTTAGAATGGTATTTTTGTGGTATTTTCCCAAATCTAGTTATATTTTTTTAAATGTGAGGAGAGGATTAGACCTTTTGTAAGTAAGGTCAGTGGCACTCTTTTTATTATTAAATGTTTTAATAAAATATAAGACTTATTCATATGAAGGTGTCACTAAATAAAAAAAATATCAAATATTGGGTGATAAGGGTAAAAATAATATCATAAAAATAATATTAAAGATGAGATTTATATACTTTATCATGATGTTTTAATGTAAATTAACCCATTTTACCTTTTACACTTGTGATAAAATTTACCATATTTTTTATTCATTGTAACCAAAAATAATATTTAACTCATTAGAAAATTTAAACCTATTGATATAAAATATAAAATACATTATTCACTACTAAATTTTTAGAATTATAAAAAATTAAATTTAATATATGAATCAATAGTGCAATTAAAAAACATGTTAAAAAATATGCCTTTTAAACATACATTTGTTTTACACCAAATTAATTTGTAAAATTGGTCCTAGTGTATTTTATTAGAATATTACTAAATAAGGGAGTTCTATTTTATTTTAAACCCATTAAAAAGATAATATTTTTTGAAAACTAAGTCAATCTAAATGTTATGTTATATGAAAACACTATATTTTCACATTTCACTCAAAAATTAATAATCACATAAAAATTTAAAAAAAAATCTATTTTTGAAATGATAAAATAAAAAATTCATTTAATTCCAAAATAAAATTCTTGAATTTATAAATTGAAATTTCAAATAAATCTATATAATTCATGAAAAACAATTTTTAGAAAAATGTTTCTTTTTCAGCTATAAAAATTGCATAAAATCTATATTATGGGGATGAATCTAAAAAAATAATAACTAAAATTAATAATGTATGCAATTGAATTATTATTAACATTACCTAGGTTTCCACACAATTCCTATTACCATGAGGTGAGGTAGGGTTTTCCTATAGGGTAAATTGGTCCTAGAGTGAGATCATCAGACATGGTTGATGCTAGATCATTTAGAGGTCTGTAATATGGTTTGGGTTGATAAATCCTTCATTTTTAAGGTGTTTAGTTCATGAAAGTTTTATTATTTGTAACCATTAGTGGTTTTTAATGGATAATCCATGGTTTTTCTTTATTATGTTGTTATTCTTGGGATATTATCTTACACTAGGGTCGAATTATTTACACTAAAAGATTATTTTTTATTATTTATTTTTATATAATATGTATGAGAAAAAAACTAAATGAGATGATTTAGTTGCATATTTTATGTAATTAACCATAAGAACAATCTATTAATAGTGTGGTTCAACATTCACCCTAGGACATACCCTATGGGGGATGGATCAACGTGTACAAGATATTGGATATCAATATTCCCTCTGAAAATCATTTTTTGTTTGAACAAGATTTATAATTAGATACGGGACTATGCTAATGATGGTGTGGTTTCGATTAATCTAAAGGACATAACCAGAGGATTATGGTTCCTATTTTATTATAGGTTGGATATTGATATTCCCTCCTTATATTTCTTCTTATGATGTTGTAATATACTATTGTATATGGTACATAACTTATATTTTCATGGTCCAGATCATGTGAGAGGGTGGATATTCAGATTACCCCTTAGATAACTTATTATATGTTAACAAGAATATATGATCCTTGGTCATGGGACTATTCCCTAATTGGATGGTCTGTCCTATTTGATAGGTTGGCTACCATGATTCCCACCTCTGGTCATTGTGGTATATGTGGGGTTTTATATTTTTTGAGGTTGGCTATTATAATTCCCTTTGATGATGAGTTTTCATTATTCCTAGGACTAGTTATTGAGATTAATTTCCACAATATTTTTTTTATGATATTACTCTTTTTGAACTATTATCATTATTCTCCAAAGAAAATGATATTAGGTTTTTTAGTTCCCCAGTTGATACACTATGACCTGAACTATTTTCATGCATATCTATTTCATTTTTTCTTCAAAGTAGGTGTGTTTCAAAAGAAATAATTTCGCACACCGTATTTATTTCATACACACCCATTTTAGCATGGTAACATTATGTATAATAGGTTATTGGGATTCCCAATGGGTAACTGCACTCATCCCCTATATTCCTAAAAATTATGGGTTTCATTATAAATAGGATGAACTTTATGTTTTCAATCAGGATCAAAAATCCCTCAGAGCTAGACATGTGGTACAGGTCTAGAAGGTTGTAGAGTCTAGGTATTTATTAGAGATTATTATTTGATTGGGGGTGTCCATTATAGTTTATTTTTTATCTATTAGGGATACACATGTACTGGAAAATATGTTGTTCATATATTTATATGATGATATATGTTAGACATTATATCAACAGATTCTTCCCATTTTTAGTATGTTGCATCTTGTATACAATTGTACTCCTTACCATTCTAGACTGTGGGGGCCCTCTTGGAATCCTAATTAGTTATACAGGTTTTTGGGATATTCTCTATATTGATGACTCATTCGGAACTTTTGGTTGATTCTAGAATTACCCTAGGGAATTAATTTAGACATAATAGTGTCACCAATGCAATTTTAGGCTCCCACCAATATCCATCAACCTATAGGGTATGGGGAGGGATTCCTAGGGATGTTTTTGAAAATTAATTTTTGTGGAAACTCTCCAATTAAAATAGTTGTTTTGAAAAATAGGTAGATTTTTGATAGATTAAAAAAATTTTAGATTGTTTCAAAAAAAACTGGTTTATGTTTAGAACGGGTAGCTTAGATTTTTGTGTTTTAACTATGAGTAACCTAGATTTATGGATTATGTGCTTGTTTATTTTCTTCTGATTTTCAAAATTTTCCATGTGTGTTTGGATGGTGTGGACTAGTTTACTCTAATATTAGGAAAATAAATCAGTGCCTATGTATATCATGTTTGATTGGTATTTTGTGGTAGATCCGGGATAAACTAGGTGTTTTAGGTTGGGATTAAATGAGTATAATAATGTTTCATCAATAGATACGTGTGTTTTGGTATCAATTGTAGATTATTGATTTTGGACTTGAGTAGATGAATATGGGTATTTATGGGCACACAGTTTGGACATATTGATTTGGGTTTTGTTAGGAAGTTCATATGTTGGGTAGAACCATTACTAAGAATTGGGATTTATGGTTAAATTCTTATAGTGGGTATTAAAATAATGATAAATATGAATATATAGTTGGATAATTAGTGTCCTGGTATTGATGATTATAGTTGAGAACTATCTCATTGTTTTGGGATGATATGAGTGGGTTGGAAACATCCTATATAATCAATAATGTATAGGATGGGGAATATAGAGAATAAGTGTTTTGATTCCATTGGAAAATGATAAAGATTCACATATGGTGGGGATCATCAAATAGGTTAATAATGTATAAACATAATGATTGAAGGGTGAAGAAATCTATATAAACCGATTGGAAAATATTTGTACTGGCATTAAAATTCTAGTGGGTAGATACATCCAATCTATCCAGTTCCTTGGTGAATATCATATTTTGTCTTTAATTGTGTTGTCTGACCAATCCCATGTTTCATAATTTTTTGTTGGGTTGAATGTTTTATAATATGAGATTGATTTGTATCTAAGATGTATTAGAACCCATGATTAATTTATGGTGATGGTTTTGGTTAGTTAGAAATCTAAATTTGAAATTACACTAACTGTCATTTTCAAACATCGGTGTGGGATTTTGGGTGAATTTAAAATGAAACTAAGAATTAATTTGCCGTGATTGGGATTTGTGAAAATGATTTGGTAAGTGAGGGTGATAGTTCTTATAAAAAATACAAGTAGTGAAGGACTGAGAGGTGTTATCTAGTGGAATTGGATGTGGTGAGGTTGATACTACATAGAGAGAATTGTTTGGTATATAGATAATTTGTTTTGAGGATCAATTGGGTATTTTAAGTAAATGGTCGGTGTATCCATGTTTAGTGCATGAGTAGTTTATATTAGACCTTTATAGTTTATAATTCAAGATTTAGAACGGTATCATATTTCAATTGATTGATGGGAAATCAAGAACTTGTATTTTATGCCTTTCAAGGGTGACAATCCATATGGGGTGATTTATTAAGGACTCTCAAATTTACGGTTCATTTCTTTCCAGGGAAATTTGAATTTTTTATCCCTGTATAGGGGACACTATGATAATTGGGTCTCAGTGATGAAATTCTATAGATGGTATAATGATGCAGTTATTTTTGGTGTGTTTTATTCTTAATTTCAATGTATATAAATGTCAAGGAGATATCTGTATATTTTTTTGAGATACATAGAATTTTTTGAAAAAAAAAATTGGAAATCCCCATAGGTATGGGTCCTGGTATATAGAAAAATTATTTTATTCCCATACTTAAGAATCCTAGAGTGTAGGAAAAAGTGGATGAGACCCATACATAAGGTTCCTAGTGTTTGTAAATATTTATAAGTCCCATATATAAGGGTCTTGGTGTTTGAAAAAGTGTTCAAAGTCTCAAACATATGGATCCTAGTGTTTGTAAATGTTACTAAATTCTCATACCTAAGGAACCTAGTAATTGGAAAAATTGTAAATTCCTCTACGTAAGGTTCTTGTGGTTTTTCAAAATGGGGATGCTTCATATGTAAGAGTCATAGTGTTTTTAAAAATGTATAAGTAAAAAATAAAAGGCTTTTAGTGTTTGCAAAAAAAATAGTCAAGTCCCATACATGTTTATATTGGTGTTTAAAAAATGGATGTGTGTTGGGAGACCCTAGATGCAAAAGAATAGCCATGTGATACAAAATCAACAAAGTGTTAAACAACCCTATGATACATAAGAGTAAACTTATTTGTAATTGATGAATATATATGCCCTAAATCCTTACATATATGATACATATAAGATGTATTTGGAATTGAATGAAAATTTTGATTTTCATTCCTCAATGAGGTATATTAATCCACGTAGCCTATAAATTTCAATATTCATTGGAAACTAAATTCTAAATAGTTTTCATTTGGGTGAATATTCTGATTAAGCTATCACTAAGGAGCTATTACATAAGATATAATATTTTAGGAGTTCATTATTCATGTATGAGATGGAAGAGTTGGTCCAAGTGGCATTTACTCATGTGTTATAAATGCATGAGTAAATAAATAGCCTATGGAGTATATTTGTTCCTATATAAAGAAAACCCATATAATGGAAATGGATTTGCACTTTCATAATGTTAGAAAAAACCTCCCTATAACCCAAAGATTTAAATATCTCCATCCTTTTCATTATGATGTGCTAGAACACTATGGGTGTTGAAAAATATATCTCATATAATGAAAGATTCATATTGAATCATGGACACCTATGGGGGTGGATGCATTTAACTACCACTATTAGTATCCTAATAAAACATATTTTATGAAGATCAGAATAGTTTCAAAGGTATCATATGTTGAAGAAATTACATTTTTAGTGTTCTTCATTTTTATTTATATGTATGTTTCATTTTTATTTAAATTCTATTTATAGTGTTCTCCATTTATTATTGATTCGTACTCACCACTATCCTCCACTCAAAGAGACCGTGGTTATAATCTTGGAAACCCCTTAGGGGGATTTATGATATATTAAATGATATTAATGCTCACACATGAATATGATGATGTAGGTGGTTATACTGGTAGGTGGTGATGCTAGGAGTGATATAGATGCAATGCGGGGACTTTTGTCAAAAAAATGGTGGGCCACTAAGCTATGTGTTTGGATTTAAATTCCCTGGGCCTTCAAGTGATATAATGGGTTCCCCCTCAACCAATTTTAAAGGGGTATTTCCTTTGTTTAATAAAGTTATCTTTACCCCATACCATTTAAATTATTAGAATTAATCAAAACCCTACAGTGGTATTAGAGAAAACCCATTGGTTTAGTTTTATGAAATATTACTTGAAAGGAATAAATAATAAAGAATAGGGTAGTGTTTTTTTAATTCTAGTAATTTTCTTTAAAAAATGTTTACCATTACATATTTGGGTTTGTAAGTGTAACTAAAGTGTTACCCTTACATAGTTGGTCTATGTAAGGGTAATGGAGGTGTTACTTTTATTATAATGGGAAATGTGTAACCTATGCATGGGAGGCTATATAAAGGTAGCTAAGATTTTACTATGTCTCGGTAATGGTAACCAAGGACATTCTTCTATGGGAATTAATTAACATAGAGGTTATCCAATTTTTAAAACATTTTATAAAGTTTATCGCAAGAAACCTTATTCAAAAAATTTGTTTTCATTGTCATGTAAAGGTAAACTATGAAATACATTTTTTTAGAAGGATTAATGTATAGATAATATCAATAGTACCTTTACATATAAGATGATTCACAATGGTCATAAAAGTGTAGCCTTACATAGACAGTTTGCGTAAGGGTAGTGGTGGATACCCTTATGTAGAATATGTACTCTATCTATGGGTAAACGGAATTTTTTTAAAAAAATATTAAAAAATTAATATTAAATGATTTAAATGTTTTATAAAATGACTATAAATCATTATATAAGGTATATTGGTATATTTTAATTTATAAATAATTTATTAATTAATTAATTATAATGAATTTTTTAATTATTTTATTTTTATGAAACATTTTTTCCAAATAAAAAAATGTTAATATTTTAAATTCCTATTAAAATAATTATATTTCATGTCTTATGATATGGAAATAAAATTTTAATTTATATATCATGACAATTAATTTATAAACAGTTCTAAATTATGAAATTATACCAAAAGTATAAAGTGCTTAAATTTAAATTTTGAATTGTTCATAATTAATTAATTTGAATTCTTCAAATTAAAGGGGACATATTTGGATATTATTTAAGAATCATCCAAAGTGTTTTGATGATTTATGTGATAATGGTATAAAAATTGATTAAATATGTGACATTTATATTAAGTACAATGTTTAGATCATAGAAATTGGATTATATGTTTGATTATAATTCATAAAATATCATGTTTTTAAAATTAAATGTCATATAAAAAAATAATATGAATGAGTACATATTCGATGGAATGTAAAGAGACTCTATTAAATATTATAAAATTCCCATAATATTAAATAAAAATTTATAAAATATTTATAATTTTATATTATTTATGAAATTTTCATAAATATTTATCTCCTAATTAAATATTTGGATTGTTTATTTATTAAAAGATTATTCCCTATTATATTTATGTTTAGTAAACTATTTAATTAATACATTCATTTAAATGTCAAATTGATTCTAGGAAATAGAGACTTTTATTACATTATTGGTATGATAATGAATTTTTTTTCATATACTATGACCATGGTTATTAATTTGAGTTATTATATTGAATTTAGAAGTTATGAATATTCTGTTCATATTAGGTGTAAGATTTATTATAAATTGAATTATCTGTTGAGTAATGTACCCCTAGGTAGAGGGACATGGAGTTAGGCCACCAACCAGCTTGGGGGATTATATCTTGTTTATAAATGTGAATGGGGTTGGTTATTTGTCACTTAGGGCCAACTCATGTAAACACAACCAATATCATATTACATTATGCATTTATATGAAAATTCCATATACCATATGCATGTGATGCATTCAAATAATTATTATTATATATGACTTCTAATATTAGGTTTCTAACAATGAAATTTGGTTTGGGTAATGATTTAAACATCAATATGGTTTTAGCATATTAGTTATGTATAGGGAATAAGAATCCAAACAAAATCACTAAAATTATGCATACATAAAAGGGAATAACATGTGATAATATTGTGTTATAAAAATACCCTTAAAATACCATGGGTTATATTCCTTCTAAATAAGAACTTTCCAATACAACAATCATTTGACCAGGTAGGTTTTACTCTAGTTGGTTGACCCTATATTATCATTTGTAGTGAAAGAATGTAATAGATAACACTCGATCATTCTAGAGTGAGTTTTTCTCTAGCATGGTGCCTCTAGAATAACTATTTTATTCTACCCTTGGTTTCTTATTTGGTCTACACTTGGATGGGAACCCCTTAGTAAGTATACCGGACGGATAGGTTTGAGTGAATCCATGTAATAGATTTGGATAAAGAGTTATCCACTTAACTATCCAATACTCACAATTGTTGTGTTTTGGAGGCTTCCCTATAAAAATAATTGATTAGTGAAAGGAACAACCTAAATTACACTATTAGTACTGAAATACGGATCTTTCACACTCCATGGATGTGATGGTCTATAAAAGGAGTCGTCATTTTAGTGTAATTCAATTTAATAAAATTCCACATTATTGGATACAAAAATATGATATTCATATGATAAAATCCTCTATTGTAAATGAATATCATCATCATTACTAGACGTAAACAATGATATTATCCATTATTTGGAGAATATTAATGTAAACTAATCTTAAATTTAGTAATTTAGGAAAATTTCTTAACCATGATTTGGGATTTAATAGAATTTATTAAAGAGAATTCTATGTGTCAGAACAATTCCTTCATGAGTTACCAACTATTGAAATTGTTCAAGAAGTGAATATCTCTACTTATGAAATAGATTGATTAATTCAGGGTCCAATTCAATTATATGTAAATTAATATGATAAATTTTACTCTCTACTAATGTAATCAATATGGTTCTTTATATCAATGATTTAATTATTTTTATTGTCATACACTAAACATGATTTTGTATACCAAATGATATTCAATATGTTTGAATATGATAATGAATTGGTGAGACTAATGGTATCCTTAATGATTTATTGGTTATATAAGTAAGTTCAATTATTCTAACTAATATAGGATACCAACTGTATGTTTAAAAAAAATTAAATTCCCAAAAGTTCAGAAAGATAAAATGATTAAATTTTGGTGTTTGAGGTTGTCCAAGTAATGGAGAAAATGAGTTACAGTATTTATAACATAGAAACATATATATTGTATAAACAATAATAAGAGGTCTATTAGTTCATTTTTTTCTATTGGTAAAATAATGAAAACAAATGAAATTTAATAAAATTATAATATTTTTTTGATACACATATTTATAATTTTTCCAGTTCTATTACTTGATTTAAGGGTGACTAAAAATAGATTAATTTTGTAACATCCCTCCCTCTCCTCATTGGTTTGAGATGGTGGGAGGATGATAATTGGCCCTAAGAGACATACCTATGATTCCAAAGGCTGGAAATAAATGCTGATGGGTGTCATGTATAAGTGGGGGATGATTTACCCTTTAAGAAACAATCCAAAAACCAAACAAACATCACCAAACAACCATTGTATTATGCACAATCAAAATAAACAAATCAACCATTTTCTTTATAACCAAAACAAACAATGTGTGATACAACAAAATCTAAACGAATAAAAAAGTAAACAACATAAATATGACTAATAAACTCCAAAACTACAATAAGACTGCATGATCCACAAGCTTCATAATCCAATCACTAAACTTCCCAAGTATCTTGAGATAGTGTTATAGACGTGTGATATTTTACATTTTCCCATGTTCCAGAAGAGAGAATCTGAAAAATCACTAAATTTCCAAAGAAGGGATGAGTATAAAACATAGTAGGTTTCCCCAAATATTTCTTTACTCAATCCACAAGGATGGAAATGTTAGCAATATTTATATAAAACCATTTCTATAAAACAATTCTAAAAAATTGTTTATAACAAAATATAAACAACATCCAAAAACATTTTATTGCCAATAGTAAACATGTTCTATTCAAACCAATTTTCTAGAAATTAGAATTCCTAAAAAAACAAGGATTTAAACTGATTTCTCAATATCATTTTGGAATAACCATTCCATTATTCACAACACACCTACACATGCATGTTTCATTCGATAGTTTCATACTCTTGCAGGGTATCTTTTCAAATTACCTTATGTCCCACTAACACACGCACCCAATATGGGGCCAGGTAATTTGTACCCCATTTGTACACATCCCTTATTCCAAACTCATCAAGAATGAACTCACACAAAACCAAATGAATTACAAAACCATTTCAAAAAACCATTTCAGACCATTTCAATAAAACCATTCTTTTATTAAAATTAATTAAACAAAAAAATTCCCAATAAACATTGCATTTAAATAAAATCATTTCCTTTATTTGAAACCATTTCATCAATACATTTACCATAATCCAGAAAAAATACCATTTTAAAAAGTCCATTTTAAAATCAAGAATAAACCACTTTAATTAAGAACACCAATTTTCTTAATTTTTACAAACCATCCCCAAAGAGGGATTCTAACAATATTCAACAATCCAATTTGAAATCAAATCCAAATAAAGAAATCAATTTAAAATCATTCTGATTAGTTATTCTAATTGGAGTCAAGAGTGAATCCACCTACCTCAACTGTTTTGATGAAAACTAAAAATGGATGAAGAACGTTCATTAAACCAAGTATGAAATCCATGAAACTGCCTTATGCATCTTCTCCTATCAACAACGTGACCAAAAATCATATTATTTTTCATCGAAAAACTTATATCTATATATAATGGGTGTAGATATGGGAAACTGAGATTAGAGGAGATGTAGATCTAAGTAGATATAAGAAATCGTGACAAGAATGGTGAAGAACAAGGACTTACCAAAAGAATTGGGCTTCTAAAGGAAATGGGATGGCACTATATACATTCCAATTAACATCAGAGAGGTTATTCAACCTTCAAAAGGGAATAATCAGTATTTAGGGCCATTTTTTTGAGGAAACAAATGCATGCTCAGTCAAAAACATGTGACCTCCACTTTTTTAGGATCTCACTTTAACCCTGTGCAGGATTTAGTTGAATGGTGAGACCAACTGTGCACTAATAATGTGTCAGATACTAGCTGGAAAAACCCTCACATGACCTCCTCCCTCAGCCTCATTAACCATGTGCCCACCGTGATGAAGCTCAAATCAAACATATTCAACTATGCACTATTTTCTCCTAGGATTCTGCCTAGTTTTTAAAAATTGTGTACCGCATGTGTGCCTCCCGTTTAGTCCAAAAAACTCCACAAAAGATCCCCAAACTCTCCCAACCATCACCCTTATACTTAGTAAACATGAAAATCATAAACATTATTATAACAAACCAGAAATAGAGGGTCCCACATTCTTCCCACCATTGGTCTTTCTATCCGCAGAAAGTGGGAAACTATCTTTTCACTAAAAGAGTTTCGGCCATTTATCTTTCATTTCCTTCTCACGTTCCTATGATTCTTCTTGAATCTGAACATGTTTCCATAAAATCTTCACTAGATTAATGTTTTTACCCATTATACTTCACCCTACCTATCCACAATACTCACAGGGATATTTACTAGTGAATCATCTGGTTCTAAGTCAACATGATCCCATTTGATCACATAGTTAGGATCAGGCTAATACTTTTTCAACTAAGATATGTGGAACTCACTATTAATTGAACTAAACCATGGTGGTAACACCAATTTATATTCCACCTCTTCAAACCATTATAGTATCTCGAAAGGTCTAATGTATCAGTGATATTACTTTCCTTTCTTCTTAATACAACGATGCCCGATCCTTGGAGAGAACCATAAGAACACATGATTACTCACTATGAATCATAATGGTCTTCGATAATTATGCACATATAATTTATAATGACTTTGAGCCATCTCCATCCATTACCTAATAAAATAAATATTCTTCATTGTTTCTTAGATAAGGCTCATCCCAATTAGTGAAGTCTCACATTTTTCCACCCAACAAACTGGAGAACCATAAGGATGCCCAAAAAACGCTTCAAATGAAGACATATGTATCAAGGACTGATAGATGTTATTGTATGAGAACCTCACTAGGGGTATTTGATCCTCCCATGAGCCACTAAAATCCATTACCCAATCCTGTAACATGTCTTCCAATGTCTATATCATCCTTTCATATTGTCCATATATCTAAGGGTGATACGTAGTACTCATATCCAAATGAGCCCCTAGGGCCTTCTATAATGATTTCTAGAAATGATATGTGAACCTCAGATCTCTGTCTTACATGATTTAAATTGGTATTCCATGTATCTTTAACAACTTTTGGATATAGATTTTGGATATATCTTCCACTGTAATATTTTCATGAATTGGAATGAAATGAGCCGACTTTGTGAGCTGATCCACTATCACACATATGGAATCATGTTTCCAAACCACTCATGGGAAACCTGTAACAAAAAAATCGACATCTTCTCCTATTTCAACAGTTGAATAGGTAAAGATTTTTACATCCTAGCTTGTCTCTAATTATCTACCTTAACATGTTGATAAGTTGAGCACCACAAAAAGAACTCTACCACTTTTCTTTTCATGTCACTCCACAAAAACTACACCTTCAATGACTTATACATCTTATGTATTCCCAGATGAAAATACCATCTTGAATGGCGGTAATCATGAAGAATATCTTCCAAAAAATCCATATGTACAACAATCTGATCTCTGAAGCACAAAACCAAACTTATAACAACCATGTTCTTTATTTCACACTTAAACATAATTTATTACATAAAATATTCACTTGATAAAACGTAGAAGGTTGATAATTATTGTGTATTTGGGGATTAAGAACATTAAATAATAACTTGAAACATGAAATACACATCTTTATTGAAAACATCTTTTACATGACCAAACACATTCCTTCGTACTTAGCAGTGCATGGGATAACCTGAGGACATGAATAAGAAGAGGGTGAGCTATGAAGACCTGTAAGGGAGTAAAAAAGGAATAATATGAAGAATACAATACATGTTAAGAAATAGGAATACCAATGGATCACAAGAGAAACATGATCATAAAGGCATGATATAGCATGATTATCATAACATGGAAATGTGGAAACAACATTTAACAGGATATAAGCATGAGACAAATATCATTGCACATGAAGCATGAGTAAACCCACATTTCACTTGAATTAGAATGAGTAAACCCTCACTTCACATGACTTATCGTGATACTAGTCATTACCCAATGCATTAGAGCGCTATCAGGGTGCACCCTTATTTATCATTTCATTTCATGCATAAGTGTTCCACATGGATCATATAACATGGATTAATTAAAAATAATAATTTATTCCATGATAAAGGAATGTGGAATTTATAAATAAAACTTTATAATCAATAAGTAATGTTCATAAACGGTAATACCCTTGATAGAAAAATAGGAATGGTATTAACTACACATAGACTTTGGCTTGGAAAATCACAGTACAATTTCGGCAGCATAACGGCGTTACATAGGAATTAATAAAAATGGTTTATGAGAGATAAAGGGGTTTCTCATCATATCTAAATAAAATGGACAGTAAGGGGTTCATAGAGTTACCTGTCCCAAAATACTTAATGTAATTTAGATTCATAATACAAAAGAATTGTTGAATGTAAATGAGAAGAGAGAAATTCCTTACGGAATTTTGGCTTGGTAACAGGTGTGCATGGGAGGCATTAATGATATAGAAAGAGGTATAGCATCAGTAAAACATGTGTATGGAAGTATAAAGGAGTTTTTAAATCATAACCCAACATTTTTAATTGAAAATAAAATTGTATAAAAACATAAATAAATTTGGAAAAAAAATGAGAGAAGAAGAAATCCATTACTTGGAAGTGTGATCCCAAAAGCTTGGGAGAGGCTTGAGAGAGACTTATTAGGAGCTTGGGGGACCTTTGTAGGATTATATATAGAGGATGGAAGAGTTTGGTCGAGCTCCAAATGGTTTCAGTGAAGATTAATGGGATATTGAGTCGGTTTATATTATATATGAGAGAGAATTTTTTATTATTTAGGTTTTGGAGATGACACACTAAACTAATCAAAACGACAAACCAACCCATGGTTTTTTCCCATGGTTTTTTCCAAAGGGTTTTGGAAAACATTATTTTAGTAGGCTAATTTCCGAACATATTAAAATATTTGTCTTTCTTTTGTGGAGGTGAGTCACACTCTAAAGGAAATCATTTTAAAATGATAAAATCTTTTATAAGTCTTGGAGGGTCCACTAAGGCAACATAAAAAAATAAAATAACTCTAAAATCACATTATTTTAAATTTAAAACATATATTGTCCTAAAAACCCATTTATTTTATTTTATTACACCACTATTGGGTCATTATGATGTCATAAAACACATAATATATTTAATCGGTATTTAATTTTTAGCCAAACATTCTATTGTCTCATAAAGTTATGAAAAATTCACAATTGGATAATTTTGACATCATCATTCCAAAAATAATATTAATTTTGTCTAAATAATTCTCCAAATATGTGATTTTTTTCTTTTAAAATAAAAACCAATATTTATCGAAAATTCATGGGTTTGACAAAAAACAGTTTTCAAACCCTAATAAAAATTACAATTGTATTCATAAAAATTATACGATCGTTTATATTTAATAAAAACAAGTTTAGTAATAATATTTTATTAAAATATTATTGAATTAAAAAATACATTAATTAATAAAAATAGATATCTTAATTGAATAATTACTAAAAATACTATTTGTGCTTTAAAAACTATTTACAAAGTAACAATAATAAAATGAATGTATATTATTTATACAAAGATAATTCACATAACCATGGTGCCAGGGTCTTGTTACCTAAATTCTTATAACACCTTCATATGACCTATGGGTAATGTGTGCGATGGTTACAGACTCTTGGGGTGGCCCGGATAACATCGCTCGGGTGGTAATCTCTATTAACTTCCACTTCTCTCATAGGCGGTTTCGTCCAAGATTAACGTGTTAAAGCTCGACATGGACTTGGTCCTGAGTGAATCCTACTGATGCCTCCTCCTTTAAAAGCTACCAAAAATGGGCTTCGTATGGAAAAATTCTACTTGATGAGGCCATCTCTTCCTTTTTCTGAGTAAATTCGATTTGTTAAAACCCTATATTTATATTAATCATGTGATCACTGTACAACAGATATATTACCAAAGGTAAAAATTCATAATGGTATTTTGAAATCCAAAAACATTAAACTAAGGAAGTGCATGTTTTATTTAACTATTTTACATAATAGGACATTTAATTTGTTCCAGAATAATTGTCATTAATAAATGTTTGGGTCATTATAATATTCCCCCCCCACCTTATGAAATTTCTCCCTCAAATTTTACTTTCCCCACACTATAACAGATAAGGGAAACCCTTCTTCATCACTTACTCTGATTCCCATGTTTATTATTCAAACTTTTGGTTTCTCCACAATACCTTGATGAAGGGAATTGTATTATTTCGTAGAACATTTTTCCTAGAATCTAAGATACTCACTGGATTCTCTTCATATAAGAGGTCATTATCCAATATTACCACCTTTGGATTGAGTAAATGATATGGGTCAGGTATGTACATCCTCCAGAGTGATACATGGAATACATCATGTACTTGAGATAGGTTTGTTGGGAGTGCTAGTGGATAGGCCACTGCTCCAATGCGATCAAGGATCTTAAAAGGAACGATGTTCTTTTCCCTAAGATTTCCCTTCTTACCAAATCTCATAACTCTCTTCCATGACGATATGTGGTGGAATACAATTTCTCCAACATCAAAGTCATAGTCTCGTCGATAGTTATTAGTATAGCTCTTTTTTTTACTCTGAGTAGCTTTAATGTGTTGATGGATAGTCATAACCTTCGCCATCATTTCTTCCACCATTTCTGGGCCTAGGAGTTTTCACTCCCCAAATTCATCCCAACATGTCAGTGTTATACGCCTCTTCTCATAATGGGATTCATAAAGAGACATTTAGATGCTCGAGTGGAAACTGTTATTATAAGAGAACACAACCATTAAAAGATGTTGATCTCATCCTCCTTTTATTTTCATTGAGCATGTTTT
Source organism: Viscum album (assembly GCA_963277665.1). NCBI lineage: Eukaryota > Viridiplantae > Streptophyta > Magnoliopsida > Santalales > Viscaceae > Viscum > Viscum album. The sequence continues at coordinate 2,096,914,983 of OY728132.1, read as the reverse complement.
CAACATTTCCTCAAGTGTTTTGACAGTCCGCTCATATTGGCCATAAGTTTGAGGATGATAAGTTGTACTGAAGATCATCTTAGTATTCAGACCATGTTGAAGACTCTTTCAGAACATAGAGGTGAATCTTGGATCTTTATTGGATACAATAGATAGTGGTTCTCCATGCAGCCTCACCACTTATCTGATATATATCTGTGATAGTTGATCCAATGGGAAATCCTTTCAAATTGCAATGAAGTGTACAGTCTTTGTAAGATGATCCACAACAACCCAGATAGCATTATTTCCTTTGTATGTATTAATAAGTCTAGTGACAAAGTCCATTGTGATGTTCTCCCATTTCTATGTTGGTATGGGTATTGGTTGCATCATCCACTTAGACATCTGACTCTCATCCTTCACTTTTTGACATACCATTCACTTTGATGCATACTTTGCGATCTCCTTCTTCATATTATCCCACCAATAATGCCCTTGTGGATTTCGATACATCTTTATGTTTCTGGGGTTAATAGAGAAATTTAAACTATGAGCATCATCCAAATGTTCTTTCTTTAACCCCAGATTTGATGGAACACATAGTCTTGACACAAATCTCACAATTCCTTCATCATTAACATTGAACTCTAAGGATTTAACTTTTCTAATAGTTACCACCTTTTCAAAATTCCCACATCATCCTTTTTATCATCCTTCAACCTTTCCGAAAGGTATGGTTGAGAAATAATTTGTGAAAGGATTGATTATTTTCCCTTCTTTATTATTCCCATGTCCATCTTCATCAAATCTAAAAAGATTAGATCCTTCTCAATTCACATCAATGATAAAATTTATGGGTCCTTTCTACTTGGATCATCAAGAACCATGTTCTATTTCCTTATATGGTAGTGAATTGATCAGTCATAGTCTTGGATCAACTATAACCATATTTGTTTGCGCATATTCATCTCTTTCTTTTTTAATATATACTTGAGGATTTTGTGATCCATATATATTTCACACTTCTCCGGAAAGAAGTAATGTCACCATATTTTCAAACAAAATATTACTACATCCAACTCCAGATCATGTGTTTGATAGTTTTTCTCATGACCTTTCAATAGAATTGAAGCATAGGCTATGACTTTTTTATTTTGTATCAACAGACAGCTCGGGCCCTTCTTCAAATCATCACTAAATACCACAAAAAGATCCTCACTTGTGGGTAGTGTGAGCATGGGTGTAGTGATAAGCCTCCTTTTCTACTCCTTAAATCTATCTTCACATTCATCACTCCATGAAAACATTTGTCCTTTCCATGTTATCTTGGTAATAGGGTTTGACAATAATTCGAAATTTCTCACAAATCAACGATAATATCCAACTAACCCCAGGAAGCTACGGATATCCCGCACCGATGTTGGCCTCATCGTTCCTCAATTATAGTTGTCTTGGAGGGATCCATTTATATCCCATTACTTGTGATGATATGACCCAAGTTTGATACTTCCTTCAACCAGAACTCACAATTGTTTTACTTTTCATAGATATTCTCCATTCATAGGGTCTCTAGTACAGTGCTTAGATTCTATTCATTCTCCACCTTTGTTTTGGAGTATATTATAATATTGTCTTTAAAGACTAACACAAATTTTTCAAGGTAATCTCTTAAGACTCTATTAATTAAGTCCATGAAGATTTCTGTAGAATTAGTGAGTCTGAAAGTAATTACTATGAATTCATAGTCACTGTATCTTTTACGAAAAGTAGTCTTGGGGATATCCTCCTTCTTCACCCTTACATGGTAATATCCCGACCAAAGATCCACCATGGAGAATTATTGTGATCCACGTAGTTGATTGAATAACTCATCAATTCACGGAAGAGGATACTTGTTATTTATCATTATTTTTTTGAGCTCATGATAATCAATGAAAAGTTTCATTGACACATTCTTCTTGTTGATGAAGAGGACTAGTGCACCCCATGGTGAAGAACTTGGGAGTATAAACCCTTTATCCAAATTCTCCTGTAGTTTTTTCTCTAGCTCCTCAAGCTCCACAATATCCCTTCTATATAGAGTATTGGATATTGGAAATTCCCCAAGTATAAAATCAATCGATAATTCAACATCTCTTCTACGAGGAAGACCAGGAAATTCCTTGGGAAACACTTCCGTGAATTCCCTCACAACATGCATGTCTTCAAGGATGGTTTCTTCTATAGACTCAATCATATGAGAAAGATACATGTGATCATAGGGTAGTAATATCCACGCTTGATATGATGGTTCTAAAGAAGATTTCTCCTCCTCTTTGAACTTGTATAGAATCGGGGGTCAATTCCCCATATGGAGAGTAATTTCCCTCTCACAGAAATATATGTTGGATTTATATAAGGAACTTCAATACATTCTAGGAATTACATCAAATACCACTAGAGGGAGTATAAGAAAATTATATGGGAAGTTCAAACCACAAATTGTGATAAGGGATGAGTTATATTCAATGGTTGCAAGGATTTCTCCATTTCTTGTTCTCACTGACATCTCTACATCCATGATTTGTGTTGATGATGGAATTGTTCTACTAAACTTTTGTGATATAAAAAAAATTTTATAACCTGAATCAAAAAGTACATTCCCTATTGGTTAATGAATAACTAGTGTACCTATCACCACTTTTTTGTCGGGGTTTTCTTCGATGGTATTGATGGAAAAATCTCTCCCTTGCTACCTTGTAGGTTGTTGGTTTCCTTCGAAAACAATAGGATTAGGGAAATGGTTCGAAACGTTCCATGATTTTTAAAATTTTAATAAATAAACAATGATTTGAGGGTTTAATAGAGTATTCCTCTCCTCTATTACATTTGTGGGTTCTTTTGTCTGTATATAATGGCTAGGTGCTCTTCTCTTCCACACCAAAATAATTTCTTCATCCAATTCAGGAAATTTCCAGGGTGCTTCTTTTAGCACCTTTGGAAAGTGGGGTGCTCAAATTTCTTAGCACCATTGGATTTATCCAACAGATAGCCAAAATTAAATCTCACCTTATGCTTACTATCCGCATAATACCCTTGAGATTCATTAATCTCCATTTTGACTATGAGGGAACATTATACAATTTCCTCATAGCCTACGAAGTCACAGATAGCTACAGATTTCCGTAGGATAGGTTTTATCCCACCAAATAAGAGGTCAACCTTGCATTCGAAAGTAATAAAAAGATTTAGGGATATAGTTCAAGCCTTGTGAAGTTTTCCTAGTATGCTCCGATGGATTCATCATCTTTTTTCTTGAGTTCAATGAATCCCCTTTCCATCTTATGTCAGAGGGTGTAGGGAAAATACTTATTGAAAAGAATTTTCAGGAAATCCTTCCATTCCAACACCTCGATCTCCTCCTCAATCTTCTAATTTTTGATCAATTTCCACCATTTATCAGCTTCACCCTCCATACAATAAGTATCTATTAGAACATTCTCTTGTTCAGAACATTTAAGGATGGATAATATCTTTTCAATGGAGTTGATCCATTGTTCAGAAATTGAGGGTTAAAATGATCTATTTAAAATAGGAGGCTTTTGTCTCACAAATCTCTCGATTGTGACTTGTCCTTAATGGGGGGTTGAAATTTCATCTAGAACCATGTGTTCAATTCAAAACATGAGTTAACTAAGATATTTTCGTGACAATGTTTGTGATTCCCACTCCCATTATATTGGGCATCTCATTTGAAGAGTCATCACATTGATCTTTATACCCGTTGTTAGCCTGAGTACTCATATTACCAATCATTGGCTAGAATAAAAGGAATGTTAGGGGTAACAAATAAAGGGGAATCCAAAGCCAAAAAGTTATAACTTATAAATTACTTTTATTTACTTAAATTATGAATTTATTGGATTTAATCTATATTATCCATGATCTACTTCCCATCATTTATTATTAGGGGAATTTTTTAATTCCCTTAATAATGGTTCATACTAAGCATATGAATTTACAAAATAATATCCCCCAGGAGTGTCAAAAAAAGTGTTCAGCATGGCCCATTATCGTGCACCATTTCCCGTTCGAGTCTATCTCGAAGCAGTGTTTTCAACTTTTACCCCTAGATACATCTATGTCAGAGCCACCTCTTCCTTCTAGTATCCAGACACGAATATATTTTCTTGATAAACAACTTACTGAATACTCACCAAAATTTCAGGATGTTTTATTATACTTAGTCCTATCCCTAAGGATTTCACTAGGGATTTTTAATCCTAATCCCAAAAAATAACTAAACCTATCCTCTGATACCAACAATAACCACCCTCATCTTTATTTTGCAATTAGAAATAATTTATTACATAAACTAATCACTAGATAAAAAATAGAAGATCTTGAGGTCATGTGTCTTTGGGTTTTAGGAACATAACATAACGATCTAAATCTTGAAATACACATCTTTATTGAAAACTTATTTTACATGAGGACACACATTTCTTCGTACTTAGCAATGCGTGGGATAACCTAAGGATATGCATAAGAAAAGGGTGAGCTATAAAGCCCAGTAAGGGAGTAAATAAGGAATAACATGAATGAATACAGTAAATATTAGGAAATAGAGATATCAATGGAGAATAAGAGAAACACGAACATAAAGGCACGATATAGCATTATTATCATTACATTGGAATGTGGAAACAAAATTTAACATGATATTAGCATAAGCTAGGGATAATTACACATGGAGCATTTGTAAACCCTCATGGAACATTAATTATCATGGGTAAACCCAAATTTAACTTGAAGAATCATGACACTAATCTTTACCCAATGCATTAGAGTGCTATTGGGGTGCACCCATCTTAATCATTTCAATTCATGCATAGGTGTGCCACATGGGTCATATAACATGGATTCATTTAAAATATTCATTTATACAATGATAAAGGAATGTGGAATTCATACATTGAACTCTATAATCAATAAGTAAATATGCATAAATGTGAATACCCTTGATAGAGAAAAATGGGCTTGGTATTCACTACATAATGACTTTGGCTTGAAAAAATCGTGGGGCAATTTCTGCAGCATAACGGCATGAAATAAGAATTTATAAAAATATTTGATGAGAGATAAAGGGTTGTCTCATAATATTTACATTAAATGGAAATTAATGGGTTCATATAGATACATTTCCAAACATGCGTAATGGAATTTACACTCATAAGACAAAATAATTTGTTGAATATAAATAAAAAGAGGGAAATTCCTTACGGAATTTCAGCATGGTAACAGGTGTTCATGTGAGGAATTTATGAGAGAGAAAGAGGTCTATAATAATTCAAAAATGAGGAGGGAAGTATGGGGGAGCTGTGAAATCAAACCCCAACATTTTTAATTTAAAATAAAAGGGTATAACATCATAATGAAATTTAAAAAAATGAGAAAGGAATAAATCCCTTACTTGGAAGTGTGATCCCAAAAGATTGGGAGAGGCCTGATAGAGGCCTCTTGGGATATTTTGGTGCCTTTAGAGGATTATAGATAGAGGAGGGAAAATTTTGGTCGAGCTCCAAATGGTTTTAGTGAAGAGTATTGGGAAATCTAGTCGGTTTATAAGGGAAATGTGAGGGAATTATTTATTATTTAGGTTTTTTCACACCACACATTAAACTAATAAAAACCACAAACCAACCCATGGTTTTTGCCCATGATTTTTCCAAAGTACAGTGGAAAACATTTTTTTATTAGGACAATGGCCGAACTTAATAAAATATTTATCTTTCTTATGTGGAGGTGAGTCACACTCTCAAGGAAATCATTTTAAAATGTTAAAATGTTTTATATGTCTTGGAGGGTTCACTAAGGCACCATAAAATTAATCAAAAAAACCTAAAATCACACTATTTTACATGTAAAATATATAATTGATGAAATTAAAATTTATTTTATTTTATTACGTCACTATTTGGTCTCTATGATGTCATAAAACACATTATATATTAAATTGGTTTTTAAATTTTAGCCAAAAATTCAACTGTCTTAGAAAATTATGAAAAATTAACCATTGGATAATTTTGACATCATTATTCCAAAAAACAATATTCATTTTACTTAAATAATTTTCTATATATTATAATTTTTACTTTTAAAAAAACCTACATTTATCAAAAATTTATGGGTTTTGACAAAAATAGAATCCAAACCTTAATAAAACTTACAATTGTATTTATAAAGATTATAAAATATTTTCTATTTAACAAAAATTAATTAAGAACTAATCTTTTATTAAAATATTATTTAATTAAAAATTCAATTAATTAATCAAAATTTTTTTATTAATTCAATATTAACTAAAAATACTATTTTTTCTTTAAAAACTATTTACAAAGTAAGAACAATAAAATGAATCTATATTATTTATTCAAATATAATGCACATAACCATTGTGATAGGGTCCTGTTACATAAACACTTATAAAACTTGCATAAGACCTCAGGGTAAGGTGTGTGATGGTGACAGACTCTTGGGGTGGCTCAGGTAACATCGCTCTGGTGTTAATATCTATTAACTTCCACTTATCTGGTAGGTGGCTCTATTCAAGATTAACATATTGAATCTAGGCTTGGGATTCGTCAACAGCGAAGCCCAGTGAAGCCACCTCCTTTTTGAGCTCCAAAGAATGGGCTTTGTATGGATTAATTCTACTGGATAAGGTTATCACTACCTTTGTATGAGTAAACTGGATTTGTTAAAGCCCTATATTTATACTAATCATGTGATCACTGTTCAATAGCTATATTAGAAATATTAACAATTCTTAATGGTATTTTGAAATCCAAAAACATACAAACAAGGAAGTGCATACTTTATATAACCATTTTATATAATAATAAATTTAATTAGATCAAGATTAATTTTCATTAATAAATGTTCTTTTCATTACAATCTTCCCCCCTTAAGAAATTTCTCCATCGAAATTTTTTTCCAGACACTAAAATAGATGAGGGTAACTCTGCTTCATCACTACCTCCAATTCCCACGTTGCTTCTTCAAACATGTGGTTTTTCCACACCACCTTGACGAGATTCATTGTCTTATTTTGTAGAACTTTTTCCCTACAATCTAATATATTCACCGACTCCTCTTTATAGGAGAGGTCATTCTCCATTGTTACCACCTCTGGATTGAGTACATGCGATGGGTCGGGTTTTTACTTCCTCAAGAGTGATACATGGAACACATCATGCACTTGAGATACGTTTAGTGGGAGTGCTACTTGATAGGCCACTACTCGAATGCGATCAAGGATCTCAAAAGGGTCGATGTACCTTGGAATATGCTTTCCCATCTTTCCAAATCTCATAACTCTCTTCCACAGAGGTATGTGGATGAATATCCTATCTCTAACATCAAACTTTAGGTTTCATCGATGATTATCAGCACTAGTCTTTTTTCTACTCTGAGTAGTTTTAATGTGATGCTATATGGTCTTAACCTTCCCCACCATTTCTTCAACCATTTCTGGACCTAGGAGTTTTCTCTCCCCAACTTCATCCCAACAAGCCGATGTTATGTATCTCTTTCCAAAAAAGGTCGCATAAGGAGCCATTTGGATGCTTGAGTGGAAACTATTATTGTAAGAGAACTCAACCAAAGGAAGATGTTGAACCCACCCTACTTTGAATTCCATTGAGCATGCTCTCAAAATGTTATGAAGTGTTTTGATAGTCTGCTCAGATTTTATATCAGTTTGAGGATGATAATTTGTACTGAAGTTCGACTCAATATTCAGAGCATGTGGAAGATTCTTCCAGAACATAGAGGTCAATCTTAGATCTCGATGGCATACAATAGATCATGGTATTCCAGGAATCATTACCACTTATTTGATATATATCTATTCCATTTGATCCAATGAGAAAGCCACTCGAATTTCAATGAAGTGTGCAGTCTTTGTATGACAATCCACGACAGCCCATATATGATTGTTACCTTTTGATGTCTTTGGAAGTTCAGTGACAAAGTACATGGTGATGTTCTCCGATTTCCATGCTGGTATTGGTAATAGTTGCATCATCCTCTTATACTTATGTGTCTCTGCCTTCACTTCCTGACATACCAGGCACTTTAGTGTATACTCAGTGGTCTCCTTCTTCATGTTATCCCACCAGTAATGATCTTGGAGATCTAGATACATCTTTGTGTTTCCTGGGTGAATGGAGAAAATTTAACTATGTGAATCATCCAAAATTTATTTCTTTAACTTTTAATTTGTTGTAACACATAGTCTTGACCCAAATATCACAATTCCTTCTTTATTAACATTGAACTCCAAGGATTTACCTTTTCTGAAAGTTCTCACTTTCTTCTGAATTCCAACATCATCCTTCTAAGCATCCTTTAATCTTTCCAAAAGATATGGATGAGAAATCATTTGTGAAAGTATTTATGATGTTCCCATATTTACGATTCCCATGTCCATCTTCATCAAAAATAAGAATAATGGATCCTCTTCAATTCTCATCAATGATAGAATCACTGGGACCTTTCTACTTAGAGCAGCTGCCACCTTGTTCTCTTTCCCCGTATGGTAGTGAATTTAGTAGTCATAGTCTTTGATAAGCTCTAACCATATTCGTTGGTTCATAATCAGCTCTTTCATTGTGGATATATACATGAAGATTTTGTGATCTGTATATAATTCACACTTCTCCCAAAAGAGGTAATGCCGCTAAATTTTCAAAGTGAAGATTACTACAGCCAAATCCAGATCATGTGTTGGATGTTTTTTCTCATGAACATTCAATTCCCATGAAAAATAGGAAATGAATTTGTCATTTTTCATCAACACACATCCCAGGCCCTTCATCGAAGCATCACTAAGCACAAAAAAAAGTTCCCCACTTGCGGGTAGTGTGAGCATGATCATAGTGACAAAACTACTTTTAAAATCCTTGAATATCTATTCACATTCATAACTCTAAGAAAACTAGACTCCCTTCCTAGCTATCTTGATATGAGGGTTTGCACATCATGATAAATTTCTCACAAATCGATGATAATATCCGGCTACACCTAGGAAGCTACGGATATCCTCAAGGATATTGTCCTAGGACATCCCTCAATTGAATCTATCTTGGATGGATCCATAGATATCATATTGTTTTTTATTATATTACCTATTAATGATACTTCCTTAAACCAAAACTCACACTTTTTTACTTTTAATAGATATTCTCTTTTTACAAGGTCTCTACTACAGTGATTAGATGCTCCTCGTGTTCCTCTTTAGTTTTGGAGTAAATTAGAATATCATCTATAAAACTACCATAAAAATTTCATGGAAATATATAAACACTATATCCATCATGTCCATGAAGATTTATAGAGAATTAATGATTCCTAAAGTCATTACAATGAATTCATAGTGCCCGTATCTTATACTGAAAACAGCCTTGTGGATATCCTCCTACTTCAACCTTACTTGGTAATATCCTGACCACATATCCCCCTTGGATAAATATTGTTCTCCATGTATATGATCTAACAATTCATCTATTTGGGTTAGAGGATACTTTTTCTTTATCATTATTTTTTTGAGATCATGATAATCAATGCAACAACGCATTGACCCATCCTTCTTCTTGACAAAGAGGACTAGTGAACCCCATGGTGAAGCACTTAGGCGTATAAACCCTTCATCTAGATTCTCCTATAGTTGTTTATCTAGATCTTCAAGCTCCACAAAATCCATTCTATACGGATTCTTAGGTATTTGAAATTTCCCAGGTATAAGATCAATCAAGAATTCAACATCTCTTCTAAGAGGAAGACCAAGAAATTCCTCAGGAAACACTTCAGCGAATTCCCTCACAACATGAATGTCTTCAAGGATGGTTGATTTCTTAAACTCGATCATATGATTAAGATACACATTATCATAGGATAGTAATATCAATACTTGACATGATAGTAATAATGAAGATTCATCCTCCTCCTTGTACCTGTTCAAAATTGGGGGTCGATTCACCATATAGAGAGTGATTTCTCTATCATGGAAATTTATGCTGGCTCCATATAAGGATAGTCATTCCATGCCATGAATTGCATCAAATTTTACCAGGGGGAGTATGAATAGGTTCATTGGGAAGTTCAAACAACAAATTGTCATAGAGGAGGTGTTATATTCAATGGTTTCAAGGATTTCCCCATTTTCCTTTTTCACCGAAATCTCTACTTCCATGATTTTTTGTGATGTTGGGATTGTTCTACTAAACTTTTGAGATATAAAATAATGCATAGAATGAGAATAAAAAGGTGTGTTCTCTATTCTTGAATGAATAAATAGTGTACCTATCACCACATTGTTATCGGGGTTTGTTTTGGTGGTAGTGTTGGACAAAGATCACCCTTGTTGCCTTAGAGGATGTCGGTTTCCTTTGAAAACCCTTGGTTTTGGGCACTAGTTTAAATAGTGACCTGGTTCATTGGAGTTGAAGCGATGAATAATGCATTGATGGTCTAACAGATTGTTTCTCTCTTCTGTCGTAACAGTGGGTTTTTCTTGTCGGTGGTAAATGGACAAGTTCCCTTCTCTTCCACGCCAAAATAATTTTATCATCCTCTTAAATAAATTTACATGGTGCTACTTTCTGCACCTTTGGAAAGTGGGGTTCTGGAATTTATTAGCACCATTGGATTTATTAATTGGACAACCATAATTAAAATTCACCTTACGCTTCTTATCCCCTGGATACCCCAGAGATTTGATGATTTTTATTTCAACTTTGAGGGTACATTTAATATTTTCCTCGTAACTATTGAAGTCACTGATTGCTAGGGATTTCCATAGGCTTGGTTTTATCCCACCAAAGAAATTTTCAACCTTGTGTTTGGTGGTAATGACAAATCTGTAGGCATATCATGCAATAATTGTGATGTTTTCCTCCTATGTTCTGATGGATTCGTCATCCTTTTCCTTGAGGGAAAGGAATCTATTTTCCATATTATGTTGCAGAGTGCGAGGAAAATATTTATTGAAAAACATTTTCCACAAATCCTTCTATTCCAACACCTCAATCTCCTCCTCAAGCTTTATATTTTTTATCAATGTCCCCCACTGATCAGCTTCACCCTTCATACGATAAGAATCTAGAAGAACCATCTCTTGTTCGAAACATTGAATGATGGATAAGATCTTTTCAATGGTTTAGATCCATTTTTCTACAATTGAGGGATTGGATGATCCATTAAATGTAGTTGTCCTTTGTCTCATTAATCTCTTGATTGTGGATTGTTATTTATTAGGGTGGGTTAAACATTCTTATTAACCCATGTTTCTATTCAAAACTTAAGTTAAATGAGAGAGTATCATGACAAAGTTTACGATTCCTACTCCCATCATATTGGGCATCACATTAGAATAGTCATCACATTGATCTTCACATTAGTTGTTAGCCTGTTTCCTCCTATTACAGTCCATTGGCTGGAATAAAATGAAAGTTAGGGGTAAAATATAAAGAGGAATCCAAAGACAAAAAAGGATAACATTTAAATTAATTTTATTTCCTAAACTTATAAATTAATAGGCTTCAATCTATGTTATCCCTGACCTACTTCCCAATATATATTCTCAGGGGAATTTTTTTTAATTCTGTTAATAATGGTTCATAATAAGATTATGAATTTACCAACTTATATCCCACAGGAGTGTCATAACCAAGAGTGTATCAAGGCCTATTTTCGTTCACTAGTTTATGTTCGAGTCTTTCTCAAAGTGGTGTTTTTGGGTTTTACCCTTAGATATATCTATGCTAGTGGAGCCTTTATCTTCTCATATACAAACACAGATGTATTTTCTTGATAAACCACTTACTCAAAACTCAACAAAATTTAGGGATGTTTTTATTATAATTATTCTTATCCCGAATGATTTCACTAGGTTTTTCTCATCCTAATCCCAAAAATAACAAAATCTATCATCTAATATGGACTATAAAAAACCTGGTCTTTATTTCACATGTAAATGTAATTTATTACATAAAATACTCACTTTATACAAAATATAATATCAAGTGGTCTATTATTGTTGGGAATTAGGAACATTACATAAAAATTAAAACAAAAAATACACATCTTTATTGAAAACTTCTTTTACATGACCACACACATTCCTTCGTACGTAGCATCACATGGGATAACTTGAAGACTTGTATAAGAAAATAGTGATCTATAAATCTGAGTAAGGGAGTAAAAAAGGCATAACATAAAGAATACTTTAAATGTTATGAAATAGAAATATCAATGGATCATAAGAGAAACATGAACATAAAGGCATGATATAGCATGATTATCATAACATGGAAATGTGGAAACAACATTTTACATGATATTAGCATGAGATAAGGCTAATTGCACATGAAGCATGAGTAAAACCTCATATAACTTGAATTATCATGGGTAAACCCTAATTTCACTTGATGTATCATGACACTAATATTTACCCAATGCATTTGAGTGCTATCAGGATGCAGTCTTCTAAATCATTTCATTTCATGCATAAGTGTGCCACATGGATCATATAACAAAGATTCATTAAACATCATCATTTATTCCATGATAAATGAATGTGTAATTCATACATTAAAGTATATAATCAATAATTAAATGTTCATAAAGGTGAATACCCTTGATAGATAAATGGGAAAGGTATTCACAACACAATGACTTTGGCTCAGAAAATCACGGTGTAATTTCTGCAGCATAACGGTGTGACATAAGAATTAATAAAAATTGTTGATTAGAGAGATAGGGGTGTCTAATAATATAAATAATTAATAGATAATAAGGGGTAATACAGAGACATTTACCAACATACATAATGGAATTTAGTCTCATAAAACAAAAGAATTGTCGGAATGTAAATGAGAAGAAGGAAATTCCTTACAGAATTTTGGCAAGGTAATGGGTGTGTATGGGAGGAATTAATGAGAGATAAATAGGTTTATAATAATTAAAAAATGAGGAGGGTATTATGGGCTTGGGGTAAAATCATACCTCAATATTTTTAATTGAAAATAAATGGGTATGAAAACATAATGAAATTTGGAAAAAAATGAGAAAGGAAGAAATCTCATACTTGGAAGTGTGATCCCAAAGGTTTTGGAGAGGCTTGAGAGAGGATTATTGGGAGCTTGGGGAACCTTTAGAGGAATATAGAGAGGGTTTTTCAGATGTTTTTCGAGATCCAAATGTTTTGAGTGAAGTGGATTAGAAGATTGAGTGGGTTTATATAATAAAGGAGAGGGAATTCTTTATTATCTAGGTTTTGGACACCACACATTAAACTAATCAAAACAAAAAACCAACCCATAGTTTTTTCCAATGGTTTTTTAAAAATGGGAGTGGAAACCATTAATTTATCAGTAAAATGGCAAAAATTATTAAAATATTAGGCTTGATTATGTGTAGGTGAGTCACACTCTCAAGGAAATCATTTTAAAATGTTAAAATGATTTATAAGTCTTGGAGGGTCCAGTGAGGCACCATTAAATTAATCAAACAAACCTAAAATCACATTATTTTAAATTTAAAACAAATATAGGCTGATAATTTCATTTATAGTATTTTATTACATCACTATTGGGACATTCTAATGTCATAAAACACATTAGATATTTAATCGGTTTTAAATTTTTAGTCAAAAAATCGACTATCTCAAAAATTATGAAAATTCACCATTAGATAATTTAGACTTCCTAATTCCAAAAATAATATACATTTTATATAAATAATTTTCTAATTATGTGAATTTTTATTTTTAAAATAAAATATAATATTTATTCAAAACTCATGGGTTTTGACGAAAACAGCTTTCAAGCACTAATAAAAATTACAATTGTATTCATAAAAATTATAAGATCATTTATATTTAATAAAATGTAATTTAGTAATAATATTTTAATAAAATATTATTTAATTAAAAACTCCATTAACTGATCAAAATATATTTCTTAACTGAATATTAACTAAAAATGCTATTTGTGCTTTAAAACATATTTACAAACTAAAAATAATAAAATCAATGTTTCTTTATACAAAAATAAATCACATAACCATAGTGATAGGGTCTTGTTTCATAACCCCATAAGACGTAAGGGTAATTTTTACGATTGTGACAGACTCATGGGGTGGCTCGAATAATATCACTCTGTTGGTAATCACTATGAACTTCCACTTCATAGGTTGTTCCGTTCAAGATTAACATATTGAAGTTCGGCTTCAGATTGGCCAAGACTGAAGCATAGTGATGCCACCTCCTTTGAGAGCATCTAAAAAAGGGATTTGTATGGAAAAAATCTACTATATGAGGCCATCTCTACCTTTTTCTGAGTAAATTGGATTTTCTAAAGCCCTATATTTATAATAGTAATGAGATCATTGTTCAACGGCTAAATTATCAATGGTAAAAAATTTTAATGGTATCTTGAAATCCAAAAACATATAACCAGGGAAGTTCATATTTTATATAACCATTTTACATAATAAGGAATTTAATTATATCTAGAGTAATTTACATTAATAAAATTTTGGGTCAGTACAAAACTCCCATCAAGTTTCCATCCTTCAATGGTATACCAACCATTGAGTTTTGAACTCATAATCGGGAATTCTGTATTGGATATATGTTCCTACTTTACCATCATTACCAAATTAGGAACAATCTTGTCCAAAAAGGAAACTGCAAAATCTCTTCAGTCTTCACATTCGACATGTATATTGGATAGGATCAACATCAATTTCCATTCATCTGAAGCTTCATTTTCCAAATGAGGAGAATAATTTATACATAATACATCTGCCACATAATTCCCTTTTATTGGTGTATAAATTATGTCAAATTAAAACATATGGAGATACTCCATCCATCTTCTTTTCCTCAGATTCAAATCTCACTGTAATAAAATATGTTTTAAGCTCTTATGATCTGTGAACACATTAAATTTCTCACTAAATTCATAATGAAGCCAGTCTTCAAGGAATGGATGACTGCAGATAACTAAAATTCATGTGTTGGGTAATTTTTACCATGCACACTCAACTCACTAGAACCATTAGCAACCACATGATCTAATTTCATGAGAACATAACCTTACCTAGAACCTGAAAATCACAATACACCACATAACCTTGTCATGATTCTGAAAAAATCAAGATAGGTTCTGATGTAATTTTAACGTTCACCTCTTGAAAATAATTTTTTTATTCCTTAGTCTATTGGAAAATAGAATTATTTTTCATCAATATTGTCATAGGAAAAGCTATCCATGAGAAGTCATGAAAAAAGCGTCATTAATAAACAGCAAAATCAAGAGATCTCTGTATCTCAAAGAAGTTATTTGGTGTTTACCAAGATATAACGGCGTCTATCTTTTATATATCCACTTAAATACCTTATTCGGAAATTACATGGCTAATAAGTCATACCTCTTTTATCCAAAAATCACATTTTGATAGTTTTGCAAAACAAATGATGATTTTTAATGATTCCCAATACTGTCTCCAATGGTTTCTCATGCTCAGCCCTTGTCATTGAATACACCAATATGTCATCCACAAACACAAACACAAAAAAATCCATATATATTTGAAATATTTTATTCATCAATTCCATTAGCAGAATTGGTGAATTCATAAGACCAAAAGATATTACAACATATTCATAATGGCCATATCTTCTTCTAAAAGATGTTTTCAGAATATCCTCCTTCCTAACTCACAATTGGTGATATCATGATTACAAGCCATAATTAGAGAACCAATGAGATCCTATCAATTGATCGAATAGTTCATCAATGGGTGGTAGTGGATATTGATTCTTCATCATAACTTGGTTAAGATTACGATAATACACACACATCCTTAGAGTTCCAGCTATATTTTTCACAAACGAGACTGGTGTTACCAATAGATATGTGCTCAGTTGAATGGAACCTTTTCATTCTAGATCCTCCGACTACACTTGGAGATCCCTTAACTCTATTTTTTCCATCCTATAAGATGAATGGGAAATAGGACAAGTCCCAAGGGGAAGATTAATCATTAACTCCACTTCCCTTATAGGTGGTAACCCTGAGAAGTTATTGGGAAAGAAATTTGGAAATTTATACAAAATTAATTGAAAATGTATATCCTATATCTCTTCTATTGATGCCAAAGTCAATGCCACAAAATTTTAATATATTATTCACATTACTAGTGCCAAAAAGACGGTTGCACCTATTTTTTACAACCCTTAGTCCTCTAAAGAGATTTTTAATGTCGTCCTCAGTTGTAAAACCAACTGTTATGCTATAATATTCAATGTGATCCATGAACACTATTGAAAAATATATTCCCAGGATTAGATCATAATCATCCATTTCCAACACTGAGAAGTTCCATTTCTGCTCAGCTCCATAAACAGTTATAGAACATGCTCTACACACAAAGTCTTGACATTCTCTTTCCCCAAGAAGAGTATGAATTTTTATCACAGAAGGAATCATCCAAACTCTTAAACATAGAAAATAAACAGAACCATAAGAAATGAAAAAATTCAATGCCCTGGAATCAAACAACACTTACATAAGGGTGGAATTAAAAAAAATCAGACCTCTCAACATAGTTGGTCCAACCTGATCATCCACAATCACATACTCATATCCATACAATTGATTCATTATTTCACTATGCTCTTTTTTCCCTTACTGATATTGACCTTGGTGGGGAGTCATGGTATTCCTAGAATCACTATGGATATCTCTACTCTATTGACGATATTGATTCTATTTTCCTTGCTTGGTCAAAGCATAAGATGCTTTCGAAACCTGAGAAGTGTCTCGATCACCTAACCTCAGATTACTCCGACAATAGAATTGGTGATTCCCCATCTAATTTTAGTTATGAAATTATCTTGGTTATTACATAAAAACTTGCATTTTGTGGTCAAGATAACCATATTGTAAATATACCACTTTTCTCTTGGGTTATGGAGGAAGGTTCACTGATCCATCCATCTGGTTTTGAGTCCCGCTCCCACCTTGGAAATAGGTGTCCCACTTATATTTTCTCTCAGATTTCAAGTTCCCACCATTTCCCATAGGTATCATCAAACTTCCTTCTCCCATAGATCCTGAGATATCTCATTCTTCCACTGTCACTCTGTTTTCCATCTCTATATAATCCATAATATAGAGTACCACAATCATTAATCAGATCTCTTATCTTAGCCCTTATTTGAAGATATGTTCCTTCAAGGTCGCACTCTCCACAACTTATAGTGAAAGGCACACTAAATTCATTAATTTAGCCACATATTTTGGAATAGAGAGATTTTCCATATTTAGGCTGAAGAACTAATTCATTTTCAGGATCCTAAATGTGTGAGGATATAATTGTTTATTGAACATTTCCTAAAAATCCTCCCAAATAGGGACTTGATCTACTTTATCCTGGACTAATAGGTCCCACCATTGGTGTTGAAGTTCCTTGGGTATATATGTTTCCATATTGAACATCTACTTCACTAGTGTGTTGATTAAATTGAATATATGATTCATCTTATTCAGCTACACCTCTGCCTTTTCTAGTTGAGAGTCACCCTAGAAGATAATTGGATTCTGCTTCATGAACTAGATAGAATGACTGACATGCCTTGGAAAATCCCTTTGATTCCTTGTGTCCATATCTTGTAATTCTTGGACAATTCTCTGAACCAACTCTTAGTTCACCTATGCTTTAGGTGAAACCAAATTCTCTGTAGCTTCTTCTGACTTGTTTCAAAGACGCTTATCAGGTACCATTTTCTAAAAAACAACAAACTCTATAAGGATTAATCTTTAGAAATTTATGGCTTATCATTTCAAATTCTATCACATCAACTATCACAACATTTCTTTCAAAAATAAACATTTTAAAAGGTTAACCATTTCTAAAAAATATATTCTTTCTATTTAAAATCAAACCATTTTCAAAAAAAATCAACCATGCCCATTTTCAAAATCGTTCATTTGAAAAAACAAATCCATATTTTCCAAAAATCCACAAAATTCATCCTATCATATATAATTTTTTTAAAATTTAAATATTAAATCCTAGTGGGAAATAATTTATATAATGTAATTCATGTTCATCTCATTGGCTGAACCCATGACAATTAAATTCCAATATCCTATAAGTTTCTCCAAAACACTTATGTACCCAACTCCCTCATAACATGAAGTTCTGCATAAAAAGGTTAGATACATCATTTAATGATCTACATTTGATTTCTTGAAAGTACTATTTCATTCTAATATTCCAACCTAAGTAGTATATAAGAATTAATTAAACTCCAAAACCAAGAAACTAAACACCACTTGTTAGGGAAGGACCGAACAATCTGATGCCATTTGTAATATCCCTCATTCCCCTTATTGGTTTGAGAATGTGGGCGGATGATACTTGGACTTAAGAGAAAACCCAGAGACACCAATGGTTGGAAATAAATGCTGAAGTGTGTCAAGTATATATGGGGGACGATTTACCCTTTAAGAGACAAACCAGAAACCAAATAGACATCGCCGAACAACCACAATATTATGCATGATCAAAAAATAAAACTCAACAATTTCCTTTATAACAAAACCAACCAATGTGTATTACAGTAGAAGCCAATGAAATATAAATTTAAAAAATGGAAATATGACTGATAAACTCCAGGATAACAATAAGACTCCATTCTCCACAATCTTCTTTCTCCAATCACCAAATATCCCACGTATCATGAGGTGGTTCTTAAGATGTGTAATACTTTAACTTTACCCATGTCAGGGAAGATAGAATCAACAAAAACACTTAATATCCAAAGCATGGGTGAGTATAAAACATAGTCGGTTTTCCCCCAATGACTTCTCTACTCATTCTAGTATGATAGAAAAGTTAGAAACATTTATATAAAACAATTTTTATAAAACAATTCTGAAAAACAATTTATACTTAAATATAAACAAGTTCCAAAAACCATTTATAATAAAGAGTAAAAAAATTCTATTTATACCAATTTTCCATAAAGACTAATTTCTATAAAAACATCTAAACAAATATTTAATCCCACTCTTAAATATCATTTTGGCATAACCATTCCATTATTCAAAACACACCCAAGCATGCATGCTTCGTTCGACAGTTCCATACACATGAGTGGTATCTTGTCTAATTGCCTTGTGTCCCACAGACACACACCCCCAGTAAAAGTTAACATACCTTGTACCCCACTGTTACATTTCCCTTATTCATTTCCCATCTAGCATGAACTCACACAAGACCCAATGTATTCTAAAATAATTTCAAATAACCATTTCAAACCATTGCAATTAATCCATTATTTTATTGAAAACCATTAAACAAACTAATTACCAACACCCATTACATTTCAATAAAATATTTGCTTTTATAAAAAACCCTTTCATCAATTCCATTCATCATATTCCAAAAAAATCCAATTTTTAAAACATCATTTTAAAATCAAGAATCAACCACCTTAATGAAGAACACCAATTTTCTATATTTCCAAAAACCATCCGCGAAGAGGGTCTCTAACAATCATCAAGCAACCAAATCACAATAAAATCCACAAAAAGAAATAAATTTTAAATAATTTCAATAATTTATACTAAGAGGAGTCAAGTGTGAAGAAACATACCTCAATTGTTTTGATGAAAACTAAAACTCTGCAAGGAACGCTCATGAAACCGGGTAAGAAATCCAAGAAATGAATTTAGATCACTTCTCATATCAACAAAGAGACCAAAAATCATCATATTTCACATCCAAAATATTATATCTATAAATAAAGGGTGTATATATGATAAACCTGTAGGATAAGAGAAGTATATCTAAGTATATATTTGAAATCATGATAATTACATTGAAGAACAAGCACTTACCGCAAGAATCGGTTTTCTAAATGCCAAGGGAAGGCTCGAGATCGATTACCATTATCTTGGTAGAGGTTCTCCAACCATAAAGATAGAGTAATACATATTTAGGTCCATTTTGGGTGAAAAAAAATCCTATAGAGTCAAAAACATGTGAGATCTACTTTTTTAGGATCTCACTTCAACCTTGTGCGTGGTTTAGTCATATGGTTAGAAAAAATGTGCACTAACTGTGCATTAGATACTACCTTGGAAAATCCTTTCACAACCTCCTCACACATCCTTCTTAATTTTGTACCCACTGGGAAAAATCTATTATCCAAAATCTACAACTCTACACAGTTTCTTCTAGGATTCAACACCATTTATACAAACCGTATGCTGCCTGTGTGCTTCCCCTTTAGTCCCAAAAACTCACTGAAAGATACCCAAAGTC
Source organism: Viscum album (assembly GCA_963277665.1). NCBI lineage: Eukaryota > Viridiplantae > Streptophyta > Magnoliopsida > Santalales > Viscaceae > Viscum > Viscum album. The sequence goes on along the minus strand of OY728132.1, from coordinate 2,096,894,616 downwards.
CCCCAATCTCCACCCCTATAGTTAATAGACATTAAAAGAATAAATAAAGGGTTACATTCTAAAAACCATGATACTATAATTGTATAAGGCCCCAGCCTTAAACCTTACTTAATCTTGAGTTATTACAAGATTACACATTGAGGATCTTTTCGGGTTTAGATTTTTAGAGAATTAGATTATAAAACTTGCATTACATTCCACATGTAAACAAAGTGGTTACATAAAGATAGTATTCTTCTTTCCCATCAATGGAAACATATTTAAAATAAAACATGGATTATTTCTTGACACTTCCTTGACACTATCATCATATCATGTACCTTTCCCTTGACCTGTGAAAAACATTTCAAAAAAAACATGGGATGAGCATAAAAAGCTCAGTAAGGGATATAAAAATATAGAAAGGAAACATGGGTACATATATACATAAGAATGAAATCATACTTTACCCATAAAACATAATCACTTTAACATACCTCATCAAATCGTGAATAAATCATAGAAATCATAAGACATAAAGGTAACTTGAGGCATTCATAACATTCATACGTAGGGAGTAACCCTCTTGGTTACGTTCGGAATACCCATCATAGTATATTCCCTAAATCTCTTCGGAGAAACCTTAACGTTTCACTCCTTCGCGTTACCCAATGCATTGGAGAGATATATCGGGCTCAACCGCCCTTAGTCTATCACGGAACCACCCGTCTTCATAATAATGCCCAAGAACCTCAACATAATCATATCACATAAAACATGCATAAAGGAAACATAACATTTCCACCTTTCAATCACAAGATATCAATACAACACATTGATATAAAAACATTATGAAAACCATTTTCAAAACCAAAATAAAAGAAAATTAAAACATGGTATTTATTTTTCTTTTAAAAAGAAGTTATGGCTTGTATAGGAAGCTGAAACTCAAATAACGGTCCTGGCGGTGGAGAAGTTATTGTCGCCGCATACGTAAGACAAAAACATTCCCTTTTTTCGTTTAGTAAAACGCTTCGTATAAAAAAGATTCCTTTTGGATAAACGTAAAACTAAAAGGGGTTTATAAATCGTATAAAATAAGGTTGTGTATAAAACATAATATGCCTCAATGAAAGGAGATTGAGACGAAGTCCCATACCTCGGGTCCGACTTGACTTGATCGTTCTTTAATGTCCTTAAAATCGGGTAACTCCCTTTGGTTTGAGCTCAAAGGCTTCCTTGAGAAGACTTCTGCCCAAAGTGAGGCTTCAAGGAGTAATAGAGGGAAGTGGAGAGACAAAATGGTCAGGGGTTGGCCGAGCCAAAGGCTTTGGAAGTGTGGGTATGGAGGTAGAGGTGGGGGCCTTTTATAAGAGGAGAGGAGGGGCACTCTTGGAAAGTAAAGATAAGTTACTTTATTTTAAAAAGATTTTCGGATTCAAAAGGTCCCACATTGATATAATTCTAGGATAAGGTGATAAGGGTTCTAAATCCACTCATCCAATAGGTTTTGGACATGTGTAGGATTTATATTTTACATTAACTTTCCATTTTATTTAAATCGTTAAATAATGAGGTCATCGCTGCATCATCATGATGTCATACATAATTTAATATATTTAATGTCTAAAAATTATAAAAAAACTTCTATGATGTAGGAAATATTTTTATCTTTCTAATGAATATTTATAGTCAAATATCTGACTTGTATAACCCCATATAAAAATTGTTTTAGTAACATAACTCATGTTTGTGTCATTTTTACTTTAACATTAAATAAAAAGTTATTTATGTCATTTCCCAACCAAAGTGGCTCCATGGGGTCCCCAAGTTGACTCATGGCTTGTATTGGTCGGCCATGACACATCCAATGATGGTAGTACATGTTTCAATCTCATCTCATACTATTAAAACATTATTTTTACCTTAAACTACACTAATTACCTCTAATCGCGATTAAGAACTTAAGAGTTACTATTCATCAAAAAATTATTTTAATCTCATTGAACCACATTTTACTTCTTAATGACAACCATGTATGTCAGAGTTTTGAAATTCAAAACACAATGATGGCAAAATTTCATTTAAACGGAAAAATCAGTTTTTATAAGTACCACTTAGTGGTTTCACTATTCATCAAAAATTGAAGTTTTTCAGAAAAATACCAAAACATCACCCTAAGATATATTTGATATTCCGAATTCAAAAATGATGTCTATTTTAAAAAAATCAAATCATATAAGTCACATTAATTAATTTAATAATTAATTCCCGTTGTCATGACAAATAGCGTGTTTTTATGAAACAATAAGTATCAAAAGATTAACACCAGTTTAAGTCCAATTTCAAAGTGAAATTGATTCCAATGACCACCATTGGATTAAATGGTAAAAATATATTCTAATTCTACTTCAAAACCAATTCAAAAGATAATCTAATCATATAAATAAATTATATTAAAAAGCAGTTTTGATGTAAAAGGCAGTATTTTTCACTATTCATTAAAAAATGAACATTGTCTGAAAAATACCAAAAATTCACACAAAGTAAATTTTGATGTCCCAATCATAAAGAATAAGTTTATTTTGACAACATAGCTTATAAAATTGTCAAAAGATATCTTTAAAAATGGTTTTCCATTAAAAGGTAGTAAAACAATCTTTTAAAAATATTAGTGTATTCCATGCTTTGGATTTATTTTCATTTTAAGCCTCTAAAACGCTATATAATTCATTAATAGACATAGATAAAAATATCTATTATTCATTACTTAGTTGTGATGTTACAAATTGTGTTTTGTTAATTCATCTTATTTTCATTTATGGAAATATACTGAAAATGTGAATGAGTTTAAGAACAGTTTACCAAATATTCTTAAACTTTTGAGGACATATGAACTTAAAATGTGATTTATATATACAAGTGTTATGTATCAAATACTATTTGAATACTTTTAAGACAAATAGAACAAAACCTTTTTGAAAAGTTCAATAATGTTTCATCAAGATTCCAATCAAGGTCATTTAAATATAGATTTATCAATAAAGAGGAAAAATAATTCCTTATGATGGGATTATTATGAATACATGAAAGAGTTTTGGGTACTCCATGGATTATCCATATCATGTGTGGTTGTTATATGAATCAATTACACAATTTTTAAAGGTATTTGATGTCAATTATAAATTTTAAAAGTGACATAAATATACAGAATTTCAAAAAAATTATGATTTTGGTTTACATTAGAAGGAACATATTTAAAAATAAAGAAATGTGTGAAGATAAAATGAATATATGTAAAATATGTGTATCTTCAACTCATTTATATTTTATAATAAGGAAATTTGTCAGTTAACAATTAGTTTTTATTAAAAATATGAAATGGTTAACTATATAAACATGGTCTACGATTCCTTAGGATTCTCTAACTTGTTTTTAGGATGAGATATGGTTAAAATTGTTTATCTTGGATAAATGGTTCACATTGGGTAAAGTAATTATATATATATTTATTAAAATATTGGGGAATTTGTTCCCACCTCACATTGGTGGTATATTCTAATAATGTATTCTTTTCAAATTTAAAGGTTCTAAACACATATAATTCCATATCATAATAATTTTTTATATATTCAAAATTCACATAAGAAGAAAATAAATGTAATTTTCTAACAAAAAATGGTTTGTGTGTGTTTGAAAGATATTATAAAAGGACTATAAAAACTAAGAGTTTCTTAATAGTAGGTTTGGAATTATATAATTTCCATGTTAATAAATGAAGGGTTAAACCAGTCTAAGGATAGAGTGTTCTTTATCCTAAAGTGCTAAGGATAGGTAATGATAGATAAATATGTAATGAGTTACAATTATTAATCATGGAATAGTTAAATACAATATTTCTTTAAGGATTATACAAGTAAAAATGATAATTTAATTACGCTTGATATACTAAAATTGTTTAGTTATTGTGTAATAGATAAATGTTAGATTTGTATTTAGTTATTGTATAAAAATAACATCAACTTTACCCAAATAAGGTTTAGGATATTTTATAAGAGTAGTGATGTAAAATTTTATTATTACAAAATTTCAAGAAAAATATTAATGGAATGATTCCCAGGGATAATGATAAGCTTATAAAGAGTTATAATTAGAAATAAAATATTGACATCATAACATTTGAAGTTATAAGGTTAGTAAATTTTTATGATGTTCAATGAGTTAGACAGATATGAATATGACTCCTAAATCTCACAATTATTCAAATTTTATTACTCTATATATGTTCCTAACTAAATCATTAGTTGGATTATTTTATCATATGGTCATAAAAAGATATGATAGGTATTACATATGATGCAATTAATTAAGAAAACCCCAAAAAGTGATGTATACAAAATTCTAGTCTAACAACCTCTCATATATGATATCATATATAGATGCTTATATTGGTCTTATGAAGTATTGTTACAATAGTTTTAAGAATATTAAAATTCATCATATAAAATGAAAATCTCCAATTTTCCTTTCATTCACATTGGAAGCACATATATATATATATTTACATTTTATTAAAAGTAAGGATTGTTGAACTCTTAATGTATAACTTTGATTTATCCCTAACTGATGTTCCACATGGAGTATTATATGTTATTATGAGCTTTTATGGTTCAAATTATTAGTACTCTTTTATATAGATATATAATATTCTCAAGAGTCAAAATACAAAGAATTTGATTCATCGTGTGCATTGTAATACCCATAAATTATACCATATTGAGTGGTATGCATACTTTCTTTGGTATGCTAGGGGTCATGGAATATATCTGAGTCCCCAATACCTAAGTTTTGTGAGATATCTAGAATTATAACATTCATTCTTTGATATGATACTTATGAAATTCTATAATTTGACTTAGAAAATAAATATATTCTTGGGTAATTGATCAATCATATCATCTTTTATAGGTTAACCAATATGGGATTTTTCCTCTTATAGGAAAACTATGACATCAGGTCCCTAGATTGAGATAAACTATGGGAATGTGTGGCCATGCCTAGATTTTATATATATATATATATAAGGGGTATGTTATTTCATTATCAATATAGGTGAATGACTTGTGATGTATTCACTGAAAAAGTTAGTCTATATTATGAAAATTTGGACTACATGAGTTGGTTATGTGGGGTTTATATATTATTGTCCCATGGTTTCTCAATGCCTTGGACAAAGGAAAAATAAGATAATACACATTTTTATGTGATGAAAACTAGTTGACATGGGTATAGAGATACATGGGTTTTATGGAGACCAATCCAGATCCCTATGTAGATTGACTTGCATTGATGCTTTTATAGAGTCCTATCTTTGATTACAAATACTGATCTGGATATTTCAATTGGTTTTAATGTCTTAAAGGATATTTGGAACTCTGTTTTTGGTTGACTAAATGTAGATTAAATATTATTCAGAGTGATACTATAAAAGTTATGGGGATAATACAAAAAATCATGGATGGGTATTCATAATGTAATACATATGATGTGTTTAATGGTGAACATAATCATATTTTTCCAAAATTGTTTTTGAAAAATATCGATTATGACTTTTGAATATTCTATGAAAAGTTATTATATACGATGCATCATAAGTTTAAATGGCATTAATTCTTTTATGGTTTAGTGTAAGTGGGATATTTATGGGTATAAATGCTCAAATTACTTATATATGTAATATATATATATTTATTTATTTATTTTTCCTTTCATAAAAATTAATATTTACATTCTTGAATGAGGATTATTAATCGATGTATCCAGGACACATCATCATTTCGTGAAAACTGAATGGTAAATAGTTATCATTAAAGTGAGTCTTCAAAGTGATCTATTATTAATGAGTCATTACATAATATCAATAAAATACAAAACTCATTATTTAGGAATGATATTCATGAGTTGTAAAAATTAGTATTTACTAATGTTTTATAATTGTATGAGTAAATACAATAGCCCGAGGAGCATCCTGGTCTCTATATAAACCATAAATGTATGATGGAAGTGGATTTTTACAAGCTTGCTACTAGTTCAAACCTCTATGTAACACAATTATCTCACCTTCTTCATCTTATGAATAGTGAATTTCTATCACACCATGGGTGAATAATAATCCCACTAGTATGAGAAGATATTAAGATCAATACATCAGTACCTTCAGAGGAAGGAATATTTTTTATGCCACTCTTGGGATATTTATAATAATTATCTGATGAATATGGAGACTATTGAAGATAAATAAGTTTTTTAATGTTTTCTATTTACATTATTATACATTTTTTTATATGTATTTTTCAGATTTATTGCATGGTAAATCCTTAGAAGATCGTTTTAATTACATCTATTTTATCAAATATGTGTTATTATACTCCATTGAAATCCGTCAATGAGGGTTCTCTCCTTCTTCCAAAAATAGAAATGTGTTAGCGTAAGAGTAATTTCATAGGTCAAAATAAAAACATTGTTTGAAAACCTTCTAATATAGAAGAGTAAACCCTTGTTTACGTGTTAAAAATAGGAAAGTGATGGATTTGTAAGACTCTTCCAACTCAAAAAATTATCCTAGTGTTTTGATAAACTGTGATACATAAGGGTTCTTGATTTTTGGAATTTTTATGGATGATATATAAATTTTACTAGAGTAACTTGTGATATATAAGGGTCATATAATGATTTATTATTGTGGTTATATAAATAAATGTTCTCAATGGTTGATATATATGGGTAATTCCTAAGATAAAGTGTGATATGTAAGGGTCATTTCCCAGATATGTAAGGGTCCTAGTTTTTTATAAAAATTGAATATGATATTTTATTCTAAGATTTTATAAAATATTGATAAATTATTTTAATTTAAAATAAATTTTGTTTTATTCTATTTTATCATAATACATTAATCACACCCTTGTTTGTTCCCAGGTTATTTTTTTCATCCCTAAGGGAGATATTCACCAATTATTATCAAATCATCATGTTGTTTGTTACAAGGAGTGGTCATGGGTAAGGATAACTTTCGTTGAGTATTTATTTCTATTTTCCCTCAACAATTTCTTGTTTTTTATTTTTTGTTACCTAAATTGGATATTTTCTCAAACTATCATTTTTCATTCCATCAGAGTTTCATTGCTTAGGCTTTCTCAGTGTGTAAAGTTTTGATAACTCAGAATTTGGTAAATGAACTTTCCATTACTAAGTATCTCTGCTCATTTTTTGATTTTATATTCATGTAAAATAATTATACTTATTATCATAAAGTTTCATTCCATATTTAATTTTAACTCATAAATTGGGAAGGGATCACATCATCTTAATAGTCATCAAGGACCACAAATCTTGATAAAATGTTCATTTGTGGCATCAAGTTCGAACGAGTCTCAGTATAACTCTTTATATATTAATTGGAATTGTCTTTTTTTCTCAAGTGAAATTGTATTTAATTTTAAAAGGGTATTTAAAATGTTATTTTTTATAAAAAATAGATTCCATATGAAAGTGGTTTAAAATAGAATTTAAAATTTAATATTATAATTTCATAAGATGGTTTTGAAATGGTATTTCAAAATATTTTTGGGGATTTCTAAAGAAAATTTCAATTATGATATTTTCCATGGGTGTAAAATAAGTAATTATTATAGTTGATTCCTTTTATAAATGGTTGATAAGAGGTTTTGAATTGGTTATTTATGGAAATATGTAATATATTCTTTGAGATTTTCTTTTGGTCTAGATGACATCATGTGGTAAATTCCTAATTCTCTAATGAAATTATTCTTTTTACCATTCCGATTATGGTTACATGGTAATTTCTTCATGTTTCATAATGATAAATATTTTTATAGGAATTCTTTAGGATGTTAGGGTATTTATATGTGGTTGTATGAATTATTCTACATGTGGGTTTGTGAATTGAACTAATAATGCTCTAGTTTTGGTATCAAAGTTGTTTAGTGGGTCTAAACTAAGTAAATTGATAGCATAGAGTGTATAGATAGATAAAATAGATTGGATTTTATGGAAAGATATATAGTACCATGAATTGAGGTTGAGTTTTCTTCTAGGGTAAATTAGGCCAAGAGTGAGTCGTCCAGGCATTACTGATGCTTGATTGATCTATAGGTCTAGCATATGGTTTTGGGGGATAAATACTTCATTTATTATGGTTTTATTTTAATTAATATAGTTAATTAAAGTATCCTTGAGAGTTTGGTGTGGAATAATAAAAGTGATATCCCTATAAATATTTTATTCTTTGGAAGTACTATTGGGAAAATTTCACCATGTTTTCACGATGTGATAATTTGTTAAAACTACTTGTAATGTAATGTGTATGAGACCCAAACATAAGGTAAAGGATATAGTGATGGGAATGATGATATTATCCATGGGACCCACCTAGAGATGTTTTGGTTATATTTATCTCATGGTACCAACCCCAAGATGGATATTTTGGCTTGGTAAAGAGGTTGGTTATCGGTATTCCATCCTTAAATTTTTTATTATTCATTCAGGATATATGATTAACCATAGGAACCACTTAGTGGTGGTGTAGTTTTTATTATTCCACTGGACCTCTTCCAAAGTATACGGTTCATATTATGCAAGAGTTTTTTCCATTAGATTTTCTTCTTTGGTAACTTCATGTGATGTTGAGATATATGACTAGTCATGGGACCTACCTCAAGTTAGTGTGGTTTGTCTCATTAGAGAGGTAATATTTTGAGACATGCCCTTAGATCATTTTTTTATATTGACTAGTATATATGAGAAACATCCCTAGGATATTTCCCTAAGTGGATGGTTCAGCCTATGTGATAGGTTGGATACAATGATTCCCTTTTAATATCATTTTGGTATATGGTAGGTTTTCAATATGTCGGGTTCGATATCTTGATTCCCTTACCTTGTGAGTTTTATTTTATGATAATGATATGATATTTATATGACTTTCCCTGATGGGATTTCTTATAATGTGATTATAATTATAAAACTACGATGATTAGAAAAATTAGGATTGGATGAGTGGCATGATAGTCAAGTTAGTACATGATTATCCAAATCATTTTATGGTATGTGTATTTCCTATTATGACTATGGGTTGGTGTGTTTCATAGGCATGACATTCACTCCCAATATTTATTAAATTCAAATACATTTTATCATTGTAATTTTCACTATGAGGATATGTGGATTCCAACTAGGTCGTTGGACTCATCCCCTACCGATGTACATGACATGGGTTTCAATATGAAGGGGTAGATTATCATGTTTTCTCTAAGGAAAAAGTATCACTTAGAGTTGGAATGATGGTATAGGTCTAGTGTGTTATATAAGTTAGGGACTCATGAGAAATGATTATATGAGTTGGGATAGAGGATGTAATTTCTCAAATCCAGTTACCTAGATTTGATGTTTACTTTATGAAATTTGTATAAGATACAACGGATCACATAATATGTTATATAATAATTTATATGTTTTTAGAGATGAATTACATACATGTTTTTTATGTATAATTATGAACATTGAAGCATGTAAAATTAAAATTATTTAAAAAAACCTATTCCTTTCATTAAATCCTTGAATTAATTAAAATATCCCTTCTCAGTACCTTGGGGACGGAAATAAAATAAAAGTGTGAGATAAAATTCTCAGTGAGGGGAAGCAAAAAATAGAATCTATTATAGATAAAAATGGAATAAACATTATACCATATTGAATAATCAATAAATGTTCCATAAAATTAATAACCTGAGTAATAAATATTACTATGGATAACATGGAAATGTATATAATTACATGGATAACAATAACTGAATTCATGGTGATGGAATTCATAATGAAGGGTATCTTATTCTTACTATCAAAACCATATACCAAGACATTATAGTCAGACAGTCAAATACATATTCCATGACATTATTATCAGGACATTATGTCCATATTCCTATATATCATAATCTTATCATCAATTTTGTAATCCAAGACATCATGATATTACCGTTGACGCCCCATGTTAATGAAATATTAATAAATGGGAATTAATATAGAAAATAATGAAAACATTTTTCTCATAATATCTAATGATTCATCAAGTGAAGTATGACTTTGGGCCCCACCCATCACTTAAATAAGTCTAATGCACTCACAATATGAATGAAATGAATAACAATACAATTAAAAATCAACTTTCCTTAGTAATCATTAAACATATTTATTGTAATAATAATCATATGAGATATTAATTCCTTACTTATTCCATAAATTTAATAACATAATGAAAATTCATCTAGATAAATAAGATGAATGATATTATTAAAGAATATATTTCAGGGAAGAGTAATGGGTTTCATGAAAATTTACTCAAAACATCATCAGTAAACACCATTTAGAGAAAGAAGATGTATGGTTTTATAAGAACATGTGTGATGAAAATGTTTGAGAGATTCCATTTGAAACCATAATAATAGTCATATGTAAATAAAATGTTTGATTTTATAGAGATAAATTTCCCCAAGGAATTTCCCCATATTAAAATTCATTAATAAAAATATCGATTATAAAATGGTATTGAAAACAAACCCATATGGCATTGTTAACCATTGAGTCCAATTACATAGTTGAATAAAAATTTAAATGGAACATTATATACCATGAATAATTATATTCAAAGTAAAATATTTCAAAGGGGTAGTATATAAACCATGTAAAATACAATAGGTGCATAATACAAAACATGTCTCAAAAAATGATAATTTGAGAATAAGAACCCTTACAACTTTGCTAACATATAAATTATAATCCATTAAAGTAAAAGAAAATGATATGAACTTAGAAATAAAATGAATTACATGAATTATATGGTAAAATATATTATTTTGGATGTTTCTAAACCACATTAATAAATAATGTGGTAAATATAGAATATATCTCAATTAATAATTTGAGAAAACCCTTACATATTTAGTAACAATTGTGTCAAAAGACATTAAAATATAACTTGATATGTATTTGTAAATTAGTTGAATTTAATGAAATATGTGAAAATATTAATCTGTAGTATAGTACATATACCTCAAAAAAATAAATTAAGGGGTGAATGTGGCATATGTCTTATAGGAATAAAGTTTAGATAAAAAACGTTTACCTTTAATATAAACTTCCAAAAATGTGATTTAACCACTTTTTTAATAAATATAGATATATTAATAAATAATTTGATAACATTATTCATATATATAATTATTTTTAATCATTTTTTATAATAATTTATAATAAATTCATTAATTAGAAGTCGCTTATTTCTGTTATCATACGTTGTAATTCTACTTTTTTCACACATGTTTCAATATGGAGATGTCAAACATTTTTCATTGATACAATGTTCATCATTCCCATAATATAAAATATATCTAAATCATTTTTTTTATATTATTTATACATCCCAAATTTTATTTCATTGAAAATATGGATATAGTTTGAGAGAATGAGATCCATGAGGAGCTTGTTTTGGTAATCTACCAATATCAAAAAATTAATTCAAAATGATCATAATTTTTTTGTGTCATACATTAAAAAATATATTCATGATATATATGAATCCTTGATTTAATTTATATTCATAATATTTGATTTATATCTAGCTATGTAATATGGTGATGACCATGGAAGCGGTTGTTCGCATGTACACACAGACCACACTTTCATTCTTCTAAGGATAAAGAAGGATGGTATATATTGATTTTTCCATCATAAAAATAGAATTTTTGTATATTAATGATAATTATATTATTATTTTAATATGTTATAATATAATTTTTTGAAGAATAAGAATACATAAGTAAATAAAAATGAAAATGAGTGATTTGGTAATTTTTCATTACTCCCTAGAATAAATCATTTTCAAATAGGATTAAGGATGTTAGGGGTGAACTTTTGACGAGAATATAACCTATATTATGTGTATATGAATTCTTTTATGTATTTGGTTTTATTTTATTCCAACTAAAGGAATTATTGTTCGAGGATAAGTGGGGTGTTGAAAGTCTCTTATTATAAGTGAGGGGTGGTATTTTTGTAATAAGAGGTTCAATATTTAGGGAAAGTGGTTCAAAAGTTGTGAATAATGTATAAGAGATGATTTTGGGTAGGTAGAAAACTGAAACGCACTTATAGATAAAATTTTATGAATTCTAGGCTTTATCTCCTTATTTTTACCTTCTAATAAAATTTAATCTTAGTATGATAACTCTTTTTTATCCCCATTTACATATTATTATAAATAAATATAAATTTTCCCTTATTAATAATTTTGGTGTTACAATTAAAAATTATAAAACAATTCCATAATAAAAACATTCTAAGAGTGATAAAGATTTATATTAAAATAACAAATGTATAACACATATAGACAAATTTTTTTAAAAATATTAATTATGTTCCAAAATATTAATAATAGGTTTATAAATTAAACATAACATTTTAAGTGTGTAATTTTACTTATTAAAAAATTATTTATTGAAAATGATTCATAAATTTTTATTCTGTACTTATAACATAATGATTTCAAAAATATCATTGTATTTGTAAAAATTCTATTTTTTTATATTCACCTAAAACTATATATTTTAAGGAAAAACACAAAAACATTAATCCAAATATAATTTTTTTACAGTGAATCTAAAAATAAATTTAACTTTTTAAAATTAAAATTATTTTTATTATAAGATTAATATTTAATTGTAATCAAATAAATATAAATAAAAAGTATTTTTAAAATAAAAAGACTTCTTTAAATATATTAACTATGCTTGTCCCATTTTCCAATAAATAAAAAATAAATTAATCTTAATATATTATTAATAAAAAAATATATTCTATAAAAATTTAACCATAATATATTTAGTTTCTTGGAATATAAATTCATATCACCGGAAATTGTATTTTTTAGGAAAATACATTTTTAAGCATGAAATTGTATTATTATTTATTTTGTTAAACTAATTTAATTTTATCAATCCCTTAGTTCTTAAAATAAAATTTATACTTTTTTACTAAGTTTAGAAATTTGGTTACTTATATTTTTACCCACCAATTCAATGGACCCATTACAGTATTCATCTTATACAAGACATCCATGGTTAAATCTGGGTGGGGGTATTTTCAAAATTTTATAGAATTACAATATAGGGTACCAAGTTACAATATAGAAGAAAATAATTCACCCAAATTAGGCTTATGTCCCATATAATTTTTCTTATGGGCTACTGAGCCATTTGGTATTCAATGGTCTTCAGACCATAAGGAATTTTCACCACCATTGGGCCTTTGAACCGTGGAGTAGATCAAAAAATATATTCATGTCATATGTCCTTTGGGTCATCATCACTAGGAAATATATTGAATATGGGGATCAAATGATTTACTCGGTATAATAGGTAGGTGGATTAACATGTAAACAAGTATAAGCCACCAAACGGGAAGCATCGAAAGTTGGATGGGTGCACTAGAACCTATAAACTATCGATATGTCCCAATATATTCTTAATGTAGGACATGTGGGTACCCTACCATGTTACTATCTATGTAGTGGGACCATTGAGATAGTGTGGTGAAATTGGTAGGTGATGTAACGGGGGATAAGAAAGTATCATCATGTGGTCTTTTAAAAAGATAGATGGGTGTGTAAACACCTATCAAATGAACCACTTCCTATATGGATCTCCAATGTGGGATAGAGGGTTTCCCTACCATAGTTCATTTGAGTCCAGCATGATGCAACATTTTTTGGTGGAGGGTGATGTATCATTAATTTTGGGAACACATTATGGTAACTAGTAATAGGGTGACTGGGGAGGTTTTATACAGGTGACATAGTATGAAGCATTCTGGTCATTTGTGGAAAACAATGCATTTTTCCTTCTGGTTATTCATCCTTTGGGTCACACATGTTCTAAGCCATCTGGTCCATTAAGCCACATATTGTAAAAAAAATGGCACATTGGGTGCTTTTCAATCCTTATGGAGAGGAATGAGGCTTGACCCACTTTGGTGGGGTGTCTGGGTATCTGTGTGGGTTTCTTTCTTGTAATCTTATCTACCAATAATAAATAAATACATATTATCTTAAAAAAATGTATCATTCTTTCATTTTAGTGAATATTTTCAGGTAAAATATGTTATTCAAAATCGTTTTAATTTAATGTAGAAATACATATTGAAACCTTGGGGTGTTGTATTTCCCCCCCTAAAATATATTATGTTATCAAAATTTCAATTATTATATACTGATGAGAATTGAAAATGGTATCCAAAAAGTAGAAAATTATCAAGATATAATTTGTAATGTGATCTTATCTACACTAACTTGGTTAAGAGTAGCAAACATATTTATTCATTTATAATATAAATATCTCTTTTACTGTGTTTTTTAAACCATTTGAGCTAACAGTCACTCATTACATTGAATTAAGGCCCATATTATAGAATTTTCTTCAAAAGGGGGGTCATAATCATCCATTCATTGATAGAAAATAATAGGATGATATGAAATGTGTCTTGTTTATTCTGAGAATAAATTCTTTTCTATAAATAGATATAAGAAATTCATTTCCAAAATCATTTTATATTTATTAAGGGGATGAATAATAAGATCTGTTCCAAGAACATTTCAAAAAACAAAAAAAAAGATATAATAATTATATAACTAGATGTTCTTCATGATAATTCAATACCAAATCAATGGGGAGGTGATTCAATGCTCTAAGTAAACTTCTATGATATACTAGAGTGATAATATCTAAAATCCTAGAAGAAATCGAGAATTTTGGTGTGAAGGATAAGTGTCCCTTAATTATCACAATCTAACATAGTGGTTTCAATAGTATTGTACAATTATTTTTTCATTGTTCTATGAGGTTTTTGAATCACATCATCCTAATTTACCCTCATATTAGGGAATTTACTTTCATAATTCCCAATTTCATCACATATAAGACATTTAACTATTAGTAATACCTTATGATGAAATTTATTTCCCTTCATTTTGTTAACCAAAAAAATTATTTTTCATCAATAATTGGTTACTATATACTCTCATTTTCCACACATAAACCATCATCCAGTATATTTGAGACATTTTCTAAGATTCTTCTTCCCACATTAATGACATATATATAATTGAGACTTCTTTTATCCATAATTTTTATCCCCATGAAACTCCATAATTATCTTATATTATTTGTTTTGAATTTTACTAAATTCAAGTTGTTAATAATAATTCTTGATAGCTAGGTTGGAATTTCCATAAGATTCATAACTCCAAGACCTATCTTGTTTAGTTTATTATGGGTCAATCACTTCATTTTCAATCCCATTCATTTTTAACTCCATTTTTCCATCATCTTGATATTACATAAATAAAGGAAATATTATGTATTATAAAATTAATAATTTCATTAAAAGAAAACTGAAAACGTAGAATAAATTATTTATATATGTATTTTATAACCTAACTTATGAAACATTAGGTTTCAACCTAGATAATATGTGGACATTGTCTTTGAGGTTCTCTAAACTAAATCCATTCAAATTTATAATAATGATTAAGAAGAGAAAATTAATTAACCATGTCATATCCCATGGGAGTTTCCAACCAAGTGTATGGTTTGGTCTCTTTATCGTGAACCAGGTGAAGATTGAGTTAATATGCAACTACCCATTTTGGGGTTATTACCCCTGGCCCCAACTCTACCATAGTGAGAATCCATTTGTTTATATCCTAACATAGATTCCATTGATAGGAAACCAAAAAAATACTCTTTACCAAAATTTTAGGCTATTTTATTATACTCAAACTTATCTATAGATTATATCACATGGTTATGTACACTGATCAATATTTTCCTCAATATAGTTCAGAAACTTTCTACTAAAACATTCTCTGATAAAAACTATAACACCCTGAATCCAGTATCCTGGATCAAGTGGTCACTTTATTACATTGTTACAATATATAGTGGATCACTTCATAGAGGATCTCAGAGTTTAGTAGCCCTGGAAGACTAGATACATACATGTAAGCCACATTACAATGGAAAATTTGAAACATAGCATAGTAAAGTTCATAAATACACTCTTATTCCTTTATAAATTCCATGAATTCATTTAAATATCCCTTATTGGTTCCCTAGGGATGGAAAAAAATTAGAGAACATAGATGCTCAAAAAGGGGAAGTGTATAGTATAATATATCATGGATACAAATGTAATACACATTATGGTAGAGTGAAAAATAAATAATTATGTTATATAAAAAATAACTTGAGAATTAAATATTTACATAAAAAATATAAAAATGTAGATAATATATTGGATTAAAATAATTTAAATCATGGTTATGGAATTTATAATGTTGGAAATCTTAATCTTACTATAAAAACCTCCAACAAAGATACCAGGATCATATCATCAAGTTTATACGCTAGGATATCATGATCTTATCATCAAGGAAACATATTAGAATATAATGTTCTTAAAGTCAAGTCCATACGATAAGACATCAGGATCATACCATCAAATCCTCATGTCAATGAAATAATAATAAATGGATAGTCATACATCAAATACACACACATTTTATCTCATGTAACCTACATATGCATCAATGTCTATATAATATTAGG
Source organism: Viscum album (assembly GCA_963277665.1). NCBI lineage: Eukaryota > Viridiplantae > Streptophyta > Magnoliopsida > Santalales > Viscaceae > Viscum > Viscum album. The sequence continues at coordinate 2,096,877,898 of OY728132.1, read as the reverse complement.
TTCCACCTATCACTTAATTAAGACTTATGAATTCACTATATGAATGTTATGAAAAGAAATAAAACACATAATAAACATTACATAGTGGCCAATAATCATTCATAATAGAATAATAATCAAATGAAAGCACACTTATAATATTATTAGATAAACCACTTCAGAAAACAATAAGAAATATATCTTTTTGAAATGATTGATAACTCCTTAAATTGTTTTCTTTAAAATGAAATACATTGATCTTGACATAATATTTTATAATTTATCCTTTAAAACCAAAATTTTTCTCAGTAATAAAATTTTATAAATGAGTGATGATTTCAAAAAAAATCATGACAAGTATAAAAATCCCGAAAGACTTATTTATTAAAAACACAAACCTTTGAAATCCATTTTAAAATCAAGAATTCACTTTAGAAATAAAAAAAAAATCACTTTTCAAAAAAAAATATTTTCTTTTAAATATAATTAATAATTATATTTTTTTGGAAAACCATTATAAAACATGGAAATTAAATCTCATAAATAAGAATTCCAATAACATCGAAAGAGTATATTCACATGGAAAAAAGGTATACATCCATCAAAATGGCATGTCTGGAATGTCAACATAATTTTTTCAAAAAATTTAATGAAATTGAAAATATTTTAAAATGTAATTATATAATTATTGAAAAATGGATAAGGATATCTCTAAAATGGATACGGGTATTGATTATGAATATTCATGAAAAAAAAAGTAGAGGTGGGGATAGTTTCAATTAAAATCATCACATAAATTAAATTATATACAAAGAGAAATTGAATTGATATATGACATGTAAAACAAAAAAAATAACCAAAGAATAAGGAAATGTCTGAGGTTTATGTGACAATTTTCAGATGATATTTTCCTATATGAATACTCTTTCATAACAGTTCCAATATGGAAATGACATTGTAACTAAACCCTTACGACTCCCGTAAACTTTTAGTCAAAATAACTGGTAGGATAATACATGAAACATAGATTAAAATAATATGAATAAGGATATAAATAGTAAAATATATCAAATGGGTAGTATACATTCCATGTAAATAAAAATAGACATATGATATAAAACATTTTAAAAAAATCGAATTTGAGACTAAGAACCCTTACTACTTTGCTAACATTTAAATTAGAAGACATTGAAGGAAAGATAAAGTTATATAATTATGAATTACATGAAATAAATGAATTATATGGTAAAATATAACCGTGGGTAATAATTATCTACACCACAAAAATAATTAAGGTGGTAAATATAGAATATATCTCAAGGAATAGAAATTGAGATGACAAAACCCATAAGGCTTTAGAAACAGTTGAATTGAATTCCCTTAAAATGAGAAATTAATATGGATTTATAAATCTCTTTAATTTCAGGAAAATTATGATAAAATTAAACCATATGGACTTATATACAACAAATAAAAATAAATAACTGATGAATATGGTGTATGCCTCAAAGGAACAAATTTGTGATGAGAAACCCTTACCTTTAATCTTGGTTACCATGAAATTTGTTTAATATCTTTTATAATAAATATAACTATAAAAATAAAAAATTTAAAAACCTTATTCAAAACTATAACTATTTTTACTCTTTTTTATAATCATATATTATTCATTCATTCAATAGTTATCACTTATTTTCATTAATAAATTTTGTAATTCTGATTCTTTCGCACATGTTTTTTAATGGAGATATTGAACCCCATTCTTTGATAAATAGTTAAAAATTAACATAGTATAAAATAAACTTAGATCATTTTTATTTAAGGATTTATACATCTCCATGTTAATTTTAAGGGAAATATGGGAATGGTTCAGGAGAATGAGATCTGTAAAGGGCTTGTTCCAAGTAATCTATCAATATTAATGGATTACTTCATATTGATCATAAATATTATAGGAGAAACTTTAAAAATAATATAAATTATATATATTAATCATTGATATCATCAATATTTATAAAATATTTATTATAAATATTCAATTAAGGTAGTGAATAAAAATGAAATACATCATTTTGTGGAGGTCGTAGTATGCATGTACACACAGATGATGTTTTCATTTTAGATAGAAAGTGAGGAAGGTATAAATTGGATCATCATTTCATAATATTAAACATTTTATAAATATAATATTTTATTATTAAATAAAATTTTAGAACAATCCATGAAATTTTGTTTTGAGAAATTAAACATGTCGTTTGTAGAGGCGGTAGTCTTCATGTACACACGGGTGATGTTTCCATTCTTCTCAAGATATGTGAGGAATGTTGATAAATATTTTTCCATAATTATAATAAAATTTTATTATACTAAATATACTGATGTTTTTTAAGGTTTTATAATATAATTCTAGGTACAATAATAAGTCTTTCTGCTATAGAAATGAAAAAATGTTATTAGGTAATTATTACCTTACTCTAAGGAATAAATCCTTTGAAAAATGGATTAATGATTTGAGGGATAGTCCATTGAGGATACTTAATCCTATATAATGTGTATAGGAGTATTTTGGGATTATTTTAGTGGGTTTTAGTTATATTAATGTGATTGTTTTGTGAGAAAAAAGTGGGGTATTCAAAGTCTCATGTTATAATTGAAGGGACTTTCATTTCGGAAATAAAAGGGGCACTATACAAGGAAAGTGCCTCCAAAAGTGGGTAGTAATATAGATGGGAGTAATTTGGGTTGAAACAAACCTTTACAACACACTTTAAGATAATATTTGAGGAATTATAGTCCTTTTATTTTTAGTTTTTACATTTACTAAAATTTAATTTTACCACAATAACTCTCTTTTTACCCTCGGTGACATATTTTTATAAATAAAAATAAATTACGCATACTAAATAATTTGGGTTTTATAATTCCAAATAAGTAAAAAAATTATTCATATTAAATTTTTACCCTTAGGTTCATGAATTATTAATTCAATGGGTATTTCAATTTTTCGTCTAAATATCTAGATAATTTAAGCTCGGGGGATTGATAATTTATGTTGGACTCGAGTGTTTGGATATGGGTTTTAATGGGTATTTGGTTTTGGAATGGTTTATTTTTGGTTTCTGTATGTGATTCTATTAGTGGGGAGAACAATTCCATAGAATCAACCTTTATATGTCTATTTTTACTGAGGGGTTCACCAAAATACTAGCAATTAATAGATATTTTTTAGATAAGTGTCTTGGGATCAATAGGGTTAGTTGAGAACTATCTATGAGTTTTTTTATGATATAATTTTGGTAGTCACATCCATTCATTAAAATTAATAATGGAAAGGACCTGGGACCTAGATAATGGGCGATTTGGTTCATTAGAAAAATGGTATGGATACTCTTATGGGGTGGATCTCACAAACCAACTTAAGGTACCCCTGATCTAGGATCCCTAGTTGGCCCATGTAATGGTTTGAGGTGTGTTATTTATTTATCTATATTAGAGGCAAGTTCCAAAGCATCAAATATTTACTAATGGGAATGATTTTACATGATGAATAAAAAATAATAAATCCCTCCCTTTATTTTTTACAAACCATTCAATATATTAGAAAATTGTGCATAAAATATGAAATAATTGAATACAAAGTAAAATAAAAATGATGCAAGGAAAAAACATATCATAATGATAGTCAACTAAAAACATAAACATGACTAATAAAACAAAAATGATACAATAGAGATAGAAGGAGACCAAAGTGTTCCATACATCACTGATGATACCAAAATAATAAAAGGAATAGAAATAATATTATCTATCACCATGTGCCAATGACTGACTGAAAATTATTTTTTATTATTATGAAAACACTTTTAAGGAGAAAGTGAGAAACCTAACATGACATCACCACATCACCATGAAAAAACATACAAGCACAATGACTGAAAACCATTCATGCCTTCAAAATGAAAAACCATCACAGCTTGAGCCAAAGTCACCAAGGAATGGTCGGGGTACCACGAGCTAGAAGAAAAAAACGTCAGGAGAGCTGGCCAAACCTCAGAACCGGTGGTTGCGAAAGTCCACCGGTGCGACTGTCGACACCAGCCAAAATCCACAAACCTGTCGGCAGACTCCAGTCGGATTCTTTCCAACCCTCCAGTGAAGTGAGATGGGTTCTGAAATGAGAACATCCACAAAGGGTGACGAAACGACTTTAGCAAGGAAGACTATGTCGTCCTGATGCTGCACCCTACTCCGCAGGTAACCGCAGTGCAACCTCGGACTAGACGCCACTCCACAAACCATTATCCATCATATCTCAAGCAGTCCAAGAGATCACAGAAGATTCAAATCATCATCATCACAAATGAAACCACAAACACCACTCCATAAAATCGATCACACCCCAAATTCACTGCCAAAGAAACACAGCAAAAAACTCAAACCCCATACAAATCATCGAAATACCCATCACTGCCCATAACCCTGCACAAAAAGACCAGATCAAGCCAACCATGGTACCCCGGAAAGACCACAAAGAATCCAACGGAACAACCCCAACGTCGCAGAAGTGGAACACAATCCCATCGCTGAGAAACGGATCGTGACACTGAAGCTACCCCACAGCTACATAAGAAGAAGGTCAGGATTGGAATGCCGGAGCACGACCCTGAAGCCTTAACAGATCGATTCCGCACCAGATCGACGGAACGACGCACTGGAATGCAAACATAGAGGATCACCGAAGCAAGACCCCAAAACCGTAGAGAAACCAGATCTCAATCCCAATGCATCGGATCGAAACCCCAACGCCGCGGAGAACAAGAACAGCCTCGAAATCACAGCGGGTCTTGAATCTGATGCATCAGAAAAAAAAATCCACTACCGTAGAGATGAAACCTGACCCCGACGCCACCCCGATTCATGACCCCACCCCACGGAGAATCTGGAATCCCAGTCCGAACCCACCAAAGCCCTGACCATCCTCATCGCAAAAGAACACATGTGATTCCACACGTCGCCATGAGAGAGACCGTTGCACCATGAAAACAACGGGGAGACTGAGGAAGGAAGTGCAGCCCACCGGAGGGAAGAGGCGGCAACAGGAAACCCTAAAATGCTGGTGCACCCCTTACAGGATCATCCCTTCATCCCATCTCATCAATGAAACTACTCCACTTCCTACCATAATGAAACATAATCCAAGAAACTAATATCAACATACATGATCAAGGGATACGTTAAAACATACCGTTACCTTGATCAGACTATAGAACAGGTACACACTATGTACTTAAAGTACACATCATGAATTTGGTGATGGTTGTATGTCATGGTTTGGGAGATCACTCCATGAGCTGGTACAAGCCGTGTACCTGAGGCATATGTTGTGTAGTGTTTAAATAGAATATTTTTAACTTAAGGTGATAGGTTTATCGATGAACTTAACCAGCATGGACAACACATCATGCCCAAGAGGTACATTTTGTGACTCGGCCCGCGTCCATGTTAAATTCATACATTTGGTAGTTTTTCTTAGTCCTTTTCTCTCCATAATTGTTGGCTCTCAACCAACGGTTTTTATGGTGCATTTTTTAGAGATAGAACATTTTCCGAATTGATCTGATATGCTCTGGTTCATCGTTGCTTTTACTTTGTGTCTCTTTGGATCTGTTGTGAGATCTTATCTTGAAAGTCATTATTTAGCTATTTGTTTTGAAGTGGACATTTCTCTTTAATTAATTTTCCTTTAATCTATCCTACAATACCTTGTATTATATTTTGAATCAATCCTTTTAGGTCTATGTTTAATTCTAGGGCCTTCATTGACGGCATTGTGGGGTTTTGTTGCTTTTGGTTTCTGTTGTGGGAATGTGTGACCCGAACATTGAGGTAGGTGGTTCCATCTCTAGAATATGATAATGAACCAATTTATTTTTCTTGTAAAATTGCTTAATAAATTGATTTATGAAATTGGCATGATTTTTTTGCTTGTCGAAAAAGTTTTTTTTAAGAAAAATGGTTTTCCTATGAATTTTGATAAATTGATTGTTAAATGGTTTTCAATGGTTTTCAAGATATTGAAATGATTTTGTGAAAAAGAGCACATGGGTTACCTTGGGTACTTATGTGAAAGGTTTATCTTGAGTCCATCATCCATTATTTTTTGATTATCAAGGAGTTTTTTCTTGGTCCTTTACTCTATTTTCTAGGACCTTTTTTCTAGGGTATTGATATTAACATTTTGGGGGGTTTATTCAAGGGGTTTTCCTCTTTTATCTAGTCTCATTGTTCTAGGATAAGTTTTTGTGAACTTGATTATTTTTGTGTCAGTAGTCTACTCCCTAGATCAGTAGTATTCCTTGGTGTTGTAATACAAGTGTTTCTATTTTTTATAGCTTGGATTTATGAGTTATCCTTGATATACATGTTTATGCTTGTGGAAAATTTTGTGGAAAATGTTCTTTGAAACTTATATATCAACTTTTGATGAGATATGTGGAAAGGGGTATGTTTATCATGTTTTCTATAAAACAACATTACTAATTATAATTACAAGTTTTAAATATTAAATAAGTATATAAGAATTTTTATTCCTAGGCCTTCTATGAAACACCTAGGTGGGATCCCACTGCACATGTTAGATCACACCTTGTGCACGGCTTCAGTGGTGTGTAGACCTTTGATTTTCTTCTAACACTTGGAAAGGAAAGGATTCGTAGTGAGGTAGTGAGGTTCCTGTTAGCTGGGATGGGTAGCTGGTGGTGAAATGGTTTGTGTTTTCCCATTCCATCATTGGAGTATATATTTGGTTTTGAGTCCCTTGTAGTTGCACTAGTCTTTTGGAGTTTTTATCTACTGTTTTAGTTTTTCTGTTTGCCTCTATTTTCCTTATAGTTATGGAATATATTTTTGTTAGGATTCTGTTTTTCTTTTCTTTCTCTATATATGTATTCCATGTAGTTGTTCAGGTTGGGAAAAATTATTCCCTCGGTTTTTTCATTTGATGCTAGGGTGTCTGTAGCCAGCCCATGGGGATCGGAAACTCCCTTCAGTTATGTGACAGATCAGGTCAGGTGTCAGTTTGGAGGGAAACCCTGGTCAGTTAGTTACAGTTTAGTAACAGAGGAGGTTTTTCCTCAATAATATTTTCATGGGGTGTCAATTAGATAGGATATAGGATTGTCGGTACTTGAGAGGTATGTTACGGTGATTGTTTTTTCATCTCTTATCTTAACGAGACTCATGTTACCATGGGATTTTAGGATATGTGTCTCTAGTGTTGGTTTTCTCTTTTAAAAATCTTAGTTTTTCATATGGATTTTCTTGTTTGAAATGATATTTTTTTGTTTTATATCGTTCTTATGTTTTTTTATACTTAAACTTACAATATAATGTATGGCCTTCACATTGGAGTTAGAGATGCATCTTTGCAAGAGGAAATATTAGGGGTTCTTGTGTCCATCTTGTTCGCTCAAGATATCTGACACGGAGTTGGTCTAGGAATTTCTAATTCTTGACATGGATCTATTTGACATCATTATTGGTATGTATTGTATTTTCACTCATCGAGATGAGGTTGATTTTTATCATTGGTGCCTTTAATTTGATGATGCCAATGGGAGATCTCAAGTGTTTCATGGAAAGTTGAACCCCAAGTCAAGTCAAGAAGGACCATCCTTCCCAGAGCTCAGGAGATTGCTTTTTATTGTTACATTTGGGCCAGATTATGTTTATTATTTTGAGAATCTTCTTGTTTTAGTCCAAGATTATCCTGATGTTTTCCCAGACGACTTATCGTGTCTTCCTCTAGAGAGAGGGGTAGAGTTCACGATTGACCTTGTTCCAGGCACACAGCTGATATCGATTCCTTCTTACAGTATGGCCCAAGTAGAGTTGAAAGAACTCATGATTCAGTTGGAAGACCTATTAGAGAATTGTTTTGTTTTCCCTAGTGTTTCACCATGGATATCCCTTATACTCACTGCCAACAAAATATATGATTCACTTCGGTTATGTGTGGACTATCAGAATAAGAACCGGGTAACGATTAAGAATAGATAACCTTTACCTCATGTGGATAATTTTTTTGATTATTTGAAGGGAGGAAAGTTGTTTTAAAATATCAATCTTCAATCATGTTATCATCTTCTCAGAGTTAGGGAGTCTGATATACCAAATATGGCCTTCCAGAGCAGGTATGACCATTATGAATATCTTGTGAATCTATTCGGTCTGACTAATGCTCCAATAGTTTTTATGGCTTTGATGAATCAGATATTCCCCCAATATCTTGACAATTTAGTGGTAGTTCTCATGGATGATATTCTTGTTTATTCTTTTTCTGAACATGAGCACGAGCACCATTTGGTTTTTTTTTTGGGAAAATCCGAAAAATCACCTTCTATATTAAAATATTTCAAAATGCAGTTTCGGGATTTAAGAAGTGAAGTTCTTGGGGCACATAATTTTTGAGCATCACTTTTTAGTTGATCTAGAGAAGGTAAAAGCTATTTTTTCCCGGTGGTAACCATGAAATGTGTTTGATATACAAACCTTCCTTGGTCTTACTAGATACTACCAACGGTTCGTCAGGGATTTCTATAAGATGGTGTCACCTTTAACATCTCTTACCATGAATTCCATGAAATTCTATAGGGGTGAAAGTATTAGTCTTCCTATGATTAACTGAAACGAATTCTGACATCAACACATATTTTGATCTTCTTGACCCCGGTAAGGGGTACGTGGTGTTTTATGATGCATCAGGTGATGGTTTGGGATGTTTGATAATGTGGAATGATCATGTGGTAGCTTACATATCTCATCAAATTCAAACGCATCAGAAGAACTACCCCACTCAGGATTTATAGATTTCTATGGTGATGCATGCTTCTAAGTGTTGTAGACAGTATCTCTTTGGAGAAAATTTCATGGTTTTCTCTGATCATAATATTTTGAGCCATATATTTTCCCTGAAGGACTTGAATCTCTGATAGAGATGATTGGTAGAATACCCTCTGAAATTTGACTTCGACATCGCCTACATACTATAGAAAGGGAATTTTATTGCTGACACTTTACGTATGAAGGCACTATCACAGGTTGTTCTGGAGTCAAAGTTGGAGTGGAATCTTATGGTGATTTTCACTCAGTTTCACTTGGAAGTTCAGGAGGATGTCTCAAGTATGGTTCTGACTAGTGTTTAGTTTCCATCATCTCAAATGGATTATATCTGTAAAAGTAAAAAAAAGGTGATGATATTATAAGATTCGGGTAAACCTATATGGTGGGGAGATAGTTCCTAGTTGTTCTATATCATTATATGGCATATATCACTTTGGAAAGTGAGTTGTTGTCTCTGTATCAGTGAGAAGTTTAGTTTTTTTCGATTGTTATAGCTTTTCATGGTCTGTTCATACAAGATCTACAAAGATGTATTATGACATGAGAAGATGGTTCTGGTGGCTAGGTATTAAGAATGACATTTCATAGTTTGTGTCCCGCGGTTACACCTACCAATGGATAAAGGTAGAGCACTTAAATCTCTTGGGTTTTTTTCAACCTCTTATAGATTTGGTTTGGAAGTGGGATGAGGTTTCCATGGATTTTTTTTTGTTTCGTTACAAAGAACACCTCGAGGGAAAAATTATATCTATTTGGTTTTTGATCAATTGAAGAAGTCTTCTCATATAATTCTGATCAAAGACACCACAAATATTGAAGATATGGGTAAGCTGTATGAACAGGAGATCATGAGGTTACATGGGATTCCTTCTTCGGTTGTTTCAGATAGGAATGATATGTTTACCTCAAGGTTTTGGAGGATTCTTCAAGAGTCAGTGGGGACTTAGGTTATGTTGAGAACAACATATCATCCACATGGATATGTACAGACAGAGCGTGTAAATCATATCCAAGAGGATATGCTTCATGCCTATGTCTTGGATTTTGGTGCATAATTGGATTGTCATCTGGGAATGGTTGTATTTTTTTACAACAAAAGTTATCAATCATCGATCAGAATGGCCCCCTTCGAATCATTGTATGGTCTCTTATGCAGATCAACTCTTTGTTGGGAAGATGTGGGAGAAGTATCTTTGGTAGGACCAAGTCTGGTTTAGGTGACGTCAGCAATGATTTAGGAGGTTCAAATATGTCTTGTTACAGCCTAGAGTGGATGTAAATTTTATGTTGATCAGCGGCCGCATCATCCTTTTGAGTATTACATTGGTAACTAGGTTTTCTTGAAATTTTGTCCTCGGTTTGGTCACCGTATACTTGGAAAATAGTGAAAGTTGGCTCTGAGATATGTTGGACTGTTTGGAGATCACTGAATGGCTTGGGAATTTTTCCTATCGGTTAGCACTACTGATTCAGTTGATGGGAATTCACGCCTTTTTTCACATATCTCAGCTTAGAAAGTATCACCATAATCCCAATAATGTTTGGAGTTGCAAATAAATTGAGTTAGATCCAGACACATCAATTTTAGAGAAACATGTTGAGATTGTTGACTCTTAGAAGAAAGTCTGGAATGGGAAGTTGATTTCTTTGGTCAGATCTCTATGGAAATAAGGATGTTATTATCATTATATTGGGAATGCCGGTCATTTATGAGGGAGCAGTGACCTCATCTCATCCCAAATGATTCATATTCCACATGACTCCCCATGGACGGAAAGCTTTTATGGTGGGGAGTTTGTAACATCCTGTTACCTTGATCAGATTGTAGAACAGGTACACACCATTTAACTGATGTACACATCGTGTACTTGGTGTTGTTTGCATGTCATGGTTTTGGATATCACATCGTGAATGGGAATATCATGATGTGAGATAGTACATGTTGTGTGCCTGAGGTACATATGTAGTGATTAAATAGATTATTTTTTACCTAAGGCGATGGGTTTTTTGGCATACTTATCTAGTATAGACTACACGTTATCACCAAGGGGTACACATCATGACTCGGCCCGTGCCCAGGTTAAATTCATGAATTAAATAGTTTTTTTATATTATTTTCTCTCTAGACATTGTGGATCTCGAACTATGGTATTTCTGGTGCATTTTTTAGAGACTCAACATTTCCCAGATCAATCTAATCGGCTCTGGTTCATTGTTTTTTATACAGTGTGTCTCTTCTGATCTGTTGTGAGATATTGTCTTGTAGTCTGTTCCTTGTCTAGTTGTGATGAAGTGGATGTTTTTTCTTGAGGTATGTGGCCTTTCTTCTATCCTCTAATCCCTTGTATTAAATTTTAAATCAGTCTTTTGAGGTTCGGGTTTGATTCAAGGGCCTTTGTTGATGGGGTTGTTGGGTTTTGTTTCTTTTGGTTTCCATGGTGGGCAGGTGCAAACCAAAATTTTAGGTAGGTGTTAATGTCTCTAGCCTATGATAATGAACCTTTTTGTTTTTCTTTGAAAATATATTTATAAATTGATTTATGAAATTGGCATGATTTTTGTGTTTCTTAAAAAATGGTATTGAAAGAAAAATGGTTTTCCTTGGATTTTTATAAAATTATTATGAAATTGTTTTGAATTGTTTTCAAGAAATTGAAATGGGTTTTTGAGAAAGAGCAAATGGGTTACCTTGGGTATTTAGGTGGAAGGATTACCTTGAAAACATCTTCCATTATTTTGTGATTGTTAAGGAGGTTTGCCTTGAGTATTTTCTCTATTTCCTAGGCATGTTGTTCTAGGGAACTGATATTGACATTTTGAGGGGTTTACTGATGGGGTATTCCTATGCTTCCTAGGCCCGTTATTCTAGGATCAGTTTTTGTGCACATGATTATTTTGGTGTGAGTATTCATCTTTCTAGACCTATAGTATTCTTTGGTGTTGTGATACCTGTGCTAATATTTTCTTTTTCTTGGCTTTCTAAGTTATCCTTGATATATATGTTTATGCTTGTGGAAAATGATATGGAATGTGTTATTTAAAACTGATATACCTGCTATTGTTTAGAATTGAAGAAAGCGGAATCTTTACCATGTTATCTATAAAATTATTTACTGATTATCATGCCATGTTTTAAATTTTTAATAGGCATACAGTACTTTTTATACAGAGACTTTCTTTAGAAAACCTAGGTGGGATCCTACTGAGCCTGTTATCTCACACCCTACGCACTTCTTTGGTGGTGTGTAGACCTTTGTTTGTCTTCTAATGCAGGGAAAGATAAGGTCCCACCATTGTGGTAGTGAGGTTCATCTCAGTTGGGATGGGTAGCTGGTGGTGAGATGGTTGGAGTTCGTCAATGCCATCGTTGGAGTAGCTGTTTGGTTTTGAGTCCCCTGCAGTTGGACTTGTCTTTTGGAGTTTTTATCTACTATTTCAGTTGTTTAGTTTTCTATTGTTTTCCTTACAGTTAGGGAATATATATTTGTTAGTATTACATTATTATTTCATTCTATATATATGTATTCCATGTGTTAGTTCAGGTTGGGTGAAATCATTCCATCAGTTTTGTCATTTGATGATCGGGTACTTATTGTCAGCTCGTCAGGATTAGTAACACCCTTTGGGTATATGGTGGATTAGGTCAGGTGACGAGATTGAGGGAAACCCAGTTCAATTCGTTACAGACCCACTCAAAAAATAGTATTATGGCCCAAAGAAAAACATAACCTACAGTAATCCTCCCCACACCCCAAACATAAAATATAAAAATAAAACCATTTCATGATAATTTAAAAATTAATATAAAAGGAAGTATCATATTTTTATTAAATCAAGCATTGATTCACAAAAATTAAAACTATACCTTTTAAAATTCAAAATTCAACACATTAAAATACCAAAAAATGAAAATACCTTTTTGGAAAAATGACTTCTCTATGACAAAAAAAAATTTACAAATTCTTTGAAAATTTGCTCATAAAGGATAATAAAATGATAAAAATTCTCATTTTATAAAAAAGAAACAAATTAAAAATTATAATGTCATATTTAAAAAATAATAGTTAAATTATAGAATTAACATTAAAAAAAAATATAATACAATCAATTGAATCGTGGGAAATTTGGATCCCTTGGAACTATCAAGGAAAGAACTAACATAACATCAATATGGAGAGACCAGAGTCAAAAATCAAAAAACCTACCCCAACACTTATATTTAAATACTTATAAAAACTAAGGGGCATATCTTATATGTAGATAATAATTTAAATGTAGGGCCACTAGATAGTTCTTGGAAAAATAAACGTGTAATAATTTTTTATAGATTTCTCACCTAGGTACTCAATGTATCCCATGTGATATAAATGGAGGTGGGTAAATAAAGTTTTACATGATAATATAATAATACCGATCAATAAAAATTTCACCCTCAACTCTAGACACTAATACAAATTTATCTATTTCTTTTACATCAAGAAAAACATTCAATATAAATATCCCCCTATGTGGGAATCATCATAATGCAATAACAAAATTTAAATTTCCAAAATACACTAATAGAAATTTTTCAAGAAAAACGCCTTTGTAAACTCTTTAAAATGTTTCCAACTGAGCCTTTGAATATCATTTGACAAACTAAATTTTAAAATTCAATCCTTTAAAAACTAAAACACATAACCATCATAAAATTTAAATCCTTAAAAGTAGCTTAAAGACCTTTTAATGGACCAAGTGCACCATTAACTAGAGGAATAAAACTTTTTATATTTGTTAGAAAACAATAACTTCCATATTTTTGAGGATCAATCCAAAAGAGCCAATATGAAATTTGATCAAACTATTTGTGTACATGGGTTTCAAAAAATGTATTTTCTATTCAAAACAAAAGGAAATTTCATCTTTTCATTTCATCAAATTATAAGAGGAATTAAATTTTACTACCAAAAAAATTATATATAATTAATATAATTCATATAATACTCAAAAAAAAACTTAGAAGTAAACTATAATTTATGGTTTTAATTTTAAAAAATTTCACATATATCAACCTACCTTAGATCTATCACCTTCATAAGTTATTGTGTTGAACCACCTCAAGAAGGAATAAAAAATGTATGAAGAGAAAGAGAAACCCTAACATTAGAAGAAAAAAAATTAAAATCAATCCACTCAAAACTCTAAGTCTTCATAACATTTCTAGAGAAATAAATAAGAAATAACATGTAAGGATAAAAGGATAACAATAAAGGAATATTATATTTCGTCAAGGAATCAAGCTTAAAACATGATGAAAATCTATGAAATCCCCATGGTGATTGGAAAAATCAATGGGTATGGGAATTTAGGGTCATGAAAGATGAATTGTGAATGAATTTAGGATAGTTTGATTTAAAATCATATAGGGGAAAAGAAGTAATTTCCTGTTTTTAATTCCTTTTCTCTCTTTGTATGTTTTGGCTGCACATTTGAGAAAACTATGTGCTAACTGTATGAGCACTACTGGTTCAACCTGGGAACAATGTATGTATGGGATACATGGTTAAAATTACCATGTTTTAACCATGTAATTTATCCCTAACATAAAATAAAGTCCTTTTTTGGGGTTTCTTTATGGTTAGTACTAATTGTGTAGCATGCCCTGCACCACAAAAATCTCCAAATTTCAAAAACAAAATCAACCCATCTAGGAGGAGAATAAAATATATTAAAAATAAATAAAACAATAGATTAAATACTAATCCGGTTGTGAAAATTATATCCTCCATAAAAATTTTTCCCCCAGAAAGTCTTGGATAAAAAGTTGATTCAAAAATCAATGATGTTCAACTTCCTCATTCAACACACTAGTCACAAAACTATGGAATATATGACATTGAGGTGAAATCCAAAACAAGACAACCTATCATCAAAGAAGAAATGGAAAACACCATGGATGAACAATTTCCTTCAATATAGATTACCAATAAAGACACTAGATGGGGTCAATGAAATTACATCCCCAATTTAAAGATACCCCAACCAAGAAAATACTAGTTATATAAAAAACATTCTTCAAATATAATGAATTCCCGGACCAAAAAGAGAAATAATGAAAGAATAAAAAATACTAAATCTACGGTCCCCAAGAAAAATTCCAAGTATAAATAATAATAAAAGATTAATACTATACCATTAGGTGGGAGAGGTTGGGGAATAGTCCTAGAACAGGTTCCAAATTAAACACGATTTCCTACCCATAAGATATAGAAGAAAAAAAGAGGTCAAAAAGATCTATAATTTAACAAAAGTCTCACCTATTGTGGTCTCTATATTATATTAAGGATTATACTAACATGTAGACTCTATAAACTACCACTTACACCCAAAAACTAACAAAATTCTGATCATTACTAAAGTAATAAACCCTAGTTAAAGAAGAAAGGTTCATAAGGGATTCCAAAAAATCATAAATACCACAATAGGATTCCATCCCCAAAAAAGTTTCAAATATTACATTAAATCTAAGAGATCATCATAGGTACCACCTCAACTAAAGACAACCAAGATAGGACGGGTAAAAAAAGGACAAGACATTGTTGGAAGTGCATCAAACAAAACAAGTCTAAATAAGAACAACCAATATCAGCCTCGAGGAAAGAATAATGGGAAGAAACTTTATTTAGAACATTGGATATTTGTTAATAAATTTCAATACGAAAAACACCAACTAGTTTAAAACCAAATATGGGGATATAACTCATCCCTTCTACCCAATAACACACCCAAGACTTCAAATTCACATCCCCTTAAAAGAAAACCACACTATAAGGCTAGTAACACCTTTATATGAAGAGAAAAAATTGATCAAACCCCACTTTTAGAAACTCCATATACTCTAGGCCTATAAAGAATAAGAACCAAAATTGATAACTAAAAAAACTATACTAAGACCTATAATCAAATATTTCGATGGAGAATCCCCAAGATAGAATTCACCCTTTTTATTAGGACCTTTTTTGAAGGAAAAATATAAAAAAATAAAATATTAACCCAAACATTACATAATCCACCATCTAAATAAAAAAAATTAAATCAAGTATCTTGTCTAGAAATAAAAATTATTGAGTTAAAAAAAGTGAAACCCTTTTAAAAATATACGCATATTCTTTTAAAAACTACCAGTAGAAAATAAATACTAAAAAACTAGTTTCATAAAAGAAAATATTCTCATAAAAAATTCCCCTTTAGAAGAAAATATCATCATTAAAAATATATTATTTAAATTAAAAAATCTATTTCAAATAACCATTATGTATTAATTTACCACTTCCCAACAAAAAAATAAACTCTTTTCTAAAAATTTGTTTACCATTACAAAATTATATCTAAGTTTCATTATTAATTCATCCATGACCATTCCAAAACATTTTTGAAAACATTTTATTTTATATCATTTAATTATAATCAAAACCATTTTCAACAGAAGAAAAGCCCACTTATAAATTTTTGAGAAATCAAAATCATCCTTTAAAATCATTATCATTTTCAAACTATTAATGAAAAAATATTAAAAATTGTTATAAAACCTCACAAAAACATTATCAAAATGATAGATATAAGTCCATATGAAAGAATAAAAGTATTTGGAATCCTAAAAAAGTATTCAATAAAACCAAATATCATTTTTCCTCTAAAACATTAAAAAATAATTTCTTCATTTTACAAACTTCAACATCATTTAAAAACACCAATCAAAATCTTGTAATAATTCTCAAACCAATATAAACCCTATAAAAATAATACTTATAGTAAAATATCACATTATATCTTAAATAAATCATTAGAAATAATAAACCATCTCTATATCCTTATGGAACCAATATCTTAAAAATTAGAAAATGTTACCATTGTATAGAGTGTGTCCACACAATTTGGAAAACCATTTTTTGACTAGAAAATTTTCCACTTTAAACCATCTAGATTCATTTTTATGGTGAGGGTATGAATTCCTAGATGGTGCATAGTAAACTTTGTGACACTTGATATTTCCCCAATTTCACCTCCAAAACAAAAAATTCTCAAAACAACCCCAAAATCCTGAATATTAAGCATACATCCACAAATAAAATTTCAATATGGTGAAAATAAAAGAGAACCAAGATTTAATTCAAGATTATTTCACATTAAAACCCCCAATAAACTCAATTATTCAATGAAATAATTTTTTTCATACAAACATTCTCTCATAGGCATTGAATTTTATCCATTCTAGCCCTTGTCTACCATGACTCTCTAAATAACTAGTGAGAGCTAGTACCGTTTTTTCATGGATTAACCCAAGCTACCCCCAATATAGATTCATGAGTTTTACCTTAATAGGGAATTAGGTACATTCCTAATCACCTTGGTCTATAAATGAATGCCAAGGCTCCAAATACTAACCAATAGAACTATTTTCCACAATGAAAAAAAATAAGAAGTCCCTCTCAAAAGTTCATCATAACTATTCCATACATAGTATAGTTGTGTATAAAATTATAAATTATAGAATAAAAAAGGAAACAAAGTGATTTCAAATGAAAATAAAAAAACACATAATGATAGTCAACTATAATAAATTATAATCCTAATAATATAAATAAGACTCAATCAATATACAATAAGGAAGAAGTGGTTGATAAAAAAACAAGGATACCAAAATAGATATAAGAAATAATACTACTACAATCCAGCACCATGAACAAGAAAAAAATTCCAATTTTTTCCTTAATCAAACCTAAATCAAGAAACTAAGCTCACTCTCCATAATCAACATAAACCCATTAAATAGATAATAAGATAGGAATGATCAAAACCATCCTAGAGGATATCCTACCCACACCTCATGAATAAAATTTAAAAATAAAATCATGTCCTACAAGTTTAAAAATACATATACAAAGTAAGATTCATAAATTTAGTAAATCAAGTATCAAAACATATACATTGACCCATTAATTTTAATAATCATAAGTCAACACTTTTTAATACCAATAAATCATAAATACTTTTTAGAAGAATGACTTCTACATGTTAAAATAAATTTTATTCATTTTTTAAAAAATATGAGGAAGGATAAGTAAAAGAAAACAAATCATGTTTTATTCTAAAAAAAATAAATGTAACCTCCATTGTAATATTTCAAATATAAAAAGAATGAATATACATGAAAAATAAAACATAGATACCTTATAATCAAGAGAATAATGGGAATATATGAGACATGGGATCTATCTAGGATGGAGAAAACATAACATCAATTTGAAGAGATCGGTTTCAAATATCAAAAAACATATGTGAAACTATAAATTACAAAACCTGTCTAGACTGACGGGCATATCCCATAAAAAATAAGATTCCAAATTTTGGGTCACTAACCAGAGCATGAGTGTACACTAGTGCAGTAACTATCTCTAGGTTTCCCACCTAGATACCCATGATTTATTAAGAAGTATATGTATAGGTTAATCAATCAAGTATCACATAAAAATTATCATACTAATCAATAAATAATCTCATCCTCTCCAATGAGCACCCTTCCTAGAAACAACCCCATATTTTCTATTGTGAATAACATTTAATATAAACATCCCCTAAAGGGAAATCATCACATAACCATATTAGAATTTAAATTTACAAAATAAACTAAGGGTAATGTTCTATGGGTATCACATTAGAAAAAAATTTATAAAGGTTCTAATTGGGACAGAGAATATCATTTTAAAAACAAAATAATAAAAAATATTATTGAAAACTACAACACATAACCATCATAGAAACTCAAAAATTTAAATTTTCTGAAAAAACCCTTTAAATTTCCATTTATGCATTCAAATAGAGGAATAAACCTTTTTTATTAGTTTGAAAACAAAAAACCTTCCATACTTTAGGTGATAAATCTAAAATATCAAACTATACATTTGATAAAATACTTTTTGTGCATAGGTTTCTAAAAATTGATGATCTATTTGAAATAAAAGGATATTTTCCCTTTGAGTTTGATGAAATTCTAATATATGTTATCCTATACTATAAAAAAAATTTAGATACATTTTATATCATTTATATAAAATTAAAAACACAAGTTATAAATCAAAAAGAATTTATAGTTTTAAATTTAAATAATTACACAATGAGAAACCTACCTCAAATCCATCACTTTCATAAGTCATCAACCAAAAAAAGGCATGAAGAAGACAACAAATACAATAGTAACCCGAAAACCAGAAAAATTTCTAATAAAAATTGATTGACCCAAAACCTTCGGTATCTGAGATATTTTAATGGTAATAAATAGGGTGGGGAAAAATATGAGAATAAAATAGGTTAAAATAGGATATTAACTGAAGTAATGGTGCTTAAACAATGTATAAAGTCCAATAAATCACTTAGAGGAGAGTAAAAACCAATGGGGAGGAGTTTTGGGTTCTTGAAAGATGATTAAGAAAGGATATGATGAAATTTGGGTTTAAAATCACTAAGATTAAAAAATTAATTTCCCATTTTAAATGCCCAAGAAACTTCGTACAGTTTGGACACAAGTTTTGGAAATTATTTGAACCCTACTAGGTCGACCAATTCACAATGTGTGGCCAGGTCACATACTGAGACAAACTATATTTCAACCATGAAATTTTTTATTAAAATAATAAATATAACTATCACACTATTACTACATGTTCATGAAAAACTATTTTTTACCAATGTGGCATACACCACACCCCCAATATATCAAACTTTTGAGGAAATTCAACATGGAAGGGAAGAGAAAAAATTTATAATAAAAAAAATAATAATAAATTATATCAAGATTGAATTGTGATAGGGGATATTCGAATCATTAAAGGAAATATAAACCTCAGGTTATAAGGTTTGATTGTGAGGTGGAAACTGATTTGAAGATGGTCAATATTGAACCATAATACTGGTGAGAATATGGATCCAATCCCTTTGTTTCCTTTTTGAATACCATATCTGTGTTTTTTATGTGGTGTTTGACGGTGCATGTGATTTAGCATCAGGATAGTGGAAGGATTTGTTGTTATCCAAGAATTACACACTTTAAATATGTGTTAGTTCCCATGCGTGGAGTATAATGGTTGTTTTTGTTGGTTAAGAATCCAGTCGTTGAATTACAGTGAGAGTTGAGTTCAGAATTTAATGTAGGTGTTTAAATGATTTTATGATGCCTCTAGGAATAAATTCCTCAAGATCATGAGATGTAAATATGTTTTTAAAGGAGAATCAATATTCTTTTTCAAAATTTAAACATAGAATTAATAATCCTTGTAGTTCCAAGTAATAGGATGTGTTGATTTGGAAACAACATATAAAGTTTTTTTCATGTAACGAAATGAAAATTTCTTTTATTATGAAAGGAAATCATGGTTCAAAATGTATATTTTATTATGTTTCAATAAATAATATTACCATTTATAAAAAAAATACACATTAAAAAATAATATTAATTATAAAATAAAATAATAATACAGGAAGAGAAGCACCAAAAAATTGAGTAAACACAAAAGAAAATGTTATATGCCCAATTTACACCATGAAAATCACCCCATCCATAAGTATTGTAAAAAATACAGAAATATTAGGAATTTCATTGAAACTGCCAAGGTAAATATAGAATATTTTAATGTAAAGTAATTAATGATGTGGGGTGGGGACGGTGGTGTATATATAGGGTGTAAAGGGTAATATGACTCTTGGGATCTAACCATTACATGACCATTTCCTAGTAATTTCAATATGAGCTCTATATGATTATTTCAATAATAATTACACCCAATAAAACTACAGAACACTAGTTTTAAAGTAAATTCAAAATTATTATATAAAAATTTTAATTTTAGTCAATACATATGATATTATAAAAACATAGAATTATTTAATGTTAAAAAATAATGTGTCTTCCTTTAAAGATATTATTATATAAAAAATGTATAGTTTTTATTTATAATAATTAATTATTATAATTATGAATTTATTTTTATAAAAAAATATATTTGATATCAACATGTCAAAATTAGGATAGGGTGAGCTTTTGATTATTTTCTAAAATACATTATATTTTAGTGAATAGTAAAAAAATCAATTATTATTTTTGGTATATTTTATTACTTTATAAATATTTAATAATTGTGTAGTAATTTATATAAAAGAATCCAAAATTAAAAATAAGTTAATTTATTAACAAAAATTATTTTAATGTATAAAAATTATTTTTCAATCCTATAAATAACTTCCCAATGTAAAAAAATGAAATTAATGTTTTCAAAAGAAATATTTTGTTTAAAACATATTTTTCCAAGAACAAACTAATATTAAAAATAGTGTTTTGGTTCTATCATTAATAAAAATTAATAAATCATTCCTTAAATTTCAAAAACCATTAACTAAAATCAAGGGTAAGCTAATTGTTTTCCATTTTCCACAACCAATATTTCTTGGTCCTCTATTGAGAAATTAATAAAAAAAAGTATCCTTATTTTTATATTAATAACCACCTCTCCACCACAATTTAATCACTTACCAATAACAGTATCATGTCACTCCCTCTGGTAGTGTCTCATTAAGACATTTTTTTTAATCCCCTATGCTCTCAAGAAAATTCTCCTCTAAGCCTTGGAAGTCATACTAAACATAAGGGATTCTATTCCTCTAAATTTTTCATTCAAGTACTTCCTTTGTATTAAGCTTCCTGATTTTTAGGTTACTATGTTTTCAAAAACATATAATCATTCCATTAATGTCCAACTTATTTTTTTAAAAATATATACTTCCATTATCTCTTATTAAAACCATTACATTAAAAATATTATATACCCATTTTCTACCAAAATAAATCATTGATTTTACATGCCATCCTATTAATTTATGAATACCCAATCCTATTTTTATACAAACATATTCACATAAATGTAATTTTTTTTAATTTATTGGATATTTTCATATATGAAAATAACATTCCCTTTTAATGGGTGTAAATTTTAAAATAAACTCATGCATTTAAGTTCTTATGAACTCAATGATTATATAAATCCCAGTTTTTTATCAATGGGTTATTGATGAAATGATTTCTTATTATATATGACATATTAGGAACACATAAATTTAGACATATTAAGATATTTAAAAGATATTTCTCTAATGTATCGGGTAATTTATCATCTCATGAGATACCATGTATGGTACACAGGCAGTTAGGCTAAAACACAAGGTTATGATGTCTTGGTGGTGAGCCTTGACTTATGCATAATTTGTATTTATTTATATTGCTACCACATTAATTTCATGTTTCAATATTATGATATAATATTTTTCGATACCATGATTCCATTTTAATATTGTCTTTTATTTTTTCATGATATGCCTTATGTCCCATATATATCTTTCTTACTCTGATAGTTCTCTTCCTGGGAATTATGGCTAACCATTTTCCTTTATTTATTTCCCATGATATCCTTTGAATTATTTAAATATAAATGGGATTTTATAAAAAGTGATGGATCTTAAATAATGATAATGTAGTTTTGTTTATTTTTTTATTTATGTATCTAATATTTCAAATAAACTTTACATTTTGATTTTTGGGTTGTGTTTTTGAATTGTCATGCAAAAAAATTTGTCATGAAATTAAGGTTTTCATCATTGGTATTAGAGTGTTGTATAGTTATTTATTAGCAGTATGATTTTTAAAACATTCGTAAATACCCTGGGGATTACCCTAAATATATGAAAACCTCATAAATTTTGGTAAATTATATAATTTGTGGTTTCCAATAAATTACAACCATGTATGGATACTAGAAAGTGGAAACATCTATGACACTATTTCACCTTAGAGTAATCACACTAAAATTATGATATAGCATCAAATTTATAGTTAATTGATCCACTGTGAGTGGGCCTAATATTTCACACCAGGTTAGAACCTCTTAATAGATATACTTATGATAATTCATATACGCTTTAGAAACCAATATAATGTATTTCAAGATAATGTTTGAGAAAATAATAAGAAATATACCAAAGATAACCAAGACTAAAATATTGAAATTTATAAGTTAGGTTATATATTTTATTCCATAAATGTTAACTGTTTTTTTATTGATTCATGTAACCCCAACCAAAATTTTCTTTTATTTTAGAACATATTGGGAAATATAATGAATCATGTCAATAAAAAACCTGATGGGAAATTTAATTATTTCCCGAAATAAATGTCTAATATGATAGGAGTGGGTGTCAAGAAAATCATAGAAGTATCAGAAAAATTGATTCAATTTATGACTAATAATATGAAATGAATTTAACTCCAAGCTTCTTTTATGAGAGAAAATGTAGAATTTGAATCCATTGTGATAAAGGACTCCTAATGTTAATGGATATTCTGGTCCCCAAATTGAAGGGAAATGGATTAACACTTGAGAAAAAATATTTTTGGTATTCCGATGATCTGAGTAGGATAAATTCACTTTTATAATCTATAAATAAGAGGAAGAATTTGATTACTATTGGACACTGATTGAGAATAAAAATCTAAATAAAAAACATTAATGCATGGAATGGGATTTATTCAAGAATATACTTTTCAAAAAATATTTTCTTTCTACTCCCCATATTGAAAAAGATAGGGAATTCCATGTAGTCAAACAAAAGGGGTATTAATATATTTAGGATTATGAAGAAAAAATTACAAGGCTTTCACGAGACACCTATAACATTTTCATGTCTTCTAAAATTAAATTTAAAAGAATGGAGTTTAACTCTTGAGAATTATTAGATAATCCTCTTGGAGTAAAGGGGGTCAATCTTCCAACTTACCATAGGTGTGGGAAGAAGGATCTTGGAAACATTCTCAAGGGGATGAGGAAGTTATTCAAGTGTGGAAGGGAAGGAAATCAAGATAATGAATATTATAAAAAATGAATAATACCACTAATGTGATTGCGGAAAATAAATATTTTATAAACCTATAGCCTATTGTCTAATGTTTCAATTGAAATGAACATTTAAATTATGAAAATACTTACTCAAATCCAAGGGTTTTCGAAGATAACTGACAATAACAACCTCAAAAGACAATGGAGAAAGGATGAGCATATGTCATCACTATTATTGAGGTGGATTCAAAGAAAAAAGTATTTATAATTATGATGGTTATTCATTAATGAATGGTGAATGTACTACTTGATTCTAGTTTTAGGAATTAATTCATATAATTCATGATTTATAAAACTATTCAAACACCACCATAAAAATAGAGGTTGGGTTATCAGGGAAAAAATAGTGAATTATTTCAACTCAAGTATAGAACACCTCCCTAATCAATATTTTTGGGTTGAACCTCCTAGAAAATATTTTTATACTACCTTTAGTAGAATAATATATTAAACTATTCATGTATTGGTTGTACTTATATATATCTCATATCAATTGTTAGGAAAAGGAAATCACTTTCTATGTCCTAAATCATCCTCCAATTATATAAAAGTGTAAGGATAAGGATGAATATCTATTTTAAACTTCTTCTCAAGAATGGATATTATTCTCTTTTTATTAAGAATATATATCACAAAATATTAAGAAAAAGTAAATTATAACCCTTTAAGACATGCACAATATGAGGGAATATAGTAATGTATTCCTTAAAGAGTTGCATAGTCTTTCTCCTAACTATGAGGTTGATATATCAATTTTACTTATACCTAGATCTCTATTCATATCCAAGACTCCATATAGAATGTAACACCACAATATTCCATGGTACACTTCTCTTTGAATAATACAGTAGCGTGTGTTGTACGCAACTTCGAGTTCTAAGACGCACCAAAACCTATCAAACTAGCCGTTATAAATAGTAATACCCACTTTTTTAAATTTTTTACATTTTATCTTTCAAATTTTACTTCATATTTAGATTTTTAATATTGAAATTATCTTAGAGTGAATTTTTGGTATTTTTCTGAAAACTTTCAATTTTTAATGAATTGTGAAAATTACTAAATTTTAATTAAAAACAACTTTTTTAATCAAAATAATTAATAGTGATAAATTATGAATTTGGGTGTTTTAAAAGTATATTTAGAATATATTTTTACCACTTAATACAATGTTGGTCATTGGACGTAATTTCACAGTTAAACCGGACATAAACAATTGTCAATCTTTTGATAGTTATTATTTCTTAAAAACACGCTTTTTGTTTTGACAGCGGGAATTAATTTTAAATTAATTTATTCCACTTATGTGTTTTGAATTGAGAAAAATGGATTCCATATTTATAATCAAGAGTTCCAAATTTTTTAAATATATAACTTTTATTTTTATACATTTTGAATAATTACTTCGGTAAATATTTTATTTACCATGGTTAAAGGGTAAATCCGGTAAATAAGGGTAAAATATAATATTATAATAATACTAAATTACCTTAAAAAGTGTCCTGACCCTATTTTTTTATACATTTCCGAACATTTTAATATTTGGGTCGATTTTGGGACCCCATGAATCCACTTGTAAGTGATAATGACACGTTATATTAATTAAGTTAAAGTAAATAAAAAAATGACATAAGCATATATCATTTAGAAAAACAATTTTAAAATAAGGTTATAAATGTTATATTTTCGAATATAAATATTCATTATAAAGATAAAATTATTTCCTACATAATGGTATTTTATTTATAATTTTTAGACATTGAATAATTAAATTTTTTTGTGACACAATAATGAGGCAGTATTTTCTTTATTAATAAAAGAATCAAATAATTAGTATTATAAATGTCAAAATAAATATAATTTGAAAATTTTAATGCCATACACAAATTTTATTGGTTAATATGACATGTTAGTATTTATTAAAGTAATGTGGTTAGAATTAATAAATTTTTTAAGACTTTAAAAAAATCAATTATTAAATATTGTCAAAATTGACATAAATGAGTTTTTAAAACAAATATTATTTTATTAATTGATATTCTATTCCTAAAAATCTAAGTTTTGGACAAAGGACTTATATAATGATATTTTTATTATTAATGGAAAGTTTCTTGGAAGTTTATAGTAAGTTTATTTATTATATAATATAAAAATACAAAGAGACATGGTAAATGTCAAACTATTTAACTAAGAGTTAAATCAAAAAGATAAGGTTAATATAGTGACCCAAACCTATCTAAAATCAATTGGTTGAGTGGTTTTCGACCTAAAACCACCTTAATATTTAAATAATCCACTTTGGAGACATTATAAATCGAATATTAATTTATTATAAAATAATATTTCTAGCTTTTCCTAAGGTGCCCCTCACCCCTCTTATAAAAGGGCACTCCACCTTATCTCTAATTCATACCATAAAAGCCTTTTTTATCGGCCAACCTCTGCTCAAATACCCTCTCAACTATCATCCCTTCATACTATAGGCCTTCCTTTAGTCATAAATCCATCCTATGGATCCCTTTTGATCAAATAAAAAGGAAGAACCCGAAGGAGAGGTAATGTTTTCACCACCCTTTTTCAAGTTCCTTTCTTCTTAAACTTCTTCTTTATGTGTTATTTCCTTTCTAAAATAATAACTCCAGTATATTCTATATAAATTGATTATATTATAAATATGGTACAACCATATTCAATATTCTATCCATCCTTTGAATGACATGTCACCATACGTGCGTATGTACGGATTACCGTCTCCATGTTGTGGTGTAATTGTTATTCAAAACATTATTATTTGGATGGGTATGATAATGATATGTAATTGATGTAAATAATAAATATAACATGATAATGATTCTGTATATATAATATACCATCCAATTATATATTATTTTAATATCAAAATAATGATATTGTCCCTCGTGCGTACGTACGGACTATCATCTCCACGAACGCGATGAGATTCATTCCCCATCATATCCATGAAAGTCCAATTCTCATTTTTTTGATTAAAAATAATTTTTAAGGACATGATATCATTCTGGATATGAATAAGATACAACCTATCCATAAAAAACATGACTTATGTAACAAAACATATAAAATAAAATGAGTAAGTTAACACCGGAAACGACGATAATACTAAGATATTATTAAAAAAGCAATGTTAAAAGATAATATATGATATCATATTAATGTATATGATTATTGTATAATTTAATAACAATTATCTCACCATTATAAAGGAGGTTAACCTACCCTCAACTAAGGAAAATTGCAGGGTAAGGGTTTATTTCACAATCTCTTCATTATCCGAGGTTGTTTATACGTAATTATCTATTGGGGCCTCTTTATCATCCACATCCATGTTTCTCAAAAATGTATTTCAAAACATTAGTAATATTTTATATACTATGTAATAAAGTCATTTATTCCCTTGTTGACTTTTTATAAGATGTTTATAAAGGAATCTTTCCGTCATTTCCAAACAAGTTCATTTTTAACCTTTTCAACAAAATTAAGGTAAGAATGTCTTATTTAACTTATACAGTGTGTGCAGCAATTTTCTACCCTTATAAACTTTTCAAATATTACCTTATAAGCTTATAAGAATATTTTCAAAGTAAATGTTCTATTTTATAATTATGTGACTCTTAAATTATTTCAAAATAGAAAGAGATATTTCTCTAAAAAAGGTTATGATTTCATCTATGTCAACATCCTTTGATAGATTCTAAGTTTATTTGAAGTTGATTTTTTATGATACAAAACATCCATATTGTATTGAAAGTTTTTTGATATGTTTGACTGTGGATGTGCTATTTTTATACCATTCATGGTTTATGGTTAAAGTATTGACATTTTGTATGATATATTTAATACGAATGTTTATGATATATTTAAACCTTTTCATATGAGGAATGTATTTGACTTAGTAAGTGATGGGTGGAGCCCGCTATAGCTCCTCGATGCATTTATAGGTGTCATGAGACAACTAGATATGGAATTTTCCAAGGCCCCTTTCAAATTTGATTTATGTTTTTGGCCAAGGCCTTAATCATTTTTAGACGTCTTGGCCGAGGCCTTGAGAAAATGTTTCAGAATGTCCAGCATTATACATTCTTTGATTATGAAAATAATATTTATGGTTAATGTGGTCATTAGACTACTAGAATACCAATGATTATGTTTTATTATGGAATTATTTACTCAACTCATATTCCTTCCATAAAAGTATTCATATTTATTTTTGGTAAAGGCATGTGGTTTCAATTATTCACTATGCTTAATATTTATGTTATCTTCCGCTGCATTGCTTACCCTTACTGAGCGTTTGACCTCACCCCTTTCTTATGTTTCATTTTCCTAGGATATGAAGAAGTTAGTTATGAGTGAATTTCAGGCATTATTTTGGAGGCTTGGATGTTTCCAATGGAATAAATTCGTGTTGTATTTCTTTTCAAGTTGTAAAGTTGAACTTATGTATGAATCTTGTTTCCAATATTACTAAACTAATCGGTCTTTCAAGACATTATTTCCTTGTGATCATGCCAATGTTGTGTAATAATGCACCAACCCTGGGTAACTGGGGTCGGGGCATTACAGTTAGTATCAGAGGAAGTTTAGTACAAACCTTGGAAACTAGATTTAGATAAACTCTGATTAGAGAACATAGCCCTAAGATAGATATTGAGGATTAGTATAGAAAAACTTCCTAGAATTTTGGTATTGTAGATATTTTGTGAGTTTTCCAAGAAATACATCCCTGTCTGGATATGAGAAGGTAGAGGCGGATCTGGCACAGATGTACCTAGGCGTAAAACCCAAAAACGCCACTTTGAGCTAGACTCGAACGGGAACTGGTGCACGACAATGGGCCTTGCTGAACTCTTTGTTACGAAACTCCCAGGGGATATGCTTAGGATAATTCTCATTTTCTTTAAAAACCATTATGAATGGTTTATGAGTATATACTTCCTCAAAGAAAACATTTTTTTTATGATTATGTATTATATCCATAAACTATTGAATTTATGTAAAGTGTTTTAGAAGATTGGAATTATATATTTCCATTCATAAACTAATCTATTTTATGCCATCTTTTATAAATGGATCCTGGTGGAAGGAATGGAAACCGTATCAATGCACGCACTCCATGTAAGGATTTCCATCCGGCTCAAGATAATTATAGTGGGGAAAGTGATGCAACTGGTGCTGATCAGCTATTCACCATACTGGGACAAATCACTCAGGTTATGAATAATAACATTGCCCATATGGAGCACCCAGATCCACATCCTGGAGGATCAATATTATATCACTTCATGAGGCAACAACCACCGACATTAAATGGGAGTACAAATCCATTAGTGGCTGAGAAATGGATAAATTCTTTAGAGAAAATATTCCATTCCTTGGGGAGTAGTGAAAGGGAAAATGTTATCATGGCAGTTTACCGCCTCACTGAAGATGCTGATCAATGGTGGTCATTGATTCAAAACACAATGAAAGATGATGAAGTATCAAATATGGAATAGAGGGAGTTAAAAGGTATTTTCTTAGAAAAATAATTTCTTCATGACCATCGACCGAATATGGAAAGACAATTTCTGAGTCTGAGGCAAAAGGAGGATCAGAATGTCGCAAAGTTTGAGACAAACTTTACAAGGTCAGTGAGGCATGCTATAGATTATATACGTAACCCAAGAAGTAAGATTGATCGTTTATTTGATGGTTTAAAACCATTTCTCCATAGAGCATTAGTATCACAATCCTTCTCATCATATGATGATATTGTCTCGTGTGCTATCAAGACAAAAAAGAAATTATCTAAGTCTTATGACTTTAAATCAAAGTAAGAGAAGAAGAGATATGCTGAACTCTCTGGGAAAGGAAATAAGGAATCAGGGAAGAAGGGAAGAATTGAATTTCCACCCTGTGATAATTGTGTAAGGAAGCACCCTGGTGCATGTCTAAAAGGAAAAGTATTATGCTACAAATATGGACATAAAGGTCATCTAGATGGTTATTGTAAAGGAAAGAAAGGCGCTATCAATGTTCAATGCTACAATGGCATAGAGATGGTACATTATGCAAATGAATGTCATAAGATTCAGGGAAACTTACCTTAGAAAAGGACAAGGGATCAAGGAAAAGCTTATACAATCACTACAGCTGAGGTTGAAGCCCCGCAAGATGTGGTGGCTAGTAATATAATAGATTCCTCAAGTTTATCAAATGCTTTATTTGATTCTGGATCATCGCATTGTTTCATATATTCCTAGTTTGCTAATAAAATTAGATGTTTTTAATTTTATTTAACAAGGGAGTTGTCAGTTAAAACCCCTAAGGGAAGTATCATTGCTAAAAAGTTCTGTGGATTCGTTCCCATTAGAGAATATAAATGTTCTTTATCTTTTGATCTCATCGTCATACCCATGACTGAATTTGATATAATCCTCAGTATGGACTAGCTTTCATACGATGATGTGAAAATTTATTGTAAGAAGAAGGAGGTTACGATTTTTGATGATGATGATAAAGAAAACCTTATCTTTAGTGCATAATCGTCACCACCTAATTCTTATCTAGATCCACCCCCAGTAGCTCAACTAAATTCAATTATCGGGGAGGAAGAGAATGAAATAATTGTGGGTGAGGAAATGAATGTTCAAATAGATTATGTACCTATTGTGAGAGAATATGTTGATGTGTTTCTGGAAGATTTTCCTGGACATCCTCGAGAATGAGAAATTGAGTTTTCCATTGATTTCATTCCTGTTTCAAGGCCTATATCGAAGACCCCTTATAGAATGGACACTGTGGAATTAGTTGAACTAAAGAAACAACTAGAGTAATTAAGTAATAAGGGATTTATTCTCCCTAGTGTTTCTCCATGGGGATCTCTTTTCATTTTTGTTAAGAAGAAAGACGGATCTATGAGGTTATGTATCGACTACAAGGAAATCAATTCTATAATAATAAAGAACAAGTATCCACTACCTCGCATTGATGATTTATTTGACCAACTAAATGGAGCTCAATACTTTTCAAAGATTGACCTTCGATCTGGATACCATCATTTGTGTGTGAAGAAGGAAGACATTCCAAAGACAGCATTTTGAACCAGGTACGGGCATTACAAGTTTACAGTAATGCCTTTTGGGATGACTAATGCACCCTCTATTTTCATGGATCTAATGAACAGAGTTTTCAAGGAATATCTTAATGATTTTGTAGTGGTATTTATTAATGATATCTTGGTATATTCCAAAAGCTACGAAGACCATGAAAATAACTTGTGAATTATCCCGAAGACTCTTAGAAGACATGAATTATATGGGAAGTTTAGCAAGTGTGAATTCTGGCTTCAGGAGATCTCTTTTCTTGGCTATATTTTCTCAATGGAAGTAATATTTTTTGATTCTTCTGAGACCAAGTAAATCCAAGAATGGACATCCCCGATGAGTATAACTGAGGTACGCAGTTTTATTGGTTTAGCAGGTTATTATCGGCGTTTCGTCCATAATTTTTCCCGATTGGCTAACCCATTAACAAAGCTCACACGTAAAGGGGTTAAATTTTTTTGGACAAAAGAGTCTGAATAATGTTTTGAAGAACTCAAGATAAGATTAGTCAATTCTCCTATATTGACTCTACCATCGGGGAATGATGGGTTCGTTATTTATATTGATGCATCAAAGAAAGGACTTGGTTCTGTTCTTATACAGAATGATAGAGTTATTGCATATGCATCACGACAACTGAAAATTCATGAGCAAAACTATCCTACAAATGATCTTGAGTTAGATGCTATAATATTTGCTTTGAATATATGGAGACATTATCTCTATGGTGAAAAATGTGAGATTTATACTGATCACAAGATTTTGAAGTATATTTTCTCATAGAAATAACTCAACATAAGGAAAAGTAGATGTCTTGAACTACTCAAGGATTATTATGTCACGATACACTACCACCCGGGGAAGGAAAATAAGGTGGCAGATGCTTTGAGTAGAAAGGATCGTAGAGTTTTGAACAGGATGAGAGTTGAAAAGGATCTTGTATACATGGATCTAGTAATGATGGATATGGGAATCACCATGGAAGGTGAAACATCAATTATTTTGCAAATTTTTACCAAACCATCTTTACTAGAAAGGATAAAGAGTTCTAAGACCGATGATGAAGAGTTTCGAAAGAAGATTAAATCTGTGAATGATGGGAGATTGAGTGACTTTGTGTATGAAGATGGAATTTTGAAATTTGGGAAGAGAATTTGTGTTCCTGATATACCTGATCTAAAAGGGAATTGTTGGATGATACTCATAGTTCCAATTTCTCTATACACCCTCGGAGCACCAAAATGTATAGAGATTTAAAAGAGCATTTTTGGTGGGCCAAAATTAAGAGGGAAATTACTGATTTTGTGTCAAGATGTATGGTTTGTCAGCAAGTGAAAGCTAAAAGGAAACAGCCTGGAGGAGTAATGCAACCTCATCCCATACCTGAGTGGAAATGGGATAATATCATGATGGACTTTTTCATTGGACTACCAAAGACTCCAAGAAGGAATGATACAATATGGGTCATTATTGATCGTCTTACCAAGTCAGTACATTTTCTTTCTATAAGTGAAGATCCACCACTTCAATGTCTAGAAAGGCTATATATTAATGAAGTTGTGAGACTTCATGGAGTACCCCTATCAATTTTTTCGGATCGTGATCCCCATTTTACATCACGATTCTGGAAAAGCCTTCAGAAGGCCTTGGATACTGAACTTCATTTGAGCACTGCCTACCACCCTCAACCCGATAGACAAACAAAACAGACTATTCAAACCATAGAAGACATGTTGAGATCTTACTCACTTGACTTTCAGGGTATGTGGGATCAATATTTACCTCTGGTAGAATTTTCCTATTACAATAGCTCCCATTCAAGTATTCGGATGGCACCATATGAAGCATTATACAGAAAGAGATGTCGCACACCAACCTGTTGGGATGATGATGGTGAAAGAAAACTCGTATTCCCAAAACAGGTGTAGGAAACAATAGAAAAGGTAAAGGTAATCCAAAACCACATCAAAGCAGCTCAAAGTAGGCAGAAGAGCTATGCTGACAACTGAAGGAATGATTTGGAATTTTAGGTAGGAGATCATGTTTTCTTGAAGGTATCTCCATGGAAAGGTGTTATACGTTTCGGTAAGAAGGGTAAATTGAGTCCAAGGTACATAGTACCATTAAAAATTCTAGAACGAATTGGGGCTGTAGATTATCGTTTGGAAATGCCGCCAAGTCTCTCCAAAGTTCACGATGTGTTCCACGTATCACTGTTGAGAAAATACATGCCTGACCCAATGCATGTACTCACCTATGACGAATTAGAACTGGAACCCGATCTGTCTTATTGTGAAGAGCCTGTCAATATTCTTGATATGAGATAACAAGTGCTGAGGAATAGGACGACTCATCTGGTAAAAGTTCTATGTAGAAACCATAAGATGTAAGAGGCAACGTGGGAACCCGAGGAACTTATGATGAAGAACCACCCAAGTCTTTTCACGCAGTAGTATTCTAGAAATTTCAAGGAAGAAATTATTTTAAGAAGGGGAGAATGTAACACCCAAAGCTTCCATAGTACGCTTCTCTTTGAATAATACTTTTTCATGTGTTGTACGCAACTTCAAGTTCTAACACACACCACAACCAATCAAACTAGCCGTTATAAATAGTAATACCCTATTTTTGAAATTTTATACATTCTATCTTTCAAAATGGACTTCATATTTGGATTTGGAATATCGAAATTATCTTAGGGTTAATTTTTGGTATTTTTCTGAAAAAATTCAATTTTTAATGAATAGTGAAAATCACTAAATTTTAATTAAAAACAACTTTTTTAATCAAAATTATTAATAGTAATAAATTATGATTTTGAGTGGTTTAAATGTATATTTAGAATATATTTTTACCAATTAATACAATTTTGGTCATTAGACATAATTTCACATTTAAACCGGACATAAACAAGTGTCAATCTTTTGATAGTTATTATTTCTTAAAAACACTTTTTTTGTTTTGACAGCGGGAATTAATTTAAAATTAATTTCTACCACTTCTGTGTTTTGAACTTAGAAAAATGGATTCCATATTTAGAATCAGGAGGTCCAAATTGTGTAAATAGA
This sequence comes from Viscum album, assembly GCA_963277665.1. Taxonomy (NCBI): domain Eukaryota; kingdom Viridiplantae; phylum Streptophyta; class Magnoliopsida; order Santalales; family Viscaceae; genus Viscum; species Viscum album. Next base: position 2,096,843,851 of record OY728132.1, on the reverse strand, counting down.
TAACTTTTATTTTGAGAAATTTTGAATAATTACTTCGGTAAATATTTTATTTACCATGGTTAAAGGGTAAATCCAGTAAATAAGGGTAAAAAATAATATTATTATAATAATAAATTACACTAAAACGTGTCCTAACCCTATTTTTTGATACATTTCCAACCATGGAAATATTTTTTTCTATTTGGGGACCCCATGGATCCACTTTTAGGTGATAATGACACTTTATATTAATTAAGTTAAAGTAAATACAAAAATGACATAAGCATATATCTTTTTACAAAAAAAATTTAACATGGGTTTATATATGTTATATTTTCAACTATAAATATTCATTAGAAATAAAAAACTATTTCCTACATAATAGTATTTTATTTATAATTTTTATATATTGAATAAGTAAATTTATTTATAACACAATAATGATGTAGTATTTTCCTTATTAAGGAAAGAATCAAATAATTAGTATTTTAAATGTTAAAATAAATATAATTTTAAAGTTTTGATTCCATCCACGAATTTTATTGGTTAATATGACATGTTAGGATTGTTTAAATTAATTTGGTTCTAATTAATAAAGTTTTTAAGACTTTAACAAAAATAAATTGTTAAATATTGTCAAAATTGACATAAATGAGTTTTTAAAACAAATATTATATTATTAATTGATATTCTATTCCTAAAAATCTGAGGTTTGGCCAAATGACTTATATAAGTATACATGTATTATTAATGGACCACTTGGGGTATCCTTGAAGTTTATAGTAAGTTTATTGACTATATAATATAAAAATACAAAGAGACAAGGTAAATGTCAAACTATTTAACTAAGAGTTAAATCAAAAATATAAAGTTAATATAGTGACCCAAACCTATCTAAAATATATTGGTTGACTGTTTATAGACCTATACCCACCATAAAATTTAAATAATTTACTTTTTATACATTAGAAACTGAATATGAATTTATTATAAAAAAATATTTCTATCTTTTCCTAAGGTGCCCCTCACCCCTCTTATAAAAGGGCACTCCCCCTTATCTCTAATTCACACCTTCAAAGCCTTTTGGCTTGTCCAACCTCTACCCAAATACCCTATAAAATATCCTACCTTCATACTAGAGGCCTTAATTTAGTCATAAATCCTACCTTTGGAGCCATTTTGATCAAATCAAAAGGAAGAACCTGAAGAAGAGGTAATGTTTTCACCCCCCCCCCCCTTCAGGTTTATTTCTTCTTCAACTTCTTCATTCTTTGTTATTTCCATTATAAAATAATAACTCCAGTACATTCCATATACTGTGATGTTATTATAAATATGGTACAACAATATTTAGTATTCTATCCATCCTTTGAATGACATGTCACCATACGTGCGTACGTACGGCTTACCGTCTCCACGTCGTGGTGTAATTGTTATTCAAAAAATTATTATTTGCATGGGTATGATAATGATGTGTAAAAGATATAAATAATAAATATAACTTGATAATGATTCTGTATATATGATATACCATCCATTTATATATTATTTTAATATCAAAAGAATGATATTGTTGCTCGTGCGTACGTACGGACTACCGTCTCCACGAACGCGATGAGATTCATTCCCCATCTTATCCATGCAAGTATAATTTTCATTTGATGATTAAAAATAATTTTTAAGGACTTGATATCATTCTGGATATGAATAATATAAAACCTATCCATAACAAACATGTCTTATGTAAAAAAACATATAAAAGAAAACAATTTAACACCCAGAACGATGATAATACTAAGATATTATTAACAAAGTAATGTTAAAAGATAATATATGATATAATACTAATGTATACCATTCTTGTATAATTTAATAAAAATTATTTCACCATTATACAGAAGTTTAAATTACCCTCAACCAAGGAAAAGTACAAGGTAAGGGTTTATTTCACAATCTCTTCATTATCTGAGGTTGTTTATACGTAATTATCTATTGGGATCTCTTTATAATCCACATGCATGTTTCTTAAAAATGTATTTCAAAACATTATTACTATTTTATATACTATGGGTTAAAGTCCTTTATACCCTTTTTGACTATTTATAAGATGTTTATAAATAAATATTTCCGTCATTTTCCAAACAAGGTCCTTTTTAACCTTTTCAACAAAATTAAGGTAAGAATGTCTTTTTTAACTTATACGGAGGGTGCGGTAATTTTCTACCGTTATAAACTTGTCAGAGCTTTCCTTACAAGCTTATAAGAATATTTTCAAAGTAAATGTTCTATTTTATAATTATGTGACCCCTAAATGATTTCAAAATAGAAATAGATATTTCTCTAAAAAGGGTTTTGATTTCATCTATGTCAACATCCTTTGATGGATCTTATGTTTATTTGAAGTTGATTTATTATGATACAAAACTTCCATATTGTATTGAAGGTTTTGTGATATGTTTGACTATGGATGTTCTATTTTTATACCATTCATGGTTTATGGTTAAATTATTGACATTTCGTATGCTAGTTTTAATACAAATGTTTATGATATGTTTAAACCTTTTCATATGAGGAATGTATTGGACTTAGTAAGTGACGGGTGGAGCCCGATATAGCTCCTCGATGCATCGGTAGGTCTCATGAGACAACTAGATGTGGAATTGGTCGAGGCACTTTCCCAATTTGATTTATTGTTTTGGCCAAAGCCTTAATCATTTTTAGACGTCTTGGTCGAGGCCTTGACAAAATGTTTCAGAATGTCCGGCATTATACATTCCCTCATTATGAAAATAATATTGATGGTTCATGTGCTCATTCAACTAGTAGAATACCCATGATTATGTTTTATTATGTCATTATTTACTCATCTCATATTCCTGCCATAAAAGTATTCATGTTTATTTTTGGTAATGGCATGTGGTTTCAATTATTCACCATGCTTAGTATTTATGTTATCTTTCGATGTATTGCTTACCCTTACTGAGCATTTGAGCTCACCCCTTTCTTATGTTTCATTTTCCTAGGATATGAAGAAGTTAGTTATGAGTGACCTGCAGGCATAATCTAGGAGGCTTGGATGTTCCTAATGAAATATATTTGTGTTGTATTTCTCTTCAAGATGTAAAGTTGAACATATGTATGAATCTTGTTTCCAATAATACTAAACTGATCAGTCTTCCGAGACATGATTTCCTTGTGATCATTCCAATGTTATGTAATAATGCACTGACTCTGGGTAACTGGGGTCGGGAATTACATAGAATATACACCATTGAGTTAGAATAACAAAAGAAATAGCTACAAAAGAATATATACAAGGGTTTCATACACACAAGTGCTTCACTGTGGGATGTACCGATCCTATTTTTCACAAAGAATGATGGTTATATGCATATATTCATTAATTATGATGAAATAAACAAGATCACAATAAAGAACAAGTATCCCCAACAATTGATGGATGAGTTATCTAATGGACTACATGGTTCACAATAATTATTTAAAGTGTACCTTCGATCAATGGAGCATAAAATAATGGTGATTAAAGATGATTTATCGAAGACTTTTTTTTGTGCATGCTTCGAACCCTATAATTTATTAGTAATTCCATTTACTCTAAACAATACTCGAGAAATATTTATAAACTTGATTAATAAATTATTTATAGATCACATTGAAAATATTTTTGTAATAATTATAGATGGTATTCTTATATACTCCTAAAAACATGGAGGAACTTGTGGACCACTTGAGTACGGTGCTAAATACATTAATAAATAGTCAATTTTATTCTTAGTTCATCAAGTTTGAATTTTTCCTATAAAAAGTATCCTTCATGAGTCATGTAATCATAAGAGACGGAATATCTATGGATCCATAAAAAACAAAGGTGGTTGAATAATGGAATAGAAAACAATCTATAAAAATTATCTACAATTTCCTTGAATTAGATGCATACTATAAGTTATTTTTTGACAAATATTTCATTATTATCAAACTCGTTACGTAAAATAACATTGTAAGATATAAATGTTTTCTAGACTAATGAATGTAAAAAGAGCTTCAAGGAGTTAAAGAAGATAAAATTCATTGAACCTTTACTCACACTACCCACTAGTGGGGAAGGATTTTTTTCAATAGTTATTAATCAATGAAAGTATTAGGTTCTACCCACATGAAAAATGATAAATTAATAGTCTATATCTCTAAAAAGTTAATGTGGTATGAGAAGAATTATCAAATTAATGATGTGATGTTAGAAGCAATATTATTTACATTAAACATTTTGTGATATTATAACTATGGTGATAAGGGTGAAATGTATACTAATCATAAGATAATAAATTATATATTCACATAGAAGGATAAAAATATGTTCTAATGAAGATGGTTAGAGCTAATAAAGGGTTATGATTTATCAATCCACTATAATCTCAGGAAAGAAAATAATGTGGTAGGTGATTTAAGTAAAAATATATAATACAACCTTATATATGATTAGGATTCAGAAGGATCTTATCTTCTAATAAATACAAAGAATAAACATAAGAATAAAAAAGGGAGGAAAACTATCTAACCTTTATCAAAATTTTGTTCAACCATTCATTCTGAGGAAGATTATGGAATCCCAGATAAATGATGTGATGATAAAGAAGAACATGGAAACTATAAGTAAGGGGAAAGAATTAGAGTTTAATATTGATTAAAATGGAGTTTTGAGATTTGGTTTAGGACTATGTATCATTAGATCCAAAGATAAATAAGGAGATATTGATTCATGCTCATTTATCAACATTCTCTATTCACCCAAGGAGTAAAAATATTTATAGAGATATATGAGAGTTCTATTTGTGGGAAAATATGAATAATTATATTATATAAAATAAACCCAATGGCATGGTATGTCAACCATATGAGGTAGAAGATCAAAATCCCAAGATGATTACGCAACCATTACCCATAACTTCAGGGAAATGGGATAACATCACCACCAATATTTTAATGGGTCATATGAATACAACCAAGGGGAACAATTTCATAAGGGATGTTATAGATCATAATAAAAAGAATAATAATTTCCTTACCATTAGGTAAGACTTATCACTCAATCAACTTGTATGAATATATATTATATAAGTGGTGAGGTTGTATATAATACCACTAAAATTGTATCTGATCAACATTCAAGATTCGCCACAAAATTTTAGAAGTCTCCAAGAAGCTCTAAATACGTAGTTGATTTCTAATGTGGACTATCACCCTCAAACTAATGTCTAATATGACCATATAATTCAACCACTAGAGTATATTTTGAAATCTTTCTCAATGGACTTCAAATAAGGTTGGTATCAACATCTTCCTTTGGTTGAGTTATCAAACAACATCAGTTTTCACTCCATAATTTATATGGATACTTATAAATACTTTTATGGAATTAAATATAAAATATAAAACATATAGGGAAAAATATGGGTAATGGATTCTATTGGGATGATAACTAGTAGAATAAATCACTAAGAAGTTCAAGACCATCCAACAACACATATCAGCATCCCAAAATTGACAGAAGAGCTATAACAATAACTGTTAATGAGACATAGTGTTTATGTTAGTGATAAAGTGTTCCTCTATATATATATATAGGATATTCTTGGGGTTTGGAAAAAATGTAAATTTGAGTATTATTATGTTGGACCCTTGGATATTATTCATCACATTAAAGGTGTAGCTTATAGACATTCACTCCCACCAAACTTGTATCAAGACATGGGATTTCATATGTATCCATCTTGAGGAAGTATGAAAAATCCTCCACAAATGAACTTAATCTATTGTTCATATAGTGGAAAATTATCTTAGAGTGTCTAGTGAAGATCATGGGTCATATAGACAATGATTTCTGCAACAAGATAACTCAGTAGGTCAATGTTCTTTAGAAAATCTGTAAGTATGAGGAATAAACATGGGGTTAAAAAAATCGATGAATCTAATGTTACCATATTTATTTTCACATTATTGTATGAAATAAAATTTCAAGTAAAAATTTTCTAAAATGTGGAACAATATTACAACCCAAAAATTCCTTTCATAAGTAAAGTCATGATTCATAATGAATTTTTTTTAGGTTTTATAATAAAAGCACTTATAAAGACTATTACATTTCATAAGAACATTACACGTAATGAAATAATATTTCATAAAATATAAAATAATAATCATGTAGTATAAACACTAGTTAATGGTGAAATCATTAATGAAAACTCTATAGTCCTGAATTCTCCCATAAATGTCACCCACCCCATAGAGATTATAAAAGGACAGAGAAATATTCAAAATATGATAGACATAATCAAGGTAAATGTATAACCTCTTTAAGTAAAATAGTGAGTTATTAGGTATGAGAATGGTGGATTATATAGAGGGTGTAATGGTAAATATGATCATTGGTATTTGACCCTTAGATTACTATTACCTTCCCATTTCAATGTGACAGTTATATGACCCTTGGAATTGTAATAATACCAAATAAAATAGTAAAATAATGGTGTAAAATTAAATTCAAAAGTATAATATAAAATAATTAAATTTTTATAAATACAAACGAGATTATTAAAAAAGATAATTCTATAAATTAAATAAATAATGTGTTTTCCTTTATAATTAGTTTTTTATAAAAAAAAGATGTATTTTTTAATTTAGAAAAACTTTTTCCCATAATTATAAATTTATTTGGATAAAATAAAAATTATATTTGAAATCATTATTTATAAATTAGTTTAAGGAAATATTTTCAAAATTTTCCAAAATAATTTATTTTTTAGTGAATAGTAATAAAATTGGGTTTTCTATCTTAGTATATTTTATGTATTAAAAAATATAAAATAATGATTGAATAAATAATATAAGATATTATATTAACAAAATGAGTTATTTTATTAATACATTTAATTAAAATGATTTACCAAACCTATATAGAACATTCCAAAGTCTAAAATGAAAATTAAGGTTTTTAAAAACAATATTTTGTGGAAAAATTACTCTCCCATGAATAATGTAAAATTAGAAATTTTAAATTGGTTATATAATGAATAAAAGTAAAAAATAATACATTAAAATTGCAAAACAATTAACTAGAACCATGGGTATGTTAGTAGTTTTCCATTTTCCACAACCTAGATTTACAAGGCCAACATTTAGAAATTAATAAACCATTTTTCACATTTTTATATAAATACTCACCTATAAACCCTATTTCATTCACTCCCAATATCATTTTCAGGTCGTAAAATCTCTTAAACTCTCATTATGACCTTTGGAGAATCCTCCAAGATTTCAAACAATCACACCTCTAAGTTAAGGAAGAAAAATTAATGGTAAGAGAATATTTTCTTCTGCTTTCTTCATTAAAATACTTCCTTTGTAGTAATATTTATAATTTTCATGGTAATATGTTTTCATAAACTTATAATCATTACATTACTATCCAAATGACGTTCTATCAAAGTGGTACTTCCATTATATCCCATTAACCTCATTCCATTGAATATTTTGTATAAATGTAATGTTATCGAAATCATTCGTTGATTTCACATGCCACCCTCATTCATTATGAATACCCAATCATATTTTCCAAAAAAAATCATTCATACAAATTTAATTTTACTTAATTTATTGTGGATTTACTTATATTAAACTCACATTCCCTTCTCATGTGTTTAAAATAGTGAAATTATCATGGATTTAAATTCTTATGAACTAAAGGATTATATGAAACCTATTATCATTATCCTTGCGTGATGGATGAAATTATTTCATAAGGTATATCATCTATATGGAGAAAATATATTTATACATATAAGGGGAACACCCTGATAATAATTTAATGTATTGGGTAATGGTTTTATCTCATTAGATTCCATGTATGGTGCATGAGTTTTTTTTAAAGGTTAGGGATGAAGCCTCATTTTATTATTAAAGCAAATCAAAGACCTCTTTTAACTGGGTAGAGGGAGACCCATTACATAGCCTGAAGGCCTAGTGGAATTGTAGCCCATTACATAGCACGTAGGCCCAATTTTTTAGCCTAATTTCCATTCTGTGAATAGTAACCTGGCTGCTACAGTACCGCCACTGCTACAGTGCCCTGCTGCCGCTACAGTGCCCACCGATCTACAGTACTGCCACTGCTACAGTACCGCTACAGTACTGCTATAGTACCCTGCGCCCAATGGGTTTTTAACCCCCATTTTTCATGTAGGATTACGGGTTTCTTACCACTAAGCCAAACCCCAACTACAATGTATGTTTCATGAGTGGTTAGCCTAGCACACTATGTTATGATGTTTTAGTGAGGAGCCTTAATTTATGAATATTCTTCCTTGTTTTGTTTTTTTCCAAATTTATTTGATGTTATTTTCTTTTGATATCATCTTTTTTGAGCCATTATTTCATTTAAACGTTTTCTTTTTGGATTTCATGATATTCCTTTTGTCACATTGATATCATGCTTGCTATAACTAATTCCTTGTTGATATTTATATGTTACCCTTTTCCTTTATGCATTCCCCATGATATCCTATATAGTATTATATTATCAATGATTTATATGATAATTTTATGTATTTTAAATAAATAAGATGTATTTTAGTTTTATGTTATTGTATTTAAGAACCTAATATTCTAAAGACACTAGACCATTAGATTTATGGATTTTGTTTTTGTGTTGTATTCTAATCAAATTTTGGTTATGGTCATATGGGATGTGGATGATGTTATTTTGGTATCAATAAACATTTTCAAGGGAAATATTTGTGCATTCATGTTTGGAACTTGATTAGTATATCAATTTCCCTTATAGTTCATAATTGAGAATGTATAGTGGAATCAAATTCCAATTGATGGATGAGAAATTTTGAAAGGATCTAGGGTTCCCCATAGGGATAAAATTTTATTGTCAATATAAGGATATAGGACTTTTTGGAATGAATTATTATTAACATACAAGTCTTAACGTATTTGTGAGAGATATAGATATGTTTTTTAGTTTCCATAGATTTAAAGAAAATGGATAATTTATATACAAAAGGGTTATAGTGTTTGTAGAAATCAAAAATATCCCATACATAGGGGTCCTAATTTTCTAAAAAAAATTGTTAAGTCCCATTTGTAAGGGTCTTGGTGTTTGAAAAATTGTATAAATCCTAAACATATGGGTATCAATGATTGAAAAAAAGGACAAGTCCCATACATAATAGTCTTAGTGTTTGTAAAAATTCATAAGTACCATATATTAGGGTCTCGATGTTTGGAAAAATGGATAAGTTGAAAACATACAGGCCCTTATATTTGGAAAAAATATTCAAGTCCCATACATAAGGGACTAAGTGTATAGGAAAATGACTAAGTGTTGGGGGCCCTGTGATGCGTAAGAGTAACACTATGATGCAAAAATATAAGAGTGTTGAATAACTATGTGATATGTAAGAGTAACCTCATATGTAAGGGTCCCCCCTTCTTTGAAAAAATCATATGTGTTGGGAGATAGAGTGATGCATAAAAGTGACTGTATGAAAGAAAAACATATATGTTTTGAACCTCCCTACGATACATAATAGTTTCCTAATGTATGAGATTCAAAAATCGTAAATTGTTGTATGCTTAAGGATCATCCTCTTTAAAAAAATTATTAAAGTTTTGGTATACCCTGTGGTATGTAAGGGTCCCAGATGTGGAAATTTTTTATGGATTCTATGTGAGGGTAACTAGAGTAACATGTAATATGTAACGGTCTCCGAATAAGATAATAATAAGGGTAGATATTAAAGGGTCCTCAGGGGGTGATACATAAGGTTTATTATAATAATAAAGGGTGATACATAAGCATTATTTCATTGGTACATACGGGTCATAGTGTTTTCCAAAAATTGAATATGAAAAATTTTGTCTAATTTTATAAAAAATTGAAAAAAGGATTAAAATAAATATAAATGAGGGTTTGGTACATTTCAATCCAAAATATAATGAGTACACCCTATATAGTTCCCTTGTTACTTTTCTATCCAAAAGGGAGATATTAACTGATTTTTTTTAGAACATATTTTCATCTTTCACAAGAAGTGTCTACGATTAAGGATAACAATCCTTGTCCATTTTCTTTAATTTTTCCTACAATTTTATTATTTTCAATCTATTTCTCCCTAACATAGTGATTTTTTAGATCATTGGGTTTCTTCTAATCGGGGTCAGGTCATCTACGAATTCTCAGTTAGAAAATTTTTGTTAACATTAGATGAGGTAAGTAGATTTACATCACTACGTATCTTGGTCACTTTGTGATTTCATGATCACGTGTGATCACTACAAATATTTTTATTATTTTTCATTACTTGTGAGATTTTCCCCACAAATTGGGATGGTAATGTGTCTGCATAATATTCAATAAAATATGAATAGCTTTATAAATGGTTCATTGGTGGAACATTGGTCAGAAGATTTATGAATGACTGGTAATTAAATTTTTTAATAGATACAATTTTAAGGTAAAATTGAGAAACCAAATGTTCACCTAGATACAACACTAAAAGAAACCACATAATTATTGAAAACTATCTTGAGCCTACAAAAATCATTCCCCCTAAATAATTTCCACGTGATAATGGTTTCCATTAATTCTAGATCATCCATTACAAGGTCTTCAAAATGGTTTTCAAATTTGTCCCAAGTTTTCATGTACTCAAATTTGTTGATCTTTCCTTCATTAAAACATCTTATTTGTATAATAAACAACTTTTCAATCCATACACTCTTCTGATGGTTAGTTTTCATGATTATCAGTTTTTTCATCATCTTTTTTTCTTCCTCTTATATGGAATTAATCACTAAAACCATTTATATTAATTCTTCTCCCAATTACATGAGAAATTACCAAGTTTACCCGAAAATATCAACTATATCCTATTTCTATATAGGTGGAATGAATGTACCCTCTTTCATTATCCACACATCCTTGAAGTGTCGCTGCATATCTTTGTGTTCTTACCCTTTCTTCCCTTCTACATCCCCTAGAGGTACTGTCAATACTTTGAAGGGAGCCTCTACCTCTGTACCCACATTTTCATTCTCTGTAGTCCTGATGTCTCCTTGATGTTGAACCTCCTTTCCACCTCCCATAATCTAGATCTCTTCAACCTTTTATTTTCCATATTTTTTGGCTGATTGTGTCTCTATAGGTCTAGGTAGAGATGTGTAGTCTTTTCATCCCATTTATTTCTACTTCTTAGTGGAAATGAAATTCCCCGAGTCCTAGTATTATTTATTTCCCTTCTTCCTCCTTAGTCTGTACAGAGCATTACTATATCCTCCAATTTCATTTTCATACAAGGATTTCCTTTCTCCATCAGACTCTACTTCTGAGGGACATTTGGTGTTTCTCCCTACCCATCCATCAACACTCAGGATATTGAAACAGTCATTCAAGTTGAGATAGGACAATGTCCTTATTCTGTTGGAACCCTATTTAGAATTCATCTAAATAAAGGAACCATGTCATGGTTCCTATCACTCTTTACCATCCTTATAACTACCCTCCCTAGTTAGTTGTATCACCCCTTCAGGGTTTCTACCACTTCCAGTATGCGCATCCATAGAGTATGTGAAAGGATTTGAAATCAAAGAGTAGTTATTACTTACTTCACAATTTCCAACTGATCCAAGAGGAACTTGTTTCTTTTATTTATTTTCTCCTAGATCCTATCTCATATGATTGAAAATATATTCCACCTTTTAGTTTCCCTCTGTTTTATTTTCCAGTATTATTTGTACCTTTGTTTGATTAATGGAGGGACCCATGGATGTTTTCTCTATCTGAACTTTAGTAGTTCCAGTAACCATAATTTAAACATTACCTCTACATCTGGTATTCATCTACCTCCCCCGCCTATAACATATCATTTCATGACCCAATTGATTGCACGATGGACAAAAATCAGACCACGACTAAAAAAACAGCTTGTTTCTAGTGAAATTCCTCCATAAAAATATTCCAAATGAAATCAAATGGAATTCTCAAGACATATACCCCCACATGGAATCAAGGAGAAAATTAACTGAGTTATACAGTTAGAACATCGATATCTTCCTAGAATATTTACTATCATTTGAAAAATTGAATGATTTTGATATGGTAATCAAATATCAAGGAGACTAACCCAAATTTCCATTGGTAGGACATCACTATTAATTGGGAAGTCCAAGGACCACCAAAAAAGAAAGAACAGAAATCTGTTGTAGGTGTAAGGAGAACTGGACTATGCCTTGATCAGGTTAATCCCCATTGAAAATTGAATTAAGAAATGCTTGTTGTTAAGAAAACCATTGTTGCATGATCTTGTAAGTATTAGAATCTAAAAACATGTATTTCAAAAGCATCCAATGAAGGATGTTTCTAGTTGAACCAAGAAATGAGATTTAGATTTAGAAGATATGAGGATTCTGTAAATTCCATGGTTGTGATTGGATTGTTAGGGAAACCTTCGAAAAGATTTGGGACTTTCATACAGACCAGGATCTGGGGAAAATATGGGAGGAGTTTAGGATTAGAGAAGGGGAAAAAGAGATATATGAACCTCCAGGGAATGGAAAATCTCCCTCCCCCACCATCGGGGGAGAGTCCAATGTGACTTACATTCAAGTCATTGGGACATATAATCCTTAGACCTCAATGAGGGCAACCCCCATACCCCCACTTCAATGGTGAAACAAGTTATGGTTAACACATTTATGGATCATATGGTAGTGTGGGTTGTATTCACAAGGTAAAAGATATTTACTTTTCAAATTCAGAATTAAAAATGGAGTTTTTATGTATAACAGATCCATTATATAAATTTTATAAAATTGAATTTTGAGTTTAATTGGATGATTTTGGCAGAGGGTATTGAAATGGTATTTCAAACTTGTAGTGGGTTTATCCAAATAATGTATCAATTTGGATTTTTTTTCTAGGGGATTAGAATGTGTAAATATAGAACGTGTTTCCTTTTATAAATAGTTGATAAGAGTATTTTACATTGTTTTTAAATAAAAGGTGGAAGGTCTTATTGGATATATTTTTTTTATCTGGTTGAACTTGTGTGGAAACTCCCTATTTTATAAAGATCATATGTGTTTTGTGATTAGGATTATTTTTGAATAGTATGTTTTTATCATCTCCTGGTGACACATGATCTTATAGTAATCCATTAACAATTTTTGGAATTTAGGTGTTTTCTTATAAACCACCATGTATATGGGTGTCTGAATTTTCATGACAATGCCTTTTTCATATAAGTATGTGGGTGTGTTTTAATGGATGTAATTTACCCCTTATAGAGTATATATGTGTAAAATTTATTCGGTTCAATGGATTAATTCCCAATACCATGAATGGGGTTATGGTTATTCTCATGGGTAAATTAGGTATCGAGTGAGATGTTCAATTATGGTTAAGGATTGGGTGACCTAGAGGTTTGGAATATGGTTTTGGGTGATAAAAAAATTAATTTTGGAAAGTTATAAATATGTTAACTTGGTTTATGAAAGTGACCTTCATATTTTTCTAAAGGTAGAATCCAAGTGCATTACTTATGAATCTTTTATGTAAGGGATATGTTATTTGTATCATGTCACCTCTTTTGAACTATATGATTATTCATTATTGTTTATTAGTATATGAAGTGTGTGACACCAAATCCTATGTGGGATGGTAAGGTTGAGGACATGTGGAACCCACCTAGTGATAGTGTGGTTTGAATTATTCCATAAGGCATACATTGAGGGTGGTGATTTGACTTTTATGAGAGTTTGGGTATCAAGATTCCCTACTCCCATAACTTTTATTTATGTAAAATGTATGATTATCCATGGGACCCACCAAGTGTTAGTGTGGTTCATATTATTCCATGGGACCTATCTCGATGTGAATGGTTTCTCTTGTGTAATAGAGTTTTAATGGATATTCCCTAATTAGATATATTCATATAATGTTGAGTTATATAATTCTCCATGGGACTAACCTCATATTGGTGTGGTTTGGCTCATTAGAGAGGTTCATTGTGTAAATTTTCCTTTAGATCACTTATTGAATGTTGGAAAGAAGATATGAGATGTGTAAATGGGACCATTAACTAAGTGGATGGTCAAACCTATGCTAGGAGATGGTTATTGAGAATCTCTCTTCAGGTTGTTGTTGTATATGATGGGTTTCATATATGTTGGGTCCAGAAATTATGATGCACTTACCTAATCAATTTCATTTATACATGGTATTAGTGATTGATATGTCCCTCCTCAAATGAATTTCTTGTAATATAAATTTTATTAACATTTTACTGGAATTGGTTGAAAAAGGTGAGGTTAGGTGTCTATATGGACCATTTAGTAAATGATGACCTATTGGGTATGATCATATGTGTATTTTTTCTTTTTTTAGGTGGGTGTGTTGCATGATAAAATCTTATATTCCTATATATATTTAATTAACATCCATTTGATCATAGTATCATTAAGTATGTTTAGGGGATAAAGAATCCTTCTTGGTCATTAGAGTCACCCTCTACCTATATGCAGGGTATGGATTTTGATATAAATTGCTAGATATTCATGTTTTCTATCAAGCATAGGTATTATTTAGAGTAGGAAACATGGTGAAGTTCTAACTAGGTATAGAGGTCAAGGATTCATTAGAGATTATTATATGTATTAGGTTGAAGGAAATTTTAGTTTATTTTCTAGTAATTATTCCACCGATCTACCAGCCATTGTATCGTAGTTTTATTTATATGATGATTCAATTTATATATTGTATCTAATAATGCTACTCTATTATGTTGGGAATCATCACATAGACTATTTTATGTCTTCCCATTTAAAACGATGTAGACCCCCTTGGATCCTTGTTTATGTTTATAGGTTTTTGGGATATCCATTAAATGGATAGGTCCTGATGAATTTTTATTAGAATTAGTCATGAACCTATGGATTTAATTTTGAGATAAAATTCTCTCTAGAACTATTTTAAACCCTTACCACTAGGTGAAATCCTTGTCCATATAGGTTGGTGTACCTAAGATCATGTGACGACCCCAATCGGGTTCTGTTTGGATAATCTAGGTTGAGGTGATAAAGCATAGTATAATTATTCTTCATGTTCAATATTATAAACCTTAGGTTTCTTGTGCTTTTTCCTTTTAAACTTCTCTCAAAGTTCCTAGGTGTAAAATTAGTATTCCGTAATGTAATTTGTATCCAAGAATGAATCTATGACCTTAGTGGTTTGATCAGAAACATCATTGAATTGTTCATGTAATTGGGATTCCATTATAGATAAATGTTCTCACAATGAAATTTATCCTAGTTTCATGAATAGAATATGATAGAAAAGAAAAGAGAAAAAACAAAGAAAATAAAAAAATGAAATAGAAACTATTTATAAGGTGAAAAAGTACCTTTGCCCAATGTGTCTCCCTGACGATGATGCTAAATTGATGAAAGTCCTATTGCGGGGACATGTTCAATTAAAATTTATAAAACTATAATATAGATAATTATATTTTCACATATGTGATTTTATGTTGTGGTAATATTTTGTTTATTTTTGTTCTGGTATTCATCCATTGGGTTCTCTGTTAGTTTTCAGAGAAAATGGGAGTAATTGTGATTGGCAGCAGGTCATGCACAGTTGGATTATTGTTAGTGGAAATTCTACACCATCCCAGAGGAAAACCTAAGACTTGAATAGTGGCATTTTCTAGTTCACACTTCTCACTGAACGAGTGTGCGGCCTCCCCCAGGAGACTGTGCAGCCTCATTCCTCTTGGACATAGAGGGATGTATGGTTTCCACAAGATTTGGAAAACTATGAAGTATAACCATGTCACTATTTCATGTCATTAAAATTATAGAAATCACTCTTTTTAGTTATTATATTTTAACCCCAAATCACCCCAAATTTGAGCCATACAGTATTTTTAGTCATAAGAGCTTCCTCCACTCCTTCTTGGACCCCTTGAACACAAATTTTTGGGTGTATTTGACCTTAGATATTCAAAAAAATCCGCAACTAAGTGTCTTTAATCTTGATTAATTCATTATTCTAGGGTTTCTCTCCCTCCCACATTGGTTTATTCTTTTCTAGTGGGTTTTTTACCTAATAGGTGTTCAATCTTGAGTTTTTTGGTCAAATCATAATGTTTTCATTTTTATCATTCCATTATGGGGTTCACATGTGGTGTGATTCTGGTTTTCCACTAGATTCCTAAGGTTTATAATATTGAGGTAGTTGGTTACATGATTTTACAATATTAGATTAATTTTTCATGCTTTATTGATTTCATAAATGTGTTCTATTTATTCTTTGTGTGGTTTGAATTGTTTTCTCAAAGTAATTCGAAGTGTGTATGTGTTAGAAGATGATTTTGTAAAATAATTTTATTGTGTTTCGTGTGTTCATATTATTTGTTTTTTATAAATGTGTTCAGTGGATTGTGTCAAAGGTTTGAAATATGTTTTAAAAGCTTTTTGAGGTACATATGTGAGGAAATTTTATTTTCTAAAGGAAATGGTTTTGGTTTCATGTGAGCTTATTTTTTATGATTCTTAAATGTGTGCTATGAATTATTCTTGTGTTGTGAAGCATGTTTTAAAATGTATTTGGTCTTTGAATCGATTTAAAATGGGTATTTGCCTATTGAAATGGTCAGATTTCTTGTATACTCTTCTTTTTGTGTTTCCAAATGTAATTTTTGAAATGTGAATGTGGTGTAAGATGTGTTTTTAAATGGATTTGGTGTGCGTGATAAATTGAAGGTCGTTTTAATTATGGAAAATGGTGTTTTCCATGGGATATTATATTTTTGGGTGAAAGTGATTGTAAAATAAATGGTTTTTCTTGTGTTTTTATGATTCTTGACATGTGTATCTGAAAGTGATGATTAATGTGACATGTGAAATGTAAATTGAGCACAAATGGAATCTATGGTATCTTAGAGGGAAAAGTATAACTAGTACACTAGTTGATTTAGTGGGTGTGAGGCCCGGTTTCTTCTTATAGTGTTGATGCTACAACACTAACGAAACATGTGATATGATCAGAGACCACAAGACCTTGGGATTCCTTCCCATATATTGGCCCATGTATGAGGGTGCTATGTGTTTTGACTTATTCTTAGAGACAACTAGACCTTTGGATGCACTCACCTCTAGTGGCTTGTGCACTAGGACGATGTGGGGTTTTTTTTTGGAGGATCTCATCACCGAGGTACAACATTTAAAGGGTCCCACTAGTGCAAGCTACCTGTAGGGATTGACTGTGGTTCACTCTTGTGACATGGTTATTTATGATTTCTTTATCACTATTGGTAGGAGGTAGACATTGTGTACATTGAAATTTCAATGTATGATTCTTTTTGAGAATGGTGTCCATTGAAAGTAATTTCCTAAAAATGTTTCATAATTTATTATCAAAAAGTGAAAGTTGTTTTGTCCTCTAATATTATGGAATGGTATTTTATTTGGGTTTCATCCTATTGGGAATTGGATCACACCCTTCGTACACACTTGGGTTTCTATATAGTTTGTTATGTATGACCCATGTAAGGGAAATATGTTCTGTGGTGGTTATGGTGGATCTAGTTGCTCGTATTACACTTCATTCAAGTGTTGGAGGTGGTGCCTTGAGGGCGATGAACCTCTCATTTCAAGGAGCTTTTTGAGTTTTGGTTTAGTTTTTTTCTATTTTTTATGTGGTATTTTTTCTTTGGTTAATGTTGTAAAATGTTCAATCTAAAAATTTTTGTATCCCCTTTTTTATTATAATTATAAGTTATGTGATGATGTCTTATTATTTTTGGTTGTTTATTGGTAAATGCAAGGCTGATATCCTTCTTAAAATTGTATTGTCTATACCGAGGAACTAGTTTCTATCCCATGGGGTTCGGGAATGCCCTTTGGGCCATGTCTTGGTCTAGTTTATGTGTCAGGTTGGATGGAACCTGGGTTTAGTTTTCGAAAAAATGGTATCAGATGTGTGGTTTCACTTTTCTTGGAGTCATGATATTTGGAAGAGTTAGGATATATTGGAGTAAGTATTATTAGTTCTTGAGGTTCTAGTTGTGAGTGGGGTGTCTGGCCAACACATCTCATAACAGATCTTGAGTTGCCATAGAGTTTTGGGAATTCGGTTTCACTTATACGTTAGGTGAGATACAGAGGATGCAGATTATGAATGGACATCAAGTGAGGGTGAAATGGTTTATCTTTTTATTGTGTTGGATATGGTTTTGTTTTTTATTTATGGAAGTGTTTCATAATTTTTGTTGTTGAAGAAATTTTGTAGAATGTTGTCTTGATGGTTTTATAGATTATTTTTTATTTTGGTTGTTTCTTATTATAGTAGGATGTCTCCCTAGAGAATTAGTGTTCAGCCGTAGGAAGATTCCAGAAATAATTATCACTCACCAATTTTTCAGAGATTATTGGAAGAAGTGGTTTGGGTTGTCTATGATTTGGGGAAGGGAGTGGTCTCCAGTCCTACTCAGGTTAGAGAAGTAAAACTAGGTCCTATAAAGGATAAAATCTCATGAGTTCCTCAAGAAAACCCCTCCATCCTTCTGGGGTAGCACGAACCCCCAAGAAGCAAAGGAGTGGTTTGAAAAAGTGGAGAGTATGTTTGAGTTTCTTGAGATTCATATGGTACTCAAGGTGAAGTTTGCATCATTTATCATTGAATTTACTAGTCGTAAGTGGTGAGACTCATTGGTTCAAGTTGGGAAGCATGAGAAGATGGGTTTGAAGGATTTCAATGTTTTATTCAACGAGGATTATTTACCTGAGACGTTGGTCTTCGCTAAGTCCCAAGAGTTTGGGGATATTCATTAGGGAGACCAGGCCATGATAGAGTATGTTAACCACTCTGTAGATTTGCTTCGACTCAAACCTAAGGAGTATTTCAATGAGAAACTGAAGATAAAAAGTTATATATGGGGTTATGATTGGAGATCTAAACGCAAGTATTCTTGTTTAAGTAAAAGACTTATTCAAAGGTGGTTGATCATGCTCTGATGGTAGATATATATCAGGGAGGAATTTACGGTCTCTATTGATCAGTTTTGGAAGTAATATAGGTAAGTGGATACCTATTTGAGAAAAATAGGAAGAGGGACGTGCAAAAGAAGAGAGGAGGTGGTAGTTCAGGTTATCCATATTGGTTGTCTTTGTATGTGGATTCTAATGTTGGTTCTATTGTGTTCCATGAGTGGGGGAAGTTAGGGAAAATGTGATCAGTTTTTTTATATCCACCAAAACCTTATCATCGGTGTGGAACAATGGGTCACTTGAAATAATTTTTCAAGGTGTCGTGGTCATATCATGATGATGTAGGATTTATAGATTTCAAAGGGATCTCATCCCAGTTAGAAATTTCTAGGACAATAGGTTCTTGTTTCAGAGGTTGGGGTGGTAGAGATAGATTCTCTTCTAGTCAATGTCATCTTGGGGAAATTCCAAAGCTCAGAAATCCTTCTTAGGGTCTGGTAGAGATGTGGAACCTTTATGTTGTGGATCGAGCACCAACAAAATCAAATATAGGTTTTAAAACATTTGAGGTGCTATTTTTATTGCATCATCATTATCTGTTTTTCTATTTGTTAGGGGTTCCTCTATTTCTTTTATTTCTTCCTAGAACATGGATGTATTTAAATTTTCAATTGGTTTTAAACATTATGTGATGGAGTTGGTGATGCTTCTTGGTAAGAAGTGAGAGAAGGCTTTTAGGTGTCCTTCTTATGTACTTATCATGTCAAGGGTAGAGATGGAATGTGGTTTCCATGTTTTGGAGATGGACCTCTTCGATGTGATCCTCATTATGAATTATATGGTTCATTTTCAGTTGTACATCAATTATTATCGATAGAAGTTTATTTTTGAGGAAACTAATGGGAGTACCTAGGTTTTTCAAGGTGAATGGGATCCTCGGTAAGGATTTTATGGATCTCAACTTCTGAAATTGAGAAACTTCATTTATCTTATCATGTTACTCATGTTGGGTAAAAGTGATAGTAGTCCTAAAGCTAGATTACCTCCCATGGTGAATGAGTTCCCAAAGGTATTTTTAAATGATTTCTTAGGATTTCTACCAAACAAGGATGTGGAGTTCACTATCGACCTAGTGCTCAGAAAATAGATGGTATCTCTTCCATCATTCCTTATGGTCCCCATCGAGTAGATGGTATTTAAAGTTATATCCAAACAATTTAGAATTAAAACGATTCATCCACCTGAGCATATCACCTTGGTTTGCCTCTGTTCTATTTGTGAAAAAAATTGATGTATCCCTATGGTTTTGTATCAATTATCTAAAGATGAATAAGGTGACGATTACGAATAAGTAATCTACACCCTATATAAAACACATTTTTGATCAGATTAAGGGGTGAGTTCGTTCTCCAAATTCTACTTGTATTCCAGGTATCACCAAGTCATATTTAAAGAGGTGGATTTTCCAAAGAAGAAATTCTAAAGTAGGTATAGCCACTTTGGGTATTTTTTAATTCCATTCAGGTTGAGGAATTGTCTGGTGTTATTTATTAAACTTATGAATAGGGTGTTCCATCATTATCTCGAGTTCTATGTCATGGTATTTTTCGATGAAACAATAGCCTATTCAGGGGCCAAGGGTGAGCGTGATCTGTATTTGAGGATTGTTCTAAACACCCTTTGGGATCATATTTTCTATGAAAATATTTCAAAGTGAACCTTTTATATCAGGAAGGTAAAGTTTCTAGGTCATTTAATCTCATAACGAGGGGTTTCAATGGACCCCGTGAAGATTAGTGTAGTGATTTAATGGGAACATCTTAAGAATGTTTATGAAATAATAAACTTTATTGTCCTGTTAGGATATTATAGGAGGTTTATTTGGGATATCTCTTGGTTTTATTCATCTGTGACAGAACTTACCTCAAAGGGGGTAAAGTTTTAGTGGATCCTATAATGTCAAGAAAACTATGAATATCTTATGTGGAGGTTGACCACAACCCCTTTTTATCTTATTCGAATCTATAAAGGGATATGTGGTTTTTTGTGATTCTTTTGGTATGGTTCTTGGCTGTGTGCTAACATAGGATGACCATATGATTTCGTATGGTTCATGCCAACTCTGACCACATGAAAATAATTACCCAACCCTTGACATAGAGTTACCGATGGGGATGTATTCCTTAAATATGTGGTGTCATTATCTTTTCTAAGAGAAGTTTTTTGTTTATTCTGATCATAAAATTCTGGCCTATATTTCTCCCAATATAATTAAATTTGAGGTAGCGTCACTGGGTTGAGTACCTTTAGGGGTTCAATTTCGATATCATCTATACCCCAAGAAAAGTAAATTTTGTTTCGGATACCTTGAGTCAAAATGTACTAGAGAAAGAATTGAACGATTCCAATGATGAGTGGAATTTGGTGGGTCTTTTTTCCCAATTGCAACTCAAGAATAAAGATCACAGTGGAGGTGTGTTCTTGTCCAGTGTTCAGCTAACACCTTCACTTTTGGAGTTTATTTGGAAAGAAAATCAGAGTGATGAGCTATTCCAGTATTCTAGGTAGTTTCTAAATGGTGGGGAGGTTCTTTATGAATGGTTTAGGTCTCCTAAGGGAGATTTTTTTCTTTAGAGGTTTCTTTGTGGTTCGATTATCATCGTAGAAGGTGGTGATGTGGGATAATCACCTTTCTTAGTGGACCATTTATCCTGGTAACATGAAGATTTTTTATGTTGTTCCTCAACAATTCAAGTGGCCATAAATGAGGGGTGACGTAGCTGAATTTGTATCGTGATGTTATATATGTTATTAGGTTAAAGTGGATCATGAAAGTCCCTTCAGGTTTCTTCATACATTACCCATTGCTACCTGGAAGGGGGATAATATCTACATGGACTTTATTGTTAGATTTCTTCATACACCGTAGGGAAGTAATGATACTTGGGTAGTGATTGACCATTTAACCAAATCATCCCAATTTATTTCAATCAGGGATTCATCCAATGTGGAAAACATGGCTCAATTGTAGTTTAAGAGATAGTGAGTGTTCATTGTGTTCCATGAGAAATCATTTAATATGGGGACCCTAATTTTAAATTATGTTTTGGGGAATTATTTAGATGTAAATGGTGTCATAGTTCATGCTGATTACGGCATACTAATCTCAAATGGATGGTCAGACGAAGTGAACAAATCATATTTTGGAATACATCCTCTAGTCTTGTGTTTGGTATTTAGGAGGATCATGGGATATCAATTTGGGATCATTTGAGTTTTCATATAATAATAGTTACAAATAATCAATTTTAAAATTTACCTCTATGTCACTTTATGGTTGGTTGTTTCGGCCCCCATATGTTGTAATGGGGTGGGTGAGTGATCGTTGTTTTGACCAAGCCTTGTGAAGGAAACATTTTATAAATTCATGTTTATCGAGAATCATTTTTGATGGCACAAATTCATCACAAGTATTTTGTTGATCAGGGGAATTAAGATTTGAAATTCTATGTGAGTGACCAGGTGTTTTTTAAAGTGGCACCTTTTTTGGGTCACCGTCATTTGGGAAGACAAGGGAAGCTATCACTGAGGTATGTTGGACCTTTTGAGATTACTAAGAGACTCAGTAAGTTGGAATACCAATTATATTTTCCCTCTTATTTTATATAAATTCATGATGTGTTCCAGGTATATTAGATGAAAAAGTACAATCTAGATCCATCTCATCTTTTGAATTGGGAGGATTTAGAATTAGAGCTTGATCTGTGTGTGTTCGAGCAACCAGTGCCGATTTTGGATTCTCATGTGAAAGTTCTTCATGGGAAGTCTATAACTTTGTCATAAGTTCTTTGGAAACATGGTAGTTTTGATAATGAAACCTGGGAGGAGATGTCTTGGGTTGAGGAGTATTATCCATATTTTCTCTAATCAAACTTTTCAAATACTTTCTGGGGGAGGAATGTTTTCATGGTGGAGATAATTTTCACAAATATGATTTTATTTTGTGGTAATATTTGTTTCATTTTTGGACTCTTATTTATCCTTTGTGTTCCCCATGAAGTTTTTATGAAATTGGTATTTTTTTGGATCGGCAGTCGGTGGTGCACAATTGGTAGATGGTTAGGGGAAACGGTGTATCAGCCTAGAGAAAACCATGAACCTTGGAAGGTGGCGATGTCCAAGTTGTATGGCTAGCCACATGGTTGTAAGACCTCCCCAAGGAACTGTTAAAACCTAATTCATCTTGGAAATATAGGGACACCTGGTTTTTGCACAGTTTTTAAAACCATGCGGCCAACCATGTGACCTAGGTCATTAAAAATATAGAAATTACTATTTCTACCAATTCGATTTTAACCCTAAATAACCCCTAATACGATCCATAGGGTATTTTTCAACCCTAGAATCATCCTCAACTCCATTGACCCCTTAATCTCAAATTTCTGGGTCTATTAGGCCTTGAATCTTCGAAGAATCTATAAATAAGACTCCTTTCGCTTTATTTTTTCCTTCTTCTAGGGTTTCTCTCCCTCCCCATTTGGTTTCTTCATTTCATATGGATTTTATGACTTAATAAGTTTTGATATTGAGTTTTTCAATGAATTATTTTTGTTTATCATTTGATATTTCCTTTATAGGTTTCACTTGTGGTGTGGTTTTTTTTCACGAAATTGTGTATGTTTCCATGATTGAGGTAGTTTGTTCCATTATTTTACATTATTAGATGAATTTGGTATGCTTTATTGGTTTCCTAAATTTATTTTATTTATTATATGTGTGGTAAAAAATTTGTTTTCAATATTATTTGAAGTGTGTCTGTGTTCAAAGATTCTTTTCTAAAAGAAGTTGATTATGCTTCATGTGTGCCTCTTTGTTATCATTTATAAATGTGTTCAATGGATTGTGTGAAGTGTGTGAAATATGATTTAAAAATTAAGTTAAATATGTGATGAAATATGGTATTCTAAAATAAATGTTTTTATTTCGCATGAGATTCCTTTTATTCTTCTTAAAAGTGTTCTATAAATTGTGAAATTTATGCGAAAAACATTTTAAAATCGATTTGGTGTGCGCATATATTTAAAAGTGTGATTTTCCAATGTAAATGAATGGGTTTAATGTATACACTTCATTTTTGTTTCCAAATTAGTTTTATGAATTTTTGAAGTGTGAGATTTGTTTCAAAATTTATTTGGTGTGAATTTGAAATTAAAAGTTGTTTTGATTATGGAAAATGATTGTTTCCATGTGAGACTTGATTGTTGGGTAAACGTGGTTGTAAAAGAAATGGGTTTTCATGTGTCTTCATGATTATTAACATGTGTATGTGAATTTTATTATTTATATGACATGTGAAATGGAAGTTTATCACTAAGGTAATCTCAGATATCTAGTTAGTAGAACTAGAACTAGTACTCTAGTTGTTTCAGTGGGGCTGAGGCTCAGTTTCTTCTAGTAGGATTGATGCTACAACACTAACTAAACATCTGATATGATTGGATACCACTATACCATGGTATGTGTTCCCCTATAGTGGATTGTGTATGAGGACTCTATTGGTTTTGTCTTGTTCTTGGAGATAACTAGGCATTGGGATATGCTTCCCTCTAGTGGATCGTGCATGAGGACGATGTGGGTTTTGGTTAGAGGATATTATCACTGGAGTTTGAGGTATCTAGGGTGCCACTAGTGATAGATACATAGAGGGATTTCCTTTGGTGGTCTCTTGTGACAGATTTATTTATGATGTGGTGCTCACTTTCATTAGTTGGTGGACGTTGCATTGAAATTTCAAAGTAGATTTCTTTTGATAAATGTTTCCCTTAAAAGTTTTTTCCTGAAAAGGTTTTATTAGAAATTTTTCAAATGTTATTATGAAACATTTATTAATCATTTGTCTTCTAATTTTATGGAAAGGATTTTTTTTTTTTGAGTTAATTTGTACCGGTATTTGGATCACACCCTACATACACCCTTGGGTGTATGTAGACATTGTTTTGTATGACCCAGGTAGAGGTAAGACGTTCTATGGTTGTGATGGTGGATCTGGTTGATAGTACTCCACTTATTTCAGGTGTGGTTGGTAGTATCTTGAGGATTATGGTCATCTCATTGGATGTGGTATTTTGAGTTTTGGATTATTTATATCACTTTACACTGCGGTATTTTGTCTTTGGTTAAAGTTGTAAAACATTGAATCAGAAAATTGTTGTATCCCCTTTTTGTTATGATTATCAATTATGTGATGATGTCTTATTATTATTGGTTGTTTATTCTTAAATGAATTTATAAAATCATTCCCAAAAGTTAATTTTAAATACCTAGTCACCAGTTTCCATCCCTTGGGGATTGGGAACTCCCTTCATGCCATGTCCTAGGGAGGTTCGGGTGTTGGGTTTGATAGAGCCTTGGTTTGGTTCGTTATAGAGATGACTAGGGTCATGTCATATAAGTATTCACACTTAGAAGGTTCACTTTACCATATTATTGTTATTTTCATTCTATATTATTATTATTTTAATAAATAAAAAAATATAAGAAAATGGTTTTGGAAAGAAAAAAATAAAAGAAAGATGAAAATGAATGATATCAGCAAAATGGTGGTGATCTTTTAAGATTAGGGCAGGTGTTCCTTCATTATAAATTTTTATTATTAAAATACATTTATTAATTCAACATTAACCAATCATGAATTACCCTTACCTACTAAATTTTTGGAATAAAAAAATATAATTGGAGGTCTTCCTCAATACTTCAATCTCACCCCCTTGATCGTGAGAAATAGTACCACACCCTGAACATGGCATGAAATCACTTCACACCCAGTCACAATGTACACGGATCATCATTCAATACATAAAATTGTACCATATGAATTGAATAATGAGAGAGGAGTGGTAGATGATATTTTTTAAGTTTAGGAATGAGATATAAGTAAGTGGACAGTGGAGATGGGAACTTATCACACTAACACATCACACACCACTATTGCATCGCATAATGGAAGAAAACTTATAGAATTAAAAATATGAATTAATGAATAACTTGAACCTCTTTTAGGGATCATTCTTAGAACTATCATAGAAAAATAGTTAGAATCCAAAAATAAAGAAATACATAATATTATATTATAGAAAAGAGAATATAAAACAGTATATATTTCAAGTCCATCGTCAAAAGACACTGTATCAAATAATTTTTAAGAGTGAAGTAGAGATGTTTAAATAAGAAGTTGGATCTCCTTATATATTTATAGGATTGTTTCCACAAATAAATGGTCGAGAAGATAATTCAAAAAGTAATCATTGTTGATTCTTCTTAAGCTTATTAGTCATTACCCCATATATATATATGTTTCTTTTTTAATTTGATGAATACATGTGGTGTGGTATTTGAAATACTTCTTCATTTGGAAAAACTAAAAAATGAGAATATCCAATTGATCAGGATATGCCTTGAATGTATTCCACATTACACTTAGATCACACCAATGGTTTCTATTAATATTATAAGATATTTTTTATTTTTATAGTTGATTCCCAAACACGGTTTTCTACGGTTTCATGATTCTTCTTTGAGCAGATTACATGGTGGTGCAAGGATCAACATATTGTTTTTGGGTGTAGGGGAAGAACATATTGGTTCTAATACTTACTCAGTAAATTTTTGATTCGATGGATCATTATCATGTTGTACCATAAGTGAACATCAGGGCCAATTAAAATTTTACAATTGAATATTGACATGAAAGTTCATAGAAAGCAAGAGGATATATTTTATAATTAAATTTATAATAAATTTAAACAAATAAGAAGAAAAATTACCTCATTATTGAGATATTTCATTGTAGTATATATTGATCATTAAAAATCACTTTTGTTAATATTTAATTGTAGTTGTATGAACCAATTATAGAATCCCACTAGTAGTGATCCACACGTAATATTATGATCTCTGAACAACACTGATGAGACATCAGGTGGTAGTGTTGTAAATTGATTGTATTTATTTGTTCATCGTGATAACTTCATGTTTCTTCAGTATTGAAGAAATTATATTGGTCTTATCATTATTTTGAGGATGTGATAGGGAAGAGGAGGATTATAGAGAGCACTATGTTTCCATAATGATTCTTAGTTAACCTCTTTTAGAATGTATTACTAGTATATTTATAGACCCATGGTTAGGGTTTGAAATTGAATTAATTACATGAGTTCCCTTAATAAAATTTTAAACACATGTCTGACCCCATGCCATGTATTAAAATAATATTATTATTTTTATTGCATTGAGTGTTCTAAGTGGAAAAAATAGAAATATTATTTTATCATCTTTCAAATTAATATTTTTCACTGGACACAATCTTGGTTCACTCATCTTCCTTTGAATTTAACGAATTCATAAATAAATATTTTTTCATAAAATAAATATTCTATTCACAGTCTATTGAATAAATATTTATTTAATATTCAATAAATAAATAAATAAATATTATATATCTGTATTATTTAAAAATTACCTTGTGAATAGTTATTTATTTAATTTATGTGAACATTAATTCTAATTAAAATTATTCCTCGGCCTTGATAATGATATTTATTACGCTACTTAAATTTAAATAGAATTTTATTAATATCAATGATAAAAATTAGTGTTTAGCCATATAGGCGTCTTTTTCATTGAAATTATGTGGGTTTTCCCTAAGTCAAATGTTATTGTACAGTAATGGGTTAATGAATCTAAGAGAAAGAAGTTAATATCACAAAATCAATAAACACATAAAATCATTTGATACATAATATAATAAATTTATCATAATATCTCATCAACAAGGTTTCACACCCATGTCATCAACCAATATGCTTGATACGAAATTCATTGACTACCAAAAATAAACTCATCATTACACCATGCCCATGAAATTTATTGATATGATTCTATTTCAATAAAATGTTTTAGATGTCATCTTTTATAAATTTGGAAGGGTAAAAATCTTCTATAAATTATTCATTAATATCACATCATCTGTGACACAACTAGTTTACCCTACTTCTCGTGAATATATTACATCATGGTTTGGTTTAGAAAATCTAACTGTGTGATTCATAACAATCATTAATAAAAATATTAATGTCTAAGGAACATTACACACACTCATATCAAGGAATGTCTAATTCTACATAATGTAATGATCCGTTTATTATCATTGTATTGAGAGGATAGTGAATCATTACATGGCCTTAAGAGACATCCCCGAGATTTCAAATTATGGAAATAAATGCCTATAGGTTTCAAATACAAGTGGGGGATGATTTACCCTTTAATACTAAAACAACTCAACCAATAAAAACAAACCAAACAAACTACTACATGATGAATTATAAAAATAATGACAACTTAGCCATTTATTTTATATCAAAACCAACCAAAGTGTACTATAGTGGAAGACAAACTAACAAAAAAGAAAACAGTATAAGATGACTAATAAAACTCCAAGAAGACTACAAGACTCCATACTCCACAAGATTCATTTTCTAATATCACCAAACATCCCAAGTATCATGAATTAGTGCTAAAGACATGTGATACTTTACCTTTTCCCATGTACTGGTAGATGAAATCTGGAAAAGCCAAAAAAATTCAAAGTATGGGTGTGTATAAAACTCAATAGTTTTTTCCAAAAGACTTCTCCACTCATGCCACTAGGATAGAAGAGTTAGAAACATTTATATAAAATAGTTTTTATAAAAAAAATCCACAATAGTTTATTTCTAAATATAAAAAACTTCAAAATATTTTATAACTCAATATAGTAAAATTATATATCATCAATTTCCCAACCAAACCCTTTTTCAAAGAAAGAAGCCATATCATGACCCATCCCTCAGGGCTCGTGCCATGAATACCCTAAGACCCCCTCCCATAGGCTAGGGGATGGAGAATAGCACTGAGTAGTCATATCCCACAAGTGAGAGGCATTTCCCCAAGTACCTATATGCATTCCCACATCTCCAAGAAAATGATGAAATTAAAAACAATAATTAAACATGGATGAAAACCACTAAGAAAATGCACTCATAGTAAGGTAAAAACTTGAAAGAAAAAGGGAATGGAATACAAGCCCAACTAAAAAAGGAAAGTACTAGCTCCTTGATCTCATCTGTAGAAAACCCTACCTAAATGGTAGGTAAAAAAAAGTTGTTTAATTGTTGCTGAAGCATACCACGTCTATCGGGTCACCTTGAAGGACCACCTGTCTCCATCCCACCAAGGACTTTGTCAAAGCTTTCAATCATTTTCACATGGCACGACACATGTAGGCGAAGCCCATGAAGGGGTGAGTAAAAAAATACTCAATGGGGACACCAAAACATAAAGTAATTACACAAAGTATACCAAAAAGAATAGAACTAAGAAATACACCAAGTAGACTACCAAAGAGGCACACAAAATATAGCCTCTAAGAGATTGATTCAAGAGAGTCACTAGAGTTAGATCACACCAAGTATAGGTATATGGTATGTAAATAGGATTGTCATAATAATCCACAGTACCCTCAATTAGTAACACACGGAGTGTTGGTAACACATAGAGTATAGGTAACACATGGTGTATCAATAACACACGGAGTCTAGGTAACACACGGAGTGTAGATAATACATGGAGTGTTGGTAACACACTGATTGTCTTCAATGACTTGAGGACCCAAATCCTGGGGCGACATAGGAGTAACGACTTAGTTTTGGTAAGACAAAATGTCTAGATAAGACACAGAGTCTAGGTAAGACATGAATTATAGGTAAGACATATAGTCGAGTTAATCCCATAGCTTCAAGGTTGCATTCAGCCATAGGATTATTCCCTTAGAATTATTGTTTTGGGACCACCTACTCCTTGAGAAAAAAAAGGTTGTATCCCAACTTCTACAGAATCTCACTTAGAGTATCCCAAAATAACCACCTCATCGCAAGGATCCCAACACCACAAACATATTGTCAAACGGACACATGGTTTGAGATTTATGGACATTTAAATAAAAATGGGATGGTTGGGTCTGGGTCTGGTCTAACCCGGCCAGTCCGACCCAACCCTATCTAACTCAGGTCCAATTCGACCAGACCAGCCAAATCCGACCGAACCCGCTGGATCCAACCTAACCCTTCAGGTCGACCCAGATAGCTCGACCCAGCCAAGTGCCACCCCGCCTGCCCATCCCAGCCCACTAGAGTTTTCTAGTTCATTCGCCCAGATGTGGAGGATGCCACATCCCAGCCTAGTCAACATGGCCAACTGATCCATTCAATGCGGTCAGACACCACATGAACCGCCCCATGGCGGTTGATGTGGGGTCTCTCCACGATCAAGCTCGGTCATAGATTCAAGCCATGTCCAGTCGAGCACATCCCCCTCGGTTGTTGTGTCGTGGGGTCCTCCTCTTATGATCATAGAGCCAGTAGCCTCCTGTTGTCGGGTGGTTGTGCAACCACACACACCCGCCGGTGGCCCTCTTTATATGGGTGTCTGGTCGCACTCTGATTCTTATTTTTTCTAAACAGATGCACATCAGTGGCCCTTGGTTCACCTTCTTCATTTTCATGGACTAAATATTTTCATTCCATCACTCTGTGGGTCTGTTCATGTTTTAACCTCCTAGTAAATACTCATGTGACCATAGGGTTCCATTGGAAAAGAACACAGGAACGAGGAAGAGAGATAATCACAAGAACACCCTTAGAATGTACCTCAGCCTTGTTCATGTCAGTCATGGTCCATTCATGTTAGAAAAATATTAAATGGAAACAATAGAATATTTAATAAGATTCATCCCCTTTAATCCCACATTTTTAACCATCCCTCAAGAACGATCAAACCATGGATCAACCTATTCGTGGGTTGTTCTACATTCAGAATTGGAAACATGATTGGGGAATGAAATCATGAAGAAAATAAACACCCTACCTTGAGGATTAGATCCATCAATAATGAAGTTTGAGTCTCAAATTTTTCATTCATCAATTAGTTGATGCCTGGTCGAAATCAGATCATCGATCCACAACCGTTCGTCATTCGTTGATGAGAGGATTTTCCAACACATTTCCTTTTTAGAGCCTCTAGGGATTTTGAATCTGATATCTCATCCCTAATAAGCTACTAATTGATGAAACATGTTTCATCATCTTTGTTTCGTTCAGTTACAGCATTGGTGCACTATTTTATTTAGGAAAGTAAACAGCTTTTTAGTCATGACAACGAAGTGCTGTTGTGTCACTGTTAAACGTTGAAATAAAATTTTTCTATGTTTATTTTATTTTCTATTAAAATGTCCAAAAAAATATTTTCTATATTCGACCAACGTCAGTCGAATTTAGGTCCTACCGAAGAAAAAAACAACTACTCTAAACACAACTGTGCTCTCATATTTCAAATATGAGCACTCGTTTAAAAGTTTCTAAAACAGCACATGGGTGATATATTTAATTAACATAAAAATAGTTTGAACATTTATTTTATGAACCCCAGGCCTTGGAATCACATTCCTCCATAGCAACTGGTCTCCAAATAATCTCATAAAATATTCAAAAAAATTACTTGGAGAATCTAGTACATTATATTCTCCCCACCATGGGGCTTTACAACCCCAAAATCCAAAACAATGGTTAAACAACGAAATGGGGATACTGAGCATGAATATTAGCCTCCCGCTACCATGTTCTCTCTTGGAGATTCTTGTGCATCCACCAAACATGCACTAAAGGAATCAATAAAACACAGAGGGTCCTCTCTTATTGATCCTTGATATCCAATGGTTAATCCATGAAAGTTTCCCCGTTGTCAATGTCTAGCTCACCCCAGTCAATGACTTGTGAAGGATCATGTACGTATTACCTCATCTATAATATGTGAAAGATGTCATGAATACACAGTAACTGTGGAGGTAGAGACAAATGATACACCACCTCACCCACTATACATAGTAATTCAAATGGTTTGATGAACCTTAGAGATAAATTTTTTCCCCCTCCAAATCTCTTTATCCCATATCGAGGAGAGACCTAAAGGAACAAATGGTATCCCTCCTCAAAGTCCAAGGGTCTTTTTCGCCTACCTACATAGGACGTTTGACTAATTTTTTCAGTATTCATCTACTCCTAGATAACCTATAACATCTCTATAGTGGACTATACAAACACAGAGTCCGTGAGTGTAGACTCTCCAAGGTCAGTCCATCGAATTGGAGGCCTACAAGGTCTACCATGCAAGGCCTTGAATGGTGTCATACCGATGGTGGAGTGGTAGATGTTGTTGCATGAGAACTCTACTAGTGGTAGTTGATCCTCCCAACTAAGGCCAAAATTGATGATTCAATCATGTAGAATGTCCTCTTGGACCTGAATGGTCTGCTCTATCTGGTTATCTATCTACAAGAGGAAAGTTGTGCTCAAGCGCAAATGATTCCCAAATGCCTTATACAATCCCTTCCAAAACCAAGATGTAAAATGTGAATCTTGATCTGAGACTATCATCGATGGGACTCTATGGAATATAACTGTCTTGTGTATATAGAGGCATCCCAATATCTCTACTGAACCATGTTCCTAAATCATTAGGAAGTGGGATGACTTCGTGAGTCAGTCAATGATCACCCAGATCATATTGTGCCCCCTGGAAATATGTGGTAGTCCCATCATAAATCCCATCGATATTCTTTCCGACATCCACTCTATAACATCAATGGGTTGACTTAAACCCACTAGAACCTGGTTCTTGGCCTTCACTTGCTGACAAGTAAGGAATTTAGAGACAAACTTTGTCACAACCTTCTTTATCCTCATCCAGCAAAACTAACATCGGAGGTCCTGGTATATCTTTTCCACACAGGGATGTTCTGCCAAGGGGGATGTATGGAACTCCCTCAACACCTCCTCATGTAACTTTTCTAGTATAACTATGTATCCTTTGAAAATGATGACGTCCTCCCCACCTTTCGAATATCCATCAAGGGAATTACCTATGGATATATGGGCACATGTAGTCGCGTAGATTGTATCTCTGAGTTGTGCCTCCCAAAATTGATATAATATTTGAGGGGTAACCACTATCTAATGGAGATAATATGATACATCTCCATCCATTGAGGATATCTTAAGTTAGGAAAACTACTCTAAGGCCTCGTTTAGTAGTTGTGAACTCGATCTCCAGCTGAGAGAATCGGCCACTACGTTCCCCTTCCAAGGAGTATAGACTATCTCAAAGTCATAGTCCTAGAGGAACAATAGAAAATGACACTATCTTACGTTCATATTCTTCTGATAAAAGATATACCTAATACTTTTTTTGTATGAGTAGATGATAAACCACTTGCCCATAAGGTATTCTCACCACATATTCAATGCGAAGACTACCACCACCAACTCCAGATCGTGAGTCACATAGAGCTTCTCGTGTGGTCCCAACTTCCATGAACCATAGGCAATCACCACTTTCCCCTATATTAGGACACAAAAAGTTGAGTCCCTGATGCGTTGTAGAACACCATGTACTTGGCACCCTCCTCTAGAAATATCAGGATGGGAGTTCTTTTCAAACTCTATCTCAGCTACTGAAAGATCTCATGCCACTTATCCTTCCATACAAAAGGTTTTCCCTTTCATATCAATACTATCATGGATGTTTCTACTTTAGAAAATTTGGTTACAAACCTCCGATAGTACCAGACCAACCCACGAAAACATCACTCCTCGATAACATTCTTGGGTGTCTCCCAAGTAGGCACCACCTATATCTTCGCGGGATCTACTAAAATTACAACATCTAAAATGATGTTTCTGAGAAGGTGAACCACTTATATCCTTAACTAACACATTGACAGATTCCCATAAAGATGGTTCTCTCTAAGTAAATCTAGGACCATCCTTAAGTGTATTGTGTGCTCCTCCTAGGATGCAGAGTACACCAAGATGTCATCAATAAAGACCACTACAAACAAATCTTGGGAGGGAAAGAATATATTTTTTATGAGTCCCATGAACACTACTGGGGAGTTTTTCAATCCAAATGGAATCCCTATATACTCATAGTGGTCTTAGAGACATCTGAAGGATGTCTTTGGGATTTTCTCATCCATCACTCGAAGCTGATGATAGCCTGATCTGAGGTCTATCTTCGAGAACCATCTCTCTCCATTTATACGATCGAAGAGGTAATCAATAAATGGTAGAAGATGCGTATTATTCATGGTCACTTGATTTAGGCGTTGAAAGTCCACACATAACCTCAATATCTTGTCTACCTTCTTGAAAAACAACATTGGGGTCTCCCATGGGGAAACATTGGGCCTCACGAAGACCTTTCTATGTATGTCCTCCAACTGTACCCTCAATTAATGAATATCTATGGGATACATCTAATATATCAGTGTAGATATCAGTGTTTTCCTAGGTAATAGGTCAATGCATAAGTCTACCTCCCTATGAGGTGGGTAGTCCTAGAACATCTTCGGAAAAGTTGTCATCATACTCATCCACCACTGCAGGAAACTGAGGACTCGTCTCATCCACTACACTGAGGGTCATGCTAGCCAACTGATGTGTGATCATATTCACCCTTATAAATCAGAGACCATCAAATGCTACTTGTGTCTCCCTTTCTCCAAAAAAGGAAAATCTGGTCCCATCTCTGTGGACACATCACACTATGCGCCGAAAATAGTCGATCTGAGCATGGAAAATGGATAACCATTCCATACCTAAAATGATTCCTTAAGGCCTAGATGCTTCCACCAAGAGATCCCAACTAAAACTCTCTCCCCCAAGTGTAAGTTAACAATATCGGTGCTAGTGTGTGATCATCGAATATCCTCCCATAGAAGTATCTATGCATAGGGATCAAGTCAACGGTTTCACTGGATTATTCGTGTCATGAACAACGGTCATTGGGAGAACATAGTGACTGAAATCCATGCCTATCAAAACTTCTTCTAGGGTGTAAAAGAGACAGATCCTACCTCTAATCACCTCGATATTATTGGGATTATAAACCTTCATCGCTTGGATCCGTCCTCTCCACTATCTATCAGCTCCCTCAGCTTGGGGTGGACCACCTAGGGGTGGTTGTGGTAGTGGCTTGAACCTTAATCCACCTCTTTCTGCTCATCCCGCTTCTCTGCCACATATGCCACATGGTGGAATTCCATGTTCCTACCACCACTGCTTCCTCAGTGGTCCCCCCACCATCTCTTGGTTGGTCATACGGTTGGTCAGAAAATCTCTAGCCAGATGCCCCAGACCACCGCATGAGTAGAACACTATGTCCTTCAGTTGAATCGCTCTTCCCTAGGATGATTGCACCATAGATCCCATATCCTAGGGTTTTCCACTATAGTAATTGAACCTCTTGGGTCCCTGCATCATCTATAGACTACTCACTACCAAAGACTCTTCTACCTGTCTCATAGTGGTAGCACCTACTATTTGTTCCTGTTCTATAAGAAAGATCTCCACCAGTAAAGATAACTACAGTACCCCAGCATGTGTAGGGATGATAAGGGATATCAATTGTGCCTTGATCTCCTATCATAGTCCCTTATCAAACATAAAAGACCAGAATAATGGGTCTTGAACCTTGTCGGTAGAGTAGCAAGAAAGATCTGTGAATCTCACCGAGTACTCTACTACTGATTGGCTTCCCTAGTGTAGGTGAAGTAGCTCCTGTATATGCACAGAGATTAATATTGATGTAAATAACTCCTCCCTAAAGAGGAAATCTAAGTCTATCTAGGATAGGGTTTCCTCCTCATGCGTCTGAGTCATTAGGCTCCTCCATCTCCCTACCAAGAACGGAAGAAGGCTCGTGGCTAGGACTACCATCTGGTCGGGAGGAATCCTCACTAAGCAGAAGACTCGTATCAGTTCAACCAAATAGTCCTCGGCTATCTAATGATCTTTCTCACCTCAGAACCTAAGAGGTCTATATCTCTAGAACTCATAAAAAGCACTGATTCTGTTTGAATCCTCTATAGGTAACGTCGGAAGGAACTACTACTCTCTGAGACGTGGTATTATCGATACACCACCAGGAGGTCCAATCTCTAGAAATGATCCATACACTAATTCATTATCACTCAGTGTACCATCCTTGTGGTCGCACCCTAGAAGCCTAGTCGGGTACCTGTGTGAAAACATCCTGAAATAGAAGAAGATGTACCACAGTCAATAGAGTATACCTGGTGAGCAGACTCTAACTCAAGAAGGACATGAGCACACACTCAATTCCTATATGATGTGTGAACCATTAATTTCCCATACAATTAGCGTTTTCATGTGCTGAGTCATAAAGCAGAATTCAAGGTCCTGGTGTATGGATATGTTGGCTACCGCACCAATACTGGGTTCCCTAGCCTGAAATCAAATCTTGAGACACTTAACAATGATTCCCCAAAACAAGAGTAAAACTGACCACCCTCCAATGCCACTCTATCATGACTGGTCCACCAGGGCCCATACTGTGACTACCTCAGTCCCGCCTCTCAGAGGCCAAGGGCTAGTGACTAGCACTGAGTAGGCGTATCCCACAAGTGGGAGGAATTTTTCCATGTACTTATACACATGCACCCATCTCAAATAAAACTCTAAAACTGTAAACAATAATTAAACATGGATGAAATCCACACAGAAAACCTACTAAGAGTAATGTACAAAACTGAATGAAAAAGGGGTTGGAATACAAGACCAACTGAAAAAAGAAAAGTACTAGCTCATGGATATCATCTGTAGAAAACCCTTCTTAAAGGGTAGGTACAGTAAGATGTCTGAATGTTGCTGAAGCATACCACATCCATCGGGTCACCCTAAAGCACCACCTGTCTCCAGCCCACCACATAATCTGTCAAAGTTTTCGATCATATGCATAAGAGGCGACACCTACGGGTGAAGACCGTGTAGGGGTGAGTAAATCAATACTCAATAAGTGTCCCAAACCACAAATTAGTTACCCAAAGTATACCACAATGAAAATCACTAAGAAATACACCATGTAGACTACCAAAGAGTCACATGAAGTGTATCTTCTAGGAGGTACAGTCAAGAGAGTCACTAGAGTTAGCTCACACCAAGTATAGGTCTATGGTACATAAACATGATTTTCATAAAAAAACGACACTATCCTTAAGTAGTGACACATGGATTATTAGTAACACATGGATTTTAGGTAACACACAGAGTGTCCATAACACACAAAATGTTGGTAACACATGGAGTGTAGATAACACACTGAGTATTGGTAAAACATGGAGTCTCGTTGAAGATTAAAGGATTCGTACCCTGGTGGAAGAGGGGAGTACCCACTCAGTCTTGGAAAGAAACAAAGTATCTATAAGACACATATTCTAGGTAAGACACATAGTCTATATAATACAGACAGTCTAGGTAATCATATAGCTTCTAGGACGTAGCTAGCCACATGATTCTGTCCTTTGCATGCTCGTTCTGGGATCACCTACTACTCGATCCAAATATTCCGTATCGAAAATACCATGGAAACTCACTTAGATTATCTCAAAATGATTGTCTCATCGCAAGGTTACCAATGTCACAAATGAATCTTCAAATGGACACTTGGTTTGAGAGTTATGGGAATTTAAGAAAAAAGGGGTCGGTTGGGTCTAGGTCTGGTCCGACCCTATCAAACTGACCCGCGTCTGACCGGACCCTCTGGGTCAACCTGGCCTACCTCCCCACCCAAACATAGTGGGTGCCACCAACCCTCCTGGTCAACATGGTCAACCCTTTCATTCAACGCAGCCAGCTACCGCGTGAACCGCCCCACGGTGGTTTCTGCGGGGTCTCACCGTGGTCCAGCTGGATCATGGATCCATGCCAAATGACGCGGCTTCGTCCCATGACCGGTCAAGCCTGCCACCAATGGCCACTATTCTATGGGGTCCTCTTCCACCAATCCTAGATTTGGAAGCCTACAACTGTCAGTTAGCCATGCCTCCATGCACCCCCACTGGAGGCCCTCCATCTGCGGGTCACCAGTCGCAGTCCAGTGCTCCATTTTTCAAAACAGAAGCTAGTCTGCAACCCTTGAGTCATACTCTTCACTATCATGGGATAAAAATAATCTTTCCATCACTCCATGGGTCTGATAATGTTAAGAACCTGATGAAAAATCTTGACACGACCACGGGGGTCCGTTAGTGAAGAAAGCAAGAACGGGGAAGAGAGATAATCACAAGAACACACCTATAATGGGCCATGGCCTTATTCTAGTTGGCCTTGGTCCATTAACATTTTCATAAATATTAAAGAGGAAAAAGAGAATATGTAACAAGATTAATCCCCTTTGATCCCTCATTTTTTACCATCCCTCAAGAATGATCAAACTGCAGATCAACATGTTTTTGGGTTGGTCTATGTTTGTCGTTGGAAACAAGAATGGGAAAAGGAATCGTGAATAAAATAAACCTCATACCTTGTGGATAAGATCGATCACCAACAAAAAATGAATCTTTCATTCATCAGTTTTCAATACATTGATTCTTGTTTCGAATCTGATCATTGATCCACCATCATTCATCATTCATCGATGAGAGTATTTTACAACGTGTTTCCCTTCTTACACCATCCATGGATTGTTAATCTGATCTCTCACCCCTGGCACACTATTAAATGATAAAAAAGGTTTTAGTTACATTTTTTTCTGAGTCTGAACATTACCATGAAATTCCATTTATGAAAGGAAATTGCTTCTTAGTCATGGCATCGCAGTGCCGTTGCGTCACTGTTAAACATTAAAATATACTTTTTCTAAATTTATTTTATTTTCTTTTAAAACATCCAAAAAATATTTTCCGTAGTGGACCCGCATCGGTCAAAGTTAGGTCCTGCCTAAGAAGAACCCACTACAAGAAATACAACAATGCCCTTATATTTCAAATCTGAGCACTTTTTTAAAAGGTACTAAAACCGCACACGAGCGTTTTTTTAATAAACATAAAAATATTCGAATATTTATTCCAGGAACTCCGGGCTTCGGAATCACATGATGTATCAGTGCCTATTCCTAAAATAATCCCATATAATTTTCAAAAAAATTACATATAAAATCTAATATATTACAAACCAACCCTAGCTTTAGCCCGTTATGCTAGTTCCCTTTGGAAAAACCAATCCATTACTCGATCCACATTACCAACCATGCATGATTCCTTATGACATATTTATACTAATGAGTAGTTTCTCATCAATCTAAAAAGTCATCATAAGTTAATTATATCCCATGTTCTATTACACCTTTGTCACTGAGCGCATGGTCATATATCAACTAATCCTTGTAAATTAAATATGAACACACACACTAAGTATGCCCAAAAACCATTCCAAAACCATTTCAACAAAACCACTCATTTATTGAAAACACTTTTCCCAACAATAAAATTTAATAAAAAACATTTTTTAAACGTTTTTCCAAAAAAAATTCCAGTATTTCCATAAAAACCATATTTTAAAATAACCATTTTATAATCAATAATCTAAACCACTTTACGCAACAATTCACTAAAAGTACAAAATTCCATCGAAATCATAAATCATCACTGAAGAAGATTTATTCCATGCTTTTTGCACCAATTTCATAATCAAATTCATGAAATTAAATGACCTTAAAACTAATCCAATCAATTCTGGAAAGAATATTTGAGAGTGAAGGAACTTCCCTCTATAGTTCTGATGAAAACCAAAAACGGACGAATAACGCTCATGAAACCGGGTAAGAATTCCACAAAATCACCTTAGATCTCTTCTCCTATCATGATCAAAACCAAATCTCATTATATTTTGAATCCATAATCTTAGATCTATCCATAAAATATATATATATATAAGAAACTGTGAGGAGTAGATAAGTATATCTAAGTACATCTCATAAAAATATGACAAGAAAATTGAAGAAAGAGCACTTACCTAGATGAATTGTATTCTAATAATAAAGAGATGCCTTAGTATTTCCTTCAGAATGATGAGAAACCAAATTTTTTATTAGGAGAAGAAAAATCCTGATTTAGAACCATTTAGGGGAAAAACAAGTGGCTTAATGGCAAGGCTAACGTAGATCCAATTTTTAAGGAGGTGGCTTTTAATCCGTGCACGGTTTAGTCTTAGGTTTAGAAAAATTGTGCACTAACTGTGATCCCACTAATCCATAAGAAAAAGATTTTTCATGGCCTACTCAGAAGGTCTACAATCGGTGCACTGACCATTACAAACCTCTCTATCCCACATTTCACTTTTTTCATGGTTTCTACTAGGCTTTCGTATGGTTTGGACATACCGTGTGTAGCTTGTACACCTTCACTTTAGCCCAAAAACTCTCAAAAAGTTATCCAAACTCTCAACACTTTCACCCTTATACTTTATGAAAATAAAAATCATAATGAAAGGGTTATATACTAGAAACTGGGGGTGATACATTCTCCCCAACATTGGTCTTTCCATCACTGGAAAGTAGATAACCACTACTTCTCTGAAAGAGTTCCATCCATTTCCCTTTCATTTCCTTCTTGCGTTCGCAAGTCTCTTTCAGAATCTGACCATATTTCCACAAAACACCCTCTAGACTAATGTTATTCCCATGTAAGTCTTTATCCTGCCTATCTACAATCTTCATCGGGATATGTACCAATGAAGCATTTGGATCTAAGTCAACGTGATAATATCTTATCACATGGTCTAGATCAGGCTTATAATTTTTCAACTTTGATACATGGAACACATTATGAACTGCACTAAACCATGGTGGAAATTCCATTTGATATGAAACCTCCCCAACATGTTCCATTATCTCAAAAGGGCCTTTGTATCAAGTAGATAACATTCCCTGCTTCCTAAAGAGACGATGTCCAAGCCATGGAAAAATCCGCAAGAATGGATGATCACTCACTGTAAAGGAAAATCGATGTCGACAATGATCTTTATAAGATTTATGATGACTCTGAGCTGTCACCATCCTCTTTCTGATCAAATAAATCTTCTCTATTATTTATTGGACAAGTCTTCGCCTAACTAGTGAATTTTCACTTCTTTCCACCCAACAAAGTGGAGAACGACATGGACGTTTATACAATGCTTGTAAAGGATCAACATTTATCAAGGATTTATAGCTATTATTATATGATAACTCAACTAAGGTTATAGTCCCTTCCTATGATCCACAAAAATCTATTACACATGATCACAACATGTCTTCCAATGTCTGTATCGTTCTTTTATATTGTCCATACATCTGAGGATGATACGCTGCACTCATAGTCAATTGATCCCCAAGGTATTTTTGTAAGGATTTCCAAAAATGAGATGTATTCCATGGATCTATGTCTGACATGATCAAAACTGGTATGACATGTCTCTTTACCACTTCTTGGATATATATTTTTGATAGATCCTCCAATGTATGAGTTTTGTGAATAGGGATGAAATGGGCCGACTTTTTTAGTGGGTCCACTATCACCCATATTGAATCATGCTTCTGAACCATTCTTAGGAGACCTATAACAAAATCTATCTCGGTTTGCAAACATTTACACACTAGTATGGATAAATACTAAAAAAACCTTCTGGTCATTTATGTTATACCTTAACTTGTTGATAAGTAAAGAGCCTTGAAACGAACTCAAACACATTATGTTTAATACCAATCCACCAAAACTGTGCCTTCAACGCCCTAAACACCTTTTGTATTCCTGAATGTACATCCAATATCAAATGGTGGTTAGCATAAATAAGTTTTCCCTGAAAATTCCTAGGTACAAGAATTCAATATCTAAACCTAAACACAAACTCTCATCAAGTTTCCATCCCTCAATGGTCTCTACACCATTGAGTTTTGAACTCATAACCATGCATCCTACATCAGATGTTTGTGCCACTTTAACCATATTTAATGAATCCGGAACTACATAAACTGAAAAGAAAACTGCAAAATAATCTCAGTATTCACATTCTACAGGCATATCAACAAAGACCAACATCAAATGAAATTCATCTGAAGCTTCTTTCTCCAACTAAGCATCTTACATTCTTCTTAACGTATCAAACATTGAATTACCTTTTCCTGATGTATACATCAAGTCAATGTCAAACATTTGGAGATACTCCATCCATATCCTTTTCCTTGGGTTTAAATCCCATTGTGACAAAATATGTTTCAAGTTATTATAATTTGTGAATAGTGTAAATTTCTCACCAAGTAGATAATGAAGCCAAGTATTTAAGGAATGGACGACCGTAGATAACTCCAAATCATGTGTTGGGTAATTATTCTCATACAACATAAAATACCGTCAACAATAAGCAACCATGTAGTCCCCTTGCATGATAAAACATCCCAACCCAGATCCCAAAGCATCACAATACACCACATACCCCTATCCAAATTCTAACAAGATCAAGATAGGTGCTAAAGTCAGGATAACCTTTAGCTATTGAGAAGACTTCAGGAATTAGTCACTCCATTATAATGGAATTTTATTATATTTCAAATATGTCATAGGTGATTCTAGTAATGATAAGTCACGAACAAAACATTGATAATAACTATCTAGATGAAGAAATCTTGGTATCTCAACAGTGTTCTTCAGTGGTTTCTAAGAGATAACTACTTTAATATTCTCTAGATCTACAAAAACACATTTTACAGAAATTACATGACCCATAAAGCATATCTCTTGTATCCAAAAATCACAATTCGATAGTTTGGCATACAACCAATGATCTCTTAAGATTCATAGCACCACCTCTAAGTGTTTCTCATGCTCATCCCTTTTCCTTGAATACCCCAATATGTCATCCACAAACACCATATCAAAAGAATATTGATATCAGAGAAATATCTGATTCATCAATTCCCTAATGACTATTGGTGAATTCCTAAGACTGAAAGGCATGACTACATATTCGTAGTGGTTATATCTACTTCTGAAAGCTGTTTTCGAAATATCCTCCTTCTAAACTCGTAATTGGTGATATCCAGATCAAAATTCAATTTTATAGAACCACTAATTTCCCATCAGTTGATCAAAAATATCATCAATACATGGTAGTGGATTGTGATTCTTTATTGTAACTTGGTTAATATTACAATAATCAACACACATCCTTGGATTTTCATCTGTTTTCTTCAAAATCAAGACAGCTACTGCCTATGAAGACATGCTCAGTAGAATGAAACCTTTTCTTTCCAG
Source organism: Viscum album (assembly GCA_963277665.1). Classification (NCBI taxonomy): domain Eukaryota; kingdom Viridiplantae; phylum Streptophyta; class Magnoliopsida; order Santalales; family Viscaceae; genus Viscum; species Viscum album. The sequence continues at coordinate 2,096,800,569 of OY728132.1, read as the reverse complement.
ATCATCCAACTACACTTTCAATTCCTTTGACTCTATTGGTTCCATTTGATAGGATGAAAGTGATATAGGACTGGTCCATGTAAGGAGATTAGTTGTTAAATCCACTTCCCTTACCAGTTGTAACCCAAATAAATTCTTTAGAAAAACATCTAGAAATTGATCCAAAAATTCTATAAAACTATTATCATTGATCTATTCCATTTATTCCAAGGTCAACACCACAAACTAGTAAGATATTGTTCCCATTGTTGGTGCCAAAAATCCCATTACAGCTTCCTTTACAACCATTTCTCCTGTAATGATATGCTCAATTCCATCTTCAGTCATGAATGTAATTGTCCTTCTATAATAGTTTATGCGAGACTTGAATGTTTTCAACCAATCCATACCATGTATTTTCTCATAGACATCCATCTCTAACAACAAGAAGTCCCATTTCATCTCAAATTCGTCAACAGTTATAGAACATGACCCACATAGGAAGGCTCTACATTCACATTCCCCGATTAGAGTTTGAAGTTTTAACATATAGGGAACCATTTAGAGTTTTAAAATTATCAAATAAATATCATGAGAATCAAGGAAGGAATTCAATGCACCAATATCAAATAGCACAAGCATAAATCTATAATTGAAAATAATTTTACCTCTCACCATATATGGTCTCGTCTAATCATCAAAATTTATCTGCTCAACTCCATACAACTGCTTCATCACTGCACTCTGCTTCTTATTTTCTTTTTTAGATTTCCCTTACTGAGGAGTCATGGTAATCATATAATCACCATGGATAGCTCTGCTCTATTTATGTGACTGATTATATTGTGCTCACCCAGTCAAAGCATATGATGAATATGACACCTGAGAAGTGTCTCGAGAACCTGACCTCAGAGCACTAAGACTATATCATTTTAGATATCTTATCTTGTTTTAATTATGGAATTCTCTTAGTGGTGTTGTACACTCTATCTTCATGTTTTCAAATTATTTACATTGGAAACATACTGCCTCTATCGTGGGTCCCAAAGGAAGATTTATTGATCCAACTGCCTAATTCTGATTTCTAATCCCACACTAAAAATAAGTTTCCCTTTTCTGCTTGCTCCCAGAATTATAGTCCCAACCATTTCCCATAGGTATCATCAAACTTCCTCCCCCTATAGTTCTTGAGATGTCTCTTTTATCCACCATCACTCTGTTTACCATATATTTATAATCCATAATACAAAGAACCACAATCATTGATCGAATCTCATACCTTATCCCTAGTTCGAGGATACGTTCCATTAAGGAAAAACTTGCTGCAAATTCTAGTGAAACACACACTAAATTCATGAATTTATCTGCATAATCTATGACAGAGAAATTTTTCTACTTTAGGCTGAAAAATTTTCATTGTTTTCTAGATCTTGAATGTGTAAGGATAGAATTTTTTGTTGAACAAATTCTCAAAATCCTCCCACCTAAGGCCTTAATCCACCTTAGCATGAAACACTAGTTCCCACCACTCGTGTACAATATACTTGATCATATATTTCTCAAGGATGACCTTGAACTCTGTTGGTGTACTAATGAATTCAAAGATATAAACCATACATCTCAGTCATACCTCTGCCTTTTTTGGTTCAGAATCTCCCCAGAATAAGGGTGGATTATATTTCTAGTATAGGATGTAATGGTCCACTTGTCATGGATCATCCCTCTAATTCCTAGTGTCCACATCTTGGAATGTCTGGACGATACTATGAACCGGTTGTTGATTCACCAGTGGTTCAGGTGAAACCACAATCTTCATAGCTTCTTCCGGTTGGTTTCTACGCCGCCTACTAGGTTCCATTTTCTAAACATACATCAAAATTTGTAAGGATCACTCTCTAGAAACTGAAGGATCATCATTTCAAATTCTATCACCTCAACTATCACAACATTTCATTCCAAAAAATGTTAGATACATATTTTTATGCTCTATATTTCACGTCTCGACAATGCTACTCCTTTCTAAGATCATACCCCAAGGAATAGAAATGAAATAATTTTAACTCCAAGACTAATAAATTGAAGACCACATGTTAGGAAAGGGCCAAACAATATGATACAATTTGGAATGGCCCACTTATTCTCACTGTCTTGAGAGGGTGGTGAATAATTACTTGGCCTTAAGTGACATACCCAAGATTCCAATGGCTAGAAATAAATGTTGAACAGTTTCAAATAAAAGATAGGGATGATTTACCCTTAAGATTAAAACATCTCAACCAATAAATCCAAACCAAACAAACCACTACGTGGAGCATGATAAAAATGACGAAAACTCAACCATTTATTTTATATCAAAACCAAACAGAGTTTCCTACTATAGAATCCAATCAAACAACATATTAAAAATTAGAAGATGACTAATAAAACTCCAAGACAACCACAAGACTCCATGCTCTACAAGCTCCATGCACCAACATCAAAAAATATACCAAGTATCACAAAGTAGTTCTACAGATGTGTGATACTTTACCTTTACCCATGTACCGGTAGATGACATCATCAAAATCACCAAACTTCCAAAGCAGGGGGTAGTATAAAACTCAGTAGGTTTTTTCCAATGACTTCCCTACTCATCCAACTAGGATAGAAGAGTTATCCACATTTATATAAAATATATTATATAAAATAATTTCCCAAATAGTTTATAACTAAATTTAAACAATTTCAAAATAGTTTATAACTCAATATATACAAATGATATTTCAAAAATTTCCCAAACAAACTATTTTTCAAAGAAATCAACCAAACCCAAATTTAACTCATTCTGAAAGATCACTTTAGAATAAACAAGCCATTATATAATCAACATTACCAACCATTCCTGAATGGCCCGAAGGCCTTCATTTTTTATTGATTTTGATAACCCCTCTTTTAAGGGATGAGAGGGAACCCTTACAAGGCCCGTAGGCTCAGATATTACATGGCCCGTAGGCTTAAGAGATTACATGACCCGAAGGTCTGAAGGGAATTAAACCAGACTATCTACAAGGAACTGCCCCTCCCCAGCATCTGCATCTTGATAGTTGCTCTCCACCTTTGCATGACCATCTGGCTAGGCTTCCCGTGCAAGCACAGGCTGGTACCGATGGCATAGTCATACCCTCTCATTCTGACAATCCATTTGGCTCTGCTCTGGTGAGTGTACCTGCTCTGAATCCTCTTCTGGGGATTCTCCTTTATTGTAGTGTGTCTGGGCCTGCATTCATGTGCCCGAAGGCCTTGGGGTGGCCCTAAGGCCTTAAGGTGGCCCGAAGGCCTTGAGAATCAACTGGCCTAAAGGCCTTGGGTGGCTTGAAAGCCTTACAGGACCCGAGGACCAAACCAGTGGCCCAAAGGCCCAGATGGATGAATAGTTCTGGATGCTACAGTACCGAACAGTTCCTGCTACAATACTGCTATAGTAACCTGGAAATATTCCTCCACCAAGATTTGATCCTGGGTCTCTTAGATGCACCTAGAGAGTCCTAACCAACTGGGCTGAGGCTCTTATGCATTACCAGCCATTCATGCTTCAATATAATAGTTTCATACTCGAGAGAAGGTTCTCGATGATCTACCAAGTCATCACAAGGTAATTATATCCCATGTGCCATTACACCTTTGGCACCAAGCACAATTTCATATTTTATCAAACCCTCATAAATAAAATATGAAAATACACACTGAGTATTCTGAAAAACCATTCCCAAACCATTTCAATATAACCACTTCAATATAAAAATTTTAAAATCAATAAGCTAAACCACTTTACACAACAATTCACTAAAAGTACACAATTCCATCAAAACCATAAATCATCACTAAAGAAGATTTATTACATTCTTTTCACACCAATTTCGTAAATAAATTCATGCAATTAATTCAATTTGAAACTAATCCAATCAATTCTACTAAGATGAGTTGAGAGTGAATTAACCTACCTCGATGGTTTTGATGAAAACCAAAAACGGACAATGAACGTTCACGAAACCGGGTAATAATTCCACGAAACCTACTTAGATCTATTATACTATCACGATAAAGACAATATATCATCATCTTTGGCATTAAAAATATTATATATACCAATAACATGAATATATATGAGAAATCTAGGAGATATAATAAGTAAATCAAAGTAGATCTAAGAAAACCTGACCATAATAGTTAAGAACATGCACTTATCGTGATGAATCGGCTTCTAATCACCCAGAGAAGCCTTTAGATCACCTCTAGAATTACGGTAGAACCTTTTTTGTCCTTAGGAGAAGAAAAATCCAGAGTTATAGCCTTTTATAGAAAAAACAAGTGGCTTAATTTCATGGCTGACCTAGAACCACTTTTTAAGGTGGTGGTTTTTAACCCGTGCACGGTTTAGTTCCACAGTTAGAAAAATCGTGCAAAAATCATTCTCTTGCTAATTCCTTAAGAAATATTTTTTTGGGCCTCCTAGAATGGTCTATAAAGCATTGAAAAACCATGAAAAATCCCTCTGTCCAAAATTTGACATTCTACATGGTTTCTACTGGGCTTCTGCACGGTTTGGACAAAACATGTATAGCCCGTGTGCCTTCCCTTTATCCCCAAAAACTATTAAAAAGTTCTCCAAAACTCTCTCAACATTCACCATTACACTCTATATACATAAAAATAACAAATAAAAGGATACATACCAGAAACAATGGGTGGTACACATAAACATGAAGAATTCCTACTGGCGGGTATATTCCCATAATATCCCATCTTAGAGATTACCAAGTACAAACTTCATGATAAAAAGTCTCCTCATTTTTTAAGTACCCACATCTAATAGTAAACATACTATATAACCCATCAATGAATGTTATCCAATCATTGAACTATGTTTAACAACATCACCTTAGCATTTCAAGGTCAACATCGTAGCATGGAACCGTTTTTTTCCTTGTAATGTGATAGATACTCCAAGAAAATATTAAATTAAAGTCATGTAGAACAATGAATAGTATGAATTAATTATTTTATTAAATATTCACTTATTTTATTATAAAATAAATTGAAAGTAAAAAAATGTTGGTTCTAGAACACTAACTCTTATAGGATCCCCCTTGGACTAGATCCAGAGGACAATTACTTTCTATTTTCAAGACCTCATTTGAATAATTTGTTTTACTATATTAAGGCTTCACTCAAGTAGTTAACCAAGTTTTATTTTGTCAAAAATATTCTCAATACAACTTCACCTCTCTGAGAAAAATCCCTCAAGAGATAATACTTCGTAAGTTAATGTGTCTTCCACTGATGTGACTGTTTCTCCCTAGCAAGAGACGCCACAATAGTATTGTGAAAATATAGTTTCATATGGTATATACTATTAAGTACCACCTCAAGATCATGGAAAAATAATCAGATCTAAAATACATATTTAGTTTCCATAAAATATATACTATACTTAGAAATCATTGTAGAATCTATGTCCATAACTTTCTTAGATCTCCTATAAATTTTTGGAACTCAATTTTTTGTGAATATGTATCCTAGCAGTAATTTCAGACCATCTTATTCTCTTTGAAAACTAGAATTTTCATATCCTCTGATTACTATTTCCTTATATCCTCTACATACCAGTAACATATCATTAGTTTTTCTCATATACTAAAGGATATTCATGACTACCATTTAATGGTAGTCACCTCAGTCATCTTGATATTTTTCTACCCAATTTAAGGTGTAGGAAACATCAGGCCAAGTACATAGCATAACATAAATGACTTGTCTAATCCCCAATGAGTATAGATTCCTTACGATTCTTTATATTTTCTCATGTTTCTGAGGACACATTTTCTTAGAAATTTGAATGCTATTTGACACTAGAAACAATCCTTTCTTGGATTGTTCAATACTGAATATCTTGAATATTTTTTCAATATATAGAATATGAATTAGACCAACCAGTCTCTTGAATCTATCATGATAGATCTTGATCCTAAGAATATATGCATTTATACCTAATTTATTCATATAAAATCATATATTTAACTAGGTTTTAATATACTATAATACTGGTTTTAGTTTTCCAATAATAATTTTTTCATTGACATAAACTATTAAGAAAATGACTAAAATCCCTTCAAACCATTTGTAGACACAAGGGTCACATTCATTATTTATGAAAAAAAAAATTATGGGTTCATCAATTCAAATATTCCATGATCTAGATGTTTACTTTAATTTATAGATGGATCTTTGAAAGTGTCATACATTTTTGGAATCCTTTGGAGTTTCAAACCCTTCAGTTTGGGTCATATAGACACCTTCCTAAAGGATCCCATTAGGTAATGTTCTTTAGAAATCTATTTTCTAATTGTAAAGGTCATGGTAACCCAATGTGGAAGGTATAATTATGATGTGTATTACATTGAAACTAGTGAAAATTTCACATCATAGTGTATGTCTTGATGTCGTTTTAACCCTTTTAAACCCAATCATAACTTATAATTACTAACATGTCCAACCATGTCTAATTTCCTCTTAAATACCCACTTTCACCTAGTGGGACATATAGCCACAAGAGGTTCTACTGACATACAGACTTAATTTTGATACCAAGAATCAAATTCAGAATTCATAGCTTCTTACAACTCGGAAATATTTGTTTCACTCATTGCTTTCTTTTAGGTTACAAGATCAGTTTCATAAACTATTAATGAGAACTATCCTTAGTGACTAGAAATCCATATATTTAGGGTTATCTAACCTTTCTTATACTCCTGCATAGTACTTGTGTTCTCAAAACTTCTTCTTCCATGGGTATTTTTAGAATCTATTCTTGTTTCAACTATTTAGTACCTTGATCTTAGAATTTAAAAAATTCTATATCACTCATACTATCAATTTTATATATTTGATCCCTCTAAATGAATATATAATTTATTACCAAATTTACCTTTTTTATGAGGGTTCATAGAGTTAGTATACCATTATTTACTTTGGGTATCCTATTAATGTACACATTTTTCCTTGGGGGGGAATTTTCTTACCTAAAGAATCTATAATAAATGCTTCACAACATCACACATGTAAATTTTACAAAATGTACTTTAATCCACATAAAATTATATATGTAATACCATTTTTCACTTTAGTTGGAACTTGGTTTAGTATAGGTGCTACTGTTGGTAGTGCATTTCCCCAAAAGGATAATGGAATACTTCCATGACTCATCATCAATATCACCATATCCAATAAGTATTGATTCCACCATTCACTTAAATTTTTCCTTTGTGGTGTATAAGGAGTAGTGACTTAGGATAGAACCCCAAAATTATATAAATAATCATTTAAGACTTGATTAAGATATTCCAATTCATGGTCTGAGTGCAACTTATTAAACTTCTTACCATGTTGGTTCTCAACTTAATTATTTTTTTATTTGAATCTATCAAAATAATTTGACTTATACTTCATTAATTAGGAAAATACATAACAACTAAAATCATGAGTAAAATTTATAAATAATTAGTACCCACTCCTTTCATAAATAATAAATGGTCCCCATAAATCAGGATTAGTTCACAAATCTATATGAACTAATTCAAAAAACTCATTGGATCGTTCACCTTTTCTACTAAATGGTGATTTTTTCATTCTTTCTTATAAACATGCATGACATGTACCAAGTGGTTTTAGATCAAAAGAATCCAAATATACATATTGGTGTAATTTGGTCAAAAGGGTTTCATCTACATGAACTAACTAGTGACTCCATAGTTGGGTGTGGTATGAGTCATGTGAACTAGTTTCATTATTGATTCCCATTACATGGTTGACATAATAAAACATGTAAAGATCTCTATTTAAATAATCCTTGACATAATATATACATAATTTTTAAAATATGTATCATTAATTTAAAAATTTTATAGTAAATACATCTTAATCAAGTATAGATACATATTTTTTTTGGTAACTGAGGGGATAGAATAAAAATCATTAAAAACCAATATCATCCTCATCAAAAACATTTGGTGATAGTCCCAAATAGCCATAGTAGGATGATCTTCTTCATTTTATACCTATATATCTACCTCCCCACAATAAATTTTAATGAATATACTTTATTCCTTTATTTGAATACATATGTGAGCACCACATGGTGTATCTAAAACCTAATTAGTAGAAATATATAAATTAAATTTGATAATTATTTCACCTGAAGCTTCCTCTTACATCTTTGTCTTGATGTAGTTTTTCTTCCAGAATTCCTTCTTTCCACAATCAAAGAATATAGAATCATGTTACCTTTATATTTACATGATATTTCACTTCCTATAAGGGCACTGTGAAGAATCTCTAATCTTAGATCTCTTTTCATGGCCTTTTTTTATTCACCATAAGGACAGAAGGATTTTTTTTGCTTTTTATCCTTGTCAAATTGGTGAAGCAGAGTGAGAAGGTATATGATAGACTTTTATATTTTATTCATAATAAAATTAACAAAAACTATATAGAATCTCTAATATAGTGATGAAATAATGAGATCAGTGCATATTTCATTTGAAAATTTTAAACCAAGACACTCTTGGCACTTAATGTTGTCAATGAGTTTGACTAAGTGAGTCTCATATGTAATACCTTCTCCAAGTTTACTCTAAAAGAGTTCCTTATATATCTCATATTGTTCATATTTATCTCTCTCCTGATATTGACCATGGAGATGTTAGAGCATACTATAAGCATCCACGTCTTCATTTGACTTCATGACTTTATTATAAATAACTGAAATAATTAAACACTAAATTTTGATCACACCATTAAAATTTTTATCTAAAAAATCTAACTCCCCATAATTCTTCTACTTTGTAGGTATATTGGACATTAAGGATTCAATAATTTAAGAATTATTTCCAAGGTACTTCACTACCCATAGGTGTCTGAATAATTCCTTGAAGTTATCTTCTAAAAACAAAAGATCTTTCTACATAATTGATTACAGGGATAATGTGTTTTAAAAACGTTCCATTATTCTAAAATTATAAAATAGAATATTATTATTACTTCACTTGATTAAAAATTGTATTATACACAATGAATTTAATTTTATTATGCCTCAAAATATTTTATCAAGTCCTAACACCACTCAGCATTAGACTCAGAATGAGTAATTTCTTAGAAATTCTAGTGGTAAGGATCCATACCCCCTTCCCAAAACCCAAGAAAGGGTTTGTAAAATTAATCAAAGTTAATTAGGTAGACTGGTATTCATGAACTATGGTTTTTTATATATTCCATCCATCGAGTGGGCTTTCTAATCCAAAAAAAACTAACTCAAATATTCGCAACACTTTCCTCCATGTTATATAATGTCTAGTGTGGGAAAATTATCTTGATGTAAATTGGTTAAGTCAAACCAAACATTCAGAATAACTCCATAAAAAAGTATGTTTTCCTTTGAGGTTTGGTCAAACACTTAGTTCTATGGTATTCATTCTTAATCCATTAATATATGGATTAGTCCACCTTAATATTATGTTGATGGATTTTATTTATTATGTGCCAATTTTATTAATTTATCTTTAAAATGTATTGTTAAAATAAATTGGACTTTAATTTATATATTAACCTTTCTATGATTACAAATTTATCAAAAAATCATTTATTTTTATTCAATCATTTCTTATTTGTACATTTATTTACATTTATTTTTCTGATCACAGTATTGAATAAATAAATAAATCATACATAAGATAGAAATAAAATAAATAAATAAATGACACAATAATGAGATTTATCTAATGGTTGATTTATAGAGAATAAAATAAATAAACTGGTGATCCTATGGATAAAATCCTTGTACCAATCTTGAAAAGAGTTACATTATCCCCCTGTGCACCTATGTATTTACCATCTTGGTTTTATCTCAGTTTCATATAGAACTTCCTCCACCTAGACTCCATCTTGAACTGACTCCATGCACCTTTTAAAACGCCTTTATTACATATGTTTTATAACTCATATATAGGTGACGGGAATCAAAGTATCGGTTAAGGGTAATTATATAAAACAAACTTGGGCACACTGGACCTGCATAATAAAGTAGGGTTGAATGACTCATAGGCCATCGTATTTAGTTTGATAATAATTAATTTAAATAACACATAATAAAAGTAAATTAAAAAAACCAACACATGCATAGGTCATTTCAAGATCATAATCAATACTAGGCACTCAATGATTACATATCTAAATTGAAAATCTATAATTCATTTCGATTCATTCTTTAATAACAAAAAATATGAAAACTTTAATCCAATTAAATATATTGTTAATAAAATAATTTTTTTTATTATTTCATCAAATCACACTAAAATTATCATCTTCTATAATTTTAAATAAAATAAAATATTTTACATAATTTATAACTCAATAAAATAGTACACATCTTTGTACATTGAAGAAACTATGTGATTACTAGTTTGAACTAGTATGTTGTAACGAACCATCCCCCGGGGCCCGTGCCGTGACCACTCCAAGCCCACCTTTCATAGTCCAGGGGCTGGCAACTAGCACAAAAGGCGAAAATCCCAAAAAGTGGGAAGGCATTTCCTTTGTTAAGTTTAAACACACCCAAAAGTGTACAAGCTGGAAGTAAAACACTAAACAAAACTATATACAAAGGAGTGTTGAAAAGTAAAAGGGGGCGGAAATACAATCACAACAGGAAAGTACAAGTACAACTGAAGAAAAGGTAAAGAAGATATTGGGTCGTCCTCTAGGGATTCCTACCTGAAGGGTACGTATAGATAGCCTCCTCAGCACTCTATGTCTGTCAGTCTCCTCCGTGTACCGACTCGTCGTAAGGTCCACCTTCGGGTACCGTCTAGTCCTTCTACTCTGATCCTCAGTCACCGATGTTCGTCGTCTGTAACCAACACAATGAGGTGCATGAATAGCCCATGCAGGGGTGAGTATAATGATACTCATTAGGGACACTGAGACCCTCACGGTATCACAAAATCCAACAAGGATAAACCATAATGTAAGAAAATTAACAGATATCCATTAATTAGATATATGCCCATACATATACCTAAGTTATCAAGTGACCCATCTCAATAATGAGGAGAACACAGATGTCACTGACTCAGCTCACACAGGTATACAACTTTTGTAGAGTGGTAGAGATGTTCAGATGTAGCCACTGAATCATCTAAGCTGTCGGACCCACACAGGATCCAGGACTAGCGGTTAAAACTGTCTGACCCACACAAGATCCAGGAACAGTAGTTAGTGATGTTGGACCCACACAGGATCTAGGAATAGAAGTTAGAACTGTCGGACCCAGATAGGATCCAGGAATAGTAGTCAGTGCTGTTAGACCCACATAGGATCTAGGACCAGCAGTTAGAACTGTCGGACCCACGCAGGATCCAGGAACAGTAGTCAGTGCTGTTAGACCCACACAGGATCTAGGACAAGCAGTTATCAAACCCACACAGGATCCTGGAATAGTATTCAGTACTTCTGGACCCACACAGGATCCAGGACCAGTAGTTAGAACTATCGGACCCACCCAGGATCCAGGAAAAGTCTCCAGAGTGCAGCCAGCCACAGGGTTTCCACAAAGCATGATTGATTCCGGGAGGTTCCTCTCCTCAATCCAAGATTCGATACGTCAACTGCCAAAAATTCTCATGAATAAGTATCCCAAAGTTCCTCCACGTCATATGGGTCTCAACGCAACAGACAGCGCGTCGATCGGATGCCCGGTCTGTGAGTTAGTAGCATTTTAGTCCCGGGGGCCCGATTGGATTCGTGTACGATCCAACCTGACCGTATCTCAAATATACAGTACACTGATGGAATGTTATCTTTGCTGCAATCAGACAATCAACTCCTGTCAAAGATCTAACCATGAGTGAGCTGATTGGTACACTGATGATGTATGAAGCTGAAATGCAGGATGAGGCTAATGAACATAAAGTGATTATCAAAAGAGAAGATACTGCCTTGAAGGTAACTTCACAACAAAAGAATAGAAATATGAAGAACAGAGAAGTCAAAGCTAAATCAAAAATCTCTGACTCATCAAACTCAGATGAAGAACTGGCTTAGCTAGCCCGTAAATTTAGAAATTTCTACAGCAATAAAAGAGGCTTCAAAAAATCCTTTAAGAGAGATAATAAGGAAGTAAGATTTTATGAATGAAAAAATATGGGGAATATCAGACCAGATTTCCCACAATTAATGGATGCAGAGAATAAAAAATTCTTCAAAAGAAATGACTATGAGAAGAAAGACAAAAAAGATATGAAATCCACTTGGAGTGTATCTGAAAACTCCAGTAGCTCTCCTAAATCAAGCTCAGAGAAAGAAGAAGTCAATCTAAAAGCAAACATGTGTTTTATGGATGAAACTGATGAGGTACACTCATATTACTCCTCTGAATCAAATTCTGAATCAATCTACACAAATGAAAAACTTACAGCCTACTACAATATGCTTGAAGAAAGATATGATTCACTATTTAAAAAACATAAGTCACTAAAAACATACATAAATCTGTTTCAAATGAAAGAGATACAATTCTGAAACAACATAAGGAATTAACTGATAAATACAATTAGATTAACACTAACTATATTGAATTTGAATCAAGAATAAAAACACTACAGTATTAAGTATAATCTTACAAACATGATGCATTGGTTTTTGAAAAAGTAGAAAATTCATTAAATGAAATTCTTGGAAAAACTGTCATTAAAAAGGAGAGATTTGGAATTGGCAGTAAAGGAGAAAAACCTAATCTATATAAAATTTATTTTGTTCCAAGCTCTAAAAAGGATAATTGTAATTTTTGTGGGACAAAGGGACATATAGCTAAAAATTGTTTCTTAAGAAAACCTCAGATTTGTGGTATTAAGAAAGCCTATGTTTCAAACGACTTATATGATTCAGCTAATTTTAAAAGAACAAAGCAAATCTGGATACCCAGATCATTGCTAGCTAACACCTCTGGACCCAAAAAAATATTGGTACCAAATAAATTTGTTTGAATGTCTTTGCAGGTAGTAGGCCACCAGAGAAGAAAAGATATATGGTACATGGGCAGTGGCTACTCAAGACATATGAGTGGAAACTCATTGAATTTTTATTCACTCACTCAAAAGGAAGGAAGAGTTGTCACATTTGGTGACAATGCCAAAGGAAAAATCATTGGAATTGGAACTGTTGGAGATCCAAAAACAGTCTCAATCAACAAAGTTCTTTATGTACAAGGACTAAAACTCAATCTGATAAGTATATCTCAACTCTTTGATGATGGATATACTGTTGATTTTACTAACAATTGCTTTACTATTTCTAAAGATAAACTGTTTAAATTTAAAGCACCAATAACTGAAAATGTATATACTTTGGATTTAAATTCCTTGTGTAGACAACAAGTAAACTACTTGACTGCTAAAGTAAGTGAATCCTAGATCTGGCATAGGAGACTTGGACATTGCAATGTATATGTTTTACATAAATTATCTAAGAAACATTTAGTTTCTAATTTACCTTGTCTCAAATTTGAAAGTGACAGATTTTGTGATGCATGTCAACTTGGCAAGCAACACAAATCATCCTTCAAATCTGTTAATAAGGTTGCAACATCTAAACCTCTAGAACTTATTCATATGGATTTTTTTGGACCCTCAAGAGTAGCAAGACTAGCTGGTAAATTATATGTATATGTTTTATTTGATGACTATTCAAGATTTACATGGATTTTCTTTTTGAAATTTAAAAATGAAGCTTTTAATTTATTTGAAAGTTTCTGTAAATCTGTTCAAAATGAAAAAGGTTTTAATGTAATCTCATTGAGAAGTGATCATGGTGGAGAATTTGAGAATCTGTAATTTAATTCCTTTTTCTCAAACATGGGTATTAAACATACTTTTTCTCCACCCAGAACACCTCAACAGAATGGAATTGTAGAAAGGAGAAATAGAACAATTCAAGAAGTGTCTAGAACTATATTAAATGAATATAGCCTACCTATATATTTCTGGGCAAAAGCTATGAATACAGCTTGTTATATAATTAATAGATTTTTAATTAGACCTATTTTGAAAAAGACACCCAATGAACTATGGAATAACAGAAAACCTAAAGTAAATTACTTTAAAGTTTTTGGATGTAAGGTTTACATCTTAAAAATCAAGGATAATCTTGGTAAGTTTGATCCAAAATCTGATAAAGGTATTTTCTTAGGATATTCTGCTTCCTCTAAATCTTATAGATTTTATAATAAGAATTCAAGGATTGTTGAAGAATCAGTTCATGTGAAATTTTATGAATCTGATCCCTTTGAGAAAAGGACAAATCAAATGGATGAACTTGACTCTAAGGATAACATGATACTTGAGAACGTAAATAATGATTTTGAAAATAATATAAAAGAAATTCAGTCCATTTCAGAGGAACATGATACTGAGGAACCTTTAAATATATTACCTAGACAGTCTAGAACCCTAAAGAATCACCCTTTAGAAACTATAATAGGTGACCTAGAAACTGATGTTCAAACTAGAAGAAACTTAGGAAACCTAGTGGAATTCTCTGCCTTCCTATCTCAACAAGAACCCAAGACTATAGAAGAAGCTTTAGATGATGAAAGCTGGGTAATAGAAATTCAAGATGAATTAAACAAGTTTAAAAGAAATGAAGTTTGGGAATTAGTGGAAAGACCTAAGAATTATCCTGTAATAGGAACCAAATGGGTCTTTAGAAATAAACAAGATAACCAAGGCACAATAACTAGAAATAAAGAAAGATTAGTAGCTAAAGGATACAATCAAGAAGAAGGAATAGATTATGATGAGAATTTTGCACCTGTAGCTAGGTTAGAATCCATAAGAATCCTTTTAGCTTATGCATCTTATATAAATTTTAAATTATTTCAAATAGATGTTAAATCTTCCTTTTTAAATGGTTATTTAATGGAGGAAGTTTATGTTGAGCAACCTCCTGGTTTTGAGAACTCTCAAAAACCTGATTCTATTTTTAAACTTACTAAATCTCTTTATGGCCTTAAACAAGACCTAGAGATTGGTATGAAATATTAAGTTATTTTCTTTTTAAAAATGACTTTATTGTTGGAATGGAAGACCCAACACTCTTTAAGAAAACTGTGAAAAATAATGTTTTATTGGATCAAATTTATGTTGATGATGTAATATTTGGATCAAATAATAAAACTCTTTGTCATGAATTTTCAAAATTAATGCAAGAAGAATTTGAAATGAGTATGATGGGAGAATTAAATTTATTTTTTGGTCTTCAAATTTATCAAAAAGATTTTGGAAATGTTTTAAATCAAATCAAATACATTACTGATTTACTTAAGAAATTTGGACTTGAAAACAGCAAGTCATTTACAACTTCGGTGTGTACTAATATAAAACTTGATTTGGATGAAACTGGAAAATTAGTTGACAAAAAGTTATATAGAGGTATGATTGGTAGTTTGTTATATCTTACTACTAGTAGTCCAGATATAATTTATTCAGTATGTCTTTGTGCTAGATTTCAATCAAATCCTAAAGAATCTCATCTGACTGCTATTAAAAGAATTTTTAGATATTTAAAAGGAACTGTTTTTCAATCTCTTATTTATCCTAAAAAATCTTATTTTAATTTGATTTCATATTTAGATGCTGACTTTGGAAGTTGTAGGTTAGATAGAAAAAGAACATCAGGTACATGTCACTTTTTAGGAAAGTCCTTAGTATCATGTTCTAGTAAGAAACAACATTCAGTTGCCCTGTCAACAGCTGAGGTAGAATATGTTTCTACTGGCAGTTGTTGTGCATAAGTGTTGTGGATGAAAAACACTCTTATGGAATTTGTATTGAATTTTAATAATACACCTATTTTATGTGACAATACAAGTGAAATTAATATTTCAAAAAAATATATTAATCATTCTATAACTAAGCACATTGATATAAGGAAACACTTTTTAAGAGATTGTGTTATTAAAAAGGATATATTTTTAGAATTTATAAATACTGGAATTCAATTGGCAGATAGTTTTACTAAACCACTTCCCACTGCAAGGTTTGATATTATTAATGGGAGCTAGGTTTATTTAATTTTAAATAATTTTTATTTTTATTTACTTTTATTTATTTTTATAATTTTTTTTAATACTGTTTAATATTTTTTTTCTTTCGCCATATTCAAAATTTATTTGTTTTAAATATACGTAATGATTAGTGATTACATGGGAATCAAGGCTGTCAGAGCCTTTTCGACTTCTAAACCATTTCACTTAATCGAAACCCTTTCGAAATCCGAAAATCACACTTCCTCTCCTAAACCCTAACCTTCAAACCTCTGAAACCCAAACCTTCAAACCTTCAGAGATTCTCGCAGAAATGGTAAGGACTAAAAGAGCCAGTGAAGATGAGCTAAGTAATGCCAAGAGACAACGCACCGAGGGAAGAAAAATTTTACAGGGCAAGGTAATCGATCTTGACTGGTTATTTCAGACAAATATGTTGTTGAAGCAAGCGTTGTCATTTCAGAATCCTGAAAAGATGTTCAATAGTGAAAATACGGAATTTCTTTATGAAGTAGAACTTAGATACTTTTTAAAATCTGTACAGTTTAGCCTGGGGGATACCGAGGACAGTATGACGTCTAAGATAGAGGATAGGGATTTTTCAATCTCATCAGTAGAGATTGGTCAGATTCTTAACTACCCCATGAGGGAGTTTTTCATTTCAATTTGAAAAATATTGGATATTCTGTGCATAAATCCGAAGACATCATGTATTTTCTTTTTGGTACTAAGACAATAAGGAAGATTTTTGTCAAGGATTTGGATCTTGATCAGAAGATTTTGGTCAAATTTATTCAGACTGGAATAGCTCCAAGAATGGCAGAAACGGAAAAGATTTTGTACCCTAATATATATATAATGTTTCTTCTGTTAATAGATATTAAGTTAAACTTTCCAAGATACATGATAAGGTATCTCAGTTATTATGGTCAAAGCGAGGCCAGGATAAATTTCTACCCTTTTGGTCGGTTTATTTCTAAACTGCTATTTAAGAAAGACATGGTGAGATTAGTGGATGCTCGAGTAAATTATCATCACAGTAATACTTTTAATGCTGTAACTTTAAGGAAAGTTGGATATTTCTGGAGCACATTTAAAGGAAAACTTTTTCTAGTAGAAGTTGAGGAAGACTCAGAGAGTGCTCAGGCTCAACCTACTAAGTCCAAGGAGGGACAAGCTGAATCTAGAGTCAGCAATGTAGCAAGAAGGATTTGCTTCGAAGTGGAAGATGTTGAGGAAGATAGAAGTCAGGATGGACTTCAATCAAAAAGAAAGAAACCTGTCAATGAGGAAATTACTTCCCCTACTTTGGAAACAACCTCAGAAGCTTTATTTTCTTATTCTTTTGTAAGGGATGTTATTGTTGATAAGACCATGGAAGTTGTTACTGAAATAACAGCACCAGTAGAGGGATCAGGAGTTCCAGAAGAAGCTCAAAGGGAGAATCGGGAACAGATAGTAGATGATGTTGAAGTTTCACTTCAACAGGAACAAGAGTTGGAGGCAGTGTCTGGTGAACAAGTGGCTAGACCTCAGGAAACTATTGAAGATATTTTTCTTGAAAACCCAGTGGAAGAAAAAGATATAGATGAATGTGATGATCATTCTTATGAAGCTCGTACAGAGGTACTACAAGAGGATTTTTATGTGGAGGAGTTTGAGAACTCTAAGGAAAAATATGTGGACCAACCTTCTCAGGACAGAGAAAAAGAAAAATCTGATGCTGAATCATTGCCTTTGGTACTGCTGCATCAACCAGATCATGTGACTATTAATCAAGAACAGGTTTCCTCTAATTCAAGAAAAGATGAAATTGAAAAACTGTACAAAAAGGTTTCTCAGTTGGAATCTGAGAATGTTTCTCTGAGAAATGCCTTAGACTTAGAACATTTGAAATTTCAAAAGCTGAAGGAGTGTACAATTTCAAGTCAATAATTTGAAATGTTTAAAGAGGATATACTAACTGCTGTTACACAATTGAAATCTGAAATGGTTATGAAGTTAGATTTATCAAATCTGAATTTGTTTATGGAGAACCAATTTGCACTAGTTGCAAATAGTGATGCTAGTGGATCAGGTACTTCACCTGATTTAATCAGAAGGTTTCAAGCTATCACAACTGTGATGAGCAATATGAATTAAAAGTTACAAGATCTTCAATGTAATAGTTCTCCTTTGTCAGTGTTTCTGTACAATTAGAAGTTCTTAGTGGATCAACTGAAATCTAGTGAGCCATCGGTCAGAATTTTGTTAAATCAGTTATCAGAGAAGATGTCAGTGTTTGTCGAAAAAGAGGAAAGGATGCATGAGTTTTTCATAGTCAATTTAAGTGAGGATATTCATATGAATCAAGAGAATATAGAGCTCATTATCAAACTTGGATATGGGCTGATGAAGAGACATCAGGAACAGTTTACAGAAATCAAGTCTGTAATCCAAAGGAGATAGAATATGTTGTCTATCTTACCCAAACCTTGATTCATGTGTATATCGTTTTCATGTATATACTGCTGTTTTTTGAATGAAAATTTACTTCATTGTTTATTTGTTTCTGTCTCTATTTGTTTTACTAATTTTATTTTTGATATGCCAGTACTCCAGATTTAATTATTGATAAACAGTTAATAATAAGCATTTACCTACAGTTCAGTGCAACATTAATTGTGTTCAAATCCATGATTTCTCATTCTTTTTTATATCACAAAAAGGGGGATAATTTGGATAAAAATCAACATTTTATTTATGGGGATAATTAAAGGAGAAATTTGGATAACCACAACATTTTATTTTACAAAACTTTATTTCAATTGTTTTCTGTATATTTATTGTTTATTCAGAAGGAGAAATTTTGTCAAAATTAAATATTGTTTCATCCTTTCAAAATTCTAAAACTTTATGTAACTAATTTTGAATGTTAATTTTTTTTAAATAATTTTAATTATTTTATGGGTTTTCTGATCATAAAAAAGGGGGAGATTGTTGAGCAAAGTATTATTTTCAACAATACATATTAATGTTATTTAAAGGGGGAGTTTATTGAAAATAATACTCTCTCTCTTTATGATAATTTTGATGCTCACAACTACCCTTAGTTATTTTCTAATGATTTTATTTAGTATATTGAAGGAATTTATTAATTAATGTTACTATTGAAATAATGATAATTTATTACTTAGTGCGGAATCTGCTTTAGCGTGTTCTGGAATCACTGTTCATACCTTACATGGATAAATATAGCGCGGAATCTGCTTTAGCGCGTTTTGGAATCACTGTTCATACCCTATGTGGATAAACATAGCGTAAGGATGAAAAGCGTGTATACTTTTTGAGATAAGAGAAAAGTATGGTTAAACAACCATACGTTTTCAGCAAAGTTTGAAAGGAGAACCTTATATTAGGAAGGAACCTTACCTTTTGGTTATCAGCAAAGTATGGAAAAAGAACTATACGTAAATTCTAAATTTTACGTTTCTTTCTCAGAAGTATGGTTCATCAACTTTACTTTTGTAAACAACCATACATTCTTGAAAAGTATGGATCAAGTAAAAGTATGGATCTTTTACCGTACATTTGAGTGTTAAAGAAAAAGTATGGATGATCAACCTTACGTTTGTGATCAACCCTACATTTGTGAGCAACCCTACATTTTTGTTCAACCATACTTTTTCAACCTTGAATTTGAAGACTATGTTATCAACCCTACGTTTGGAGGCCACGTCATCAACCTTTGTTTGGCGTCGGAAATTTTGACAGATGATATTTTTATGCAGAGATTAGCAAGCTGATTATCGGGTGGATTTCAAGACAGATTTAAAGTCGTTTTTAAAGTACGACTTTGACTAATTCAAAGCCATTTTATTAATGGATTTGAGATCGAATTAAAAGGAGCTTTTTATGCCAAGTCTTAAGGGAAGTTACGACTTATCTATAAATTCAAATTTTTGAATATCGCGAATCAGAAGGCGACTTTTATGGATCTAAATGTGCAGGAGATTTTCTCATCTTTATTATATATGTTCTCTTTGAAACAATAGGTATGTGAGTGTATGGTGATCGATCTTTTATTAAATTAAGGTGGAAAACAGAGACTGCAGAAATTCACGATTAATCTGCTGATTCAAAAAGAGCGTCAAAGCTCTGTTCTTTTAAGAAGAAGGAACTTGATAAAAGATTCACATGTTCTACATCGAATATCTACTGTGGATCTACTACCGCTGAAGTTTTTCACTATATATCTATATCTACTTCGACCGAATCGACTCAGAACTGCTTTAACTTGAAGATAAATATTTCTAGAGACTTCGATCCATCTGTTGTCAATTGCATTCTGTTGCAATTGTGAAGATCAACTGGAGAACTTCTTTCTGGAATTCTTTTTATTCTTGAGTAACCAGCTTCTCATTCTAAGCTGTGTAGGTTCGTGTTTGAACCAGAAGGCTTTGTTTTTCCTTGGGTTGTAAAGGTGTCAATTGCATGTACTCAGTTGTGAACCGGTCTATGGAAAAGAGGACCAGATAGTGAAAATCACCAAGCTCGTGGAGTTGAGCATTGGTGGAGTGGACTAGGGGCCTTCTGTTCCCCAAACCACTGTACATCTTTGTGTTCTGATTTTATTTATTTCTGCTGCATGATCAAATCTGATAAAGCATAAAGGACAGAACTCATTCAATCAAAGTGTTACCAAAAAATTGCAAAATACACAATTCACCCCCCTCTTGTGTATAATATTTATATTCATATCCAAAAGTTAAGAGACCTAAAATTCAAAATTTTATTGGTACAAAGTGTATTTTCATGAATATATTCAATGAGAATGGTAATGTGATCAGAAATAAGGCATGATTGGTGTGTAAAGGATAGTCGCCTATTGAAGGTGTTGATGTCGAAGAAACTTTTGATCTGGTAGGTTGATTGGATTCAATCAGAATTTTTCATGCCATGAAAATTCAAAGAGGACACAAAGTGTATCAAATGGATGTCAAAACAACTTTCTTGAATTGTTTTATTGAATAAGAAGTCTACATTAAACAACTAATAGGTTTTTATATTGGTAATGATGAAATAATGTTTTGTGGATTAAATAAGGCTCTATGGGGTATGGAACAGGCACCACAGGAAAGGAACTCTTGGCTAGATTCTTATCTATAGAAGCACAAATTTAAAAGAGGAGGGTTGGATCACAATCTATATGTGAATAATTCTAATAAATATAATTTCACGGTACTTTTGTGAGTAGATGATGTTATATTTTATAGAAGCAGAAAGGGATCAGTTGATGTATTTTCTAATCACATGAAATCAGAATTTGAAATGTCTATGATTGGTGAACTCACATACTTCTTGGAGAAATAAGTGATTCAAAGGATGGAATAAACATTTATTTCATAGGAAAAGTATACAGGGGGTTTGTTGAAGAAATTCAATATTAATTACTCCAAACCAAGGTCGACTCCGATTACGGTAGGGACTCAACTTATAAAGCATGAGGATGGGACTTCTGTAGATCCCACCATGTACAAAATAATTAGAGGAAGATTTATATACTTAACTATAACAAAACCAGATATTGCCTTTTCAACATTCTTAGCAGACAACATTCAAATTAATCTGAAGGGAGAATATATGGTAGTAGTTAAATGAATCATGAGGTCTATTCAAGGTACTCACAATTATGGGTTGTACTTTTTTGCAGGAGGAAATGGTGAATTGTCTGTATTTTCTGATACTGGATGAGCAGGATATGTGGTGGATTAAAATTTCACAAGTGGTGTAGTATTCTATGTTTTCAAGAAATGTGTGTCTTGGTTGAGTGAGAAACAATAAATCACTTCTCTTAGTAATACTATAACTAATTATATCTCCTCTACAGAGGCTTGCACTTGACTATTGTGGATGAAGCAAAAACTTAAAGATACTGGTGAAGAGGTGAAATAGCCAATAGTGATTCACTATGATAGAAATAGTACAATTGATCTTATGAAGAATGTTGTTCGATATTCTCATATGAAACACATTAAAATTAGATATCATTTTATCATGGAAAAAGGTTAACAAGACATGATTAAAATGGATCATGTTGGAACTAGTGATCAAGTGGATGAAATACTGACCAAGATTGTCATCACATGTGTTCAAAAATCATCAATTGAATCTTAGTTTTAAACCACCTCTAATGCATGAGGAGGTTACGAGTGTTCCCCTCTCCCCTTTTGTGTTAACTATTTTAATCTGTTATCAAACTTGAAAAAAGTTTATGGGGAATATATGATCTAAAGGGAGTGTGTTTTAGACTCTACAATGAACAAATACTGGTTCTTAGAGTTTATTTCCAATGGGGTATAATGGATAAATTCAACAGTTTTCTCATTGATGGAGAATGTAAAATTTATGTTCTAAGAATAAAATTCCTCTGTGACATGATTAAAGGCACGAGAAGACACAAGAACCCAATTTATGCTTCTGCTCTTTTTTCTACACTAATATTTGCACACATAGACTTAGAGTGTTGGATGTTTTGTTTCTCGTGTATCAGGTTTTGAATGTAGGTGGTGCTTCATTGAATTTCTCAGCAGATTTTTAAAAAACCCAAATGGGGAGATTGTTGGAACCAAGATTATTATTTGCTAGAAATGTGGTATGGTTTGTGTTTTTTGTCAATACGCATTGGGTTGATTGAGTAGTTTCCAAGGTGGGTGATCTTATAGTTCGGGATAACAATAGTGTTGAAGGTGGCATCATTTCCCAGTGTCTGCCAAATTTCTAGGCCTCAAAATCAAGAGTTTATATTTTTTGAAAAGGAAGGTTTTATAAAATGGAGTCTACAAATCATGGTTTGAAGACCATGAAACAGAATTTGAAAATCGATAAGAGAGGTACACAGAATGAAGATGAATAATGTAAAAAAGAAAGGATTTTCTCATTGCAATTTCGTGCGAACTGAGGAATGCAGTTCACGGACCACGTATGAAAAACGATTCGTGGGACATATATGGTTTGTGGGAAGTTCCCAGTGCACAAAATGAAAACGGTTCATGGAATGTCTCGTCATTTGTAGAAATGAGTTGGTGATTTGTGAATCTGTGAAGGGAGAGAGGCGGTACGCAGGCCGTGTAGGGAAAACAGTTCACAAAAAGAGCATGGTACGCAGTGGACGTACCATATCAAATATTTGGAAATTTTGGTTTGGTATGATTTTTAGATCTATTTACCAATATAAGGTTCATTAATCCCTTCATTATGATGAGAAAAATTGATTATAAATCTAAGGGTAATTCGGTGAAGTCCGGTGTGGTCCATGAGAATACAACCCAACAAAGGGGGAGATATTATCCATGAGGATTCAGAAAAAGGATAAGTTATCCATAGAAACAGTCCACGGAAGGGGTTTTTTCGAATCACTATAACCCACAAAGGAAAATAGTTCACAAAGCAGTGACGGTTCACAGAAGATAGTCTGTGAAAGGTGGTTCGTGGAAGACAGTTTGTAGGATACAGTTCATAGAGGAGGAGTTGTACCAGAGAGAAGAAGTAGTACACAGACATGGTTTGCTGAGGTAGTATGTAGAGGTGGTATGTGATATAATTACCCGGCCTTAAACATTACATAATCTTGAATTAAATGAATAATTCACATTGATTATATTTTCAGGTTTAGAGTTTTAAAGAATTATGAAATAACTATTACATAACAACTTGAATATTACATGTACACACTACAACTCAGTATCCATTTTTAATAAAATAAAAACTCTTAAAAAAATAGAGACATGTCTAGTTCCATGTTTTTGACAGCATGACTTTTCCTTGATCCCATCCTTGACCCTATTCATCTTTATGTCCTGTAAAAAACTTTTCAAAACTTGGGATGAGCATAAAAATCTCAGTAAGGGTTATAAAATAATGAAAAGAAACATTATCCCATCAATAAATACAAATATATGAGACCATACTTTTCAATCATAACATACCTCATGAAATCATAAGATTTATGAATAACATAAAGAAATCATAAAGGTAACTTATGGAATTCATCAGATACTTGCATTTTAGCTATCACAACAACATAGGGAGTCACATTTGGAATAACCATAAAAGTATATTATTTAAATCTTTTAGGAGAGACATTCACGTTTACCTCCGTCACATTACCCAATGCATTGGTGAGCTATCTCAGGCTCACTCGCCCTAGGTTTATCATAGAACCACCCATATACGTAAATAATTCCCAATAAACATAACATAATCATAACACATAACACAATCATAAATGAAAGATAACATTTCCACATTCCCATCACAATATATCAATTCAATATATAGAAATAAACAATGCTTTATCAAACCATTTTCAAAACCATTTAAAATATTTAATAAAGATATTTTTGAATCAAAGTGTCCCATACCACTTTGAAGATTTTAATAATTTTAAAACATTAATGTACATATAAATAAATAATCAAAACCATTTTTAAAATATGGACATTAAAGATAAAGATTTATAATAATAAATCTTTAAAACATTTAAAACGATATTTTATTTAAAGAGTTTTTAACAAAATGAGAGACTCTTGCATACAGATAATTGAGGAATAACATTTATTAAGAAATTTATAATATCATGTGAATAAATGGATTCATTGTATAATATTCCAAAGGAGAGTATATACACCATATAAGAGTGAATAGGTGCATAACAACAATTAAGTCTCAATGGAATGTAAATTGAGATGAAATTCCTTATAAAAACAGTCTCCTTGGATTAAGGATAAATCAATTACATAATTATGTGTGAAAAATATAAATACACCCAATAAAAGTGGATATAAAGTTTAAAACAATCATAGGTAATTCACACATATTCATAGGACGACATATTCAAGAAGTACAAGTTTAACCGAAATAATTGAAATTGGGTTAAGAAGTTCCCTTGGAAAATATCAACAGCCTAACGGCATCACATTAAAATTCAGAAAATGATTTGATGAGATAAAAAGGGTATATAATCATTTGGGCCTAAAACTTACATCAATAAGTATATATAAGAACATATCCCAACATAATAATATGTAAATTGAAATACATAACAAAAATAAGTCTTTTAGAAAAGAGGAGGGTGAAAGGTTCCCTTACAGATTGGGTAACATACGAAAGATACACCACATGAAAGAAGGATCATTAAATGAAAATATAAATACCCAAAAATTATAGTATATTACACAATTAATTCAATCATGGAAAGTACATACTCCACACAAAAGAAAATAGTGGCCAATATAGCATGAATCTCACGGGAATAAAATGTGAGATGAAAAACCCTTACTTCGTTGTAATGAATCGAGTCGTATGACCAAAAGATAATAAACACCAAATGAATCACTGAATACCAAAAATATAAATGTAATCATGATAATATATATCAAATGGTAGTACATAATACACCACATGCAATGAATAAGTGGCGAACAATGTAAATCTCAGGAAATTGAGAGTGAGATAAGAAATCTCATACCTCGTGTCCGACTTGATTTGTTTGTTCCTTGTTATTCCTGGATAATAAACTTAAGTTAATTTATAATTGATTAAGAACCCTTTTTCAAATTTATTATTCCTTTTATTTCACTTATTACCATGTTATAAACAATATGTAATCATTTAAGTTAATAATGGTCATTTTGTCGATATTTGGTATTTGAGTAAACAATGAACACATTATAATTACAAGTTGTCACTTTGTTCAAGAGTCCATTATCTCCAAAACTATATTCATGATTTATATATCCTATATATCATATATATCCATTATATATGTGTATTTATAACAGTACATAACAATTGGAGATAATAAATTAAATGCACCGTTCATGGAGACGGTAAGTCGTACGTACGCATGAACGCTACTTTCATTTCTATTTAATATTTTAATTGAATGAAAACTTAATGATAAATAGTTATATTATAATTCCAGTATAATATCATATTTAATTTCAATAACTCCATCCTTTATATGTCCCACGTATGGTATGAACGAGTCATATCACTTTGAGGGGGCGGTAGTTCGCATTTCCTCAAATGAAATTATCACGTTTACTCATAATGGAAACCATAAAGGTATGATATAAATTAAAAATACATAAGAATACATAAAAAATAATATATATCATATATAAATATAGTTCCATCTTAATGTACACCATGATAGGAGGTAGGAGATAATCGAACAATCATCGTTTCGAAAGGCTTTAGTTTGTCATCCATAGAAACAGTATGTTCTTCACCCATTAGATGGAGATGTGTGTAAGTTTAGTTCAAATCCTTCTCATAAAAACATCATAGTATATTTAGGATACTAGTTTTTTTATAAAATAAAGGACCAAAAATATTTTAGGGGGTTGTATAAGTAAAATAAAACAAAAAAACAAAAAAAATTAAGAAAAACGGTTACCTTTAATTTGGGTAACTCCCTTTGGTATGAACAAAAAGGGTTTCTTGAAGTGCCTTCTGACTAAGTTAAGGCTTCTAGGAGGAGGATAGGGATGTAGGGAGATTAATTGGGTAGAGTTTTGATGATACAAAAGGCTTTACATGTGTGAGGAATTGGTTATAAGTGAAGGCTTTTTATAAGGGGGAGGAGGGGCTCTTTAAGAAAGTGTGATAATATTATTTTATTATATAATGATATTCGGTTTATAAAGGTCCAAAACTCCTTGAGGTAGAATATAAGATGACTCATTGTCGAAATAAATTCATCCAATAATAATTTTAAGGTTTTGGATGTTATTTTAAAATTTATAATCTTATTTATTTAAATCATTATTAATGAGGTAAACACTGCATCATTATTGTGTCATAAATAATTTAATTTATTCAATGTCTAAAAATTATAAAAAAACTACCATGATGTAGGAAATATTTTTGGATTTAAAATGAATATTTATAGTCTAAAATATAACTTATATAACACCATGAAAAAATTAATTTACAAAGAGATATTTGTTTATGTCATTTTTACCTTTACATTAAGTTAATTAAAATAAAGTGTCATTATCATTCATAAGTGGCTACATTAGGTCCCAAAATTGACCCAAGTATTCCCATGGTCTGTCATTACTAATCCAATAAGTTTAGTACAATTTTAAAGTTAATTTTAAATTATTATAATATTCTTCTTACCTTGAATTTCCCTATTTACCTTTAACCTCGATAAATAAAAGTCAAAATTTTCTATTCACCAAAAATTATTTTAATCTTATTGAACCAAATTTTACTTACTAATAACAACCATTTATGTATTATTTTCAAAATTCAATCCACAGAAGTGGTAAAATCTCATTTAATTGAAAATGTCATTTTTTAACTACTACTTAGTGGTTTCACTATTCATCAAAAATTGAAGTTTTTTAGAAAAACACCAAAAATTCAGCCTAATTTATATTTGATATTACAAATTCAAAAATGATGTCTATTTTACCAAATTCAAAACATAGAAGTTGCATTAATTAATTTAAAATTAATTCCTGTTATCAAAAGAAATAGCGTGTTTTTAAGAAACAATAACTATCAAAATATTGATACTTGTTTATGTCCAATTTCAAAGTGAAATTAATTACAATGGAAAACATTGGATTAAATGGTAAAAATATATTCTTATTATACATTAAAACCAATTAAAATATAATCTAACCATATAAATAAATTAGATTAAAAGGCACTTTTGAATTAAAATACAGTATTTTTCACTATTCATAAAAAATGATTTTTTTATAGAAAAATACCAAAAATTTACCCAAAGTATATTTTGATGTCCTAATTCTAAAAAAGAATTTTATTTTTTTGATAGGAACATAAAAAAGTGACCAAAAAAAGATTTAAAGAGGGTTTTCCCTTAAAAGGTGTTAAATTGACCTTTTAGATTATTTATGCTTAAAATTAGATTCATTCATATTTTAAGCCACTAAATTTTATTGGATAAAAGTAAAAACATTTATAATAATATTATAGTTAGTTATATTCATTCCCGAAAATACAACGACTAGGTGTTAACTACCATTTAAAATAATAATATTATATTATTAGTGTGCAACATAAGATTTCAAAGAAACTTATTGTTGTGTATCGGGTAATCCATCGAATATAGAATACCCTTTAAAGTAAAATTAAAATTTTATTTAAAAATATTAGTAAATATGAAAAATTTTTATTCTTTATTTACCTGGGATGTTACATGTGGAGCAGCGTATTTCATAGAGGAAGCAGGCCAGTTGGCAGAGGAATAGTTCGTAAACTATCAGTATGAAGAAAAGTGGACTACATCTATGGATAGAAGTGGGACTTCAACAGATCATCTATCTAAAATTAAGGATGCATGCTTAAATGTAAATGAAGGGACCTACAAGTCCATTAACAGTTTGTGACTTCCTTCCAAGGTAGTGAGTTAGGGGGAGTCATCGATAGTGTTCTGAGAAACGTAGTGACCAATCCCTAAAATATTGTAATGGTTGTGTTCATGCCACACATTAAATAATCCTAATATTTTATACTCCACATCTAGTGAATTTTAGTGCATTTAAGTACGGCTGACACACTATCTTCGTATTCTCCTTGGACTAGCCCTTAGTGGAGAACCAAGTAAAATTTTTCTGTTGAGTCTTTGCATGTGATTGTTTCTTTACTGCTCTTTCTCATTAGACAGGTTTAGTAGGTTCTTAACAATGTGGGAATAATATATTTCACTTTTTAAGAAAAATTTGACTCTCTGATTTACTTCTCCCCACTTAGG
This sequence comes from Viscum album, assembly GCA_963277665.1. NCBI lineage: Eukaryota > Viridiplantae > Streptophyta > Magnoliopsida > Santalales > Viscaceae > Viscum > Viscum album. Next base: position 2,096,771,686 of record OY728132.1, on the reverse strand, counting down.
GTGTTATGAGGTCCTTCAACCATCTCCTCGGATGGGCTCATATTTATAGGAATCCTTCCACTAGTCGTATTTTTGTGATTCTCAGCGTTGGTTTCAATGGCCTTAGATATTTTTCACTTTCCAACTCATTAAATTATATCTTCTTATAATGTTGTTCGTTAGAACCATTATAATTCTGTAATAAATTATGTCTAATAGAAATAATTTTCACAATTTGATTATAAAACATTTGTCAGTCAGAAGGACTATAATATTTTAAGTCCAATGAACTAAACTATGGTTTGTGTGATGTCCAGGACTTCAGCTAGTTCAATAGACCTAACATTAGTGAATCTAATGGAGAAGACACTAGTCGTTCTGATGTACCAGAATCTAGTCAGTCTGATGTATCATACTTTAATAATATATTGTTTATATTTGTTTAGATAAGAACCATTTCCACATTTGGTAAAAAATGTTGCTTTCTCCAAAAACATTCTAAAATACATGGGGAAAATTAATCTAGTAAAATAAGGTTTCAATTAAGGGTTTTTTATTTAAAAAACTAAGGAAAGGAAATGTAGAAAATATACACTTTCAACTCAACAATATCCCCCTTTTTGAAAAACACAAAACATGATAATTAAAATGAAAAACTATTCACTTTGAAAAACTTAAAACCCTTTGTATGTTTAAGAAATTCAAATAAATTATTCATAATAAATATCTATATTTTCTTATCTTAGCTCCCTATATATTGATAACTTCCTTTTTTTCAACATTCTTTATCTAAAAAAATATTATTACATTGGAATAATAAGAATAAAATGTCACTTACCATATTCATCCCCAAAATTTCTTATCCCCATTTAATAATTTTTCCAATGTTGTGATTTTCATAAACAAATTTGGGAAGTAAAATATTTTCATAAAATGTTAGAAAGTATAATATGGAACAATTTTTGTTGAATAAACATTCATCTAAGATAAAAATAAAGATCATCCATACAAGTAAATTTTTAAAACATTCAAACAAAGTTTATTGGGACAATAATTCACTCAAATGAAAAATAATTAATAATTTTTATTTATAAATATATCATGAGTTCAAAAAAATGTTAATTCTTTATTGTATATATTTTTGACTATTTCTTTTATCTTTCAGAAATCATCCAATTTAGTATCTATCTCGTCACCTATAGACTTGAGATTCACTATTTTTTCTTTAATGAAACCAAACTTTTGATTCTATTCTTCCAAACCGATTACCTCCTTTTCAAGAAAATAAATCATTTTATTTTCATCATTTAGTCTCTGAAAATCCTCTTCAAAAGTCCAGATTATAGCATTCTCATATTTCATCTTTTCAGTATCTTATTTTAGATCATTGATTTAATGATTCTAGGAGTATGATAAATATTTGAACTATTCCACAAACTTTAATCTATCATAAACATTAGATGATATCTTTTCAAATACTTGTCAATATCAAATGATAATTTCATAACTTCCTAAAATTTTTCATCATGGTATTTCAAATATCCATCCACTTGTGTCAACCACTTTACCATTTGATTGAATTTTGTTTTCCATACCTTTTATTTATGTTTTGAAATTTTTATCTCATGTTCATGATAAACAATGGTTTCAGTCAACAACTTAAAATACTTCAATTTTTCATTTTGAATATTTTTAATTTTCTTACATCAGGTTTTAATATTCTGAAGATAAGGTGTCGAATCTATGATCTATTTAAATGTTTTAAATATATAGTTAGTTTATTTTTGAGCTTTAGTGACTGATGTATCAGATTAATCTAATGAATCTTCATAAATAAATTGGTGAGACTTTCCAACATCTATATTTTAGTTTTCTTTTACATTTATATCATCTAAAAACTTAATGACATCAACTTGTGTATTGGTTTTCATTTTTGTGTGGAATCATTGTGATTCCTCTTCCTCAAGCTTTGAACATTGTTCCACAGAAATATCTAAGACTAGATTTTTGTCAAACTGGGTTGATAAGGATGTAAAGGATAATGATGACTCTGAAGATATTTCTTCTTTGTTTTCTTCTTCCTCTTAATCTTATTCTTCTTCTTCTAAATATTTTTCCAAATACCTTACAGTTCTTTTATATGATTTTCTGGTCTTTTTAACAAATTTTTGAACTTTCTTATAATCTGAATTCTTAATTGATTTTTGATCTCATGGTTCTACTTTCACTTATTTACCCTTTCCATTCTCAAATTTAATAGGAATAACTGATGTTTTAACAAATTTTAATTTTGTAGGTGCCGATGGATCTACAATTTTTTGATCAGAAAAAGAATGTTTCCTAGTACTAAGAACTGGTTGAACTAATAAAAATTAAGATATTGATAAAGATATATTGGTTAACTCTTTTTACAAACCTTTAATTATGTTTTACATAACCATTACTTCAGAAATTATTTTCTTATTTATTTTCTTCTTCACCTACCCTTTAATTACTTCATATTTTCTGAACCTCAAGTCTAAAGCCTCGCCTTGATCAAGTGTATAGTTTGGATCTATACATATTTTTTTGAGCCATGTGTTTCATCAACTTCTCAAATTCCTCATAGGACGTTTTTTTCAGTTTTCTTATAGATTTAGAGGATATGAATCTTCTTTCCTTTTCTCATTCACTGTTTCTTTCTGTTTGACTACTTCAGCATTAGATGATGTCTTGACCAAATCTTCTGTAAACTTTTTCAGTTTTGGATTGAAGACTAACTTCATCCAAGCCATGGTTTCTTCTCCAATCAATGAAACCTTTTTTCGAACTGCATAATCCTGATTATTTATTTTTATAACTTCCATATAGTTAACCAACATTTTATTTATGAAACATGGAAATATATGGATTCTAGACTTCATGGAGGTTTTATTTATAGATTCAATTGAGAGAAGGAAAAACTTGAATAGGTTTAACTTTCACATATTAGTAATTAAATCCAATATGAATATGTTAAAAAAATTTAAGGTATTCATGTCTCCTTTTCTGGAAATCAGATATCCTAGAATCCACAAAGTAACAACTCTTACATCCATAGTCAGATGATAGACCTTCCTAACCTTCTCATAATAAGAGAACAAATATTAATCTATATTAGATTTCTCAAAAGACCCTAGATTATTCAGAATCTTGTTAAATGGAAGGTAAGACTCTCCTTCTGATGGAACATCAGCTAAATCATCTACTTTCTAAATAGTTAATTTGAAAATCTCACCAAAAATATTGAAAAAAATTACTTCCAAATAATCTTGAATACCTAATTCTACAAAAGAATAGACTTCTTTTAAAATTATAGATATTTCATATTAAAATAATTTTTGTCTAAAAATCATTTTCCTATCCTTGAAACTTTAAAACTTGTTTAAAAATATAATCATACTTATCTAACCATGATTTCTTCATCAATATATCCTTTAAAACCTCTCATTTATAAGAATATTTAGTATATTCCATCATATTAAGACTAATGTTGAGATGAATTTATTATACTAAATAAATGAATTAAACAAATTCCAAACATTCCAAACTGAGAAAAAAAGGAGTTTCAAGAGTCGAGGTAAAATTCTAAGAATCAATGAGGGAAAAAATGGCACATTCTTATATAAGTAGGCACAGGGAGTAATCATTCGAATTCTAAAAATCTAACAACTCATACTAAAAATTTTATTATGATCCAATGATTGAGATTTATCCTCAAATTAATTAACAAATATTTTGAACTCTTAATGTTTTATTATTATTGTTATTATATGAAAAAAAATCGGACTAAATTATTATCTAATTACATAAGCATTAATATTTTTAACAATATTGAAAGATTTTAAAATGTAAATAATATTCAAAACAATATACAAAAATAAAAGAAATGGATAATTTATAAAAACTAGAAGATTGTAAAAATACCTCTCGTAGTTAAAATTAACTTCCAGTTCAAACTTTTTATCCAATAACTTGTTCTTCTTAGCGTATCAAAAATAAATGAAATCTTGTAATCCTTATAATAAAAATTTCATTTGAAAAAATTTACAAATAATTTTTTATTTCAAAACTATTTGGTTAAAATTCTGATTTCGAGAAAAAAATTATTAAAAATATGAATTCTAAATCCTTTTTGTAATAATTTTGATTCAAAAGTATTAAATGATATGAAAAAATATCTTTTTAGGAAAACTAAAAATTTTAGAAATCAGTTTTTTTTTTAAACACCTCATTTGTACTCCCCCTTTGATAAAGAGTTCATTAATGTATGAATATTGATAAAAACAAGTACATTTGAATTATCACTTAATATTGACCATTCCTAGATTTGTTTAACGTATTAAAATTTATCGGAAGTAATTGATTTAGTAAAAATATCGACAATTTATTCTTGCATTCTAAGGAATTGTAAAATGATATCTCCTTTTTGTGTCTGGTCCAAAAGGAAATGTGGTCTTATATATATGTGATTCTCTCATGAGTTATGTGATGGTATTTTACATAAATCAATGAAACTTGTATTATATCACAATATTTGAGTTATACTAAAACTCATTCCATAATCTGTGAGTGTGTGTTGTATCCACAACACTTGATAACAACAACTTCCAGCTTCCAAATATTCAGATTCAATTGTGTAAGGTGCTACTAAGTGTTTTTTCTTACAAGGAAAAGATACTAAGACATCTCCAAATAAATGAAATGTTTTGGAAGTACTTTATTCTATCCATTCTATATCCCCAAAATTCAATATCTGAAAATCTAATTAATTCAAAATCCTTTTTAAAAGATTAAAATAAACCTAAATCCATATTTACCTTAAGATAATGAAAAATCCATTTTACAGCTTTAACATGAGACTCATATAGATTTTCTTGATATCTTACACATAAGAATAATGAAAATATTAAATCTGGTTGAATAGTTGGTAAGTAAAGTAAACTTCTAATCATTCCTCAAAAGAAATTTTCATCAATTAGTTTTCCAAATTCATCAATATCTAATGTATTTGAAGTTATGACAGTAGAACTATTACTTTTAGTATTTTCATAGAAATTTTTTTTAAGAAGATATTTTATATACTTATGTTGAGATATAAGAGTTATTTCTAGTTTTTTAGAGATTTTAAAACCTATAAAATTAGTAATTTATCTCAATATGCTCACTTGAAACTCAGACTTCACAAGCACAACACAACTAGAACTAGAGTAGTAGGGTATCATGAACATGAAGGAAATAAACCTCGTTCCCTACTCCTACCATCCAGGACCCCCACCATATATCACATCACAACTATGTCATGTCTTTCTATCATAAAAATGGGCAAACAAATCACATCTCTCCCAAATACACCCATGCTAACACATCACATCTTGCCCAAAGACACCTGGTCCAACACATCATTACTGAAGGAATGGCAGCATAGAGGGGGAATCCAACCAACTATATCACTGCCATCTTGGACGTTGGGGAAAACAACAAGAACTCAAAAACCACTAAGCATTGGTAATTTTATGCAACTCGGGTGGGGCACGTATAAAATAACATAAACATACAGGATAAATAGATAGCACATAATACCCAACATATGAGTTCACACTAACAACACTAGAATACATTACATCACCACCACACACCACACAATAAACATCACAACTTATTTCACCACTATATGAAATACACCACACGATCACTACACAAGCCACAAGGCATTTTCCACATTCAAATTACAGGTTTTTCCACATTTATTTTTTATCATTTTTCTACACATCAAATTCAATCCCAATACATTAAATTACCAACCAATTCATTTAATATTTTTTATTTGAGCTCAATCAATTCATCACATATCTAATTTCATCCCACCTTGTTTATTTACCAACCTATTTCGTTTCATTTATCATAAGAGTTCATCCCATGGATAACAGGGAAACTTATATTAATTATTAAAGAAAATGGGCCCAACAAACATAACCACTATCATAGCACAACACATCCACCATCGTCACCACATCACATCACCCAATCCATCTCATTGTAATAAGAAACTACACTATGACCACTGCACCACAACCACTATGCTACAACCACTACGCCATAACTACTTTTCCATAACCACTTTGCCAAACCCACTCCTCCAAAACCAGTTCTCTAGAACCACCGCACCACAACTACTACACCACAAGAATTGTTCCAAAACCACTGTGTCAAAACCACTATGCCACTACCACTGCACCACAACCACTGAACCAATGCCCTACATGCTACACAACCCAGCTGGTCACAACCATCATCACACAACAAACTCAATCCACACAAAACACCACAATTAGAACATCCTCACACACAACACACATTCCAGCTTCAATATTTTCTTGGGCTTTATCGCATTGATTTTTTACATTATCATGGGTATTATCATAGAAAATAGATATCCATGGGTAAAAAATTAATAGAAAAATATAAGTTATTAAACATTTTATTCATGATTTGATCACAAATCAACACAACAAAGGATGTCATATATATAAACTATAGTATTGGAAAGGCTTCCAACAGCCAATATTTTCAGAATGGGTAATAGGCATAAAAAATAATATCAACAACATATATCAAAGTCACAAAGAATGAAATGAATCTCTACAGCAATCAATTTTGGACATGAGAATTATTTATGTGATTATGCCGACCCATATTATCCACCCAAAGGTAAGAAAAAACATGAAGATCCCACACATAGAATGTAAAAGATTGATAATGAGGATCCCCTACCTCAAATAAGATTTATGATATCTTTGCACACAACATGGAGAAATAGGAATTCCCGAAAACTACAAATTCACCATGAGAAACCATGGATCAACCTACACTACACCCAAAACCATCAAAACATAGCCTAAACACACAACACAACCCAAAACAAACCACACCACCGCTATGAAACTCTAAAGAAAAATTTAAGGAAACTGATGATAACAAACGGATAACTAACCATGAATCAAATCTGGGAACCAAGTATAAAACATGGAAAGCTACAGACCAATCCCCATTGAAGGAATCCAAAGATTCCTCAAGGGATCATCGTCGTCCATCTGGAATGAGAGAGGGAGCTTTGGGTTTGAGTAAAAACCCTAGGATCACCAAATATTATAATTTAATTGTATAATGGAATTACAAGGTGTGTAATACATTTACATGTAGTGTCAAGCCAAGGTTTAGTTATTGCTGAAAAATGTGTCACCTTTTTATTATTTAAACCCAAAAATATAAACGATGTGAACCAGCCCAACCCAAGTCGTGAATCCAACTTACACATCATGTAAACCTTACACTACATGTATTTTCACTAATTTCATATTTTAGAAGCCAAACACCTCTCGGCCTAGTCTAGGCCACCCACAAGAACATGCAATACTGAAAACTGGAAAAGTAACAGAATGATATAGCATGGGTCGTTACATCAAATACCTCTCAATGATTCTCTCCCAAGAGAATCTAAGAGTAATCTCAGAAGGAAAGGGATCCAAACAACCACACTGTGAGATTCCTCTATAGGATATCATCATACCTAAATGCTATAAATAGCTAAAAATTCCAACCAAAACATCTACAAAACATCTTTCACTACCCTATCACTACACCTCTCTCCATGAACAACACTGCATCATCCATTACTAGCAATAAATAGCACTTTCCCACATAACCACTACACAACCATATGACCTCCACTCATCCCAAAACAATAATCCACACTTCCACAAATAAATGAATCAGGGTAATATAAAACTCAATGTCAAGATATTACCTGCCTTTTTCAACACTCACTCAACCGCATGAGTTTAATCACATCGCGGTTAATTTGTATCGATTAGGATTCAGTTCCTCCACCTTTCAAAATTCAAGGTTATTATCACACTTCAACCATCAAGGGAAATGACACATCTCATAATATAGAAAGATCCAAACATCACATCACCCAAGTAAAAAAAATAGATAAAAACAAATCTCAAAATAGTTATAGGTACTAGACATGAATTTTCATCTCTCATTCCTAGGTACTCTTCTCCAGGACACCATGCCTCCATAAAACACAGACTAAGGGAATGGTCCATCTATGCAACACTTTATTTTGGAGATCCTGGATCTCCACTAACCACTCCACAAAGGTCACTTTGTCCTCAATATCTAACTCTCCCCCATTCAATAATATAGGATTCATCATGAAGATATTGATGAATGTGAGACACATGGAAGACGTAATGGATCCGCTCTATCTATGGTGGAAATTTCAACCAATACGCCACCTTGTTAACACATTCCAACACCTCAAAGGGCCCAAAAAACCTGGGAGAAAGCTCACTACCCCTTCCAAACCTCCATTGTCCTCACAGAGGGGAGACTCTCAAGAACATGTGGCCTCTGACATTGAACTCAAAGGGCCTCTGCCTATGATCATAATAGGCCTAATGTTGTTTATATGCCACCCAAATATACACATGAACCATCTAGATCTTCTCATTTATTCTCTGCACCACATCAGGATAAAAAACATCCAACTCTCAAATCGATGTCCATCACAATGGATAATGACACGGATACTCATAAAACGTCTCAAATGGATCCATACGAATGGATGAGTGATTGTTATTTTTGTATGAAAACTCGACCAAAGTTAGGTGTCACACCAAAGATCCACCAAAGTCCAAGACAAATTCCCACAATATATTCTTCAGTGTTTTGATATTCCTCTTCATATGTTTATCTATATAAGGGTGGAAAGAATTCCTAAGGCACAACTTAGAGAAAATATCTTGTTGTAATTCCCTTCAGACTCACATGGAAAAACAAGTATCCCAATCATAGATGATGGTATTTAGTACCCTTTGAATCTGAGATACATCATCCACATACCTTCTTGATAAAACATCCTTGGAAATTGACTCATAGATCACTGAAATATGAGTCGATTTCATCAGCTAGTATACTATCACACAAACCGCATCATAACCTCCATGAGATCAGGGTAACTCTATGAAGAAATTTATTGATATTTTCTCCCATTTAAACTTGTTATTATCTAAAAACTGAAACAAACCTCTTGGAACTTGGTGCTCTACTTTCACCTACTGAAAAACCATACATCTTTCCACAAACTCTCCCACTAACCATTTCATCCCTGACCACCAAAGTTGTCTCCTGAATCCATGATACATATTTTTTGCACCAAGATTTACTGCTAAATTTGAGCTTTGAAACTCATGGAAACACCCTCATGCATCGTATATCGGAAAAACATCATATCTAAGAACAACACCCAGTTTCAACCCTCCTCTAACCATCCCTCAAGAGTGTCACCATGGCTAACATGATCACACATCACCTATGCTTCTATGTACCCCCACTAATACTCCTCCACATACTTCATAAAATATCAATCCATGTTCATATGATAAATACTACCTTGTACAATTATATATCTATGGTTATGAGGCATCACTTCAAGCTAATCCATTCATTTACAAATATCCACAAACTCCCAAGCCACATCCTCATGGGACTTCTCACTCAACACGTCAAAAAATGCATTACCCTTCCCTAGGGCATAAAATATCTAAAAATAATAATTATAAATAAAATCTATCTACCTATATCGGAGTATATTCATATCACATTGATAGAAACATATCTTAGAATCTTTTTGTAACACCCCTAGATTTTGTGAATTTTTTTTCAAATTAATTAATCTTTTTGATATGTTTCATTTCATGTGACACTGGAAATAGTTCTTTTCTTTAAATATTTATATATATTAAAACACTAATTCAAACATTCCATTGGAATCGAACCAACTTGTCTTGTGCTACATGAAACACCAACTCGATGTATGTTACACACACCACCGACTTAGTGTAAATTACACAAAAGATTGACCTTCCTCTATGGCTTGCACAACACAAAAGACTGAGTGTTACCTAACTATAATATATTATTAAAAATATTATTATAACAATATATAACTGATCCATTAATTTTTTGGATATGAATAGTATTAAAAAATTATGAAAATATGTGGTTTACACAAATACAATATGGATTCATAGGATACCAATAAATTAGAAATGAATATGAAAATCGATTGAATATAAAAGAAAATATTGTTATAGTAACCAATATATTTTAACCTAGTAAATTAAATTAATTACAATTGGTAAGTGATATTAATGTAATAAATATTATATATATTCAATATAATATATTTTATATTCATCCCATAGATTCTATAGACATAAGATAAATACAAACCCAATTTTATGCATAAAAACCTATTTTTTATAAAGGTAGTTTTACTGCATTTTAATAGAGAACCCTTTTTAAATTCAATTTTTAGAAATTTTATATATTTAATGTTTAAAAAAACATCATATTTTGAACTAAGACATAAAAATTAGGTTAGTATATTTTTTTGTATTTTTGGGTAAGGTTTTATCTTATAATTAATAATTAAAAATACAAGATTTTAATTCAAAACTGGTTTTTAATTCAAAATGGGTTTTTCATCTAATTTATTTATAAGTGAAAATTATAATTTTAATCAGTTCAATAGTTTAGTAAGATAATATTTTTATTAATTTATTAAATTTAGGTCATTGTAGCCAATTTCATATTGAAATTAAATATAAAAACTTAGCAAACTTTTTATCTTTTTTACTCTAAAAAACTATGTAGTGTCATCCAGTCAGCAGGATTAATTTTAAAGAAATTTCTACTACATATATGATTATAATTTGGAAAAATGGATTAAATATTTTTAATCATAATAATTTATAAAGTATAATAAGTTCAAATTTGTTTTTACTAAAATTATTAGTGAAAGTGTTTAAAATTAATGACATCGGTTAAGAGAAAAATTAGGCTAATAAAGTTTTAAAACTTAAATTTAAGACCCAAAATGGCCTAGAAACTTTTTCAACACCCATTTTATGTCCATATTTATACCATATAACCAATTTTATCTAAAGTTTCCTATTATTGTTTCCATGCTCAACTTTAAAAACATGGGTGGAATTCCCTCTTCAAAAATTTACAAGAGTGATACTCCTCCTCCACTATAAAAGGACACCACCTAAACCCATTCTAAAAACCATTAAAACATATTAATTTGGGTCAATACCTGAAAAATACACTTCCAAAAAATCCTAAATTATACCTTGAATCCTCAATTTGGTAATAAATCCTCTCAAAAAAAACTTTTGGCATAAACTAAAAGGAGTTACCCGATTTATAGGAAACGTCTTCTCACTAGTTCCTTTCCTTTATTTTCATTCATCATCTTTACACTATGTTTATTCCATTATTTTGTGACCAAAACATTATCCTTTTTATACTAGTATGTTTTTATTCAAAGGTTTCAACTGACACTTACACACACCTTCATCTAATGGATATCGAACATATTATTTCTGTGTATAGGGAACTACTGCCTCCTGAAAAGATGATTGTTCATTTTTAATTTACCACCTATCATATGAGACATTATGATAGAAAATATATTTATATACGAAATATATTATATTTATTATGTATTTAAAATTATTTATTCCTTTTTCAACACACATCATTTTACTTTCCATTTGGTGTTAATACTCTAATCTCGTTTTAGGAAGTGTGGACTACAACCCCCTCAAAGTGATGTGATTCGTTCACACACCACATGGAATATATTAAAGATGATTTTAGTGAAATTATATTATATCATAATGATTCTAGAATTATTATTTATATATATAAATACATAAATATTTCATTTACATACTTTCTTTCAATATGACAATAAAAAAACAACGTTCATGCGTATGTACGTCTTACCATCTCCATGAATGGTGTATTCCATTTTGAACATCCATATTATATATATTATTATAATATAAATATAATAGTTATATATAATATTTATATCATGATTTAAATTCTTTAATCAAGATATAAGTATAAGTACCAATGATATAGCAAATTAAGATACATGCGAAGAATAAAGAAAATATTGTACAAAGTGAAACCTTAACACAGGATCGTCAACAAGAGGGTAATATAAGGTAATAATAAGAACATATATAATAATAGATATAATAATAGTATTATGTAAAAGATTTATAATAAACTTATATTTATTATACAACAATCTTGTATGAGTACGGAGAGAGACAAGACACAAGGTAAGGGGATTTCATCTCACTTTTAATTTTCGTGGGATGCATGTTATATTCGACAATCTTTCCTTATGTGCAGTGTATGTACTACCCATGATTTTTTTTAATGTATATTATAATTAAATTTATGGGTATTAATATGTCCATTCTATGATCCTTCTTTCATGGGTTTAAGTTTCAAAAGTTACCAAATTGGAAAAACAGTTTTGTCTCAATTTTCGTTATTTGAGACTCATGTTTTGTTATGCACCTAAACTCTTACTTTGAAGTGTATATACTTAAGTTTTAAATTTTATATAATGAATATAAATAATTTCATGATATTATAATCTTCATGTAATACCATTTCTTAACCTAATAGTATGATCCCATGTTACCATGTTATTAGTGTTTTTTGAGACAATCTCATCGTTTCTCTCGGGGTTATTTATATTTATGATTACTTGGATCAAATAATATGATCCATATATCAATGAACTTAATTAATTTTCTTATCTCCTATTAATACATGTTATAATCATGTATTTATACCATTTTTATACTCCTTTTCCCAAAATATTTTTAAGAAAGTGTTTTTAAGAAATCCTGACTTTACCCTCCCTTCGGTCAGAAATATATGTTTTCTAAAAAGGGTTTCCAAGAATATTATACCATTATACTATATGATTTAAAATAACTTTTTACCATTTTTTCCTTTACCAATATATTCAAGGTAATCTTCATGTATCTTTCCTAACAAGTCATTCCTTCTAACCTTTTTATTGTGCAATAAAAATGTTCTTTTAACCTAGTACGACTTGTATAGATTTCCCCATCGTTGTTGCTTTAAAGATTCATTTTCATTTTAAAAGGTAAATCCTTAAGAAATTGTTTTTAAAATTAATTTTCAAGGAAAAAGGTTTTATAAATTATTTAAATTCTACTTTATATGTTTTCAAGTTATTTTATAAGAACACTAATTTTAAATGGTTTTATGTATTTAAAAACCGTTTTCAAAGAAGAAAAGATATTTTCCTCAAGAAATGTTTTTTAAAGATATTACAAAATTATTTTCCATATAAGATGGAATATATTGATGTTACTAATGATCTTAAAGGAAATGATACAATGTTTTCATTCATAATTATTTCTTTAGTAGTTTATATTTCGATAGAATGATGCTTAAAACACTTGTTTCACTTCCATAGGTTTTATGCTTTTGAAACCCGCTTCTTTTCATGTGTTATGAATTCATGAAGTGATTATGAAACCTATATATGTTCATAGGTTATTATGTGAATAAGAATTAATGATACCCATTTAATTTTATGGGTTATGATTTTATGTTTATAAGACCTGTTTCTTTTTATGGGTCATAAAATAAGGAATGTTTTATTATCTCGTGAAACATGTGGGAATTATTTTACTATGATATGGGTGGGACATATATCTATCTTAAATTCATTAGGTAATGATAAGTTTTATATTATCTAAACGGGTATATGGGTTTTATCCCAAGCCTAAAAGAAATAAGGTTCATGGGTTTTAGACAATACTAAAAGAAATAAGGTTCATGGGCTGTATCCCAAGCCTAAAAGAAAGAAGGTTTAGGAGTATTAGCCCAAGCCTAGAAGAAAGAAGGTTCATGGGTTGTAGCCCAAGCCTAAAATAAATAATGTTCATAGGTTGTAGCCCAAGACTAAAATAAATAGGGTACAAGAGTTGTATCCTATGCCCAAAAATAAAAAACGTACATCAGTTATAGCCCAAGAATAAATGAAAATGGGTACATGGGTTTCTATCCAATGCCCAAAGTAGGTAAATAGGTCGTAGCCCAAGCCTAACAAGTTATAAAGGTCTTGGTAGGTAGCCTTGACATAAATGTTTCTATTTTTATATGAATTTCACAAATCCTATGTCTTATTCCTTAGTTATGATTTCGTGGCTCATGTGTTTATTTCATTATGATTCATGTCTTATGAACTGCCAATCCTTATCCCGTGACTCATGTTTATGATCTTTGAAATGGAGTGTATGATATCCTAAGGTTAATATTACATCATTATACCCCTATGTTCATGTTTACGCTTACATGTCTCTCTTGTTTATCCTTATTGAGAATCTAATCTCACCCATTTCTTATTTTTCCTTTATACAGGTTAAGAATAAAGGTTTTGGTAGAAGTAATAAAGGTGGAGATCTTTAGTGGAGATATTCAAGATCTTTCAGTGGGATAGAATATTTTATTTCCAACTTTCTAAGGATACTAAACTATTATGGTCCTCGGGAATGTATTTTTGTAATGTACTTAATATTCATCTAAGATGAATTAATATACATGTATTTCAAGCCTAGGTCGCTATACTTATAGTTTGTTAAAACCACAAAACACTCATTAGTGAGGTAAAGTCACCAAAACATTAGCACAAAAACAACTTCTGTAAACTCCATATTAGGGGTGGAGTACTTACTCTCGTGGGGACATAAAAACCTACACCCATAAGAGATTATGTCCCTCTTCTGCATTAACATGCATCCCAAGCTCATATGGAACACGTCATCGAAAACCTCAAACAACACAACCTCCATGGGAAACTGAAGCATTGGAGAACAAAACAAATTCTCCTTTAGGTAATCAAATAATACTTAACACTAATCTATCCACACAAAACCCTAGTCCTTTATGGTTAATGATTTTAATAGGGCAACAACTTGATATAAATCTGGAACAAACCACTGATAATATCCGATGAGACTAAGGAAACTAAAAACTTATGTAACATTCATAGATGATTACTAAGAAACAACTACCTAGACCATGGATAGGTCCACTGCCACACACTGTAGAGATACAAAATATACAAGGAAACATACCTATCACATCTATAACTCACAATTAGAAAAAATCCCATAAATTTAGTGGTGTTGAATCACCTGAAAAACAACTCTGATATGTTCGGCATGCTCCTCCTCTGACTTCGAGTAAACCAATATATAATCAATAAATACAATGATGAATAGTTCAAGTAATTCATGAAACACAGAGGTCATAAGTCCCATGAACACAACTTCTGCATTCATATCACCAAATAACATAACCACAAACTTGAAGTGTCGATACCTGCATCGAAATATAGTCTTGAGAACATCCACATCATTCAACCTCAAAAGGTGATATACAGACCATATATTGATCTTTGAGAACCAACTAGATCATTTAATGGTTGAACAAGTCATTGATCCTTGAAAGAGGGTGAAGATTCTTGTTCATTGTCTGATTCAACCTCTGGTAGTCTATGAAAAATGTTAGAATACATTCTTCCTTCTTAGAGAAAAACACTAGATCACCCCATGGTGAAACACAAGTTTGGATGAAAACCATCTACATTAGATCATCCACCTGCAACCTCAACTCATGCAACTATGTGGGTGTCATCTGATAGGGATCCATCAAAATAAGAGATGCACCCAACTGCAACACTATCTTGAAATCAAGATCTCTATGAGGAGGTAGTGTCATAAACTCCTCTATGAAAACATCCCAGAACTCCTTTAATACCTTGGGAAAACTCCTAACCCAAGCTTCTATAAACATCTCCACCAACTATGAAAAAATAGGATCCACTTTCCTAACACCCAACAGATAACCTCTATCACCCACAAACACCCCTCTTTGTCCCTCCACATTTGAAAATTAGACTCTCGTCCAAAATTAATTTATGAAAAAACACATAGAATAAACCAATACATAACAAGGATAATATTATATGGTTGTATCTGCAATAAGAACTAGTCTCCCACTGACTTGTGTTTCCCCATCCCCAGTCTATATTCCCAGCACAAATTAACCAAGGAATCCATGCATCCAACCTACATGTATAACACTAGGAGAACTGGAAGCCTTTTCATGTATAGTCACAACAAATGAACTAATTCAGAAGAAACAAAGGAGTGTGAGACTTCTGAATCAAAAAAATCACACACAAGTGTAGATAATAAATTGATCATCCCTCAAATAATTCATGGATCTGTTGGCACTGCTTCCTCTAACATGTGCATTTGACCACACCCAAATACTCTACCTCTTTTATTCTAATCTCTAATGACATGTTCTATACTAGGTCCCTATATATGAGGACCATAATGAGGCTTCCTTATATCAACTATGTTTACTCTCAGTTGCTGAGCAACAAACTGTGGTCCTTGCTTCTAGAACTGCCTCAGAGGAAACAGTTGCTTCTAAAAAGGGGCCCAACCACCCATCAGAAATTTACCACTCATACTATTTGGACATTGATCCGGGAGGTTCTCATATCTCCCATAGATATGAAAAATAAACATAAAACCCTAGAAGGTCTCTTAAAAACTACCAATCGCTAATGGTTGGGAAAGAAATGGTCATGAAAAGCTCTCCACTGATTAAAACCTCAGCTGCATGAACACCCATAGTCCACTGTCTGAATCTATGCTCTTTAAAATGCCTTGGAGTCCACTCTGATTGGGATCAATTACTAAGGAAAGAACATTATCGATAACATCACTCTTTCTCGATACCTATAGATACATTGGGAGAAGAAATAATATGATTGTGTACCTGATCATAGGGAACAAATACGCCTACAGATGCCATGCTCTGGACTCCTCATCTAGAAAAATATTCTAAATAAAATTTCAAGAGATCCTTGAACATAATACAAATCCCCCACACACTCAGACCCCACTAATGAAATGAGATAAGCTTCTACCTCTCGGCAACACTCATCGTCGATGATAGAAACTCTTACTGAAACCCCCTCTAAAATTCAGGTCACAACACATCTACCTCCTTATAACCATCAAGAAACATCATCCACCATTGACGCACAAATCCCCACATCTGAATAATTTCTAATGGTACCAAAAACTTATCTCATACTCAGATTGAATAGAAATCGACTTCAAGATCCTATTTCCAGTGTTCTATCTCTAGATTTGAGACACTCCCCTCATACTTATACAAAATCTAGCACTGAAAGAAATGAAAATTCTGCTTCCATGTCTCATCCTCCTCTATCAAGTTAGTCTGAAGGATGATATACCGAAGCATCCTTGTAAACCTCAAATACCTAAGAAACTCGTGAACAACAAATGGGACCTATTTTAGAAAATAATGAGAACATCCTAATCCTGATATTATTGTAATTTTATAAATATTTTTTAATTTATTATTTTGATTTTACAAAAACACCCAATTAAAACATGAATATAAGTAACTATGATAAATATAACTCTCCCAGGTCTCTACCCATCAAATAGGTCCACCTTTCTTGGTCCTTCAATAAGCTTGGAGTTCACACACTAGATCACAAAGGGAACCTAAAATCACATGTCCAAACCGGTCTCCCGGACCGATGTCATGCACCAAGGTCAACTGTCACAACTACCATACCAACACATGAAATCCTCAATGTGTCTAAAACCCAAAATCCATCCTATCTCACAACTATCATCCTTTGATACCACTCTGGAATGACCCCATCCCAACAAAGATGTCGTAATAAAGGGATATATATAAATACCCTCGTGTCCCGCACCCAGTAGGCACCTGGTTGGTGACTAGCACTGAGGGTGAAAAATCTCACAATATGGGAGGCATTTCCCTCTATAAATGAAACAGTATTGGAGGATAGAAAGAAATCACCAAAAAATAAATTAGACTATATATAATATAACAAAAACCATACCAAAATGCATGAGTAAATAAAACAGATACATATAAAAGTCTCCAAAGTAAGATACTAAAAACATAGTTCAATGGTAGTGAATCAACTCCAACTCTAACAGAGATAGTAATGTCTAGCTCGGTCCCCAAAATCCCTCTAAGAAACCTATAAACATTTTACATATATATGGTGATAATAACAGTTATACTCAGTAGGTACATAGCAAAGGCCTCAAGTGCGCATGTGAAAAGATCATGCTAATGCACCAGTGAACAAACCAAAGAACCAAAAAGCACTTATACGGGTCATATACCCAAAACTAGACTCACCATGACTCACTCACTAAATCACGCATCCAATATAATAATATAACATCGATATCATAAAAAATAAAGGTTCCATGCTAGCTCTTCCCCACTGATTTTCAACTCTCATGCCAAAATATTGAACGTCCTATACTCCCATCCCTTCCTCACACATCACATCACATCCCAATAGAACACACATGGTCTAAAAATCACATGACATCCTTCCCACACACACCTATTCCACACATCACAACTAGAACAAGAACAGTAGGGTATCATGAATGTGAAGGACACCAACCTTGTGCCCTCCTCCTACCACACATGACCCCCACCATATATCACATCACAACCACATCATGTCTCACGTATAGACACTTGGGCCAACACGTCACATATCTCTAGAAGCCACCTGGGCAACACATCACATCTCACCTAAAGACACTATGTCCAACATGTTACAACTGAAGGAAGAGAGGGGGAGAGGTGGTAGCTAGCGATCTGTATCACTAACATCCTGGTGTTGGGAAAAACACCTTGAATTCAGCACCTCTGATAGTTGATAAGGTTATCCAAATCAAGTGGGGCACGTATAAAATAACATAAACATGCATGATATAGGTATATCACATAGTATCCAACCTATGGGTTCACATTAACCACACTAGTACAAACCACATCCCCACCGCATACCACACAACGACCATCACAACTGCTACAACCACTATATGCAACACACCACACAACTACCACACAACCCACACAACATTTTTCAATTTCAACTTAAAAATTCCACCACATTTATTCATTATTCATTTACTACATATCAACATATATCCCATTACATTCAATTATCAACCCATTCATTTATTAATTTTATTTTAGTTCAATCCATTCATCACATATCTATTTTAAACCCACCTTTTTTATTTACCAGCCTATTTTGTTTTTTTTTATCATCACAATTCATCAAATAGATAATTGGAAAACTATCTCAAGCACAAAAAAAAACTAGACAAAAAAACATAACCACCTCACAGCACCACACATCCACTATCATTGTTGCATCACATCACCTAATCTATCTCACCACTATAAGACACTACACCACAACCCCTACACCACCACCACTACACCACTTCTTTGTGTACTACACAACCCATACGGTCACTAACATCGCCACACAACAAACTAAATCCGCACAAAGAACCACAAAAAGCATAGCCACACACACAACACACATTCCGACTACCATATTTTTTTGGGAATTATCACATTACTTCTTTACAATAGCATGTGTACAATCACAGAAACCAAATATCTAGGGGAAACCAATTATTATCCAAATATAATTTCTTTAACCTTTTATTTATGGTGATATCACATAAACACATAGCAAGGGACATCACATATATCAACTATAGTTCAAGTAAGGCTTCTACATCCAATATATTTAGAATTAGCAATAGGAAATCATAATAATATCAACAACATATATAAGGTAGAAAATCCTGTGACAACTCCCCATAACCATAAATTTTATACATTAATATTAATTATATGATTACACCAACCCTTATTATACAACCAAAGGTAAGAGTAATCTTTCATATGCCACACATATCATGTAAAAGAGTGAGAATAAGGATCCCCTACCCCAAAGAAGATTTTAAATCTCAATACACACCACAGGGAGAAGAATAAATTCCCATACACAATAATAGAACAATGAGAAACCTTGGATCAACCTACACTGCTCCCAAAGACCATCAAAATGCATCCCAAACAAAAAAAACAAACCAAATAGAACCAAAGTAGTGAAACTCTGAAGAATAATGAAAGGAAATAGATGAGAATGAATGAAAACTCACCATAAATTGAATACAATGATCCAAGAATTAAATAAAGGAATACAAAGATCAATCCACATAAAAGGAATCCCAAGACACCTCAAGGGAACATTGTAGGCTAATTGGAACGAGGAGGGATCATAGGGTTTGATTAAAAACCTAAGGAACGCCAACTATTATAATTTCATGGTATAGGGAAATTACACGGTTATACATTTTAATGTCGTGTAAATTTTGGTGTTTGGTTTTCACAAAAAAAAATCAGAAACCTTTTTATTATTTAACACCAATAATATAAAAATCATGAATCATCCCTGTAAAAGTCATGAAACCAACTTACATGTCATGTAAACTATACACGATGTGTATTTAATCTTTATCTAGTTGTTATAATCCAAACTCTTTTAGGCTAGATCTAGGCCTCCCCCAAGCACCTCCAATACAAAAAAAATGAAAAATTAATGGACCAGGATGGAATCGGTTATTAACATTAAGTACCTCAACATTATAGGAGGGAATTTACCAACAATATGCTTAAAATTTTAACAAATTTCACAAAAAATATAATAATTAACTAAAAATATATCATATTGTTTAAAGAATCCTTTTAAAAAAATCAATAGATATATAACATTATCATTACAATAAAAAACCATCCCTAAAATTAATAAAGATGTAAACCAATATTTGAAATTCAATGAAACAATCAACTGAATAGAAATTTTTTAATTTAAATTTCATAATTAGAAAATTTAAGGACATTCATAAATCAGAAAATTTAATTCATTCCAAAATATGATCCTATAGTAAAAAAATTGGTCTGAAAATAAGGCTTAATTATAAATTTGACAAAAAACAATAAAAAAATAAGATATAATTAAAAAATAATATCATTTGAATTTATCTCATAAAAAATTCAATATCGATATACCAAAATTATAGAAATGAATAATTATGTCAAAAATCAATCAATATTTCAACTAGAAATTAAATTTTAATAAAGAAATCAGATAAATACCAAAAAAATTAATTTTAATGTAAGAACAAAAAAACAATATCCAAATAAAAATCAATTAAAATAATGATTTAATGAAAGAATAATCAATTAGAAAATAATTTTAAAATAGAGAATACCTATTTTGTAGGAATCTGTCTGAACCAGTAGAATAGGTGGAGTCTCTAGAGAAGATATGGAAAGGGTAGGGTAGTGATGCAGGGTGTGGCTGGAAGATCTGAGATGGGAAGTTTTGTTTTTAATAAGGTAGGATTCATGTGTAATCATTCTTATTTAGTGGAGACTGATTAGTCCAATAGAGGGCAGGTGTTACGAGGATCGATCATCGACGATTCGGGTGACAAATCTGGCTAGTTGTGTTGCGAGTGGGAGGGAGGGTAGGGGAGAACCAATGGGGGTTCACATGTAGGGGATGGAGGGTAAAATAGTGCTAATGGGATATTTAGTATCATAGGGGGTGGGTTTCATGAGTGGAGGGGTAGAGGATGGATTGAGGGTGTGAGCAGCGGAGGGAGAGGAGGGGGTTGGGCTGTGAGTGGGAGAGAGATGGTGGCCGAGGGAGGGGTCTGGGTATAGAGGTAAGTTGAGGGAAGGGTATAGGGATGGGTTGTGAGAGTTATATGTAGGGATAGTTACAGTTAATTAGATGGATAGTTATTATTAGGGTTTTTTACAAAAAAATGGGTAGGCTGCCAATGGCGGTCCCCCATGCCTATTTTTGGTGACTGTCTTAGTCAGCCACCCATTTCTAGCACAATCAAAACCCATTTTTGTAGTAATGTAAATTATGTTTTTATTTTTTGATATTATTGACGATCACTTTGCACTACTATAGATCTATTCTTTCTCAGATCTCAAAATTAGCTTTCTATATTATTTAAAAATATTTTATTTTTAATTACTCATAGAATTTGGTATCATTTATTAAAGATTGATTTTAACATAGAAAAAGGTATAACCATTATCATTGATAATTTTTAGCATCTATAAAGGTATAGTATGGGATTATAACATGCCTCACAAAATAATATTTAATTTTAAAAGGAGTAATACATAAAATCAGACCTCATGTTGTTCCTCAGGAAGGCCTGTAAACACCCAATACTTCTTAGATGTCACTTATTTTGTGTTTTTTGTATTTTTTATCTTTAAAACAAATAAATTATAAATAGGTTTTGTTTAAATTTAAAATAAAATAAAACAAAATTAAATATATTATATGTAAAAGTGGATTAATCCTATGGTGATTCCTCAAATACATTTCTTTATTATTACCTATGTTTGTTTTAATTTCATACTCCCTCTATGACTTAACTAAATATCATTTATTAAATTAATTCTAACTATCTCTCAATTTTAAATCATATATCCATATGATCCTTGATTGAACTAAGCTTTATATTTCTTGTGTGAATTAGTATGAATCACTTAACTCAAACATATGAAGAGTGAATCAATGGTACTTTTTATTCTATAACTTGAGATATACAATATCCAATGTTGTGTCCATAAATTAATGGATACCAAAGTATTGAAACCCATCCACATGTTTAGGAACACACATTACAGATTCCATAATTTACTAAATCTATCATTTAAAGGATGTATCAAGGAAAGGTAATATTTTAAACATGTGTAATAAAAAATATAACAAATTAATAAGAATGAAAAGTGATAATTTCCAATCATTTATTCAAACAACGCATTGTAAAAATTCAAATTAGATAATTAAAACTAGTTCATGAAAGTATTATAAAAGAAAATTTGGAAAAAATATGATTCTTTCCCCTTTAATCAAAACACTAATGTTAGGTATCTATATAATTATATACAGAGTATGGGGAAGTAAAAATGGTTTGTAGAATTATATAACCACATTAAAACCAAGAAAATTACAAAACTATAATGGAGATCCATAACAATTTTATCTTAATTATCTACCCTCGTTTATAGAATTTAAATTTCTTTATGATCAAACCAACTTCATGTAGGATCTATTAATTTTGTTTCTTCATCCATATGTGTTTAGTCCATGTGGTTTTTTAACTCTTAAAATATTTACTTTTCAACTCAAAAAATCACATCAAATCCACCTACTATCTTCTACAACCTAAATTAAATAATTTTGAAAAAAAAATATATTCACTTATGTTTTTACTTTTAAAATTAAATTATCTCTTTATTTAAACATCAAAGGATCATGGCCCATTATTTTTGAAAATCATTGGCATTTCACCCATTAAAAATTATCATGGAAGGCATTAAATACTAGTTCTTTATTTCTTCACCTCTAAAATGACACTTCAACATCACTAAAAGAATCATAAGCATTGATATCAGGTGTTAAATCCGATTATATGATTGTTAATCTTCAATATTTTTAATAAATTTTTCATTTTATAATGTTGATATTCCTATCATAGTCGGTCATAAGCATTCAAGACACTGATTGTAACACCCGGATGTTTTTTATGAAAAAATTTCTTTAAATAATTTTTTTTTTCAGTAGCTTGGGTTACATGAAATCATGAGTTTAAATGAACTGCGATATGCCCTTAGTATAAAATTATTTTTATATCCTAGCCAATAGGTTAGTGGGAATAATTATAACTAACTTATGAAAATGCATTGTGAATTCTTTGGCTATCAATTAATTATGAAAAATATAAATTAGATATTTCTATTTTTGAGTGAATTACTATTGGTAATGAAATTAATGATATATATATGTTATACACGTAGTAAAATATTAGTATTTATCAAATGGATATTTTAATCATAGGGTTTAAATAAACCCTATTTTCGGTATAAAAACCTACTTTTTTTAAAAATTGGTATTCTTATGCCTTTGAATGGAGAACCCCTTTCAAATTAATATTCTGATAGATTAATAAATTTTATATGACAACATAAATATTTTATTTTAGTAAAATATATAAAAATTTACTTTTGTTGAACTTATGATATTTTCTGATAACATTCAAGTTTTGATGAATAATAAAACCACACTAAATTTTAAGTGAAAACAACTTTTTTCATCGAGATAATTTATATGGTTAAATTATAATATTTAATGGGTTTAAAGTATAAATAGAATAAATTTTTATCATTCAATATAACTTATGTCATTAAAATTAATTTTATATTAAATTCATATGTAAAAACATTTCAATCTTTTGAAATGTTTTAACTTTTAAAAAAAACTCGTTCTCACGTTCCGACAAAAGGATTGATTTTAAATTAATTATTACAAATTATTTTTTTATAATTTTTAAAAATGGACTCCATATTTGGAATCAATAGGTATAAATTATGTTAATAGGATAATTTTATTTTTTGACATTATGAATAGTAACTTTAGAAATTATTTTTATCCCCAAGATGAAAGGTAAATCGAGTAATTAAATGTAAAAATAATATTATAAAATTACCTTAACACCTATAAAAATACTATTAGATGAATAAATTTTACCCTTATTATCTATGTTTCTAAATGGATTCACTTTATGGCCACTTACCTATGAATATGACAGGAATATAATAAAAACTAATGAATGTGAAAAAATGTCACAATCTTATTTTATATAAGTATATTGATTTTAATATATGGATAACTAGAAGATAATATCTACTATAGACCGTTTCTGGAAAGATAAAAGAATTAACTATATTATATAAATTTATATATAATTTTTATAGATTAAATAGATATCATTAATGATGACACAATAGTGATTCAGGAATTATTTTATTAATAGAAATATCAAAAAAATGGTTTTAAAAATATTAAAAGAAATATCATATGAACTAATTAATGTGATCCAATAATTTTATAGGTTACTATGATATATTAGAATTGTATTGAATATTTTTTTTTCGAATTTATCATCTATGGGGATTTTTTGTTAATGTCAAATAGATGAATAGTCTCAAAATTGAAAATATTAATATTTTATAAGAATAACATTTTATTAAGTTATTTAAAAATCATAAAAATATTAAAAAATTACAAATTAATAATTATAATATCTAAAATATCATAAAATATCCATTTATAGTCAATTAACACCATTCAAGTAAATATTTATAACCATTAAATATTTATAATATTATTACCACAATTAAAATTAAATAGAATAACTAAATGTAAATTAATATTATATGGTTTAAATTCAAAAAATAACTTGTCCAAAATTTATTGGATGATTTTATTACAACCCTATCTCATATAAAATTATAAATAGGGTTATTTTTGAGGTTTTTTGGAAGGGTTTTATTTTATTATAAATTATTATTTTCAAAGTTTCCAAAAGTGTCTATCACCTCAATTATAAAAGGGAACCTCCTCCCTCACCTATTTACTTCATTTTGAGCCTTTTATCTTGGTGATACCCTGATATTTTTCCTTCTCAACTTCCATATTTTCATTCTAGAAGATCTGGTCATCTTAAAAGACCAACACTAGTGCTCTAAGAAGAGATTTAGAGGAAGCAGGTCAAGGAAGATATAATCTCTCCTACCGATTCTTTCAAACTTCTTTCTTCTTCTACTTACTCGTAATTAGTTGTTTTATTATAAAGTAATAACATTATTATAAATAATATTATTATATGTTATTATAAATATGAAACAACCATATTTCACCTTCTATCTATTCTATGAAAAATGAAATCACTACGTGTGTGTACGTACGACTTACCGTCTCCACGCCATGGTGTAATCTATTTTTCACTGCCACCTTAATTAGATGGATATAATGATAGAAATAATAAATATATATGATTATTATAACACTATACTAATTATGAAATATCATACACCATCCACTTCAATACCATTCAATAATTTTTGGAATGATATCATCGCTCGTGCGTACGTACGGCCTACCGTCTCCACGATGTGATGTTATTCATTCTACATGATCTTAATTAAACTGTGATTATATACATGAATTGAATGAATAAATATGATATATATTATACTAATATCATTATTTATATGATTTACCTATAACCTAATAAGTGGAACATGAACTTATCTGAAAAATATTTCATAAGAACATAAAGCAGTCAATATCTAAATAACGAGTGACAATGAAATATTACTACCAAACATATAATAATATAATAATATATTATATAATAAAAATGAATATGATTCTATAATAATTCTATAACATTATTTAAATCATTATACAATATTTTCGGAAACATACAAAGGATATCGGACCTAAGGTAAGGGATAACTTGGAAAATCTTGTTTTTATCTGAGATCGTTTATTCATAAGTATTTACTGTGGTATATTTATCATCCAAATCCATGTTTACTAAATATGTATTTTAAATATTATTTATATCCTTATATAATTTTTTAAAGTAAATTTTACCCAGTGGTAAATTTTTACTAAGTGGTGTGAATGGAATCATTTTTCATTTTTAGTACAAAGTATTTTTTGGATTTTCCAGCAAAATTAAGAGAAGAATGTTTTTTTAACTTGTACGACATTAATAAATTTTTAAAATTTCATAATTCCTTATTACCTTGAATATTACCCTACAAGATTATAAGGTTATTTTCACATAAAATTATTTCTTCTAAAATTGGGTGTCATTTTGAGGAAGGAAAACATTTTTGAAGAAGAAAGGATATCTTCCACATTAATTAATTTCAAGTATTTTCTAAAAATTATTTTTCATCTAAGATGAAACTATTTAAATAGGGTTATATTCTAAACCATGTTATTACTATGGTTTGATTCTGTGTTATTTAGGAAATCCATTTTTTTATATCAATTATGATTAAATGATGTTTAAGAAACCCATTATATTTCATGGGTTATGTTATGGTGAATGTTTTTATGTTTTGTGGCACATATAAGAATGGTTTCATTATGAGATTGGTGGGACCTATATCTCCCTCCAATTCATTGGGTAAATATTTATATCTCATGAGATAGACATGACTAGAATGGAAAGTAATTATGGTTTAGTAATACAGGGTTGGAATGATGAGTGAACTCGGTTCAGTAATGGACTTTGTCCACTATGGTGGTATCAGTAATAAACCACGGATAATATGAACTGATTTTCTATGCTTATGTATGTATGCCACGAAATTCCATGTCTCATGTTATGACTATTAGGTTTACATTTCACTTTTAAAATTTATCCCATGACATGATATTATGATATTTATTATGCAGGATAAGATTTTCAAATGTTATGTTCTTATGGTTATGTTATGATTGATATTTCCCTTGTTTACCCTTACTGAGAATTTGAGCTCACCCTTTCATATGTTTCTTTTCCTCAGGTCATGAATAAGGGTATTAAGTAAGATATGCCAAAAAAATATAGTTACAAAGATATAAGCAGGAGACAATGTGGATGTTTTATGAAAAAGTTGTTTATTTTTTTCAGTTTCTAAAGACACTAAACCTATATAGTTTTTCCGTGGTTTTTGTTATGTTATGTAAAAAATATTCTTCAATGTTGAAGTAATATCAATATGTAATGTATGGGATGTCATAGTTGGTATTAGTGCAATTTTATAGTTAACCATTGGAAACTATGATGGGAGAAATTTAGTAAGAACCCTAAGGATATGTCTAAGTATACGTTAAAATTCTATCCAAGTGTTTTAGAGGTGTTCATGAATAACCTTGGATAAAACATAAAGTGTCCTAAATTGAAATTTTATTCTTTAATTATGTGGTTTTCCCATTATGATTAGTTTTTCTCACACTATGCTTCTTAGTTTTATTCGATGGATGGAACCCGAAGAAACCATGTTAATGATGAATGTGATGGGAAATGAAATAATTGTCCCCTTGAGAAACCAAATGCTATGGGAGATGGAATGAAGAATCTTGTATCCATGCTCACACAACTTTCTGAAGCTATGAATCATGGAGGACTTCTAAGAGAGCAAAGGAGGGGACAACATTTTTTTTCAATCCTTCATGAGGTAATGTCCACCTTCATTCAGCGGGTCTTCTGATCCATTAGTGGATAAACAATGGATCAGTACCAATGAAAAGATATTTTCAGTTCTACAATGTTCTGAACATGATAAAGTCATCTTAGTAGTATATTTTTTGGATGGTGAAGTTGATCAATGGTAGAATATAATCAAGAATACAATGAAAAGAGATAAAATTATTTAACACCCAAAGGTTTAAAAAATAAATTTAAATTCATGGAATATTGTTTTATGTAGATAGTTATAACTATCTTTTAAACATAATTTTTCTACTTATATGATTTGAGTTTCAAAAAATGGTCATCTATAGTTGTGATCAGTAAGTTTTTTTGAGTCTGATGGAACCAACTTGATTTTTGGTGAATAGTAACACACACTTATGAATCTTAATACGAATAGTAATATGACCCTTATGAATAGTAAATCATATTATTATTTTATTTTCATAAGGATATAAGATAATGACATGTTGATTAATTTTTCAAGGTGATATAAAATGAGTTATAGTTTTAAAATTATTAATTTTTAAATAAAGTATGATTTTAATTATAAATTAAATTAATCATATATATATAAATATTTTTGAAAAATGGTGTTCATTTTTTAATTCTACTCATTTAAAAATGTTTAGGGTTATTTTTTTGTATTTTTCTGAAATTCATGAATTTTTGGTGAATAATAAAATACGGTAAAATACTCTATATACAAATTATCAGTTAAATAAACTTTTTATGACATCAATAATGATATAAAAAAAATAAGTTCAAACTCACATTCTCTTTTTACTATTTGGGATCTCATGAATCAAGACTATTCATAGTCTTGAGAAAAAAGAATAAAATAATGATTAAAATAATGTAAAAATCCTCCTCTCCTCCACTATAAATACCACCCACTCCCCCCTCTTCCTCCCACACCTCTCAAGCCTTAAACCTTTCCTAAGTTCTTCCCAATAGTACTCCCAGGACCCTTTCCCACTTCTAATACCTACTGGTCTCACCAAAAGTCCAAAACCAAAGGCCTTTAAGAGGATCTCAAGGAGAAGAGATCAAGAGGTAAACATACTATTTTATTTTCTTTATTTTATTTTCATTTTCTTTCATATTCTTCTTCTTTCATCACCACACATATCCAAGATTCCTGAATGGTCAATAATTTTATATATATTCTTGATGTTTTCATATTTATGGAATATTCTCCATTGTACTTCTTCTCCCCTCCCACTTATTCTAGAAATTAAAACATCGCCTGTGATGTGTCGATTTACCGACATCATGGATGATGTGATTTAAATTTAATTTACGTCCTTCCAGACTGCTCATGAAACCATTTTTATGGTTTAACCAGATTATAAATTATTTATTATATATTATATAATATTTTTGAATCATTTTGTACACATGTTATTAATTTATAAAACAAAATGAGTTCATTATGGTCGAAGAATCGCCAAAATGACCTAAACAAATATCAATAATGCTTTAACTTATGAATCATCCTCACATCAGAATTAAAAATTATAAATGGTATAATGTATAGTTCTAGAAATATGTAAATACCATTCATTCCAATTTTTTAGTTTCACATCCAGTTGACAAGAATATTCATCATGGACCGACCATGGAAACCATGTAAAGAACGCAGCCGAGAAAATATAAATAACAAAATATTACTAATAAATGTATCAAATGATGTTGTAAAATGATCATATAAGGTGTTATAAACATGAATATTTTTATTTAAGATATTAATAACACTCTTTTAACCATTATACATGATGTTTAAAAACATTTTAAGTAATAAGATTCTGAAATAAGTGAATTCTTAACCCAATTTCCAATATTTGGGGAAGCCTTATACTTTATCCATTATGTGGAATTAATATTATTGTTGTGATGAATTTTTTATATATTATGTTTTATTATGTGTTTTTACAGTGTATACACATATATATTCTATTCTATTAATTCTCACTCCAATTATATTTTTAAGGGACTTTCCTTTTAAAATCCTTTTAAAACTCTCTTTAATAAATTTCTAAAGGATTGTTTATATATATATAGAATGCGTGGTTTCTACTAGTTTCATGATACTTTATTACCATGATATGTTAATTGGACTTATTTATTTTCGTTTGAACCCATTATTGCGCAAGATATGTTGGTTTGAGCCCATTATAACTCAAGATATGACGGGTGAATCCCATCATAGCTCTCCAATACATTGGGTACTACAGAGGTGGAATTTGACATAATGGTTATTCCATTTTTCATGGTGATTATAATATTGATATCTAAAATATGTCCCAATGAAACTACATGATGTTTCCATGCATGTTAATGAGTTTTTATGAAATGGTTTTTATTGATTTTTATGTTTTCACTTGACTAACGATTTCTTTCCTTATATCCCTTACTGAGCTTTTTGTGCTCATCCCAGGTTTTAAAATGTTTTTCATAGGTTATAAGGATTTGTAATAGAAAGAAGTAAGACAATTTAAATTTCATGAAGATTTTTCAAAGGAATTATTTTTTATTTTAAAAGTTTTATATTTTGAAAAAATTGATATTGTTTTAATGGTATCCACATGTACGATTATGAGATGTTATGTATGTTTTATGTCTTAATTACCTAAAAATATAAACCTAAAAAGATACTTTGTGGGTAAGAATGTATGTACTTGTCTAAAACTCAAGATTATATAATGTTTTAAGGCTGAGTCCTTATATTTGGCATCAAATGGAGCTTTATATATCTTTAGGGGTTAGTATGATGTTAAAAAAATTCCATCAATAATTTTTACTCTATGGTAATTTGAAATGTTACAGTATTTAAGGATTACCATGTTGCTTCATCTAAGTTAAGTCTGTTTAGAAAGTTTTTCCAAAGAAGAAACAGGGAATCTAAACTAGGAAGGCACCAAGAGGTTGATGTCTGTCCGAATATGTAGCCTGGAATGTTTGGAATCATAACTGATCAGTTTGTGATAGAAATGGATCATTTGAATCAAGAAATAAATGGTGGTGGTATCCATTATAGAGGGTAACAAGATCTACCATGAAGAAACATGTATTTTTTGGAAACTTTTATGATGTAAAATCCTCCATTATTCAATGGAACCACTGATCCAGTGATAGCCGAAGGATTGATCAATGCTCTAGAAAATATATTTGATGTCATGGGATTTTCAGAGTGTAATAAGTTAATACTATCAATTTTTTATTTAGATGTTGCAGCCGGTAAATAGTGGTCTCTGGTTAAAACTCTGAGAGAAATATATGATCTTGAAAGTTTGGAATGGGATGATTTTAAGAGTTTTTTCTGGAGAAATATTTTCCCAAAATTATTTGACTCATAATGGAGAAACAATTATTGGAAGTGAAGTAGAAAGATGATAATTTAGTGGCAGCATATGAAAACAATTTTATAGGTCTTTTAGGTATATACCGGATTTTAATCTGGATTTTGATAGTAAAATTAATATATTTTACTTTGGTTTGAAATAATTTTTTTGAATAGCTTTGGATTCTTGATAGTTTAAAAGATATGCGAACTTTTTCTTTGTCCTGAAAAAAGTGGAGATGGATTTTTCTAACATGTATGTTCCTCGTGATGATAAGAAAAAGAATCAGTTAGGTTGGCAGGATTTAGGGAAGAATTATTCAAAGAAATCTAGTGGTAAAAAAATAAATTTACTTTCCTATGAAATGTATGTAAAAAAGGAATCCTGGTGAATGTATTGTAAATTCGTGGAAATTCTACTAATGTGAAAAGTTTGGACACATGACTCGTGATTTCAAAGAAAATGGTCTAAAAATTAATGATAAGATGATGGTGAGATGCTTCAACTGTAAGGAATTGGGCCATTTTGCTAATTTTTGTCTAAAACTAGTCACTCAAGTAGCCAATCAACTAGATTCGAAACAGAAGGGTGTGGTAAAATCTTTTGCAACCACTTTAGTAGATGTTTATCCATCAAATAAGGTAGTATCAGGTACATTTCTGGTTTTTATAGATTTTGAAAATGTGTTTTTTGATTCAGGGTCTACACATTTCTTCATTTCTGAGAAATTTTCAAAAAAATAGGGAATTCCACCTCATGAAATGAAACTAGAACTCATGGTAAAAACACTTGGAGTAAATATTATGGATATAAGAAATTATAAGACTCTACCTATCCTTTTCCATGGAAGGTTTTTTCTGGAAAACCCCATTGTATTGCCTCAAATGGAGTTTAATGTTATTCTTAGAATGGACTGGATTTCTTTTTATCATGATAAGATATATTGAAGATAAAAAGAATTTTTTTTATAAAGAGTTCATTTTGTGTACAAAAATAAACCCATACCATTTATAACATATCAGGAAGCTAAGAAACTGATAAAATATTGAAATTAAAGTTATCTTGATCATATTTTTGAAGATAAGGGAACTATCTAGATTAATGATTTACTAGTGGTAAATGA
The DNA here is from genome assembly GCA_963277665.1 of Viscum album. Taxonomy (NCBI): domain Eukaryota; kingdom Viridiplantae; phylum Streptophyta; class Magnoliopsida; order Santalales; family Viscaceae; genus Viscum; species Viscum album. The sequence continues at coordinate 2,096,739,182 of OY728132.1, read as the reverse complement.
ATACCTAGATGTTTTTTATGATTATTTTCCTACTCTTATTCCTAATAGAGAGGTTGATTTTTCTATTAACTTAGGTCCTGAGGAAAATCCAATTTCTAAACCCCCTAATCGAATATCCCAATTGGAACTTCTGGAATTAAAAAATTAGTTTCAAAAAGTATTTGATAAAGGCTTCATTTGACTTATCACTTCACAATGGGGTGCTCCTATCTTCTTTGTTAAAAATAAATATGGTTCAATGAGACTTTTCATTGATTATATATCCTTGAATAACATTACTGTAAAAAACAAGAACCCCTTTCCTCATATCGATGATTTTTTTATCATCTCTAGGGAGCACAATATTTTTCAAAAGTTTGCCTGAGGTCGGGGTACCATCAATTGAAAGTAAAGGATGAATACAACCCAAATACTATGTTCCATACAAGATATGGTCATTATGAATGTGTAGTTATGCCTTTTGGGTTAAATAATACATTAGCTATATTCATGGATCTTATGAACAGAATATTTCATGAGTTATCAGATATGTTTGTGGTTATATTTATTGATGACATTATGGTATATCCTAGAAGTAAATAGGATCATAAAAAACATTTGAGGGTTGTTTTTCACACCTTAAAAGAAAAGAAACTATATGGAAAACTCAGAAAGTGTGATTTTTGTTTGCAATAGATTTCTTATATCGGAAACATTGTAAATAAGGATGGAATAATAGTTGATCCTTCCAAAAAAAGTTGTTTATGAATGGAAAAGACCTACAAATGTTACAGATATTAGTAGTTTTCTTGAATTAGCAGGTTATTACTAAAGGTTTGTTAAAAAATTTGCATGGTTATCTTGTTGCTAACTAAGTTAACACAAAAAGGGGTTAAATATGTTTTAATAGAATAATATGATGTTTGTTTTAAGGAACTGAAGGAAAAATTGGTGAATGCTATAGTTTTTTACTTGCCCTCCCAAAATTGTGAGTTTGTCATCTATAGTGATGCCTCATTGAAGGAACTTGGTTGTGATTTGATGAAAAATGATCATCTAATTTATTATGCTTCAAAAAAACTAAAACATCATGAGTTAACTTATCCCACACATGATTTGGAATTATCAACTGTGGTTTTTTCTTTTAAAATTTGGAGGTACCATTTATACAGATCCAAATGTCAAATATATACTAACTATAGGAGTTTGAAGTATATATTCACTCAGAAGGAATTAAACATGAGGCAAAGATGATGGATTGAACTGATAAAGGATTATGATTTCACAATCAATTACCATTTGGGAAAAGAAAACAAAGTGACGAATTCCATGAGTTGAAAACATCATACAATATTAACCATGATATGTTTAGAATGTGATCCTTTGGTAAATGATTTGATAAAAATTTTCTTGGATGTTATTAGTGAAAGAAATTTCTATGTTTTTTTTTAGGTTTCAATTCAGTCGTTATTATTAGAAAGAATTAAGCAAGAGCATAAGGAAGACTATGAGCTATAGAAAAAGGTAGAATTGGATACAGTGGGTAAGTTTCCAAAATTTAACCTTGATAAAGATTTTGTTTTAAGATTTGGAAAAAGTTTGTGTGTGAATTGTGATTCCCAGTTGAAGAAAAAATTATTGTGTGAAACTCATATTTCTCCATTTTCAATTCATCCTTGTAGTACTAAGATGTACAGAGACATTCAGGAGTATTATTGGTTGGATGTAATGAAAAGGGGTATTGTTGATTTTACCATGAAATGTTCGACATGTCAACAGGTTTAAGGAGAGAAGTAGTTAACGAAGGGGATGTTTCAGCATTTTCCGGTGCCAGAGTGGAAATGGGAGAATATATCCATGGACTTCATTGTAGAAATACTGAAGACATCTTGAGGTAACAATGCAATCTAGGTTATAGTTGACCAACAGACTAAATCTTCACATTTTCTTTCTATTTGAGATACAATTTCTGTGGATTAGCTTTCTCGATTGTACCTCAAAGAGATTGTTTGGTTACATGGAGTGCCTCTTTCCATTATATCTGACCAGGAACTCAGGTTAACTTATAATTTTCAGAAGAGCCTTCAAAAGTCATTGGGAACATAATTAAATTTTATTACAGCTATCCATCCTCAATCAGATGGGCAGTCATAACAAACGATTCAAACATTGGAAGATATGCTTCAAGCTTGTTCAATGGACTACAAGGGAAGTTGGGATCAACATCTTTCATTATTTTATTTTTCTTATAATAAAAATTTTCATTTAAGTATACAGATGACACCTTTTGAGGCATTGTATGGGAAGCGGTGTTAAACTCAAACTTTTTTGGATGATGTTGAGGAAAGTAAGTTGATAGGACCAAAATTTGTGGAGTAAGTGGCTGAGAAAGTATACATGATTTGATAACACATGAGGACAGCTCAGAGAAGACAGAAATGTTATGCAGATAACAGGAGGAATTACATTTCTTAAGAGGTAGGTGATCATTTTTTTCATAGAATATCACCATTGAAAAGTGTTATGTGTTTTGGTAATAAAGGGAAGCTGATTCCATGGTTCATTAGACCATATGATATCCTAGATAAATTTGGACTGGTTGCCTACCGAGTAGTATTTCCTTCGTGTTTATCAAAGGTACACAATGTTTTTCATGATTCAATGTTGAGAAATAATGTTTTAGATTCATCTCATGTCTTAAGCCAGGAAGAAATTAATCTGGAAGAAAACCTTTCTTATGAATAGAAACTTGTTCAGATTGTTATTCATAGAGAGACTGTACTAAAAAATAAGGTAATCTACTATGAAAAGGTTTTGTAGAGAAACAACAAGGTAGAAGAAGCAATGTGGTAATCTGAAAATTCTATGAGGGAAAAGTACCCTCACTTTTTAAATAAGAAAATAAAATTATGAAGACACAATTTCCAGGAGGTAGCGATAATGTAACACCCCAAGGATTTAGAAATAAATTGAAATTAATGAAATATTGTTTTAAGTAGATAGTTATAACATTCCTTTAAACATAATTTTTCTTCTTTTATGATTTGAATTTAAAAAAATGGTCATCTACAGTTGTGATCAGTAAGTTTTTTAGAGTCTGATAGAACCAAATTGATTTTTTGGTGAATAGTAACATATCTTTATGAATAGTAATATGAATATTAATATGACACTTATGAATAGTAAATCATATTATTATTTTATTTTCTTCAGGTTATAAGATAATGACATCTTTATTTATTTTTCAAGGTGGTATAAAATGAGTTATAGTTTTAAAATTGATAATTTTTTAATAAAGTGTGCTTTTATTTAAAATTTACATTATTCATATTTAGAAAATTATTTTCAAAAAATGGAGTTCATTTTTGAATTATACAAGTAGAAAAATGGTTAGGTTGAATTTTTTTGATTTTTCTAAAATTCATGAATTTTTTATGAATATTGAAATACTGTATAATACCATATATACAAATTATCAGTTAAATATAGTATTTATGACATCATGAATGATGTTAGCACACTATGTTTGAACTCACATGACCTCTTTACTATTTGGGGTCACATGAATCGATATTATTTGTAGTCTTGAGTAAAAAAATAAAATAATGATTAAAATAATGTAAAACTCCGCCTCTCCTCCACTATAAATACCACCCACTCCCCCCTCTTCCTCCCACACCTCTCAAACCTTGATCCTTTCCAAAGTTCTTCCCAATACTCCTCCAAATATCCTACCTGACTTCCAAGACCTAATTTAGAAGTATACTTTCATCCATTGATAAATTTCAACAACAATCTCATCTTTTGTTCCAAATGATGAGTATTCAAGAATATTTTTTCATGCCTGAAGTACTAAAATACACTTTTATCTGATCACATAATCTATAATAGGATAAAAATATTTTCCTCTTATCTTTAGATATAAAAAAATGAAATATTTTGAACAAGGTAATATCATATAAAAAATTATAAACTTTCATGTAAAGTTTTATCATACTAATCATGAAAATTCAACTATAGCTCTAAAGGTTTAATGTACATCCTTCTATAAATTGATAAAATTATATCCCAAATGAGCATAATATTATCAACATTAAAGGATATTTTACCCTAATATTTTATCTCATACAATTAAAATTACATCCCTAAATATTTAAGAGTATTCCTTAAAGATAATCCTTCACATTAAACCTAAGGGTTACATATACCTCAACCTAATAGAATATATCCCAATGTATCATTAATAAACTTAAAATATTATCACATAAAACCTAAAAATGTGATTTATATGACTTTAAACATATGATAAAACATAAAAATATAAAAAATTATTTCATAAATAAGTCTTTTGTTAACCTCGCATGAAAAAATCTTAATCTCCCATGTTATATAAACACTTCTCTGAAACCAGTTATAAAATCCCCAGACTCACACTCTCAGTTCTAGTTCTAAAAAAATACATTACATTTCTATATTGATACCTATAAAAATGAACTAATTTTAGACATCCATAACATTAAAAATCCAAATGAAATATTGAATAACTTTCATAAAAATGATATTTTATGTTTACAGTTTTATATAATTAGTAAAACTATTACATAATAAAAACCTTATCTTAGAAATATTATTTTTACCATTGTGCAATGGATTTTCTATTTCAAAATAATTATTAAAAATATAACATATTATTCTCCTCACATTAAATCTTAATTGTAAAAATCATTCAAAATCATTCTTCATAACCTGGGGAAAATAAACATTACAAGGGCGCACTCAAACAATTAGTATGGGTAAACATAAGCATTAACAATTGAATTACATTTGTGAGGATAATATGAGCATTATTTTATTATTACTTAACCAAATTTCATCTGCATAACATAAGACAATTCATACCCATAAATAAATAGATCATCAATTATAAAACATGTAATAAATCTTTAATAAAGTAAACATTTATATGAATCAATAATAATGAGCCATGGGATGTTAATACATATCAAGGGAAGAATTAAAAAATAGAAAATAAAGTATAAGAAAAATATTGGTATCTTAGAACATTATCTTCATAAACTATGTCAGAAATTAATAAATCCCAATTAAATACATATTTGAGACTTCCATGGTTAAATCCATCCTTCTTACGTTTGAATACAAGTAACATTACCTAATTCATTGAAGAGATATATCAGGATAACCCATTAATAAATGCTTTATTTGGGTCACCCACTCAAATAAGATGTATCAGGATCATCCATTCATATAAGCTATATCTGGATCCTCCATCATCACCAATAATGTACAATTAGCATCCATGAATAATTTTTTCTTTAGATTTCACATTTCAACCTAACACCCTTAAAAAACAATCATCATTTCTTTACAGCTTGTGTAATCCATGAAACATAAATTGACATAATCCATCTAGGGAAAAATATTTAATGTATAATATTATCATATTACCACGAATCATAGTAATCGTTAAAGTATGATTTCAAAGAGTAAAATACCTTTAATAAAAAAATTAAAAAAAATCTTCAAAAATAAGAAAAAATACATTTTTTAGATACTATTTAAAAAAAATAAAAATATTGTGGAAAATATTTTTTTTGAAAAAAAACATGGAGACATGTACAAGAATATTAAATTAAAATATGATCATGGTGGTGGTAAAATCTTTTCATGTAATAAATGTTAAAAGTAAACATTATTTTTAAACATTTTTTAAACAGAGTAAAAAGATACGCATGCGAGAACTATTAATAAATTTCCTTTTAAAACCATTTAAAAATTGTCAAAGATCATGTAAAATAAATTCAGGAAATACTTTATTTTTAGAAGAGAACATTCTGGAAATCATTTCAAAAAACATGGATATGGAAGGGACCAATTCATAATCTAAAAGAAGATATAAAATCAGTATTACTTATTAATAATTTCTCTATATTTCCTTAATCAGTATGGGAGGAAATAGAAAATAAACAAGTAAACAAAATTCATAAAGGATATTAAAAGAGATATGGTACAAGAAAATAAAATTATATGATTTCTTCCAAATAATACTAGAAGATAAACAATCATGAAAATAAATTAGATTATAAAATAATTCCTTTACTTCTTTGGTAACATTCAAATCAAAAATCATTGGTAAAAATAATATGATATGGATCTATAAATCCAAAATATTACATGATTTAACATGTGAAAATCAATTCATGAGTTAGCATGTACAACATACATGTAAATCATGTTGCATGACATGAAACATATCCCAATAAAATGAGATTGAGACATAGAAAATCCTTGTAAAAATAAAAACATTTTATGTGATAATTAATACATGATATGAGTATGTGAACATAAGAAAATCCTTATAAAACATGTGGAACCATGTAATAAAACAATTTTGAGATCAATCCAATCATAATAATTTAATAATAAATTAAATAATGAAGAATTATAACCCAATGAATAGAAATTGAGTTCTGAAACCTCTTACCACTTAGTAACATTAAATTCAAATCCCCATTGGTGGAATAATATTAATTGAAACTTAAAATTACATGAAAAATTAAGGTTTCATGTCATAATATATAAAATAGAATTATATATAAAATAAAAAGTAAATTAGTTGTAGAACTTTAAAATGTGATTCAATGAAAAGAAACGTAGATTAAATCCATTAAGTAAAGTCCATAATTTCCATGTATGTCCTTTAACTCTTGTATAATGAACATATATCAATTATTTAAATTTTGAAAACCATTTAAGGGTTTATTATTTTATAATTAAACTATTTATTTTATTTATTTCAAGAGCATAATTAATTACTTATTTGGTTATGTCCACTTCGTGTGTTTGGAGGACGTCCAATTCAAAATTTAAAAAATGACTTTGGTATGTCAACCATTTTCAAAGAGGTCATTTCTTCATAAACACCTTAATAGGAACAATAAAATATTTATAATTTTAAAAATAACTATGAATAATGGTTATGAAAAATGAATTATGTTAAAATCATGGAGATAGTAGGGAATACATACGCATGAGTAATGTTTTCATTATTAAAGTAACATGAGAGAAATAAGTTAAGTATTATTTTAACATTATAAACTATTATTATATCATAAATAACATTTTATCTATATAAATAATTTATATATACTAAACATGTGTTGTGCTTAGGAAAAATGAATCACATCGCATAACCAAATATTACTAATAAATTTGTCAAATGATGTCATAATATAATCATATATGTTATTATTAACATGAATATGTTTATTTAATAAATTAATAACACTATTTTAACCATTATACAGGATGTTTGAACACATTTTAAATAAGAAGAACCAGGGGTAGGGGAATTCTTAACCCAATTTCCAATCTTTGTGTTAACCTTCTACTTTATCCATTATGTGGAATTAATATTTTTGGTGTGATGAATTTTTTTTATATTATGTTGTATTATGTGTATTTTTAGTATATACACATATCTATTCCACTCTATTAATTCTTACTCCAATTATATTTTTAAGGGACTTTCCTTTTAAAATCCTTTTAAAAGTCTCTTTAAAAAATTTCAAAAGGATTGTTTATATATATATATGGCATGAGTGGTTTATCCTAATTTAATGATAAATTATTACCATGATATGTTACTTGGAAGTATTAATGTTTGGTTTATCCCATTATAGCTCAATATATGTTGGGTTGAGCCCATTATAGATCAAGATATGACGGGTGAGCCCCATCATAATTCTCCAATGCATTGGGTACTCTAGAGGTGGAATTTGACCAAATGGTTATTCTATTTGTAATGGAGATTATAAGATTGATATGAAAAATATGTCCCAAGGAAACTACATGATGTTTCCAATCATGTTAATGAGTTTTTATGAAATGGTTTTGATTGATTTTTATCTTATCACTTGACTAAATATTTCTTTCCATATATCCCTTACTAAGATTTTTGTGCTCATCACAAGTTTTTAAATGTTTTTCACATGTTATAAGGATGTGTAAGATAAATAATGAAGATAATTTAAATGTCATGAAGATTTTCCATAATAATTATGTTTTATTTGAAAAGTTTTATATTTCGAAAAAAAAATAATTTTTTTAATAGTATCCACATGTATGATTATGAGATGTTATGTTTGTTTTATGTCCTAATTACATAAAAATATAAACATGAAAAGATCCTTAGTGTGTAATTATGTATTTTCTTGTATAAAACTCAAGATTATGTAATGTTTTAAGGTTGGGTCCATATAGTTGGTATCAAATGGAGGTTTAGATAACTTTAGGGGTTATTATGGTATTAAAAAAATACCATCAATGATTTTTAATATATGGTAATTTGAAATGTTATATAATTTAAGGATTAAAATGTTTTTTTATCAAAGTTATGTATTTTCAGAATGGTTTTCTATAGAAGAAACAGGGAAGTTAAAGTATGAAGGCACCAAATGGCTGATGTCTGTCTGAATTTGCAGCCTGGAATGGTGGGAATCCAAACCGGGTAGTGTTTGACAGAAATGGCTCAGTTGACTAAAGAAATAAATGGTGGTGGTATCCATTCTAGAGAGTAACATTATCTACCATGAAGAAACATGTCTTTTGTGGATCATTTTATAAGGAAACATCCTCCATCATTCAGTGAAACCATAGATCCAGTGATAGTCGAAGGATGGATCAATTCACTGGAAAAGATATTTGATGTCATGGGATATTTAGATCATAAAAAGGTAATTCCATCTATTTGTCATTTGGAAAGTGAATCTGATTAATGGTGGTCTCTGGTTAATACAACAAGAGAAATATATGATCTTGATAGATTGGAATGGGATGATTTTAAGAGTATTTTTCTAGAAAAATATTTTCCCAAAACTGTTCAACTCAAAATGGAGAAAAAATTATTAAAAATAAAGTGGAAAGATGATAATTTTGTGGTAGCATATGAAACCAATTTCACATTACTTTCCAGGTACATACCGTATTTTACTATGGATTTTGATAGTATAATTAATAGATTTTACTCTGGTTTGAAACCATTTTTGCAAATAGTTTTGGATTTATGAGAGTTTAAAATATATGAGAAAATTGTTCGTTGTGCTGAAAAAATGGAGATAGAGTTTTCTAACATGTATGTGCCTCGTGATGATAAGAATAATAAGTAGTCAGGTTGGCAGGCTTTAGGGAAGAATTTGTCCAAGAAATCTGGAAGAAAGAAAATCAATTTCCCTTCCTATGAAATGTTTGGTAAAATTCATCCTAGTGAATGTATTGTAAATTATGGGAAATGCTACCGATGTGAAAAGTTTGGACACATGTCTCATAATTTCAAAGAAAATTATCGTAATATTAATGAGAAGTTGATGGTGAGGTGGTTCAACTTTAAGAAAGTGGGTCATTTTTCTATTATTTGTCTGAATCTAGTCACTCAATAAAGGAATCAGTAATATTGGAAGTATAAGGGTGTGGTAAAGTCCTTTGAAACCAATTAAGAATAATTTGAGCTATCAAATGAGGTGGTATTAAGTACATTTCTAGTCTTTAGAGATTTTTCAAATGTTTTTTTTTGTGATTCAGGGTCTACACATTCCTTCATTTCGGGGAAATTTTCTGAAAAATTGGGAATTACACCTCATAAAATTAAACCATAACTCATGGTAAAAACACCGGGAGGAAATATTTTTGCAATAATAAATTATAAGAATCTACCTATCCTTGTTTTTTGGAAGGATTTTACTATAAAACCCCATAGTATTTCTTCAAGTGGAGTTTGATAGTATTCTCAGTATGGACTGGCTTTCTTTTTATCATGCAAAGATAGATTATAGAGAAAAAGATGTTTTTTTATAAAGAGTTGCAGTTTGTATACAATAATGAACCCATGCCATTGATAACATATCAGGAAGCTAAGAAACTGATAAAATATAGAAATGAAAGTTATCTTGCTCATATTTTTGAAGATATGGGAACTGTCTAGATTAATAATGTACGACTGGTAAATCAATACATCGATGTTTTTATGGATGATTTTCCTAGTGTTATTCCTAATCGAGAGTTTGAGTTTACTTTTGACTTAGTTCCTGATACTAAGACAATTTATAAACCCCATTATCTAATGGCCCAAATAGAAATTCTGGAATTAAAAAATCATTTTTAGGAATTATTTGATAAAGGCCTCATTTGACCTAGCACTTCACCATGGGGTGATCAGGTATTATTTGTTAAAAAGAAATATGGTTTAGTGAGACTTTTCATTGATTATAGATCCTTGAATAACATCACTTCTAAAAACAAGTACATTTTCCTCATATTGATGATTTGTTTGATCATCTCTAGGGAGCACATTATTTTTCAAAGTTTGAATTGAGGTTGGGGTACCATCAATTGAAAGTAAAGGATGCAGATATCCTTAAGACTATGTTACGTACCAGATATGGTCATTATGAATTTGTAAATATGCCTTTTGGGTTAACTAATTTACCTGTTTTATTCATGGATCTTATGAATAGAACATTTCATGAGTTCTTGGATAAGCTTTTGGTTGTATTTATTAATGACATTATGGTGTATTATAGAAGTAAAGAGGATCGTGAAAAATATATGAGGGTTGTTTTTCAAACCTTAAATGAAAAGAAACTGTATGGAAAATTCAGAAAGTGTGATTTTTTGTTGCAACTGATTTCTTTTCTTGGACACATTGTAAATAAGGGGAGAATAATAGTTGATCCTTCCAAAAAAATGGTTGATGAATGGAAAAGACCTAAAAATGATACAAAGATTCATAGTTTTCTTGGATAAGTAGGTAATTACTAACTATTTATTAAAAACATTTCATGGTTATCTTGTTGCTAAATAAGTTAACCTCAAAAGGGGTTAAATTTTTTTGGACAGAAAAATGTAATGTTTGTTTCTAGGAACTGAATGAGAGATTGGTGAATGATCCAATTTTGGTCTTTCCTTTCTAAAATGGTGAGTTTTTCATCTACAGTGTTGCTTCATTTAAGTTACTTGGTTGTTTTTTGATGCAAAATGAACAGGTAATTTTTTATGCTTTAATACAACTAAAAACTCAAGAGTTAAATTATCCCACACATGATTTGGAATTAGTACTTGTGGTTTTTTCTTTGAAAATTTGGAAGCACCATTTATACTGATCCAAATGCTAAATATATACTGGCCATAAGAGCTTGAAGTATATATTCACTCAGAAGGAATTAAACATGAGGTATAGAATATGTCTTGAAATAATAAAGTATTATGATTTCACAATTAATTACCATTCAGAAAAAGAAAAAAAAGTGGCAGATGCCTTGAGTTGAAAAAATCATGCAACATTAACCATGATACATTTGGAATGTTATCCATCGGTAAATGTTTTGACAAACTTTTTCTTGGAATTTTTTGGTGAAGGAAATTTCTATATTTTGTTTTAGGTTTCAGTGAAGTCATTGTTATCATAAATAATTAAGAAATAGAAGAAATAATACCATGAGCTACAGAAAAAGGTATAATTGGTAAAAGTTGGTAAGTTTCCAAAATTTAACATTGATAAATATTATGATTTAAGATTTAGAAAAAGTTTGTGTGTGACTTGTAATTCCCAGTTAAAGAAAGATATATTGTGTGAAGCTCATAGGTCTCCAGTTTCAGTTCATCTTGGAAGTAATAATATGTATAGATACCTTTGGGAGTATTATTGGTCGGATGGAATAAAAAGATATATTTCTGATTTTACCATGAAATGTTTGACATGTCAACAGGTTAAAACAAAGCATCAGTTAACAAAGGGGATGCTTTATCCTTTTCCATTGCCAGAGTGGAAATGGGATAATATATCCATGGAATTAATTGTGGGAATACCTAAGAAATTTTGAGGTAACAAAGAAATCTAGATTATTGTTGACCGACTGACTAAATCTGCACATTTTCATTCTATTTGAGATACAATTTATGTGGATAAACTTTCTCGACTGTACCTCAAAAAGATTTTCTGGTTAAATGGAGTTCCTCTTTTCATTGTAACTGACCAGGATCCCAGGTTCAGTTCTAATTTTTGCAAGAGCCTTCAAAAGTCATTGGACACATAATTAAATTTTTGTACAACTTTTCATCCTCAATCTGATGGGCAGTCAGAATGAACAATTCAAACTTTGGAGGATATGCTTCTATCTTGTTCAATGGACTACCAGGGATATTAGGATCAACATATATCATTAGTTGAGTTTTCTTATAATAACAGTTTTCATTTCAATATACAGATGGAACTTTTTGAGGCATTGTATGGGAAGCAGTGTCGAACTTCAGCTTTTTAGGATGAATTCGGGGAAAGAAAGTTTATGGGGCCATAATTAGTATATTAAGTGGCTGAGAAAGTTAATATGATTCAAAAACACATGAGGGCATCTCAGAGCAAACAGAAAAGTTATGTAGATAATAGGAGGAAAGATATTTCTTTTGAGGTACGTGATCATGTTTTTCTTAGAATTTCACCATGGAAGAGTTTTATGTGTTTTGGTAACAAAGGGGAGGTGAGTCCATGGTTCATTAAACCTCATGAAATCCAAGATAAATTTGGACTGGTTTCCAACCAGGTAGCCTTGCCTCCGAGTTTATCATAGGTACATAATTTATTTCATGTTTTGATGTTGAGAAAGTATGTGCCAAATTCATCTCATGTCTTGATCCTCATAGTAATTCATCTTGAAGAAAACCTTTCTTATGAAGAGAAACCTATTTAGATTCTTGACCATAGTGATCAAGTACTGCAGATGTAACGACCCAAACTTTTATTAATGAAAATTCCTCTTAAACTAATTAAATGTCTTATTATGTAAAATGGTTATATAAAACATATGAACATACTTGGTTTTATGTTTTTGGATTTTATAATACCATTAATAATTGTTACCATTACTAATACAGTCTTTTAATAGTGATCACGTGATTATTATAAATATAGGGCATTAACAAATCCAGTTTACTCAGAAAAAGGAAGAGATTGCCTCATCCAGTAGAATTTCTCTATACGAATCCCATTTGTTGGAGCTCGGAACGGAGGTAGAATCAATGGGATTCTCTCTTGACCAAGCCCTAGCTGATATTCAACATGTTAATTTTGAATGGAACTCCCTACGGTGGAAGTAGAAGTTAATAGATATTACCACCTGAGCGATGTTATCGGAGCCACCCCAAGAGTCTATCAACATCGTACACCTAACCCTTAGGTCTTATATAGATGTTATAAGGGGTTATGTAACAATACCCAAGCATTATGATTATGTGAATTATATTTTTTTTAAGAATATACATTCATTTTATTATTTTTACTTTGTAAATGGTTTTATTTTAAATCATAAATAGTATTTTCAGTTAATATTTAAACTCAATTAATAAATCTATTTTGATGAATTGATGGATTTTTGAACTAAATAATATTTTAATAAAATATTTTTACTCCCTTATAGGGCTTTATAGCTCACCCTTTTCTTACGCATGTCCTCAGGTTATCCCATGCAATGATAAGTATGAAGGAATGTTGTGGTCATGTAAAAGAAGATTTCAATAAAGATGTTGTATTTTATATTGGTATGTAATGTTCCTAATTTCCCAAGACACTAAACCTATTGATCCTCATAGTTTTATTACGTGCAAGTTTATGTAATAAATCATGTTAAAGTGTGTAATAAAGAGAAGGGTTGTTATAGTTGGTATCAGAGGATAAGTTTAGTTTTTTTGGGATTAGGATTAGAAACCCCTAGTGAAAGCCTTACGAATAAGACTAAGTATAATAAAAACATCCCTAAATTTTTTTGAGTATATAGTGAGTGTTTTATTGAGAAAATACATTCTTTTCTGGATACGAACAAGTAGGGGTAGATCTAGCATAGATGAATCTAGGGATAAAACCCAAAAACACCTCTTTGATCTAGACTCGAATAGGAAATAGTGCACAAAACGGTCCATGCTACACTCTTGGTAACTACACTCCTGGGGGATATGTTATGGTAAATTTAGAAGATTATTATGAACCATTGTTAGGGGAATAAAAAATTTTCCTTAAGAATATATGTTGGGAAGTAGATCATGGATAACATAGATTTAATACTATAAATTCATAAGTTAAAGAAATAAATGTAATTTATAATTTATCCCTTATTTATTTTGATTACACTTTATGTGTTACCCCTAACTTTCCTTTTATCCATACAATAGCCAGTAATAGGAGGACTCAGGCTAACAACCGATGTGAAGATCAATGTAATGATTGTTCTAATGAGATTCCTAATCTGATGGGAGTGGTAATTGAAAACGTTTCCATGATAAACTCTCAAATAACTCAAGTTTTGAATAGAAACATGGTTCAAGAGGAGAATTCAACCCCCCCCCCCAAGAAAAAACAAGGTAAAATTTAGAGCTTCATGAGAGAAATACCTCCAACTTTCAATGGATCATCCGATCCATCAATCGCCGAACAATGGATCCACTCCATTGACAAGATCTTCTCCATCCTTTAATGTTTGGAATAAGAGAATATTCTTTTGGATGATTATCATATGGAGGGTGAAGATAATAAATGGTGGACATTGATAAAAAATACGAATCCTGAGGAAGAGATCAAGGCATGGGAATGGAAGTATTTCCAAAAAAAAATTTCAATAAATATTTTCCTCGCACCCTTCAACTTAAGATGGAAAGGGACTTCTTTTCCCTCAAGAAAAAAAAGACAAAGAATCCATTGGTGCGTACAAGGAAAAAATCACAAGGCTTTCACAATATGCCTCTGGATTTTTTGTTACCCTCTAATGCAAGGTTAACCTCTTCTTTGGTGGGATAAAACCTAGCCTACTCAAAGACCTAGTGATACGGGACTTCGATAGCTATGAGAAAATTGACTGATGTTCCCTCAAAATATTAATGGATATTAGAGAATCTCAGGGGTATCATGGGGATAAGAAGCATATAGTGGAATTTAATTCTAGCAATCTAATGGATAAATTCAACAGTGATAAGAAATTCTAGCACCCCACTTGCCAAAGGTGTAGAAATAAGCACCCTAGAAATTGCCTGAAGGGGATGAGGAAATGCCTTAGGTGTGGAAGAGAAGGGAACATAGCTATTAACTACTGACAAGAAAAACTCGTGGCTATGAAAGAGGATATGAATGATTCATTTGAATCTAAATGCGTTGTTCATTGCTTCAACTACAAAGAACCATGGCACTTTGTAAACCAGTTCCATAAGCCAAGGGTTTTCAGAGGAAACCCACAAACTTCAATGCAACAAGGGCAATCTTTTTCCATCACTATCGCTGAAAAAGACCCCAATAATGAAGTGGTGATAGGTATGCTAGTTATTCATTAAATAATTGAAAACTTACTCTTTGATTCTAGTTTTATAAATTCTTTTATATCCCAAAATTTTATTAGGACAATCCCAACACCACCACAAATCATGGAAGTAAAGATGTCAGTGAGAACGAAAAATAGGGAAATCATTATATCCCATGAATATAACTCATCCCCTGTTATAATTTTTGGATTGAACTTCCCGAAGAACCTCATCATACTCCCTTTGGTGTAATTTGATGTAATTCTCAGAATGTATTAGATTTCCCTATATATATCCAACATAAATTTTCATGGGAGAAAAATTACTCTTCATATGGAAAATCGACCCCCGATTTTGTACAAGTACAAGGAGGAGGATGAATCTTATTTAGCACCATCATCTCAAGCCTGGATATTACTACCCAATGAGCATGTGTATCTTTCTCAGATGATGGAGTCTAAGGAAGCAACCATCCTTCAAGAAAAGCCTATTGTGAGGGAATTCACTGAATTGTTTCCCGAGGAGTTTCTCGGTCTTCCTCCTAGAAGAGATGTTGAATTATCAATTGATCATATACCTAGGGCTTTTCTAAAATCCCAGACTCCATATAGAATGGATGATGTGGAGATTAAGGATCTGAAGAAAAAACTACAAGATAATATGGATAAAGGGTTTATACACCCAAGTGCTTCACCATGGGGTGCACAAGTCCTCTTAATTGAGAAGAATGATGGGTTAATGAACCTTTGAATTGATTATTGATAGCTCGACAAAATCATGAGAAAGGACAAGTATCCTCTTCCAAGAATTGATGACATGTTTGATTAGCTACATGGAGCATTATACTTCTCCAAGTTGGATCTATGGTTGGGATATTACCAAGTAAGGGTGAAGAAGCAGGATATCCCCAAGAGTAATTTTCGTACAAGTTATGGGTACTGTGAATTCATAGTAATGCCTTTCGGACTCACTATTTCTCCAGAAATATTTTTGGACTTGATTAATAGAGTCTTTATATATTACCTCAACAAATTTTTGGTAGTATTTATAAAATATATTCTAATATACTCCAAAAACAAGGAGGAGCATGAGGAGAATCTAAGCATTGTACTAGAAACCTTTTGAAATGATAATCTCTATACAAAGTACAACAAGTGTGAGTTCTAGTTTAAGGAGGTCTCATTCTTAGGTTATATCATCACAAGTAATGGGATATTTGTGGATCCCTCCAAGACAGTTGCATTTGAGGGTTGGATGAGGCCAATGTCTGTGATGGATATTCCTAGCTTCTTGGGGTTAGCTGGATATTATCGCTGATTTGTGAGAAATTTCTCACGATTTTCAAACCCTCTTATCAAGAAAACTCTAAAGGGAGTCAAGTTTTCTTGGAGTGATGAATGCAAAGATAGATTTAAGTAGTTGAAAAATATTATTACCCCTGTGCACAAGCTCACACTACCCACAAGTGGAGAACCTTTTGTGTTATTTAGTTATTCTTCAAATAAGAGCATGGGTTTTGTGTTGATGAAAAATGAAAGATTCATTGCCTATGCTTCAAGGAAATTGAAATTTCAAGATAAAAACTATCCAACACATGATCTAGAGTTGGCAGTAGTAATATTCTCATTAAAAATTTGGAAAAATTAAACATTTTTGGAGAAGTGTGAAATATATATGGATCACAAAAGCCTCAAGTATATATTCACGTAGAAAGAGTTGAATATGCACCCGCAAAGATGGTTATAGCTTATAAAATACTATGACTGCTCAATCCATTACCACCCTGAGAAAGAGAACAAGGTGGATAATACTCTAAGTATAAAGTAATGATTAATTCTATCATTGATGAGAATTTAAAAGAATCCAATATCCTTAAATTTGATGAATATAGATATGGGAATAATAAATAAGGGAGAATCATCAATACTTTCACAAATGATTGCTCAACCTTATCTTTTGGAAAGGTTAAAAGATTCTCAAAAGGATTGTGTGAGAATTCAAAAGAAATTAGAAACTATAAAAAAAATTAAATCCTCATATTTCAATGTTAATGAAGAAGGAATTGTGAGATTTGAGTCAAGACTATGTGTTTCATCAAATTCGGAGTTAAAGAATGAACTTTTGGATGATGCACATAGTTTGAATTTCTCCATTCACCCAGGAAAAAAATAAGTATCGAGATCTCTGAGAGAATTATTGGTGGCATAACATGAAGAATAAGATAACTAAGTATACATAAAACTGTCTGGTATGTCATCAAGTGAAGGTTGCAAGGTAGAAGAATGGAAATCTTAGTACAAGGTACATCAGCCCTTTTGAGATCCTTGATCGCATTGGAGAAGTGGCCTATCATCTAGGACTTCCATTGAACCTATCTCAAGTACATGATGTATTCCATGCATCACTCTTGAGGAATTACATACCTAACCCATCACATGTACTCAATCTAGAGGTAGTACCATTAGAGAACAACCTCTCCTATGAAGAGAAGCCTATGAAGATCTTAGATAATAGGGAAAATTCCTACGAAATAAGACAATTAACCTTGTTAAGGTGTTACGGAAAACCACAAGTTTGAAGAATCAACATGGGAATCAGAGGAAGTGATGAAGAAGAGTTACCCTCGTCTGTTTTACTATGGAAAAATGAAATTTCATTGGAGAAATTTCTTAAGGGGGGAAGATTGTAACGACCCAAACTTTTATAAATGAGAATTCCTCTCAATATAATTAAATATATTATTATGTAAAATGGTTATATAAAACATTTTCACTTCCTTGGATTTATGTTTTTGGATTTTTAAATACTGTTAAGAATTGTTATCATTGCTAATATATCCATTGAATAGTGATCACAAGATTAGTATAGATATAGATCTTTACCAAATCCAATTTACTCACAAAAACCGAATCGATGGCCTCATCCAGTAGAATTGATCCATACGAAGCCCATTTTTCAGAGCATAGAAAGGAAGTATCATCACAGGGATTCTCTCTTGACCAAGACCAAGCCTTGCTTCCACATGTTAATATTGAACTGATCCTCCTACGGGATAAGTAGAAGTTAATAGAGATTACCACCCAAGTGATGTTATCTGAGTCTCCCCAAGAGTGTGTCACCATCGCACACCTTACCCATAGGTCTTATGCAGGTGTTATAAGGGGTTATGTAACAAGACCCTAGAACTATGATTATGTGCATTATTTTTTATACAAAGAATATACATTAATTTTATTATTGTTACTTTGTAAATGGTTATTTTAAATCACAAATAGAATTTTTAGTTAATATTTAAACTCAATTAAGAAATCTATTTTGATAAATTAATGGAATTTTTAATTAAATAATATTTTCATAAAATATTATTAAAAAGTTAGTTTTTATTAAATATAAATGATCGTATAATTTTTATGAATACAATTGTTATTTTTATTAGGGTTAGAAAACTTTTTTGTCAAAACCCATGAATTTTAAATAAATGTAATTTTTTATTTTAAATGTAAAAATTAACATATTTAGAAAATTATTTAGATAAAATTGTTTTTTTAATCAATATTTTTAAACTATCCATCAGATAATTTTTCATAATTTTCTGAGATAGTCGAATCTTTGGGTAAAAATTAAAAACTGATTAAATATATAATGGGTTTTATGACATAATAATAACCCAATAGTGATGTAATAAAATACTATAAAAGTGATATTCGGAAAATAAATGTTATACATTTAAAATAATGTGATTTTATATTTTTTTGAATAATTCTTCAATTCCATAGTGGACCCTCCATGAATTATAAAACATTTTAAAATTTTAAAATGATTTCCTTGAGAGTGTGACTCACCTCCACATAAGCCAGCCTAAAATTTTAATAACTTCAGCCATTGTCCTTATAAAATAATGTTTTACACTCCCCTTTGTAAAAAACTAGGGGCAAAAACCATGATTTGGTCTGTGGTTTTGATTAGTTTAATTTTTAGTGTCCAAAACTTAAATAATAAAGAATTCTCTATCCTTCCCTATATAAATCTACTCAACCTCCCATTCCTCTTCACTCAAACCATTTTTATATTGACCAAAACCTTCCCTACTCTCTATAGAATCATCCCAAGCCACCCCAAATCACCCCATAATCCTCTATCAATCCTCTCCCAAGCCTTTGGGATCACACCTCCAAGTAAGGGATCCTCACTTTACTTCATTCCTTATTTATGTCCAAGTTTCCTTATATTGTTATTCCATTTTTTCAATTACAAATTTTGGGGTATGATTTCTCACCTCTTATAAACTTACCTAATTATTTTTGAATGATCAGAGAACCGTTTATATCTCATTAAATCCTCCCATGCATACATGTTACCATACCGAAATTCTATATGGGATTTCTCTCCCCTCATTTACATTCAAGAAATTATATAATATTATACATCTAAATTCCATTAAATATGTTGAGTTTTTATGTTCCATGACCCCATTATTGTCCATTTCATGTATAAATAATGAGAGACCTCTTTCTCTACTATCAACCCATTTTATGATTTATATTTGATGTCGTTATGCTACAGAAATTACACAAAAATTTCTCATCCCAAAATCATCATGTAAGTGAATACCAACCCATTTATCGATCAAGGGTATTCACATTTATGAACAAGTAAATGTTGATGAAGGACTTATATTTATGTATTCCACATCTCTTGTTCATGGAATAAATTATTATATTTAATTAATCCATGTGGTATGATCCATGTTGAGCACTTATGCATGAAATGAAATGTTTATAAATGGTGATCCCTAATAGCGCTCGATTGCATTGGGTAAAGATTAGTATCATGATAATTTAAGTTAAATGAGAATTTAATCATTCTAATTCAAGTGAAATGAGGGTTTACTCATGCTCCAGGTTCAATGAGCCTTGGATCATAATAATATCACGTTAAATATTGTTTCCATATTTCCATGTTATGATAATCATAATATATCATGCCTTTAGGTTCATGTTTCTCTTATGCTCCCTTGATATTAATATTTCCTAACATGTATTGTATTCTTCATTTTATGCCTTTTTTACTCCATTAATAGTCTTTATAGCTCACCCTTTTCTTATGAATATCCTCAGGTTATCCCATAAAATGTTAATTACAAAGGAATACTCTTTTCATGTAAAATAAGTTTTCAATAAAGATGTTGTATTTTATATTGTTTTGTAATGTAACTAATTTTCCAAGACACTAGACCTCTCGATCCTCAGAGTTGTCTTAATTGAATGTTTATGTTATAAATCATGTTAAAGTGTGTAATAAAGAGAAGGGTTTTTTATAGGGGAATAATGTAATCCACCAGGTAAATGTTTTGTGGAGAAACCACTTGGTAGAAAAAGCAACATGGGAATCGGAAAATGCTATGAGGTAAAAGCACCCTCACTTGTTTAATAAGTAAATAAAATTGTGAGGACACAATTTCTAGAAGGTGGGGATAATATAACACCCCAAGGTTTTAAAAATAAAATGAAATGCATGAAACATTGTTTTAAGTAGATAGTTATAACTATTCTTTAAACATAATTTTGCTACTTCTAAGATTTGAATTTCAAAAAATGGTCATCTATGATTGTGATCAGTAAGTTTTTTGGATCCTGATGGATCCAACATGATTTTTGGTGAATAGTAGCATACCCTTATGAATAGTAATATGACCCCTATGAATAGTAAATCATATTATTATTTTATTTTATTAATGTTATAATATAATGACAGCTTAATTAATTTTTCCAGGTGATATAAATTGAGTTATAGTTTTAAAATTGTTAATTTTTTAATAAAGTGTGATTTTATTTAAAATTTAAATTAATCATATTTAGAAAATTATTTTAAAAAAATGGAGTTCATTTTTGAATTATACAAGTCGAAAAATAGTTAGGGTTAATTTTTGGGATTTTTCAGAAATTCTTGAATTTTTGATAAATAGTAAAATACGGTATAATACCACATATAAAAATTATCAGTTAAATACACTATTTATGGCATCATGAATGATTTAATCACACTAGTTTAGAAATCAGATGTTATTCTTACGATTTGGGGTCACATGAGTAAATACTATTCATAGTCCTGAGAAAAAATAATAAAATAATGATTAAAATAATGCAAAACTCCTCCTCTCCTAAACTATAAATACCGACCACTACCCCCTCTTCATCCCACACCTCTCAAGCCTTGATCCTTTTCTATGTTCAGCCCAATACTCTTCCCATTACCCTTCCCCACGTCCAAGACCAATTGGTCTCACCAAAAGAAAAAAAACAAAGGCCTCAAGGAGGGTCTCATGGAGAAGAGATCAAGAGGTAAACATCCTCTTTTATTTTCTTTCTTTTATTTTCATTTTATTTCTTATTCTTCTTCATTAAACACCACCCCTTATCCAAGAGGCAGTAATGATCCAGAATATTATATATATTTTGGATTTTATCATGTTTACCGATTCTTCACCATTACACTTCTTCTCCTCTCCCAATTATTCTATAAATTAAAACATCATATATGATGTGTCGATTTACCGACATCGTGGATGATGTGATTTCAATTTATTTTACTTACATCAAGACTATTCATAAAATAATTATTATGGCTGAAACAGATTAAAATTTATGTATTAAATATTAAATAAGGTTCTGTAATCATTTTGTACATATATTATTAATTTATAAAACAAAATGAGTTCATGATAATCAAAGAATCGCCAAAATGACCAAAACAAATATCAATAATGTTTTAACTTATGAATCATACTCACGTAAGAATTAAAAATAAAAAATGGTATAATTTATGGTTCTAGAAATATGTAAATATCATTCCATTACAATTCAGGAGTTTTACTTCCAATCAACAAGAATATTCATCATGAACCGATCATGGAAACTATGAAAAGAACGCACCCAAAACAATGTAAATAACAAAATATTACTAATAAATGTGTCGAATGATGTTGTAAAATGATCATATAAGGTTTTATAAACATGGATATTTTTCTTTGAGATATTAATAACACTCTTTTAACGATTATACAGTAGGTTTAAACACATTTTAAGTAATAAGAACCCGAGGTAAGGGAATTCTTAACCCAATTTCCAATCTTGGGGTTAACCATCTAATTTATCCATTATGTGGTATTAAGATTATTGGTGTGATGAATATTTGTTTATATTATGTTGTATAATTTGTATTTATAGTGTATACACATATTAATTCCATTATATTAATTCTCACTCCAATTATATTTTTAAGGGACTATCCTTTTACAATCTTTTTAAAAGTCTCTTTAATATATTTCAAAAGGATTATTTATATATATATATGGAATGGGTGGTTTCTCCTAATTTCATTATACTTTTTTACCATTATATTTTCATTGGAAATATTTATGTTGGTTTTATCCCATTATAGCTCAAGATATTTTGGGTTGATCCCATTATATCTCAAGATATGACTGGTGAGCCCCATTATAGCTCTCTAATGCATTGGGTACTCCGAATGTGGAATTTGACCAAATGGTTGTTCCATTTTTAAGGGTGATTGTAAGAGTGATATGGTAAATATTTTCCAAGGTATCTACATTATTTTTACATGCATGTTAATGAGTTTTTATGAAATGGGTTTTATTGATTTTTATGTTATCACTTGACTAACGATGTCATTCCTTATATCCCTTACTGAGATATTTGTGCTCATCCAAAGTTTTTAAATGTTTTCATAGGTTATAAGGATGTTTAAGAGAAATAAGGAAGAAAATTTAAATTTCATGAATATTTTTCAAAGGAATTATGTTTTATTTTAAAAGTTTTATATTTTGAAAAAAAGTGGATATTGTTTTAATAGTATCCACATGTATGATTATGAAATGCTATTTATGTTTTATGCCCTAATTACTAAAAACTCTAAACCTGAAAAGATCATCAATGTGTAATAATATATGTTCTTGTCTAAAACACAGTATTATGTAATTTTTTAAGGCCAAGTCATTATAAATTGAGTCCACGGAATGGGATGAGTTCAAGAACTTATTTTTCAATAAGTACATTCCTTGTATTCTTCTAACAAAGATGGAGATGGAGTTCCATGAACTTAAGAAAAAGGATGATGAATTCAATGGTACCTATGAAGAAAATTTTACAAGACTTTCAAGGTGTTCTTCTAGAATTATTATCCAACCTAAGAGTAAAATTGATTGATTCTTTAGTGTCATAAAACCAAGTCTCCAAAAGGCATTATCCATAAGGAACTTCAGTAGCAACAAGGAAATTGTTCGATGTACTCTCAAGTATGAGATGGAGATTGGAGTAACTAATAAGTCGTATGGGTTTAATAAGAAGAGAAAAATTAAATTCAAAGGAAAATATTAATATCGCACTGAAAATAATATGAATTTTATCATATGCTCAAAGTGAGAAAATAAACATGGATGGAATTTTCATAAAGAGACTAGTAAATGTATTAAGTGTGGAAAAAAAGGTCATTAGGTAGTTGAATGCCGGAGTGAAGGGAAAAATATTTATAATGAGGCGAACAAAGAGAAGTCTACACAGAATGCACCTCCTACACTTCAATGTTACAAGTACAAGGAAATGTTGCATTATGAAAATAAATTCCCTAATCCAAGTATTATTTATGATGATCGACATCAAGAAACTCTTAAGGCCAGTGATAAAGGAAACTAACATGAAATCACTATCGGCGATGTGGAGTATGATAATGAAGTGGGGAAGGGTACACTTACCATCCACTATAAAGTATAAAATGTTTTATTTGATTATTTATCCCACCACTCTATTATTTATGAAGAATTTTCTAAGGTTATTTCCATATTAACTCAACAATTAGATGTGG
The DNA here is from genome assembly GCA_963277665.1 of Viscum album. Classification (NCBI taxonomy): domain Eukaryota; kingdom Viridiplantae; phylum Streptophyta; class Magnoliopsida; order Santalales; family Viscaceae; genus Viscum; species Viscum album. Next base: position 2,096,714,975 of record OY728132.1, on the reverse strand, counting down.
AGTTATCTATGAAAACTCTTAATGGAACAACGGTCACATAAAAAGTTTATAATTCTTCTCCGACTGAAGTTTGTGGTAAAGTACTTCCTAAAAATCTTGTGATCCTTCCTATAATGTAATTTGATGTGATTCTTAGAATGGATTGGATTTATCTATATTAATCTCATATCAATTTCCAAGGAAAAAGTCACATTTCAAATTCTGGATCGATTTATTCTCATCTATCGATGCATGGATGAATATAACCTTTCAATAGAAATTTATTCCATATTATGGGTCTTGATTCCTATAAATGAAGGTTATTTATCTCAAATGGTTTAGGATAAACTCACGATTAAGAATACACCCATTGTACAAGAGTTTGAAGATGTCTTTTTGGAGGAATTTCAAGGTCTTCCACCAAATCATGAATTTGAGTTTTCAGTAGAACTCAAACCGGGTGCTATACCTATTTCTTGGACACATTATAGAATGGCCCCAATTTAGTTGAAGGAAGTTAGGAAGAAACTCCAAGAGAATCTTGATTAGGGTTTCATACCGCCTAGTTCATCACCTTGGAGAGCAGCTGTTCTATTTGTTAAGAAGAAATATGGATCAATGAGACTCTATATTGATTATTGAGAACTTAACAAGATCACTATTAAGAGAAAATATCCTCTTCCCTATATTGATGACCTATTTGACCAATCACACGATGCTCAATACTTTTCCAAGATTGATCTTCGTTTAGTATATCATCAATTAAGGGTCAAAAAGAAGGATATACCAAAGATGAAATTCTGTACAAGGTATAAACACTATTAATTTATTGTGATTACTTTTGGTCTTACTAATTCCCATTCTATCTTCATTAGTCTAATGAATAGAGTCTTTAGAGACAATCTTGATCAGTTTGTGGTAGTCTTTATAGACGATATTATTTTCTATTAAAAGAGTAAGGAAGAACATGAAGATCACCGGATAATTTTACTGAAGACCCTGAGAAAGGAGGATATTTATTCCAAATTTACCAAATGTGAATTTTGGCATCATAAAGTTTCATTTTTGGGTCACATAATCTCAAGAGAGGGGATATCTATCGATCTAGAAAAAATAGAGGTTATTGAAACATGGTTGAGACCAACAACGGTAACTGAGATCTAAAGTTTTCTTGGTTTACATAGATATTATCGATGTTTTGTGAAATATTTTTCACTATTATCTAATCCACTCACAAATTTGAATAGGAAAGGAGTTAAGTTCGTTTGGATGAAGGAATGTGAAGAGAATTTCAAAGAGCTAAAAATAAGGTTAGCCAGTGCACATGTTCTCACACTACCTTATTGTGGAGAAAGGTTTGTGATCTACAACGATGCATCCAAGAAGGGGTTGGGATTATTTCTCAAGAAAAATGACATGGTGATATCTTGTGCCTCATGGTAGTTGAAAATTCATGATCAAAATAACCCAATTCATGATTTGGATCTTTCTACTGTAATATTTTTATTAAATATTTAGAGGCATTGTATTTATGGTTAAAGGTGTGATATTTATTCTTATCATAAAATTTTAAATTATATTATCACACAAAAGGAGATGAATATTCACCAAAGGATATGGTTGGAGTAGATTAAATATTAGGATTAATCAATACATTACCACCCTAGGAAAGAGAACAAGGTGACATATGCTTTGAGTCGAAAAGACCGTGCTAGATTATCCATGATGAGGATCATGAAAGATCCAATATTTATGGATTTCTAAAGGATGGATATTAAAATTTTAATGTATGGGGAGAAATATTATCTTTCTCAAATGAATATTCAACCATCTATACAAGTGAAAATTATGGAGGTGCATAAAGAAGATGTTGAGCCACAAAAGAAGGTGAGAAATGTTCCTGAATTAAACTTGGATTTTGATGGAATAAAAAGGTTCAGGAATAGAATTTGTATTCCTCCAATATAGTAATTAAAGAAGGATTAGTTGGATGAGGCTCATAGTTCGCCATTATCTATTCATCCTGGAAGCACAAAGATGGTGAGGGACTTAAAAGAGTATTTTTGGTGGAATGTCATGAAAAGATATGTTTTTGAATATTTCTCTCAGTGATTGGTTTGTCAACAAGTTAAGGCTGAGAGATAGAAGTCTAAAGGGATGTTACAACCATTACCCATACCAAAATGGAAAGGGGAAAACATCACTATTGAATTTGTTTTCGGAATTCCCAAAACATCTAAAGGCCATAATGCAATATGGGTTATAGTTGATTTCCTTACAAAGTCGGAACACTTCATTGCTATTAGAGAGGATTTATCTCTTGATCAGATTGTGAGGATATATATAAAGGATGTGGTAGGATTGCATTGAGTACCACTTTCCATTATATCTGATCAGGGTCTGAGGTTTACCATGAAGTTTTGGTGATGTCTTCATCATGCTTTGGATACAGAGTTAAGTTCCAGAACTGGTTATCATTGTCATATAGATGGTCAGTCTGAGAGGACAATTCAAACCCATGAAGACATGTTGAGAGCATGCTATTTGGATTTCAAAGGTGGTTGGGATCAACACATACTATTTAGGGAATTTTTTACAATAGTATCTTTCACTCCAGTATTCATATTGATCCTTATGAATATCTCAATTTAAAGAAGTTCAAAACTCCAATTTGATGGGATGAATTTGGGTAAAGAAAGCTATTAAGACCTGATCTTGTTGACAAAATGGCAGAAAAGGTCAGATCTATTCAACAACACATAATATCATATCAGAGTTGAAAAAATATTTATGCTGACAACCAAAAAAATACCTAGACTTTGAAGTGGTTGATAAGGTGTTTCTATGGATATCTCCCTGGAAGAGAGTAATGATATTTGGAAATAAGGGAAAGTTAATCCCTAGGTATATGGGTCCTTTTGAAATCCTGGATCATGTTGGGAAGGTATCTTACCAATTGGCGCTTACACTGAATCTCTCTAAAGTTAATGATGTGTTCCATGTATCTCTCCTGAGAATGTACCTACTTGATCCTTCACATGTACTATGTTTAGAATTTTTACCGCTAGAGTAAGATCTTTCTTGTGAAGAACAACCAATAGAGATTATGGATCGTAGTGAAAACGTTATAAGAAACAAGACTGCTTGCTTGGTTAATGTTTTATGGAGGAACCAAAAAATTTCAAGAAGCTATATAGGATCTTGATGGTATGATGAGGGAGAGGTATCCTCATCTGTTTTTTTCAAGTGAAGAATTTTGATGGTGAAATTCAGTTTAGGAGTGGTAGAATGTAACACTCGGATTTTATTTTGAAAAATTTTCTTTAAATAATTTTTATTCTTTAGTAGATTGTGTTGCATACAATTGTGAATTTAAAAGAACTGTGAGATTCCATTAGTATAAAATTACCGTTATAGCCTAGTCGTTAGGTTAGCAGAAATAATTATAACTAACTTATGAAAATGCATTATGAATTCTTTGGCTGTCAATTATTTATGAAAAATATAAATTAGATATTTGTATTTTTGAGTGATTTAATACTAGTAATGGAATTAATGAGATATATATGTTATATACTTAATAAAATATTTTTATTCATCCAATGGATATCTTAATGATAGGGTGTGAATAAGCCCTATTTGTTGTATAAAAACCTACTTTTTTAAAAAAGGGTAATCTTACGCCTTTAAATGGAGAACCCATTTTAAATTAAGATTATGACACATTGATAATTTTTATATGAAAAAATAAACATGTTATTTTAAAGAGGGATATAAAAATTTACTTTGGTTGAATTTATGATTTTTTATGATAACATCCAAGTTTTGATGAATAGTAAAAACACACTAAATTTTAAGTGAACACAGCATTATTCATTGAGATAATTTATATGGTTAAATTATAATATTTAATGGTTTAATAGTATAAATAGACTTTATTTTTATCATTAAATATAATATATTTCATTATAATTAATTTTACATTGAATTCATATGTAAAAACATTTCTATCTTTTGCAATGTTTTAACTTTTAAAAAACTCGTTCTCTCATTCCGACAACAGGATTTATTTTAAATTAATTAATAGAACTTATGTATTTTGAATTTTGAAAAATGGAATCTATATTTGGAATCAGTAGGTCCAAATTTTGTTAATAGACTACTTTTATTTTTTGGCATTTTGAATAGTAACTTTGGTAATTATTTGTATTACCATGGTTAAAGGTAAATCAGGTGATTAATGGTAAAAATAATATCATAAAATTGACTTAAAACCTATAAAAATCCTATTGGATTACTAAATAAGACCCTTATAATCTATTTTTCAGAATGTAATCACTTTATTGCAACTTACCTTTAAATATGACATGAATATAGTAAAAAAAATTGAATGTGACAAAAGGTCACAATCTCATTTTATATATGTAAATTAATTTTAATATATGGATAACTAGGATATATATCAACTATAGATATTATATGGAAATTTTAAATAATTACCTACATCATAGAAATTTATTTATAATTTTTAGAGATTAAATAATTTCCATTAATGATGACACAATAGAGATTTAGAAATTATTTTATTAATAGAAATATCAAATAAATGGTTTTAAAAATATTAACAAAAAAACATACGAACTAATTAATTTGATACAAGAATTTTATAGGTGATTATAACATTTTATGAGTGTATTTAATATTTTTTTTCTAATTTATCATATGTTTGGATTTTTTTTAAAGTCAAACAAATGAATAGTATCAAAATACACACTATTTATATTTTATAAAAATAACATTTTATTAAATTATTTAAAAATAATATAAATATTTAAAAATTAAAAATTGATAATTATAAGATCTAAAATATCATAAAATATCCATTTATGGTCAATTAATACCATATAATTAAATATTTAAAACTATTAAATATTTAGAATGTTATTACCATAATTAAAATTAAATAGAATTACTAAGTGTCAATTAAAACGTTATGGTTTAAATTGAGAAAATAACATGAAAAAAATTAATTGTTTGATTTTATTACAACCCTATATCATCTCATCTTCTAAATTGGTACATTTTTGAGGTTTTTGGGTAGGTTTTTATTTTATTATAAATTATTATTTATGAAGTTTCCAAAAGTACCCCTCACCTCAATTATAAAAGGGCATCTCCTCCATCACCTCTTCACTTCATTTTGAGACTTCAAGCTCAAACATCCCCTAACATTTTTCCATATCAACTTCCCTATTTTAATGTTATAGGTTATTTTCATATTCAAATACCCACTCTAGTGCTCTAAGAAGAGATTTAGAGGAAGCACGTCGAGGAAGAGGTAATCTCTTTTACCGATTCTTTCAAACTTATTTCTTCTTATACTTCCTATTAATTATTTGTTTCATTATAAAGTAATAACATAACTATCACTCATATAATTATATGTTATTATAAATATGAAACAACCATATTTCACCTTCTTTTTATCCTATGAAAAATGAAATCATCGCGTGTGTGTACGTATGGATTACCGTCACCACGCCGTGGTGTAATTTATTTTTCAACACCACCTTACTTGGATAGGTATAATGACGGAAATAATAACTATATATGATTATTATAACATGATACTAATTCTTAAATATCATACACTATCCACTTCAATACCGTTCAATATTTTGGGAATGACATCATTACTTGTGCGTACATACGGCATACCGTCTCCACGATGTGATACGATTCATTATACATGATCTTCATTAAACCATGATTATATATGTGGAATGAATGAATAAATATTATATATATTATACTAATATCATTTTGAAAATTATTTAACTATAACCTAAGAATTTGAACATGAACTTATCTGACAAATCTTATATAAGAATATAAAGCAGTCAATATCCGAATAACGAGTGATAATGAAATGTTACTAACAAAAGGAAGATAATATAATCATATATGATATCATAAAAATGATTATGATTCTGGAATAAGTTAATAAAATTATTTAAATCATTATATAGGAGTTTTGGATACATACGAAGCATATCGGACCAAAGGTAAGGGATAAAATTTCAAATATCATTTTTATCTGAGGTCGTTTATTCTAAAGTATTTAATGGGGTATATTTATCACCCACATACATGTTTCTTAAATATGAATTTAAAAATATTATTTATTTCCTTATATAATTTTTTAAATTCAATTTTAACCATTGGTAAATTTTTACCAAATGGTATGAATGGAATCTTTTTTCATTTTCGGTACGAGTTAGTTTTTGACTTTTCTGGTAACAGTATGAGAAGGAAGTTTTTCTAAATTGTTGGGTATGAATAGATTCTTAGGATTTCATAATTAATTATTACTTTGAAGATTACCCTACAATATTACCAGGTTATTTTAACATAAAATGATATATTTTTAAATTGTTTTGCATTTTGAGTAAGGAAAACGTTTTTAAAGAAAAAATGATATTTTCCTCAGGAATTAATTTAAAGTGTTTTCTCAAAATTATTTTCCATCTAATAAGACACTCTTTAAATAGGGTTATATTTCTAACCTTGTTATTACTATGATTTTATTGTGTGTTATTTAGAAAATCCAATTTTGTTATATCAATTATGATGGAATGATGTTTAAGAAACCCATTTTATTTCATGGGTTATGGTATGGTGAATGTTTTTATGTTTTTGTGAAAACGTAAGAATGGTTTCATTATGACATGGGTGAGACCTATATATCCCTCGAATGCATTGGGTAAAGATTTTTATCTCATGAGATATACATGAATGTAATGGGAAGTAAATTGGGTTCAGTAATATCGGGCTTCAACGAGGATTGAACTCGGTTCAGTAATGAACATTGTCCACTATGATGGTCTCGACACTGAACCTTGACTAATATGAAATGATTTTATATGCTTATGCGTGTATGCCACGAAATTTCATGTCTTATGTCATGACTATTGGGATTACATTTTACTTTTATTATTTATCCCATGACATGATATTATGATCTTTTATATGCAGGATATGATTTTCAAATGTTATGTTCTTATGATTATGATATGATTGATATTTCCCTGGTCTACCATTACTAAGAATTTGAGCTCACCCTTTCATATGTTTCTTTTCCCCAGGTCATGAAGAAGGGTATTAAGTAATATATGTCAAAAAGGAGTCTAGTTATGAAGAAATAAGTTGGATACAATGTTGATACTTTATGAACCAATTGTTTATGTTTCCCATTTTCTAAAGATACTAAACCTATACGGTCATGGCATGGTTTTTGTTATGTTATGTAATAAATATTCTTAAATTTTGAACTAATATCAATATGTAAAGAAATTTTCGTTATATTGACCAAACAAAATATAGGTTCATAGTTGTTTTAAGATAAATGGATATCATATCCTATAACTCAATCATAAAATAATACATGCTCAATTAAAATATATTTTGTCTAATTTTTATTTGAAACTTTTTATAGTGGTTTGACAATAATATTTTGTAATAAAAGGTTACATTAGACACATGAAATGACGTCCTCGTATCCTTATTTATGATTATTCCCTAGGAATCGGCATACCTTTATCACTACCTATAATATCATTTTCCTATATTAATTAATATAAGCATTAATTATGATTTATTATTATATTTTTATGTAATCCTTTATCTCTTCTAAAATATCCTACCACTATTTATGATATGCACTAGTTGGCTCATCTGATATACAATAAAAAAATATAAATTTGATTTTCAATATTCCCTTAGGCTCTAAATAACCTTTAAAAACATTTTTGATAAATTCGAGGTGTTTTTCTCTTCACGGTTGATTTTGGTGTTGTATGATGAACATAGTTATTCTGCATAGTTAACTCTAATGATATGATCATGGAAACTTCAGTTCAATTTATCAGTCGATGGTTGTAACAACACAAATATTCATATGAATTTTTTCTCTCACATAATGAAATTGAATTCTATTTCTTTAATATGTAACAGAACTCATATGTAAAATTTTTCATATGAAACACAAAAATAAATGACCATTATTTTATTTACTCAAAATATAACATTAAAAATGAAAGATTAATACATTCCATAAATATTATTAAAATTACAATGTGATAATATACACAAGTAAATAAAAAACTGAAATCTTGAGATACTCTTCTTATTGGTCTCCCATGAGAATCATATCATCAAGTAGGTGTGTGGAAATAACTAAAAACATTATAAATAGGATAAAAAATTTAATGAAGAGAATAATGTGAATGATTTTAGAGGGATATGTATGGTTATATATAGTAATTTAAAAGTGAAATTTTATCAAGGTATAATCATTGGATATGTGGACATTGGATATATAGTCATTGGGTATAAATATAGTCATTTAGTATGTTAAAGTTATTATAATAAACAAGAAATCATTATTTAAAGGTTAATAATGTGTCATAAATGTAAGAACCCAGGTTTTCGTACAGGGTACAGATCTTTTTCTTCTTAGTTTAAATGCCTCGTTATGGCCTTACCAAGGTACCTATCTTGATCACGAGTGTTTTAGGGTGTCTAGGGATTTTTTGGAGCCCAAAACCAAGTTTTGGGATGAAAATGGTATGGCGCACGGTTTACGCACGACTTTGGCATGGTTAGTATAACTGTGTGAGTGGAGTCAGTAGCTTCTGTATAGTTTTGGGAAACTGTGTGGAAGAGGTCTCATGGATTTGTGCAGGTATGAAAAAGTTTTAGGTTTTTAATAGATTGTTTCACACAGTTACCACACAATTAGTCAGACTATGTGTAGAAACCTTGTGAAGTTCCCCTTGGAGACTGTGAGTTGTGCATGGTTGCCGCACAGTTTGAGAAACCGTGAGGGTAAACCATGCGATCCTTCTATGATAGTTTCTTAAAAAATTTATTAAATTTAGGTTTTGATTTTTAAACCAAAATAGGGTTTTCCATCAATGCATATAGGACTCAAGTAGGAGCTCTCCCTTGAGGCGGTTAACATAGGAATCGATCACGGCTCTCCATCTGATCTCTGTTTCGATCGTGGTTTGTCTCATGAGATCTATATCAATAAGTCCTACATTCCTTTTTAGCCATATTTGATTCTCATAGAAAACGATTTCACTATTTGATTTTAGGATCACATTCCCTAATATCTTGTTCTCCATCCATTCTTTAGATCTCTCCTAAACTAGGATGAATCCGGATTTGATACTGGATGAGCTCTCTACTACTAAGCCGAGGTAGGTTTTCTTCACTTTCTTTCATCTTTTCTGGTGTTTTTTTAGCATTCATCCAAAATTCCGCCCATCATACTTCCCATAACTGCCCCATTTTTTAGGAAACCTCTTGTTATAGGCCTAGTCGGACCTAGAGAGGTTACCCGTAGGTTCGGTTTAGGTGTGTTGGCACTCGTTTCTCTTTTCAAGGTCACCCATGGGGTGTGCCTTATAATTTTGAACTTTTTATGCCTATTTAAACCACCCAAGGGGTGTTTGATTGTGATTTCCTTATTAGAGGAATCGTGTTAATGCCTTAATGGTTTGAGTAGCTTGCCTAGAAGATGTGATGCCTCCTTACCTTGTTATATCTTGTGATTTCATTCTCATTTTGATAGTTTGTCTTAAATGAAATAGATGTTATGGGTGGGTATACCTATATCATTTGACTAATGGAATATTAAATGGTTAAATGGGAGATCAAGCCCATATGAATGGTGAATGATAAATGGATTGAATGAGTGGGTATACTCATGGATTGTACTTAGTTATGTGAATGGGTATATTCACATGGAATTTAATTGTTTAATTGAATGAATGGTTTTATAGATATCATGGACTGATCTCCATAGACCTGGAATGCAGTAGTGGACGCCTTGGGTTGACTCTTCCCCTTGGGTATTGATTATGTGGGATACCTCAGGCCTTTCAACCTCATGGATCTAGATTTCTTGGACTCCCATAGGACATGTCAATACACATACCCCTATGACTCTAACCAGTTCCCAAACCGAGTTTCCACAGGGATTCCCATGGGACTTGATATGGATTCCTTGGACAAGTTCCTTAAATCCTGACCTTTGTGTTCTAGATTAATTACATGGATTCCCTAGTAAATGATACCTTATATCCGGCCTTTATGGTCTATTTTTCATTAGACGGCGTGGAATTGGGATTCCTGAATTCTTTATACAGTGTGGTCATGGGGTGCATGGTATGGATGGATGTATGGAATGGTCGTGTGACTTGTTTACTTTGATTATAGATGACTCTTATTGCAAGTATCCTGGCGGGGTTGTTAGTTTTTTTATTGCAGTAGACTTATTCCATGGGCATGCATGCTTACTTTACTACTTTCTTTACACTTTTCAAGCACTCTGGATATTGTTGTTAGAACTGTATAGACCTGGGTGGTTTTCTACTAGATATTTTATCTCACACCCAGTTTGGGCCACCTCAGGGACCGAAATAGATTATATAGTTATAGGTGATGATAGGGTCAAGCGCCCTGGTATAGGTTGTTGAATGCGGCCTTGGATCTAGGAATAATAGGACCAAGTTGAGGCTTGTGATGCTACAGCCAGTTTTTGGCCTTTTTTATTTTGGAATACTTGTATTGTATTGTACTTACATGTACTATTTTGGATATACATGTGTCATTTTCATCATTTTGTATGTGAGACACTTCTCATAATAGATATGTTTTCTTGTCTTACTTTCTCTAGACCGTTGTTTATTAACCTTCCACTATTTATTGTATTTGACTATAACTGTGATACTTTGGTAATGAGGGAATAGTCTCCCCACTGACTCACCTCGGCCCTTACTACTAGTCGGCAGCCTCTGGCATTTGGGGAGATGCGCTTGAGATCATGTGGCCAACGAGGTTCGGAGCACCATTGGGTGGCAACCGTGTCCAAGATGTTACAATAAATAATATATTTTCCCTAAAAATAATTATAAAATAAAACAAAATAATAATAATTCATTAGTGAAAATCAATTTTATCCTAAAAATGGTTTTTATTTTTATATTCATTACATTTTTATTTTAAAAATTTAAATTTATCATATTTAATGAGTGATTTTATTAAAATTTATTTTATATATATATATAATTAAATTAACATACATGTAATTATTATTAATTATCAAGAAATATGAATAAAATAATTTTATGTTTAAAAAATATTTTGAAAAAAAAATATTGTTTCTTATATACTATATATTTTAATTTTAATTTTAATTTTTTATATTTAGAGCATGAATTTGATAAAATATATTACAAATTTGGAATTATGACATTGAAATTAGCTAATAGGCCATGAATTATATTATTGGTAAAAAATTTATTATTGTGGTAAGTAATTAAGTTAAAATTAGGTAAAGCACAGTAAATATGATATTCCAATAGTTTTGATTTTGAAAAATGATATCTATGCATTCTATTAGAAATTTTTTAGGTGTATAATTCAATTTTATTATTACAAGAAAACATTATCTCACCTAACTCTCACGTGATTCCAAGTTCAAACTTTACCCACCTCAAGTTTCCAAAAACCATTCTCTATTTCACATCTATAAATGGGAACTCCCTATAATCATTCTAAGAATTTAGATTTTATACCCTTATTATGAAAAAATTCCACTCCTTATAATCCTTTATCAGGATTTTGAACCTATGGTCTCAAATTGAAGTATCAAGTGCATCAAAACCAATAACCCTCTTAAGTGACGAATTGATCTCCTAAAAGAAGGTAATGTGCTCTCCCCTTTGTATTTTATTTAACAACCTCCTCCTCCTCCTATAAAATTATTATTTAATAATTTAATAAAATTAAATTAAAATTTATATAATTCTTTAATAAGGGTACAATAATTAAATTTTAATGGGTTTATAATCATTATTTCTTTGTATCATGTACATGTTGGGGTCAGTTATACCACCTACATGAATAATGATATATATTTATTAATATTAAGTATAGTTGTATAATAAAATAAGATAATTGAATATTTATAGTACTTAATATTAAATACTGTTATATATTGTTAAATATTATATTAATATTTCTTGTTAAATAACTCCTAAAGTTTTAAATAATTATATTAAATGAGTGAGTTATGGATTTATTCATTATAAACCATACTCATAACTTCTATGGAATAAACTTGGAATTTTATAAAAATATAAAATTATTATTCTAGTACTTTGGATTATTTGTAGGTGATAAAATCATCAATAATGAATTATGATCAATACCATCATACCCAAATATATAGGGATGTATCTTAAAGAGTTTTATGTGTGGAAAACAAATTTAGAAGAAATGAATTTAGTATTGAAAAATAAGATAAATATGTATCCAATATCCAAATAAAATAAACCTTTATATTTTTTTAGAGTGTTTTAATATTGATGTTATATGTATAATCATATAAAATGATGTATGTGGTTTTGATTCATCCTAGATGGTATCAAAATACATATGTAAATTATGTATTTGTAGAACCAGATCCAGAATCATGGGTCTGTGGATACTTCAATGGTGTAATTAAAATTAAAATTTAATGGTTGACTTGGATCCTCTTCATGGTCAACTTTATAGTTCAAAAACATTAATTTTTCATTGTTAGTTCATAAATAACTACATGTTCAATCGTATAATTTATTATTATTTTTAATTTCAATTAATTCATAACATCACATACAAAAATAAAAGTGAGATAAATAATGTTCAACGACTTGAATAAAAATATAAGATAATATTTAATTTATAAAAATATTAAATTAATCTAATTTCATCAATTAATAAAACATGTCCCAAAATTATGAAAATGTGTCTAATAAATATTAATTTGGGGGGATATATTATAATGAAATATAGAATAAAATAGGAAAAAAATCATCTGTATTGATCCCATTCAACTATTTTCATATACTAACATCAATATAATATACTAATAAAATAAATAAATTATCATATTAAATAAGAAATTTATGTAATTTTGAATGAAAAATCGGATTGGTATTTATAAAAAATTAGATTAATATGTATGAATTATATTACAATAGTCTTAAATAAAAAAATCTGTTAATTACAGTTCCAATATACCTATGAAAAATGAATATAAATTTTTCATTCTCAATTACAAAAAAAACTAATCCCAATATATTATAATCACATTATTATAAGAGAATAAATAATATAAAGAATTAATAAGCATGTTATCAAATAATTAATCATCCCTTGAGTTTTTCAAAAAAAATAAGATTGTGTAGTGCTAAAAATGAATAATAATAAATCATGTTATATTTATATTTAATAAATCAAATTTAAAATATACTCTATTCTCGAATATTTATACACACATTCTAGGAAAATTTCACTTTAGGCTAACATGAAGTATGTTACTATTGGTTATAAATAAACCAATGAAAAATGTTCTAAATTTCCATGACAAAAAAAATTGATATCTTGGTTTTTGATTATTTAATTAACATTTATAAAAATTAAAAGAATTATAGATACACTTTTTATGACTATGGTCACATCACATGTTTGATTGGAATACGAGTTTTTATTAATGGTCATAAATTAATCAAGGTTTTCTTCTAAATTTTCATGATAATCTAGGCTCTCTTATTCTTTTTCATTATCTAACACATGTTTTAAACTAAAAAACAGGGTTTTCTAAAAATTTACTTTTGATCATTTTAAGAACATCACACATCAAATTAAAGTGTAGTCTATTTTTATGGGTTCAAAATTAATTCACAATCATTGTATGAATTTTTCACAACAATAAGAGCTTGTTTACTCAATTTTGATCATTTAACATATGTTTATGGCATCCAAAAAGATGTTATAATTCTAAAAATACACTCTTGGTTAGTTAAATCTCATATAACATTAAATTGGTGTGTGTTTTACTCCCAATGGTCAAAAATTTACAAAACAAATCTTGTATTAAATTTTCATGACAATTTGAGATCATGTGTTCGATTTTGATCAATTGATTCACATTTATAACTTAAAAAGGGTGATAATTAAAAAAACATTATGAGTAATTTTTGGAACATAACATATAAAATTCATGTGTGATTTTTTTTCTATAAGTCACAAATTAATGAATGGTCATTGTTTGAAATTTTCAAGAAAATTCAATATTTGTTTCTAATTGTTTACCATATGAAACACATATATAACTTTAAAAATAGTTATAATTTGAAAAATAAAATTTGGTTCATTAAAATATCATAGAATTTCATATTTATTATGGTTTATTCTTAAAAGTTACAAATAAATTAAATAGAGTTTCCCTAAATTATCATCACAGTCAGTGCTCATTTTATGTTTTTTTGATCATTTGATGTGTGTTTATAACTAGAAAAAGTGTTATACTTTTGAAAATACACCTTTAGTCACTATGTGAAAATCATATATTGAATCAATGTTGGATTATTTCTTAATGTTCAAAATTAATTGAAGGTATTTTTTGAAAATTTTCCTTGAAATCTGAGCTCGTTTACTCATTTTTTAATATTTGATTCATGTTTCCAACTTAAAAAGGAGTTATAACTTAAAAATAAAATTTGTGAAATTTTTGCAACATGAAATGTTGGATTTAAATGATATTAGATTCTAATGGTCTCCAATTAATTAATAGTGACTTTCTGAAAATTTTAAGTTTAATTGCTAAATTTTGATCTCTTAGCACACTTTTGTATCTTAAAAAGTGTTATTAAAAAACACTTTAAGTAATTCTAAGAACATAGAATATCATATTGATGCCCAGTTTATTATTATAGTTAAAAAATAATTCAATATTTGTTTCCCAAAATTTTCACAATTATTAGAGATCATTTTATTAGTTTTAATCTTATAACAGATTTTGGTAACATTAAATGTAGTTATGATAAAAAAATAAATTTTTGTTCACTCCATAAACATCTAACATTATATTTATGTGACGTTTATTTACATAGATCAAAAAATAAAAGGCAACCATTTTTAAAAAAAATTGAATCTCATTTGATTGATTTTGATCATTTGACACACACTGATAACTTACAAGGATTTTTAATTCTTAAAAAATTATTTTTATTAATTAATGTGCATCACACTTAAATTTTTTTTTGTTTATTCCTAAAAATCACAAATTAATTATTTGTTAATTTATAAAATTTTAATGACAATTTAATATTTTTCACTAAGTTTTCATTATTTAATGTGAATTCCAAACATAAAAAAGATTTAAAATTATAGAAATATACTTTGGGTCATTCTAGAAATGTCTTACATTGAATTGGTGTTAATTTTATTACCATAATTCACAAATTATTTGATAATCATTTTTGAATTTTTCAAAACTATCCAATCTTTTTTTCTTCATTTTAATCATTTAAAATGCGTTTACAGCATAAAAAATTTACAATTTAAAAAATAAAATTTAGATCATTTCAAGGAAATCACACATCATATTAATATAGATTTTATTCAAATAATTCAAAAATTAACCAAAAAATAATTTTTTATAATTTTAAAAATATCATTATTTCATTTGATTCTGATAATATAACACATATTTGAAACATTATATGAATATATAAGTCAATAAAAATTACTTTGAGTCATTGAAAGGTCATATAACAAAATATTTTTGTATGGTTTATTTCTATAATTCACTGATAAATTAAACATTATTGTACCAACTTTTCAAAATAATTCAAGTTCATTTTCTCATTTTTTTATTATTTAATACACATTTAAAAAATAAAATGGAGTTATAATTCTAAAAAATTCTTTGAATTATTCTGGTTATGTATCATGTTAGATAAACATGCATTACATGTAGTATTGATGGTGTAATTTGGTTTCTCTCTTAAGAGTAGTCACTCCCAGAAAAAAAATGTTGGGTCTATTGTGTTAGTAAATTGCTTGGGAAGTGGTGTCTTCCTCCTTCTCCCTCTCCCCTACTTACCTTAATTAATTTTCCTTATTTTTTATTATCATATTTTACTTCCCATTGGTTTTATCATTCATTAAAAACAATAATTAATTAATTAAAATATTGAATGATCCAACTCTTTGGTTCTAAATTGATAAAAAACTGAGTGAAGACAGACATAGAATTAGCATGCATCACATGCACGATGAAATTGAAAGTGGTTTTCAAACAAAAAATCACATGAATCACCATGTCATAGTGGTGCTCATTTTATTTCACATCCAACAATCTACCACTTATAATAAAATATCATTAGGACTTATGAAAAAACTCATAACTCTTTGTGAATCCATACAAAACATTTTTGGATATAGTTTCTTCAAAATATCTTAATTTTGACCAAATACCTTCTATAAAATTTTATATATATCC
The DNA here is from genome assembly GCA_963277665.1 of Viscum album. Lineage (NCBI taxonomy): Eukaryota > Viridiplantae > Streptophyta > Magnoliopsida > Santalales > Viscaceae > Viscum > Viscum album. The sequence goes on along the minus strand of OY728132.1, from coordinate 2,096,698,594 downwards.
AAGGGCCAAAATTTCTTACCATGTGTTCCTTAGAATCTTTCACAAAAAATTTAAAATCTATATTTCATAGATATAATCAATGATCAGCCTCTATCGAAACATAATTGATACACAAGCTACTAATAGGTATGGTGTGATCTCTATCAAACATAATCATATATCTATAAGAACATATCCACCAAAATATATATCATATGCATAATATTTGTACCTATATAGTCCCTTTTCCATGACATCAAGTTGGAATTATACACATAACATGTCAATCTAGTATAGGGTAACTTATCTTTTGTTGACTCTCCAAAAAAGACTGACCAAGACGGTGAATAAATCACATGTCATTCATCTTACAAATGAGTACATCACTTTACCCATATCTATGTAGTTGGACACATCATATCTGACTCATCTAAATAAGTCTATGCAATTTATCAATTTAATTAAATCAAGGTCTAGATTTATGTTCTTATCATACAAGTGGACAAATCTCATCTTGGTTTCACTCTAACTAACAACATGATCAACATCCTACCCAACCACCCCCATATTATCTAACCCAATATGTATAATTTATTAAGTATGGTATAAAATTATGAAGGTTATCGTGCTAATTATATCTCCAACCTTAACTAATAAGGATTAATAATAAGTATACACCCCTAAGTATATTAATGAATGTATAATATTCCATGAGATATACTTTGGAGGTTCAGTCCAAGTAATAAGTATCAACTTTTTAACTCATTAATCCATTATTCATACTTCATATACAAGTCTTTTTAATGAGTAAAATAATCTATTAAATATAATATTAACATATCATTATATCCCATAATAATCTCCGATGATCACTGATTAGTCTCAACTCAATGAATCACTTTAAGGGAATATTTTCATCCACCCATTCATGTAAATTAAATTAAAACACATGTTAATGAATGATAATGGTATATTGCATTTATTATAATAACATGATTCATTTTACAACAATTAAAACCAATCTCTCGTGTATCTAACACCCAAAGATTTTACATATCCCTTATGTTGTTGATGTGGTAATGGTTTCATCAATAGATTTTTTATATTCTCATTTATGACTACAAAACTGATATTTACATAACCCCTCTCAATGCTCTCACATATGATATGGTATTTGTGAAATATTTTTTAGGTGCTTTGGTGATATCGGGTTTTCTAAACCAGAGAAATGGCCCCATTATTGTCATAATATAGACTAATTTCTCCCATGATTCTAGGAACCACTCAAATTTTATTAATGAAAATATTGATACAAACAGCTTTTTTGTAGCATCTTATATAGTGATGTATTGTTTCTCTATTATTGACTCAGTTATTGTTGATTACCAATAACTCTTCTAACTAATAGTTCTACCATTTTGTAAAAACATGAATCTATATTGAGACTTCATATCATATTTTTCATATTGGAAACTGTCATCTGTATAATAATTTACACAAATCTAATCCTCTCCTCTAAAGATTAAGAACGTATCCTTAGTCCTTCTAAAGAACTTAAGGTTGTTCTTCATAAAAATATAGTGACTATAACTATGAATGTATTGTTATATACTAGTTATACTAAAATCATAAGAGAAATTTAGTTGAGTACACAACATGTCATACATGATAGATCCTATGGAAGAAAAATAAGGAATCATATCCATACTTTATAAATCTTTAGAATAATATTGAATCCTCTTAATATTCATTCTATGAAAAATGGGTTAAGACCACTTTCTGGAGTTCCCCATGCTAAATTACCTTAAAAGTTTACAAATATATTTTTTTTGACTTATTCCAAGTAACCTCTTTAATCCATCACTATAGATCTTCATACTTAGTATATAGGATGCTTCTCCCATGTCTTTAAACATATAGAATATAACCATCCACATCTCCATCTAGTGAAGCGTTTGGACCTCATCTTTGATAAGTAGTATTTTATCTATATAAGATATCAAAAATACTATTATACTCCTAATAATATTATTATATATATATAAATCATCTGTGTTCATAATAAAGCCAAAATAATTGATTTCACCATAAAATTAGATATTCCAACCTTGAAAATCTTGCTTCAGTCTATAAATAGATTATTGCAACTTGAAAACCTTAGGAGACTCATTCAAAAATTTAAAACCCATAAGATTTATCACAAAAAAATACTTGGACAAATTAACATCTAGGAATTTAGTTTTTACATCCTTTTTATATATCTTATAATCATTATGAACTGATATTGCTATAAAAATCTGAATGGAAATTATCATCATAAAAGGTTAAAGGTCTCTTTAATAGTCAATAACATGAATTTATTTATAACCATTTTCCCTAGATTTAATTTATAGTTACGCACTCTACCATAAATTTCATTTTTTTAGAATACCCACTTATACCCTATGGGAATTTTCCCTTAAATTTCATTCCTTGAGTTCCAAACGTGGTTATTTTACATGGATTCTATCTCAAATTCCCTATATTCTACCATTTATTAGAATCCAAACACTCAATATCCTCTCAGTGGGAATTAGGTTCATCTATTATGAATTTTAATTAATCATAATTATCCATGAGAAATAGACGCCTCTTGGGTTACTAGTGAATTCTACCAAACATTTTAGGTTCTTGTATAACCTATTTAGGTTCTTATTCCAAATCTATTTTTGGAACCTACTCAACTTCTTTCTTATAAAAAATTATTATTTTTGTTCATGAACTTCTATAAGTGAAAATTTCATCTCACTGAATCTTTGATTAATCTATTAATTCTCATGTAAAACACCAGTTCGAAACAGACACTTTGTATTCAGTTGGTTTATAGAAATAATGTCCCTTTGTTTCCTTGGGAAAACCAACAAATAAGGCTTTATCAGACTTATGGTTAATTTTATCAAAATTCAGTCATTGTATGAGTGATTCAAATCCCAAAATATTTATGAAATAAAAATGATGATAATTCCTATAATATATCTCATATGGTGTCTTTCTATCTAATATAACATTTCCAAAGGTGGGTGGGATTATAATTGAAACTATCCTTCTCATTCTAAGTTTTATAGAAAGGATTATCAATTTCTAATATAAATAAACCAATTATTATATCCCCAATACCATAAAAATAATAATCATAATATATAATATAATTCTTTTTCTTAATAATTAATTAAAATCGTATCTTATCAAAGAAATATATAAATATAAAATTCACGTTTATGTCGGGAATATAATAATAGTTTTATTGTTCTAAAAATAATCCATTATGTAGACTTAGATCATAACTACCAAATTATAATGAAACAAATTTTACTCTATTACTGACATGAATATCTTCATAAGACTTTATAAATTCTTTTATATTTATGAGTCTAGGTTTTTTAGCAGGCATTTTTTATTTACATAGAATATTTAGTACCCATGAGTCAGTGTTGGGGGAATTAATCTCTATAACATTCACATTTGGGTACTCTGAATGTTTCTTCTTAAGAACACTTTTTAATCCTAGATGAAAATATTTTACTATTTTATAGTTCATGCCTATTCGTGTTCTCAATATTATTATTATTAAGTATGCTATAATATACAATGAAGTCATATCAATGAATGAGTATCACATATTATATATGTCCATTAAAGAATTTAAATAAAAGTACTCCAACTAAAAATTATGACCTCAAACATCATATACATTTAGTTATCCAAGATCTATATACATTTAGTTATCCAAATCACAACAGTTATGACTCTTGGATAGGTGAGCCAGTAACCCTTTATCCAAATCCATCATATAGATCCACTCAACTATATTCCTCCAGTAACTAATCCTATTAGGGTCTCTTGGATAGTGTAACCTAAATAAAACACTAAATTTATTCCAAAAAAAATCAATCCAAGGGAATCGAGTTACAACATAACCTACCCAAGGATGTTTCAGTGCACCAATCACTTTTCCATACACAAGATAATTTATGGTCACTTGGATATGGAATGACCTACATGGTTCTATGATTTATGTATTGATAAGTTTCTAATTAGAAATAATCCCACACTTGTATTAATGGGTTTATTAGTCACACCAGTTTTATATAGATAATATAAATAATAAATTTATAACTATTATATATTATATAACCTTTATTTTATCATGTTTTATTCCATTTTTTAAATGCATGCTTCTAACATTTTAGTTTTGGAATCCCTATTCTAACTACAAAATTAATGTGTTCAAAACACATTATTGTGTAACTATTTACACAACCCTAAAGTCTGTGCTACTAACCCAAAAACAGAATCCAAAAATATTCATATATATCTAAATGCATCATATCCATATGATGCATAAATTTTAATTTAATGGAATGTATCTATATGAGATTGAAAATCTATACATGAGTAATCCTGGAGTGATAAATATCCAACCTTATTCACCTTTCTAGAAAAGGGCATATCTTCTAGGATAGTAGGTTTTCTAACCCCAAGTCCCTCTACCTCGGGATACTTTACTCAAGAGAGAATTCAATTCAAGATATCTCTAATACCTGATATACACAAATTATATTCAAAAAATATTCTCAAGCTCACATGTTATCCCAACAAGGTTAAATACCCTGAGTGGGTGAATCATGGTATGACTAACTAAAAAAATAAATTTGGATCTTTTTTCATTAGTAAAAAAACACATTTCTCTCACCCTCCCATATTAGAGAATAATATGAGATTTAAAACATGTACATAAAACATCAATTTTATTTAGTTTACACTAATATATCTATATAAAAGGTGCATACAAAGTTAATGTTCTGATGTACGAAATTCACTAAAGAACATTTCTAATACAAGGTTTAGACTGGACTCACTATCCCTTTTGGTTTACAACTAATCACAATTTTAAATATCACTAATTTCTCTACTAAATTTTGATCACTTATTCTTCATAGGAATATTTTTTTTTTTTTAATCACATTATAATTGTTTCATAGATATATGAGTGTGATATGAAGTCATGTTTCCACATCATATGTGAAATACACTTTTCTGCTTACTACTGGTTTTCAAAATTTCTTTTTAAAACTATTTTTAATCCCTTCACGGATTGCCTTAATCACTTCATGAACTGACTTACGCAACATGGCATGAGTTCTTCACGGTACACCAATGCTTCATGTATGGAATTCAATTCATAGATGGATTATTCCTTTTGAATCACCATTCCTTTTAGAGAAACGACTCTCAACAAACAAACCACCTTTTCAAAATATTCCTTAAAGGAATCCTCCCTCACGAACCACTTTAAACTCCATGGAAAACCTCCTTCACGAACAACTTCATCCTCCACTAACCACTTTAGGACTCTCCTGAATTCTTCCAGTGATAATTATCTCTGATAAAATTTACTCCACTTAATGATGTGATTTGGTTACTTTATATAGGTAAATAAATCCTGGAATACCCTCTAATCACAATAACCAAAAACTCCATAATGGATTAGCCATCACTATGAACTTTCCATGTGGTCTTAATAATGAATTTATTCATTTTTGGAACCCATTAAATAACTTCCCAAATATGTAAATGATAATCCCTTTGCAATTTTTTCCTTAAACACAAATATAAAGCTTCCTATGAACTGATTTTTCTATGCAATTCATATAGTGCATAACCCATTGAGGTGGCCTAAATATGTGCTTTTATCCACAAATGATGGATTCCTTCATGATTCCACATATTTTCTTTCTAGTACACATAGTGCAGCTACTATACGGTCTGAGAACTCCCTTTGATGTTATGCAGTCCACCTATTTATTATGCGGGAATCCTTATATACATGCTTTTCCATAAATCTTACAACGCATCCATTCATATTTCTAATATCTTTCTAAAAAATATCTCTGTAAAATCACAACTGACATTTTCCCCCTTCGTTTCCAACAAACATAATCAACCCAAAAATAATTCAAATTTAGTTTTAGGTATTTTTTTTACAACATCATAATTCAAAATAAAAACTGAGGTCAAGGTAGATTAAATAATGTTTTATGGAGTTGTAATTAACATGTAATAAAAATATCTAACTCCTAGAATCAGTTTAATTGTTCAGCATAAAGCATACATAATATTCATGTTTCTTAAATAATTTAATAAACATTTATATAAATAGAATTTAATAAATAAATAAATAATTTATTTATTTTACAAAACATAAGATAACAATTCATAAACATTTCACAAATAAATTATAATAATATATATTTTTATAAATTAGTAAGAATATAACACTTTTTATATTGATTTTAATTTGAAGTCTTTCATATTTTTTATTATATAAAATTTATGTGATATTTAATTAATCATAAACATTTTAAAATTAAATTTATTTAATATGAACATTTTATATAATCTAAATATAATATATTTTGTAATCTATAAACACTTTATAAATTACTCCTTATGATTTCTAAATAAACCCTTATATTTCTAGATCACAAGACATTCCATAGAATTTGGTAAAAGGTATTTTAATATTAACATTTTGTATTTGGGAAAAAACTTCCCTGAAAAATTCTTTAATTTGTAATGTACCATTTATAATTAATTAACTAATTAATTATTTATAAATTAGAATATCCCAAAATACATTTTTTCATAATTTAAAGGAATTTTAAAAACCATTAAAATATTTTAAAAAAATTTAATAAATTCTATTTACTATTACCATTCTTCATATGTTTTAACACCCATTATCATTACATATAAAAACTATGCAAGGGTAAATATTCTTGAACCGTACATAGTGCATACTACATAAGGTTACTCATATTTTACTTTTATATAAACCCTTTATGTAAATTTAAAACATATATTACCCTTAGATGAATCCTTCACATAAACGTAAGTAATGGTTTACCTATACATTAACTTCTTCATGCAAAGTTAATCCACAAACTAACTATACAGGTGTCACTCGTTTAAAGGTAAATAACATATTACCTTTACATGAGTTGAAAAAATCCTCATCTGTTAAATGTATTCTATATATACCTTTACACATAAAAATTTCAGGGAATCGTGTATGGGAATTTAGAGGATGACCATTACATTTCCCCATCTGCATAAAGGTAACATGTGATTACCTTTACACAAGCTATATAAAGGTAACCATTTATATATGGTGTTTTATAATATTGTTTTTCTTTATTTTTATTGAAGAAATAGTAAATAAAATAGATTTTAATCATGAATAAAATCATTATGAATCCACTGATGGGTTTCATCTGGCCATCTTATAATTATAGGTAGCATAAAATAACCCCAAAATGAGGATTTATCTTCAATAATTTAATGAAATATATCCAAAACAGTAGTATAATAAATATTTGGTATTTGAACACTACTAAAACTTCCAAACTATTCTTTTGATATCGATGGAGTTTATTTTAGAAATACCTTGAGAAATAATAAAGAAAAGAAACATGATTATGTGGAGTAAATTGGCTGAAGGATCCTTAATCGAATCGAGAGGCTACCCAAATTCTAAATTTTTTCTAGTGTCTTCATTAAGAAATGATAAACAACACTTTAGAAAGAGCATAATATCAAAAACATTCCATGAAACTAATGATTATAATAATATAAAAACATAATATTCACACTCCCCTGCCCCAATTAAGAGAACTCATTCTATTTAAATAGGTTAAGATTTATTCTCCAATACAACTAGTTTAGAATTCATTGAAAACTTCAATGAATTAATAAAAATATTGATTGAACCAACTTTTTGGTTCTAAACTAATAAAAAACCAAGTAGATAAGGATGTGAAAAGAAGATATATATCAAATGAATTCGAAAACTGAGTGTGGTTTTCAACCACAACATCACTTGCATCACCATGGAATAGTTATTCCCATTTTATTGTACATCTCACAATAAAATGCTGTGAAAAAAAAGAGACTTATATAGGGATAAACTAGTAATTTATCAAGTATAAATTCAAGAACTTGTGTGAATTTTGAGACTATAGTAAATTTTTCCTCCATGTCGAATACCATGTAATTAAATTTCCATAATCTTAGGTTTTTTATATGTTATAATTATCTCATTGGTTGTGAATTTGGGTCACATGTGATGTATTTAAGGATGCATAACTTGAGTGTGTACTAGAGTAAACATTTGGTCGGCTAGCTGGCCCAACATTTTTTTAGGACTCGATACACACTTTGTATAACTAGGACACAAATCAGGTAACTCTATATTTATATTCCTAATAATTACATGGGCCACATACATCATATAACTTATTTTCCACGTTGTATGTGTGGAACTCACATGAACTATTTAGTGTTAGTACAAATTATATTCACTTAAAAGTACATTCTATGTACCCTGGAATTATGGATCACTGTGTATCTAAATTACAGGCTCATATAGATTAGTGACATCCATATGCATTGCAATTTTTTGAACAAGATATGTAGCTCAACTTCAAATGAGTTAGACTATTGTGGTATATTTTGGGACACTATTGAGGCCTACACATTGTTTATTATAAAATGCATGCCATGCATTATTTCCTCTTTGGTGTTTTCTATATTTTCTCACTTTTTTATTGAAATATGACATTTGAATGGTCTATTATATGAATTTTTCATGTAGGAAATAATGGTTAATGTATCTTAATCATCTGAGGATTGTATCTAATTCATTATATATAGTTGGATTTTTTTATCTTATAAAAACAATGATGGAGTGAGTGAATGAGATAGTTAGATCTGACAGGAGTTTGGTAACCCTTGATGGGAATACTAATACTATATCTTGGGTCCTTTATACACTTAATAGAGTGGGTAACCCCATTTCATGGTAGGTAATGGGTATGAAACATATGGAGTCATTAATCCCCTTGATCAATGAATACACCTCATGATGAGGTGTAGTCCCTCTAAAGGTTTTGGTATTCCTTAGTTGACATACACACCTCAAATAGGTGTGGGTTACCCACTATGATTACAAGGTTTTATCAAGGTGATATGAGGATTAGTTTTATGTAACAATGTGTTCTACAAATATTTTAGGCCATGAAACATTTTCAAACATGAATTATTTCATTTGTGGTTCTATCTTGGGATGTTTTACTATATATGTTTATACTAACCCCTACCAAATCCATATTCCACACATGTTGTGTCTATAAAGATTTTTCATAATTGGGTAGTTGTAGATCAAGTAAAGCTCGTGGCGCCAGCACAAAGTATTTCATAGTAGTACATGCAAGGGACGTTACTATTGGTTCTCTCTTCTTAGGAGTTCTTATAGTGTAGGATTGTTTTCTCTCATGAAATGTTAGTTGTACATGGTGATATTATTTGTTGTATTTTACCCTTTTAGGTTTTTCCTTTGTCACATTTTACTAGATATTTTTTTGTCTCATACATGAATTATTATAAAATTTAGATATTTGTACATATATGTGGATGGTGGTTATTATTTATATACTGTGTATTGGGGTGTATTTTTTTACATGTTGATATAAGTTAAGGCCTCCCATGAATTTTGTTCCTTATTGTTACTGATCTCTATCCCTTGGCCACTTGGAGGCAGGATTAGGATAATATAGTTAGCTTACTACCAGCCCTTGTGGGTTGGACCATGTTAAAATGGTACCATAATGGTTCAAGACCAGGGGATAGAGTTTATATTCATAAGTATAGTGAGGTTTCGTGTGCTAATTTAGGAAAAACTTTTTTGGATTCACTTATTTTTTATTTTATAATAGGAACATAGTGTTAGTGTCGTGGATAATGTATTGATTCAACAAGACCCTAACAATCTATTAATTGAATAGAAACTTAGAGGAACTGGTTAGTGTACAATCAAGATAGTATATGCAACATACAATAGTCAGTTGTGATTTTTCATGACCTTTCTATGTCATCTCTCCCAAATAGGATCTAGTAACCATGGTTTTATCCTACCCAATAGATTATTTCACCCACAAACAGCCATATTGGGATCAGAGGTAGGGTTGTGAAGATATTATCACAATTCTTGAGCCTCTCACCATTGATTAGTTGAGTGATGAAGAATTTTTATAGAGGCTTATTTTTAGGTATCTTTACTCCATTGCTATAGGATATATTATCCACCATTTAAACTTAGTGTAGACTTCTTTATACATAAAAAGGAATTTATAGATTATCTGGATAGAACTACCTATAGGTTTCATGCATAATGTGCATTCCAGTGACAGATTAATTATGATTTCATGAGGTCACCCTGATCCTTGGATAGTAGAGTATTTTTTAGAATCTAAGAATTTTGTTTCTCATCGGGTTTGGAAATCCACCAACTAGATTGTGGTTTTAACATTATATTTTTTATATGGTACAATTATTATTTGGTTGATATTTACCCAAAATCATGATGGTGTTACATTACCATGGTTAGAGATTAATATTTTTTTCATTATGTTGTATCTGAAACCATTAAGTATGCCAAAATTATGGAAGGATATGGACCCTATTAAATGCAACATGATCATGACTGAGTGTATGATGAGGTTTTTGGATGGATTGGACTTTAATAGTTCTTGGTAATTTTATCAAGACTTACATTGTGAGATTTGAGATAGATTTATTCTTTCTGTATCCCCCCATCTATGATGGAGACTTGGAGTGAGCTTCAGAATTTAATATTTCACTGGTAGTGATGCACCCTATTTCTAAAATTGGATAGTGTTTCACTATGTTTAGCCAAATTAGTGGCATGGATGGAATTACATGTTAAAGATAACATCAAGATTAGAGGACTTCCTTTTATTGGTTAGGTTACATTCCTAGAATTTATTTCTACATAGGATCTAGTGGTAAAAGAGTATCTCGATATGGGAAACACTTTAGTCCATATATTTCCCCGCCTTTGAGTGACATTTTTCAGAAACTATGTGTTTATGGTAAGGTTGTAATTTTTTTATGAAATGAATGGATTTAATCCAGAAGCACCTGATAGAGTTTGAATTATGATTTAGGGCTCCTCTATTGACACTTTTACTCGTTAATAATGGTGTAAATAAATACCTTCTTATTATTTTTATTATTATAATTTAGAGACTCTGGTAAAGGTCTTATTCAAACATCTTCATCTATAGACTCCTACTAGAAGTGTTCACCCCTTAACTCACATTGGTTGGAAGTCTGATTTTTATATATAGTTGTGATAAGTGAGAGAGATTTTATTTCTTTTTTTGGGAAGATCCCCTATGTTTTCACCATATGTGTGGGTAGTATTGTTCATATTTATTGTTAATTAATGGGTCATTAGTTTATGGTCCTAGGTTCAATTTTAATGGTGAGTGGGACTCGTGTATAATGTTTAATAGTTTCTCTCATAGAGAAAATGTCTTACGTGTTGTCTTACTTTCAAGGATGTAACAATATCTCTAATATTTATCATTTTCAGTGGATAATATTAGGGAGTATATGTTTTGATTGGAACGGATATTGGAGGAAGGTTTTCATTGGTCTTAGTTTGATGTGATTTACCCATGGAATTAAATAAATAAATTCTCGATCATTTAACTTATGTCTATTTGTTATCATCTTTGATTCCATGAGGACGACATTCCAAAGGTAGTGTTTGGGAGTTTTTATGGACACATTTAAAATTCACTAATGTATTTGGGTGTAATAAACACCATTTTTATGTTTATATGACTCATGGATCATTTTATGTGGTCTTTGATGATTCCACCCTCATTTGATCTAAATAGAGGGAATGAATCTTGAGTGTTGGAATTTATTACTGAGTAACTTCGATAGTTCCAATAGTGTTGTGGGATATTGGGATGAAGTTTATAAATTTGATAGAGACATATAATTTAGAATTATATTTAAAATGATGGTTCAGTAGATAGATTATTTAAATCTTAAAGATTTTATGATTCATATGATCAAATTTGTATAGTATTGGTGTAGTATTTAATACCCTTAGCAGGGAATTCCATGCACAAAAGGTGGTAGAGAAGTCTGAGAATCTAACCTTTATGTGATTAGTTCCAATAAAAGAGGGGATGTATTATTTCATTAATTAGCTATTATGGCCCTCACATATCAACAAATATGGAAGGTCTGTTGTGGAACTACTGATTGTTAGATTGTGTGTGATCAGAAGTTTATAGGTAGTGTACTTAAAGGATTCTCTTAAATGTGGGGGGTAATTAATTTCCATTCTAGGTTGGATAGGGGAGTTCTCATAAGACTCAACATGGATGTTGTGATGAAAGGTTTTTAATTAAGTACTTCCAGTTGAGTATGAAACATTGGTGGTGTATGTAAATGGAGAATTGATGTTCACCATATAGTGAATCTAGATACATAGTGAGGGATGTTCCCCAATGGGTTAAGGTTTTTGGTCACTAATGAAATGAATCATTTCCTTAGTAAATTAACTAAATATTATATTTTTTTCTTATTAGGAATTTGGGTAATGAAATTTTGGGCTTGTTTGAAGTTTTGGATCTAGAGTGAGGGTTACTTTACATTTTAGGATTCAAATTTGAATTTTGAACTTTAAAGATTAAATATAAGTTATATCTGGATGAGTTTTGTAGTTTAGTTAGAGAATAAAAGGTTTTTTTAGGTTAAAATATGTCACCAAATATATTTTAAAATTATAGGTTGCACTTGGCACCTAGTGGTGGGTACCGAGTACCCAATGAATTTAGGTAGATTGGGTGTGATTCTAGAGGAACCACTAGGTAAATTATGGCCCTGTAACGGGTACCAAATTGACCCATCTATAATTTTATTAAAAATTGTTAAAAAAAATTCATTTTCCCTCAATATTTTATCCACATTTTCCCCCCTTATAACTCACTCATCCAATCCCAATTGATATCCCCTCTTGGATATTCTCTTGTTCTCCTCTTACCCCTCCTCTCGTCTCTTGGTTCCTAGATCATTAAAGGGTTCCCTCTCATAACTGGAGTTAAGGTCATCCTCCATAATCTTCTTCTTATTACTTTTTATACCATTCACTTATCTTTTCCATCACCTTATATGTGTTATTAAATTATTATTTCACCATGGAATGATGAAATAAATTAAAAACATGGGGTTTCCCCTTTTCATATCCTAAAGGAAGACTTAGTTGGTATATTGCCTTTTATATTTAATTTTTTTGATACAAAGAGAGTATGGTGAGATTTAATTTAGATATTTATGAATTCATGATAAATTGGAAATATAAGTTTTGGTTTTTCTTAATGGTTTAGGTAGAGATAGTGTTATATTAATTTTAGGGGTAATCTACCTAGGTTTTCTTTGGGATTTAGTATTATTTAATTTTGATGGATGTATATTTAGGATTATTTGGATATGGAATTATACTTTGATCAATATTTGGTTTTATTTTATGAAATTAGAGTATTCAATAAATATTTTAGGAAATTTTAAAGCTTGTTTATGATTACTTTAGGTGGCCTCAACTCCTTAGGTGAATTTCCAAGCTACGCCTAGGAAGTGCCTACAACTTGTTTTTCTAAATAAATAAAAAGTTATATAATTTACATTCATAATTATAAATTAATGGTATTTAAATAGTTTTTTGGAATAACAAGTTAATTTCTATATACAACATTTCATTGGAATATGACCTATAACTATTTACTCTTTCCCTATTTAGAAAACTCTGATATATGGTTTTAATTATTTGATGATTTTCTACAAATTCATGGTTATTTATAATGAAGAACAACTTGAATAGTAAATTATCATAGGTTTTATATGTAATTGATCCTTTTCTAAGAATTAATTTGACTTTTTTTGTTATTGTTTTTTTATATAATCATACCTATGGTGATACACAAGAATCCTTGTATTTGTTTCAATATTTAAAGATACCATACTCTTTGTTCTTAGTTAAAGTTTCCAAAAAACATGAAGTATGATCATATATTCTTTATTAGTGGAACATAATTTATTATATTTCAAATAAACTCATTTTCGTTGGATTAAATTATGTTATGTTATGTGAAGTCATTTCCACCCATAGTGACAATCTGTTTCATATACCTAACCTAATTCTTGGTTGAACTTATTAAAATATATCATGGTTTTTTATTAGTATTTTTCTTTAGGATTCGTGTTAATTAGTTCAAAAATTCCATAAGGTAGAGATTTTATCAAGAATTATGTCATGTTTGACTCAATATTGATATGTTTAGGGTTACCTTATTGTTGATACTCCATTGATTAGTTTTTGAGTATGACTTTATTGTATATGGAATAGATTTACAATATGATACATGGTTTCTAGAGTTATATATTAATATGTCTGTGTATGACTATTATTTTTCTTTCTGAGCATTTTAACTACTATGGTTGAATTTTTATTTGAGCATGGATATAGTATAATATATTGAACATGTTATTATCTTACTATGTAAAGAATATTGAGTGAGGTGGATAGTTCTACTATAATGAATTAATATTTGTTATAAATTTCTTAAGATGCTACATTACATGGGATAGGTTTTATTGTTCTGACAGAGTATACAACCTACCCTTTCCATAGGATGAATAGTAGTACCCTGAATCTAGTATACACCTTCTCTTTCCCATGGGATGAGTTTTATAGTATAAATTCCTTGTGTAATATTTACTAGGATAGGAATCATGGATTTCCTTACTTGGTCATTTCATACCCCAAGAACCAGGCTCAAAACATTTTTATGTAGTTATAGATCCTCTGAGAATAAATATTTAATTATTTTATGTAAAATACATTTATATGACCCAATATATCAACTATTTCCATGATTTTTTGAATACATATAAATTTTTTTAGTATATTTAAGTAAATGAGTAGACATGTTCATAAATATACCAATTTTTCCATTATTGAGTTGAGACACCATTGGTAGTGTCCAGCTGAGAATTTATGTTAAAACCTTGTATGGACACCTTTGTGGACATGAAACTTAACCTGCTATAATTCAGGAACAATGGGTATTTCAATGTTTGTTATTTTATTTTCTTATCTAGTGGGATGTCACTCTAAGTTCTTGTGTCCAGTCACTATATGGAATTTGAGTGAGTTTCCATGATTGGTAGGAGCATTGTTGGTTGATCGTCATTTCTAGTCTGTAGTTTTGAGTTTGAATTAAGGTGTTTGGATTTTTTTTATGAGTATATTTGGCATGATTTATATTTTGATTTAATTTCTATATAGATTTATTTATTTATTTATTTTTCTACTCAGTTATACCAAGGCATGTTGTTTATTTATCTTGTAGATGTCTAATAGATAGATTTGTCATGTGTAGGAGTTGGATACCTAAAACCAACAACTTTATAATTTATATTACTTGTATATTAATAGATTTTAATAAATAATATATCAAATATTTATTATTATTATTTTAATCTTTAATGGTAGAATGTTTTAAATTATATGTCACACTAAAAAGGTCACATAATTTCCTCTCTATGATGAGAAACTTGAAGTGCTATAATAATATTCTTAAACTATAGTCATGTGGTAATAATGTGTCATATAATATCACATAAATGATGAAAACAATCATGTGGGAGTAATCATAATTATATGAGACTTAATGCTTTGAAATTATCACTTGGTAATCTCCAAGATCAGTGACTATGAGGACAGACCAACCATTTTTAATTCCACATGTTATGTGTCATTAGATATCCCTATCTTCAATCAAGTGTAATGGTCTTTAGTCTTTAACATTATTATTAATACATATAATTAATTATATAATTTTATGTATCACTATAAACCCTAACACCATATGTTTACAGTGAATTTGGGTAAGTTGGATGTTTCATTAATGATATGATATTAAATAATAAGGTGAAGAAGTATTTGGCACTTCCGTATTTAAAGAATATGATACCGCATACCTTTAATTAGAATAGATCTATATAACTATATTTCATGGTCATGTTGTATTGAAATGTTTATTTAAGATAGTAAAATAAAGCCATATCAATCATATAGTTTTATGACATGAGTGTGAAACCTTCTTGATGAGATATCATAACAAATATATTGCATTATATGGTGATTATTCATATGTGTTTGTCAACATTTTGATATTTAATTATTTCTACAGAGTTTATTTTTGTGTTACTAGATGTTGATATTGTAATTCAAGAGAACCCACCTAATGACACTATATAAGAATCTTAGAGGTTCACTAACTTATCATTTCTATTTATAATAATTAAATTCTATTAAATTTATTTATTTGAATAAATATTATTCTTCAGACCATGGATTAATATTTATTCGGAATATATTGACTAAAAATATTAAATCATCATATTTATGTGTGATTTTAATATTAAAATAAATATTTATTCAGAATACCGTGAATATTATTACTATTTATTTTTTATAAAATTAACAGTATTTATTATTTTAGATTTTCTAAATGTGAAGGGAGCACGGACAAACCTATCGTGTTTGGTAGGAATGATATATTAAATATAATTTAAATAAATAAATATTTGTTTGTTTGTTTAAGAAAATGAAATTTATATTATCTATGAGTTTATCATATTCTAAGTAAATAATAATAATTATATTATTACTTAGTCATGGGGTTTTCTAGAGATTATGATAATAAAAAAGGGCCTATATGAAATTACTTATTTTCTAACCAAGCTCTATAAATTCCTAGTTATATCATTTCTTATGTTTAGATGTTTTTTCATAAAACACAACCCCTCTAGATATTCTCTCAATACTAAAGAGAAATGTTATCTATAAATATCTCAAAAATTGAGAGCTTCATCCTTCCTCCTCCTCTCAAAAATGATAGAACAATAATCAATCCTTTAACATCAAATGATTTTATGGAAATCAAAGGGAATGAGGCAAGATGATTAGTCTCATTTTACTAGCATTCAAAGTACCATATTCGAATCTTGTAGATCAATGAATCACGTGTAGATCACCATTATAGATATTATACCTTCGGTCCCCTTAACATAATAACAATATAAACAAATTGAGGTTTGAACAATCAATGTATTCTTTGAAAAAATAATCTCAAGAGCAAGGTAATATTATAATTTAAATAAATTATAAATTTAACATAAAATGATCCTCTCTTAATTTCGGTGACCTTTTCAACATTTCATCATAGAAATTCATTGGTTATGAAATTTCTTATCATGTACATTGCATATTATTCAATGAATCCAAAAAAAGTTGAATTTGACATATCCTTATAATCCATTCCACTATGCCCAGAACCTTCAAGTAGTATAAAAAAAATCATGTTCAAATTTATAATTATTTAATTTATTGATCATTATATTCATTTTTTATTAGTTTTACATTTATAAAAAAATCTTTAAATTAAAATGTAGATATATTTATGCTTTTTCTTCATTCATGTTAATATAACCAAGAAGAGGTTAATAATAAATGAATAATGTCTAAAGATCCCATGCATAGGTGTCGATGATTCTTACCATATGAAATAGGATTACATGATGTGTAACCCAAATATACACACTATCTATTCTCATTCATTGAACTCGAATGAGATGGGAGTTTGATCTGAAACGTAATGAAAATAAAATCATGTTTCATAAATAAACTCCACATGTTGACAAGTAAAAATATTATATAGATATCCAGATAACATGATTATTATCTCATCTTCATTTCATGTATTCGATATGTTTTCACGGTGGAAATAGAATAGTAAAATGTACTTCATGTATTTATTACACAACACATAGGACCATAAGTCATGCAACACACAGGGGACATGGGATATAACTTGATTGTACAAGCCATGTACCTTAAAAAATTTATGAAGTGGTATATATTCCCAATACTTATTCATGTATTAGAGAAAAATTACAAGTGATATACATGATTTAATAGGAATATACATGTCATATATCTCGTACCTATTTACATGGAAAGAATTAATTAATTAATTACTTTATTAAACCTAATTAACACGTTTTTGTGTGTCATTAATTGATAGTACATATCATGTGATGGGTTTTATAAAATTCTAAATGATTAATTAATTTATATGTAAAATTTGGAAATATATACCATTTATAGTCATAATACACTGAGTACTAAGCATGCATTACAGGAATTACACACCATGTAAATTACCATGTGTCTGTGTGTCATTTATTTATGGTACACACTATGTAATTACATAAAATGTAATTTATAACTCATGTTTTATGATTTCATAGTACACAACATTAATATATGTCAGGTAGTTTGGATTGGTACACATTATGTTATCTCTTAGTACATTCATTGCACTTAGCAAATTTTAAAGAAAATTAAATTTTTAAAATTTTCTTAAAATTATATTGGATGGGAATCATGGGAACTATTTGGATTCATATTAAGGTAAATTAATTAATTAATTCAAGATCATTTTATCATAATTAAAAATGATTGAAATGAATGATAGATTACTAAGTACGTATTCATTTCATGTATGTAACCGATCATGATATTTGACCAACCAATATATGTGTTGGTTAATTTTTATTTAATTTCATAATTTTTTTATTATTAAATTAAAATAGTGGCATGTATGTCATCCTTCACACCATTAATATGTAAGGACTTGTGTATCCATGGTTTATTTTATGTAAACCCCTTAACAATTCCAATGGTTTACCTCACTTGTGTGTGAGTAAGAATATGTAAAGGATGGAGTTTTAAGGAGAGGAGGCATTTCAGAACCCGAACTGAGTCGAGACCAACCAAGAAAATACATCGGTTGATGGTCAAATGTGAAAAATCAAGCCAAGAATGACTTATGGAGTTTTATCATCATGTTAATAGGTTGATTTATTATCAAATTAATAAATTAAATAATAGAAATATCATGATCAAGTCATTTTATTTTTTTATTTATGCCTGATGCATAGTTAATTTTTTTGGATTCCTTATCACCATCACATAAATAAATGAATTAAAAATACATGTAATATGTAACTAAAATAAATGGATTATGAATATATGTTTTATCTATACATTTTTAATCACTTATGTAAAATATTTATAACATTAATAAGGAATAAAAAAGAGAAAATAAGAGTGTTTATACATAATAAATAAAATCTCTCAATAAAATATAATGTTAGAATAAGCCTCTCATTACTTAAGTTGTGGATGGAACTGCAGTTCAAAGTATTTTCTTGGCCAAAGTCGGGGTGATTTCAATTATCAAGTGGTTTTATATAATGTTTTGAATTAACATAACTAAATAGTGTTAAGGGTTGACCACCAAAACATGATTTGGTGTTACTCAATGGAAATCCAAAAGGAAATCTGAATAAGGATTTCATGATTGGGGATTACACTCAATGGATCAAGGTGATATAAGCCCACAATTTGCAAGACTGCCTACCTAAATACCTTCAAATAATTTTCCAGGTTAATGTCTGGATTATAAGAAGGTAAATATAGGTCTTTTCCACTACAATGTTCACATGATAACATATTATAATTCCGATGGTGAAGGCCTTGTAACTAGATAAAATAGTTAAAGAATTGCAATAAAATTAAATTATATTGTCTTGCATATCTTGTGAAAAAATAAATTACTTATTGTTTCTTTCATATTATTATATAAAACATAAAGTTATTCAAGCAAATTATCCATGTGATTTATACTGGATAAGCGGAATATTCATTTTGGGAGTAAAATCATGGAATAGTACAAGAACTTGTCTGTTATATTATGCTATGAATGGAATATTTGAACAACAGACTCACTAGTTTTGGATCCACCTACTAAGGAGGATATTGATAAAGTGATCACTATCAATGAAAAACACTTGGATGTTTCACTAGATTTCTAGTGTTTAATGTTATAATCCATGTCTTGCAAACTCATAAAGTCATACGAGAAAATAGATGCCTATAGAATGCTCAAAAATCTCTATGGTCTTTATTAGGAGAGAGCTTCATGGGTGTGTTTTGAGATCTCTAAGGCACTCTTCATGAGAAAACTTAGAGACTAAGATCCATAAGAACCTCATATAGTCCAGATGATTGGCTACATTGAGCATGTCGATATTCTATGATTTAAACTACCTGATGAAGTGTGCATCGATGTCATTATTGACACAATCCCTCATAGTTTCTCTAGATTGTTTTGTGAATTTTATTAAGAAAAACATTAGTAAGGCTCTCCCATATCTCCTCACTATGATTTTCCATGTAGATAAGTAAACATAGTTAAAAAATACATTTGTACTTATGGTCAACTAGAGGGAGGGAAAAGTGAAATACCCTAATATTAAATATATGTCTAAAGAATATATATAATTCTTACAAAAATTAAGATAAAGGGGAAATAAAATAGATAGGATGTTATTTTCTTCTCATGTGGTAAGAAAGAACAATAAAATAAAAAAATGAAAATAATTAAAGATGAAGAAATAAGTTATATTTACTTTAGGTATATTTATTATTATATATAATACTTTTTATTCACTAATTGAGTAATAAAATAAAATATGTTTTCTATATATGTATTTGAATATAGGGACCATGAAAGTATAAAAAGATCACAATAAGTAAAATGTATTCTCTAAATACCTAAAGAAGTGTTATTTTGAAATCAATATAAAGAAGTGCATGACTTCAACATTCCCTGATATAAAAAAGTTAATCTATTATTATCTATTTATTATTTTCAAAAAAAAATAGCTTAGTATATAAATACACACAACGATACATTCTTTCATATTTTGAATAGAAATTGTTATGGTATCTCATACTTAACTAATAGTTTGTAAATTTTTGAATCACAGATATTTTAAGATCAGTAATTAATGATGAATAAAAATATCATACTATGAATGACCAAATTGTTGAAAGAAAATTCCTTTTTCAAATAAAACTAATAGTAGTTGAAAATTTTATATCTAGAAGAGTGTTCTAGTACCTTTTTATCTAAGACACTAGGTATGTTGACAAAAATTCTAGAATGTTTTTGAAAAATAAACCTTTAAAAATAAAGGTACACCATAAAGCCACTAGAGTTAGTTCAGAAAAATAACATGAACTATTCTTAAGGAATAGATAATAGGTAGGTTAATTTACATCATGAGATTACTTTAATACATTTTAGGAATGTTCAATGAATAAATGAATATAATTGGTAAAGGATAAAAAATCCTTCAAATTGGATTCTCAAATTGTATCTTAACCATATATTCATCAATAATCAATATGTGGAGTAAAGGTAATACAAAACTCACATTTCCTTATACATCAATATTTTTATGGTATTAAAAGGGGATATACGGTATTCCTTATATGGATTTAAAATATTCTATAATTTCTTTCAAGACACATTTCTCAAATAGAAAAAAAATAACCACTAACCATGTTCCAATTATATTGACTAATAGATATCATATTAATTACAATATGATAAATCCATTGGGAATTCCTTCTAGGGTATGAGGAAAATAATTTTTTAAAATATTTATTTAGAAAAAAATTAACATAAAATAAAATAATAAGTGTATCTTAGATAACTATATGATATCCACAAAAGATATTAATATCTATTATTAGACAACATAAACTATATTTTATAAGAAATCACATCTCAATTTGAGATAGTTGTAGTAGGGTTAAATTCATTAAATTATAGGATCCTGATGCAAATGAGTTGGAAAAGGAACATATAATTCACTAAGATCAATGGGGGGAGTTTTTCCAAGAGACATGTACTCTATAGAAAGATAAAACTAAAAGTTATTTCATATTCAACAAGACATATCACATATTATTAAATATGAATAATAAAACCTATAAAGAAGTAATCGATAGAAAACGATTAAGATTGCAAACTATGTAATCAGTAATAGAATCCATGTACCAAAATTAAAGGTGCATGATATTATGGATATTTCTAGACTTTATATTGTTGGTGATTATTCAAGAGAAATATTATATGGATGTTGTGAGTTTATACCTATAAAATAACTATTGATTATAAAAAGGACATTTAAGACATGGTCTATGGAAAAACCTTTTGTTAATTATAATACAAAAATATATTTGAATTTTACTTGTAATAGTATATTTTATCATCATTTTATTGCATTATTGGATATCAAGGCCAATTTTCTTAATGGAAAAACTATGGGACATGACTGTATAACATAAAAAAAGGGTTAGGGACACCAATGAATGTAAATATGATATGAAAAATGAACATATTCATGTATGTATAGAATTATGAATAGTGGTCATAAAATAGTCATTTGGAACAAGGAAGTTCTATGTGTCTAAGAAGGATTATTGGGAGACTACTTTTTTCCAAGACAGATATGTTGATGACATATAAAAATAGATAATTAGTCTTCACTCTTTATAAGAGTAAAGAAATAAATTTATCCAATAATAACTTAAAATAGATACCCATTTTAAGGGAACATGATCAATAGATTTATATATATGATTTTAATTAATATATTAACAGTTTACATGTCGGTAATATATTTAAAATAAATAATAGAACAATTTAAAACTATTTTTTACTAAGTCACATGGTATGAAATCTATCCAAGATAATGCATGTGGTCATAGGAGGATATTATGAATAGAATTTCACAATAATAAGTGTTAAGATTATATATAATATTATATATTGTGTAACGATATTTCATATTACTTATTCTTGTTTCATAATGTGAAAATATCAAACAAAACTAGTGGTGTTACCCATAATTTTAGTTAAAACTATCTGACAGTACTTGAAGAGAAGAATAGTATGAGTTCAGAGTGAATGGCCCGAATGGACCAAAGGCCTTCTTTTTTATTTTATTATGGATAATCCCCTTTTTAAGGGTTGAAGGGGAACTCGTACATGACCCGTAGGCCCAAGGCACAAGGCCTTACACACCCACAATACATGATAGTAAAGCTAAGGTAATATGAAATAAAAACTTATTATAATCTTTTGTTGTTGTGACTAAAATAACTGTTTATAATAAAGCTTCTGATACATATTAAGAAAATTATTTTTTGTATTTTTTAAATTTTACGTAATTCTAAAATAGTAAGATTATTATCATTATTATGATTATCTTTGACTATGGTATTATCTAAGCTCTCAGATTTATAAAAAGGGTATAAGATGTGGATATATGATAATATTACTAATTGAGGAATTTTCTTGAAGTAGTGAGGTCATGGTAATAATATTTTCTACATAGAAGTTTTTATATTCCAATACTAGCCATGGAAACATTATAAGCCCAATAGTTATATCCATAGTAAGTAGAATTATTTTTAATAAGTGGTAACTAAACATTCTGTTAGAAATTGACTCTAGTCCAAGTTGGAATCTATTAGAGTTGGTACCATGGAAATAAATACCTTGTACTTTAGATTACTTTTATATTCATATATTTGAAAAAATAATATTTCAAATATTTATTATTATTCTATATAACTTTAATATGATAATGTACTATAGTATTTTTAGCAATGAAATGGCCATAATAGTTCCCCACTATAATGAGAACCCTGTATTTCTATGAAAATATTCTTAAATTATAGTCCTATGGGTAATTACGCCATATAATGGGTAACAGATGATTCAGGTTGTTTGGTGAAAGTATTCGTAAGTGAATTACACTTCATCTTATGAAGTTTTCCCTTGGAAATATACAAGGTAGGAGATTATTAGGACTGATCCACCAGCTAGATTTCTACATGTTATGTGTCATTGTATATTCATGTCTTCGAGTGTGTCTAATGATCATTAGAATTTATGATTATTATTAATACATATCAAGACTCACTTAATCTGATATATTATTAAAAATTGTGACAACATTTGTTCATAGTGATGTTGGGTGTGTTGGGGATGTCATGAATGATATGTTATTAATCAATACACCAAGGAAGGATTTTTCACTCCCATTTTTATGAAAGATGATATCTCGTCTCTTTGATTAGAATGGAACTATCAAACTAAATTTCATACTCATGGTGTATTAACTGGTTCATTTCAAATATTCAAAGAAATATGTATCAATATTATAGTTTGATGACATGAGTGTGCAACCTTCTTGATATGATATCATAGTAAAGGGATTATATTACAAATTGATAATTCATATGTGGTTATCTTCATTGATAAGTTGATATTTTTTCTCTTGGGTGTCATTATGTGTTATTATAAGATGATATTAGGCTTTAGGTGAACCTACATAATGTCATTGATAAAAATAATAGATAGTCCCACACTTATTGTTTCAATTAATCTTAATTAAATTCAATTTGAATTTAATTATTGGAATAAATTTTACTCACTAGACCAAGAATTAATATTTATTTGAGATATATCAATCAAAAAAAACCATTCACCATATTTACGTGTGAGTTAAAAACTAAAATAATATTTATTTTAAATACCTTGAATATTATATTTATTTATTTATTTATCAAATGAATAATATTTATTATATATAATATTTAATTAAAAGGACAGGTGGACTAACCTATTGTGTTTGATGGGAATGATATATTAAATATAATTTACATATATATTAATTTAATTATTTAAAGACGTGATATTTATTTTATCCATGAATTTTGAGAGTGTCAAGTAAATAATAGTAATTATATTATTATTTAGGCATGGTTTTTACAAGAGATTTTGAGAATAATGAAGGTATTATGTGTAGTTAATTATTCTCTAACCTATCTCTATAAATACATGGTTATATAATTTCGTAGGATTAGATGTTGTTGTGAACAACACATACCATCTATAGATTCCATAAATACCAGAGTAAAATTCTCTTAAAATATTTCAAGAACCAATAGCTTCCACATTCCTCTTTCTCTCAATAATGAGAGAATAAAAATCAATCCTTCAACCTTAAATGATTTTTGTGGTGATCAAAGGGAGAGATGAAACATGATCAATACTTATGCACTAGCACTCCAAGTACTATTGATGACACTTTGAGATCAAAGAAGCACATATGGATCATAACTAGAGGGATTATATATTGAATCCTCTCAATAAAATAAAGGAGAAATCAAATAAAGGTTTGAAAGATCAAAATATTCTTCAAGGAAAGAATATTAAGAACGAGGTAATTCTTCAAATTAAATTCATTATAAATTTAATTTGAATAGATCCCCCTACTAATTTTGGTGATCTTTATAAATATTTCATCATAGAAATTCATTTTTCATCATGTTTATTGTAATGTATATTATAGTTTAATCACTAAATTAAAAAAAATAGGGTTTGGAATGACCTAGATAGGTTCTTTTGTTTCACTCATAGCCTTTATCATGTTAGTTTCTATAGAGAAGGTGATCATGAATTATCATTCTAATAATAGTAGGTAAATAATTTTCTATAGGTATATTGATACCCACTATGCTAGTTTCTATCCCCTGAAGATTAGGGAATTCCCTAGGGGTTAATGAAAGAATGATTTGAGTATTCAGTTTAGGATCATCACAAATAGTAATAGAGTAGTGTTTTGAGTTTTCTAGGATTTGGTATTTCTTGATAAGAGATAGGAATGTCAGAAGAAAATAACCCTTAAATATGTTTGTCCTATATAATTATTGATGAAGCTTGAGTTACCAAGTGAATTATGATTGTCAAGCCTAGGAACTATAGGTATGAGTGAGGAGTTGTATAAAGTATCTCAAAAGGGAATTCTAAAAAACTTGTGATGTGGGATATAGGGCTTACCATGATCCACTACTTGCATTAGTCCATAAATTATATGTTCTAGTATCAAATAAGTGAATTCCCATTTCTATTATATTATTTTCATCATATGTGAATGACCTTAATTGATTAAATATTAATTAATAAAATAATCATCATTTTTCCTAAATACCTTATTAGGTGTTATATAATTAATTAAATTCACTCACATATATTCCCTTATTAAGATTGATAATCTACTCCATGTTTGATAACTTTTTGTTTAATTTTAATGTAATTAAAATATTTAAACATGTTTTTTCCTGTCCAATTATTATTATGGAGCATGTTATCTCTTACCTATTTAGCAACACATTAGTATTTTTTTTAATTTTAGAATTTAACTATTCTACTTGCTCTTATCCTAGTGTTTTCTTTTCTAAGCATGTTACTTGGTGTTTTACTATAAATTTATTACATGATTATTTTTATTTTTCCTGCTAAGAATACTATAGATTGATTCTATTTCATTTTTGTTAAAACTTAGGAGTGGCTTTGTGGAGAAGATTTCTATTTTCAAGGTAGGGAAAAAAATTTAAAACATGGTGTTTTAAATGAAAAGAGGTTATTTAAAACGAAATGATGAGTATAAAATGATTATATTTTGGTTAAAAAATTTAGGGAAATTGTTCCCTAAATTGAACTGAAAAAATAAGATGATTTTAAGGAATCTAGTGTATAAAAAATGGTTACTTTCTATAAAGTAATACTGAAAAATTGTTTTTGAAATGTTTACTTGTAAAATAATTAGATTTTGAAAAAATTACTATTTTGAAAAAAGATATAAAATTTTATTTTTAAAATTTAATTTATTGTTTATTAGAACCAATTCAATAAGCGAAAGTCTTCAATAAATCAAATCTAGTGGAAATAAAAGTATAAATAAATACTAGATAATTTATATGGTGAGGAGAACCATAAAAGTGGGAATGGTTTATTTTTTGGTTCTTTGAAAATTTTATAAATCTTGGTAAGTCTTTTAATATCACAATTTTTAGGTGTATAGTGGTTTATTTTGATTCTGGATATTCTATATCATAACTTGGGTGAAGTATTTGGATTTTTATTGGAGTTTTATGGTTAACATATATTTTAGGTTTTTTAATTTTATAAAATTTAGTGGTTCTTTGGTTTCATATAATTCATGCATTGGAGATGTGATTATGTTTTTGGATGTCTATAGATGTCTTAGAGGATGTTTGGTAATACTTCTGGACCATATGATTATTTCCTATTAGGAAAATTGAGTGGAGTTTTAGAGTAATACATCATGTGTATGGTAGGTATTTTAATATATATATATATATATATATATATATATTTGTGTTTGTGTGTGTTATTGAATTCAATGTTATTTTTATAATTTTAGTGACATCAAGATATTTAGAACAAATAGATGGTTTTGATTTTGGGTGATGAAATGTTTTATCATGGAGGGGTAGTAATGGTCTATGTACTTGTTAAATTAATTAAGGAGGACACTTAGTTTTTTATTATGAATTTATTTCAGGGAAGTGTGGGGTTGTTTGAAGTTTTACATGTAGAGCAATGGTCGATTTTCCTTTTTGTGATTTGGATTTCAGTTTTGAATTTTTTGGATAAAATCCATGGAATGTTTTGATGAGGATTGAGATTTGATAGGTTATTCAGAGGGTTTGGGTAGGTTAGTAGTTGGTACTATTGGTGGTTTAAAAATGCAAGTGGCCAGACGTACCTTATAGGCAGAAAGGGGGTTGTTTTAGTGGGACAATGGAGTAACTGGTGGCTCTATAATGGGTTACTAGTGGACCCAATCAAAAATTTATTTAAAATTTAGGTAATTTGGTCATTTTATTCTCACAATTTTATAACTCTTTAGACTCATTCTATTTCACTCATCCCAACATAGTTGAGAAAACCCTTTATAACTCTTCTATTTTCCTCTTACCACTCCTCTTGCCTCTTGGTTCAAGGATTATTAAATAGAGGTTTATCATTAATGTGTAATGTCCCCAACCCAATATCCACTAAACCCGGTTCCCCGATCCGGGTCTCCACTTAACCTCAGGCATGCCTCCCACAAGATAGAGGCTTCCAAATAGCGGTGAGGGTATAATGTAGTATGTGTGGTGACTATACCCTCTTTATCAGATTAATCCACAATAGCTAACAAATTGAAATAAATGAAACATAATAACATATAAACATGCATCACAAATGAGTTTCCCAAAACTAGGTACAATACCACAACCAAATAGTAACCATGATATGTAATTTTATATAGTCTTAAGTGCAAGGAAATACCCAAATAAATAAAAACTGAATAATTCCCAAAATTGATCTCGACTCTAAGTATGGATCCCTCAGCCATGCACTTTTCATGCCTAAATAAAACATCTAGAATAAAAAACTTGCCCTTTTCCTGACCTATAACCATGAAATCTTCTCATATACACGATGGAGACCTAAGGAGGGTGTGGGTAAAACTCTGTCGGACACCACAAATGTTGTCTCTAAAATATCCAGTCTAAATAGATAGTTTATGAATGTAGAAAATTAATGAAAAGAAAAAAAATATAAACTGGATTCCATTAGTTAACAATATTCACTTGAACCATTTTCATCATTAGTTCTCTAGGTTAGTCATTTTCATCACATTTTCATCAATTATAGTACGGGATATTTCAGTAAACTATTTTGAATAAGGTAATAAGTCAAGTTATCTATCTCACTTGGGAAAACTTTTCACATATAATTACATCACACTTACATTGGAGCCTTATTCTATGTAGTATTATCAAATGCAACTATTAGGGTCATAGAGCCTCATCCTGACTCCCTAACCCATGAATTCTAGGGGTAGGTTTTAGAGCCTCATTCCAACTAGACTAGTGTCCATAGAAACTCAAGTTAATACCCCACATACCACCAAGCCATGTGAACATGCTTCTTTCACCATTTACCATATATACCATTTCACAAACCATACTAATTGGATACACATACCATTCACAATTCATAGTTCATTCAACACATAAACCATCTTTTTTCCTTAACCCAGTTATAAATTTACTATTTATAATTCATAACTTATTAACACATTAACATTATATTAAATGTCCCTATATTCCATGTTATATATTAAACATAGTTAAAATCAATTTCATTTCACAATCCATGTTAACTAACTAAACAAAATCTCTTAGATTTCCTTCATAAACCTTTATTGACATGATAAACATAACAATTATAGGTTTAATATCTTAAATCCTCCAATTTCATATTTAATAACCATATCCCAAGTTCAAGAATATGTCGCACACCATGGGTAGACTCTATCCCAGTTTATTCAACCGCAATGCATCCCACGGGGATCGTGGGGAGTTAAATTCATCAATTAACCAATTAAAAAATAAATTATACCATGGAGAACCAAATTGATAGCCCAAAATCACCAAATTACAACCAAATTTACATGAACAAATCAACAGCACTATGGGACATAACTTGTAGACCACTTACCTCGATTCTGAATATGAACACTAGATTAACCTTATCCTTTGATTCTGATTCAAACACCCTTTGAATCCCTAACCTATGATATGCTAGACAAATAGGGTTTTAGGGATTTTGAAGAATAATAACAACTACACAAGCCCTAATCATAAAAAAGAAATAAATATGAGTGCTAGAATCACCCAGATCCTCAATCTACACCCAAAATCACTCTAAATGGATTATAAATGAGGGAGATTGATCCTTGGGAAGATTAGGGAAATTTGGTTTGTCACTATTGGTTCTGGAAGAAAAATGGTGAGAAAATTAGGGTGAAGGAACATAAATCCCGATGAGGGAAATGGTAAATTTCTACCATTTTAATGAGGTGCACAATTTGGCTGCACGGTGGGCCAAACTGTGCACCAACCATGCACTACCCTCTGTCCAAGAGGAGGACAGGTTGCATGGAAAACAGGGATGCCTGTACGGCTTGAAAAATAGTATAGTAACTATGTAGTATGGATCTATCCAAGCCATATGGATTGAACTTCCCCATTGCATGGTTTTATCTTTCGTGCACCACCCCTCCAGAAAATAATGGTTAGGGTGTACGATTACCACTAACCTTTTGCCAACCATGCACCATGCACTGGATGGCCCCATTCTCCCTTATTTCTTGTCCTAAATCCCCTGAAACACCCCTGAGCCTCCTCATAAACTCAGAAACATTTCTTTAACCAAATTAAAGAGACTTAAACCAAATCATAAACAAAAACAGACCTCAAGGGAAGTATGAGATCTTATAAACTCCCCACCTTATGACATCTCATACTTAAGTTGATCTTCTAAGAATCAATGAGTTTACAAGAAAAAAAGATCAATCCACTAGGCCTGCATATCCATCTCCCTCTCCCAAGTCTCAACCTGAACATTTTCCATGCTACCATAATGCTCGAAATAATGACACAGTATTTCCCCGAAATACTTTATCACTATGACCTACAATGCAAACCGGATGCTCCTCAAAGGATGCATAAACCTCAATCTCTATATCAACAACATTATCCTCATAAAGAATATAAGACAACATTTCCCAACTTGTAACACCAATAAATGTCACACATAGAATCATACCATCATGGAAGAGCCAATCGACACTCCATTAGCATGATCCTCTATGAAACTAATGGCCCAAATCACATGGATCCATCTTACTGTATTTTTAAATCTCTAACGGTGACCCAAAATTGGAATCACCCAAAGAGAATCATGTTGTTTTCCAACCACATATCTCAACATAAATAATTCCACAACATGAGGCCCAACAACCTCATTCCATAACCAAACAATAAAAACAAAACCAAAACACTCAGGACAGTCACCGAGTAAAAATCTGATCCAACGCTCATTATCAAGGCCAAATAAACATAATGGTATTTACTCGAGTCCATTTAACCTGAAACACGGATCATGTCATCAATCGAACATTTTCCCTCTATGGTTCTCCACACCACACAACTTATCTCACCACCACCATATTTTGGTGGTTGGAACCTCCACCATTGAAAGGGACCACTAAAAAATAAAATCAAATTTCATAATAATACACAACGCATTTCCCAATTCACCATGCCCAAATATCCATGAGAACACCACCCATATTAGGCATCCATCCTTTCCATTGAAACCACCTGAATATGACATACCTACACCATCAATTTTCAGAATAAGAAAAACTTGAACTATCTCAAATTCTACTTTATTTTTAAACACACTTTTCATTAAGAACATCAAACTAAAGGTGGATCGTAACTTACGAAACTTGTTCCTCTTTACCATATCATGTAGGTCCACCCAAGACAGACTTCTAACACAACACCATATTCTACTATTAACATGATACTCCCCCTTCACCTACCCATGGAGACTTCTCACTTAAGGCATACCACTATTATCTGATGCATCTACCGGAGTCTTTCCCCAACTTACAGTAAAACTCCACTATCATTACATCCACTACTTCACATAACAAAGATGATTTTAACCCTAAAGACATTCCAAGGTCACCCAAACACACATACTCAAGTCCTTGACTAATTTTTGTTGAAATTATAACACCAAACTTGTTTTTCAACGCCCATCAATGATTCTAACATGGGCATCTCAGATTCTTCTTTGAATCGTCTTGATCTTGAAGCCAATGCTTGTCTCAACCAACCCCCACATCCAAGGCCCACCTATACCTTCCCAAGGAACCCAAATGTTCACCTCACGGATTTCTCATTGGTATCATGATGCAATCACATTCACTCTACAGTTCTCTTGACACCTCCATGACTGACATACCGATCCCCGCTTTAGGAGTGTCATTATCACTACTCTCCTAATGCAATTCCAACAACTGAAGCTCACACTTCAATCACAATATGAAAACCAAAAATGTGGACATGTTTGTATATATTCTACTAGAACAACAAAACTAACATCGACCACTCCTTGTTTCCAGCTTCTGAGAATGGTGCCCACAACATTTTTCAACCGTTAGTCCAACCCAAGTACATCACGCGTAAACATTCGATGGTTTAATTCCCAATATTAATCTCCACATATACGGCTCAATGAGTGTAACTACCAAGAGGCCCCCACATCAAACCAAAACACATGTAGGTACCTAGGAATAAATCTGGAGCTCTCCCAGTATAGCCAGGTCAATGTCAAGATATTGTTCATGATCATCACAAGCTATAAGTATGCTAAGAAGTCATTGATGAACACCTACACTAATATCTATCACTGATATTACCTCCCACTACTGGGAAACCTTAACTTATTGAAAGTATCGGGCTTCCCTACCTTCCAACACCTGATCAAAACTCAGAAACCGCAACTCAAGTGAGGTTGCCAACCGAACTCACCACCAATTACTGACTCTCTACCAATCATCCATTAATCAACACTTCTCATGGTAATACCGCCACCACACCTCTTGATTGCTTCTAGCATGACCCCGGTGACTTGCAATAGAAATGCATCTATCCAAAACCAAATATATCTTGAAACACCTATGCTTCCCCACTTTTATTCCATGGAAAACAACATGCACTTATATTTGAACCACTCGTGTACATGTCCCAACAACATAATGCATCTCTATCATGTGTCTGACACTTGATCCTCATCAAACCCCTCAAGGTCACACACTTATCTGTGGTCACCCATTGATCTTGACTGAAGATCCCACAAAACATACATCACCAGAGCTAGTCTCAAACGCTCACACACACAACTAACCCTGCCTCCTAGTCCATCAGTATCATCGAACCCGAGGCATTCTCAATGTTCCTTTCCAACCACCCAAACTTTCACGTTAATAAGCCCAGCCACATGTCCACCCATCACCCTGGGTGTCACTTCCATACCCAAACATCCATCCATGATTCTATCACATTTCCTTGTCCACCCAGATTCAAATTGATTCCATCATCAAAATATTTCATCATTTTTGTGTTAGGTAGTATAACTTTACTACCCTTCAAAATCAACCTTACAAACAACCACAATCATTAAATTGATTCTAGGAAAAAGAAACCAAGGCACAATCATACCATTTACAAAATCTCAATGGAACTCATCATGAATCGATTCCATCGTTGAAGAATCTCCCATGCCTTATATCCCAAGGAACTGCAACATTGGGATAACCTCCCTAAAGGTCACCCTAAATTTTCCCAAGACTGTCAACTCATCACCATGAATCGAGTTGCACCTCCAAAACAATTGAATTTTCCACATAGTCCTCTAGGCCATACCCATACTAGTAATCACTCTATGTGAACCCCTATCCAAATCAAAAATATCCACCTATGTCTAACACACCCAGGATAAATCACAACATGGTCAACCCCTCTCGCGGGTCACCCTCAAAGATCAAATGTTACCAACTCCCCAAGATAGGGATAGTGGTGACAATTCACTAGGATCTCCCTTTATTCCAAATATATCAAAAATCCAATAACTCTCCACTCATGGGTGGAACTCATGCCCCCATTCCAAAACACACGACATCCAATGAACCAAAGAAATCATTCACTCTATGTTGCCATCCAATAGAAACACAAGCACCAATAAAAACACTACAAACAAAGACATCAATTCCAAAACCCCATTATAGACCACATGATCACAGCCCACATGTGTTACCACATCCATGACATTAGAAGTAACATCAAGACATCAAGTTCATAGCCTAACCAAAGCTATAATTAGGATAAACCCTTTATCCAACACATCAAAACTCATCAAGGTCTCCAAACCAAGGCACTCCCACTTCCCAAACTACCCATACATATGGTCTAACCACAACACTAGGGATAC
This sequence comes from Viscum album, assembly GCA_963277665.1. Taxonomy (NCBI): domain Eukaryota; kingdom Viridiplantae; phylum Streptophyta; class Magnoliopsida; order Santalales; family Viscaceae; genus Viscum; species Viscum album. Next base: position 2,096,664,932 of record OY728132.1, on the reverse strand, counting down.
CTATTTCCCATGTCCATTCATGTTGTATCCAACTATAGGCTCAGAACTCAAGTCCACCCTCTCTAACAAATATTTAAGATAGTTGAAATTGAAACTCTCTTATCAAGTCAAACATACTCAGCGTAACCCTCCCTATATTACTCTCCATAAATTTTATAAAACGAGAAAAGTTCTCATAGAACTTCTCTTCCCATATAGTACTCTAGATCAATGGGGGTTCCTAATCCACTACTGGAGGAGTTTTTTTGATGATACCATCATATCACCCAACTAGCACATGTCTTCCTGGTGTCATATCTTTACAATTCCAAACACAAGTCTCAAAACACAGAACATAAAACTTCCACAGTTTTCACAAAAAGAAGGCTCTCTACTAGTCAAAATCAACCAATTACCCCCAAACTATCCCAATGGATGTAAACACACTTCTATCACAACCCTCATCCATCCCTACTACGTTTCATTGCTGAAATGGGGTAAACCAACTTGCATAGTCACAATTATTTCATTAGATGACCTTTTTTAACATTTTACTATCACAACATAAACCTTCTTCACCTAAGAACCCTAATATCCTTACAACTTATCACAACCAAATTTTAACCCATTTATGAATCATAATGGGGAACAATTATTTAACCATTCCTTCACATTCTATATTTTTACCCAATTTATCTATCTTGATTATACACCATTTCTTTCAAATTTTAAGGAAAAAATAAAAGAATTATAACCCATACATCCCAAATATCATTTTTTTACTTTCCACGATGAATGTCACATATACCCCTAGGTCCTAAAATGATGAATGTATGTAAAACCACATACCACTTCATCCATGAAAAAAATATCATAAAGAAGTCACATAACACAAAAAGTGCATCACTCAAGGTGAAATATCATCAAATGTAACAACAAATATCAAGAACAATAATCCCCCTAGGGTACTTGGGTTTTCCCCCATACACGAGTTAGTTACTCCAACACATGATCTCATTACCAATGTTCGATACATCCTAGTATACCATATATCATTCCCAAATAGCAAGACAATATAAAATAAAACATCCTCTAATGCCACTTTGTAACGTCCCCAGCCCGGTAGCCACTAAACCCGGTGCCCCAAGCAAGGTCACCACTTAACCTCAAGCGCGCCTCCCTATATTTTAGATTCTTCTGACTAGTGGAAAGGGTATAATTTAGTACATGGGGATACTATACACTATTTTTTAGATTAGTCCACAGAATATAACAAAGATAAATAAATGAAATAGAATAACAAATAACCATGAATCACAAATCAATTTCCCAAAACTGTGTAAAATCTCAAGGAAAGCCCAAAATAAATAAAAACTAAATAATCCCCAAAATGTTTCCTAACAAAAAGTATGGATATCTCATCCATGCACATCCCATTCACAAATCATACATCTAGAATAGGTCTCTTCCCCTTGTCCTAACTCGCAACCATGAAATTTTCCTGGGTACCCAATTGCAGCTGGAGCTGTGTGTCGGTATAACTCAGTAGGCCACCACCAACAGTGTCTACAAAATATCAAATATAAATAGATTTTTTATGAATGTACTAAATTAATGTCAAGATAAACAAAATATAAACCAGGTTCCATTAACCATTTTCATCATTTTTTCCATGGGTTAGGTATTTTCATCAATTATACTACGACCTATTCTGTTTAGAAATTATGAATAAGGGGATAATTCAAGATCCCTATCTAACAAGGGAAAACATTTCATAGAAAACTATATCACACTTACCTGGGAGCCTCAGTATAGGTAGTCTCATAAAATGAAACTATTAGGGGCATAGAGTCTTCGTATGACTCCCTAACTCATGCATTCTTAGGGTGGGGTTTAAAGCCTCAATCCAACTCAACCCATGGGTGTAGAACCTCAATTAAATAACCTATATACTTAAAAGACATGTTCAAAATCTTTTTTAACCATTTTCCACCTATACTATTTCACAAACCATACTCATTGAATACAGATACTATTCACAATTCATAGTTCATTCAATAGATAAATCATCTCCATGCCTCAACCCAATAACACATTTACCCTTTAAAATTCATAAATCCTCAACACATTAACATTATACCAAACACCCCCTTATTCCATATATCAATTAAAAACAATTAAAATCAATTTCAATTTATAATCCATGTTAACCAACTAAAAAAATCTCTCATATTTCCTTCATCAACCAATGTTAAAATGCTTTACATAACAATCGAATATTTAATCTCTTAAACCCTCCAATTTCATATTTAATAATCCAATCCCATGTTCATGAATATGGAACACCCCATGGATAGCCTCTATCCTATTCTATTCAACCTCACTACATTCCATGGGGATCATGGGGGGTTCAATTCATCAATTAATCAATTAAAACATCAATTCTACCATGGAAAACCAAACAAATAGAACAATAGTACTAAACCACAACCACATACACATGAACAAATAATAAATACTATTAGATATAACTTGTAGACCACCTACTTCCATTTAGAAGATGAACACCAACTTAACCTTGTCCTTTTATTTAGATTCAAACACCCTTTAAGGACCCAACCAAATATCCAATGAAAAAAGAGGCTTTAGGGCTTTGGAATAATAATAAAAACTACACAATCTCTAATCCAGAAAAAGTAAGGAATATAAATGTTATACTCACCCAAATCTTAATGTTGAACCCAACAACACTCTAAATGGATTATAAATTAGGGACATTGTTCTTTGAAAAGATTGGGGTGATTTGGTTTGTCACTCTTGCTACTAAATGAAAAATGGGGTGAAAATTCATGGGACGAAACATAATGCCTGAGGGGGGAAATAGTAAATTTCTCCCACTTTAATAAGGTACACGGTTTGGACTAATGGTTGGGAAAATTGTGCAGTAACCAAGCCCCACCCTCTTTCCAAGAAGGGTCCAGGCTACACGGCTACCTGGGAAGACCAAACAGTTTGAAAAATAGTGAAGTAACCATGTGGGGTGGCTCTGTCTAGGGTAGTATGGAGTGGACTTTCCCCTTGAATGGTTTCATAATCTGTGTGCCACCCCTCTAGGGAAGCATAGTTAGGTTGCACGGTTACTACTAGTCATGTGCCAACCATGCCCCATGAATTGTATGGAACCATTATCCCTTCTTTAATGTCTTGAATCTCTCATAGCATCACTAATAATCCTCATAAACTCAATAAATATTTCTTTAAAAAATTGAGGAAAATTAAACCAAAACATGAAAAAGAACATAACTCAAGGTAAGTATGAGATATTATAACTGAATCAATGGTAATTATCCATCCTATTCCTCTTCTTCCTTATTCTACAATTACACTCTTTTTTTCATCTCATTGATTGGGGTATTAGTTCTTTAATTCTCCTTGGAATGGTGAGATAAATTTCTAACTTTGGGATTCCTCTTTCCTTATCTAAATGAAGCCTATGGGAGTTATTTTAATTTTTTTCTTTTTATTTTGATTTAAATATATTAGGGTGTGGTTTATTTTATTCATTTATAATTCTAAGGTGATATTGTAATTTGAATTTTTGATTTCAAATGGAGGTTTAGGTGGAAATAGTTCTAGAAAATTTTTTGGGATTATCTACCAAGGTATTATTTTAAAGTTATTAATATTTGATTATAATATAATTTTATTTTGTATTTTTTAGTTAATTAATTGTTTATTTATGATTATAATTTTTAATTGGACGTTATTTTAGTATTTCTTCATGAATGTTGGAATTTTTAAAGCTCGCATGTGGTTATGGTAGGTGGTCTTAAAACATTGGGTGAATTTCCAAGTTATAACTCAAACATGCCTACCACTTATTTTTCTAAACTAATAATAAAGTATAAACTATATTTTCTGAATTATAAATGAATAGTGTTTCAATTGTATTTTGGTATAATAATTTAATTATATTCTATGTGCTTTTATTTGACCAATGAAATAGAATTTCTTAATGTTATCTTATTTATTAAACTCTGATATATGGTTTTAAGAATATATAGTTTTATATAATTTCTTAGTTATTTATATTAAAAAATATTTCAAATATTTAATTTTAATAGTCTCTCTATGTAGTTGAATATTTTTTAAGTATATAATTCATGAATTTTTATATAACCATACCTAACTTGTTACACATGCAACCTTGTATTTGTTTTCATTTATAAATAAAGTAGAGTAAACATTATTTTCTTTGTTACGTTTTCCTAAAAACAAAAAGTATGATTTTATTCTATTTATTAGTGGAATATGCTTTGTTATATTTTAGAAAAACACATTCACTACCACAAAAACAGTTTTTCGCAGCACCACCCCCCCCCCCCCATTATCAGCGCTAACGAAAAAGCGTTGATAAACGGACCCCCTTTATCAGCACTTGTTTAGTAGCGCTGATAAAGGGGGGGCCTTCATCAGCGCTTTTTTTAAAAGCACTGATCAAGGGTCGACTTCAAAAAAAATTAAAAAAATATATTAATATATAAATATATAAATATAGTTATATTGATATATAAATATAATATATAATTTTTAAATATATTTTAGATAAGTATAAATGTACATTAACACTTAATATACTTAATATATAAGATATTTAGTGAAAATGGCTTCTTAAAAAATTTTAAAAATATTTTTAATTAATAATTTGCTAATTATTATGGATTAATAGTCATTTAATAACAATTTTAAGACTAAAAAAATTAAAAAAAATTAAAAAAAGATCCAAAATATGTTGAAAACGCAACTCGAACTTCAAACGGTCATAACTTTTGATCCGGGTGTCCGTTTGAGCTCTACCACATATCAAATCGAAGCCTACGACGAGCTCTACGTTGTTATGATTGGGGGTTACCTCAGTCAATGGATTTTTGAGGCCAAAAGAGTCCCATAAGGCCTCCAAAACTGAGTTTTTAGTTGGGGTACCCTGATTTTTTAACATTTTGTGGATTTTCAGCCTCGTTTAAGGGGGTTTTATTGGATTTTTTTGGTGGGTTATGAATTTATTCCAAGGTATTACATTCATATTGATATTATGTATTTGAAATTTCATCATTTTTTATAATGAATTAGCTATTTATAATCAAATATATAACAATATCTTCATATTTTGTATATATTCACACCTAAAAATTTAATTATAAATATAAATAATAAAATATATTTACATATAATATGTATTAACTTTATATAAATAATAACTAACATCCATTTTATTTAAAATACAAATATATGAATATTTATATACCTATATATTAATCTAACTATATATATACATATTAATCTAACTATATATATATTAATCTAATAACTATATATATATATATTAATATAACTACATATATATATATTAGTATTACTATAAATATATATATTAATATCACTATAAATATATATATTAATATCACTATATATATATATTAATATAACTATATATATGTTAATATAACTATATATATGTTAATATAACTATATATATATTAATATAAATATATATTACTATATGAATAAATATAACTATATATATATATTAATATAACTATATATATATTAACATAACTATATATATATATTAATATAACGATATATATATATGTATTATAATATAACTATATATATATTATAATATAACTATATATATATATTAATATAAATATATATTACTATACGAATAAATATAACTATATATGTATATATATATATTAATATAACTATATATATATACAAATATTATAATATAACTATATATATATTATAATATAACTATATATATATTATAATATAACTATATATATTATAATATAACTATATATATATATTAATATAAATATATATTACTATACGAATAAATATAACTAAATATATAAATATATAGATATCATGAATTGGAAGACAAATCAAAATAGAGTAGTGGTAAAGGTTTAGGCGCGCAGGGGGGAGGTCTCGAGTTCAAATCCTGGTGGAGGCAGGGGTGCGCGCGCATGGGGGAATATAGCATCAAGCGCTGTTAAAGGGTGAAGGGGGTGTGTGGGGCGCTGTACAGGGGCAGAAAAGCACTGTAAAAGGGGGGCTCAAGCGCTATAAAAGCCCCCCCCCCCCCCCCCGATTGGCAGTATTTTTTTAATTATTTTAAATTTTTGTAATTTTTTTACCTTTTATCAGCGCTAAAACGAAAGCGATGATAAAGGAAGCTCTAATATAGGGGTCTTTTATCAGAGCTAAAACAAAGCGCTGATAAAGGACCCTTTTATCAGCGCTTTGTTTTAGCGCTGATAAAAGACCCCTTTTATCAGCGCTTTTTTTAGCGCTTCTAAAAGGGGTCTTTATCCGCGCTTTTCAGAGTGCTGATAAAGGGGACCCCCCCCCCCCCCCCCCCGTTATCTTCGTCGGCTTTATCAGTGCTTTTTCTAGCGCTGATAAAGGCCATTTTTAGCGCTGATAAAAGCCGTATTTGTAGTAGTGATTGTCTAGGGATTATGAAATGAAATGTTAGGATAGTTTATTTCATCCTATAGAAAACTAAATTAATTATCAATCACGATTTATACTAAATAATCAATCAATTGATTTTAACAATGGAGATAAAATGGTTGGGCCAAATTAATAGGGAAAAATAATTAGGTCATATATCACCCTTAGTTTTTAAATGATATCATGAAATGTGATTCAATAATTGGTTTTGATTTATAAAAAATTGATCTTTCAAATAATTTTACACAAAGTCCTTTTTTCTGTAAAACTGATCATTTTTAAACACTTTTCTTGTAATTAATTGATTTATTTAATTTTTTATTAAAACTCATTCCTTGTATTTATAAATTTATATTTAGTTTTTCAAATAAACATGATGATTTTTAAAATTAGTAAGCAGATAAGGTTTACAACCATTCTTGTAAAAATAAACTCTCTTCGTTAAATGAATATTTTCTATAAAGTAAGTTTTAAAATTAAAAAAATGATGTTGAAAAGATAACTTGATTTTTTATTCATGTTTTTTATGCTTAATTTTAATTGTTTCAAAAATTTCATAAGTCACTATTTATATAAATAATTGTGTCATGTTTGACTTGATATTTATTTTTTTAGGGTTACCTTATTCTAGATCCTCCTTTAATTATTTTTTAAGTATGTCATGATTATATGTGCCAATAATTGTCATTATTATAAATGGTTCCTATAGTCGTATGTGTGTGTTGGTGTGTCAATTTTTTGTGATTTATAGAATTTTTATTATTATAGTTGAATTTTTATTCAATAATGGCTATAACATAATTTTTTTAGCATGTTACTATATTACTATGTCAATCCTGATGAGTTAGGTGGCTAAATTTGTTAGGTTTCATGTGGATATATAATAAGTTTCTTTAACATGTACATTGTGTGGGATGGGTTGTAATTACCCAAATGAGTATACACCTTCCCTTTTCTATGGGATCGGTCAATAGTACTCAGACTCTAGTATACACCTTCTACTTTCCAACAGGATGGGTTTTATACCCTAACTAAATTTTTCTATATTTACTGGGATGGGAATCATAGTTTCTCTAACTAGGTCGTCTTTGATCCTACGTGCTAGGATCAAATCATATTTTTTTAGTTATAGACTCTCTTGGTATATGGAGTTAATTGTTATAGTCTGAATACTTTTTTATGATTCTATCTACCCATTGTTCTTATTTTTTGTTTAGTGTAAATAAAATAGTGAATTATATTTTTGTAAATTAATACACATGTTCAGGTATATACCTGTTTGTTCACTGTTGAGTTGAAAACCCATTTTTGGTTTCTTATTGAGTGTATTTTCTCACACCTTGTATGGATACCTCGGTGTGCATACATCTTCTCATAATGCATGTTAGGTATGTTAGATATGTCAATGAATATTGGATGATTTTTTAGATAGAAGTATTATGGTCTGAGTTTTTTTTTCACCCACAACACAGTATTAGAAAGAGTAGTATTGGTTCACCACCAGTTCTAGTTTGTGGTTTCAAATTTGTCTTGTGGTATTTGGATTTTTCTATATGAGTATGTATGGTCAGATTTATGCTCTGAATGTATTCATATAGAGATGTCTTTATTTTTTTATGTTGTTACTTAGTTATATTATGTATTGTTATCAATTTATCTTGAAGACTTCCAACATATGAATATTACATATCAGTTCCTATAGTAAAACAGATCATTCAATATCAATCCAATCATAGCAGGTAAATCATTCCACATAGGTATGTTTAGACCTCCATAACAAGTCGCCAGCCCCATGGTGGACTATTTTTAATATCTGGGTCAGGTTCATTATATCTCGTGTTTTATAATGTGTTATATTGGGATCTGAAGCTGGAAAAGTTGGGTAATCTGAACAGTTAAAACTATTCACTTTGAATTTTTGTCGAATGGGTTACCAATGTGCTTAGCATGGTATTAGGGTGTCTATAAGAGGATCATTTTGTTTCTTGACATTCTCATTAATTAATTTTATTAAATAATCACTATAACCTAATAAAATGATCTTTTATTTCAAATAAGATATTTTTTAGAGTTAAAGTTGAATCTATGTGGTTTTAGTAGGTGACAATGTAAGGATTAAAATTTTTGTTTTTTATTCTTCTATGAATGGTGTTAGTGACATTGGTATATGTTCATTATTATCTGATCATTAGAAGTTGTAGTATACCTCAAGGATCCTCTCATTATAATCTCTCATATGGTTAGTCTGAGATCTTTCATTGACTCACCATGTAGCAGGGTCTGATTTTCAATGATTTTTTTTATGGTAGCTTTTGGGGTACTCTTCAAAGGTAAGGAGCATAACTCTGTTGTAGGCGGTACCCTTAATAATGACCCTTTCCAAGAATAATGCCAATTTTTTTGTTTTATTTTTATACTATGGAGAAAATATTGGAAAAATAAAATTTGGTTAATTATTTAATATTTAATAATAAATAATCTTGGATTATTTTCATGAATCAAGTGATAATGAATTTATGTTTCTTAGTTGATCTCAAAAAAATTTATTTATAATGGTTGAATAATTATGAAATGGTTTTTTAATAATAAAATCCTTTGAATTTATTTATTTTTAATTTTTAATTTTTCTTATTATAACTTATTTGTAATTTTAAAAATTCATGTGTGGTTTTTCTATGATAATGAATTTATTAAAAGTTAAGATTTATTTATGATAATTCTGGTTTATTAAAAAAAACTTATGTTTACTTTACCTAATAGATCTTTTATGATTAATGTTTTAATTTATAATGACTTGAAATTGTCTATGATATTTAAAGATTGGTGGAATTAAATTATTTATTGAACTTTTTTTTGATTATATGGGAATGACCAACTTCAGAGAATTTTGATGCTTCATTCTCAGCAAAGAGTCCCCTCGATTATCATTGTTACATCATCAAATTTTTTTTCTTTAATTTTTTAAATCCACCACATTAGTTAGAGAATCTTCACTAGACTTTTCATTGGTCATTGATTCAACATGGAATATCCATAATGTCATGGCGATTGGTAACTGACAGCAATAAGGAAGGTCTAGTTAGGAAATAGTGGTATGATACTTTCTAGAATTCATTTGGTCATAGAGGATTGTTCTAGTAATAGAGTAGATTATGAAACAACCAATTATGGGTGGATAGATAAGCTCCAGTGAGGGTGGAAGTGATTTTTAGGGTGTCAAGTTTGGTTGGCATTGGATGGCATGATGGGTGAAGAGACTTTTAATGGATTCCAAAACATCAAACATAAATTCTGGGGCTGGTGTAAATTTTTTACTATACGAAATTTAGTCCTTAGGGTTAAACATCATATAAGTCATATTCCTTAAAACAAGGGGTTTGGGGGTTATAAATATCACATTATATGTTACTATAGGTCACACATAATGTATTTCTAGTTACATAACATGAGTGTGTACTGTCGTGAAATCCTAGTTAGCTGTATGGATCCATATTCCATCTGGGATATAGTACACACCATGTATAACTGAGACACAAATCAATAATCTATGGTAGTATATGATCGAGTGTTCCACAGGTCCCACAAACCGTGTACCTTACTAGATAAACTATATTTTTGTATCTCAAACATGTTTTTTAGATGCATTAAAAATACCAAACCTATTGTGTACCCTGGCATTAAGGGTCAATATGTACCAAAAGTACATACTTAGACAGTACAATGAGCCCCACACATTGTGTTCCCTTTAGGACATGTCATACGGTTAGACCTCACATGAGTTAAAATAAGGTATCATACATCCTTCTACATCTAAGTCCTACAAAATTTTTACAATAAAGTGCATATTGTGTATTATTTCCACTTTGGTTCTTTCCAAATTTTCTCACCTGAGTGTCAAAATCAGACACATGAGCAATCCATTATGAGTTTTCTTTCACATTGGACATGATGGTTCATGTATCTTCATCAAATGGAGATTTTATCTAATTATTTTTTGTTATTTTTCTTTCCAAATTTTCTCACCCGAGTGTCAAAATTAGACACATGAGAAATCCATTATGAGTTTTCTTTCACATTGGACATGATGGTTCATGTATCTTCATCAAATGGAGATTTTATCTAATTATTTTTTGTTATTTTGATTTAATTGTCTCATATAGATGATAATAGAGAGAGTGGGAGGAACAGTTTGAGCTGACATGAGGTCGATAACCCACCTTGAGGTATAGTGATACTAGGGAAAGGGATCTTCATACACTTAGTGGATTAGGTAATATTGCAATCATGATGGGTTATAGGTCCTCCCTTTAGTTTATGAATAATCCTCATGATGAGGCACAAATCCTCCATAACAATCAGTTTCCCCTAGAATGACTTGCACATTTCAACAAGGTGTAGATCCCCCACTATGATTACAGAGAGGTATCTTGGATGCGGGGGTATATTTTGTTGTGATAGAGTGTGATATAGATATTTTGGGTATTTATACATGTTCAGTCATGAATGATTTCCTTAATAGTGAGACTTATAACTTCTTTATCAACTTACAGTCGAGCTATCAACTTTAATCTTATATTATACTTTTGATATTCTAAGCATCTTGAGTTTATAGTGAGATAAAATCCTTTAAGGAGTTTAATAGGGTATATTGAGATTATTATTAAACCTTATTTATCTCAAATAATATCTGGAATATTTATATTTCATTCCCTTCCCCTAGTCATAATTTTTAGTTGAATTATAGTTTCATATTGACTTTGTGTTTCTCGGGTTTCCTAACTAGGTATTTTTTTACTCACGTCAACATGGTTCATGTTCTCACATGTGTTATTTTTGTGAATATGTTTCACAATTTTGTGGTGAAATTGGTTGATGTGGATATAGTGAATCTGGTGGAGTTTGTGTATAGTTGAATATGGTAGGGTATAGTAGGGTTGTTACTACAAGTTTTCTCTTTCCAAGAGTTCTGGTAGTGTTAAGGTTTTTCTCCCCAAAATCATGTTAGTTATGGTTGGTGATATATATTTTCTTACCATTTTGGGTTTTTTTGTTATGGAGTTATAATAAATAGCTATTATCTCATACATGAAACATGAATTTTTATGTTGTTAAATTATTTATATGTATATGTGGGTGGTATTTATTGGTTATATATTATGTGTTGGGATAAATTTTTGTTACAGGTTGATATAGGCTAAGACCTCCCATGTGTTTTTTTTTCTTTTATAGTGCTAGTCATCATCCCTTGGAATATTAATAGTGGGATTGGGATAACAAACTCAGGTTACTACCAGTCCATGTGGGTCCCCAGGGGGTCAATATGGGACAGGTCTTCTCTATTTTCTTCATGAAGTGATGCCCTTCCTTATGATGTATCATTATTGTCTTTATTAGTTTTCACTCCATTTTGTTTTTTCTTTTTCCTTTTTAGTGTATTGTTTTGTGCTCGTTGGTTTCATCCCTAGTTTTTTGGTTCATAGTTTCTCCTTTATAGGTTATGATTATAGTGCCGGATTGTTGGATCATAGTTGTGGGGCTCATATATCTTTCTCATATTCTCTTCCTACAAGTACTTTCATGCCCAACTAATATTCATTAAAATAATCTCCTTTTATATCATCTTTAAAAAACCTCCATATGTCATGGGGTTACCCCCTGCCTTTGTGGTAGATATCAACCCTAGATCCAAAGGCGATGGGTCTATTTGAGTCTTGAGGGATCTAGGTCATATAAATATAATGAATTTTAAAAAAATTATAACGAATCAATAAATAAATGAGAAACTCAATGAAACATAACTCAATTCAACCCATAGGTTTCATGTAATTAATTCTTTAAAAAAATATAATTCAAATGGTAACTCATTTGAATCAAAAAACAAAAAAACCACTACTTGAAATTAGTGTCATGGATATGATCATGACCCCTTGGTGTCAATTTTTTCATCATATAGTCCCAATGAGAACCCATCTATTCATATCCACACATGCAATATGAAACTCTTAAAACATTGATCTCTAACCACCATGGGCTATCAGGATGAAATTAATTGCCTATGACATCCATTGATCATGTGAAGTAGATCACTCTATGTCTAGATAAATGGGAGGAAGAGAGCTCTTTACTTTCACTCTAGATCATAAGATAATATAACAAAACTTATGTGTCTCAATATAATGCATCAAATATTAAGTGAAAACAATCCATATATGATTTGAAAAAAATGATATTTATAATTAGGTCAAAATAAAATTATTTGAACATAAGAGACTTTCATTTTATTTAATCATAATAAAAACCCAATGTCAAAACTTTTAAATAATAATAATTTATATTAAATAATTGTAACATATGTAATTTTTAATATCATTAAATAAATATTTATTTATTTATTTACTTATTTTAATGATATTACTTATTTTAGTTTAATCATTAAAAGAAATGTGTTTTATCCTATAAACAATAACCACAAAATGAATAATAAATATTCATTTGACAAAATAAATATAATATTCACAGTAATTATGAATAATATTTATTAATTATTATTATTGAAAAAATAAAAAATAATAATATTTATATACATGAAATATATATATTTACTTATGAGATTCAAGATACACAAAATGGGTGACCCTCAATGTTGTTATCTTAATGGAAGTAAGTCCAACCCAAAAACTAATAGAGGTATCTAGAAACACATAAAGTTCTACATGGAGAAAGCAATATGTTAAATAAACAATAAGTACAACATTAATAAATATTCTCTTTGTGTCATATATATCATTTTTCAAATGATATTGTGTAAAGATAGGTGTATACATGTTTCATCATCCTTACAACTTGATCTATCTTTCCTTAACATCCCAAAAAAACTTGTATATAAATTACAATGGACATTAACTTATAAAAAACAATTTTATTTCAATCAAATGAATATAAATATATTCTTCATAATGTTTAAAGGGACATTTATTACCTTGATCGTTTAATTAATGTCATACCAATCATGATGGAACTGATTCAATCTACTTCTCTATGTACTAAAGTATACAAGTCATGGGACACATTAAAATGATCTAAAGTCCAAATACCAATACACATTAATGTAGATAAGAACAACCAATGATATATATGGTATTTTTTGTGCTCATTTATTACTCCTCGAACCTATACTCCTAGATATGGTGCTTATAAACATGTACTTTACAAAATCACTTTAATACCAGCTATAAAATCATTGATACAACCTTCCTTAATTAAAAAATCAATAAATATTATTTTATATATTATATCATATATATATATATATATTCATATTTTAAGCTTTAAATAATGTTGATAGATCATAAACTTAGATAGAACATGTATTTCTCAATAAATGTACATTTTCTCCACTATATAAGAAACAACTTAATTCAAAGTAAGACTTCAAAATCTCTCATAAATTCTTCCACAAATTTTATCCTTATAAATATATCAGGTGTACTACTTTTATTCATAACCTAGGGGAATAGAAACATAATAAAGTGGTGGGCTCAAATTATCAATAACGGAATCATATAGTTGAAGCTATCAAAAATATACGCATGGAATACATAATATGGAAATAATAAATAATTTAAATAATGCCACAATCAACTAAAACTTAGATAATTTTATATCAATGAAAATAAATTAAAACATGGGTAAAAATAATTATTGAACTCATACTAATGGAATACACAACATCAGACATTAAAAACATTTTTTCAAGGAATTATTCCAAGAAACTATACTAATATGGGGAGAGGTATGCACTAAAGCCCATATTGTTTTGTCTCATGACATCTGTTGATTCCTTGAGGGGTTATATAATTCGGGTCCCCACTCATCACTTGTTTAAGTCCAGTGAATTCACCATAAGGGTCACTAAAACATTTCATTCCATTCCCTAGGGAACCTCTAGCTAAATAAAATCAAGACTATCTGTATAATGCATAGTAAAAAAATTTAATAAGTAATCAACCTACATTATTAATCAATAATCATCAAGAATTTACATATTATTCCCCATGTAAATAAAAGGGAAAACTTGATCATAACTGATAAATATAAATAATATCGATCATTAAAAAATACATGTCCAGCTTTCCAGTAATCACATGTCTTGGAATAATAATATATAGAATTCCAATACTTTTCCTCATGTTAATAAAAGGGATTACATTTTCAAAACAAGTCCGGAGAAAAATTTGTATGGATACAAAATAAAATAACACCATTTTGATAATTTAAACCTATAAATATGTTGAAATATATGAAAAATAACCTTGCAAAAAAATTTGAACAATACCACCCAAGAAGAGATTAGGAACTGTATTGTCTGGTACCATGAGTTCAATAAAAAAAATTGATAAATATATATATATTAAAGGATAAATTTGGAAACATAAACCCCATTAGGTTAAATCATTTTAAAAATTAAAAGGGATATGTAATTAAAATCATAAAATATATTTTAATATAAAATTTAACATTGATGAAAAAGAAGATGTCATGGGTCCCTTCCAAAAGTCCTTTTCAAAAGTTAAAGTGAAAACTATTTTAAACCCATTACATTATCAAAAATAATATTCAATAATTGGCCCCTAAAAATTCATAATTCTTATCTTGGATAAATGATTATAAGAAGACAAAACATATGAATTTGAAATTAAAACCCCTTTTTATTATTTTCAAAACACCTTTATCTTAAAAAATAGGTTGTAAAAAGTGAAAAATATATTCCTTTGTATAAAAATATCTTTTTCACATAGATGTAGATAAATTAACATATAATAAAATATTAGGGTGGGATAACCCAATAATGGAATAAATAATTTCATGATGAAACAATGTAACTTAAGGAAATGAGACATGAGTTATCAATATTCCATATGAGAAATGTACTCCTTGAAGAAATAAATTTTTCGAAAATGTGAATTATATGGTACAAATGTACATTCATAGAAAAAAAATATAATACCACATAAAATAATCAATTGGTAGAATTTAACCAACTTTTATGTCAAAGAGGATGATAATAACTCAATGAATAAAAATTGGGTTACCAAAAGTTTTACAAATAGAGTAGCAATTGAGTAACATCCAATTGATGAAAAGGTATCGATTTGGATTAGTATTATCAAAGAATAATAATATATATGATAAAGATATATCCTTGGGTATTGAATACAACATTAAAAGTAAAACATGTCGCATAACATAGACATGTCTCAAGGGATTAGAGTTTGAGACAAAGAACCCTTATGTCTTTAGTGACATTTCAATTAAAACCCCTTAAAATAGAGGGCCTGTAATTAAAATAAAAATAACATAATTTAAATATAATTCATGATATGATATCCCAAATAGATTTTATATACATAGATTAAAAAAATTGTTTTCTAATACCAAACATGTCTCAAAGAAATAAATTTGAGAGGAAAACCCTTACCTCGGTCTTGATTCATTCTGCATTTTCAAAAAACATCCAGAATAATTAAATTAAGTTCATTAAATACATAAAAAAGAGTCTTATTCATATAAATATCCATTTAAAATTATTCTATACATAAAAATATTAGTTAGTTTGTACCAATTTTCAAAACCAGATGTGGGTAATCATTATCGCTATAACTAGTTTCATAAAAATAGTATTGGTATTCATTCTTGTAACAAATTTCATCACTATAATATAATTAAATTTACTGGAATATATGTTCTATGATATTTATAAAGGTAAAATTTCATTCCATGGTATTTTGGGTTACAAATCATGAATATTAAATCAATGATGATCATGTTTTGGTGATTCTTAACAAAAAAAAGGGGTTTTATTGATTAATGAGTTAATTGTTGATATAAAATTAAAATGACAAAAAATAAAACATTATTTACATATTTATACAAAAATATACCATAAAATAGGTTATCATATTAATATATGACATAAATTCATATTATTGTTCATGTAGGTGGTTAAACTGACCCAAAAAAAGAACCTACCGGGATTAATGGATTATTTTGACGTAGTTTATATATCTACCCATACTTTTCATAAATAAATATTACATATTATTAGATGAATATTCAATAAATACCATTAAAATCCATGTTGTAATCATATAGGTTTAGTTTATTTGGAAACTTGGATACATAAAAAACTATTCATGAGAGATATACATCATATCCCACTATATTATTTATAACTAACGCACTTATTATACATATCGTACTTAAATATTTTCTTCATAACCTGGGGTAAATAAAACATAATAAAGGGTGAGAAAATATGCTCAATAATTGTAAACAAGTGAGATATCAATGGTCACTTCATAAAAACATGATCATATAGGTATAAGGATATGAGCATAACATTTCCGAACCATACCTTGTAAATCATAGATCAAAATATTGATTCATGTCATAATATATATAATTTCATAAGACATAGTTTATAAATGAATTAAAGAACATGATCTATGATAGTATAACATTAGTATAATGTATAATTTTCAGTTATTCACATAAACACAAAAAATCATTTCCTAAGTTAAAGATCACTACCAAGACTATCATAGTGGATTAGGTTCACACCACATTCCACCATATCCTTAGTCATTGTTCAAATCAAATATTGTCATACTAAGAAAAGTCCCTTAATGATCTAGGTTCACTCATTATATTCATTTTTATCTCATGAAATATTCACCTTTACCCAATTCCTTGGAGGGATATATAATTCTAGATCCACCCATCACATAAAGAAAATAATATATATGCATTCCACATGATCATAAAACATTCACCATTTCATAACGCATGGAAAGAAAATTGGTTCCATAAACATTTAATTATTTAATTATTGAAAACCCCAAGGATAATAAATGGATTTCATAATGGTTTCATCATAACATAATTAACAACTGGAAAAGAAATGGGTTGCATAGAATAATCCTTAAGTAATTAACATCATAATTAATCCAAAGAATAAAATAGGATGCTGTCATTGGATCATATCCCCATTAAATCATAATTAACATCAAATTATGTTATCATAGATGAAAAATTACTTTAAAAGGTCTCTAGAAAATTCTTGAGGAAAATACACTTTTCAAATTGAAATAACATGTTTAAAATAAAAAACATTCCCAAATATTAATAAAACAATTTTATTTGAAATTAACATTGTAAATTTATAAAGGAATATTAAAATAATTGAGTGTTCATGATTGTTGAAAATTTCATTCATGTCATTTATATTAAAATGAATATTCCTTTCACATTTTCAATAAAAATTAAAATGTACCTCATTAAGAAAATGAAAAAAATAATCACTTTAAATAATTTTCTAAAAATTAAATAATGGGTAAAAATTAATTTATTCAATCATGGGAAAATATTAAAAACATTATTGGAAACATTTTTAGAAAACATGGATATGAATGAAAAATTATATTCGATCGAAGAGAGAAATAAAGATAATTATTATTAAAAATATTCTTCCAGTCTCTTGAGAACATAAAGAGATGAAATTAAAAGTAAAATATGTAATATATAGAAATAACCAGTATAGAAGATAATTAAGGGTATTATTTAGTGGTATAACATGAAAAAACATTATCATAAACTTAATCATAAACAATCCCAGTAAATAATTAGATTTTAACATAAAACTCTTACCCCATGTTTTACATTCTTTGAAATAACTTTAACCTGTTATAAAATAAATTTTAATTTATTATAATTATATACCATAATAATGTACATATAATAATAAGGATTTTTTTTCGGTGGTTATGATCCTTGGACTTGATCATGGTTCCATCATCTTCATAATTTTAATAATGATATAAATATCATATTTATTCATTATATATATATATTGATTCATAATTAAAGTATAGATATGTAAAAATGAATTACACTATTTATAGAGACGATAGGTCGTACGTACGCATGAACGTTATTTTCACTTTTTAACATATGGAAAAAAATAGAGATAAATAAAAATTAACCTTTAAAAATCATTATAATATCATATATATCAAATATATTCAATAAATATATCATTATTCTAATCCATTTAAATTTGAAATAAAAAATGTTTTGCATCACTTCGTGGAGGTTGTAGTCTACACATATACACAAGCGATATTATCATTTTCCAATGGAATTAAAGTTAAGAAGGAAGATATGAAATTATAATAAAAGGAGTATAATTATATCATAAATATATTATATTAATATTAAACCTATGATAATAACCAACCATGAAATTTTGTGATGGAAAATGAATTGTATCGCTATGGGAGGCAGTAGTCCACACAAACATACAAGCGATACTTTCACTTCTCCTTTGATGGAAAAGTGGGTGGATAATAGTAGTTCCATAATCATAATAAAATTTTAGTATATTTTGGATATTGAAGTTATTATTTTATTATTAATACCACTAATTTAATGGAGTCATAAGAAGAGATACATTGAAATAGGCCAGGTAGAATGATCACCTCTTCTTTGGTAGGCCTCCTTTAGATCCATTTATAAGGACCATTAAAAAAAATTTTAATAAGTAAAAAAAAAATTAATTAATTCATAGGAAAGTTTAAAAGATAATTTTTAAGGTTTTTTTCAATATATTAGGCTTAATGTGGTGTAAATAAAAGAGATAAGGGGTGTCCTTTTATAAGTAAGTGAAAAGACACACATGGATTTTCATAAAATATTTTTATAAATTAATTTTTTTATCATGAATAATTATTCAAAATAGCCATTAATTTGAAAAAAAAAATTGTCTATGGTATTAATATCATCTTATAATTAAATTTATATAGCGATTAATGTCATTTTATAGCTTATATTTTGGTTTAATCCCTTTATTAACTGATTTTAACCATAACTGTAGTAACAAATTTTTCAATCTTAAAGGGTTTTAATTTTACTTATAATATAAAAAATAGAAAAAAATTACCAAGGGATAAAATTTTAGACCATTTATAATCCTAATCATCCTTTTTCAAGATTTTAATTATTTTCAAATAATTTAATAAAATGTTGTTTTTTCATAACATATCATTAATGTCAATTTTGAAAATATTCATTTAATTTGACTTTAAAGGAATAAATATTGAAATATAATTCTCATATAAACATTATAAACATATATAATATGTTATATTTATCTATAAAATTCTTAGGTCACTATTATTCACCAAAAAAATATTAATTTTATAGTTTTTAAATCTATCTACCTTATTTTTCTACTCCTTGTGCAAGCACTATGTTGACGTAGTATACAAGTTTAAGGTAATTATATCATCACAAAATATTAAAAGTAAACAAATAAGAAAAACACAATTAATTTATCTTTTAAATAATTATCTATAATTTAACTTATCATCTTTTTTTCATTACATATAAAATAAGATATATTAAAGTTAACAGAGTGACATTTTAAAATTTTCTTTACTTGAAATAATATAGATGTTATTATCAAAAGAAATATTGCACTAAAATTACAAATATTTGAATTTGGGATGGTTACGGTCGAATTTATACTAGAAAATTTATTAAAGGAAACTTTTGGGTTAATTTTGAGACCATATCTCATTGTTTTGACGTTGTTTTACCTATTTTACCTTTCCTGACGTGACAAATATTTACAAGGGTTTAAATTAATAATGACAAAAAATAAAAGGAAAATATTTAAAAAAAATTAATCTACTAATTCCAAAAATTATATCCATTTTTCAACATTCATTACACAAAAGTGAAAGAATTTAATTTAATTTTAATTCTGAAAAATGTGATGAAAAATAGTTTTCCAGAAAAAATATTTCCAAAAGTATAAAAAGGTTTTATACTAAAAAACAACATAAAATCAATTAAAATTACCATAACTAGATGATTGATAATATAAAGAAACTGATTTTAGTTTTAAAAACTTTTTTAAATATAATATAACTTTTTAAATACTTGAAATGAAAACAAAGATTTCAATAAATATCAATATTTTTTATTATACATTAAAAAATCAATTTGTTCAGAAAATTATTAAAAAAGTCACTCTAAGATAATTTTAACATGATGATTTCTTAAATTAAGTAAATTTGTTAAAATCGAGTTTCTAAAAGTGGCCGAAATTAATTATATTACTTGCTTATAAAAAAATAAAAACCATTTTTGAGGAAAAATATATTTTTGAAGTATACAAGGGCTTTACTAAAAATTGAGGATTTACTTATCAATATATTTTCCTTAGATAAATAATTTATATATATTGTTTCTCAAAAAGTGGTAATTCCTATTCACTCTAGTAATTAAAGGGCTATTTTATAATGGTATACTATATTATAGTTTATTTAGACTTGGGATTTCATGTATCGAAAGCTATCATAGATATTATATTTGATGATAAATATATCAGAAAATCTAGGGGTTTTACCTTCTACCCCCTTAAAAATGAATTTCACCCTATAAATTTCATCAGTCTGATACAAAAAAATGATAATATATCATTTTTATCACATCATCAGGTGCCCAAGTAGCTTGTTTGAATTTTTTATTCCTCCAGAGACCATTGACCAAGTGAGTAGTCTTGTTTCGTAGAATTCTATATCTATGATCCAAGATTTTAATTGGTTGTTCTTCATAGGAAATATCATTCTCTAGTGTTAAAATCTATGATTTTAGTAAATGTGAAGGATTGGGTATGTACTTACTCAATAGAGATACACGGAACACATTGTGAACTTAAGGGAGGTTTAGCAGAGGCACAGAGTGATAAGATACCATCTCAACTCAATCAATAATATCTAAGGGGGAAATATAACTAGGTATTATCTTTCTCTTATTTATGAATCTCATAAACTTATTCCATAGAAAATTCATAGGAATCCCTTCTCACGAACTTCAAATTATATATTTTTTCAATGATTGTGAGCATAAATTTTCTGTATACTATGAGATTCTATGTAATGTTACCGAATGATTCTGAATTTCTATACCATTTCCTTAGCTAGATTAGATCTTAATAGATTTATTTTCCAAGCTTCATCCTAGTACATTGGATGTATACACTTCTTTCCATATATAGATTCATAACAATCCATTTTAACACACCATTAGAAACTTGTGTTCTATGACAAATGGACAATAGGAAGGTGTTAATCACAACCACCTATAAAATACATAGATCAAGAACTAAGAATATCCTATATGGTTTGAATGGTTATATCAGATTGACCATCGATTTCAGGATTATAAGCAGTACTGAAACACAACTTCGAATCCAGATCTTATTGAAGACTTCACCATAATATTGAGGAAAACCTCAAATCCCGATCAGATAAAATAAAATGTGGTACTATATGAAAACATACCACTTATTTCATGAATAACCTATCAATATAATCAAATATAAATATTATTTTATGGAAATGAAGTGTTATAACCTTTTTAGATAGTTGACTAAAACCCAAATATCTTTGTAGCCTTTAGATGTTTTGATGAATCCTATGACAAAATCCAGGGGGATTTTTTCTTATTTCCATTCTAGTATGGGTAATGATAATAACATTACCTTAGACTTATTCCTCTAAACCTTAACTAACTAACATACCAACCACCAAGATACATACTCCAGAATTTATATCTTCTTGTTTTCTCACCATAAATACTCTTTCATATCTCTATATGTCTTCATACATCCTAGATTAATAGATAATGATGATCTATGAGTTGTATCCTTCAAATCCTTCTTAAAGTCTGGTATTGATGGGACACATACACGGTTCCTAAAACATATAATTATATTATAATAAATTTTGGTCTCAAGAACATTTCTAGCCTTATTTTTCCTCTCTACATCTCCCTTCTACTTTTAATGTTCAATTGGATAGATAGTTGAACACTCATTTAAGGAAGATAGGATATTTCCCATTTACTTTGTATTTCAAGTTCAATATTTTATAAATCCATAAATATTGTATATCTATCAATCCTCATCATAGATAAACTATCATTGTCCTTCTGACATAAATCATCACCCACCTTTATCACCTTACCAGGGTAGTAATGTATTGAACAATTATAATATTTAATAAATTCCAATAAATTCTATGGTACACATTCAACTCTTTCTAAGTGAATATAAACTTTAAAATTTTTTATCACTATATATATCAAAAACCTTCCTCTATAAAGATAATTAATTTATATCTTTAAGGTAAAAAATATGGTAGTTAACTAAAAATCATGACTTGGGTAGTTTTTCTCATGAACCTTTAATTGTCAGGAGGAAAAAGCTATCACCAAATCATTATGAATGATGAATAATAAAATTAACTTATTCAATGAACCACTTATATCACAAACAATTCTCTAATATATGGTAGTGTAAGAACATGTTTTTAAATAACCTTCTCTTCAGTTTCTTGAAATTTTATTCACATTCATCTTTCTAAAGGGACTTGGTTCCCTTTTGAGTTAACTTGGTGTGTGGACTAGATATCCTTGAAATATTATCCACAATGTGTCGTTAATATCCGTACAAAACAATAAAACTATAGATCTCAATCATAGTGGCTAGTCTGGGAAAACATTTAATAGCTACCATCTTTGATGGATCCATTGACATGCCCTATCTTGGGATTATATAACCCAAAAAATGAAACTTTTTGTTGCCAAAATTCACACTTGGTAAATTTTTTGTAAACATTTTCCTTCCATAAGGTCTTTAGTTAAATCCTTAAGTGATATTCATGATATTACTTGATCTTGGAATATATAAGGATATCATCTATAAAGACTACCACAAACTGATCAAGTAAATCTATAAATAATTTATCCATTAAATCCATAAATATTGTGGAGAAATTAGTAACACCAATTGTAATCACCATAAATTAGCAGTTCTCATACCTCATATGGAAGGTTTAATTGGATACGTTTTCACTTTTCACACTCAACTGATAATATCCATATCAAAGATTAATCATGGAAAATTATTATACTCCTCATAATTGATTGAACAAATCATCAATACGGGGCAATGGATACTTATAATTGATTTTGATCATTTTATGTTCCTAATAATAAATGAATAGTTTCATTGATCCTTATTTCTTCTTATTTAGAAGAATAGGTGCACACCAAGTTGATGCAATGGGATGAATGAATCCCATATCAATATTCTACTATAGTTGATTTTTTAATTCATGTAACTCAATCAGCATCATTCTATATGGATTCTTTGAAATATTTATGGCACCGTGTATGTGTTCTAATGAAAAATCAACTTCATGATTTGGATAATTACTATAAAATTATTATATAAAAACAAGATAATACTCTTAGATAATATGAATATATTTGATTTTTAGTTTCTCCCTAAGCATCTTAGAAAAACAACACTTTTGAATAGGGATGAATACCCATGTAATAGATTTAATTTCCTTTGGAATGTTCACATTTATCATCACACTGATAGATGGTCATAGGTTTGATAGGAAAATAAAATATGACTTACCTTGTAAATTTATGAGGGATTTTTGGAAATAAATCTAATCCATGCCTAAGATAACATCAAATTAAACTAGATGTAGAATAATTAGATTTATAGGAATAACATCCCCACAAACTTCAATTGGAGAAAAATTATATACTTGAGATATGATCATCGTAAAATTAGGATTTTTTACTTTTAATTTAACATCTAATCATTGGGGTTCCATTGTGATACCATTATAAAATTATTCAAATATAAAATAGTGGGTATATATAAAATCAAATAAGATATTATAATTTCTAGAGTGAATGGTAAGTGTGCCTCTCACCACTTTATTATCATACCCCACATCAGTAATAGTGATAAAGTGAAATTTCCCTTTATATCTAGAATTTAGAGTTTATTGAAGTTCACAATCATCATTAACTTTTAGATATTCACATTGGTTTGCATAATTCCCATAATAATTAAATTTGAAATACTAAACTGTGGGTGGTTTATTTTTTGGTGCTTTCTATTAATCATTAGCTAACTTATTCTTCCCAGCACTTAGACATTTGATATTATAATGACCATCCTTTCCACACTTAAAAAATTTAATAGTTCCCTTAATAAAAATTCTTCCATGTTTCCTTAAACACTTGAAGAATAAAATAAATCTCATATTCTTCTCTATATGGTTTTTAAAATTTCCTTTCACTTCTATATTACTTTTCTTATCAAAACCAAGATATTGATGGGTAACTCTAATCTCCATTTCCACCTTGATAACACATGAAAAAAAAATTTCAAATCTACTAAATTATATAATGGATAATGTCATTCATGTAATTTATTTCAATCCTATAAAGAATTGATCAACCTTACTTTTAGGTTGGATAATAATACCAGAGTCATACCTCACAAGACCAATAAAATCATCCTCAAAGGTAATAACATAATCATAATCCTTAAAATTTAGCTCAAGCAATTCCTTCACCATTTTCATATGAAGAATATAAGTAATGTACTTATTGAAAAATAAGTTATGAAATATATCTAACTCTACAGATTCAATTTATTATCATTTACTAATGTTTTTGATAAGTGTTA
The DNA here is from genome assembly GCA_963277665.1 of Viscum album. Classification (NCBI taxonomy): domain Eukaryota; kingdom Viridiplantae; phylum Streptophyta; class Magnoliopsida; order Santalales; family Viscaceae; genus Viscum; species Viscum album. The sequence goes on along the minus strand of OY728132.1, from coordinate 2,096,639,800 downwards.
ATCATTTATCTTCTACACATTTCTGATGATAAATAAGAAAAATAACTTTTTCATGTTTCAAACACTAGAGAATGGTAAATAAATTTTTTGTGGTATTGATCTATTACTCAGAAACTAGTGGATTAGAAAATCCAATAAAATAAGGTGGATGTTTCCTTATAAATGACTCAACAAAACATTGTTCCCTCATTTTCTTATTTTTAATCTCATATAATTAGTGGCTTAAGAAATATGTTTAAGCATAGAAATTATATTTTTCATTCCATCTCCCAAAACATTTGGTTGATCATGAGGACAATCATTTCATTGTGCATCACATTCGTCCTTAACATGGAACCGTAAAGTTCTATCCATTGACAAAAACCAAAAAACATAGTGTGATCAACAATAATCAAAGTGGAAAACCATATAATCTCTATCTTAACAAAACTTTTTTATTTTATCTTATACATAAACTTATCCATAAGTTTTTCAATAAGGTTTTCTCATACTAGTTTCCAAATTTAATGAACCCTCACTACGATACCAACTATAGCTACCCATAATTTTTATACATAAATGTTACATATTATTTAATGAATATTAAAAATATAACAGTATGATTAATTCCATTATTATATAGGTTTATTTTATTTGGAAACTTGAATATATATATAAACAACTTATTCATAATATATCTACATAATATCCCATTAATGTCTTTACAAATAACACCCTTATTATTCATATCATACTTAAAAAATTTATCCATATCCTGGGGAAAATAAAACATAAGAAAGAGTGGGCTCAGATGCTTATTAAGGCTAAATAAAGGAGATATTAATTATCACTTAGGCATAAAATGAGCATAATGTATGAGGACATGATCTTAACATTTGAAAACCATATTGTTCATTTCATAGATCAAGATCTTAAGTGATGGAATATTTCACTATAGCTCATGAGAAATTATTCATACAGAAATCAAAGAACATAAGCTACAAGGGCATAACATTGGTACAATACATAAGTTTGTAAAATTAAAATAAGCATAGAAAATCATTTTCTTAGTCAAGGCCCACTACCAAGACTATTATATTGTATTGGGATCACTCCCCATTTCATCACATTTATTCTCATGGTTCACTCCCAATACTATCATAATGGACAGAGACACTTATTGGACTAGGTTCACACCCCATTCTTATCCTTATTATCTTAGGAGATATCCACCTATACCCCATTCATAAGAGATATATATAATTAAAGGTCCACTCATCACATGATAAAAATCATACATATGTGTTCTAAAGGATCATAAAACATTAATCAAATACTAACTCATGGAAGTGAAATGAATTTCATAATAATTTCATCACTTTTTCATAGAATAACCTATCAAAAATAAATGGGTTTCATAAAGTTTTCATCATATATTAATTTACCCATGAGAAAAAAATCGGTTTCCTGGAATCATCCTTAATCTTGATCATCAAAACCCATTCAAAAGAATGAAATTGGATGGTTTCATTAGATCATATCCCTGTTTTATACTAAGTAATATCATAGGATGTTATCACAGATGAAAATATCTTTAAAATATCATTAAAATATTTATTAATAGAAATACCCTTTTTAATTTAAAATCACTTATTTCAAATCTAAAAATTTCCCAAATTTTAAGGAAAACATTTTATTTGAAAAGTACCTTGGGAAGATGTAAAGTAATTGTTAAATAATTGAGTGTTCATGGTAGTGGTCAAAAAATTTCATGCTGGTTATCTTAAAACAAATTCTCCTTTCCCATTTTTGATAAAAATTCAAAAGTACCTCATTTGGAAAATGAGAATAAGATTCCTTTTAAACCATTTTGTAAAAAGTAAATCATGGGTAAAAATAACTTTATCAAATCATAGGATAAAATTAAAATTATTCTTGTAAATATTTTAATAAAATATGTATATGGACAGAAAATAATTTTTGACCGAAGAGGGAAATAAATATGGTTTTTCTTTAAAATATTCTTTCAGTATCTTGTGTACTTAAAAAGTAAAAATTTAAAGGAAAAAATGTAATAACTATAAATAAGAATAGTATAAAAAAATTGTGGGATTATTGAGAGGTAGAACATGAAATTTCATCAATGTAAACTTAATCATAAATAATCTTGATAAACAATGATATTTTAACATAAAACTCTAACCTCAAGTATGAATTTCTTCAAAAGTGCTCTAAACTCGTGTATAATAAATTTATATTTATTATAATTCTACAAAAGAATAATGTAAATACTTATAGTATCACGTATGTTCCTCTTATAAAATTTTAACACCCATTTATTAATAAATATTTTTTAAAATTACCTGTTTCGAGTGTTAACTATTTATTTTTTCATGATAATTCTTTTTTGGTGGTTCTAGTCCTTGTACTTGATCAAATTTACATCATCTATATAATGTTAATGATGATATAAATATCAAATATATATATATATATATATATATATCTGTGTGTGTGTGTGTGTGACCTAAATATTTAGAGTCATTATTATATCATATATATCATATATACTCAATAAATATATCCTTATTACCATCCATATAAAGAGTAAATGAAAAACAAATTACATCACTTCATGGTAGAGGTAGTCCACACATACACACAAGCAATGTTATAATTTTCAAACGAATAGTAATGTAAGAAGGTATATTTGATATTATAATTTAAAAGAAATAATTATTTCACAAATATCATTAATAAACATTAAACCCATCAAAATAACCATCTATAAATGATGGTGATGGAAAATAAATTGTAACTCTACATGGAGGTGGTAGTCCAAATGTACACAAAAGAGATATTTTTACTTCCCATTTGATAGAAAAAGGGAGGATAATGGTAGTAACATAATAATAATAACATTTTTTTATATTTAGGATACTAAATTTATTATTTTATTATGAATACCATATATTTATAGGATGTATAAGATGAAATAAATTAAAAGATTTCAGGTAAGAAGATTTTACATTCTTTGGTAGGCGTCCTTTAGATGCCTTATTAAGGACCCTTGGAATGATCTTTTAAGAATAAAAAAACCTATATATCATGGATAGGGAATTTTATTGTACAAATGGGTAGGTTTATGTTTATCTAGAAGGCTCAAATTTGTGTAAAGGAAAGAGAGAATGGGTGTCCTTTTATTTTTTTGGGAAAAAAGACACACTTTGAATTACTTAAAATATTTAAATATGATTAATTTCATTATCATGTATAATGCATCAAAATAACCATGAATTCAATGAAAAAGAGTCTATATAACAAATATCATTAGAAAATTAAATTTAGATAGGTTTTGGTGCCATTTTAAATCTTATCGCTTGGTTTAACCCATTATTCATCTAGGTCAATATTTTATTTTATTAAAAATAGTAATGGTATTAGGTAAATCAATAAAGAAAAATAAGACCAGAAAACAAATAAAATTTATGGGGGTCTGAAGTAGTGAATTCCAAGAGCATCCCCTATAATAGGTTTTACTCCCTCAGTGGGAAAGGAGACTGTTCTAGAGTAGCAAGTAATCTGAACACCTTGGTAAGCCATGGAATCAAGGAAATTAGCAACTTTGTTCCCTACTCGCCAAGTGTGAAGGAATTTTATCTGGTTATTGATAAGTCCATTTCACCTTCAAATAATATAGTATATGGTCTAGGGGATGAGTCTAATACCAAGTATAGAGTTATGAATAATAATAGAATCTATTTTAGATGCCACAAGATGAATATTTTTCTAACTACGCTGGAGGAGGCCTGTTAGCATTGAATAACCTTTAGCGTGAATAAATTTTCCACTCCCATATAAGGTTGTGAATTCAAGGATAATTGAACCCTTGGGATTACAAAAAATGTCTCCACCAAGCATGACACCCATGTTTCATGAACCATTAGTGTTAAGCTTGAAACTAGAATAGTGAGGATCTTAATGAATCAATCAACCCTGATTGGTGTTGGGAACTGAGGGATAGGGGGGATTTGGCTGCCAATACTATTCTATGGGATGATGCCACATCCTAGTTCTTGGGGAGCTGTGTCATATCAATAAAAAGGTTCTTGGTTATCAGGGAAAGGGTTGTCCTATAATATAGGATACCATCATGTTGTGCATTATTTATCACCTTCCAGATAAACCAATAGCCATCAGAGAGGATCAAAACTCATGATTTCTTATGAAGAATGAAGTTTCAAATCCCAAGAACCATATAATGAGGAAATAGATTCCCTATGGATACAAGGAAGGAAGACCGGTGAATTTTTTGAAGGTGTTCCAAATAGACCATTCCCATTCACCTTAAAAAATATGTGATTCATGGTTTCTTCCTAAGGATATCTATATTAGTAGAACCTGAAAATGAGTCTAATTCTTAAATTCTTAATGTCTTCATCAATAGGTAAATCATGGTTCCTGATGTTCCAAGTGAGGAAGTTGAATTTTTTAGGGAATCTATACATCAAAGAACCTCTCTCTATTTTTAAAGATCATTTAGAGATATCAAGACTCTTTAGAATTCTTTCACAATGAAGTCTCTCAATTAACATCCTCCAAAGAATCATTTTTTCAGCTCAGAGTTCAGTACAATGATCTCAAATAAGTCGTACTGATTCTCAACCAGAATAGCATGGATAAATCATAGGGGATTACTTTATTTATGGAATACTATATCTGGTGTTGGGAATAAATGAAATCCAATCTTGGTTCCAAACTCTATATAGTGATATAAATTAATGCCACCTCTACCCACTATCAATCAGGCATAGAATTGGAGAGTTGAGATGTGTGGTTGAAGTATGATCCAAACAAAGGAATAATTCCCTTTTAGTTTTACCATATCATTCTCATTCACATCCATCATAAATATTCCCCAAACAATCAGACCCAAAGAACCTATCATCCCAAATTTTAATGAAAACACTTAATCGTGTTAGATATGCTCTTAAAATTGATGTCTCCCTCCTTCAACGGCCATGCCATCTTACAACATGAATCCTAGTTGTGATTTCCATTAGAGTGGGTGTCAAATGGATCCAGAATGTTTTCAATACCAGATAAAACTCCTTTTAATTTATTAAGGGTTGAAACCACATATATAGGGGTGGAGTAAAGGATCATATTCACTGGGGTAATTCTACCTCTAAATGATAAGAAACAATTTTTCTAATTCAATATGTGGCCAGCAGTAATGACTTTTTTAATATTAACATTTCACAATTTTAATTATAAGGTCACAATTGGCACATAAATGTCCATGGGATAAAATTTTAGACCATTTATAATCCTACTTATACTTTTAAAAGATATTTATAATTTTTAAATAATTTAATAAAATATTATTTTCATTAAATACCTTTAATGTCATTTTTCACTATATTCATTTAATTTAACGTTAATGGAATCGTGATAGAAATAAAATTTGAAAATAAAACTTTCGTACATCCTTAATATGTTATACTTATCTATAACATTTTTGGGGAAATATAAGTCACCAAAAATTATTACTTTTAGAGTTTTTAAATCTCTTACAAGAATTTTCTACTATCTATGCATGCATTATGTTAGTGTTATATAAGCATTTAAGGTAATTATTTTATCACTATAACTTTTTAGAAAAAAATAATATGATAAAAAAAATTAATTAAAATTTAAAATAAATATTTACAATTGAACTTTCTCTCCTTTTATACTTGTGTAAAAAAATTAGAGATGTTAAAGTTAATATAGTGATATTTTAGAAGTTTCTTTAAATAAAATAATATAAATGTCATTATGAAAGTAAAATGACTCAAAATTTCCATATATATAAATATTTGATATATATGTTCAAAATTATCCCATAAAATAAAATAAATTCATTTTTTGGGTAAATTTTGACATTATCTCATTTCTTCAACCTTGTATTACAGATTTTACCCTTGCCAGAAAGGTTAATATTTACCATGGTTACTATTCATAATAACTAAAAATAAAGGTGAAATATTAACCAAATTTGAACCTACTGATTCCAAATATTTTATCCATTTTTTCAAAAATCAATTCAAGGAATTAGTATAATTTAACTTAATATTAAACTTATAAAACACGAGGAAAACCAGTTTTCCAGGAAAAAATGTTTTCTGAAGTATTAAACATTTTTATACTAAAATTATACATAAAATAAATTAAAATGACCTTAATTATATTATATATAGTATAAATGAACTAATTTTACTTTTTAAACTTTTTTAAGTAAAATTTAACTTTTTAAATGCTTGAAATGAAAAGAAAATTTTCAATAAAAGCTGTATTTTTCAATATTCATTGAAAAAATAAACCTTTTCATAAATTTCTCAAAGATTCACTCTAAGATGGTTTTTGAAAGATGATTTAAAAAATTAATTTAATTTTTTAAAATAAAGTTTCTAAAAGTTCATAAATTAATTATATTATTTTCTCAAGAAAAACATTAAAACCCATTATTGATGAAAAATGTATTTTTTAACTATATAATCACTTTAATAAAAATTGAGTAATAATATATCAATGTATTTTATTTATCTAAAACATATATAAAAATTTAAAAAAAAATTATTCTTATTCACTTAACCCACTTAATGGATAGTTTATAGTTGTTTATTATATTATACTTCATTTAGATTCAGGGTTAAATGTTGTTCAATCTATCGAAGAAATGATTTTTGAACGTAAATATATAATAAAATATCAAGGTGTTACAGTTTAGTTGTAATATAATTATAAAAAAAAAGAATAATGACCATATTTAGTGTTTATCAATGTGATATATCGTAATTTGAAAGGATTATAAATAGATGGTAATTAATTTCAAGTCATTACTTAGAAATAAGAGATCTTTTTCCTCTTTGTTATCCCATTTTAAATGATCCAATTAACAATAATAATTTGTTGATAATATCATTAATAGGTTCTCAAATATATTATACCAAAACCTTAATTGTATCATAATCATCATACCTATCCTTTAATAGCATCCCTTGACCATCCATTTAAGGTGGTGATGAAAAGAAAATCAAAAATTAATCGTTCCATAGAGGTGGTAGTCCACACGTACACATGGATAGCGATTTCACTATCTACAGAACAAGAGAAAGCAGTAATATGGTTTATTATTTTAGAATAATAAACATGATATAAATATCATAATTATTAGTTAAATTTATCTTCTATACCAGTCTTGTGAGGTGGTGAGGTAAAACAAAACATGTAGCGTTGTGGAGGTGGTAGTCCGCACAATGCATGAAATATATTTTCTTTTTTTTAATATAAAATGAGGAAAGGTGATTAATTATTATTACAAATCATAATAAAATTCAGTTTATAAAAATACTTATTTTATTAAATATATATTAGAAAATTATAATTGTAAAAGAAAAATGGAAAATAAATAACTTAAGTAAAAATGATTACTTACATTGAGAACATTGATATTTCCTTAGATGATCACTTGGAAATCGGTGTAATAAGAAAATATCTTGTGAATAAAATCTCAAGAGAGTGGAATAGTATTATATGGGAAGTAAAAAGTGTAGGGATTCATAAGAAAACCTAATTTTTATGATTTCCTTAAAGGGGTGGTGAGGGAAAACTTTTATAAGGTGTGAGAATAGATAATTTATATCCATAGCTAATACACTAAATTCTAGACATTTTTTTATCAAGTTTCAATCCCATTACCCCTTGAATTATTACCTTTATCGGTTTATATTTTACAATTGACTAGTTTTTACCTAAGGTAACATAATTTTTATGACTAAAAATAAAGTAGTCTTTATTAGATAGTTTTGACACACTAATTATAAATTTGACATAAATTCTATTTTATAAAAATTATAAAAGTGATAAAAATTAATTTTAAAATAAAAATGTATAATTTACTAAAAAAATGGATAAAATGCTACTTATTTCTAAAATATCAAATATGGGTTTGTAAATATAAAACCAATATTTTATAAAATATAAGTTCACGTATAAACTAAATAATTATCATCATAAAAATGTTTCATGAATTTAAAAATCATACTTATATACTAAAAAATTCATAAAATATTTGTTATTTGTAAAAATGATATTTTTTATCATTCACCTAAAAGTCATTATTTTTATAAAAATCCCAAAAAATTATCTTAAGATTATATTATAGTGATTAACTAAAAAATTATTTTTATTTTTAGAAATTGAGTTTCTAAAATTTTATAAATCAAAATTTAAATAAAATATCAATATATAGTGAAAAACTGCTCATATTAGAAAATAGATTTTTGAAATGTTAAAAATTATTTATTCTTATTTTATATCATTTACTAATTAATTTATTGGTAATATATTATTCATCTTATAAATATATTTTATTATCATCAATTCATAATATACATAGTTTCTTAAAATAAAATACCAATTTTATAAAAATATATTTTTAAGCATATAATAATTTTCTAAGTTTTTTAGCTATGCTAATTGAATTTAATTAAATATTAAAAACAATAATTATTTTATTTAAATAAATATTTCCTAAAAATGTTACTCCTATTTATTCATGCTAAATTAACAATGATTTTTTAATTATCATACTTAATATTTATATTTTTATTAAAATATATCGTGGTTTTATTTTAGTTCAGTGTTCCATGTGGAGAAAACTACCGAACACATTTTTTTAATTTAAAGGAAGTAATATATTAAAATATCAGGGTGTTACATCCTCCCCACCCCCTAAATAAATTTATTCCTTGTATTTTGACTCATAGGATCAAAGTAATTTCTATAGGGAACTCATAATTAACCATACATCACCAGATAATCATGGGTTTATTTAGGATGTGGAATGAGATTTATCTATATGAAAATTTATTATATTCACTTTATAATCATAGATAACCCATTACTAATATCACATATAATTTTACAAAGGTAATAATATCTAGATCCATAAGGAATAACTTCCCACAAACCAAGAAAATGATTTATATAATAATCATAACACTATGGGTTTCTATTTATAACTCAATATCTAGTAGTTAGTGAAAATATACATGACATTGGAAACAAAAAATATTGAGTGAAAATCACTATCTGATACATTATTAGTAGTTTTATAGACCTTTCCTTGTTCACATGGTTGTTTGTGACTATCTTGGTTGTTGTACCTTGTACTGGTACATTGAGTCCCATAATTCCCAACTCTCTTACCATTGAAGCAATGTATTTTTATAGCTTCCATATTTCCCTTACAATTGTGATTATTATGACCATCATATCTACACTTATGGAATTTATCTATCCCTTTAAGGAAATTTCTCACAAGTTTCTTCACACATTTTTTAAATGTGGGAAATAAAATTTTCTTTCCTTCATCATCTTTGTCACTTTATCATTAATGAGGCTTCATATTTCTCCTCCTTGGTGTGTTTGGAACTTCAAATATGTTTTTAGTAATTACCTATACCAGAAGACCCATCCAACTAGGCACTGAACCAGAATGTGGAAAGTCTTGAAGAGTATTTTAGATACCCATGGTCTGGAAGCTATCACTCGAGTATCCAGAACAACAAGAGGGAATTATTTTCCCAACCTAAAACAAAATACTTGGAATATATATAAATAAAACCATAAAATAAATATTCCATAATCAAAAGAGTGACAATGGTATCCATAAAACAAAAGGAAGCAAGATAAAATCAAGGTATATGTCTAAAAAAATCAAAATAAATGACAATCAAAACTATCAAATGATACTCAATGTGATATGTGGGAAACATTCTATAATTTCACTACCAACTACCCATACCTGGATAACCAAAAACCTCACTGCCACACTGTAGTGGATTTCCCTTTCTTGCATCAGATAAAACATGGTTTATACACCCTTGAGGGAATTTGTAGGGTGTGATATAAACAGGATCAGTAGGATACCACCAAGGTGTTTCATAAAAAGTTTCTATAAAATAATCACAATAAACTCAATTTAAAAGAAAAAAAGGAATGATAATTAGTTACATAGTTTTACATCAAAATCATGGTAAATAGTTTCCCCTTGTTCCAAACCTTCCACAAAACCAAGTAATATAATTTCAAAGCATAATTCCAATAAACCATTTATATATATCAAATAATGTATCAGAACATATCATATACAAAATAGTATAAATCCAAAGCACAAGGGTAATCACCCCTATGATAATAATGGTCGAGATAGCTAGGTCACTCATACCCAAATCACAAACAATAACTAGTGTGTACTCAAGTCCTTAAAGACAATGTATTGATGAAGTAGGGATGGAGGAACACACTAAAAATTGAACCCCCTACAAAATAAATATCAAGTTTCTAGATCCAATGTATCTATGATCTAGTAATGAAGGATCACCCCATAAAGTGAACCCCCTTACAATTTAAATGGACAATTCCCAATATTAAACCCTCCACCTAGGTACCCATGGCTCACATGTACAGTATATGTCAAATAAATTTCAAAGGTATTGTCAATTTCAAAAACAATTCCAAACAACCCTTTCCATAAAAATATGATTTAAAAACACATTTCACGATGTATTTCATAATTCTTTGAAAATTCCTTTCTTTAACCAAATAAATTGGAAAGCCATATTTTCCCAAAAACCCTTTTTACACATACATATAAATCATTTCAAGGATCATTCCAATTCATTTAGAAAACCATTTATAAAACCAATAACATACATAGTTCATAGAAAATTGGATATAGATGGATCCAACTACCTCAAACTCAGGTTTCACACCACCCACAATGGCATACACACAATAGAAGATAATGGAAAACAAGAACTATAAGAGGAGTCCCAAAACAAAGATTCCCACAACGTAGAATCAAGTTTCCATGCGAAAAAAGTTAGAATATAGGATCATACCATACTTTATAATAACATGTAAAACACCACAATAGAATATAGAATTGGAATTTATAATAAAATTTGATGAGGAATCTATAAGAGATTAAAGAAGGATCATAACATGATCAATAAATCCCAAAAATATAGAACCAAGAAAGAATGAGAGATAATAACCAAGCTCACAAATTTTTTGATATCCGATTTAACTGAAATAAATACACAAATAGGGTAAGTTCATAAGATATTATAACACCAAGGGAGGGGCTCTCTAGGAGAACTGGTCAAATTAGGTTCGAGAATGAGAAATTTTAGGATAAATTAAGGGTTTTTGTGGCATTAAATTATATTTAGACCCTTACTTACCCAACCCAGCACAATGCCACTGGCTACCTAGTGTCTACCACTGGATAGCTGGTGACCACTTCAACCATGTAGTGGCTGCTGGATGGCCTACCATATAACTGATGGAATCCCATAAACTATCTAGTGTCACCAGAAATCATTTAGGGTTTTTAAAAAGCCACTAATTATCTAGTGACTTCCTATAGCCACTGTTCAGCCCATCCATTTTATAAAAATACATGGAATGCCTTTGGTACCACTAAAACCTAAAAAATACTCTTAAACATAAAAAGAGACATACATATACTTGGAATCTTACAATTCATTGCACTGTATGACTTTTTGTCCCTAAAAGTCATGAGGAATATGGATGCTCCGAAAAAGATGTGAGGCCACTACCACCTCACCAAAGATTCACGCTCCCAAGTCACATGAGAATCTGATTCAAGATTCCTTATCACTTTAGGAAATGGAATAAAGTTCCTATGGAAGACTTAAATCTGAGAATAAATAATATCTTATGGATCTTCCACAAATGAGGCATTTGGATCTAAATCAATCTCCTCTCAACTCAGGATAAGGGAAGGATCATGGTAGTACTTCTTGAGATAAGATACGTGGAACAAGTCATGAAAACCTATAAACTAAGCTGGTAACATGAACTAATAAGAAAATTTATCAAGATGCTCAGTGATCTTAAATATTACAACATATATCAGATCCAACTTCCACATTTTCTTAAGAAAATATTGACCAACAAAGGAGATACTTTCAAGAAGACCCTATAACCAATGAAAAACTCAAAAGGGTGGAATTTTCAATATGTATATGATTACTTCTAAATATGTTCTATAAATAAGAATCGATGTATATGCTAAATACTCATCAATGTATCTTGAACAACAATTGATCTCATGATAGAGGCCTCACACACCTCTTCCCAACAAATAGGTGACCTTCATAGGTGACTTTATAAATCCTAAAATGTATCCATTTAGATCAGTAGCTGGTAACTGTTATTATAAGAAAAATCATCCTATCCTAGATGGTTCTCTTACAATACACCAAAATCTAAGATACATACATGGAGTGTATACTCTACAATCTTTATAGAATGTTATGTATAAACATTCACATATGGATAGAAAGCTATACTCAATCTAACCTGTGTCTTTATCATCTCTTAGAGACTCTTTCCAAACTGATAGGTAAACCGAGGATCCTAGTTAGAAATAATGGAAGTGGGGACCCCATCTAACCTTATAATATCATGTGCATATAGCTTACCCAAATCCTCAACCTTAGTGGTGTCCCTGATCAGAATAAAATGATATGATTTATTCAATTGATCAATCACTACCTGGATAAAATTTGTTCCTTATGGAGTACACGATAATACAACAATGAAGTCCATGGACACCTCGTCTCATTTCCATACCGATGCTGAAAGAGACTGGTGCAGACCAAAAGGCTTCAGGTGCTATGTATTTATATGTTAGTAGGTGTAGTAGTAAGACAAAAAATCAATGATGTCAGGCTTCATACCTAGTCACCAGAAATATTGTCTTATTTTACAATACACCTTCATATTTATAGGATGAATAGACCATGAAGATATGTGGAAATCATGTAATACTGAGTCCCAAATAGATAATGGGATAACAAACTAATTCTTGAGGTGAAGAATCCCATCATAAGGGATAAATAAACCAGAAACGGTCTCCCAAATATTTAGAGATTCTATAATCCCTTTGAATTCATCAATATACTACTGGTATGGTAGAACAAACTCAAGGAGAGATGATGATAAATGAACAATGGGAAGAACAATACCTAAATCATCATTATGTGTGTCCAGATTCAATCAAGTGAAAATACCTATAAGGTTCCACTCCACTCTTGATTCCAAGATATCTTTATATGGTTATTTTCTACTATGATTTCCCACAATTAAATTCTCCTTTCTCAGGGTAGAGGTGATATCGAAATTCAGCTTTTAAAGGTACTCCATGTAACACCCTGAGTTTTTATGAATTTTTTTTTTTTTTTGAATAATTTAAATTTTATTTGGTTTCTTGAATTGAACTCTAAATCAATATAAACTTTTTTATATTCTACACCATGTAAAACTTTCACTACAAACAGCATTAACTTTTCCTTACATTACACAAAATAATGAGTTTCTACGAAACATCATTTTATTATTCTAATTATTTAAACGAGATAGTTATAACCTAATAATTAAACATAGTAATATGAATAGTAAAAAATAATTTTAAAATATTATTCATAATTTTTTTATATAAATAAAAATCGTTGATAATAAAACATATAATTTTTGGTATAGTCTTTATATGATTGAAAATATTATTTTCTCAAATGAACTTCTTTTTATGTCTTTCTGTGAAAAATAAGAAAATTAATTATAGAAAATTTTAGAAATTTAATTTGAAAAAATAAACTTCATTTTTTAATTCATAATTTTAAAATTATCTTAGATTTATTTTCTGAGAATTTTCTAAAAAACTTCATTTTTAAATGAATAGTGAAAAATACAGAATTTTAATTCAAAACTATTTTTTCATATAATTTATTTATATAGTGATATTATATTTTAATTTGGTTTTAAAGATAAAGTAGATAAATTTTACATCAATTAATCCAATTTAATTCATTTTAACCAATTTCACATTGAAATTGGATATAAAAACATTTCAATCTTTTGGACATTTTTAGTTTAAAAATCCATTTTTTCGTCACGTCTTCCAGATTAAATTTAAATTAATTTCTACCACTTCTATGTTTATAATTGATTAAAATGTATTCCATATTTTTAATCAGTATAATTTATAATTTTTAATAAGGTCAACTTAGTTTTTGACCAAAAAATATTATAGAATGTAATTAAAATTAATTATGGGGATTAAGGTAAAAACAAGATTACATGATTGTTAAAATTTAATCTTAAAATGATTAATGACCTAGAAACATGTTTAAAATCCATTTTATTGAAATATTTCAACCAATTATCCTCTTGAATATAATTTTATAAATTATTTGAGTCACATAATGTAAGGGATACCTCTCAGTAGTGTTTACATTTTTATATTTATAAGAATGTCACGCCTCCTCCATTATAAAAAGGCACTCACCCCCCCCCCCACTTATTCACACCACTCAAGACGTTTTTCTTTTAAAACACTTAAAAAATATCCCCCAAAATCCCATACCTTGTTTCTAGATTCCTTTTTTTCTGAATAAATCTATCTAAGGAATCCTTTTGGTACAAACCAAGAGGAGTTATCCAAAGAAGAGGCAGCATCCTTCCTCAAGCTCATTTGTGTTATTTTCATTATACAACCCCTAAACTCTTATTATTCCATTATTATATAATAACCTAGGTATCATTAATATAATGATATTTTTTATCCTAAGGTTTATACCTAAACTAACAAACAATTTCATTTAATGGGTAACAAACTTACCATTCTTGTGTACGATGAACGATCGCCTCATGAAACGATATTGTTCATTTTTCCTTTACCACGTATCATGGTTGGAAATTATAATGGACAGTATATTTTTATATTATATATAGTATATTTCTTATTTATTTATGAATATTTAATAATTATTTAAAATATACCTTCATACTTTCCATTTTTTGTAAATACGACAGCTTCGTTTGAGGACATGTGGACTACCGCCTCCTCAAAGCGATGGGATTCATTCACACTTTACATGGAATGTATTAAAGATGGGTTTAGTGAACTTATATGATATACATGAAATAATAATTATATTGTAATAATATTATCTATAGATGTATTTCCTTTACTTTCTTAATTTCTATATGATAATAAAATGGAAACAGTGTTCATGCGTACGTACGGTCTACCGTGTCCATGGACAACGTATTCCATTTCATATTTCTTTATTTTATAAATTATTGTAAATATTTATGTAAAAATATATATGATATTTATAACAGGTTTTAAATTATGGAAAAAGTTATTTATGATCTAAGTTGGAGTATCAAAAAAAATAAGACCAAACATGTACGAAAAACAAAGCGGATATTACCCAAAGCACAACATTAACATGGGATTATTAATAAACGGGTAATATAAAGTCAGAATCAAATAATATATGGTATTACATATAATAATATGGTTCTTTAATATATGTACAATAAACTTATATCTATTTAATATGATCATTTTATGAGTATTATAAGAGTCAATACATAAGGTAATGAGGTTTCTAGTCTCACTTTTATTTATATGAGATTTTTGCCTATTTCACCACTAGTTTATTTTGTGTGGTGTATACACCACCTGTGAATAAATTCTAGGATTATTATCATTATATTTGGGGTTATTTAGATATACATTATATGATATCCCTTTCATGGGATTTATGTTTCAAATGTAACCAGATCAGTAAAGTAGTTTTGTCTCAATTTTCATTCCTTGTGACACATGTCATCATATGCACCTATATTCTTTTATGAGGTATATATAAGACCATTTGAAAACCTATATCATGAATCTACTTAATTTCATGATATTTTAAGATTCATTTAATTTTATTTTCTTACATGGGTATTATGATTCAAAGTTACCAAGTGGTTATTGCAACAATCTCATTGTTTATCAAGATTGTTCTTTATTAAACTTCCATTAATGAAATATCATGATTAATATATCAAAAAAACTCATGAATATTATTATCCTCTTTTTATTCATGATTTATTCATGTATTAGTACCATTTTTCAATATTTTTTAATTTAGATAATTATGAAACTAGTTTTAAGAAAATATGACCTCTTTTCTCTTTTCGGTCAGAAATCTATTTTATTGAAAAACTATGTTTTCAAAAATATTTTTAAAAAAATGGTATTTTAGGATCATTTTCAAGTAAAAAAGAATTTAAAAATTTTTTAGGGTTTCAAATCTTCCTTTATAATTTTTTGAAACTATTTTCAAAGAAAAATATTTTCAAAAATGTCATATGTTTTAAAAAGAATTTTTCAAAGAAGAAATGATATTTTACTCAAAATATATGTTTAAAAGATATTCCCAAATTATTTTCCATATAATATAATATATATTTCACTTACTCCTACATTTTTGGGAAAATTATCCAGAGTTTCCATTCATATTCTTTCTCTGAATAGTCTATGTTTTGATGTCAGGATTTTTATAAAACCTACTTATTTTCATGGGTTATATGAATATGAAATCCATTTATTTTAATAGGTCATGATTTGAGAAAATGATTATGAAAATTTTATTTTTCTAGAGGTTAAGATATGATTACATGTCTAGGAAAACCATTTCATTTCATGGGTTATGATATGATTGTTTATGTTCTTGTGACACATGTATATATGATTCCATTATAAGATGGGTGGGACCTATATCTCCCTCCAATTTATTGGGTAATGATTTATATCTCATGATATAATTATGGGACTCAAGTCAACGGGCTTGATCCAATATGGAAGATAGGGAAACCAAATCCACTATGGGAATATGTGGAAACTGAGTCCACTATGGTAAGATATAGAAATCTGATCCCTTATAAGGAAATGACTCTGACTAGAGATAGTGGTGTGTCTCACCCAGTAGGTTTAGTCTCTATGAAGTGCCCTGATATGTTTTGTAAATTCTCTTTGAATTATAGGGAATGACATCGCATATTTATGTATATTCAATAATTACATGTATTATTCAAATATTATTCTTTCATGGATTATATTCTTGATTCCCTTATGATTAATGTCTTATGAACTACCAATATTTTTCTATGATTTATGTTTATGACCATTGTTATGTAGGGTATGATATTCTAATTTCATGGTCACATTCTCACTCCATTTTTCCCATGTTTATGCTTACATATCTCCATTTTTTACCCTTACTGAGCATCTTATCTCACTAATTTTAATGTTTCCTTTCCCAAGGTTATGAATATGTTTATTAAGTATAATAATTATAATAATTTTTATAGTCATGTAGAACCTAATGGGAGATAATTTAGCTCACTTATGTACAACTTTTTATGTTTCCAAGTTTCTAAAGGCACTAAACTAATATAGTCTTAGGGAATTTGTTTGTGTAATGTATTAATTATTCTAAAAATATATTTTAATGTTAATATATGTTAAGAGAGGGATGAAATAGTTGTTATCAGAGCCAGTTTTAGTAAAACTTTGGAAACTATGATGAGAAAATTTTAGTGAGAACCCTAAGGACATGTCTAAGAATAAGTAAAAGTATAGTAAAATGTCCTGAAATTTTCGTAACGGATAGAGTGAGTGGTTTCCTAGAAATACATCAATTTCTGGAAACTTCAAGTGGATGTGGTTCTAGCATAGATATTCCTTGGGGTAACAACTCCGAGAAGTTGTTTCGGTCCAGACTCAAGCAGAATCTAGTTCATAAAAATGGGCCTTAATGCACAACCGGTTTGGAACTCCTTGGTAATATTATTTGGGAATTCACAAACTCTTCACAAACCATCATGAATTATTTAAATATGATTTGGATATGAATAACCTAGGATAAACCAAAGGTGTCATATATTAAAGAATGTGTCATAATTTAGACGTCCTAAAATTTATTTTTCTTAAATATGTAGTTACTCACTATGATAATTGTTTATTACACTATGATTTTTGGTTTTAGTCGATGGTTGAAACCAAAAGAAATTTCATTAATGGTGATTAAGACAAAAAATGAAACAATTGATCTCCTGAGAAACTGAATGCTATGGGAGGTTAAATTCAAAATATCATTTCTATGATCACCCAAATTTCTCAAGCTATGAATCATGATGGACTTAAAACTGAGAAAAGGAGGGAACAAAATTGTGTTAACACCTTCATAAGGTAACATACACCTTCTTTCAATGGATCTTGGGATCCACTTATTGTTGAACAATGGATCAGTATAACTGAAAATATATTCTCCATTCTCTAGTGTTCAGAACTTGAGAAATTCATTCTAGATGTTTATGGTTTATAATGTGATGTATGCTGGTGGTGGAATCTAATAAAGAATATGAGGAAGTGATAGAAAATTGAATCCATTTATTGGGATGAGTACAAGAACTTATTATTAAATAAGTACTTTCCTCATTTTATTCGTACAAATATGGAAAAGGAGTTCCTTGAGTTGAAGCAAATGGATGATGAATCTATATGTACCTATTAGGATAATTTCAAAATACTTGTGAGGTATGCTTATGGTATTACCATCCAACTTGAAAGTAAAGTTGATAGTTTATTCAGTGGATTAAATCCAAGTCCTTGATGGGTGTTGTCCATAAGAGACTCTGGTATCTATGAAGATATTGTGCATTGTTCAATCAAAGTTGAAATGGAGGTTCGAGTTGCATATCAATCTCATGGTTTTAACAACAAAATGAATATAGGGTTCAATGGAAAATATAAAAACCATGTAGATAATAAGACGATACTTCCTTTATGATATAAGTGTGGAAAGAATCATGGATGGAATTTCCTTATGGGGTCTAAAAAATGTTTTAAGTGTGAAAGGGAAGTTCATCGATCAATTGATTGTCGAACTGATGGGAAGAAGTTTCCCAATGATCCAAATAGAGGGATAATTATATAGAATTCACCTCCCACACTTCAATGATTCATGTGTAAGGAGGATGGGAATTATGCTGACCAGTGACCAAACCCAAGGGGTTGGTGATGATGATTGGTGTCATAAACCTCCTAAACCGAGGGATAAGAGGAAATCTCATGGAATCACAATGTTTGATGAGGGTTGGTGTAAGGACATAGTGAAATGTGCATTTACCATCCTCTCAAAAACTTCTAATGTCTTATTTGATTCTTAATCTACCCACTATTTAATATCTAAAGAATTTGGTAAGGGTATTAAGATTCCACCAAAATTATTAGAAGTGGAATTATCAGTGAAAACCCCTAATGGTATGATGATTTTATCTCAAGTCAATGATTCATATCTGGTTGATGTTTTTGGTAATGTGCTTCCTGAAAATATTTTCATTCTTCCTTTGGTTTGATTTGATGTAATCTTAGCCATGTATTGGATTTCTATTTATAAATCCTGCATCAATTGTTAAAGAAAAAAGTTATGTTTTATTTTTAAAACCAAACTATGATCACCTATCAATGTGATGATAAGTATGAACTTCTGATGGACATTACATCCAGTGTATGGGTTATAATTCCCATTTATAAGGGATATTTATCTCAAATCTTTTGGGATAAAATTAAAATCAATAATATTCCTATTTTTTAGGAGTTTGTGGAGGAATTTTCAAAAGATTATCCTAGCCTTCCACAAAAACCTGAGGTTTATTTCTCGATATAACTCATACCAGGTTCCACACCAATTTGAAATACTCCCTATATAATGTCCCCAATTGAGTTATTGGAATTGAATAAGCAACTCCAAGAAAACCTTGATAATTGATTAATTCTTAAAAGTGTTTCACCTTGGGGTGAACTTATTGGTTTTGTGAAAAAAATATATATGGATAAATTTGACTATGCATTCATTATCAGGATTTGAACAACATCATGATCAAAAAAAATTATCATATTCCCCATATTTATGGCTTGTTTGATTAACTAGACAGAGTTCAATACATTTCCGTGATTAACCTTCATTTTGGATATCATCAATTGTGGTTCAAGAAGGAGGATATTCCTAATACAACATTCCATACAAGGTAAGGACACTATGAATATATATTGATACCTTTTGGTCTTAATAATTCCTCTTCTATCTTCAGGGATTTGATGAATAGAGTCTTTAGATATTACATCAATCAGTTTTTGGTAGTCTTTATAGATGATATTCTTATCTATTAAAATATTAAGGAATAGTATGAATACCACTTGATAATTATAATTAAGACCCTAAGGATAAAATATATATATAATTTACAAAGTGTGAATTTTTCCTTCAAAAAGTTTCATTTTTAGGTTCATATAATCTCAAGATAGGGGTATTGGAGTAGATCCATCAAATATGGAGGCTATTGAATGTTTTACTAAACCAACCATGGTGACTGAGATCTATAGTATTCTAGGTTTAGGTTGATATTATCTACGGTTTGGGGATAATATATTTTTACTATCTAATCCTCTGATTGAATTAACTCGGAAGGGTGATAATTTCCTCTAGATAGATGAATGTGAGGAAAATTTCAAGGAACTAAGAGAAGGTTAGTCATCACACCTATGCTTACATTACCCTGTAGTTGGGAAGGGTTTTTAATCGATTATGATTCATCCAAGAAGGTATTGGTATTTTTTATTATATAGAATAATATGGTTATAGCCTATTCCTTAGGAAAATTTAATATTCATGAGAAAAACTACCCAAATCATGATTTGGAGTTAGAAATGGTAATATTTTAATTAAAGATATGGAGGTATTATCATTATAGAGAAAATTTTAATATATATACAAACCATAAAAGTTTAAAATATATATTCACGCAAAAGGATTTGAACATGTTCTAGAGAATATGATTAGATCTCATAAAGGATTATGAATGTTCAATACATTAACACCCTAGGAAAGTAAAAAAAGTTGGTTGATGCTTTGAGTTAAAAGAATCGTACTAGCTTATCCATGATGAGGATTTCAAAAGACCCAATATTTAGGGAATCCCAAGAATGAATCTAGAAATCTTGATGAAAGGGGAAAAATTTTATCTTTCTCAATTGAATGTTCAACACTCCATCCAATTAAATATTAAAGAGGCATAAAAGGAAGATGTATAGTTCAAAAACAAGGTTATAAATTTTTCAGAGTTTAACCTTGACTAGGATGGAATGATAAGGTTCGGAAACTATGTAAGTGTTCCTTATATACAAGATTTGAATAAGGATCTATTAGAGGACACTCATATTTATTCATTCTTTATTCATCCTAGAAGTATGAATATGTATAGAGACTCGAAAGAATACTTCTGGTGGGATGTAGTAAAGAGGGATATCGCAGAGTTTGTATCTCGATTCTTGGTATTCCTATAATTTGAGACTAAAATAAAAAATTTCTAAGGGTATGTTTCATACACTACCCATACCAAATTGGAAATGGGAGGTCATCATTATGAATCCCACTATGGGAAGAAATTTTTAGCTACAACATGTTGAGCTGAAGTTGGAGAAATAAAGCTATTGGAACCTGAGATAACGAAAAAAAATGGCAGAGAAGGTTGGAACCATTCAACAGCATATCTAGGAAGCTCAAAGTTGGCAGAAAATTTATGTTGATAGTCATTATCATGATCTATAATTTAAATTTGGTGAGAATTTTTTATACAAATAACTCCCTGGAAGAAGTTTATGAGATTTGGAAAGAAAAGGAAACTCTTCCCTAGGTATATCGGTCCCTTTGAAATTCCTGATCATATCCGGATGGTATCCTAACACTAGGAACTTACTCCAAATCTCTCTCAAGTCCATGATCTATTCCATTTATCTCTTATAAGTAATTACATACCTAGCCCTTCACACTTACCGATCACATAGTTCATACCGCTGGAGCAAGATCTTTATTATGAGGATCAACCAGTTGAAATTATGTATCGTAAAGAAAAAGTTCTATGAAAAAAGACCACTCACCAAGTCAAAGTTTTGTGGAGAAACCACCAATTAGAGGAATCCATGTGGGAACTTGAGGATATTATGAGGTATAATTATCTTCATTTTTTTTACCACAATGATACATTTTGAGGGAAAAATTCATTTTAAGGGGGGTTAAATGTATCACCCCGAATTTTAATGAACTTTTTTATCGAATAAATTAAATTTAATTTTATTTATTTAATTTCATGATACACTAAGACAAACCTTCATTATACACTACACTAATAAAAAATTGTTCTACATGCAACACCGACTTGGCTTACGTTACATGCAACACTGGGTTTCTACAAAACATCATTTTATTATTATAATTAATTAAACGAGATACTTATAAGCTAGACATTAAACTTAGTAATATGAATATTAATAGATAATTTTTAAATATTATTTATAATGGTTTTATATAAATAAAATATATTTATAATAAAACATATAATTTTTGGTAAAGACTTCATATGATTGAAAATAATATTTTATTAAATGAACTTCTTTTTATTTTCTTCCATTAAAAATAATAAAATTTATTTTAAAAAAAATTGAATTTTAATTTAAAAAATAAAATTAATTTTTGAATTTAGAATGAAAAAATTATCTTATGGTTATTTTTCATAATTTTCTAAAAAAACATTTTTTGGATGAATAGTGAAAAATACGGAATTTTAATTCAAAATTGATTATTATTCTTATTTATTTATATAGTTAAATTATATTTTAATTTAATTTTAAAGTTCAATTAGATCAATTTTCATCAATTAAATATATTTAGGTAATTTTAACTAATTTCACATTGAAATTGGATATAAAAATATTTCAAACTTTTGAATGTTTTTAATTTTAAAACCCGCTTTGTCATCTCGTCTCTGGGATTAAATTTCAATTAATTTATACCACTTATCTATTTATAATTTCGATAAATTTATAAATATTTGTAATTATAATTATTTATAATTTCTAATAAGTAAAAAAAATTTACCAAAAATATTTGTTAAAGTAATTAAAATTAATTACGATGGTTAAGGTAAAAACAAGATTACTTAAGGGAAAAACTTTAATCATAAGAGTCCAATTGACCTATAAACATGTATAAATGAAATTTTCTGGAAATATTTAGACCAAGACCCCTATTTTCTCAAATTTTATCAATTATTGGAGTCACATTATGTAAGGAAGACCTCTCAATAGTGTTTACCTTTTTATATTTACAAGAATGTCACTCCTCCTCTGTTATAAAAAGGAACTCAACCCT
This sequence comes from Viscum album, assembly GCA_963277665.1. Lineage (NCBI taxonomy): Eukaryota > Viridiplantae > Streptophyta > Magnoliopsida > Santalales > Viscaceae > Viscum > Viscum album. The sequence goes on along the minus strand of OY728132.1, from coordinate 2,096,616,629 downwards.
CCAACTTATTCACACCACCCAAGCCATTTGTCTTTGACAAAATCTTAAAAAATATCATCCCAAATTCTCTCCATTAATCTTATAATCCTCCCTTTGGGCATAAATCCAACCAAATAATCCCTTTGGTTCAAACCAAGAGGTGTTACCCAAATAAGAGGTAACATCATACCTCAAGATCCTTTGTTTTATTTTCATTATCCACCCCCTAAAATATTATTATTCCATGATTATATAATAACATCAGTATAATCAATATACTAGAATTTTTTATTCTAATGTTTTTACCTACACTTACACACACTTCCATCTAATGGGTAATGAACTTACTTTTCTTGTGTATGGTGAACTACCACCTCACAAAATGAGGTTGTTTTTTTTCTTTACCACCTCTCATGATTGGAAATTATGATATAAACTCTATTTTTATATAATATATATTATATTTTTGATTTATTTATTCTTATATAGTTATTATATAAAACATACCCTTATAATTTCTATTTTGTGTACATACAATATCTTTGTTTGTGGATGTATGGACAACAGCCTCCTCAAAGTTATGTGATTTATTCACACATTGCATGGAATGTATTAAGGATGGGTTTAGTAAAATTATATGATATATATGACATAATAATTATACTGTAATAATATTTTATATATATATATATACGTTTCATTTACTTTTTTTTCTTCAAAACGACAATAAAATGGAAATAGCATTCATTCGTACGTACGACCAGCCATATCCATGAATGGTGTATTCCATTTCACTTTTATATATTTTATAAATTATTATAAATATTTATATAGTGAATATATGTGATATCTATATCATGCTTTACATTCTGGAAATATGTTATTCATAATCTAAATACGAGGATCAAGAATAATAATTCAAAACATGTACGAAAAACAAAGTGGGTATTACCTGAAGCACAAAATTGACATAGAATTGTTAATAAAAGGGTAATATAAAGTCATAATAAAATCATATATGGTATTATATATAAGAATATTTTTTCTTAGTATATTTATAATAAACTTATATTTATTAAACGATAGTTTTTTACGAGTATTATGATATTTAATGCATAAGGTAAGGGTTTTCTAGTCTCACTTTTATTTCTGTGAGATTTATGCCTTATTCACCACTCATTTATTTTGTTTGGTTTATATAATTCCCATTAATATATTATATTATTATTATTATTCTAAAATTTTTGGTTATTCACATATCCATTTTATGATCTCTCTTTTATGGGTTTTATGTTTCAAATGTTACCAAATCGGTAAAGTAGTTTGGTCTCAATTTGCCTTCCTTAAGACACATTCCATGATATGCACCTATATTCTTTTACGAGGTGTATAAAATTCCATTTTATAAGTCATATAATTAATCTTTTTTATGATATTATAAGATTTATTTAATTTATTTTTCTTACATGGGGAGTATGATTCAAAGTTACTAAGTGGTTATTATAAAAATCTCATTGTTTATCGGGATTGTTTATGATTATGCTTCCATTGATGAAATATCATGATTCAACACTCAAGAAAACTCATGAATTTTATTATCCTCTATTTATTCATGATTTATATTTGTATTAGTTCTACTTTTCCACTACTTGTTACTTAAGATAATTATAAAAATGTTTCTAAGAAAATCTGACCTCTTTTCTCTTCTTGGTAAGAAATCTGTTTTATTCAAAAACTATGTTTTCAAAAATGTTTTCAAAAATATTTTTAAAAAATGATCTTTTATAATCATTTTAAAATAAAAATTATTTTAAATTTTGTTATGGTTTCAAAACTTCCATTATAAGTTTCCAAATCTATTTTAAAAGAAAATATTTTTAAAAAAATGTTTTATGTTTTAAAAAGTGTTTTTTAAAGAAAAATGATATTTTCATCAAGAAATGTTTTTAAAATATATTACCAAATTATTTTCCATATAAGATAACATATATTGGTGATACTAATTCATTTATGGGGAAATTATTCAAAGGTTCAATTCATATTCTTTTTCTGAATGGTTTTTGTTTTTATGACATGATTTTTTATGAAAACTACTTATTTTCATGGGATATACGCTTATGAAACCCGCTTATTTTCACAGGTTATGACTTGATGAAATTATTATAAAACTACGATTTTTTCATAGGTTAATATATTATTACATGTTTAGAGCACCCATTTCATATCATGGGTTATGATATGATTTTTTATGATCTTGTAGAACATGTATATATGATTTCATTATGATATTGGTGGGACCTATATCTACCTCCAATGTATTGGGTAAAGATTAAAATATCCTGAGATAATGATGGGATTCAAGACAATAGTCTTGATACAATATGGAAGATAGGGAAACCTAATCCACTATGGGAAGATGGGGAAACCCAATTCACTGTGGGAATATAAGAAAACCTAATCCCTTATAAGGAAAGGACTATGACTGGGGATGGAGGTGTGTCCCACCCAATAGTTGTAGTCACCATGAATTGTCCTGATAAATTTTGACAATGCTCCTTGACTTATAGGTAATTATATCACATTTTTATGTGTCTTCCATAATTATATGACTTATTCTTATGTTATGATTTCATAGATTATACTCTTGATTCCCTTATGATTCATTTATTATGAACTACCAATATTTAAGCCATGATTCATGTTTATGAATTTTTTTTATATAGGGTATGATATTATAATGTCATGATCATGTTATCAGTCCCTTATTCTCATGTTTATTCTTACATATATTATTCTTTTACCCTTACTGATCATCTGATATCACCCCTTTTTATATTTCATTTCCCCAGTTTGTGTAGATATGTATTATGTATGATAATTTTAAGAAGGTTGACAGACATGAAGAACCTAATGAGAGATAATATAGCTCAATTATGTTCCATTTTTTAGGTTTCCATGTTTCCAAAGGCACTAGACTAATACGGTCTTTGGGAATATATTTTTGTAATGTATAATGTATGTTAAGTGAGGGTTTCTATACTTAACCCATCACATTTACCATAGGTTTAGGTCATTCTAAGAAAATATATAACTCAAGCTACTCTACTCATAAATGATCATGTGCCTCTCCCCAAAGAGATAGTGTCACCAAAACTTATGCACATAAATAACAGCAATGATATCCAATTTATGATAGGGGTGATTATTATAATGTGGATGGATTTGATGAGATATGTATAACACAACATGATCATAATGCAAGAGAAAAACCCAGACTAGTTCCAGAATCATTATAATATATTGTGTATCCCTTGTTGGGTTTTATAAAGATCATAATAGGATCAGATGTTAGAAGCCTGTTAAACTCCTCAAAAGAGGTTTAACACTTAGCCTACCATAAGAACTTCACCCCTTTCTTGGTAATAGTAGTCAAAGTTGATGATACCTTTGAGAAATATTGATGAATTGCTAATAATATCCAGACATACATAGGGATCTCTATATCTCAAAGAAATTAAATGGTTCTTCCCATGACAAGACAACCTTCACCTTCTTAGGATTTACTAAAATGACATGTTCTAAAATCACGTGCCCCAAGAATACCACTTCTTGGATCCAAAAACTTATTTTTGATAAATTCCCATAAATTTAGGGACTCCTATAGATTTATGAAATCAAATTCATATAGCAATCATGCTTTTTGTTGGATCTCAAATAAACTAGGACAAAATCTAGGAATTCCACAACAAATGTGCTGAGATACTGGTGGAATATCTAGTTCATCAGGTCCATAAAAATTATAGGATAATTTGTTATGAAAAAAAATGCATTAAAAGATATTCACAATGGTTATACCTACTCCATAAATCAGTCTTCATGATTTTTGAATCCCAAAATCTAAGATGGTGATAACCCAACTGAAGATCGATTCTTAAAAACCATTCAACCCCCTTCAATGGATAAAATAGTCCATACATATGGGGTAAAGGGTGCTTATTTTTAGTAGTCACTTTGTTTTACTTCTCATGGTCTATGTAAAGGCAGATAGTACTATCATTATTCTTGGAAAAGATCATATGGGCCACCCATGGTGAAACTCTGGGTTAAATAAATCCCTTCTCAAGAAGATATTCAAACTGAAACATGATCTCTTTCAAATCAGTAGGTTCCATGCGATAAGATTCTATATAAATTAAATGAGAACCTAACACCATATGGATAGATAAATCCACCTTACTCTCTGGAGAATGTTTATCGAATTCATCTGTAAATACCTTGGGGAGGTCCCGAACAACCAAAGTAATATCATCAAGAGATAAAACATCATCATTCTCAATTACAATGGATGATAATAGGCTTCTAAGATTTTTGAGAGAAGGTGTCGCATGACTAGACCATGAATGAAACTCTCACTAGAACACCTAATAGATCCCATTAGAAATAAAGAATGGAACACGTGGTTAATAACAATCAATATTGAATCTGTGATCCACCAACTAATCTATCCCAAATAAAGATTCAAATATATCCATATCAAGAAATATAAAGTCCTAGACTAAATCTACATAAGTTATAAAAAAATAACATGAAAGAAATTGAAACCCTAACTCTATCTTATTTTCAAGAAGCATCAGAAACTCCATAAAAAATATACATGATCTCTATTGGAAGTCTTGATATATACACAAATAAAAATATATAAATGATTTTGAGGAACCTATATCAAACAGATCTGTTTCAATAGAATGTGTAATAAATATGGTACCTCTAATTGTAGTTGTTCTCATATCAACCTCAACTGAAAACTCATACACTACCTGAAAGAGCTAAACCCATGAGGCCAATGGTTGGATCCTTATGGACTTTGAATCATTTTAATACACCATAGTGTCCTTTGGAGCTGAAGATCCCTAACTATAACAAAAAATAACTATAAGAACCTTTACAAATGGTCTAAGTGGACACAATCACTAAAATTATTCATAGGTGTGGGAAATATTCTCAGGGTTTTTCTACCTTGCTACATTGATAGAAATCTAGGGGTGCACTATTGGCTTCTACTATCAGAATAGTGGAAACCTCCTAATGAGAACCACCTCCACCAACCTTATTATTATCATTACACTTCCTCTTCTTTCTTTGTATGCCACTGAAACTACCATTGGGTTGAAGAGAAGATCCAAACAAGCCATTGTTTCTTACTATATTCGTTTCTACCATCACAACACTATTGATCAGGTCAGCATAGGTGGTGAGATTTAGCATATACACCAAAAATCAAATGTCAGGTCGAAAACTCTACCTATATTTCTAATCCCTCATCTAATCATTCATCACTACCTTTGGAGAAAATTTAACTAGATCTGAAAAACGGTTGGTGTACTCGGACACTTAATGATTTTACTACTACAAATAGAGAAACTTTAAATACTTTACTATCATTAAATATTATGGGTAGAAATGTATAAATAAAAGGGACTTGAATCCCTTCCACTCTAATCCCATATGCTTGTTTTCCTAAACCATGGGATCCCACCACTACTTTATATAACCCTATAGCTTGAATATTGTTGGTTTCACATTGATAGATTTAGGTTTCTAAAGGAAATAAAAGACCTGATCAATATTTTCCATCTAATCTTATTCCTCTAGGGGATCATTCTTACCCTTAAAGGATGAGGGGTTCTCTCTAAGGACCAATAATGCTCTATTTGTGTCTCATATAGCTCTTGGTTGAGTATCAACATCTTTTTTCTAAAATGGTGGTACATTATATACCAAGTCGTGAATTTCTCATATGATATCCTTCAAAAGACTATGATCCATGGGAGTATTTATTTGAGGATAATCTCTCACTGTACCCCCTATGAAACCCTTAAAAGATATATTATATTGATATTTCTATATACTAAAATCAAAAAAAAGAAACAATCAGACCAGGAAACAATGCTAGTTTAAACTTGAAGAATATAAGTAAACACTGAGATCAAGGTGAAAAATCAACACAGAAGACATGCCACTCAACATCCTATAGTGACTTAAGACTCATAAAAGTAAGATCTGGATTGGCACTCACTAAAACCAACTTATCAAGTCATAAAGTTCCCATCACATGTCTACCAACTTCCCAATACAGAGAATAGCCATGCTATGATACCAAATTATAACAACCAATCCTAGATAACCCATCCAACTATGCTCTAAACCGGAATGTGGTAAGACTTGAAGGGTATTCCTAGTCCCCACTGGTTGGCGACTAGTACCAGGGAATCCACAAAAAACTAGAGGGAATCATTTCTCAACCTAAAATAAGATTATTGGCATATATATATATATAACAAAAAAATAAATATAAAATAATAAAAAGAGTCAAAATTGTGGTGATATAACCAAATAAAGAAAGATAAAACCAAGGTACGTGTCTATGAAACAACCTAAAGAAAGGACACCCAAAATTATCCACTGATACTCCATGTGATATGTGATAAAAAACCCACTATATCGCCACTAACTACCCATGTCCATATAAAAAAAACCTCACTTCCTCATTGTGGTGCCTTTTCCTTTCCTACATTAGACAAAACAAGGTCTATATACTCTTAAGGGGGTGTGAAGGGTGTGATCCAAACAATATCAATAGGATCCCACCCAGGTGTTCCATAATAATTCTATGCTAAATAATTTCAATATTCTCAATTTAAAATAAATCATGGAATGATAACAAGTTACATGGTTTTATATCAAAAGTAAGGTAATAAATTTCCCATTTTTCTAAACCTTCCATAAAATTAGTTCATATAATTTCAACACATAATTTACTTAAACCCTTTATATTTATCAAATAATGTATCATAACATATCAAATAAAAAATAGTACAATCCAAATCACAATAGTAATCACCCCTAGGATAACAAAGGTCGGGCTAAATAGGTCACTTTTACCCAAATTATAAATAATGACTAGTGCACACTCAAGTTCCTAAATCTAATTAATCCATGAACTAAGGATAAAAGAACACCCCCAAAAGTGAACCCACTATAATATCAAGATCATGTTCCTAAAGATAATAAATATATGATCTGGGAATTGAGTATCACCCCAGAAAGTGAATCCCATTACAATTTCAATGGATAATACCCAATAATAAACCCTCTGTCGAGGTACACATGAATCCTATGTGTGGAATATATCAAATAAATTTAAATGGGATTATCACATTTCATAAAAAAATCAAAATAAAAATTCCTATAAAAAAATTATTTTAAAAAATATTTCATGATCCATTTCACAATGCTTAGAAAATACTTTTATTTTAGAAAAAATGAAAGAAAATCAATATTTTATCAAGAAACATTTTTACATGTGCATATCAATTAATTCAAGTATATTTTCAATTCATTTAGAAAATGATTTATAAAACCAAATGGATTTATAGTTTACATAACATAGGCTAGAGATGAAACAACTTACCTCAAACTCAGGTCACACACAACACATGATAGGATCGACACACTGAAAGGAAATAAAATGAAAGAATAGTGATTAGAGGCCCTAAAAAATGATTCCAAACACTTAGAATCTATTTTCTGTAATAAATAGATCATTGGATATGATAGATCATTGCATACCTCAACAATCATATGTTCCACCATAACTGATAAGAAAACTATCTTCCTGAAGAAAATCATAAGAGGGATCTAGAATATATTGTAGAAATATCATAACATCATCAATAGATCCCAAAAATTCATCCCAGAACTTATTAAAATTTCAAGGAGAATGGAATAACTGAGCATGAATGAGATAAAAATAACAAAACTCACTTATTTTTTAATAACCAATCAAATTGGAATCAAAATCCCAATCAGAGAAGTTCAAAGGATCTTAGAACACCACAAGAGGGCCTCTCTAGGATACTAGTTGTATTATGTTCAAGAATAGGATATTAGAGAGTTAATTAAGGGTTTGACGGTATTAAATTATGTTCAGAACCTTACTTACCAAGCCCAACCTGAAACTACCAACTACCTGGTTTCCACTAAAACCGTTCAGTGGGTACAGGAAAGTGGAACTAGAAACCATTCATAGTTCTATCCAAATCCCTCGAACAACTTATGTCTTCCCACCGGGTGGAAAATGTCTCCCTATAGCCACCATTTATTCCAATACCTTTAGAAATACTCCTATAATACCTATAACACCACTTTATCCTAAAAAACATCTTAAATATAAAAAGAGACACACCAAGACCTAGGATGTCACATTTTTATTCTTAGTCATAATTCATGATAACTAGTTTAGTATAATCAAAAGGATTCTCAATCCAACTCCCATTTAGATGTGTTTTTCATTAATGTATTCTCTATATTGTCTCTCACACCCATTTTTGACATGGTTCCTTTAGGATTCAACCATTACTAAAATAAAAATAGTTAATATGAGTGATTCTCATTATAAGATAATTTTCATAAATAACCACAAGAGTATTTTGCCTGAATATTTATTCTTTTATAATATTATGATGTAAACCTATAGGACTTATAACTCAACTTTTATCAGACTTGTTTTAACCTATATCACACTCATTTTAACATATATCATTATCATTTCAACCAAAGTTACTTTAAGTTGGGTTCTGTCATATATATTAACCTAATCCTTAATATAGAGATCCAAAATTACCATGAACATTATTAAAATATTAAAAACTCAATAATAATTGAAATATATGCTCTCAAAATTTGACTTATTCTTTATCTAGAAAAAAACATATCAATTAATATGTACTTCAACTTATGAAGATCTATGTTTCAATCAATGTAATCCATTTTCACTTTCCTATTAGTTTTTATAACCTAAATATATTCAAATACCACATAATAGTTCATAAAGATAATGTTAATTAACTAAATAGTATACCTAGAGAGTGTCAAACTAGGCATACAGATAGGTCTCTTTTTTGCACCAGGTAATGATCAAGTTATTACACAATCTGTGATTTTGAGGTTATTTCCCCAAGTTATATCTGTTCTAGAGCCTACATCCACTTTTAGTATTTATACAGCGATGTAATTTATAGGTGAACAATTTAATCTCTACTTTACCAAATATTTGGGATGTTAACCTATACATAGAATTATTTTTTAGAATTATACAAAGGGCTTTCACTAAAGTTATATTTTTATAATTCTCATATGAAAAGTTTATTATTACCCTAACCTTAAATCATATACGATCCAAAAGGGTTATCTATAACTCTGAAATTATGATCATCCATAACTTAAAACCCTTATTTATCCTCAACATACATACTAATATCAAAATTTATCTAAACCCTCCTATAATACCAATTGTGATCCCCCAAACCCACACTCCCTGATCTAATTCTCATAAACATGAACTTTACAAACTCACTCTGAAAATAGCAGTAAAATCTTGGATATAACCATCATTATTTACAAAATACATAATTACTATTTTATATCTATATATAAAGGATATTTTTAGGTCTATATATTTAAATAATTAGTACATATCATAAACAAATAAATTCCATGTCTTTCTTAACAAAAGAAATTTTTTTCACTGTATAATAAACTACTTAATTCCTAGTAAGTATTCAATATCTACTATAAATTCTTCCATGCATGTTATCCTTCTAAAAATTTCATGTGTACTAATCTTCTTCATAACCTAGGGAATGGAAACATAAGAAATGGGTGAGATCAAATGTTTAGTAATGGAAACATATAACTAAATATATTAAAAATATAATCATGACATACATAATATGGAAGGAATAAATAATCTGAATGATGCCAAAATCATCTAAAACAAAGAAAATTATATATTCATGAAAATAAATGAAATCAGGGAAAAAATAATTATTGGTCTCATTCTGATGGAATATATAATTTCATACATTAAAAATATGTTTTCAATGCCTTGTACCATGACACTATACCGATATGGGGATAAGTAACACAAAAACCCAATCTGTTTTTTCTCATGAGAACTTTCAATGCATCAAGGGGAAATATAATTCTAATCCCCACAAATCACATTTTTTAGTCCAAATAATTCACCATAATAGTAAATAATCCATTTCATTCCACTCCCTAAGTAACTTTTGGGAAAATAAAAATATATTTATCCATATAATAAAGAGTATTGAATGTCAATTCATAATTAAACTCTGTTATAATTCAATAGTAGTCATGATTTTAAATAATTTTCTCCATTTAAATAAAATAGATAACATGATTATAAATCATCTAGATAAATAAGTTGTATGGTAAAACAATATATAGTCAACTTTCCAATAATAATCCATATTGGAATAATAATATATGGAAAGTCGGTAATTTTAACCATGATTGTAAAAGGGGTAACTTGATCATAGAAATTATGGAGAAAGAAGGTGGATTATTCAAAAAATAACAAAACCCTAGTGTAATAAATGAAACCTAGAATAATTTTTACATAGATAAAAATCTTCCTTGTAAAAGAATTATTAAATGATACCACACAAGAAGGGATCAAGAATTGGATTGTTTGGTACCATGAGTTCAATCACCCTAATGATAAATATTTATATTATATGATAAATTATGTAACATGAACCCCATTATGGTAAATACTATTTATAATAAAAATGGAAATTTAAGTAAAATTTTTAAATATCTTTTATAAAAAAAAATTAATAATAACATTAAAGATGATATTGCGGGTCCCTTTTAAAAGTTTTTCAACAGTTAAGTGAAAACTCTTTAAAACCCCTTAATTTTTTAAAAATGATAAAAAATAATAGGTCCTTGAAAAGAAATATAGTTTATCTTTTATAAATGATGATATGAAAATAAAAAAATTAATGTGAAATAAAAAAACCATTTTTATTATTTTCAAAACACCTTTATTCAAAACACACACTGTAAAAAGAGTAAAAAACATTCTTTTGTATCAAAATATATTTTTCAAATAGAGGTATATAAATTACCATAAAATAAAATATTGTGGTTGGAGAACCCAAGCATGGAATAAATATGCTCATGATGAAACAATATAACTTGGGGGAAGGATACTTGAGTTATCAATATTCCTTGTGGGAAATATACTCCTTGAAGTAAAAAAAATATTTTAAAAAGGTGAATTATATGGTAGAAATTTTCATTCATAGAAAAAAAATAGAATACCACATAATTAAATTAATTTGTAGAATGTACCCAACTTTTAAGTATAACAGGACTATTATAACTTAATGAATGAAAATTGGGTTACCGGAAGCATTAAAATTGGGGTAATAATTGAGAAATATCTATTCGATGAAAGGGTACCAATTTGGATTTTTATTTCCCATTAATAACAAAAATATGTAATAAATATATATCCATGGTTATTGAATTCACCATTATAAGTAAAACATGGTTTATAACATAAACATGTCTTAAATAATTAGAGTTTGAGATAAAGAAACCTTAACGCTTGAGTGGAATTTTAATCAAAACCCCTTAAAATATAAGGACTGTAATTAAACATAAAATGAAATGATTAAAATATAATTAAGTATATGACATCTAAAATAGTTGTCATATGCACCACATAAATGAAATTAAGTGCATAATAACACACATTTCTCAAAGAGAAGAATTTGAAATGAAAACCTTATCCTCAGTCATGATTCATTCTGCACTTGCACAAAACATCATGAATAATTAAATTTAGTTAAATAAATAAATACACAAGAAATTAATTAATTACTATCAATTATCATTTACAATAATTCTATATATATAAATATTAGTTAGTTTTTACTAATTTCCAACATTGGGTATATGTAATATTTATCGCTTTCAACAAGTTTCGTAAAAATGATGTTGGTCTTCATTATTGTTAAAATTTTCACCATTATAAGATAATTAAAGTTATTTTAATATATTTTTCATGATATTAATAATTTTATAATTTCATTTCATGGTGGTTTTGATTACAAACCTTGTAGATGAAATTGATGATGATCATGTTTTGGTAATTCTTAACAAACGAAGGTTGTTTTCTCAATTAATGAGTTAAATGTTGATATAACCAAATCAAAAAAAAAAATTGTTTTAATATTTATATCATATTATACCAAAAAAAATTATATTCATCAATGATATAAATTTATTTTATTGTTTAATTATGTGGTTAAACCAACACAAACATGAACCTACTATGATTAATAGATGATTATGAGGTGTTTTAGTTGTAATATCATTAAAATAGAAGCTTAATGATATTATTTAGTGTTTATTATTATGATATATCATAATTTTAGAGGATTATAAGTGTAATATAATTTATATAGTCATTACATAGAAAGAATATTCCATTTCCTCTTAGTTCTCTTGTTTTAAATGATTTAATTAACGATAATCGTTTATTGATCATATCATTAATAAGATCTCCAATTTTTTATAATAGAATATTAATTATATTAAAAAAATCATATTTTTACATTAAAATCATACTCATGGATAGAAATATAAGGTGGTGATTAAAATAAAAATGAAAATCAATCGTTCAATTGAGGTGGTAGTCTACGTGTATGTATGGTTGATGGTTTCATTTTTAATAGAAGGGGAGAAATGAGTAATATAGTTTATTATTTTATAATGATAAACATGATAAAAATATCATAATTATTTATTAAATTTTCCTTTTATAATATCCTTGTAAGTTATTTAAGGAAAACAAAACATGTTCTGTCGTGGAGGTGATAGTCCACACAACGCACGAACGACAGTTTCATTTTTCTTAATAGAAAAGGGAAAAGGTTATTAATGATTATTCCTATATCATAATAACATTAATTATATAACTAATTATTATTTAATTACATATGGATTTAATAATTATAATTTTAAAGGAAAAATATAAAATAAATAAGTATAGTGAAACTGATTACTCTCGTTGAGAAATTTGAGATTTTCTTGGAAGAACCCATGGAAATTGAGGGAATAAGATAAAATATTTTGAATATAAGCTTGAGTGTGTGAAATATTAATCTATGGTAAGGATAAATGTTATTTTTTTTAGGAGGAAACTGGGTTTTTAGGAGTTCCTTGAAGGGGTGGTGAGAGGTCCCATTTATAAGTCATGAGAATGTAATTTTTGTAAATATTTCAAATTAATATAAAGGTATCACAGGTTAAACATGTTGAGTGGATCCAAAATTTATAAATAATGGATTGGTTAAGATAAAATTTTTAAAAATACCTAATACCATCAATTATATACATTTTTTTATCATTTTTTTCCCCTTACCCCTCGAATTATTACTTTTTGCATTTTAGTTTTTACCACAGAAATTAGTTTATATGTAAAGTAACTTAATATTTTTGTATTAAAATAAAGGAGTCCTTATTAGATAATTTGAAAACACTAATTATAAATTTTAAATCCATTTAATTTGATTCAATTTATAAAAGTGATAAGAATTAAATTTTTTAAAAGTTATAATGTATTAAAACAATGTCAGAAAATATTAATTATGTTCTAAGATATCAAATGTGGGTTTTTAAATTAAAACCAACATTTTAAAAATTATAAATTCAAAGATAAAATACATATTTAGTCTTATAAAAATGTTTCATGAATTTATAATTCATACTTATACACAAATAATTTCATAAAATTCATTTTATTTGTAAAAACAGTATTTTTAACTATTCACTTAAAAATCTTTCTTTTTAGAAAAAACAAAGAGAAATCATATTAATATTATATTATAATTATTAATCCAAAAAATGATTTCTATTTTTTCAAATTAAATTTCTAAAAATTAATAATTAAATATTTAAATAATATCCCAAAATATAGTAGAAAACTGTTCAGATTAGAAAATAACTTTTTAAAATGTTAAATATTATTTATTATTAATTCCTATCAATTACTAATTAATTCATTGGTAACCTGATATTAAAATTCTAAACATATTTTATTATTATATAATCATAATATACTTAGTTTCATTAAATAAAATAGAAATTTTATAAAAAATATATTTTTAAGAAAGAAAAAATATTGGTTATTTTAGCTATACTAATTGAATTTCATTCATATTAATAATAACCATTATTTTATTTATATAAATATTTATTAAATGGGTTACTCCTATTAATTTCCACTAATTTAATGGATAGTTTTTAATATTTATACTTAAAATTTATATTTTTAATAAAATATATCATGGTTTCATTTTAGTTCAGTGTTTCATGTGGAGAAAGATATCGAACACATTATTCTTATTCAAATAAAGTCATATATTAAAATATTGATGTGTTACATTATTCGTGGGTATTCCCCCATGACCTTATTTCTTAGATATAATCAAGTATAAACTTCATGAGAACATGTCTCAATGCTTATGATACTCCAACACTTGATAGTCAAACAGAAACTATATCCCATCAGTATGATGTATCTAGAACATAAGACATATATTTAAGAATATCATATTGTAATATCTAGGTTTTCATTAAAGTGGGGTAATAAAATAACCTATTAATGCAATTATTATTATAATGGAATTACCACATAGTGTCTTATAGAAGTAAAATACAATATGTGATAATATATGAATAAAATAAATATATGAACTTGTAATGGAAAGTAAAACAAGTTAGTTGGTTATAGGAAACCAACTTCAACAGACTACCAGTTATACTAGAGAAAATATAAGGCCCCAGCCTTAAAACTTACTTAATCTTGATTTATTACAAGATTAAACATTGAGGATCTTTTCGGGTTTAGAGTTTTAGAGAATTAGATCATAAAACTTGCATTACATTCCACATATAAACAAAGTGGTTACATAAAGATAGTATTCTTCATTCCCATCAATGGAAACATATTTAAAATAAACATGGATTCTTTCTTGACACTTCCTTGACACTATCATCATATCATGTACCTTTCCCTTGACCTGTGAAAAACATTTCAAAAAACTTGGGATGAGCATAAAAAGCTCAGTAAGGGATATAAAAATATGGAAAGGAAACATGGGTACATATATACATAAGGATGAGATCATACTTTACCCATAAAACATAAGCACTCTAACATACCTCATCAAATCATGAATAAATCATAGAAATCATAAGACATAAAGGTAACTTGAGGAATTCATAACATTCTTACGTAGGGAGTAACCCTCTTGGTTACGTTTGGAATACCCATCACAGTATATTCCCTAAATCTCTTCGGAGAAACCTTAATGTTTCACTCCTTCACTTTACCCAATGCATTGGAGAGCTATATCGGGCTCACCTGCCCTTAGTTTATCATGCAACCACCCGTTTTCATAATAATTCCCAAGAACCTCAACATAATCATATCACATAAAATATGCATAAAGGAAACATAACATTCCCACCTTTCAATCACAAGATATCAATACAACACATTGATATATAAAACATTATGAAAACCATTTTCGATACCAAAATAAAATAAAAGTAAAACATGGTATTTATTTTTCTTTTAAAAAGAAGGTATGGCTTGTAGAGGAAGTCGAAACTCAAATACTGGTCACGACGGCGGAGAAGTCGTTGTCGCCGCATACGTAAGACAAAAACATTCCCTTTTGTCGTTTAGTAAATGCTTCATATAAAAAAGATTCCTTTTGAATAAACGTAAAATTCAAAGGGGTTTATACACCGTATAAAAGAAGGTTGTGTATAAAACAAAATATGCCTCAATGAAAGGAGATTGAGACGAAGTCCCATACCTCGGGTCCGACTTGACTCGATCGTTCTTTAATGTCCTGAATAATAAACTTGATTTAATTTCTACTTGTTTAAGAAACTTTTTGAAGTTCATAATTCCTTTTATATCACTTATTTCCATGTCATGAACACTATGTAATTATTTAAGTTAATAACGGTCGTTTTAACGATCATTGGTACTTGAGTCAAAAATAATCCCTTTATAATTACATGTTGTTCATGTATCCATTATATCCAGAATGGTATTCATGATTTAGATAACATATATGTCATATATATCCAGTACATTCATGCATTTATAATATTACATAATCATTTAGAGGTAAGAAATGAAATGCACCGTTCATGGAGACGGTAAGCCGTACGTACGCATGAACGCTACTTTCATTTCTATTTTGTATTTTATAGAATGGAATCATAACGATATAAAGTTATATTATAATTCCAGTATAATATCATATATAATATCATAGTTCCATCCTTTATACGTCCCACATATGGTATTTAACGAATCAAATCACTTTGAGGGGGCGGTAGTCCGCACTTCCTTAAATGAAGATATCGCGTTCACCCATAATGGAAACCATAAAGGTATGACCAAAAAGGAAAATACAGAAGCTTAAGGAAAACATAAACATATTAAATATCATATATAAATATAGTGACATCTTAATGTCCACCTTTGAAGGTGTTAAAAGAATGTTGAACAATCATCGTTTCGGGAGGCATAAATTCACCATCCACGGAAACAGTATTTTTGTTAACCATTAGATGTAGGTGTGTATAATTGTAGCTCAAATCCTTATTATAACAACATCCTAGTATATTTAGTATACTGGATTTGTTATAAAAGAAAATAATAAAAAGAGTTTAGGGGGTTGGAGAAGCAAAATAAAACAAAAGGACTCAAAAGAAGACATTACCTTAAAATCGGGTAACTCCCTTTGGTTTGAGCTCAAAGGCTTCCTTGGGAAGACTTCTGCCCAAAGTGAGGCTTCAAGGAGTAATAGAGGGAAGTTTAGAGACAAAATGGGCAGGGGTTGGCTGATCCAAAGGCTTTTCAAGTGTGGGTATGGAGGTAGAGGTGGGGGCCTTTTATAAGAGGAGAGGAGGGGCACTCTTGGAAAGTAAAGAAATATTACTTTATTTGAAAATGAGTTTCGGATTTAAATGGTCCTACATTGATATAATTCGAGTATAAGGTGATAAGGGTTCAAAATATACCCATCCAATAGGTTTTGGACATGTGTATGTTTTATATATTACATTATCTTTCCATTTTATTTAAATCGTTAAATAATGAGGTCATCACTGCATCATCATGATGTCATAAATAATTTAATTTATTTAAAGTCTAAAAATTATAAAAAAAATACTATGATGTAGGAATTCTTTTTATATTTCCAATGACTATTTATAATCAAAAATCTGATCTTTATAACCCCATTTAAAAATTGTTTTCGTAAAACATATGATGTTTGTGTCATTTTTACTTTTACATTAAATAAAAAGTTATTTATGTCATTTCCCAACCAAAGTGGATCTATGGGGTCCTCAAGTTGACTCATGGCTTGTCTTGGTCGGCCATGACACATAAAATAATGTTAGAACATGTTTCTAGGTCATTTCATATTATTAAAGCATTATTTTTACCTTAAACTACACTAATTACCACTAATCGCGATTAAAAACTTAATAAGTTACTATTCACCAAAAAATTATTTTAATCCCATTGAACCACATTTTACTTCTTAATGACAACCATGTATGTTGGATTTTTTAAATTCAAAACACAATGATGGAAAATTTTCATTTAAACGGAAAAATCAGTTTTTATAAGTACCAATTAGTGGTTTCACTATTCATCAAAAATTGAAGTTTTTCAGAAAATTACCAAAAATTCACCCTAAGCTATATTTGATATTCCGAATTCAAAAATGAATTCTATTTTACAAAATTCAAAACATATAAGTCACATTAATTAAATTAATAATTAATTCCCGCTGTCGGAGCAAATAGCGTGTTTTTATAAAACATTAAGTATCAAAAGATTGACACCAGTTTAAGTCTAATTTCAAAGTGAAATTGATTCCAATGACCACCATTGGATTAAATGGTAAAAATATATTCAGATTACACATTAAGACCAATTCAAAAGATAATCTAATCATATAAATAAATTAGATTAAGAAGCAGTTTTGATGTAAAATGCGGTATTTTTCACTATTCATTAAAAAATGAACATTGTCAGAAAAATACCAAAAATTCACACAAAGTAACTTTTTATGTCCCAATCATAAAGAATAAGTTTATTTTGACAAAAATAGATTATAAAATTGTCAAAATATAGATTTAAAAATGGTTTTCCATCAAAAGGCAGTAAAACAATCTTTTAAAAATATTAGTGTATTCCATGCTTAAGATTGGATTTATTTTCATTTTAAGCCTCTAAAACACTATCTAGTTCATTAATAGACATAGATAAAAATATCTATTATTCATTACTTACTTGGGATGTTACATCCTTCCCCCTTTAGAAAATTCCGTCCCCGCAATTTATTTACTTATCAAATAAATGGGGGTACTTATCCCTCATTGCATTTTCAGATTCCCATGTTGCCTCTTCCATCATGTGGTTTTTCCACAAAACCTTTACCTGATTAATCACCTTATTCCGTAACACTTTCTCCCTGTGGTCAAGAATATGGACCGGTTTTTCCTCATAAGATAGGTTCTCTTCCAGCTGAACTACCTCTGGACTCAAAACATGAGATGGATCTGGCATATACTTTCTCAACATCGAAACGTGAAAAACATTGTGTACCTGAGATAAACTCGGAGGTAAAGCCAATCGGTAAGCAACTGATCCAACTCTCTCCAGAATTTCATATGGTTCAATAAACCTTGGACTCAGCTTTCCTTTCTTACCAAATCTCATCACACTTTTCCAAGGAGAAACCTTGAGAAAAACATGATCACCTACCTTGAAAGATAGATCCTTCCTCCAGTTATCCGCATAACTCTTCTGCCTACTCTGAGCTTTTCTCATGTGCTTCTGAATCAGCTGAACTTTTTCTGCCATCTCTTCTACCAATTCTAGTCCTATCAACTTCCTTTCACCCACTTCATCCCAGAAAGCTGGAGTTCGACACCACTTCCCATATAATGCCTCAAATGGTGCCATCTGTATACTGGAATGAAAGCTGTTATTATAAGAAAACTCAACCAAAGAAAGATGTTGGTCCCAAATTCCCTGATAATCCATAGAACAAGCTCGTAGCATATCCTCCAAGGTCTGAATTGTTCATTCCGACTGCCCATCTGATTGAGGATGAAAAGTTGTACTAAAATTTAATTCAGTACCCAACGACTTCTGAAGGCCTTTCCAAAAGTTAGAAGTGAACCTGGGATCACGATCAGATACAATGGAGAGGGGAACTCCATGCAACTTGACTATCTCTTTAAGATACAAATGGGAAAGTTGATCTAGGGAAAAATTATCTTGTATAGCAAGGAAATGAGAAGATTTAGTCAAGCAATCAACAATAATCCAGATTGCATTATTACCTCGAGATGTATTCGGTAATCCCACAACAAAGTCCATGGATATATTCTCCCATTTCCACTCTGGAACTGGTAAAGGCTGAAGCATCCCTTTCAGTAACTGTCGCTCTGCTTTAACCTGTTGACATGTCAAACACTTCACAGTAAAATCAGCAATATCTCTTTTCATTCCATCCCACCAGTAATACTCCCGCAGATCTCTGTACATCTTAGTACTGCCAGGATGAACTGAAAACAGAGAACTATGAGCTTCACATAACAACTCTCTCTTCAACTGTGAATCACAAGGCACACACAATCTCTTCCCAAATCTCAAAACTCAATCATTATCAATGTTGAATTCAGGCAACTTACCTTTCTGAACCAGCTCTACCTTTTTCTGCAACTCACTGTCTTGCTTTTGTGCTTGCTTGATTCTATCTGATAGAGATGATCTCACTGATACCTGAAACAAAATAGAAGAACATCCTGCACCAACAACTTCTATTCCAAAGTTCATCAAATCCTTAACCAAAGGATCACGTTCTAAACGCAACATTGCTACTGAAGCATTACTTTTTCGACTTAAGGCATCAGCCACTTTATTTGCTTTTACCGGATGGTAATTAATTGTACAATCATAATCCTTGATTAATTCTAGCCATATCCTTTGTCTCATGTTCAATTATTTCTGAGTGAATATATACTTTAAACTTTTGTGATCGGTATATATTTCACACTTTACTCCATACAAATGATGCCTCCAAATTTTTAAAGCAAAAACAACAGCAGCTAATTCCAAATCTTGTGTAGGGTAATTTACCTCATGAGTTTTCAACTGTCGTGAAGCATAAGAAATTACCTGATCATTCTAAATTAGGACGCAACCAAGTCCTTTCAATGAAGCATCACTGTAGATAACAAACTCACCATTCCTGGAAGGTAGTTTCAAAACTGGAGCATTCACCAATCTTCTTTTCAATTCCTGAAAACAATCATCACATTCTTTTGTCCAGATAAACTTAACACCCTTCCGAGTTAGCTTAGTCATTGGACTAGATAACCATGAAAAATTTATAACAAACCTTCGGTAATAGCCTGCCAAACCAAGGAAGCTACGAATCTCAGTTACATTTGTGGGTCTTGGCCATTCTTCAACAACTTTTGTTTTTGCAGGATCAACGGTTATGCCATCTTTTGAAACAATGTGACTAAGGAAAGAAATTTGTTACAACCAAAACTCACATTTTCTGAATTTCCCATAAAATTTATTTTCTTTTAAGGTTTTCAAAATGACCCTTAAATATCTTTCATTCTCTTCTTTACTTTTAGAAAACACCAAAATATCATCAATGAAAACCACCACAAACTTATCCAAGAACTCATGGAAAATTCTATTCATTAAGTCCATGAATACAGCAGGTTCATTGGTTAGCCCAAAAGGCATTACTACAAATTCATAATGGCCATATCTCGTACGGAACGCGGTCTTTGGAATATCTGCCTCCTTTACCTTCAGCTGATGGTACCCCGATCTCAAGTAAATCTTTGAAAAAAACTGAGCTCCCTGGAGCTGATCAAACAAATCATCGATATGAGGCAAAGGATATTTGTTCTTAACAGTGATATTATTCAAGGCTCTATAATCAATGCAAAGTCTCATAGAACCATCTTTCTTTTTAACAAATAAAACAGGAGCACCCCATGGTGATGTGCTAGGTCGAATGAAACCTTTCTCTAATAAATCTTGCAATTGCTCCTTCAACTCTAAAAGTTCAATTTGAGCCATTAGATAAGGGGGTTTTGAAATTGGCCTAGCATCAGGAACTAATTCAACGGTAAACTCAACTTCCCAATCTGGTATTATTCCAGGAAACTCATCAGGAAAAACATCAGGATACTCATTTACCACTAGCACATCATTAATCTGAACAGTTCCTTTATTTTCAACGATGTGTGCAAGGTAACATTCATTTCCATATTTTACAAGTTTCTCGGCCTCTTGATAAGTTATCAAAAGTAAGGGTTCATTCTTGTACAAAAACTGAAAGTCTTTCTGAAAAGAAACTTCTTTAGCTCTACAGTCAATCTTAGCATGGTAAATAGAGAGCCAATCCATACCCAGGATAACATCAAACTCTACTAGAGGTAGAACAATAAGGTTTGCAAGTAGGTTCTTTCCACAGATAAGGATAGGAATATTCTTATAAATTCTTTTTTCCTCAACATTCCCCCCAGGTGTTTTTACCAAAAGTTCAGGAGTCATTTCTTGAGATGGTATTCCCATTTTACTAGAAAAGGTTTCAGAGATAAAAGAATGTGTAGACCCCGAATCAAACAACACACTGGCATAATCTGAAAAAACAAACAAAGTACCGGATACAACTTCATTTGATGGCCCGACATCTGCTGAAGTAGTTGCAAAGGATTTCACCACCCCTTTCTTCTTGTAGTCTAACTGCTTCCCATCACTCAAGCTCTTTGTCGGACACTCATTTGCATAGTGACCCATCTCATTGCACTTATAACATTTCACTAACTGTAAATCGAATTTGGTCTTACCTTCACCTTGATCCTTTTCAGTGCAATCACGAGCCTTATGTCCCATCTTACCACATCGGTAGCACTTTCCAGAATTCAGAAGACATTCCCCAGCATGCCTTTTGCCACATTTATCACAAATTGGAAACTTAGTTTTCTTACCATCAGACTTTTTTGAAGAATTCTTACATTTCTCCTGCCACCTCGGTCTCTTCTTCTGTTGGTTGTTATAGAACACTTGATCATCGGCAAACTCCATTTCCACCTTCTCAGCACATCTAACAAGATTTTCATAACTTTTAAAATCACGAGAAGCTAATTCCCTTCGATATTTTGTCTTTAATCCTGAGTAAAAATGATTGATTTTACTATCAAGGTCTCGGATAAAATTTGGTGCATACCTTGCCAATCGAGTGAACCTTTCTTCATAGGTAGCCACTGAGTCTTCCTCTTGCCTCAATTCCAAGAATTGCTTTTCCATCCTAAGTCGAACAGCCTTAGGAAAATACTTCTCAAGAAACATACCTTTGAATTCATCCCAGTCGAGAGCACCAATCTCATCAGCGTCCCTGATATTTTTAACCATCGACTACTACTGATCTGCCTCACCCTCCAAACGGTAAATAGCAAGACTAACCTTTTGATTTTCTGAACACCCCATGACATCGAAAATCTTCTCCAGTTCTTTAATCCACCCTTCAGCTAGCACAGGGTCAGATGATCCTCTGAATGATGGGGGATGTTGCCTCATGAAATGTTCCACCACTGACATGTTCCTCTGCGGTTGTTCTGTCTGATCTCGTGCATGGATACCACCACCATTTATAGCCTGAGTCAACTACGCCATTACTGCAACAAACTATTCAGTTCCAATTCTGACCATCTCAGGATGCTGATTCGGAAGGTTATTTCCTTCTGTATGCCTTCCTAGCACTGCTTCCCTGTTTCCTCTGCGGAAAACCATTCTGAACAAACATGTCTTAGATGAAGCAACATGGTAATCTTCAAATGCTATATCACTTCAATTTGACCATAAAAAAAATATTTTTGGATAATCATTTAATATAATTATAACTCCTAAAGTTATCTAAACCGACCTTTGATACCAACTATAAGGCCCCAGCCTTAAAACTTACTTAATCTTGATTTATTACAAGATTACACATTGAGGATCTTTTCGGGTTTATATTTTTAGAGAATTAGATCATAAAACTTGCATTACATTCCACATATAAACAAAGTGGTTACATAAAGATAGTATTCTTCATTCCCATCAATGGAAACATATTTAAAATAAACATGGATTCTTTCTTGACACTTCCTTGACACTATCATCATATCATGTACCTTTCCCTTGACCTGTGAAAAACATTTCAAAAAACTTGGGATGAGCATAAAAAGCTCAGTAAGGGATATAAAAATGTGGAAAGGAAACATGGGTACATATATACATAAGGATGAGATCATACTTTACCCATAAAACATAATCACTTTAACATACCTCATCAAATCATGAATAAATCATAGAAATCATAATACATAAAGGTAACTTGAGGCATTCATAACATTGTTACGTAGGGAGTAACCCTCTTGGTTACGTTTGGAATACCCATCACAGTATATTCCCTAAATCTCTTCGGAGAAACCTTAACGTTTCACTCCTTCACATTACCCAATGCATTGGAGAGCTATATCGGGCTCACCCGCCCTTAGTTTATCACGGAACCATCCGTTTTCATAATAATGCCCAAGAACCTCAACATAATCATATCACATAAAACATGCATAAAGGAAACATAACATTCCCACCTTTCAATCACAAGATATCAATACAACACATTGATATATAAAACATTATGAAAACCATTTTCGATACCAAAATAAAAGAAAAGTAAAACATGGTATTTATTTTTCTTTTAAAAAGAAGGTATGGCTTGTAGAGGAAGCCGAAACTCAAATAGCGGTCACGACGGCGAAGAAGTCATTGTCACCGCATACGTACGACAAAAACATTCCCTTTTGTCGTTTAGTAAATGTTTCGTATAAAAAAGATTCCTTTTGAATAAATGTAAAAGTTAAAGGGGTTTATACACCGTATAAAATAAGGTTGTGTATAAAACAAAATATGCCTCAATGAAAGGAGATTGAGACGAAGTCCCATACCTCAGGTCCGACTTGACTCGATCGTTCTTTAATCTCCTGAATAATAAACTTGAGTTAATTTCTACTTGTTTAAGAACCTTTTTCAAGTTCATTATTCCTTTTATATCACTTATTGCCATGTCATGAACACTATGTAATTATTTAAGTTAATAACGGTCGTTTTAACGATCATTGGTACTTGAGTAAAAAATAAGCCCTTTATAATTACATGTTGTTCATGTATCCATTATATCCAGAATGTTATTCATGATGTAGATAACATATATGTCATATATATCCAGTACATGCATGCATTTATAATATTACATAATCATTTAGAGGTAAGAAATGAAATGCACCGTTCATGGAGACGGTAAGCCGTACGTACGCATGAACGCTACTTTCATTTCTATTTCGTATTTTATAGAATGGAATCATAATGATATAAAGGTATATTATAATTCCAGTATAATATAATATATAATATCATAGTTCCATCCTTTATACATCCCATATATGGTATTTAACGAATCAAATCACTTTGAGGGGGCGGTAGTCCGCACTTCCTTAAATGAAGATATCGCGTTCACCCATAATGGAAACCATAAAGGTATGACCAAAAAGGAAAATACAGAATCTTAAGGAAAACATAAACATATTACATATCATATATAAATATAGTTACATCTTAATGGCCACCTTTGAAGGTGTTAAAAGAATGTTGAATAATCATCGTTTCGGGAGGCATAAATTCACCATCCACAGAAACAGTATGTTCGTTAACCATTAGATGTAGGTGTGTGTAAGTGTAGCTCAAATCCTTATTTTAAAAACATACTAGTATATTTAGTATACTGTAGTTGTTACAAAATAAAATAATAAAAAGATTTTAGGGGGTTGGAGAAGCAAAATAAAACAAAGGACTCAAAAGAAGACATTACCTTAAAATCGGGTAACTCCCTTTGGTTTGTGCTCAAAGGCTTCCTTGGGAAGACTTCTGCCCAAAGTGAGGCTTCAAGGAGTAATAGAGGGAAGTTTATAGACAAAATGGGAAGGGGTTGGCCGATCCAAAGGCTTTGGAAGTATGGTTATCGAGGTAGAGGTGGGGCCTTTTATAAGAGGAGAGGAGGGGCACTCTTGGAAAGTAAAGAAATATTACTTTATTTGAAAATGATTTTCGGATTTAAATGGTCCCACATTGATATAATTCGAGGATAAGGTGATAAGGGTTCTAAATATACCCATCCAATAGGTTTTGGACATGTGTAGGTTTTAGATATTACATTATCTTTCCATTTTATTTAAATCGTTAAATAATGAGGTCATCGCTGCATCATCATGATGTCATAAATAATTTAATTTATTTAAAGTCTAAAAATTATAAAAAAAATACTATGATGTAGGAAATCTTTTTATCTTTCCAATGACTATTTATAATCAAAAATCTGATCTTTATAACCTCATGTAAAAATTGTTTTTGTAAAACATATAATGTTTGTGTCATTTTTACTTTTACATTAAATAAAAAGTTATTTATGTCATTTCCCAACCAAAGTGGCTCTATGGGGTCCCCAAGTTGACCCATGGCTTTTCTTGTTCGTCCATGACACATCCAATAAGGTTAGTACATGTGTCTAGGTCATTTCATATTATTAAAGCATTATTTTTACCTTAAACTACACTAATTACCACTAATCGCGATTAAAAACTTAATAAGTTACTATTCACCAAAAAATTATTTTAATCCCATTGAACCACATTTTACTTCTTAATGACAACCATGTATGTCGGATTTTTGAAATTCAAAACACAATGATGGCAAAATTTCATTTAAATGGAAAAATCAGTTTTTATAAGTACCACTTAGTGGTTTCACTATTCATCAAAAATTGAAGTTTTTCAGAAAATTACCAAAAATTCACCCTAATCTATATTTGATATTACGAATTCAAAAATGAAGTCTATTTTACAAAATTCAAAACATATAAGTCACATTAATTAATTTAATAATTAATTCCCGCTGTCAGAGCAAATAGCGTGTTTTTATAAAACAATAAGTATCAAAAGATTGGCACCAGTTTAAGTCTAATTTCAAAGTGAAATTGATTCCAATGACCACCATTAAATTAAATGGTAAAAATATATTCAGATTACACATTAAGACCAATTCAAAAGATAATCTAATAATATAAATAAATTAGATTAAGAAGCAGTTTTGATGTAAAATGCAGTATTTTTCACTATTCATTAAAAAATGAACATTGTCAGAAAAATACCAAAAATTCACACAAAGTAAATTTTTATGTCCCAATCATAAAGAATAAGTTTATTTTGACAAAAATAGCTTATAAAATTGTCAAAATATAGATTTAAAAATGGTTTGCCATCAAAAGGCAGTAAAACAATCTTTTAAAAATATTAGTGTATTCCATGCTTAAGATTGGATTTATTTTCATTTTAAGCCTCTAAAACACTATCTAGTTCATTAATAGACATAGATAAAAATATATATTATTCATTACTTACTTGGGATGTTACAGAAAACTATTAACAACTCTTTTATTTTTATCTCTCATTCAATAATCACACTTCTTCTGATGTATGGCATTATTCTATGGATCTGCTGTATTTTCCTATGTCTACTCTTCTCACTATGACTTCATTTTCTTAAGTAAAATCCCTCGAGAGATGATATAACCAAGTATATTTTTTCCCTAAATCATAACCATTACTTCTTGTCCAATAACACTATAAAAATATTATCACAATAAACATTGTGATAATATTTCACTTGTTCAATACAATTCCAAGAACTAGAATAAATTTTTCTATATTTAAATTTCTTCCTTAATAACATCAAAATATAAAAAATATTTTATATTTGTAGATTTTGATACTAGTGAATAAAAAATCTTCTCTTAATAATTTTCTTAGACTAACTATGATACTACATCAAAATTATCCATCATATGTATTTCCCTGACATTCTAGTATGTATTTTCCCTTAAATAAATATTATGTGGAATATCTTGCAGCATACACAATACTCAACTAAAAATAACTAAAATACATTAGAAAATTGTAAGTAATAAATATGACTATTATAATATTTTGATTTAATTTTTGGGTATAAATATAAGTAACATCACTATGAAATCTATATATAAATGGGAACTGGTGGTAGAGAGTAGTGGGAGACTTCCTTACGAGGCTCGTTTTCTTAAGCTTAGAAATGAAGTAGAGTCACTAAGATTTTCCACAAACCATGCCCAATTTGAGCTTAAACAAGTACAAATTGATGGAAATAGTTTATAGGAGAAGTTTAAGATTTTTTAAATCACTCAAAGATCCATTTTATCTAAATCATGACCTGAAAATACCACTATTTCTTATCTTACCCCTATATTTTATATGGATGTATTGATGGTTTTTATAAGTAGAAGTTAGGATAATATAAACATGTAGTTATTAATATAATATATGTTCCCATTACTTGAAATTTTTATAAAATTTAAATGTTTTTATTTAACATAATATGTTGATTAAGGCCTAGTAAATGAGTAATCAATTTTAAAATTTGGTAATAAAATCATTTGATGTTTAAAAACTTGTTTTTGAAGAATTGTATTTTTCTATCTATTATGTATTTTAACTTGATAAACTAAATTGATCACTTTTTAATAATTAATTTAATTAAATATATGGAATATATATATATATATAACAAATTAACAATCATTTGTTTATTTTCACTTGACAAAGAATAATAATAAATTCACTGTATTCTTAAAATATACATTTTTCAAAAAAAAACTATTTTTCTATGTTATGCATTATTATATTAAAATTAATTTTTATCACTTTTATAAATTGAATCAAGTAAAATGGATTTCATTATTTTAATCATCATTTAAAAATTATTTATAAGGAAAATTTCATTTTTGATCATTAAAATTAATTACTAAGGTAAAAAATAGTCAACATGGTAAAGGTTAAAATGTGGAAAAAATATTAAATCAAGAGGTAATGTAAAAAAAATATCCTAAAAACTCATATCTAAACAACTAGATGTGGAATTTATTAACATTTTATTATCTCTTCCTCTCTAATTATCAATTATTATTCTGATTTCATTAAATAATACATCTCTTTTTATAATATAAAATTATTATTTACAAAAAGACCACCCCTCTCACCTATAAAAGGACCAATTCACTACCCCACTTATCCTCCCAATTAAAACATCTTATCTTGACCTTAATCCTCCAAAACCTTATTTTCCATGTCTTGTAAGTTCCGGTATCACCAAAGACCAATCTAAGAATGCTTAAGGAGTGGTTTAAATGAGGATATCCAGGGAAGAGGTAATTATCATAACTGAGTTATTTAAAATTTATTTCTTATTAAACCTCATCAAAATATATTATAATCATCCAAATATAATAAAATAAATATAACTATTATAATAAAATTTTATAATTCTTATGTAATAACCATTATCAAACTTCATGTCATTCCTTATAAAATGAAAATGATGCAGGTGTTTTGTTCGGATTTCCACCACTATGGATAATGTATTTCATTTTTCATCAACACCTTACAAATATGGTTATAAATCTATATTTAATAAATAAATATGATATTTATAAAAATTTTAATATTATATAAAGATAAATTAGGCATTCTATTAATAAAGTTATCAATAAATGGTCATTATAAATTTTACCACAAAAAATGAGCGTACAGAGACACATTTCTCAATTTAAATATATTTTTGAAAACCTATTGAACTGTATAAATTTTTTGATAATATAATGATAAATAACATATATCTATAAAATTATGTATATTGTGGATCTATTTTATAACACCTTTTATCATGTTCAACATACCAAACCAATTTTGGATAAATTAGCAGAACAACCCCAGGTGGTCAATGAGAGAAAAAACTATATAATAAATTAGTGAAATATGATCATAAATAGAAATTAAAAAGTAAATATATAAGAAAAAGGTCCTAAATAAATTATATAAAACCTTAATTTTGTTATTCAATAATTTATACACCCATTCTAGGAAAATGAGGACTTCATCTAAGGGTTCTTGGTCTCAATTTAAATTCCTTAACACATGATTTTATTTATGCACCAATTTGTTTTTATATAGTGTAAATATTGAACTATTGACTTCTTATATCTCATATAATTTTTTATACTTATGAGTTTCACTTTGAGTTAATCTCTCCCTATTACTTTTCCTTCAATTCATACATTTCCTAAGTCATAAGGGTTATTGTTAATTTAATTTACTTTGATTAATTTATATACTTTATTATTTAAATTCATACTTATAAGTTTTGTTTCTTACACCCAATAACTATATTATATTTTATTCACACTTTATTTTCAATTTTTTATAATTATTCTTGAATTTCCACCTATATTTGGTTCACAATTCAACTAAATAGCTTCTTCTGTGTGGACTCAGCCTTATTTCTTCTTTATGGTAAAGAATATTTCTCTTGCATGTCCATATAATTTATATTACTTCAAGAATATTCTTCTATATAATTAAAAAAATTATTAATTTCATTTTATAATATCCTTTAATTTCTTTAAAAAAATTAAAAGGAATCATTTTAACATTTTCAACATGATTTTTTATTCACTATATTTTCTAAAGTATGAAAAATCAACTTTGTTTTTAACATTTTCTATATAAACACCTTTTACCACTTTTATATAAATTATTAATTATAAATATTAATTTCAAAGTCTATAGTTTTTTAGAAAATATATACCCATTGTTTTGTGAATTTTTCATT
Organism: Viscum album; assembly: GCA_963277665.1. Taxonomy (NCBI): domain Eukaryota; kingdom Viridiplantae; phylum Streptophyta; class Magnoliopsida; order Santalales; family Viscaceae; genus Viscum; species Viscum album. The sequence continues at coordinate 2,096,586,835 of OY728132.1, read as the reverse complement.
TTAAAAATAAAGGTTAATTTTTTAGAATAATAAATAAACGGATTCAATTCCACTTATCTATATTTTTATCTTACACTCCAAATTTTCTACTTTTAACTTTATTTAATTAAGGGTTTCAGTGTTTTTAATTATTTTAAAATTTAATTTTTTTAATGTCCTCTTTTCACCCCTTGATATGTATTTTTGAAAGTGGCATAGAAGTTTTTTTTCATCCATACTACAAAAGCATTATGAAAAATCATTTTATAATTTTGATTCCATTTTCTTATAAAAATATAAAAGTTATATCTATTTTGGAGTTATTTTTCATGTATTAACATTTTAATACGCTCATGAATTTACAAATCATATCTTACCTTGTTCGTAAGTGTCGTGTTCTCTATCACTCTTCATCTCTCTCTTGAATTATTTTTTCTCCTTTATGTCCATATTCTTTAATTTATTAAATATATTCTATATCACTTCCACTCATATATTATATTTTTTTAGTATTTACTTAACTTTATACCCATTACTCGATATGGTGTTGGTTTGAAGGGTGATTTCCAAGAAATTTATTCCATTGATTAACTAGGGAAATACAAAAAATCTATATACATGTTATTTCAGTACAGATGTATATTGATTACTAAGGAATGTTGGTTACGTATTGTATTATCTATTTATTCCTTAATATGATTAATGAATTATATTTAATTATTTATGGGTGGGGACTAGAATTTTATATATCATCTATGAATTGGTGGGTCTCAAAAGAAAAACATGAATGGTTATTTGGTATAAACCCTCCCGTTTATACGTATGATGACTTAGAATAAGGCCTTGGTGATATGTTTATGATGTTTGACATTATTCATTAGATCACTCTAAAATCAGTTATTTTTTCTGCATAATTATTTACATTCTTATATTGTCCATGGATATATGACATGCTCATGTTATCAGTTTTATGAAATTATTTGATTATTATTTATTCCTTCCATATTATTCACGCCTTATTTATTCCTTGGTAATTTTGGTTGTATGATACCTGTTACTGATAATTTAAGTTCACCCTTATTATATTTCCTTTTCCCTAGGTTATGAAGAAGATTATTATGTATGATATGTCTATATGGGTATCATTTGTGGAGATATTTTTGGGAGATGTTGATGACTTATTATAAGATAAAGAATCCTTGGTTTAGTGATAAAAATTATAATTTAATGGGAAAGATATGGGTTTTGTAAGTTAAATGTTTTTTATAACCCTCTAAAAACTCTAAACCTAAAAGGCCTTGGGTATGTAAGTGACTCAATATTTTTTATTTATATTTTAATTATGGATGGTTAATTTAAGGTCACTTCATTCGGAATCAAACTAGTGTGGAATGAATATTTTTTTAGCACTAAATCTGGGAGTGTGGATCTATGGTGTTAAGTTGGTATCAAATAAAGGTTTAGATAACCATAGAGGTTAGGATATCATCTGATGAGAATATTCTAAGAGTTATAGATACCATCATGGGTTAATAATTTTAAGGTTGATCATAAGTTTAAAAGAATATATACCCATCTTGAGATCTTATGTGATTGGAATTTGATATTATTGATCATATTTTTAATATTTTTATTGATTTTTTAGGAATAATACATGATCAAGGTATAGGAAGCCCTTAGGGTTGTTATGAAATTATATGTTAAGAAAATTGAGCTTATTTTTTGAAAAAAAAATATTTTTAATAGTATATATGATTAAATAAAATATTTATTGGTATTAAATTAATGTTTTTTGGGGATAAAGGTTAAGATTAAATTATAGTAGCATTGGTTTCCATGGATTTTGTGTTTAGGATATAATAAAAATGAGTTTAATTTAATTATTATTGGTAATTAACAGTAAATACATTAGTGTAAACCTTAAGGATATAACTAAATATATGAAAACATCCAAAAATTTTAGTAAAGTATAGTGTATAGTTTCCTAAAATTTTCATCCTATTCTGCATAAACACAAGTGGATGCTAGTTTTGGATTAAATTCACCTAGAGGTAATAAACCTGAAAAGGGATGTTTGGGTATTAGCTCAATCTTTACTCGATGGAAAACAAATGGGTCTAACTGCACTCCAATTTTGAAACTCTTTGGTGATATTATTTGGATGATTCACATATTATTTGGAAACTAGTATAAAGGATTTGAATACATTTTTATTGTGACTATATTAAGAACACCAATGTATATTTTTATCAATGGGAGAAATTAAAATTTCAATGATGTAAATTATTTAAGTAGGGTAAAATGTAACACCATAATATTCTATATTGGTTTTTACTTTAAATAAATAATATTTAAATATCATGTAATATATGAAAAACTGAACTAAAACGAACCATGTTATATTAAAAAATTATAAGTATTAATTATGGTTGTAATAATATAGGCATTGAATTGGAGGGTATAAATAGAAGTAACAACATTATGAAATCTATATAGAAATGAGAAGTAATTCCATCAAGAATTGGGAGTCATCCTTACAAGTATTATTTATCCAATATCTTAATGGAAGTAGTGTTACTAGGATCTTCCTAAGACCAGTCCCAAGTTGAGCTTCAACAAATTCATCTTGAGAGAAATCAATTATGTGATAATTTCAAGCTCATAAAAATCACTACAGGATCCATGCTACCTAAATCATTACCAGTGATGGCCACCATTTCTTATCTTACCCTTAAATCTTATATGGAGGTCTTAAATGGGTTTTTATGTAGAAGTTAGAAAAATATAAACATGTAATTATAAATATAATATATGTTCCCATAATTTAGAATTTTTATAAAATTTAAATGCAAAATAAATATATTTTTTTATTTTATATAATTTTTTTATCAATTCCAAGGAAATAAGTAATAATTTTTAAAAAATATGAATAAAATCATTTTATGTTTAAAATACATATTTTCCAAAGACCTATATTTTCTTTACATTATATATCTTTATCTTAATAAACTAAATTGATCAATTTTAAGTAATTAATTTAATGAAATGTGTTGATAATATATAAATATAATTAAAACATATTTAATTATATTTTACTTAGTAATGAATAAGAAAATTTTATTTAATTCCTAGAAAATAGATTTTTCTAAAAACCTTTTTTCCGTGTTATACATAATTATATTAAAATTAATTTTTATCATCTTTAAAAATTGAATCATATAAAACTAACTTTATATTTAGAATAAAAATTTCCAAATTAGGTAATAATTTCATTTTTATTTTTTTCACAAAAAAAACTTACCATGTTAAAAATGAGTCACCACGATAAAGGTTTAAATGATGTAAAAATATTAAATTAAGATGTAAAGTCACAAAATATTAAAAAACAAATATCGAAGTGGTTTGATGAGGGATTTATGGACCATAAATTGTATTTTCCTCTATAATTATCAATTTTTGATCCACTTTCCTTAAATAATTCATCTCTTTTTTTATTAATAAATTAGTATTTAGAAAAATTGCATCCCTCTCACCTATAAAATGACCCATTCACCACCCCCACTTATCCTCAAACCTAAAGCTTATTATCACAACAAAACTCTATCAAAATCCCCCAAAAACTCTATTTATAACTTCTTAGAGTTTCTATACTCACTAAAAGACCAATCTTAGAAGACATAACGAGTGGTCTAAATGAGGATATCCAAGGAAGTGGTAATTGTTTTAAATGATCTATTTCAAAAAAAATATTCTTCCACATCTTCCAAATATGTTATAATCATCATAATATAATTAAATTATTATAATTATTATAATTAAATTCTATTATGTTAATTTAATATCCATTATCTACCTTAATCTCATTCCTTGGAAAATGAAAATGTCGTCTGTGTTATGGTTGGATTATTACCTCTATAAACGAATTATTTAAATTTTCATCGCCACCTTATATGAATGGTTATAAAAATATATTTAATATATAAATATAATATTAATTAAATTATTGATATTTTTTAAAGATAAATTTTTCATTCAATTAATAATATTAATAATAAATGGTCATATAAATTTAACAACCAAAAATTAGCATAGAAAGTCACTTTTCTTAATTTGAATCTTTTTTTGACAACCTATTGAACTGTACGAAATTTTTGAAGTTATAATGCTAAATAATATATATCTATTAAATTTTTTATATTACATAACTTTTTTATAACACCTTTCACCATGTTCAACATACTGAATAAATTTTAGAGAAATTGATCGAATAGACCCAAGTGGCCGATGAGATAAAAAAATATACAATAAATAAATGATATGTGATAATAAATAGACCTTATAAAATTAAATATATATGAAAAGGTTATTAGTAAATTATATAATAAAATTAATTTTGTTATTCATGAGGTTAGATGCGCACACCAAATGAGTCGGGACTTGATATAAGAATTTTTTATCTTAATTTTAATTTGAGGAGAAGTGCTTATTATTATGAACCAATTTTTTTTATGCTGTAAAAACTAAAATATTGAATTATTATATCTTAAATAATTTGTAATTATTTGAAATTTAACTTTCATTTAATCTATCACTATTCGTTTTCCTTCTATTCATACATTAATAGAGTCTTAAGGGTTTTTTTAACTTAATTTACTTTCATTAAGTAATAACCTTTATTCTTGAACTTTATCCTTATAAGTTTAGTTTATTACACCATATTATTTTATTATATTTTATTCCCTATTTATTTTTTATCATTTATAATTATTATGGATATTTTCACCTCCCTTTGATTGACAATTCAACAAAATAATTGCAGGTATGTGGACTCGACCTTATCTCTTATTTGCAATTGGAAATATTTATTTTCCATGTACATGTTCTTTATAATGTTTCAGTAATTTTCATATATATAATTTAAATATTGATTAAATTCATTTTATACTATCTTCAACTTTATTTATAGAATTTTTAAACTGATTTTTTAACATTTTCTGTATGGGACATTTTTTTACTATCTTTATAAAAGTGTAAAAAATGAATTTTATTTTTTGAAATTTTCTATATGATTTTTTTTTCAAATTTATATCCATTATTAATTAATAATATTCCTTTCTAAGTATCCATGGTTTTTCAAAGAAAATTATATTACCATTATTCTGTGAATTTTTCATTTAAATAATTATGATTAATACTTTAGATTAATAAATAAATAGATTTCATTCTACTTATGCATATTTTTATCTCTCGCTCAATATTTACTATTTTTAAATTTATTTATTTCAAGGATTCAATATTTTTTATTGTTTTAGAATTAGGTTTTTCAGTGACCCTTTTTGTCCCCTAGAACTATATTTTTAAAAGTGACATGAATATTTTTTTATAACTATATTACAAAATCTTAATGAAAATTATTTTTATAATTTAACTTCCATTTTATTATAAAAGTATAAAATATATATCTTTTTTTGAGTTATTTTTTATTTAGTACCCTCTAAATTCTATTTTTGAATTTATAGTTCATACATCACCATGTTTGTAAGGGTTATGTTCTCTATCACTCTTCATCTCTCTCGAGACTTTATTTTTCTCCTTCAAGTCCATATTCTTTAATTTTAGGAATATATTATATACCAATTCAACTATTTCTATATTTTTGTTTCTATAATTGAATTAAATTTATAGCCATTTCTATCTTTGGATTTATTTTGAAGGGTTCTTTTTACGAAATTTATTCCATTTATTAACTCGGGAAATATTTACAATGTTTATACTTGTTATTTCAATGAGAATGTTTATCAGTTACTAGGGAATGTTAGTTATGTATTTTATTTTTTATTCATTATTTCATATGATGAATTCATTAGACATATTTATTGATGGGTGGGGCCAAGAATTAAATATCCCATCAATTCATTAGTTGGTCACATGATACAAACTAGATTGTGTATTTGGAATAAACCTAACTTGTTAATGTATAATGTCTTTGAAGGAAGCTTTGATGGTACATCTATGATGTTTAGAATTATGCAATACATCACTACAAAATTAATTATTTTTCTCCATATTATTATTTACATTTTTAGGTTTCCCATGGATATATATGTAAATGTTATCATTTATCACTACAAAAGTAGTAGTAAATGATGGATGTTTTATAGAAGTGGTTTCTTAAACCACTTCTAAATGAATTAATAAAATCCATTTTTATAGATATTTAAACAATAATCACAAAATGTTATATTTAGGGGTGGTTTTAACTAAAACTGCCCATAAATTATTATTTAAAATTAGTTTTATGTAAAATCACCTCTATGTGTTTCTTAAAAACTCATTCTCATTATCCTTAATCCTCGAACCCAATACTTAAACCCTAAGCACAAATAATTTTAATTATCATCCTTATCTATGATTTTGTTTTCCTTGCTTCAATTCCCTATCCTCCATGCCATCACATTTATCATCTTCCATCTGTTCTAAGGTGTTATTTTTTTATTTTTTATTTCTATTTTTCTACTATAGAAAAACCATTTTATTTTTCCCCTATTTATGTTATGATTGAGTTTGATTAAAAATGATCATTGTGTTAGTAAAAAAATTATGTTTTGTGGTGTCATTTTCTTTAATTAGTTTTGTTATTGATTCTTTATAGTGGGGTTTGTTATGATAGAAGGTGTTATTATTATTATTATTATTATTATTATTTATGTCATTTATAAATTTTTTATATATATTTGTATTATTTATTGTTTGGATTTGTTATTTTATATTGGTTTATTAATTATAAAAAATTTAATAATGAATTTAAAAGTTTTTGGTTGACTTTACATTTTTTATTTTAATTTTTCTAATGTGTTTTTATATTTTAATTATTGAATTTAATTTTTTTGTATTAAAAAAATTATAATTAATTATTTTTTTTTATTACCATTTTACTTTATTTTAATATTATCATTATTATTATTATTATTAATTATTTAATAGGTGTCTACTGGTGATATTTTTTAATAAACTTGAAAGATTACTCTATGAAATGTTTGCAGATTGAGTTTTATAATATTTATAATGTTTAATTTATATTATTATTATTATTATTATTATTATTTGGTTTTCATTAAAATTATTGATCATTAATATAAGGAATGCAGAATATATCTATACAAATTAATAATGTGTTTCATTCAATGAGCTTGATATCTGAATGGTTATTATAAACCTTATTGAGAATTTTGTAAAAGATGAATAAGTTGGTTAAGTAAATAGTCAATATAAAAGTTATTTTTAATAGTGTAAAGAATAAAAAAAATTATACTAATTTAAAAAAAAATTGTATTGTCATACAGAATGAACTAGAATGTAATCCGTAGACAGAAGAATCAAATTTACATGTCTTAAATGTAAATTCAGATGATGGATGAAGAGAAATGGAGTATTTGGGTAATTTATATTGAAATAATTTCCTCCTCATTATGTGTGTTGGATTTAACAGAGAATAAAAAGTTTAAAAAATTTCAAGAAGATACGTCTATAGTCAAAATGAACAAGTTAAAGCCCTAGTAGTGGAAAATGAAATTCAAAAGTTGATAAATGATGCCTTTGGTATAGTAGGGATCCTACAACAAAAATATAACACATTATTTTATCCACTTTTTCATGTTGTAGATATTAATGAATCTTTCATAACTATAGGAAAAACTAATCAAGATGATAACATATTAATGGATGATACTAAAGAAACTAATAGAAGGGGAAAATTAACTGAGAAAACAATTGAGTTTTCTAAATTAGTTGAAGAAAAAAATTATTAATTTTATAATGGATGTGATAAATATTAAAAATTGTATTTTTTACTAAATTTTTACCACATAAACTACTTATATGGAATTATAAATAAATAAATGTCCATGATGTTGTAATTTTTGTGTGATGTAGTTTTTTGAAGCAAAGATATTTAAATAATTTTATGAGTTGAAAAAGGTTTTTATCAATTTTCGACTCAATTATTTGAAGATATGATCATGTACCAATGATTTCCTTATTTTCTAAAAAGAATATCTGAATAGGGAAAAGTGAAAAATATGGTATAATTCTAAATATAAGGGAAAAAATAATGATACTAGTCAAAATCTACATACTATCACAAAGAAAAAGAAAAATAAAATTATTGCGACTATTTTACATTATTTTCCATTAAAACCATGGTTTTAAATATTGTTTATATCATCTAAATCTGTTAAACATATGAAGAGGAATTATTTGGATAATAATAATAATGAGTTCATGTGAAATCCAAAATATTTAAAAGTGTGTAAGACCTATAATTTATTACATTAATATTTCCATTATAATCATAGATATGTATGTATGGGTTTGGAAACTAATGGATTCAATTCTTTTGGGACTTTAATAGTAATGAAAAAATATAGTCAGTTGTTTTGATCACTTATAATCATCCTCCCAAGATATGTATGTAACAATATTCATTCATTATATCAATGATTATTCCTATAAATAATACTCCTATAAATGAAATTAATTTCTATCTTAGGCATATTATTCAATAATCACAGTATCTATAGAATGATGGTGTATAAAAATATGATACATCTACCATGTAAATGTTTAAGATGTATGATCCCTTAACGTGGACCATCAATTACTTTCCTAGACTAAGAAACTTTTTTGGTGGGAACACATGCACTGGTTTAGATTTTCCAATTTATTACATTGATTTTGAGACTCAACAACTAACTTATAGTAGAAAGTGGTGTTTCATGTTTCATCGTCTCTTCCTTGATACATCTCATAAATTTTAGTTTATCAAGTTTTGTATCAAAAAAAATATATGTGGTTCTTTCCAAAAGTATTATTGAGATCATATATCTTAGAATAATTATAAAATGTCGCTACAAAGTTGAGAAAATATTTCCAACTAAATTAATGTGGGATAAGAGTTATAACACCTTTAGATACAACTGTATCATAATAATGGAAGTAAAATATCATATTATTTACACTTTCATATTGGGAATTTAATTTGTTACATCATATTATTAATGTTAATCAAATTGAGAAGAATGTGTGTGGTAATGTTCTTTTCGAATTTCTTAATGAATAAGAAAAATAAAAGTATCATTTTAATTGTTATAAGGACTTAAAGACACTTAATATTAAATGTGGTCTATGGGGAAATGATAATTTTAAGTATCAAACAACAATTTTTTGTAATGAAAAATAAAAAGAAAAAATATATTTTTTCCTTTGAAGAATAAAAAATATAAAGGTGTCCAATATATATTCTATAAATATTTCAAGATATATTTATTTGAATAATCATAAAATAAATTGATTGAAAATTCATGACTCACATGTATTGATGTAATAGTTTTTATCTTTGGCAATTCATAATTTGTAACCTAACAAAATAACCACCGTTCTAATCAACTTTTGTATATTCTTCAAATAGCTTTGTGAGAAGAAATTAAACCCAAATAAACTATATTTACTTTAAGAAATAATTTCATGGATTTTATATCATTTGGATATTATATTTACCCAATCATTTTTTACTATAATGATTAACCATACGGTGACTTTATCCAAAGAAGATAAAGTTAGAGGGCCCATACATTTTCAATGGATGTATCCCATAAATAGATACTTTATTTTAATTTTTTCATTAGATAAATATTATTTTACTAATCAATACTTATAAAGTTTATTAATTAATTTCATACTTTTTTTATAAGGTATCATGGTCATTTCAAGTCTTTCGTACAAAATAAATCTCACCATTAAGGTTATATTATATAAGGTGACCTTTACAAAGAGTGTTAAACCTTTTTTTTCAAGGTATTTTAATTCAATAAAGAAAATATTCCATCGAGTTGAATGTATTTATGATAATACAAGTTATTTTTAGGCTAATATTGAATCATATATGTTTTTAAATTTATGTTTCTAAATTATAAAATTCTTATCATTTTTTATTGAAAATTTTATAGTTCAGACAATATAACATATATGTGCTACTCAATAGTGATATTTTTGATCCATATGTCAATGAATTACAGACACAAATGAAACTATCCCCTTAATATTCGAACTCATAATGAGACAAACATAAAAAAGTGGATAAAAAATAAATTATTGATTGGTTTGCACATTATGTAAGTTCTTAATCTAATACATAATTTAAATATGTTGAAAATTATCTAAATATAATTATAAAAAATTATATAAACATTTATATTTAATTAATTATAATAATTGAATTGGATTATCTAAATATTCTAAGTACGAGGTCCCTTAAAGTAATCTAAGAGATTTGATGCGTATAATATTAGTGGTTTCAAGTTTTGTACTATTGATCACAAGGAAGGTTTGAAAATAAAAAAACAATGGTATATTTATAGTTTTTTATTAGAGTTACTATATAAAGTTGTTTCATTATTAAAATAGTTTTAGGGAGGGGTAAATACAATGAAAATACTATGCTAATTTGGGATAAAGTACTCAGCAAGACTCAAACCCAAGACCTCACTGAGACCCACAAAACCACCATCAGGAAGATGGAACTTGGGGCTGGAAAGTTGGTAGATATTATCAAGTTAAACTTTCATGGGAAATGTTTAGTCATTTTATTTAAATATAACTGGTTAAAAATTAATAGGGGTATAAAAAAATATTCATCACAATTTACTTATGAAAATTTCTCTTGGTTGATCAATACTAGTGAGCAGGAAGAACACAATACATATATTTTAGATTCCCAAAAAAATGGTATATTAATTATATAATATAGTGGATTAATGTTGAATTATTGTTTTCCACATGAAAATAAGAGACATGTATGGTATGGGTGATAAAGGTGACAACATTTGTGACAGTGAACCCAATCAACAACAACAGACTTAATTGTTTATACCTTGAAATATTTAAAATTCTTGTCTTGTGAGGGAGAGTATATAATAAGGATAAGAATAAGAAGAAGAAGAATAAGTAATTTTAGTAATGGAACATGATAACAATATGACCAAAAAATAATAGGATTTCTAGGTTTTTTTTTTATTAATAAATTCAAGGTATATTTTTTGTTGATATCTTAATTGAATAAATATAAATGTAATGAATTTTAATTTAATTATAGGTTTAATTGAGGTATTTTTTTATATTTTTTTTAGGTATGTCATGCCAAAAGATATTTAATGATGATACCCTCTCTACATCATAATATTCTTATTATACCTATATAACACAAAGTACACTTCATCACATGCCTTCAAAAAAACTCACCATTTAATATTATTCTAATAGATTTCATCAACATGTATTAATTCTACTAGTAATATTGGGGGATTAGATAGAACACCTATAATGGATCTGTATGGAAGTCTGACCGACAGTCAGTTCCATCGATAACTTACTAGTAGGTCACAATCATCAATATATAATTCAATGTGGAAATATTGCTTTCTTAAATATTCATACTATTTTATTTTTTAATATGTTAAATAGATATATATAATAATATAATGTAGAAAAACATAAATATTAAATATATTTATAATATCACTAGTATAATATAGTTATTCTTTTTTATGAATATGAGGTCCCACTAAGGATGTAGTAGGTATTTTTGGCCAGTTCCCAGGCTATTTATCGTGTCAGGTGGAATCCCTCCATATTCTTTATTTAGATTTCTATAAAATTCCATTGGAATGGTAGAATTAGTAGTTTGATACTCATATAAAGATACTATCATAATTATGTAATCATATATAACAAAATTAATCATTGTAACTTAATATATCAATAATTTAAGGAATATTATGTATTTTATTTGTAGATGATGTTTTATTTTGGTGTGCTCAATGAAATTTCATGTCCATGAACATTAAAAAATTTAGTAAAAAATATAAAATTTTAAAGTGGAGATTGTGGAATAAATTCAATGAAATGTCTCTATCAGTTTCAAAAATGTATAATAAGGTCATTGAGGGAATGCCTATGAACTATTGGAAAACATTATTTTATTATATTTCTGTTAAATCACCTCATGTGATTTATTATATTTAATTATATTAATAGTAATATATTAATATAATTTCATGTTTTATAGATATAAAATTTCTTTAGGTACTTTGAATAAGAAATTATACCAATCATGATAAGCAATTGATTCCCCACACATCAGGGTTGATGATTTTTTATGGGAAATGAGGTGGAAATGTGCCATTTAATTTCTTAAAATATATATCTATAACACTTCAAATAATTTATTTTTTCAATATTTTAGTTTTTTATTTTTTCAAAACAATAAAATTATTTAGGTCATTTTTTTAAAAGGATAGAGTTTTGGTTTAAAGTCCATAAAAAATGGAAATTATGCCAATTACTCTATAAAAACCTTTGGGTAAATGATTTAAATTATAAGTTTATCTTACTAAATTAATTTATAATTTAATATTATTTAATTTAAAATATAAACTCAAAGAAGTGTGGTATAACAACCCTACAATTTTCACTTCAATATACTAGGAGGATATTATGGCTTAAGTTCTTTGAAAGGAAAATTATGGTTGTGTGAGGGGGATGGGTTGTGGACCATCATCATCATGGGTCTTCAACATGTCACATAGATATTCTTTAACAATTTCAATAATAGAGGGTTCAAATATTCTGTTGATCATGGTGCACAAAAGGAAATTCATGAAGAGAAAAATACTATTAAAGATTGAGAAACACTTATTAAAACTTTGGATGATTGTCTCAACATTGAAGATTATATTGGCTACTGTGATACAAATGATGTCTTATAGTATTCCTAAAGAAATAGAAACACTCATAAGGTATCTAGGATTAGTAAATTTTATAAATTTACACTTATGTTATTTATTTTAGTAGTTACTTTAAGTTTATTAAATATTGAAAATTCTTCTAAATTCACAATGCTAATGTACACTATAATAGGTTCTTGGAGTTTTATCAAAATCCTTCAATATTTACCATTTAATATTTAATTATATACTTAAAATGAAAATAAATAAGTTTAATTTGATTAAATATATTCATGTATGTAGATATATCTCATTTTATTCTTTATTAATGTGATGGAAGTTCATCATAAAATGGTGAACTTCTCCCATTTGGTGAGGAATACTGGATCTAAAAATGGGGTAAATTGGTTTTTGGGAGTTTCTCCCCTTGATAGTATTTCAAAGTAAGTAATTTACTAGTCATGGTTGGGTTAGTTTTTAATTTTGAAAATATTGATTATCAGATAGACTAGTTCAAGAGTAGAGTGTTAGAACCTTATCATGGGTATAATTGATTAGTTAGTCTCATGAATCATATAGTGGACCATAATATTTTTTGGGAATGCACATGACTAACTTGATTGATCATAATACTATTAGGTAAAATAATTTTTGAATAAATAATATATCATTCCTCATGTAATTTGGATACAATTAGACATAATAGAGTTTTCTTTAGAGTTTAGGTGGTGAATTATCTGAATTAACTTATGATCAGAATAATATCATGATATGAATTGTTTTTAAATGAATATTTCCTAATTTTAATAATTGATCTATAAATATATTTTTGATCAGTTTATAAGTGATTTATCCTTCATTTTTGGTATTTAGTTTCGTAATCCTTCTCGGGTGGTTATAGGTGAGAATTAATGAAATTAACTATAAAAAATGATTATTTTAGTGAGATTAAAATATTGTAACATAATTTAATAATGGTTTTATATAATTATACATACAAGTAAAGAGTTATTTAAACCAATAAAATGTGATCTTATCTTTTCATCTTCTAAAATGTTATTTCAGAGTGTTATATCTATCATATTGTTTTAGTATTGATTGTTTTTTGTAGCAATTAAAGTGTATGCATAATCCTATGAATTATAGTTCACTTATTATTTATTGAATATATTTTTTACTAATATGTGGTAAACTAATTCAAATGTTGGCACTAGAGGCAGGAAGAAAATAAGTTGGTGATGGGAAGCAGTATCACCCAATAGTAAAGAGAAAGAGGGTACAATTTTATAGAGAATATAAGTAAGGAATCATATGTCTATTGACATTTTGTAAATTATAATGTTATCTAATTATGTTTTATCAAGTATAATGTTGTCTGTTGATATATAGAAATCATTATTATTATTATACTATATATTTTTCATAATATTTTTATATGATTTTTAAATATTCGTTTTTGATTTACTGGTTTAAAATGTAATTTATTGTTTTATTTCTATAATTTTTCATGATTATTGGTGGTCATAAACACCCAATGATACGCTAAAAATAAAATATTTTTTCTATATTTAGTGGTGGTTTCTGAAACCACCCCTAATTTAATTATAGGAAGTTAAAATTTCTATTAGATTATAAAAAAATCCATTAAATTATATAAAATCACCTCTAAATTTTTGTTAAAATATTTTTGGTTCATATTTAATGGTGTTAAGACTTCCAATTTTTATTTTCTTAAATAGTGGTGGTTTTTTAACTAACTATGATAAAACAAAACCTATTCTAAAAAATATTTTACAACATTTCAAAAAAAATCACTAAAAAACTATAATCACCATTAAAAAATGATGACACGCCATTTCATAGTAGTTATTAAGAACCATTTCTAATTTTTGGTTTTACAATAGTGTATATGGTATTATTTGATTATTATTTATTCTTTTTATATTATTCATGCCTTATTTATTCAAGGATAACTTTTGTTGTACATTTCCACTTACTAATCATTTTATCTCACCCTTCTTATACTGCATTTTCCCCATGTTATAAAGAAGAGTATTAAGTATGATATTACCATATGGGTATCAGGTGTGGAGAAATTTGTGGGATATTTTGAAGACTTATTATAATATAAGGATTCGTTAGTTTAGTGGGAAAATTCCCATTTGATGGGAAATATGTGATTTTTGTTAGTAAATTTTTTTTCCTAGCTCTCTAAAAATCCAAAACTAAAAGGTATTTGTTGTGTAATTGACTAAATATTTTTTTTATTGACATTTTAAATATGGATGGTTAAATTTGGGTTACTTTAGTAGGTATCAAACTATTATCGAGAGAATATGTTTTTAGAACCAAATATGAGACTGCGGGTCAGGGTATTCACATGAGAAGACTAGTTTTATATCCCCTCAATAAATAGGGTTCTTTCTTCTACAAGTACTAGGAACTTATCCCTTGTACTTTATCAAGTACTATTGGATAGTTATAACTAATGACATATATAGTTATCTTGGATTTATTTTACATTTTCTCACCATGTTTTATATATAATAAATAAATAAAAATTATTACATATCATGGAATAAGTAATAGAACCCATCATTTAAGAATTTATATTTCTACTCATCATCTTAATCTCCTCTTTTGTATTAACACAACATCTAGGAGAAATTTATTCCATGTGACATAGGAAATAATTCTCTCATGAATTATTCCATCTTATATTTTCAATACCTTGTCAATATATGTACTATGACATTGTCAATACCTTGGTTTTGGGTCACTATTTTAATTAATTCAATGGAGAAATAATTTTTCAACTTGGTCTTCAAAAATTATAAGACTATTAAATATTTTTTATATGTTATAAATATATTTCACTTATAAAACCATGGCACTCCCACTAACCTCTCATAGAAACATGTAAAAATAACCATCCCAATATTTAATGCCTCTTATATTTCATATATGGATCCTTGTAGTCTTTATATCATGGTAGATACTATGGTAACTTGAATTCAAATGGATTTTAACAGCATTATTGGTGAGAAGGTTTCCACAAAGTCATTACTTTGACTTATCTTGAACCTTCAACAACCATTATTTCTTTTTAGGTAGTCACTTTACAATCCATTTATATATTTCCTTGAATACGCATTTGTAACCCAATCTATTTATATCAACTAAATATATTACTAAAATAAAAATTTGATTTTAGTACATCGAATGCATATTCTTATGAATTCATATACACTTTCCATTTCTTAGCTTATATTCATTTACTACTTCCTTATAGGATATGTATTAATTATTCTCAATTAATAATATATCAACTAAATTAGTAATTATAATACCATATCTATTTTATTTATTCATTTCTATGTTGTATGTGTCTTTAAAAATTTCATTTCCACAATCTCATGTGGAACTTGTTCTTATGCCAAACATTTATGCATCTTGAGACTTAACTTCATCAATGTCTATCTTTCTCTGACTATCTCAAATATAGATTTTATTCCTACTTATATAATTACAGTCATTCACTTGACTAATATTTTCTATTTTAGGGATAGTAATATCATTAGTAACTTAGGATAATTAACTTTGATGCACGTTGTGTTTTTATTGATGAAATTTTGTTGTTAAAATAAACAATTAATAATTATTTTCATTTAAACACGTGAACTTGTGACATAATTTATTTCATTCCTATTATATCTTATATGATATTCATTTTTCATCATATTTGACATAGGGTTATGTGTTAATGCCACTATTTTCAAATCATGTCTCAAAAGGAGTAATGGAAGACTTATAATACATATAATACTCATTATAGATCTTTCTTTTAGTAACATGATCACTTTGATGTGTATAAGGACATTTCAGTTTAGGAATAACTCCACTCTATATTTAATTATGAAAAAAAAATCTTTTTTATGATATTCTTAAACTCACCCACTCGAAGCATCTCTTATATTTTTACCAAGAATATTCTCTACTTTAATTTTATATTCCTTAAATCTCTTAAAGGAATCTCAAAAGGTAAATAAATTTAAATATAGATTCTATTTTAAATAGTTCATGTATCTTGTTTAGCTAATTAAAGAAGATTTATGGAACCTTTAATACCATAAGGTTGCTTGGAAATTATACTATATAAGCAAGAATGACAATTATGTAAAATTGTTTACCTCAAAAGGGTCTAAAAAACCTACTTAGTATTTATTTGACATTTTTCTTTTTGCTATATGTGAATAAGTTGTAACTTTCCAAAACTAGGTATTATTTAATTATAATGTATTTTATTCATCACTAATTTATATTATTGGACATTTTTGGCTCAAGTATAATTAAACGATTAACTAATTATGGTATACCATAACAATATTCATTTTAGATATAAAATAAAGTCTCACTATGTCTAAACTCAACACTGATATAATTTTTTGGTAACACCTATTAAAAATAATGGTTTTAAAATACCAAAATATTTTTACTTGTAAATATCAAAGTTATGATCTTCTCTTAATCATGTATGAGTCAAGATCCATCAACAACTTATAGATCTACTTTATTATTATAATGTTTATGAAATTCCTTGGAGTATATATTTAGATACAAATAAGTGAGTAGAATTTTATTCTTGTTTCTTCTTAAATTCATTATAGCCTAACTTTAAGTGTCCTTTTTTCCATATACTAAGAAAATATACTCTTGTTTTATGCTCTCCCTGTGAATATTTTTTTTCTTTGATGAAATTTTAAATTCTACCACTGACTTTAAACTTTTAATTTTATAATTTTAAAGAAATTATAGAATCTATATGGAAAGGATGAAGGAATGATATTTATAGATAATTAATTATCCATATATAACCTAAATTAACTAATTGATCAGTGTACCTCATCATATTTAGTATATGATCACTATCTAAGTATCTATATTTTAAATTACTCATGTTTATTATAATGATAATCTCATTTATTTCTTTATTTACTTTATCCATGTAAACTTCTTAGATATAATAAAATATGTTATAAACATATATGTCATTATGTTTATTCAAAAAATAACTAGATACTGACGATTAAATTTTTATTTAAACATAAAACGAATCATCCATGTGTCTCATATAAGCATCATTTTCACCCTCACTTTATTCCTAAGGTGGCCCACTGGGTATATGAGACTCTAACAATTTACAGTTTCATTTCATATCATATTACTATAAGAAATATTCTATATCGCTCTTGAAAATTTATATGGGTGGGTACATGCTCATTTTCCAATATTTATCATGGTGATTCCTCGATATTACTTTCCATTTCTACAAAAAAAATTAGTAATTTCTCTTGATTTCCAATTTAAAAAAAATTTGATTTATAGAATCAACATATCTCCCACAATTTTGTAAAATCCCAAAATCCATCAGCATTAATATTGGAATATCTAGTAATAAGGATAATCTAGTGGAAAGTATCCATATTTCCCTTCTCATAATGTATAATATGGTCATATATTTTCTTGAAGTTATTTCTTGTAGGCTCTTCTCTAGAATGCTACATTAAATTATAGATCCTTGGTCTATTGAGTAGATTCCTCAATCCTGAAATCCTATACATGGATTTCCTCAAAACATTCCTATAAATTTTATTAATTGGACTTTGGAAACTACTCTTAATACTAATATATTTAATTCGTACCATTCTCTTTGTTAAGACTCCCAGATAATTATAAGTGCCATCGACTATGTCTAGACAAAAACTTTAAACAATAGTTGCATCCTAACTCAAATAATGGAAGACAATAAATGAACTAATATTTATTTTTATGGTTTTTTTAACTTATTCATTAAAAATCTTATATTATTCTTCACTTTCTTGTTAAAATTTATATAAGTATTAGATAAATAATTAACCATGTCTGGTAATATAATTTACATATGTTTTATTTATTTATTCCATGAGTGAAATACAGTTCTATTTTTTATCTTGTTACTATGTAATCACTTTCAAAAAAATCAACATAAAAAATAGTATTCATTCATCACAAAATTATTTATTTTATCTTTGTATTACTATTAACTTATTCCATGTGATCACTGATAAACATACATTCAAAAAATAATTAACCCTGAATGAAGAATAAATAAAGTAAGACTTGATATTGAGTTTTTATCAAATAGTTCATCCATCAAGAATATAATGGATCAACTGATAAACTAGGGGAATTCCTTGAGTCATGTAATTAACCAAATTATATTGCATCCCTATCATCACCTGTTTTTCTCCTATTTGGTTCTACACTAAGAAAAAACTCAAATTGCATCATCATTCACTCCATCATAACATTTGTATACTCACATTAAGGGGAGGGGAACTCATGATATGGGTATTACATTTAATTACATTAATATATAGATGTATGGGGAATTTTACATATTATATAGGAATGGTAAATTTACAAAAATTTTATCTAAATAATTATTAAATAATTATTTTAAAAAATAAACTATTACGATAATTAAATTAAATAAATAAGATACCAAACAAACGCAGGTCAGTCTTAGCTCAGATTTATTCAACATGAAATAATATTGTATAAAAAAATTATATAAAAAAATTCAACTCATGGGGATTTTTTTAATGACTTAATACTATATTGAAATATTTTTAATGATAATTATTTAAGGCCCCAAAAAATTTTAAAAATTTTAAAAAAAATAAATAAAAAATATCAAATTTTTTTAACTTTTTTAGTAATTTATCTGGAATTTAAATGTATAAAAATACCTCCCCTAGATTGGGTTTGAGGATAGGCAGGTCGAGTAAGACATGACTTGACCCTGACAGAGTTAAGATCACTTAACTTTTGATTCATTCATTCAGGGGTTGGGGGCCACAATGCTACTTAGTTTTAAAACAAAAATATTATTTTATCATTGCATCCCATATGTGCCTAGATATTACACCACAATGACTAGGGAGGGATTTTAGGATGTGGGCGATGTGAGGGACAATCATGATTTTTATTTATTTTTTAAAAAAATAATTTTTTAAAATTATTCAAAGTCATATTGTGGATATAGTTTCTCACTCATGTTTGATGGAAACAGTTCCCAGCCCCATCCATTTTTTTAATTTATTTATATTAATTAAACATAATTAATAAAAAATCCCAAATATGACATTATTTTCAATTGTAACATCTCGATCATATAACCTTTGATCAATGCACCATCAATAGAGTTAGAATTATATCATCATCCTCTATCAGAAATATCAAAAATATAAATTAAATTTTGACATCAAAAATTTCAAAACTGCTCCAACACAATTTAAAGTATGAGGGTAGTAGTGGAAGGGTTAATTTAAAAAAATCACAATAAATCTACTAAAATTTGGAAAGTGGATAAAATATAGCCCAAATCATCCTATGAATTGTGCATAATTACTTCATTAAAAAATAAAAAAAATTATATAATTAGAATCAAAATACCATCAGATGTTCTCCTTGAATTGGTGTTGTGGATCATATATTAACCCTTCAGTGTTGATTTATTTTTCACAAAGTCCAAACAAGAACCCATCTAGATGTATCCAAACATTCACCATGAATATCTTGGAATTTTGATCTCTAACCATAGTGTTCTAGTACAAAGGACTAAATATCCTACATCCTCCCATAATCATATGAAAGGGATATCTCTATGTCATGAGAGATGAGAGGAAGATATCTCTTTATTTTCCCTCTAAGTCTTGAGAAAAGATAATAGAACTTTTTGTTCTTAATAGAATATCTCAAATATCAATAGAATAAATCCTTAAAGTATTTTACAAAATATTTTAATTTATAATCAGATTAAAATAAAATAATTTTTATATAGGTCCCTTTCATTTTATTAAATCATAATAAATAATTCATGTCACAATTGTTAAATAATAATAAGAACTATTATTTAAATAAGACATATGTTATTTCTAAAATCATTAAATATATTTTTTTTAATGATGATTTTAAAAAAAAAATCATTAAACATAATTTTCCCCCATAAATAATAATTAACCCTTGAATGATAAATATCCATTTAGTAAAATAAATATTATATTCACATAACTTTTGAATAATATTTATTTATTAATATGATCAATAAAACTTAAAAAAATAATATTTATATAATTGAAATATATATATATATATATACATATGAGATTTTGGATACACATAGTGTGTGAACCTCTATGTTCTTTTCTCGGTGATAGTAGGCCTAAACCACATATCAAGAGCGACATCAAGTTACACATCAACGTCCCATAGAGAAAATAATAATTTAAATTAAAAATAACAAAAAAATCCTATAAATGATCAAAATTTAACATAATTCATTTTTTAACAGATATGTCATCAAGAAATATGGATATAGGTCTCATCGTCAATAATCTTGATCTATCTTTATTTCAGTTCCTAAAACAAATTTTTTAGTAAACTAACACGGCCATAGATGTATTCCATGAATTTTCTTTTCAATCAAAGGTATAGGGAAATATTTTTCTGACATTTCAAAGGGAAATTCCTATTTTGGACATTCAATTTGTGACATAATAATCATGACACCATGTAAAACACTGGTATAGACTAACTTGACATGCCACCCAACCCATCTCACCACTTGGCCTAAAGGGAATTCTCAATCCCCTTAGTCTAACAACTAGTACCTAGGTATCAAGAATTCCCACTTGGGAATGGCTTCACCTTTGATAAATGATATAAACCAGTAGTAGAATCTACTAAGAATTTATTATGACACATCCGTATATCGAAAGTCCAGGTATAAGAATAAACAGTTTCACTAATAAATGAATCAATCAACTAAAGCATGGTGAAACAATAATAAATAGAACGACTGAACATCTCATAATAATAAATAGAATTCCCAAATAGTAAAGATACAGTGAAAGAAGAAAACAAGAAAACATATGAATGAATGGCCAATACATAACCATCAAAAAATAAAATAAAACACTATTAAAACTTCTACCAAATATCTCCTCCTAACCCATGGTCACTGATAAGATGAATTTATATAAACATTTTGGATACATTTATTTATGGTTTATTCATGTTTCATTCAATAATGCAATTGGTTCTGGGTTTTTTCATATGAATTATGAATTTTGGACTCAAAGGATGAAATGCTTAAAATATGGGAACATTAGGATTTACACATTATGTATAATGTTCACGATGTTTACCCCTCATTCATAGCATGTATGTGGATCCACAATACAACATGTGAAGACTTAAATGAGGTGAAGCTATTACATGACGTGTATATATATTACACATCATGTGAATTTCAAAAATAATAATCCTTCTTAAAGTGAATCAAATGCACGACATATAGAGAGTACATGACCTGAAGAAGTTCAAGGTCCCATCCAATCAAAGATACAACCAAATAAATCTGTAAGATTCAATATTCTTGAAGGATATTGTGGGTTTAAAGTGCATGATTTGTAAATCCTACATGTCACATAAAATTTGAGATCAAATCCAATTAAATAAAATAAGTGACGTAATTTATTTACATTTCATGTATCTTTAATCCTATTAATATTTTGGTGACACCGCCTCAAATACAAAGTGTAGAATACCTATGTTTTCTCTCATTTTATTCTTTGGTTTTCATTTTTTTCTTATCCAAACATAGTTTCAATTCATTCCTTTCATTTTTTAGTAAATATTTTTGAGTTTTTAACCATCCAACATCTTTTCTTTGATCTTTGTGATTATGTTTCCTTTCTAGGATCCTTTTCGAAACCATTATTCATTCTTCATCAACGCTTATTATTCCTTCATTGTTTCTTTATTCAAATTATTTATTCTTTTTATTAAAATTTCAGAACTATTACTTAAATGATATACCCATTTTTTAATTACCTCACAATGAATTTTCTCTCATCACTCAGGGAAAAATAAAAATAGAGTTATGCTTATACCCTAAATATATGTTCCTAACCATAGGATTTCATTGGTTTTAACATATCCAGTTTGTAAAGACAAATAAAAAATCAAACATGAGGGCTTCAACAACAAAGTTAAAATGACTCCAAGGATGATATAGGGTGGGAAAGAGTGATAAAAATCAATCTCAAATAGGAGGGTAATATCTAAAGTAAAATATATGATAATCATGAACAGTACAATGAAGCAACTCCTCCTAGAAAAATTTTTTCCATGCTCTAACACCTCAAAGTTGGTCCTTGAACATATCAAGTAAGTATTGATAATGTACCATATTACTTTCTTTATATTTTTATTTATTTTTCAAAAATCATATTTATCCCTAGTCTCACATCCATCACCTAACCACATATGATCCATCATAAGATTCATCGGTCTGGTAATGGTGATTTTTTGAGCTTCCTAATACACAATACAATATCACTTTTTTTACTTATTTTTTCAAAGGAATAGGGTAAGCATAGAAAATTCCAAAAGTAATCATGGAAAACATAATATCAATATGGTGAAATTTTCACCATAAATCTCCTTAATATCAATATCCCAAATCCATTAGTAGTAAAAATTCCCCCACACTTGTTAAAAGGACAATTAGGCATCATACCAAGAGTAGGGTAGGAAGAGATAAAAGGCTTGAAATGGATCCCTCCTAACAAGGTTATTTATGGATACTATGGGATAAAAAAGTAAATATGTATAGGTGGGTCTAAGAAAAAGTAGCTCACAAATATTGAATCAGTCATTTTAAAAGTGTATTTATTCATTCAAACCCTCAATAATAACTCACTACAAGTTCTGATAGGTTTACATGTCCCAAGTATCTCTCAAGAAATATGATCATAAATGAATATGATAGTGTGATTATATAATCCTCTTGGGAATAAGAGTATACAAAAAAATAACTATAAATCACTCTAGACATAGTATCCAATAGTAATTCAACCAAAATCATTTTCAAGAATCTATAACTAGAATTAAATTACTCAACTCAGAAATCATGATAAAAAATAAATAGAAATAAAATAGGGATTTTAATAGTCTCAAACCTAATTTTTTATTCTATTTAAATGGGTGTAATGAAATTTCATGTTTTAAAGTATGATTCTAATGAAAATTGTCTCCTAAACTAGTGAAAACAAACAATAATCCAAGTGTATCAACCATAATTCTCAATAAAGACTCCCCCACATTTAAAATGGGACAGTGTCCACACTATTCTAAAAATAATCATGGGAGAGATATCAAATAAAGAATAGAAAGAGAAAAATTGAAATTAAGATTTTAAAATTAGGGAATTGAGAGCTCCCTATAGTGAATGTCATGCCATAGGAAAACTTGTTGGATGTTGAATTGAAACTGGGTTATCCACAAAAAATGTTAGAAACAAAATACCTGAACTAGATAAACCATTAGTCCATAGGGTTTAAACACTATAGAAGTAGAAAAATAGGAAATTACATATAGTAAAAATATGAGAACACAACTCAGATAAATTCATTGAGGTGGTACAGTAAAGTTATGGAATGAACTATGAAAAAAAATGAAACAAAAATAAAAATAATGATCCTAAGAACACAACTGAAATAAGGGAAACAAAAATATGTTTTTCCTCCCATAAAACACTTATGAAGTTGTATTTATATATATGGATGGAAAAAGGAATCAATCAGTGTTTTCAAACTTCTTAGATGTTTGTTTTCTCCTTTATAAACTGGCGGTTGTTTCATCAATTTTATAGTGATTCTTGTAGGGGTTAACCACCTCATAAATAGTTTGGTCATGAAATTTTTCATGGGGGAGCAGTAGTTGTCCTGAAAGTCAAATAGGATGGACCTATTAAGGAAATATATGGAGGTTGAGCTCTACAAGTTATCTCTATATACATGCCACTCATTGATATATCTCAAGGGGGATACGAGATGGTGGAATAACTAACTTTTCAATGACCATAGATTATGAAGGGGTGCTAGATATTTACAAAAGAAATGTAGTAGTGAAATTTATATAATCCATTAAGTAGTGCAGTCAAAAACTATATCCCATATAAATAAGAAATGATACATCAGTAAAAATAGAATATAATAATTAAAAAAATTGAAACCCAAATAGAGTACAAAAGGGGAGGGTATTGAGACATAACTAGATAGTATAATCAATTTCACTGATATCGACATCAATAATCCCCTCCTAAATAGTGGGTGCCTACAGCTGGCCCACCCTATCAATTTCATCGATGGTGGAATGGACAGGTTTGTGGTGGGTGTCATGGTGCTGGAAGCAGGATTGTTTGAGGATGGATGGGGTGGGTTTATGATTCATACTGACACCATGTGTCAGGAATCTTGATCAATTAGAGTCACCTTATTTGGGGATGAAATTATGGGGACCTTGCACCATCATTCCTATTTTTATAGATACTCTTACTTGGCTGTGGAATTGGTAAGCTCAGGTGGTAGGTTTTTTTGGGTGGGTTGTGTTGTGGTAATGGATTTAGAAGTAGGAGAATAAAGTGGGTGTGGGTAAGAAGATTAAGGGACCAATGGAGGGGGATGAGTGGTGATGTGAGATGGGTCGGTGTATAGAATTTGGAGACAGTGACAAAGTTGTTGTTGGTTCTCCAGGATGGACTAGAGGAACGGGAAGAGGTCTATAAGAATGGTTGAATGGTGTGTAGATGTAGTAGGGGTAAGGGTGGTGGTGGTGAAAATCTGGAGAGGGAATATGGTGGTAGTAAGTACAGTGGTGGTGGTAGGGGTGGCAGTGGTGGTGATAGGGGTAGTTTTGGTGGATGTGGGGACATGGGCAAGTGAGGTTGGGTCAGCTGCATAATGGTCTTGTTCCTATTTAGCATTTACAACATATCTCGGTGACCACCAGTATATGATTCTTATTTTCATTAGTAGAACCATATTATGGAGAACAATGAGGCTTATACTCTCCATCAGGTCAAGGGACGTGTGAGTCCGATCAACGTCGAAGGTGCTGATATGCCTGGAAAAATGCATAATGAAGCTACTTCCCAAAAGCATACCTCATTCCTATCTCACCTGGGTAAGGTAGAACATGCTGAACTACCTGGACATATTAGGGGCTAGGCTACCTAAGGCTGAGGAAATACTAATTACCTCAATCTGGATCACACTACCATGAGCATCACCTTGAACTAGCCAGGCATGAGATAAGTCCTTATGAAGGATCTGAAGGGAAGCATCATAGAGTTGGGTTATCTTTATCATGTTAGGATCATAAGGTCTCTACGGGTCTAGGGTTCTCCTCTACCAAAACTTTTCAACATCTACATTGTTATGATCAAGATATAAAGTCAAAAAAAATTAGGGAGGTGATAAATTTGGTAGATTAAATGTCAATTCCAACACCAAAGTCACCAAGGGTGAGATCCCATGGCTTACCTATAAGTCAAAATCAGATGGAGTCAATGTCCATATTGAAGGTGGATAGGAACTCGAGGAAAATCTTCCTAAAGTTCTCCAAGAACACTTGAGTGATGGGATAGAGGTTCAGTCAGTCGATGAGGTCAAGGACCTCCAGGTGAATCTATATCCTCTCAAGCACTATGAGGTCCAGTGTCTTTTTGGTCCCCATGGCCTTCACCTAGAGATGGACCAACCTGACCAGGTACTCAGGCACAAAGATGTGTTGAAAGGGAAGGAGGTGCGGGTGTACAGTGCCCTGTGACCCACTGGATGAATACTCTGAGTACTCATAAGTGGAATTGGACATAGAAGCAGAGGCGGAAGTATAGGTGTAAGGATATGGGGGTGGTGGAGGAGGAGGATCCCACCACTTGGGTGGCAGAGGTATTTCATCATGCACTGGATTGTGTTTTTGTGGGTGAAGTGTGGGTGGTTCTGATGTGATCCATGATAGATGGTAGTGGAGAGAAGAATAATAGGGAGAGGAGAGTGGCAGGCGACTGGTGGTTAGGAAGGAAGAGGATGAGGGACGTTCGGTGAGGGAGGATGATTGGTGGTTGGGATAAGAGGATCACATGTGGGTGGAGAATGGGGGGAAAGGGGTGGTATCCATGAACATAGGGTTCACATCATTTAAATCTACCCATAAGGTTACAAAACATGTATGACATACCCAATGTGTAATACTATTTTTTTTATTTTTGGACCTCCAACTATTACACACCATGTAAAGGGTACACGACGAATATTTGGAAATTTTCACCCCTTTTGGGATAGTTTCTTTTGAAAATCCTTCATCTATGATAAACCTTCCTAAATATAAAAATAACATATTCTAGCCTATTTGAACTACCTTAGTTGTCTCCCATTCATTGCTTCATTTAATGTCAAGAGCTAGACTCTTTTCAATTCAATTGAATTTGAGATTTATGACTCACCCCTCATGGAATGGCTCTAGGTATATTTTTAACATTTTCCAACAAACCTTAAATGGTGATTATATGCCATTTTTAATTATAATAGAACCAAAAGGTAAAACCTTCATGACTTGGGAAGGACCCATCCATCAAGATTTATGCTTTATAAGGAATAGTTTTAATATAGAATTGAATAACGGAACTTAATCTCCCAATGTGATGATTCAATGTTTAATTCTTTGGTCATGTAACTTCCTTGTATTTTCTTTTTTAATTTTCTCATTCTCATAGTCATCCTTATAGGTTTCTTCTAGATCATCTATTTGAAGAATTTTGAATTATTCAAATTTTTGGGCATCCATATTAAATTTTTTTATTTCCCAATAGAAGCAGGCCCCTAATTCTACTAGAATATGGAATAGATTTCCTTACACAATTTGGAATTAAGTAGTGTCGATGACCATATTCTATGTTGTGTGATACACCCAAAGTGAATCATCCTAATTGAGTCTCAGTCCTTTCAACTCATGTTCACTATCTTTTCTTGGATTTTCTTAATTTCCCTATTGGAAAATTTGACTTTCCAGCTTGTTTTAAGGCGGTAGGGAGTCCTAGTTTTGTAACAAATTCCATAATTTCTAAGAAATCCTTCCACAACATTATTAGTAAAATTAATTTCCCAATCACTTTGTGTGAGGAATTGTTCTTATTAAGATCCATCATGAAATATACATTCTTACTCCTCTTAAGGACTGCTTCTTGCTCTAGTATTAAGTTTAGACAACCTTTCGCAATGTGACCAGATTTCTTGCATCTCTCACACAGAACTTCTTTGAAACATGTGTTTCTCTTGGTTTTCAATATCTCCTACACTCTGTCTTCATCACGTGAAAGTTTTTCTTTTCATTTGTCACCATCCTTGGCCTTTTCAACTTCAAGTTTACTCATTCTTTTCAAATCTTCTGTCCAGATGACCAATATGTCATTTGGAACTTTTGTGGTAGGTTTGGATCTTCCACATGGGTTCATCTAAGTTTCATCCCACATAGTTTTTCTTTTGGATGAATGACTCTTCAATTTCATGGATCTAAAATCCTGGGTCTTCTCAGCTTCCCTACTTGAGATCTTCTTGGGGAAATGTGTGTTCACAATATTCTTCTGATTTCTTCCCAAGGAATATTCTTCCTTCTTAGCTGGCTTGTGTGGTCTTCTGTCTTTATCATCTCTAGATATCTGTTGACATAGGCATGCACCATTCTTGTGACCACTGTCGCTGCATACATCACAGATGTTATCAAGCATTCTAAATCTGTTTGATGTAAACAGATGTTTCTGGACCTGAGGATGTTGCTTCTTCTTCTCTAGATTTCTTCCCTTTGATATAGTCTTTCTTTGTGCTTTTCCATTAAAGGGATTGTACCAACAATCCAGTGCACAATTCCCAAATCTATTGCAGCACCAACATTGACCCACAAATCTTTTCTTCTTTGTATCTTATGTATGAGGTTGTTGGGCCTTCTTCTTAATTTTTTGTGCTCTATTCGAGGAACCAACTTCCTTCTTCTTCTTCTCATCCACCCTAGCCATGGTGGTAGGTTTATTCTTCTCACCTTTCCTCATCCATACTTGTTTAGAATTTTTCTTCCAGCCTGCACCGATTGTGGGAACGTGTTTAGAAACATGAGTACAAGCTGGTTTGGATGGTACCTTCACTTTCTCAGTTTCTTGTGGTAGATCAATGAGTGAAGTCATGATCTTCTTATCACATGTTGTAGGTCTTTTGACAATAGAATACTCCAGTGATCATTGAGTACAAACAGCAACTGATTCTTGATGTGGATAATCAAGAGTTTCCATAATCTTCTTGTCACATGTTGGAGGTATTTCAGCTTTAGATTCCTCCAACAAACATTGAGTACAAGCATCACTCATTTCATTCTTTTGTGAAGTCTCAATATGTGTATTCTCAATCTTGGTCAACTGGGATTCCAATTTTTGACCCTCAATATTGATTATGATCTTCTGATCTTCAATCATGATCATCTTCTCTTCACAAGTATTCTTCAGTCTTTCAACCTCGTCTTCATGCATCTTAACTTTGTTTTGTAACAAAGGGTCAAGTTCCCTGAATTTCATGGATGTTTCTTCCAAACAAAAACTCTTGACTTCAGTGCTCTTATTCATCTCAGCTTCAAGTGCATAGATATTTTCTTTTAGAGTCTTATTGACTTCCTTGTTTTCTTCAAAGACTTTAATTTGTTTGGTGAGCTTCATACTTTCCAGAACTTTTCTTTCCAATCCCTTTTCCATATTGCCAGCTACCCTTTCTAATCAAGTGATCTCAACCTGTATAGATTGGAATAGGCTACAAATAATAGCAACCCTTTCTTCAGGAATATCATGCAGATATGTTTTGAGTTTTTCCTGAAAGCTTGAATTAGGGATGTCATCCTTTCCTCTAGAAGAATCCTGATCCACCTGCTTGATACTTTCCAAGCCTGATGTTTCTTCATTATTGGAATGGCATGGAGAACAAGACACTGCATCTTCTTTGGATATGAGGGACTTCTTCAACTGCTTCTTCTCTTTCTTTTTCCTGTTTGTCGTGGTCTTTCTAGATGTAGAATTTTGCTCAGAAATGACTAAATCTTCATCAAGACTGCTCTTCATTGTTGACTTTAGGAAAGAAACTAAAATCCTCTTCTGAATAGAATTACTATGGAGTATCCAACATACGTTAACCTCCCTCTGATACCACTTGTAGGACCCCGAGACACCCTGAGAGGGGAGGGGTGAATCAGGGTGTCAACTTTTTCTTCTTAAAGTTGTGGATCTTGTTCCCATGTTGGTAGGAACTAATTAAACCTATATGATGGATATGATCAGCAATGAAACATTCACATGCAAAGAGATAACACCACAATTTTACTTGGTTCACCACTAAGGGATACGTCCAAGGATCATACGCCGACAAGTTTCCAGTCGTACCAAATTCCATTAATCTTCACTAGTTGTGGATTACAATGGTTTGGGCATAGTCACTCTATCCCAGGCTCACTGCCTTTAAAAAGGTTCAGGGATAGCTCACTGCGTCCCTCGGGTCACTTACGTTGACTCCCCCTGGCTCACTGCCATTGGTGAAGTCCCGCTCAGTTTATAGACATGAAGGTCTCTTCAATAGATTTGCATTGAAGTCTTTGTATCCTGTTCAGCATGAGACTTTTCTTGCATTAGGGTTCAGAGTTGATGCTATTTTCCGTTCAAACCTTCTTCTTTGATGAGATCAGGCATGTATCATTTATATTTCCTCTTTAATCTCACTTTGCACCGAAAGGTATTAGGCAATCTTCATGCTTTCATGAAGCTCCAGAAAGACGGGTGTGCTTCAACAATATCTGGCAGTCTCCTCAAAGCTCGGAGCGCAAGTCCCAACACGGCGCGCAAGTCCTCGGCATGCAAGTCCAAACTAGCGCGCAAGTGTCACCAAAGAACCTGCACGACACTGCCTTCTGAAACTTCAAACCTGTGCGACTCACTTCCTTTCTCTCCCAAATCACATTGGGCACGCAACCATCAATCGGCGCGCAACTTCTAAGAGTTGGTGCACAAGTCTCTCCAAACCACTTGTGCAACCACACACCACTTGCGCGACTCAACCACCTGCGCGACGAGAGCTCGAACAGTCTCTAAGTATTGAACTTTGTGGGAAATGAGGAGGGGTGTTCCTCTATTTATAGGCAAACTGGTCAACCTACGCGGCGGCACGCAAGTTTCCAATCCTTCTAGGCATTGGCGCGCAAGTCTCTTCATGGCGCGTAGGTCACTTGCACGACCAACCCAACACTTGCGCGACCCTCTTCCCTTTTCCATTTTTCCATGTTCTGATCTTTAAAAACACTAGGTGCGCAAGTTTCCTCTTCTTAAAGTACATGGAGCGCAAGTCTCTTTGCCAAAAACCACTTTTCTCCATTTTTTGATTTTCAGGCCCAAAAATTTGGCAAACACTGGGAAACGGCGCGAACTTGTATCTGATATTTTTGTACCTCCTCCAGACCATCCATTACTTTGTCTTCGTTCTTGAATAAAACATGGATCATTAACCACATCCCTTGAACTCGACATTCCACCATGGAATCTCTTTTGTCAACAAATTTGTATGTCATTTGTTTTCTTTGTCAATAAGAACAATCACCTAAAAAGCACTTCTTCTCGGTGATTTGTATCCTTCAACAACTCTTCTGCTTTCATCACAAACTCCACTATCGTGATATGTATTCTTTGAAGGAACAGCTTTAGCATCATCATCTTCTGTGACAATGTGATGTGCATGGTCATCTCAGAGATCCAATCACTTGCACATTGTCTTCTTCTTCAATCGCCATGATCTACTTCATGCAAAACATATGATTCCGTTCTTCAATAAATATCTTGCATGGTTCTCATGCAATCATGTGGAATTGCATGGTCTTCATCAAAACCCATGGTTCTCATGCAATAATGAGGAATTGCATGGTATTCAACAAAAACCCCATTCTTCTTTAATCATCCTCAGATGGATTACACCTCACATTCTTCATTGTTGTAAACAATGTGTCACCTTTGACACATGTTCTTTAAACTTATGATCAGTACAACAATCGTCTGAATTTCCATTACTCCACTTCATTAAAGTATTTATTGATCTCCTTCATTTTGATCTTCATTGACAACTATTGACAACAAATACAACCTTATACACAAAGTGGTTCCAACAACATGAATACTTGAAAATGACCCTCCCCGGCATCTAGATCATGAAGTCATCTTCCCACCTTCACATTGCTTATTTGGCTAGAAATACCTATGCAGATGTGCACAAGCCTAGTCTCGATGGAAATTTCCATACCCTCTCATTTTCCATATTCGTGTAGCTTTGTTCTGGTGAAATTTCCTGCTCTGAGTCCTCATTTAGAGCTAGTTCCTTTAGTCAGTCTAGTTGCATCTGCACTGGATGATCTGAATGAGGTGGCCTGAAGGCCTTGAGGTGGCCCAAAATCCTTAACTGGCCTAAAGGCCTTGGGTGGATCGAAGGTGTTAAGGACTCCAAGCCCAAACCGGTGGCCCGAAGGTGAATAGTTTTGACTGCTACAGTACTTGTTACAGTTCCTTCTATAGTAACCCAAAAATATTCCTTCGCCCGGATTCAAACGAGGGTCTCATGGATGCAATTGGAGAGTCCTCACCATTTGGGTTGAGGCTCATGTGCTCTCCTCCACTTTAAAAACCACCCTCACCACCCTCTTCTCTTCACTCATATAAGCCTTAAATATTTTCAAATTTACACCCATATCCTCTTCCCTAGTCTCTCCCCACATCAAGGATCTATTGGTATTTCCAAAATACCAAAACCCCTTCTCTTAAAGAGGTTCTCAAGGAGGTTAATTCAAGAGGTAAATCCTCTTCCTATTTCATTTAATTTCATTTCAATTTATTTTATTTTATTATTCTCTCCTCACCTCCTCTATCCAAATGATCATGATAACTCTAGTATCATATATATACTGGAATGGTATCATTTTAATGGAAGATCCATCATCAATCTCCTTACTCTATTTTATTTTAAAAACAAAATCATCATCTGGGAAGTGCTGATTTACAACCTTCGTGGATGACAAACCTTTGTTCTTCAATTTCTCTTTCAATTATGGTCCTAATACCATTTTTATGGTTGAAACATATTATAAAATATGTATTTTATATTATTTAAGGTTCTAGAACCATTATATATACATGATATTAAATAATAGAACAAAAATAGTTCGTTGTGATTGAAAAAACGCTAAAATTAAGCTAAACGGTTATCATTAATATGTTATCTAATGATTCATCCTCATATATGGAAAAAAATACATAACCCAATTACACTTATTTTTTTTAATTAATAAAATGAAATTATAATTCTAGAGAATTATACCCATTTTACATTAACTTCATTTCTTATAATCAAGTGAACCAATCATGAAATCAAGGAAACGAATACTACAGAACGATGAAATTTAATATTATAACTTATCAATAAGAACATAAATTAACTTAATAAAACTATATTAAATAAAATATATTTATATAATGTTCTGAATTAATTAATTAATGGGTTTAATTTGATTATTCAGGATGTTAAGGTCAAGTGCAGAACACATTTGGACATAAGGTAAGGGTTTCCTACCCTAACCTCCAATTTCTTTCGGGTTACTCTTTTTCTCTCTTTACCCCAATTAAATTCTTAATTATTATTATTTACTCCTCAAAAATTATGTGTTAATGTTATAAATATATGTACCAATAATAATCCTTCTTTATTTTATGGGGATTTACATGTTTTAAAAGTATCTTTCTCAAATTCTTCCCGATAAACAAGCCCGATTCAAGGGAACTTCTTGAATTCTTACCTATTTTCAAATGAACTCTATAATCTATTTTAATCCATCATTATTTCTCTAAAATCACAAATTTTATTATGAAAAAACTATCTTAGTTCACTTATGGTTTTATACAAATATTTTCACAAAATAAATCTTCTTTGCAAAGTAAAATAGTATTTCTCTCAAGAATTACTCGATGATTTTATAAGTGTTTTCATCTATTTCAACACTCTTGTTGATTCTTATGTTTAATTGGGATTAATATTTTATGATATCATATATAATATTTTATTGAATGTTTTAAGATTATTTTGACTATGGATGTATTATCTTGATACCATTCACCATATTATTATGAATGGTTAATGTTTATGTATAATGATTGGAAAAAGTTATTTACATTTCATATATTAGTTTCAATATGAATGTATATATTGATTATGTTTAACTTATTTCATATGAGTAATGTATTGGTATTATAAAGTATCATTTGGGGCCACTATAGTCCCTTGGTGCGTTAGTAGGTCTCATGAGACAAACTAGTTTGGGTTTTTACTTGTTTGTGTATGGTCTTGGCATGAGGCCTTGACAGTATGGTTATGATGTCCTGTATTATAAATTACCTCATTATGAAGCTAGTAATTGATATTCTGTGTGATTATTCAACTAGTATAATATCCATGGTCATGTTTTATTATGGAATTATTTAATCAGTTTTTATTCCTTCCATATTTTTCCTGAGATTATGTTTTAATGGAATGTGTAGTTTTAGTTATTCTTCATGCCTTATTATTTATGCTTCCATTGTATTGATTACCCTTACTAAGCATATGATATCACCCCTTCCTTATATTTTATTTTTCCCTAGGATGCAAAGATGTGTATTATTAATGACCTGTAGGGATAATCTTAGAGTATATGAGTGATTCAAAATAATTTGATATGTTGTATTTCATTTCAAGTTTTAATGAAACTATTATGTATGTATCTGTTTTCCAGTGCTACTAAACTATTTGTTCCTTCCGGATGCGACTTCCTTGTAAACATACCAATGTAATAAAAGTAAGGCATCAGCTCTAGGGCTACTAGGGTTGGAGTCATTACAGTTGTTATCAAATAAAGTTTAGTAGAATCCTTGGAAACTAGATTTATAAAATGTAGATTAGTGGACAAAACACTAAGATAGACTTTGAGGATAAGCATACAAGAACATCCTAGAATTTTGGTAAGCTATAGATTATGTAGATATTCCTAGAAAATATATCTTTGTCTAGATACTACAAGTGTACATGGTTGTGGAATAGATTTACCTAGAAGTAACAACTCTAATAAGGTGTTCTGGGCCAGACTCAGGGTAACCTGGTACACAACAACGAGTCTTACTATGCACCTAGTTTGACACTCCTGGGGGATATTCTTATGATAATTTACATTTTCTTTACAAACCATTATGAAGGATTTATTTTTAAATATGTCCCCAAAGAAACCATGCATATGATTATGAGATTAGACATGCATATGATTTCAATTTATGTTAAGTATTTTATGAGTTCAACATTATACATTATGATTCATAATCTAATTTAGTTTATTCTATTATTTAGAAATGGAACCTAGTGAAAGGAATAGAAACTGCATGAATGCATGTATCCCATGTTGGGATTTTCCTCCTATGAAAGATAATGATGTTGGTTTTCAGAGCTGCGAATGGTGATGAGAAACTTATAACTATACTGGGACAGCTAACTCAGGTTATGAACAATAACCTTACCCATATGGAGAATCCTAAACCACAATGTGGAGGAGAAATTTTAGACCGCTTTATGTGACAACAACCTCCATCATTCAATGGGATTACAAACCCGTTTGTAGCTGAGCAGTGGATAAGTTCCCTCTTGAAGATATTTCTTACTTTGGGAAGTAACAAAAGGGAGAATTTTTTCATGGTTGTTTGTCATCTATCGGGAGATGCGCATCAATGGTGGTCACTAATTCAAAACACAAAGGAGGAGGAAGAGATTAAAAATATGGAATGGAGGGATTTTAAGGAACTTTTCCTAAAAAAATATTTTCCTCATGAACAGCGAGCAGATATGGAGAGGCAATTCATGAGTCTAAGATAGAAAGATGATGAAAATGTTGTGAAGTATGAATCCAAATTTACAAGGCTAAAAAGGCATGCTCCAAACTACATACAAAATCTAAGGAGCAAGATTGATCGATTATTTTATGGTTTAAAACCATTCCTCCTAAGGGACCTTGTCTCTCAAAATTTATCATCATATGAAGATATAGTCTAAAGGTTTATCAAGACAGAAAAATAATTCTCTAAGTCATATGACTTCAAAGTAAAGAAAGAGAATAATAGGGCTATTAAAAACTCTAGAAAATTAAATAATGAAAAGGGGAATAAGGGAAGAGTTCATTTTCCATCCTACGCTAATTTTAGGAAGAAAAACCCTGGTACTTTCCTGAAGGGTATGGGTGTTTGTTACAAGTGTGGAGAAAAAGGTCACCAATCTCGTGATTTTAAGGGGAATAAATATGCTACCAATGTTCAATTCTATAATTGCAAATATATGGGACATTATGCACATGGATTTCCTAATAATCAAGGAAAATTTCCTCAAAGAAGGCCAAGAGAGAAAGTCCAAGCTTATGTTGTTACAACTGTTGAGGTTGAAGTTCCTAACGATGTGGTGGTAGGTACTTTAATCATTTCCTAAAACTTAGCTGGTGCTTTATTTGATTCTGGATCATCACATTCTTTTATATCTTCCTAGATTTCCAAGAAAATTATACATTTCCTATTTGATTTAATAAATTATTTTCAGTCAAAACTCCTAAGGGAAGAATCATTACAACAAAGATGTATCGATCAATCCCCTTTATAACACATAAATGTGCTTTAGTTGATGATCTTATCATCATACCTATGATTGATTTTGATATAATACTTGGTCTGAATTGGATTTTAAATTATGATGTGAATATATATTGTAAGAAAAAGGAAGTTACAATTTTTGAGAATGATGTGGAGTCCCTTGTATTTAGAGAATAAACCTCTCCATATGATTCTTATCTAGTTCCATCCTGAGTAGCTCTACTGAATTCAATTCTTGGGGAGAAAGAGAACACAATATCTATGGGTGAGGAAAGAAATATTCAAATTGAGGATGTACCTATTGTGCAAGAATATGTTCATGTATTTCCATAGGATTTACCTGAACATCCTTCAGAGAGGTAAATTGAGTTTTCTATTGATTTAATTATTGGTGCAAGTCCTATATCAAAGAATCCTTATAGAATGGCCATAGTGTAATTAATGGATCTTAAGAAACAACTAGAGGAGTTGAGTAATAATGGGTTTATTCTCCCTAGTTATTATCCATGGGGAGCTCCTATTATTTTCATTAAAAAGAAAGATGGATCTATGAGGTTGTGCATTAACTACAGGGAGATCAATGCTATTGTGATAAAGAACAAGTATCCTCTTCCTCAGATTGATGATTTATTTTATCAACTTCATAGAGCCCAATATTTTTCAAAGATTCACCTTCGATATAAATATCATTAGTTTCATTTGAGGAAGGAAGATATTCTAGACACAACATTTTGAACTAGGTATGGGCATTATGAGTTTATAGTAATGCCTTTTGGACTGACTAATGCACCCTATATTTTCATGGATCTAATGAATAGAGTTTTCAAGAAATATCTTGATGACTTTGTGGTGGTATTTATTAATGACATATTTGTATACTCAAAAATCTATGAAGATCATGATAATCACTTGCGCATTATTTTAAAAACTCTTATAAGAAACGAGTTAAATGGGAAGTTTAGAAAGTGTGAATTTTAGCTTCAAACAGTTTATTTTCTTGGTCATATTATCTCTAAGGATGGAATATTAGTTGATCTGGTAAAGATAAAGGCAGATCAAGAATGGACTACCCAATAAACATAACTGAGGTATGTAGTTTTATTAGTTTAGCAAGTTATTATCGGCATTTTGTTCAGAAATTCACCTAATTAGCTGACCCATTAACCAAGCTTACACGTAAATGGGTTAAGTTGGTATGGAAAAAAGAATGTAATGAATGTTTCAAAAAATTGAATAAAAGGTTAGTGAATTATCCAATCTTGACTCTACCATTGGTAAATGGTGAGTTTGTGATTTATAGTGATGCATCAAAGAAAGGACTTGGTTGTTTCCTTATGTAGAATGATATATTTATTGTCTATGCATCAAGGAAGTTAAAAAATCATGAAAAGAACTATCCAACTCATGATCTTGAGTTAGTAGCTATAATATTTGCTCTAGAGATATGGATACACTATCTATATGGTGAAATATGTGAGTTATATATGGATCACAAGAGTTTTAAATATATCTTCTCATAGAAAGAACTCAACATGAGGAAAAGGTGATGGATTGAACTACTCAAGGATTGTGATTGTTCAATACACTATCACTCAGGGAAGGAAAATAAGGTAGTTGATGCATTGGGCATAAAGGATCATGGAGTTCTAAACAAAATGAGGATTTAAAGGGATCCTATGTACATGGATCTAGAAAAGATGGATATGAAAATTATAAATTAAGGTGAAACATCATTACTTTTTCAATGAGTTTCCCAGCCATATTTATGGGAAATAATTAAAAGTTATCAGTGTGATGATGATAATATTCAAAAGAAAATTAATGTTGAGAATGATGGGAAGTTTCCAAACATCGTGTGTGAGGATGTAATTCTGAAATTTGGGAGGAGGCTATGTGTTCCCTCTATACCCGAGTTAAAAAGGGAGTTACTGGATGGTTCTCATAGCTCGAATTTCTCTATACACTCTGGTATCACTAAGATTTATAGAGATCCAAAGGAACATTTTTTGTAGGATAATATGAAATGGAAAATTGTTGATTATGTATCAAGATATTTAGTCTATAAATAGGTGAATGCTATAAGACAACATCCTAGAGGTTTCTTGAAACCTCTTCCTATTCCTACATGGAAATGGGATGAAATCACTATGGATTTTTTCACCAGATTACCAAAAAATCTTAGAAGGAATGATGTGATATTGGTGAATGTTGATTGACTTACCAAATCTGCACATTTCCTTGCTATAAGAGAGGATTTTCCACTGGAGCGCCTTACACAGATCTATATTAATGAAGTTGTAATACTTCATAGAGCACATATCTCAATTTTGTCTGATTGTGATCCATGATTTACATAAAAATTTTGGAAAATTCTCCAGAAATATTTGGATATTGAGTTTTATTTGAGTATTTCTTTTCACCCTCAAACTAATGGGCAGTCAGAAAGGACGATCCAGACATTAGAAGACATGTTGATATCATACTCAATTGATTTTAAAGGTATGTGGGATTGGTGCTTAGATTTGGTAGAGTTTGGATACAACAATAGTTTCCATTATAGTATTCAAATGGCACCATATGAAAAGTTGTATGGAAAGAGATGTCGTACACTAACATGTTGGGACGAAGTTGGTCAAAGAAAGACTGTAGGACTAGAGCTTGTGGAGGAAAAAATAGTAAAGGTAAAGACTATTCAAACCCACATCAAAATAGCTCAAATTATGTGAAAGATTTGTACCAATAATCGAAGGAAGGATTTGGAATTTCAAGTAGGAGATCATGTTTTCTTAAAAGTTTCTTCATGGAAGGGTGTTATAATATTTGGAAAGAAAGTGAAATGGATCCCCAAGTACATTGGTCCTTTTGAAATTCTGGAGAGAGTTTGAGTTTTGGATTATCATTTGGTGATGCCACCTAGCCTTTCTAAAGTACACAATGTGTTCCACATCTCATTGTTAAGAAAGTACATGTCAGACTCAACACATGTACTCACTTCTGAAGGTATCGAATTAAAACCTAACTTATCTTACTGTGAAGAGCCTATCTAGATTCTGAACACTATAGAATAGGTATTGAGGAATCTAATGACTCAACTACTAAAGGTTCCTTGGAAAAATTGTAAAATTGAAGAGGCTATGTGGGATCCTGAGAAGCTTATGATGAAGAACTACCCAAATCTTTTTGTGAGGTGACATTTTGGAAATTTCAAGGATAAAATTTTTGTAGGAGGGGAGAATGTAACGACTCAAAATTCTATCAATGAAATTTCCCTTCTTATGTTTATTTTATACAGTATGAATCATATAAAACCATGTAGATAATTCAATACAATATTTATAAATGAATAATAAAATAAATAATAGGTATTTCTAGACATTAAGAAACCTATACCGATGAAATAGTAACTTGCCCTTAGGAATAGTAATGCAACCCTTATGAACAGTAAATCAAACTAATTAATAGTAACCTCACCCATGAAAGTATAAATAAAATTTAGGCATCTCACAAGTGAAATTATGATATAATTATATCATAATAAAATAAGTGAATATTTTAAAAATTAATATTTAAGTGTTGGTATTTTTATGAGTCGCAAATATTTAATTACAATTTTATAATTAATAAAATTATTTAAAAGAAAATTCATTTTCATAAAATGGATCTATATATAAATATTTTTTTGTCTTATGATTTTATAATAATTTTATGAGACTTTAGTTAATTTTTTAAAGTGTTATAAAATCAGTTTTAAATTTAAAATTTGCATTTTTCAAGTAAATAATGATTTTATTTAAAAATTAAATTTCATATATTTATAAAATTATTTTGATACAATGGAGTCCATTTATGAATTATACATGTACAAAAATGGTTATGGTGAATTTTTGTGGTTTTTCTAAAATACTTGAATTTTTTATGAATAGTAAAATACAGTAATTTGTAGTATAAATATATTTGAAGCTAAATGCGCTATTCCTTAAGTCATCGCTAATGTAAGAACCATAATCTCAGACTTAACTTTTTTTTAATATATTTGATGATAATGATCAAACTATTCATAGTCTTGAGCCAAAATAATAAACAAATGAATAAGATATTCAAAAATCACCCATCTCCTCCACTATAAAAACCACCCTTACACCCTACTTCTCTTCACTCTTATAATCCTTGAATCATGTCAAAGTTCTGCCCAAATATTCTTTCCTAGTCTCTCCCTACATCCAGGAGCTCTTGTTCTTTCCAAAAGACCAAAACCCCTTCCCTTAAGGAGGTTCTCAAGGTGGTTAATTCAAGAGGTAAATCCTCTTCCTATTTCATTTAATTTCACTTCAATTTATTTTCTTTTATTATTCTATCCTCATATACTCTATAAAAATGATTATGATAAATCCAGTATCATATATATACTATAATGATATCATGTTAATGGAAGATCCATCATCAATCTCCTTACTCTTTCTATTTTATTTTTAAAACGGAATCATCATCCAAGAAGTGCTGATTTACAACCTTCATGGATGATGAACCTTCATTATTCAATTTCTCCTTCAAGGCTGGTCATGATACCATTTTTATAGTTGAACTAGATTATAAAATATTTATTATATGTTATTTAATGTTCGGGAACCATTATATATACATGATATTAAATAATCGAATAAAACTAGTTCGTTGTGATCGAAAAACCGCTAAAATTAAGCTAAACGATTATCACTAATATGTTATCTAATAATTCATCCTCATATATGGGGAAAAATAATACACAACACCAATTAAACTTCTGTTTTTTCATTAATAACATTAAATTCCAATTCTAAAGAATTATACTCATTTTTCATGAACTCTAATACTTATAATCAAGCGAACCAATCATGAAATCAAGGAAACGAACACTTCAGAACGATGAAATTAAATCTTATAACTTATCAATAAAGACATAAATGAACTTAGTAAAACTATAGTGAATCAAATATATGTAGATAAGGTTCTGAATTAATTAATTAATGGATTTAATTTGATTAACCAGTATTTTAAGGTCAAGTGAAGAGCACATTCAGACATAAGGTAAGAGTTTTCTACCCAAACCTCCAATTTATTTCAGGTTAATATTTTTCTATCTTTACCCCAATGAAAATATTAATTATTCTTATTTACTCCTCAAAAATTATGTGTTAATGTTCTAAATATATTTACCAATCATAATATTTCTTTATTTTATTGGGAGTTACATGTTTTAAAATGATCTTTCTCAAATTATTCCTGATAAATAAGTCTGATTCAAGGGAACTTCTCGAATTCTTACCTATTTTAAAGTGCACTATATAATCTGTTTTACACAACCATTATTTTTCTAAAATCAATAATTTTATTATGAAAAAACTATCTTAGTTCTCTTTTGGTTTTATATAAATTTTTTTCCAAAAGAAATCTTCTTTTCAAATAAAAATAGTATTTCCCTCAAGAATTACTCGATGATTTTATAAGAGTATTTTCATATATTTAAACACTCTTGTTGATTATTATGTTTAATTGGGATTAATATTTTATGATATCATATAACATATTTTATTGAATTTTTTATGATTATTTTGATTGTGGATGTTCTATCTTGATACCATTCACCATATTATTTTGAATGGTTAGTGTTTATATTTAATGATTGAGGAAAGTTATTTACATTTCATATGTTAGTTTCAATATGAATGTATTTGTTGATTATGTTTCACCCCTTTCATATGAGTAATTAATTGGACTTAGTAAGTGTCGGGTGGGGCCTTCTATAGCCCCTTGGTGCATCGTTAGGTCTCATGAGACAAACTAGTTTGAGTTTTTACCAGTTTATGTATCGTCTTGGAACAAGGCCTTGAAAGTATGATTATTATGTCCTGAATTGTTCATTCCATCATTAGGAAGCTAGTAATTGATATTCCATATGATTATTAGACTAGTATAATATCCATGGTTATGTTTTATTATGGAATTATTTAATCAGCTTTTATTTCTGCCATATTATGCTCGAGATTATTTTTTAATGGAATGTGTATTTTTAGTTATTATCTATGCCTTATTATATATGATTCTTATGTATTGATTATACTTAATGAGAATCTAAGATCATCCTTTTCTTATGTTTTATTTTTCCCCAGGATGAGAAGATGTGTATTATGAATGACCTGTAGGGATAATCTAGGAGTTTATGTGTGATTCAAAAGAATTTGATATGTTGTATTTCATTTCTAGTTGTAATGAAATTATTATGCATGTATATAGTTTTTCAATTCTACTAAACTATTTGTTCTATCGGGATGATACTTCTTTGTAAACATACCAATGTAATAAAGTAAGGTATCGGCTCTAGGGCTACTGGGGTCAGGGTCATTACAGCTACCTCATTAATTTCCTCAATGAATCTTTCTGAAAACCATGGATCTAAGTCAACCAAGATCAATCATTGCTAGAGATATGATTTTCGGCTATCCAAAACAATCAATAAACCAATGTCGTTGATCCATTCCACCATCACACATTGAAACCACAACTAGAGGTCCCAAAATATGATCTCGATCTGATGTCATTTCTATCCTATCTTGATCTCATCATAAATATGAACCCAGATCTACAGTATCAATACATTGTTCCATGAAACGAGTGTGAATGATTGATTACCTGATATTTGTCGAACCACCAACCAAAATGAACATTAGCAATGAACGAATGAAGAATGGGTAAATAAATGCACAAAACACAGACATGAAGAATGGACCTCGTCCAATGTTTGTGTTGGCCTCGATTCATTGTCATTAAAACGATGAACGAAGATATGAAAATTATTTCAACAAACAAAAATCTCTAAATTCCAAGAAAATAATCTCATATCTGTAATACAAACGATCTAAAGATCAATTCATTGGTGGATTGATGCATGTTCATCATAGGATAAGAAAAACAGGGATAAATCTATATAAAATAAACATCCTACCTCGAGATAGATCAGTCGCTAATGAAGAATGAATTTGTGTTATTTTCATTGGTGATATCCTAAATTTCTATTGGAATGAATAATCCTCGATTTCCATTGGCATGAAAAATCCTCGGTTCGTTTTCATCATCTGCCAAGACTTCCCCCAATGATCTCTCTTATTTCTTGGGATTATGCAGCTAACCTTAGGAATTAGCCATAAGCATGATTAACTAGATGAAGATTAGGTTATTATGTCACTTTAGATAAAATAAATTTATTTATGTATTTATGTATTATTTACTACTAGGAAAAAAATTCACAAATGCTCGATCTTGACAAATATTATGTCTTACCTAGGGTAAAAACCGCATTATTAACTCAACAGTGGTCTCAAGTTTCCAATATGAGACTTCATTTAGAAGTTATTCCACTTTTTCAGGAAAACTACTCGTGCGTGATTTTAATATATTTAATATTTTTAAAATATCAATTTTAGTCTCACCAGACCTCATAATCTCATGTCATATTAGCACTTAGCTCTGAAAATATTACTAGGTATATTTCGAAGCATTACATAGAAAAAAAAGATACATTACAAGTAGGTTTTATGTGATGGATACATGAGAGAGCGGGGGGGGTAATCAACATGACAATAGTGAAGGGGGGAGATAAGAAGAAGAAAAGAGGTACCATAAAGAGAACCACATTCACAACACTACCATGAGGAGGAGGGAGTGAGGGTAGATAGATAATGATTGGGTTGGAGATTGAAGAATGGGAAGAGAGGGAGAGGGGGGAGGATGGACAGACGGAAGGGATACAATTGAATGGAAGCATAGTGAAAGAAGGGGATGGAGGGAGGAAGGAGAATAGGATTAGGGTTACTCCTAATCGCTTTCAAATGGGAAGGAAAGGTAGTGGGAGAGGAGGTGAGCGAGGAGGCAGTTGGATGCGTGTGGGGTGAGTGAGTGATGAGAAAAAAAAAATTAATCCATGGAATCCATATTTTTTAAGGAATTCAACAATAGTATCGGGTCCATCAAGTCAGATTGGGTCATTATTTACCCAACCCAACACTACAAAATAATTATCTTCTTCCAACAAGGGTAAATATGTTGGTAAATGTGCATTTTCTTTTGGTAAAGGTTTTTACCAACAAAAATTGTTTTGTCACTAAATTTTTGGTAAAAACTATTTCGAAAAATATTATTGCGATAGATAAAATAGTCATGTTGTAATTATAATAATACCAACATATAATATATATATATTGGTTAAAATTTTTAGCAACATATTCATGTGATAGATTTATCTATTGATAATATTATTACCAACATTTATCTTTCCATTAGTAACATTAATAACAATATTATAAGAAATACCAACAATTAATGTCTATTTGTAAATTATTTTTTAAATAAAATATTATGTGGGGGTATTCCAATATTTATTTATATAATTGTATATTAAATTTATTAATATAACTATATATAATATATTTATTATATTTATTATATTTATTATATTTATTATATTTATTA
Organism: Viscum album; assembly: GCA_963277665.1. Classification (NCBI taxonomy): domain Eukaryota; kingdom Viridiplantae; phylum Streptophyta; class Magnoliopsida; order Santalales; family Viscaceae; genus Viscum; species Viscum album. The sequence continues at coordinate 2,096,541,916 of OY728132.1, read as the reverse complement.
TATTTATTATATTTATTATATAATTATTATAAAATTAGATTATATGAAACTCTAATAAACTGGGGATTTATTTAAAAATACTTGTTCAAACATAATTTAAAAACATGTTCATTGGAAATTGGTTTCTCTCCTACATCGGGTGTCACTGTCCTGATTCACACTGGCGGCGGGATCCATGCATGTAAGCATGTACTCTTTCTTGTGGGTCTCTTTTCTTGCGCTTGTACTTATGGGTGGAAGTAGATATTTTTTAAATGGTTTTCATTTTAATGGTTCACTAAGCATGTCCCTTTCATTACATTTTTTGTAGGTCACCTTTATTGCACTTGTGGATAGAAGCAGACATCTGTGAGATGGATGTCACTTCATGGTTCGCCACTCATGTAAGCATGTCCCCTTTCATACACTTTTGGATGGATGCATTTCGAACCCTATCTCACACTAGAAACAAAAAGAAGATGTTTATAGATCATCAAATAGTCAAACTCAAGTTCATTTCAAAGAATTAATATAGAAATTTCAAATGGGTTTTATAAAATTACTACATTGTCAGTTATGAATCACTAAAATCTTAACAAGATCAAAATGGTGTTGTTTAGACCAATCCAGTTTGTTGTTTCAGGTACATTTCAAAAATGTGTTTTTACAACATGGTGACAAATGATACATGAGAGGAAGAAACAACTACCAATATTTTTTTCATTAATATTTTCATGGGAGATTCCAAATTTTTTTGGATGTAACCAAAATCATCTCTCATCCATGCAATACGGGTTCCTTTTCATGTGTGTCAGCAGTCCACCATATAGCACGTGCGATGTGGCCAACTTTGGTAATGATTTCAAGAGAGTCCTGGAAAACCACAATCCCCTATAACTACATCATTCAGTCTATCTTCAGCATCAGGTCCACCAACCTACACTTTCAACAAAAAAATCCCAATAACTCCACCCATCCAAATGAGTTAAAATAAGGTTGTGTTTGGTTTCAGAAAATGTTTGACAGAGAAACACTTTGAAGAATCCATGAACCAGGCAATGGGAATACCTTCTCTTACTAGAAACTAGATCTTTAATGAGTGACTCGATGATGGAAACATGGATGAAGTCACAAGTCCACATATGTTGAGAATGGTTCACACCCATCATCATCAATTTACTAAAAAATCATTTATGGGTAGAGTGATACCCACATAGTCAATAAAACTTGAACTGAAAAAAAATTAAAATAGAAAATTAAAATAAATTTTTATCAAAAACTATTGATACATAAAAGTAGTATAAAATATTACTAGTCATGGTAGATTCCAATAAGGCTGCAGTCAAAAATACCACCTAGTGTCAATGTCTTGCAAGGAGGAATTAAATCCATCACCTAGACATGATCAGATGAAAGTGTTGCAACAAAGCTGCTAAAAAACATGCGCATGCCCATGATATTTCATATAACTAGAGTCCTCGGTTTCAATTTCAATAATTTCTTATAGTATGTGATCCTCTTAGACCACCTTCGTGTATCATCTTCAAATGCATCAGCCACAATTTTCATGACATTGGTCCTTAACGGTGCTTTTGTTAACCTATCTGGCCACTTTGGAATTGTACCAACACCAAGTTCTCCCTTAGCTGGGATATCCTAACATTTCTTTAACTTGAAACACCATTCATGGTTTGGATCATCAAATTAATTACACAATTTCGGTCCAAATTCACAGTGGTTTGAAATATATGAATCTTAAATAGGATTCTCCCAAATGATTGTTCCCATCCACAATCTCCAAAGATTTGGTACACCTACACCAGTGATTTAAGGAGAGTCTATCATGGTGATCTAATCTCTTTAAATGGATGTTTCTTCACCGAAAACATGTAAAAATTGAAAAATCAATTGAAAGCATGTGAAAAATTAGGTGGCATTGATGATCTACCGAAATCACAAATATGAAAATGATAATATATATATACATATACATATATATATATATACACATATACATATATATATATATAAAGAATAAACAATCCATAACCTCTTATTTAAATGAATGACAACTTCCCTGGTGCAAACGGAAGATGAATCACTGTATATAATTACACTATTCGAGAACACACAAAAAATATTATAAAGTGTATAAAATTAATAGCTCCAAACAAAATACAAGATATCACTTTTATATTAAAAAATATTACAAAAGTTACACAATAAAAACTTGGGGCTACAAACATCAAAATCAAATAACCTATGATTAATTCTTGTTGGGGATCATGAAATTCCAATCTCTTCAAAGGTTTGAAAATTTTATGCAAAGATATATTCCCAAACAGTATCATTCTTACCCTCAAGAACATCCTTCAAATGAAGATACTAAAGATAAAAATGAAAAATTATAGATTTAAAATAATTCCAATCTATTCAAAACCACTACATGACTATTATTTCCAACCTTCAAGACTTCACATTTGGCTGCAAATTCAATTTTAGTGAGAAGTGTTAGTTTTTTGTTTGCAACATCAAGTTAACCTAGAGAATCTAGAGTACCCAGAGTAGAAGAAATATTTGTTAAAATTGGAAAATCACATGAAACGTGATAGTTATCATGAATGCATAACTATAAAATAGATGAATAGATGACACATGGTAATAGAATTGTCATGACACTACATGGATTTAGTTCATTATGCTCAAATTGTTATCTTATTATCATGAAATATAAAAATTTAGGCATTAGAGTTGTAAATTATGTCGTGATCTCAACTTCAATATTTTTCAAAAACAAGACCATCCCAAATAGCATTGAGGATAGAAAAAGATGCATGGGTGTTGATTTAGTGACATGATGATAAAATATTTTAATCATGATAGTCCTTCCCCCAAAATGGAATCATTTCACAGACCATACATTAATATGAATTTTCTACAAGATAGAAAATTATAGTGGGAGGATAACACGGGTAGTTTAGGAAAAATATCACTATGATAGAAAATGTAAATCTTACCTACTAAAAACACAAAAGGAAGAAACATAATTGTTGTTGATATCATGTATTATTTTAGAAGAACTTCGACTCCACACTTTATCAGGTAACACCTTTCCAGTCATGAAGAATGATATACTAGAAATTTTCTAAATCACTTTATATTAAGGAACAATAAGAAACATAACATGTGGAAAAAGATATGTTCACGTCAATTGCATGATATAAAAATGGAACAAGAAGGTATTGGGGTTTCTTGAATGAAAATGAAAAGGATATGTGATGAATCATTGACTGGTCAAAATTTAATCAAAACTATAATTACATACTATAGAATCCATGATAAACAACACTAATCTCGGAATGATTCTCAAAATCCCACGCTATCTGAGATCAAAAAATACAAATCTAATATTTATATAATAATATAAATTCAAAATATAACCTTTAGAGACTCATTATTTCATCAAAGAATGTAAAATAAAACTTCGCCCAATGGAGAATAGAACAAAAATGAAAAATGAAATCTGGAGTGAGGGGAAACACCGAAGGAGAAAACTGGGTAAGGGTTTATCGTCATAGAAAAGAATAAATTTTGGAGGAAAAAAATAGATAAGGTTGGGATTCATTCGCATCATGTAAAGGAGAGCCCGCCAGCTATGGAGTGAAAATTAGGGAGAGGCTAACTTTGTCATTGCGCGGAAAGGAAACATTGAAGTGAAATGAAAATTTGAGGAACCTCAATATGTCATATCAAAGTCCCTGAAACACAAATTCAAAGATAATATTAATAATCATTCATAAATCATAAACATGCTAAAGCAGTATCATCTTAATAAGGCACATGAAACAAAAACTAAAACAAAATAAAACAAAACATGATAGTATTTTGTCTCGGCATGAATTTTCAATCCGAATTAATACAAATTTCAAACATTGACAATTCAAGGTATTTTTGTAGACTTGTATGTACCATTAATAACTAGCCTAGAATAAAATAAAAATAATAATAAACTGAAATAATGTGTATTTGACATCATTGGACAAATCTAAAACAAAACACTTACTCAATCCCCTATAAACTCATATCACTGAAGTATCCTATATTTAGAACCGACATTTAATTTTTTTATTATTTAATGATAAAAAAATGAGGTTTTAAAATCATAGATTTACAGTAACATAAACTTGAAATATCAAATATGAGATTCCTTAAATAAGTAAATTGAGAAAACAAAAATTGATTTACTGGGCGACCTTAGCTTTTTACCATTCAATGGTCATTCAAGATAATGTGATCCAAATATAGATACAAATTCATAAATATATATAATTAAAGATCCTATTTTACTATAATTTTTTTATTGAAACATTAATGAGTGGTTATATCATAATCGAAATAATAAAATTACTAAATAAATTTGTTATACCAGTTGTGTTAAAATTACTTTCACAAAGACTAACCTTTCAATACTTGAGATCGGGTATTCTAAAGCTAAATATACTTTTTGTGTGAGATAAGATATTATCTCCAGACGCTTGGGAGGATGCCTAAAAATATAAACAAATTTTTACCCAATAAAATACGGTAGTATCGAGAGCAATTTCTTCTTACATTGGAATGTGTATCCACTTTCACGTCTATGGTTGTATTCCCACTTTTTATAGTGCACTTATATTACCAATGAAAAAACTATCCTTCTTTGAACCCAAAATAGTAAGGCTTGTGTTGGTGTAATTTGGAATTAAGAAATTGAACTTGTGATGAAAGTTATAACACAATGTCAACAGATTTGCATAAAAAATGAATGATTATATGAAAACCAATAAAATTGAAAGCCATCATTTGTATTGAGAAAAAAACTTTCAGGTATTAAAAAGGGGGATGAAAGATAAACAAATAACTTACCTATCATTGAATACAACTTTTCCTCTAGTGCGGAAGACAAGCAAAAACTCAATGTTGAATCATAACTATAAAAAGAAATATCAATGTAAACAACTATTTCTTAAAAGCAGGTAACTTGGAATAAAATATGGATTGAAAAGGGATGGTGAGGGATGACCAGAAGAAGAATGACATAAAAATGATACACAACCTTCGGAAGATTTAGTAAATTCATACTGGAAACACAAATAAAAATGATAATTAACGAACAAAATAGTTGAAAAAATATATTTCCACAAACAAATTTGATTAGATTTTATAAGGAATTATAAATCACCTATTAATGAACAAAGTAGATGGATAAAATAAAATCGTATGCCTAGAAATCCAAACAATATAACAATGCTTGGTCTTATAGCAAAAATAAGGTCATACGACCTGTTAAAAACAAATACATACTAAATAAGAATTGATAACTACAAACCAGAGTAGAAACCAACGTTGTTGCCGATCCATCTGTCACACAAGAAGCTTAGCCATCGATCTTAGCTCCAATTAGCAACCAGAAAGTTGCACCAGAGTTTAAAGTCAGGAGAACGGCTAGGGTTGAGCTAGGGCACCGGGGGTTGAGGGGTCGTGCAGGGTCGTCAGTCTAAAATGTTGTAGACGACGGTGGTCGAGAGTGGGGACGGGTGCTCGGAACACCTGGGATGGCAAGGTCCAATGAGGGGTTTCACACAAGGATGTCGGCTGGGAATAGGGTTTGCACAATGATGTCGAAGGGAGACGTCAGCGGGGAACATGGAGGGTGGTTCGCGCGATGATGTGGGAGGGGGACGCCGACTGAAAACACGGAGGGTGGTTCTTGCGATGATGTCAAAGGGGGATGTCGACAGGTAACAAGGTGGGGGTTCCTGCGAGGAGGTGTGCGAGGAACGCCGGCGGGGAATAGAGAGGTAGGGTTGGGGGAGGGGGTCATGGGGAACGCGTCAGGGGTGGGGAGATGTGCATGGCGGGGGGCACACACTTTAGGGGATTTTTTTCATATATATTCATAACTTTTCAATTATGTATATAGAGGGAGGGAGGAAGGTGCACACTTGATCAATCATATATTTTTATTATTAAAATGATATGTTTGTAATGGATAAAATATATATACACACGCACACAATATCTAGAAAAATATTTGATATTATGGAATAATTTTATGCAACATATTTTTATAATGGGGAAAAATTTATTGCTAATAATAATTAGTAAAAACAGATTTATTTATCTGTAAATCAGTTGTTGGTATTATTATGATAAAGCAACAGATTTAAATATTAGTAAAAGATTTGTTGGTATTGAACGATTGATATGAACAGATATATATGTTGGTAAAAAAAATTGATGGTACCCATGTAGTTAATATTAACATAATTTAATATCGGTTGGAATTAATCTTTTTTATCAACAGATATATTATCTATTGGTAATTTTATGCTGGTAAAGGTCCCTTTTTTGTAGTGTGGGACCCGATCCGACCTGCAGGGGAGTGTGGGTGAATAGTCACGACAAAAGGGGTGCGGGTGTGTAGCCACATGATCCATGTAAATAATTTTAAAAAATATTTTTTACATCACTGAAAAAGTTACCATTTATCACAGTTTAGCGCTGACAATCGTCAATAATTTTTTAGCGCTAACAAAATTGATTTTCATCGCTTTTAATAGTCCAATCTATAGTAGCGTACATCTCACGGTGTTTAATGTATGAAAACTAGGGTTAGGATTATGTTTATAATTAAATATCCATGATGATCTTGGTAATGAAACAATCTTTTTAACAGATTGGATGGGGCAATGCCACCAAAAATGTTATGATTGTTGTGGGTGGGTTTGGTGGAGTGGGAAAATACAAATGAGTGGAGTTTGGAAATTTTTAAAGCTAAACATTGCATGTTGCTAAATAATTTTATTTTAATTAAAAATTTGTTTATAACGAATTCTTTTTTATAATTAAATCCAATGTCAATGATTTCTATGTTTTGGGAATGTTAGTGTTTTTTTTATGTATCTGTGCTGAAATTTTATAATTCCCAATGAATTTGGATTTGTTTCAAACGGTTCACTAGCCGGGCGGCTCGGTCCTCCTCGGAACCGGCGATTGAATCGCCAAATATAGCTGTCCATGACGATTCAAAACTGTTCAAACTCTAAAACGGGTTCAACCCTAGGATCGGACCGGAGATCCCACCGATCCGGTTCAGAAAAACGGACATAAACCCAAGATATAAAGTGGATTAAAGTAGGTAGTGACATGACATCTCAAAAAATGCGAAAAGCTGGTGAGATTGTTAAAAAAAAAACAATATAATATTTGCCACTGAGACCCGTTATCACTGAATCAGCGGATGGAGAAATATTTTATTTTATATTAGGGAATACAATACTCAAAATATCATGAGGCTGATGATGTAATCCACTCTTATTCAATCATTTTGAAAATAATCATCGCCATCAGTTTTTTTAAAAAAAATTCATTTCATTACTTCATATTCACGTTTATTAGTTCTATTTATCCACAAAAAAACGATGATAAAAATGAGCCTTCTATCTATGTTGACTAAAAGTGATGATACTTTATCACCATTAAAAATTATGCAAATAAAAGTTCATCCTATATCTGAGTTGTATATTTTTTTTTTAAAAAAAATACAAACCTCAACTTAGATATCATCCAAATCTAAAGCACATAACTTGGAGATAAAAGGCGAAATCCAACAACTTGACCCCTGACAACTCTTCATAGCACCCATAAAATGAATCGTATGATTGCTCGCTCTCAAAAAAGGAAAAACAAGAAGAGAACAAATGCACCAATGATCTGATGATGTCGGTAATAGACCCAAAATCTTGGTGGCCGCCATCCTCCTCCTCCAATGCGTTGATAATAACTTGATAATTGGATTCGACCACAATATCCTTCCAGCCAAGAGACGAGATGAACCGCATGTCCTTCCAAATAATCATGGTCTCTGTCACCAGAGGAGACCAACATGCAATGTCTGAGGAATGACGAACCACAATAATAGAGCATGCATGGTCTTAGAGAACTGCCCTGAGACCAACAAAACCATCACCAAGAATCGCCACGTCAATATTAAGTTTGAAAACGCCCAGAGGAGGAGGAAGACATCTGGCCGAAAGGGATTGAACAAGCGTAGGAGGACGACTCCCTCAACATCAACCCACTGAGAGCCTCAATTGTGCATCCTGACAAGCCATACTCTGTCGTCTTTAACAATATTCTAAAAAAATGAAGGTGTTTTGACGAAATCATATAATTCAGGCATGGATACACAGACCCACGATAGTCTGAGCAGACCAATATCTAAACCACTCCCCACAATAAGTCTTACGTCCCCAAAAAGAATGAGATCCTATGTCGCACACGCCGACCATAGCCCGATGACCCAGGGGAAAAAAAGGTGTGGAAATCTCTTTCCGCCGTAACCCCACAGAGCGGGCACAACCCATTATCAGAAAGGTGTCTATCGGCCAGATGAGCGTATGTGGGAAGGATACCCCTACATAATTGCCAACAAAAATGTGAATTTTAATATTCATTTTTTTTTTGTTAATTAAAAAACAATTTTTAATATGCCTTTTTGTGAGTCTGTTTCACAACTGATATTGTGAACCGTCGAGTGACCCTTCCCTGTGCGCGTGTCCTCTCCAAGCCCGTTTTTATGTTTCTTTTCCCTTCTTCTGTGTTTAGGGATTTGCGAGCACCTTTTCACCGATTGAGCTCAACTCGGCTTGCTCGAGAGAGTTAGAGCGGGGGCGCAGCTGGATCAACATCAACAAATCTGCTTTTTCCCTAAGTGGTCGTCCGCAACACAACTCCTGGTGTTCGACAGCCCAGTCCTGATGCATACCTGTTTCGGCCCCCTTCCTTGGCCAAGAGAGAGGAGTGGTGTCGGCAACTTCTTGATGGTTCACCCTAGAAGGGGCAAGGAGGAAGAGAATTGACGATCTCTTGTGTTGGTTCGTGATGCATGCTCTTCGATGGTTCTGGACACCCTCGACGAACTTGTACATCCCCAGCGGGGTGCAGGTTGATGGCAACACCTTTTAGGGTGTTCTGATAATATCGAGGGTTCTTGGCATCAACAATTTCTCCTGATTTGTCGGGCAAGAGAGAGTGAGTTCCATATATGCGTTTCCCTTCGCCGATGGAGATGAAGTGCAAAATGTTTGGTTTCTACGAGGCTGCGGTCCTCGCTCTTGAACCCAGATGTTGATTATCTTGAAGTTCTTGAGGATGGGGATGGTGAACCTAGAGGGTAACTGGCCTGTGGTCGGAGCTTTTGGCTTGTGTTATGCGAACTTGGACAACAATAGCATTACAGGAGGCCAGACTTGAAGAACTTGAGGATGACGATGATTTCAGTGGCTTGCGACAAACTTCTTTATCGTTAAAGGTTTGGATGAACCCTGGTAAGGGGTTCAGCTTCTGTTTACAGTTTTCTTTGGCAATTTTTTGAAGTCTTGGTCGCATAGCTTGTTTTTTCTTTGTGTGTTTCATGTGTGTTATTGGTCCTTCTGTGTTCGCATTACACTTGCAACTCTTTGCACTCTTTTACCTTGCATAGTGAAAAACCAATGATGATCCCACCCCGTGCACATAGGCCAATGACCGAAGCACGTTACATCGTTGTGTCCATTTACCGCTTTCCAGTTATTTACTTTGTCGACCTGTAAATTGTTGAATACCGGTTGATTCTTGAATTAATTCTAGCTTGAATTTATTTGATAATAAAAAAGTTGTTTGAGCCTTGTTTATGCTCGGTTTATCTTTGCTTGTTGCTGTCACTTTTTTGCCATGTGTGACTTTTGTTCACCGCTGAAAATCATTTATTTGTTCCTTTGTTATTGGATTTGTATACGAATTAGTTTATGTTTATTGGCTTATTCGTTATAAGACCAGAATAATAGACATTAGTTTTAGATTCCGTATTTTGAGTTTTCGAACCAATTATACACCCAATAGATCCTGGCTATTCGAATGGGGACTGCCTTGCGTAGCGCAGCCCCCCCCCCCCAACAAGTGGTATCATAACCAAATTGGACATAATTTTGTGTCATCAAAATTCAGAATCGATTATTCGTTGTTTTAAATGATTTGTTAGTGGCTTTTACTTTGCAATATGCTTTGATTGTTTTGTTCAACATTAGTTCTTTACTTTTTTTGCTGTATTTTTGCAATCTTTTATTGATTGTTGTTTCCCTTGTTGTATCCTTATTTTGTATGCCCAAGTAGAGACCTCAAGCAGCTTGGAGTTGTCTGGTTTTTGTCTTGGGTTTTGGGGTAGGAGGGGTTTGTGCGAGTTTGGCCTGAGTGAGAGTGTCTTGGTTAGCAGTGAGGTGTGTGACAAAGTCTGTCTGTCTGATTGGTCTCCTAGTCCCGCCATTTTTCTTAGGAGAGTGAGCTGGTAATTAGCTTAGGAGTCTTCCTCTGTTTTGTGTACTGGTTTTGGGTTGGTGTCTCTAGGTGCTGACCTGCTGCGAGTGGTGATTGGACCTGGGCAATGTTTTGAGTGATAGTGTCATGTGAATAGGTTTGGTGACGATCATGTTTTATGGCAGTTCTATCAGGATCTCTTTAGCGATGTTAAGTAGTTTCTAGATATCGTTAGGAAGCTAGTCTAGGATGTGATTTCTTAGTCGGCAACTGGCTGCCCTTGGATCACCGATTTTCTCGTAGGTTTAGAGATTATCTTTAAGACTCTTGGGGTTACATGAGATTTGTAGTGGTACCCGGTTGTTGAAGAACTTCTCCTGTTGGCTAGGTTCTAGGCAGTGTCTTCCATTTAGGTGGGGAGTTTTATGAGTTTGTGATGAGTTCAGGTGGAGACCAGTTTTTCTTTTGCTATGCTTGATTTCTCGGTGTTTATTTTATTGTTTCTATTTGCATTACTGTACTGATTTTCTGAGATGTTTGTTATGTCATGGTTTTAGAGGATGGGTACTACTGTGTTCTGCCTTGTGTTGTAGGCACTGGTGAGCAGTCTGAGACTTCCTCAATGACATGATCTCAGAGGGCGACTCAGGTAAGTGCAAGTATATGCTCTGTTTATGTTTGGAGTTCTTTAATTATAAGCATGTTTAGCGATTGTTTAGAATGTTATTAATTTGGGTGGCATGTGTCACGTTGATGCACAATAGGGGGATCATTTTGGGTCCTACCCTATAGGTGCTTTCCTGTTTAGGATGTGACGCCCGAATTAATTGTTGTAGGTGGTGCAAAACCATCACGTGGTTAAGAGTTTAATTTTCATGGTGAAGTTTTGTGATGTTGTTGCATATTAAATTTGTTTCTGCATTTTAATTTCCAAGGTAGAGTTTTTTGAATTTTAATATTCATTTTTTTTAATTAAAAAACATTTTTTAATATGCCTTTTTGTGAGTCTACTTCACAACTGGGTATTGTGAACCGATGAGCGCCCCTTCATCGTACGCGTGTCCTCTCCAAGCTTGTTTTTATGTTTCTTTTTCCTTTTTCTTTTTTAGGGATTTGCGAGCGACTTTTCACCAATTGAGATCAACTCAGCTTGCCCGAGAGAGGAAGAGTGGGGGGCGCAGCTAGATCGACATCAACGAGTCTTCTCTTTTCCTCAGTGGTCGTTGGCAACACGCCTCCTAGTGTTCGACAGTCCTGTCTCGATGCAGACTTATTTCGACCCCCTTCCTTGGCCAAGAGAGAGGAGTGGTGTCAGTGGCTTCTTGATGGTTCGTCCTAGTAGGGGCAAGGAGGAAGAGCATCGACGATCTCATGCGCTGGTTCATGATGCATGCTCTTTGACGATTATGGACACCCTCGATGAACCTGTACATCCCGAGCGGGGTGCGGGTTGGTGGGCGCGCCTTTTAGGGTGTTCTGAGAACAGCGAGGGTTCTTGGCTTAAATTATTTCTCCTGATTCGCTGGGAAAGAGAGGCGAGTGCCATATCCGTGTTTCCCTTCGCTGATGGAGATGAAGTGCGAAATGTTTGGTTGCTACTGTAACGCCCGAATGTTTTTTTATGAAATATTTTCTTTAAATAATTTTTATTCTTCAGTAGCTTGTGTTGCACACAATCATGAGTTTAAACGAACCATGACACACCCTTAGTATAAAATTACCGTTATAGCCTAACAGTTAGGTTAGCGGGAATAATTATAACTAACTTATGAAAATGCATTGAGAATTCTTTGGCTATCAATTATTTATGAAAAATATAAATCAATTAGATATTTGTATTTTTGAGTGAATTACTTTTGGTAATAAAATTAATGTGATATATATGTGTTATATACTTAATAATTTTATTTTGATATCCATCCAATGGATATTTTAGTCATAGGGTATGAATAAAACCCTATTTGATGTATAAAAATCTATTTTTTGAAAAGGTTAATTTTACACATTTGAATGGAGAACCCATTTTAAATTAAGATTTTGTCACATTAATAATTTTTATATGACAACATAAACATGTTATTTTGAAGTGGGGTATAAAATTTTACTTTGGATAATTTTTTGATAACTTTCATCTTTTAATGAATAGTAAAAATATGCTAAATTTTAATTAAAAACATCTTTTTACATCGAGATAATTTATATGATTAAATTATAATATTGAATGGTTTTAAAGTATAAATAGAATATATTTTTATAATTCAATATAATGTATGTCATTATCATTAATTTTACATTGAATTCATAGGTAAAAACATTTCAATCTTTCGCAATGTTTTTAAAACCCATTTTCTCATTTCAACAATGCGATTAATTTTAAATTAATTACTGCAACTTCTATGTTTTGAATTTTGAAAAATGGATTTCATATTTGGAATCAGTAGGTCCAAATTATGTTAATAGGCCACTTTTATTTTTGGGCATTATGGATAGTAACTTTGTAATTATTTTTATTACCATGGTTAAGGTAAATCAAGAAATTAAGGGTAAAAATAATATTATAAAATTACCTTAACACCTGTAAAAATTCTATCGAATGACTAAATTCGACCCTTATCATCTATTTTTTGAAATGGAATCACTTAATGACCACTTACCTATGAATATTCCATGAATGTAATAAAAACTAATGAATGAGACAAAATGTCACAGTCTCATTTTATATAAGTATATTAATTTTAATATATGGATAACTAGGAGATAATATCAAATATAGATAGTCTCTGGAAATCTAAAATAACTACCTACATCATAGGAATTTATTTATAATTTTTAGATATTAAATAATTACCATTAATGATGACACAATAGTGATGTAAAAATTATTTTATTAATAGAAATATCAAATAAATGGTTTTAAAAATATTAAAATAAATATCATATGAACTAATTCATGTGCTCCACGAATTTTATAAGTGACTATGACATGTTATTAGTGTATTAAATATTTTGGTTCTAATTTATCTTTTGTTTGGATTTTATTTAAAGTCAAATAAATGAACAGTGTCAAAATTGACACTATTGACATTTTATAAAAACAACATTTTATTAAATTATTTAAAAATCATAAAAATACTTAAAAATTACAAATTGATAATTATAAGGTATAAAATTTCATAAAATATTCATTTATGATCAATTAACACCATATAAGTAAATATTTATAACCATTAAATATTTAGAACGCTATTACCAAAATTAAAATTAAATAGAATAACTAAGTGTCAATAAAAAAGATATTGTTTAAATGGACAAAATAAGTTATCCAAAACGTATTAGTTGATGATATTAAAACCCTATCTCATCTCATATTATAAATTGTGACACTTTGGAGGTTTTTGGGCAGGGTTTGATTTTATGATAAATTATTATTTATGGAGTTTCCAAAAGTGTCTCTCACCTCAATTATAAAAGGGAACCTCCCCCCTCACCTCTCTACTTCATTTTGAGACTTCAATCTCGGCCACCCCCTTCCCTTTTTCCTTCTCAACTTCCCTATTTTCATTATATAGGTTCTGTTCATCTTCAAAGACCAACTCTAGTGCTCTAAGAAGAGATTTAGAGGAAGCACGTTGAGGAAAATGTAATCTCTTCTACCGATTCTTTCAAACTTCTTTCTTATTCTACTTCCTCTTCATTAGTTGTTTCATTATAAAATAATAAAATCAGTATAACTAATATAATTATATGTTATTATAGATATGAAACAACCATATTTCACCTTCTATCTATCCTATGAACAACAAAATCACCGCGCGTGTGTACGTACAGCTTACCGTCTCCACGCCATGGTGTAATCTGTTTTTCACCACCACCTTACTTGTATGGGTATAATGATGGAAATAATAACTATATATGATTATTATAACATGTTAATAATTCTGAAATATTATACACCATTCACTTCAATACCATTCAACCATTTTGGGAATGATATCATCGCTCGTACGTACGTATGACCTACCATCTCCATGATGCGATGCGATTCATTCTACATGATATTCATTAAACCATGATTATATAAATGAATTGAATGAATAAATATGATATATATTATACCAATATCATTCTGTAAATTATATAACTATAACCTAAGAAGTGGAACATGAACTTATCTGAAAAATCTTTCATAAGAACATAAAGCAGTGAATATCCGAATAACGAGTGACAATGAAATATTACTAACAAACGGATGATAATATAATAATATATGATATCATAAAAATAATTATGATTATTGAATAAGTCAATAACATTATTTAAATCATTATACAATAGGTTCATATACATATGAGGGATATCAGACCTAAGGTAAGAGATAACTTTGCAAATCTTGTTTTTATCTGAGATTGTTTATACGTTAGTATTTACTAGGGTATATTTATCATCCAAATTCACGTTTTCTAATTATGTATTATTATTTATATTCTTATAAAATTGTTTAATGTTAATTTTAACCTTTTTTAAATTTTTATTAAATGGTATGAAATGAATCTTTTTTCGTTATTCGATTTGAGATATTTTTTGACTTTTCCAGCAAAAGTATGAGGAGAATGATTTTTAACTTATATGGTATGAATGGATTTTTACGGTTTCATGACACCTTATTTCCTTGAAGCTTCCCCTACAATATTACAAGGTTATTTTCACATAAAACGATTTCTTCTAAAATTGTGTGGCATTTTGAGGAAGGAAAATGTTTTTGAAGAAGAAAAGATATTTTCATCAAGAATTAATTTCAAGTATTTTCTCAAAATTATTTTCCATATAAGATGGAACTATTTAAAAAGGGTTATATTCCTATCCCTGTTATTACCATGATTTGATTGTTTCTATGATGAAATTTTATTTAGGAAATCCATTTGTTTTATATCAATTATGATGGAATGATGTTTAAGAATCCCATTTTATTTTATGGGTTATGCTATGGTGAATATTTTTTTTATGATTTTGTGGCACAAATAATAACGGTTTCATTATGATATGGGTGAGACATATATCTCCCTCCAATTCATTGGGTAAATATTTATATCTCATGAGATAGACATGACTAGAATGACAAGTAAATCCAGTTCAGTAATACAGGGTTGGAACGAGGAGCGAACTCAGTTCATTAATGGACTTTGTCCGCTATGATGGTCTCGACAATGAGAATTGACTAATATGAAATGATTTTCTATGCTTATGTGTGTATGACATGAAATTTCATGTCTTATGTTATGACTATTGGGATTACATTGCACTTTTATGATTTATCCCATGACATGATATTATGATCTTTTATATACAGGATAAGATTTTCAAATATTATGTTTATAATTGATATTTACCTTGTTTAACCTTACTGAGAATTTGAGCTCAACCTTTCATATTTTTCTTTCCCCGGGTCATGAAGAAGGGTATTAAGTAATATATGTCAAAAAGGAGTCTAGTTATGAAGAAATAAGCGGGAGACAATGCGGATATTTTATGAACCAGTGTTTTATGTTTCTCAGTTTCTAAAGAAACTAAACCTATATGGTCCTGGAATGGTTTTGTTATGTTATGTAATAAATATTATTCAATATTAAAGTAATATCTATATGTAAATTATGGTCTGTTATAGTTGGTATCAGATCAAAGGTATAGTTAACCTTTGGAAACTAGGATGAGAGAACCTTAGTAAGAACCCTAAGGATATGTCTAAGTATAGGTTACAATCATATCCTAGTGTTTTAGATATTTTCATGAATAAACTATGATAAAACCTAAAGTGTCCTAAATTGAAATTTTATTCTTGATTATGAGGTTTTCCTGTTATGATTAGTGTTGCTCACACTATGCTTCTTGGTTTTAGTCAATAGATGGAACCTGAAGGAACCATGTTAATGCTGAATGCGATAGGTAATGAAATGATTGTCCCCCTGAGCAACCAAATGTTATGGGAGCTGGAATGAAAAATCTTGTAGCCATGATCACACAACTTTCTCGAGCTATGAATCATCCAGGACTTCCAAACAAGCAAATGAGGGAGAAACATTCTGTTGAGTCTTTCATGAGACAACGTCCACCTTCATTCAGTGGGTCTTCTAATCCATTAGTGTATGGACAATGGATAAGTAACATTGAAAAGATATTTTCAGTTCTATAATGTTTTTAACATGATAAAGTCATATTAGTATTCTATCGTTTAGAAGGATAAGATGATCAATGGTGGAATCTTATCAATAATACGAGGAAAAGAGATGAAATTGAGTCCATGGAATGGGACAAGTTCAAGAACTTATTTTTCAATAAGTACATTCCTAGTATTCTTCAAACAAAGACAGAGAAGGAGTTACTTGAATTTAATAAAAAGGATGATGAATCTATTGGTACATACAAAGAAAATTTTATAAGACTTTCAAGGTATTCTTCTAGAATTATTATCCAACCTGAGAGTAAAATTGATCGATTCTTTAGTCGATTAAAACCAAGTCTCCAAAGAGAATTATCCATAAGGGACTTTAATATCTATGATGAAATTGTTTGATGTGCTCTCAAGGTTGAGATGGAGATTGGATTAACCCATTAGTCATATGGGTTTGATAAGAAGAGAAAAATGGAATTCAAAGGAAAATCTAAAAACCACACTGAAAAGAAGATGAGTTTTCCCTTATGATCAAAGTATAGAAAGAAACAGGGATGAAATTGTCTTAAAGGGACTAGTAAACGTTTTAAGTGTGGAAAATAAGGTCATCAGGTAGTTGGATGCCAAAGTGATGGGAAAAATATGTCTAATAATGAGAATAAAGAAAAGGCTACACAGAATGCACCTCCTACACTTCAATGTTACAAGTGCAAGGAAATGGGGAATTATACCAATAAATGCCCTCATCCAAGAGTTATTTATGATAATCAATGTCAACAAAGTCTTAAGTCCAATGATAAAGTAAAGACACATGCAATCACTATCGACGATGTGGAGTACGATAATGAAGCGGTGAAAGGTACACTTACCACCCACTCTAAAGTAGCTTATGTTTTATTTGATTATGGATACACCCACTCTTTTATTTCTGAATAATTTTCTAAGGGTATCACTGTATTACCTCAATAATTAGATGTTGAGTTAGTTGTGATAAATCCTAATGGAACAACGATCACATCAAAAGTTTATAATTCTACTCCGATTGAAGTTTGTGGGAAAGTGATTCCTGCAAATCTTGTGATCCTTCATATAGTGGAATTTTATGTGATTCTTGGCATGGATTGACTTTATCTATATAGATCTCATATCAATTTCCAAGGAAGGGAAGTCACATTTCATATTATAGATCAATCTATGACCATCTATCGATGCAAGGAGGAATATAACCTTCTAGTAGAAATTTCTTTCATATTATGGGTCTTGATTCCTATAAATGAAGGTTATTTATCTCAAATGGTTAGGGAGAAACTCATGATTAAGAATAATCCCATTGTATGAGAGTTTGACGATGTCTTTCTATAGGAATTTTTAGGTCTTCCACCAAATCGTGAATTTGAATTTTCAATAGAACTCATACCAGGTGCTATGCCTATTTCAAAGACACTACATATAATGGAACCAATTGAGTTGTAAGAATTGAAGAATAAACTCCAAGAGAATATTGATAAGGGATTCATACTCCTTAGTGCATCACCTTGGGTAGAACCTATTCTGTTTATTAAGAAGAAAGATGGATCAATGAGTCTTTGCATTGATTATTAAGAACTTAAAAAGATCACTATCAAGAACAAATATCCTCTTCCCCGCATTGATGACTTATTTGACAAACTACGTAGAGATAAATAATTTTCCAAGATTGATCTTCGTTCAGGATATCATCAATTAAGGGTCAAAATGGTGGATATACCAAAGATGACATTCCATACAAGGTATGGACACTATGAATTTATAGTGATGCCTAATGGTCTTACTAATTCCCCTGCTATCTTCATAGATCTAATGAAAAGATTCTTTAGATACTATCTTGATCCGTTTGTGGTAGTATTTATAGATGATATTCTTGTCTATTCAAAGAGTAATGAAGAACATGAAGATCACTTGATAATTGTACCGAAGACCTTGATAAAGGAGAAGCTTTATTCCAAATTTACCAAGTGTTAATTTTTGATTCAGAAAGTTTCATTTTTGGGTCACGTAATCTCAAGAGAGGGGATATCTGTGGATCCAGCAAAAACATAGGTTATTGAAATATGGTCGAGACCAACAATGGTAACTGAGATCCAAAGTTTTCTTGGTTTGTCTAGATATTATCGATGTTTTGTGAAATATTTTTCACAATTATCTAATCCACTAACCAAGTTGACTTGGAAAGGAGTTAAGTTATTTTAGATAGAGGAATGTGAAGAGAATTTCAAAGAGTTAAAAATAAGGTTATCCAGTGCACCTATGCTCACACTACCTTATAGTGGAGAAAGGTTTGTGATATACAGTGATTCATCCAAGAAGGGGATGTGATGTGTTCTCATGAAAAATGATATAGTGATAGCTTATTCCTCATGATAGTTGAAAATTCATGAGAAAAATTACCCAACTCATGATTTGGAGTTACTGTGGTAATCGTTGAATTAAATATATGCAGGAATTATCTTTATGGTGAAAGGTGTGATATTTATACTGATCATAAAAGTTTAAAGTATATTTTCACACAAAAGGAGCTGAATATGCACAAAAAAATATGGTTGGATTTGATTAAAGATTACGACTGCTCAATACATTACCACCCTGGGAAAGTGAACAAGGTGGTAAATAATTTGATTCAAAAAGACCATGATAGCTTATCCATGATGAGGATCACAAAAGATCCAATATTTATGGATTTACAAAGGATGGATTTGGAAATTTTAATGGAAGGGGATAAATCTTATCTTTCTCAAATGAATGTTCAACCATCAATACAAGTAAAAATTAAGGAGGCGTAGAAGAAAGATGTAGAGAAACAAACTAAGGTGAAAAATGTTCTTGAATTCAACCTTGATTATGCTGGAATAATAAGGTTCAAGAACCAGATTTGTATTCCTACCATACCATAATTAAAGAAGGAGATATTGGATGAGGCTCACGGTTCTTCATTATCTATTCACTATGGAAGCACAAAGATGTACAAGGACCTAAAAGAGTACTTCTGGCGGAATGACATGAAAAGAGATGTCACCGAATATATCTCTTGATGCTTAGTTTTTCAGCAAGTTAAGGCTGAGAGACAGAAGTCTAAGGGGATGTTACAACCATTACCCATACTAGAATGGAAATGGGAAAAAATCACTATGGACTTTTTCATCGGACTTCCCAAACATCCAAAGGAAATAATATTATCTGGGTTATAGTTGATTGTCTTATGAAGTCGGCACACTTCATTGCTATTAGAGAGGATTTCTCTCTTGATCAAATTTCTAGGATATATGTAAAAGAAGTGGTAAGATTGCATGGAGTACCACTTTTAATTATATCTGATTGGAATATGAGGTTTACCTCGAAGTTCTGGCGAAGTCTTCAGCATGCTATGGATATAGAGTTAAGTTTCATCACTGCTTATCATTCTCAGATATACGATCAGTCTGAGAGGAAAATTCAAACTCTTGAAGACATGTTGAGATCTTTCTATATGGATTTCAAAGGTGGTTAGGATCAACACCTACCATTGGTGGAATTTTCTTATAATAATATATTTCACTCCAGTATTTAGATATCTATTTATGAAGACCTATGTGGAAAGAAGTGAAAAGCTCCAACTTGCTGGGATGAAGTTGGGGAATAAAAGCTGTTAGGACCTGATCTTGTTGATGAAATAGAAGAAAAGGTCAGATCTATCCAACAACACATAAGAGCAGATCAGAGTCGAAAAAAAATTTATGCTGACAACTGAATAAAATACCTAGAGTTTAAAGAGGGTGATAAGGTGTTCTTATGAATATCTACTTGGAATAGAGTAATGAGATTTGAAAAAAAGGGTAAGCTGAGCCCTAGGTATATCGGTCCTTTTGAAATTCTGGATCGTGTTGGGAAGGTAGCTTACCGATTGGCGCTTCCATCGAATCTCCATCAAGTTCATGATGTGTTCAATGTATCTCTCCTGAGAAAGTACATACCCGATCCTTTACATGTACTAAGCTCAGAAGTGATATCGTTGGATCAAGATCTTTCTTATGAAGAACAACCAATAGAGATTCTGGATCGTAGAGAAAAAGTTCTACGAAACAAGATCGCTCACTTGGTTAAAGTTTTATAGAGGAACCACCAATTTGAAGAAGCTATGTGGGAACTTGAGGATATTATGAGGGAGAGATATCCTCATATGTTTTTCTCCAAGTAAAGAATTTCGAGGGTGAAATTAAGTTTAAGGGGGGTATAATGTAACACCTGGATGTTTTTTTATGAAATATTTTCTTTAAATAAATTTCATTCTCTAGTAGCTTACATTGCACACAATCATGAGTTTAAAAGAACCATGATATGCCCTTAGTATAAAATTACCATTATATCCCAACCGTTAGGTTAGTGGGAATAATTATAACTAACTTATGAAAAAACATTGAGAATTCTTTAGCTATAAATTATTTATGAAAAATATAAATCAATTAGATATTTTTATTTTTGAGTGAATTAATTTTGGTAATGAAATTAGTGTGATATATATGTGTTATATACTTAATAAAATATTTTTTATATTCATCCAATGAATATTTTAGTCATAGGGTATGAATAAAACCCTATTTTATGTATAAAAACCTATTTTTAAAAGGTTAATTTTACACCTTTAAATGGAGAACCCATTTAAAATTAAGATTTTAAAACATTAATAATTTTTATATGATTAAAGAAACATATTATTTTAAAGAGGTATATAAAAAATTACTTTGGAATTTCTTTTTGATATTCTTCTGATAACTTTCATATTTGATGAATAATAAAAATACACTAAGTTTTAATTAAAAACAACTTTTTTCATTGAGATAATTTATATGGTTAAATTATAATATTTAATGGTTTTAAAGTATAAATAGAATATATTTTTATCATTCAATATAATTTATGTCATTATCATTAATTTTACATTGAATTCGTAGGTAAAAACATTTCAATCTTTTGAAATGTTTTTAAAACCCGTTTTCTCATTTCAACAGTGGGATTAATTTTAAATTAATTACTAAACATTATGTGTTTTGAATTTTGAAAAATGGATTCCATATTTGGAATCAATAGGTCCAAATTATGTTAATAGGCTAATTTTATTTTTGGGCATTGTAACACCCCAAGATTTCATAGTAAGTTATTTTTTTTAAAGTAATTCAATAGTTTGCGCAACACGCAACACCGAGTTCGAGCGCACCACGACTTACCAAACTAGCTGTTCAAAAAACGGTTGTGTATAGAATTAACTGAAATTTTAATTTTATATACTTTGTATAATTTTAACATCCATATTATGTGTTTCTTATACATAATATATGAACAAATTCAATTTTTTCAGATAAAAGAAGTATTTTTCAAAAAATGCAATTTTACCACCTTTTAATGGCAAACTATTTTTAAATCCAATATTTGAAACTTTTATATATTCAATTTGAAAAAATAAAATTCTTCTTTAGAATATATATATAAAAATTTAGTTTGGATAAATTTTCGGTGCTTTTCTAATAACTTTTATATTTTTATGAATAGTAAAAAATATAAAATTTTAATTGAAAACAACTTTTTAATCAAAATAATTTATAGTGTTAAATTATACATTTGAATGGTTTTGAAGTATAATTAGATTATATTTTTATCATTTAATTAAATGTTTGTCATTGGAAGTAATTTTACATTTAAATTGGACATAAACACATATCAATCTTTTGATAGTTCTTACTTTTCAAAACCCCGCTTTCTGGTTTTGACAACGAGAATATTTTTTTAAATTAATTAATACAACTTCTATATTTTGAATTTTTTAAAATAGACATCATTTTTGAATTTGTAATATCAAAATTATCATTGGGTGAATTTTGGATATTTTTCTAAAAACTTTCAATTTTTGATGAATAGTGAAAAACACTACTTTATTATTTAAAGCCGACTTTTTATTTAAATAATTATTTTTAATTTAAATTTATTTTAAATTAAAAATAGATACATAATACCTATATTAGTCCAATTTAATTCAATGAATTAATTTTATAATAATAATAGATATATAAAATTTTATTGAACTTTTTACCATCTTTTATTCAGATTCTAGGCACATTTGCAAATTTTCATAAAACATAATTTTACCACTTTTGTGGATTGAATTTCAAAAATAAAAGAGACATAGTTGATATCATTAAGTAAAATGTGGTTCAATATGATGAAAACAATTTTTGGTGAATAATAACTTTTGAATTTTATTTACCACGGTTAAAAGTAAATAGGATAATTAAAGGTAAAAATGATATTATAATTACCCTAACACATGCCCTAATTCTACTGGATAAGTGTATTTAGAACAAAATCAATCTTAGGAATAAAATATGATCCTTTTTATCCACTTTTAATAGATTAGGACATTTATTATTATTTTATTTAAAGAAGAGTTAAAAGTGTTAAATTCAAAGTTTAACAACTATACCATTTTTAATATAGAGTTATACATAAGATAAATTAGACTATAAATATTCATTAGAAAAATAAAAATATTTCCTACATCATGGTATTTTATTTATAATTTTTATACTTTAAATAATTAAATTTATTTATGACACAATGATGATGTAGTAATTACCTTATTAATGAAAGATTAAAATAATTGATATTATAAATATAAAAATAAATGTAAATTGATAATTTTGATTAATTACACAAATTTTATAGGTTAATATTAAATTTTATGGTTGATTTAATTTTTTTATGAAGTAATAAAGTTTTTTTTGACTTTCACAAAAACCAAATACTAAATAGTGTCAAAATTGACATAAATGAGTATTTAAAACAAATACTATATTATTAAATGATATAATATTTATAAAAATATAAGGTTCAGACAAAAGAATTATAAAATGATATATATGTCATTAATGAACCACTTGAGGTTCTCTTGTCATTTTATAGTAAGTTTATTAACCATGTAATATAAAAATACAAGAAGACATGGTAAAAGTTAAACTATTTAACCAAGAATTGAATCTAAAAGATAAAGTTAATATGGTGACATAAACTTGTCTAAAACCTATTGGTTGAGATGATTTTCGACCCATACCCACCTTATCCTCTAAATAAATCCTTTTGGAGCCATTATAAACTGAAAATTATTTTATAATAAAATAATATTTCAAGCTTTTCCTAAAGTGACCCTCACCTCTCTTATAAAAGGGTACTTCCCCTTCTCTCAAAATCACACCTCCAAATCCATTTGGCTCGGCCAAAACCTACTCAAATATCCTCCCAACTACCCTAAATTTATCTTAGAGGCCTTACTTTGATCAGAAAGCCAATGTAAGGATCCCTTTTGATCAAATAAAAAGGAAGCACCCAAAGAAGAGGTAATAATTTCATCACCTCTTTCAAAGTTCTTTTCTTCTTACACTTCTTATTTCATTGTTGAATCTGTACCAAAATAATAACTCCATTACCTTATATATACTATTATGTTATTATAAATATGGTGCAACTATATTTATTATTCTATCCATCATATGAATGACAAAGTCACCATACGTGCGTACGTACGGCTTACCGTCTCCACGTCGTGGTGTAGTTTGTTATTCAACACTTCATTATTTGGATGAGTATAATAATGAGTATAAATGATTTAAATAATAAAGATAACAATTTAGGGATTCTGTATATATAATATACCATCCAATTACATACGATTTCACCACTAATAGAATGATATTGTCGCTTGTGTGTATGTACGGCTTACCGTCTCCACGACGCGATGAGATTTCGTTCCCCATTGAGACCATTCCAGAATAATTTTCATTTTATGATTAAAAATAATGTTTAATAACTTAATATCGTTCTGAATATGAATCAAATAAATCCTATCCATAACAAACATGACTTACGTAACAAAACATATAAAGGAAAACGAATCAGTTAACACCCAAAACAATGATACTACTAAAATATCATCAACAAAGCAATATTAGGAGATAATATATGATATCATATTTATGTATGTGGTTCTTGTATAATTTAATAACAATTATTTAACCATTATACAGGAGTTTAACCTACCATCTACTAAGGAAAAGTACAAGGTAAGGGGTTTTCATCTCACTTCTTATTCCTGTGAGATTCATGCTATATTGCCACTATTTCCTTTTGTGTGGTGTATGTACTACCCATGATTGTATTATTTGTGTAATATAATATAATTTATAGGTATTTAAATCTTCATTTTATGATCCTTCTTTCATGGGGTGTATGTTTCATAAGTTACCAAATCGGTAAGGGAATTTCTAATTTCGATTTCCACTTATTGGGTTTTACGCAAACTTCATTGATTATTTTACTCCAAGATTATGTGTAAAATCACTATTTATTTAATTATTTAGTAATTTCCACTCACCTTTGTGTGGAAAAACTATTTATACACATAATCACTCCATTTATAAATTCTCAAGTCATAGATATGAACTTGATAAGAGTAATCTTAACTCAATTTCCATTCATTGAGTTAAACATCCAAGTCATTGGTGTTGTTTTTACAAGAATATGTGTGAATGTACTATGATTTATTTACACTAAATATCAAATCATATTTAGTGTATTTATATTTGTCACACATAATTATTTTATTGATTTATCCTTAACCTAAGGATACAATCTTTATAATGGATTTCATCTCAATTTACATTCCATTGAGACTTATTTGTTGTTATGTGCCAATTCACTTTTATATGGTGTGCATGATATACTTTGACATAGTATATCATGAATCCATTTATTCTCATGATATTATAAATTTTTTATTACCTCAATTATTTGTATTCAAGAATCTCTCATTTGGTTATGAACTCTAACTAAAATATCATTTTAAATGTTTTAATGATTTATTCTTCAAAATATTTCTCATTAATGTACATGTTTTAAAAATGGTGTTAAGGATTTATTTATATGGAAATGAATGTTTTAAATTTAAAATTCCTTTTAAAAGTTTCAATGTGGTATGGGACACTTTGATTCAAAAATCTATTTTTAATAGCTTCTTGATAAATAGTGAGACTTTTAAATGTTTTCAAGAAAAAGGGGATATTTCTCTCAAATAGTTTTACTAATTATTTTTATCTATGTCAATATCCTTCATTATTCTTGATTGAAGTTGATTTATTATAATAAAATCTTTCATATACTATTGAATGAGTTATGTTTGACTGTGGATGTGCTATTTTTATACCATTAATGGTTTGTGGTTAAAATATTGACATTTCGTATGCTAGTTTTAATATGAATGTTTAGATTATGTTTCAACCTTTTCATATGAGGAATTAATTAGACTTAGTAAGTGACGGGTGGAGCCTGCTATTTTTCCTTGATGCATCATTAGGTCTCATGAGACAAACTAGTGTCTTGGCACAAGGCCTTGACAAAATCTTATTTGTAGTCTTGGCACAAGACCTTGACTATGTGGTTATGATGTCCGATATTATGCATTCCATCATTATGAAATTAGCTATTGATATTACATATGATTATTTAACTAGTAAAATATCAATGTGAATAAGTAAATGAAATTATTTTATTTATATTTTCCATATTATGCTGAAGTTTAAGTTTAAAAGTCTTGTGTTTTAGTCTTATACATTGCCTTAAATGTTTATGCTTATTTATGATAGTTTCCACTATATTTTTATCCCTACTAAACATCTGAGCTCACCCATTTATTTTGTTTTCTTTTTCCTATTATGTGAAGAAGTATATTATGATTAACCTAGAGAGATAGGCCAAATGATATGAGTGTGTTCAACAGGGACATAATGTTTTTTTTATTTCATGATGTAATGTAAAACTTATGTATGTATATAGTACTTCCATAGCTACTAAACTAATAGGTCTTTCAAGACTTTATCAATTGTGATAATGAAAATGTTATGTAATAATTCACCGACTCTGAGTAACTAGGGTCGGGGCGTTACAAGTATTATGAATAGTAACTTTGGTAATTATTTTTATTACCATGGTTAAGGTAAATTGGGTAATTAAGGGTAAAAATAATATTATAAAATTACCTTAACACCTATAAAAATCCTATTGTATGACTAAATTATACCCTTGTCATCTATTTTTTAAAATATAATCATTTTATGGCCACTTACCTATGAATATGACATGAATGTAATAAAAAATAATGAATGTGACAAAATGTCACAATCTCATTTTATATAAGTATATTAATTTTAATATATAGATAAATAGGTGATAATATCTACTATAGATAGTATCTGGAGCACATGAGCCTCAGCCTGGTTGGTGAGGACTCTTAAGTGCATCCAGGCGACCCATGATCAAATCCAGGTGGAAGCACAATTTTCGGGCTACTGTAGCAGTACTGTAACAGGTACTATAGTGTGAACTGTACAGTACTGTAGTGGGACTGTAGCAGGCACTGTTTGACACTGTAGTAGCTGGGAATTTTCCCTCGTTTGGGCCTTCGGGCCACCAATTTGGTCCCCAATTCCTTTAAGGCCTTCGGTCCACCCATGCCTTCGGGCTAGTAAGGCCTTCGGGCCACCTTAAGTGCAGATGAAAACCAGATAACCTACAAGGAACAAGATCTATAAGGAGGATGAGAAAGGAGCTTTCCCCATAGAAGAAGCTACACAGATTTCAAGAATGAGAGGGTATGGCACCTGCCATTGGGACAAGCCTGTGCATGCACGAGATAGCCTAACCGAACAACCATGCGAAGGTGGAGAGCTGATTTCATGATGAAGATGCTGGGAAGGAGCAGTTCCAAGTAGTTAGTCTGGGTTGTATGTAATGTTTGAAGCCTACGGGCAATGAATTCCTCTAAGGCCTATAGGCCATGTAATACTTACACCTACATGCCTTGTAAGGGTTACACCTCACCCCTTGAAAGGTGGATTATCAAAAATCAATAAAAAAATGAAGGCCTTCAGGACATTGGATGGATGGATAGTATCTAGAAATATAAAATAATTACCTACATCATAGGAATTTATTTATAATTTTTAGAGATTAAATAATTACCATTAATGATGACACAATAGTGATTTAAAAATTATTTTATGAATAGAAATATCAAATAAATGGTTTTAAAAATATTAAAATAAATATAATATTAACTAATTAATGTGATCTACGAATTTTATAGGTGAATATGAAATGTTAGGACTGTATTAAATATTCTGGTTCGAATTTATCTTCTGTTTGGATTTTATTTAAAGTAAAATAAATGAATAGTGTCAAAATTGACACTATTGATATTTTATAAAAATAAAATTTTATTAAATTATTTAAAAATCGTAAAAAATATTTAATAATTACAAATTGATAATTATATGGTATAAAATGTCATAAAATATCCATTTATAGTCAGTTAACACCATATAAGTAAATATTTATAACCATTAAATACTTAGAATGTTATTACCACAATTAAAATTAAATAGAATAACTAAGTGTCAATTAAAAAGATATGGTTTAAATTGAAAAAATAAGTTGTCAAAAATTTATTGGTTGATGATATCACAACCCTATCTCATCTCATCTTTAAAATTGGGACACTTTTGAGGTTTTTGGGGGAGGGTTTGATTTTATTATAAATTATTTTTTATGGAGTTTCCATAAGTGCCCCTCACCTTAATTATAAAAGGGAACCCCCTCCCTCACCTATTCACTTTATTTTTAGTATTAAAGATCTGACATTACCTACCCCTTTTCCTTTTCAACTTCCCTATTTTCATTTTAGAGGTTCTGGTTATCTTTAGAGACCAACTCTAGTGCTCTAAGAAGAGATTTAGAGGAAGCACGTTGAGGAAGAAGTAATCTCTTCTACCGATTCTTTCAAACTTATTTCTTCTTATACTTACTCTTCATTAGTTTTTTAATTATAAATTAATTACATTAGTATCACTTAATACTAATATGTTATTATAAATACAAAACAACCATATCTCACCTTCTATCTATCTTATGAAAAATGAAATCACCGCACGTGCATACGTACGACTTACCGTCTCCACGCCGTGGTGTAATTTTTTTTCACCACCACCTTACTTGGATGGGTATAATGATGGAAATAATAACTATATATGATTATTATAACATTTTACTAATTATGAAATATTATACACCATCCAATTCAATACTATTTAACCATTTTGGGAATGATATCATCGCTCGTACATACGTACAACCTACCGTCTCCACGATGCGATGTGATTCATTCTACATGATCTCCATTAAACCATGATTATATACATGAATTTAATGAATACATATGATAAATATTATACTAATATCATTCTGTAAATTATTTAACTATAAACTAAGAAGTGGAACATGAACTTATCCGACAAATCTTGCATAAGAACATAAAGTAATTAATATCCGAATAACGAGTGAGAATGAAATGTTACTAACAAACAGATGTTAATATAATAATTTATGATATAATAAAAATAACTATGATTCTATAAGAGGTCAATAAAATTATTTAAATCATTATACAGGATGTCCAGATACATACAAAGGATATCAGACCTAAGGTAATGGATAACTTTACAAATCTTGTTTTTATCTGAGATTGTTTATAAGTATTTACTGGGGTATATTTATCATACACATACATGTTTACTAATTATGTAATATTATTTCTATTATTATAAAATTTTTTAAAGTTAATTTTACATTTTGGTAAATTTTTATTAAATGGTATGAAAGGAATCTTTTTTCGTTATTCGATTTGAGGTACTTTTTGACTTTTTCAAAAAAAATACGAGGATAATGTTTTTTTAACTTATACGGAATGAATGGATTTTTACAGTTTCATGACACATTATTTCCTTTAATATTACCCTACAATATTACAAGTTTAATCTCACATAAAATGATTTCTTCTAAAATTTTGTGGCATTTTGAGGAAGGAAAACATTTTTGAAGAAGAAAAAAATATTTGCCTCAAGAATTAATTTCAAGTGTTTTCTTAAAATTATTTTCCATCTAAGATGAAACTCTTTAAAAAGGGTAATATTACTATCTCTGTTATTACCATGATTTTATTGTGTCTATGATGAAATGTTATTTAGGAAATCCATTTGTTTTATATCAATTATGACTGAATGATGTTTAAGAAACCCATTTTATTTCATGGGTTATTCTATAGTGAATGTTTTTTTTATATTTTTATAGCACACATAAGAATGGTTTAATTATGAGATGGGTGGGAACTATATATACCTCCAATTCATTGGGTAAAGATATATATCTCATGAGATAGACATGACTGGAATGGTAAATAAATCTGGTTTAGTAATACAGGCCTAGAATGAGGAGTGAACTCGGTTCAGTAATGGACTTTGTCTGCAATGATGGTCTCGACAATGATCATTAACTAATATGAAATTACTTTATACGCTTATGTGTGCATGACACAAAATTTCATGTCTTATGTTATGACTATTGGGATTACATTTCACTTTTATGATTTATCCCATGGCATGATTTTATGATCTTTTATATGCAGGATAAGATTTTCAAATGTTATGTTTATGATTGATATTTCCCTTATTTACTCTTAATGAGCATTTGAGCTCACCATTTAATATGTTTATTTTCCCCAAGTCATGAATAAGGGTATTAAGTAATATATGTCAAGAAGGAGTCTAGTTATGAAGAAATAAGCAGGTGGTAATGTGGATATTTTATGAACCAGTTGTTTATGTTTCTCAGGTTCTAAAGATGCTAAACCTATATGATCTTGATGTGGTTTTGTTGTGTTATGTAATAAATATTCTTTAATGTTTAAGTAATATATATATGTAAAGTATGGGCCGTTATAGCTACGAGGCTTCGGTCCTCGTTCTTGAACCTGAACATTGATCATCTTGAAGTTCTTGTGGATGACGATGGTGAACCTGGAGGGAAACTGGATTGTGGTCGATTCTTTTGGCTCGTGGTGTGTGAAATTGGGCAACATTAGCATTATAGGAGGTCATACTTGAATAAATTGAGGATTACAATGATTTTAGTGGCTTGCGAAAAAATTCTTTATCGAAAAAGGTTTGGATGAACCCTGGTAAGGGGGTTCAGCTCATGTTTACAGTTTTCTTCATCGATTTTTTGAAGTCTTGGTTGTGTTGCTTGTTTTTTTGCTGTGTGTTTTTTGTGTGTAATTGGTCCTTCCGTGTTCACATTACCCTTTAAACTCCTTGTACTCTTTTACCTTGAATAGTGGAAAACTAGTGATGATCCTTCCCTGTGCATGTAGGCCAATGGCCAAAGCATGTTACATTATTGTGTCCTTTTACTGCTTTCCAATTATTTACTTTTTCGACTTATAAATTGTTGAACATCGATTGATTATTGAATTAATTATGGTTTGAATTTATTTAATAATAAATAAGTTTTTTGAGCCTTGTTTATGCCCAATTTATCTTTCCTGCTACTATAACTTTTATGCCATGTGTGACTTTTGTTCACTGCTGAAAATCATTTATTTGTTCCTTTGTTATTGGAATTGTATATAAATTATTTTATATTTATTGGATTATTTTTTATAACACCAGAATAATAAACATTAGTTTTAGATTCCGTATTTTGAGTTTTGGAACCAATTATATATTCAATGGATCCTGGTTATTTGAATGGGGACTGCCTTGCGTAGCACAACCCTCCGATAAGAAAATCTTGGCCTTTAGCAGATCATTTAGATTCCAAATGTGTTTCCATAGAGGGGGCCCGGTACCTTCTCCACCCATGAAACATGACCTATAACTCGAGAAGATAATGTAGCATCTAAAAAAATCATGAGACCAGCAAAACTTGTCTTAGCCTGCATCATGTACTATAGGAACCACCAGTCCTATGCATGAACTCAGAAAACTAGTGGTGGAGATTCTGATGGTCCTAGCCGGAAAGGTCATCAATTAGGAGATCTCTCACAATGACATACTCATGTCTGGGTGCATGCAAAGATGCGAGAATTATACCATCTGGACCAGGAAGCCAAGGATCACACCAAATAATTACCAAAACACTGTTGGGAATTATCCAATAAATTCCATGATTCAAGATGAAATTTGACCCCCAAAGACTCATCCAAAAATGACTTGGATAAGGACCCAAGATAGAAGAAAAAAAACCATCATGGGGAAAATAATTACCTTTGACAACTCTAACGCACAAGCTGTCCATGTTCTGTAAATGGTGCTAGCCTTGCTTGGCTAGAAGGGAAATGTTAAAAAAATTCAAATATCAAAATCCCATGCCTCCACAAGCCTTATCAGCACACAACTTCTCCTAATAGATCCAATGTAAATGATATTTCCCATTAGCATGACCCCACAAAAAATTAGCAAAGGCTGAATGAAGTTGATGGATAAAAAATGGGAGCTTGAAGAGGGACATCACGTAAGATGGAATAACTTGGGCCACTACTTTAATAAGAACCTAATTTCCAGATCTAAAAATATTCTTACTAGACCATCCCTATATTTTCTTGTGGACTTTATAAATAATGAAAGAGAATACCACTCTTTTGGAATGTCCAAAGACCATCAAGAGGACCATATATATATTTTTTGTTTTTCCATGACCTCAATACCACACAAACAATAATGTCTCTCGTCCCTTATTGCACACCTCAACTAAAATGGATCTCAAATTTAGTGAAATTGACTCGTTGTACTGAGGAATTGATAAAAGAATCAATAATTTTGAGAATCTCTTAGCACTCACGAGAAGTTTCTCTTGAGAAAAGAGGTAATCATTGATGAAGAAAAGGCGAGTAATGAGAATACTTTAACAACAAACCTTAGACCTATGGATGAGTCCATCCAGAGATTATTTATATGAAAGATGAGAGAAAAAATCAGCAATAAGGATAAAAAGTAAGGGGAAAGAGGGTCACCCTTCCATAGGCCTCTAGATGGTTTGAAATTCTTTGTGAGGAAGCCATTGACTTTGATGCTATAAGAAACAGTTTTATCACAAATCATAACTATTTTCAACCATTTTAGTCCAAATACTAGTTTACTCATAACCTCTTCTAGGAAGAACCATTCCACCCTATCATAAGCCTTTGAAATATCCAATTTCATATCCATAATCCCCCTCTTAGAGTTTGAATGAGTTTTCATAGAATGAAAGATTTCATGGTCCACGATAGCATTATCTGTAATAAGACTCTTAGGGATAAAATAACTCTAGTTATCATAAGTAATAGAGGGGAGGACCCTACCCAAGCGATGGGAGATAAATTTTGAAAAAATCTTGTAGACCACACAATACAAGCTGATAGGCCTAAAATCATAAATTTTAATCGGGCCCGATATTTTTGGGATCATCACAATAAGAGTTTAGTTAACCTTTTACATAATTCTAGAATTAGTTCATAATACCCATATCAAAGAAATAATATATAGACCAATAATATACCAAAAAAACTTGAAGAAAAGGGCATAGAACCCATTCAGACCAAGCACCTTTGAAGAATGAATGCTCTTTAGGGCTGCCAAAATTTCCTCCCCTGAAATATCCGCCTCAAGATTTGAAGCCATGGCCCCAGTCACCTTAGGCCCCACACAGATCACAAGGTCCCCTTGGTAGGTGACTCTCTTGGAATAGAACATATTTTTATAAAAGGCATTGATCAGGTCCCGAATCACCACCTTATCAGAAGTATTTTTTTGTTCCTGTCCTCCAACTTGAAAATGAGGTTCTTCCTTCTTCTGGAGGAGTTTTTTGATGAAAATACCTAGTATTTTGGTCACCTTGTTTTATAAATTCCTCCCTTGATCTAGAATACCAATAAATTTATTTTCCTCTTAGGGCCTCATCCAACTTATTTTCTATAGTCACAACCTCATGCAGATAAAAAACCGAAGAAGTTTTTTCAAGCATCTAGCGAGATCTTTCTTGACCCAAAGAATTCTCTTATCAAAATTACTGTAGTGATATTGACTACAATGCTTAAATTGAGTATCCAACTCCTTTTTTTATCCCAAAATTAATCATGAGATGAGGACCAAGTATCTTTGACAACATCCCTCTAGCTATCAATGTGGATCCACATGCATTCGAAATGAAAGCTCCACACTGGCTTATTGCCCATGGGCACAACCTATGGCTGAAGGAAAATGGGAAAATGGTAAAATGAGACTGGAGGGAAGTGTGAAACATCATACCTCAAGAATGTCTACATCTAGTTTCAAAATTCCACAAACCTATCCACCCTTTCCGAAATTCTAAAAGCATGGCCTTGTTTGCAGAACCAAGTAAACATGATCCTTGAGAAACCAAGATCCAAAAAACCAGCTTAAAGAAAACTGTACGAGAAGAGGTGAATGGAAGGATCACTCTATCTAACACCACAAATATTCTCATGGTGGTAAAATATATAATTGAAATCCACATCAAACAAAATGGGTCCCTGAAGAAGATTCCTGATAGAATTGACCGACTCCCAGGATCTCCATTTTCGCTTTCTTCTGGCCAACCGTAAAAACCCACAAATTTCCAAATGGGTTCTGGGGTTGGTGGATTGAGATTAAAATGAGTTTATTGGAGAATTTGAACAAAAAATAATTGAATTCCTCTTTCCACATGAAATAAAGGCCTCCATTGTGGCCCGAACGGCTGACCGAGAAATAGTTCTGAAACCTAGCCTTCGAAGCAATTCCTCTCATGTCCTTATTTTCCAACATGGTATTAGACAAGAATACAATGTCAGGGATATAATTAGAGCTCCATTGGTAGATAATATGAAATGACTATGGGTTTCCAAGAACCCTGTAGCAGTAAACACGTCACCCAATCAGCCTACACCATTCCATGCCATCCTGTTTACCATTCTAAAATCAATCGTCTCCATATATAAACACCCTTCTATTCCACATTCAGTATCCTAGAACCTATAAAACCATTAGGCACTACTATATATTATGGTTTATTAAGTTCTAAATTTTATCACCGCTAAACAAAAAACAATAATTAAGGGATGAATTTTATCAGTGCTAGCTATAAGCGTTGCTAAATATAACCTTTATCAGCACTAAAAAAATACTGATAAAATGATACATTTTATCAATACATTTCTTAATACTATTAAAATTCTTCTTTTAACATTGTTAAAAAAGTGACGATAAAGTGCATTGTAAATAAATTAATTTATATATACATATTTATATATTTTTAAATATGATTTATATAATGATAATCATATATATGTAAATATAATATATAAATGTGATTTATATAATTATATTATAATAAAAAACCATTATCAATCTCATTTTAATAATTATATATATAAAAAAATATCAAATTTATATTAAAAAATGATTAATAATATATTTATATACATTGATTACAAAATGTATATAAATATAATATATTAATATTTTATTTAAACAATTATATTATTATATAAATGAATATATATTTACTTAAATATAGTTCATATATATCTAAGTTTATATATTTATATTCATATTAAATAATTTTAAATACACACATATATTTTTTTATATGTGTCTGAATGTAGATGTGGATGTATATGTATATCTGTATATGAGTGTATGTATATGTATGTATGTGTTGTATGTGTATATGTGTGTTGTGTGTGTGTGTGTTTATATAGATATATATTTGTGCATGAACTACTAGAAATTTGAGATTTTAAGAAGGGGGGAATTGAGCAACCACCATTTGGAAGTCGCTATTGACTCTATTAGGGACCGCCAAGTGGCGGTCGCTAGGCTTTTCCACTCTTACGCCCAATTTTTTCTCCTCTAACGTCGAGCCCAACCCACCACCCTCATTGAGCCCCCTCCCCCATCTCCACACTGCATTGTGCCTCCCCACCTCCAGTAATCACCAATACAGATTGCTTTGCAAGCTTTGATTTAATATATGGTAGAACCCAAATAGACATATGAATCAAAAGTTATGGTTGTTTTGAAGTTTAAATCATTTTCAACTTATCTTAGATCATTTATTAATTTATTGAATTTCTATGACATTCAATTGTTATTAAATGACTATTACTCAGTAATAATTAGCAAATTATTAATTAATATTATTTTTAATTATTTTATAATCCATTTTCACTAAATATCTTATGTATTAAGTGAAAACACATATTTAGTATTATATAAATCATATTTAATAAAATATATTATATTTATATCAATATAAATATATTATATATCATTTTTAATGATATATTGTTTTTTTATGAAATATACCTTTTATCAACACTGATAAATGAGGTCTTTATCATTTCTAAAAAAACATTGATAAAGGGGGTGTCTATCAGTGCTAGCTCAAAGCATTGATAAATGTGACCTTTATCAGTTCTTTTAGCTAGAACTGATAAAGGCTAGCACTGAATTTTGTATGATCTTTAGTAGTGCATCCAGCCCCTATCTCCACTATCGAGCCCCCTACATACTGACCCTCCCCCAC
The DNA here is from genome assembly GCA_963277665.1 of Viscum album. Lineage (NCBI taxonomy): Eukaryota > Viridiplantae > Streptophyta > Magnoliopsida > Santalales > Viscaceae > Viscum > Viscum album. The sequence goes on along the minus strand of OY728132.1, from coordinate 2,096,505,924 downwards.
CATGGACCCCCCTATAGGCTACCGACCCTCTCCCACCATCGATCCCCCTGACCATCTACCTCCCCCCTGACCACCTCCCCTTTCCTCATGTGAGGTGAAACTCCTCATTTGGTGCCCCCTACTCACTACCCCTAATTCCTCTTTTGCGCACCAACCCCCACCCCTATTCTCACAACCCCACTACCCCTGAACATCCCTTGCTCCCAAGAGCAACCATGGCCCCTTATATATTTTCAAAGTATGATTTTCATTGCTTCTATTGGATTTTTTTTGAAATAGGGTTTTGTAGGTAATAATAAAGTTAGAGATTTATGGTAGTCAATTTAGGGAAATAGAGTTTTGAATGAAATCAAAGCATGAAATACTTTTATCATTGAAAATTTTTAAATACCCATTCCTTTGTGTTTAGAATGTTTTGTGCCTATGAAGAAATGCTTGATTCATTTTATTTGGGAGATAAAATGTTACTTTTCTAAATGTTATGCGCAAATAATTATTTTATGGCTTTGAAGAACTATGCTATATTAGTAAATTTTTTCTGAAAATATCTCAATCTAAATATTTTATAAAAATAAATGTTATGTTAGAATGAATATCATTGTTCCTATTTCTAAATTTCATGGACCTGAAAAATAAAAAAGTTATAGTTATTATATTAATGATTTTTCTTGTTTTAACATGTTATCTATTATAGGAATGTATATTATTTTTCAATGGATAAATGTTTCATGTTTACTCTAACACAATTTTTTTTATAATATAGATTTGAAATATTTTATTCATTGAAAATATGTTTGATAAAATTATTATTTTAATATAAAATGTTTAAAATCATAACTTTTGTAAATATATAATAAAATTAAACATATTTGTATAAACATGATTTTATGAAATAGTTTATTTAATTATTAACTCACTTATCATGGATACATTTATGAAAAATTTTATATATGATAATTTCTGTTATTATATATATATTAATTTATCATATTTGTGAAAATAAAATTTTGTACTTTATTTTGTTTAATTATGAACTCACATATCATAGGCATAATTATGAAAGCTTCTATAAAATAATATAATTTTTAATTTTATATGAGTTTTTAATCATATTTTGTAATATATAATTTTTTGATAATTTTATTGTTAAAACTTATTATAAAAAACATGTTTTAAATTTTGATTTATTCGAATAGAGTAGAAATTGTTTATAATTTATTTAGTTTTTAAACAAAATAATGGTTTACAAAGGTTTAATATTTTATCATTGTTATTTTTATTTGAATTATGTAATAAATAAATGTGTTTTAAAAGTCATTATGTCTAGTTATTAATATATTTAAAATGTGTAGTATGTTGTTTTCATATTAATATATTTATTATATATATGTATGAATTTTATAATTTTTTTTAAATATTGTTTATATATTTCAATTATTTTTTTCTATTAAATATAGATATAGATAAGAGCATTATTGATATGCGAGATAAGTTTTATACTAAATATTATGACAAATTTAAGAAATTTATTGATTTCACCAGTATATTTCAAAGCAATTTGATTAGTTTTGATAAATAGGTTGGGTTCAGAGCCCCTGTATTAAATAAAATACAAACATAAAACTAGAGGAGGATAGGGCCATACAATGAAACCTACCCATGTATAGAAATCCAAAATAAAAATAGAATTAATACATAACAATAAAAACTAAAAAAGTTTACAGGACAGAGATGGTGTGAAGTCTAAGATCAAAGACTGATATGGTGATAAGATCCCTACCCTTCCTGACCATATAGACATCTTCCAAACCTCACAACTTTTAACCTATTACCACTGATCTTCCTGATCATTATAATCCTACTCCATTGATAATTTTTTAGTGTTGGTAGTCACAATCACCTTATTGGAATACACAAAATGTCTCACTCCATCATGAAGACAATTTCTGAAATCCTCCATTTTATTCCCCGATTCCTTCAGGATAGATCCTCGATCAAGAGGCACATCCATAAATTCAAGCATGAAAAAATAGTTAGATGTAAGAACTCGACTCTTCACTAAGCTATTTGATGATGCACTTTGATTTAAAGAAACAATCATATAAGTATCCGACTCATTCATCCATTTTGAAAATTCCTCTGATGCATCCAACACACAAGTGATTGTAGGGTTTCTCAGAGAGGTATCCATCTCATTGATGGATGAAGCCTTTTGTAAAATAGGAGTAGAAGTCAGCCACTCCTTACTAGTAATTTTTCCTTATAACGAAGCCACGATCAAAGCACCTATATCATGAGATTTTGAGAAAGTCACATTTCCCCCATTAAAGGAAGCAATTTTCAAAACCAAATTCCTAGTGTCAGCAGATGAAGTTGTTGATGTTAGAGTTCCTAGGATGGGAAATTTAAAACTAGCTAGTGTTGAGGATACACTAACATTCAATGCCTCATGCTAAACTTACTTCCCATTACAGTGTCTATTACTTGGAGTTCCAACAACCTTGGAAGGATTTAGGTTGCTATATTGATCACTAAAGCCTTTGATGAACAATACAAGAATGTGGATTGTAGTTGCCTCTAAACCCTCTTTATCCTGGACCAAAACCGAGGGAGGATCCTAAACATTCATTAGGGTGCCCTTATTTTTCCTAGGCCTCCTAGAGAAAGTAGAGTCCACCTTCAACTTCCCTTTAGTCTTTGAAGTAACCAATTTATTTTCCTTCCATAACTGATGATCAACAATAGTTTATGCTTCAAGGTCACAGTCAATTTGGCCATCCTTAGTTGAATATTATTTTTCCTCCTCCAATCCATGACCAAGAGAATCCTGAAAGGAAACACCCATATGAGAATCCAACCCCTCATCAACCATATCATCCCATGATCCTTCATACCTACCTAATTGTAAGTTAGGTTTTAGAACTCAAGTTCTAGGATCTATGGACGCAAAGGCGGTCTTTCATTTTACACATTAATTCACAGATAAAGGGGGATATACTTCAGAGTTAATAAGAATATGATCTAATTATAAACTAGGGAGGTTTTCACATGGGATAATTACCTGTTACTATTCCACCTTCAAATAAGATACTATTAGGGAACATCTGTTTCTGAATAGGTTTTTGAAAAACTATAAGACATGGACATGTCATGGGGAATAGTCTATTCTCTTTAACTAATTAGAAAGTATTCATATAGATGTTTACTTGAGAACAATTGATCTAGTGAATATAATGTTAAATGATATGATGATTTAGTTTCAACCTAAAGACAATAATGTCGTAAATGATGATGTTGGAGAGAGTAATCCTCATTCTTATGTAGATAGAGAATCATTGAAATTATTTAAAATTATTAATGATGAACATACTAAATTATATTATAAATTTACTAAATTCAATAAATTTTCAGTCATCATTAAATTTTTACACTTTAAGACCTTAAATTAGTGAACAAACACCTCATTTGACTTGTTGTTTCTATTGTTGAAGAAGGTACTCCTTGTTGGAGTGAATATTCCAAAGTCATACTATCAAGCTTGTAAGTTGAACAATTACCTTGGTTTCACATATAGAGACCATTAATACTTTATGAAATAACTGTATGTTGTTCAGAAAAGAGAATTTGCAACTCAATACTTGTACTGTTTGCTACTAATCTGGGTGGAAGGATAATGAGATTAATCAAGGTAGTCAGATTTTTTCTAGAAGGGTCTTGAATCAAGGGAAACATGTTTACTCTAAGTAGATGCATTATTTCCCATTGAAACCAAGCTTGAATATATTATTCATGTTAGCTAAAATTTCTAAATCGATGACTTGGAATTCAGAGAGAAACAAAGAGGTTAATAAATTAACTCACCTGAAATATTCTTCGACATGGAAGGATTTTGATCAAAGACACCTAGACTTTTCCCAGGATGGTCGTAATGTTCTAACAGGTTTGAAAACATATTATTTTAACACATCCAGGTCAACGGTTGGTGAAACACATAGTATGTGGTTAGTGGTGGTGGTTCCTTCAACCTTCCCCCATGGTTATATATGAAGCAACCATTTTTGTTACTTTTGACTCTTATTGATGGATTGAGAGGTCCTAGTGATAAAATCAATGTTTATATGAAATCTTTGATTGATGATTTTCAAGAATTTTGGATAGATGGTGTAATTAATTTTGACTCAGTAGTTGATGAAATGTTTATACATCAAGCCACTTTTTTTATGGACAATTAATTACTTCCCAATGTATGCCGACTTATCAGGTTGGAGTAAAAAAGGAGAATTTTTTTACCCTTATTTTAATAAAATTAATAAATCTATATGGAATAATCACTATAGAAAGTGGGAATAATTTGGTCACAAATTATTTCTTCCTCCACTACATAGGTTCAAAAAAGATAGTGTTTCATTTAATGGGAATACAGATCATGATACAACACCAAAAATAATGTAAAGGGTTTAAATTCTTTCACAACTTGACCAACAAAACATTAAAAAATGTATGATTTTTAGGATTTATTGGCTCATGAATTTTCATCAATTCTTACTAAAAATAGACAAAGAAATCATAATTGGAATAATTAAACTATTTTATTTTAATTTATTTATTGTAATGATAATATTTTAAGACATAATTTGGATGTGATGCACATTGAAAAAAATGTGTGTGATAATATACCGTGCACCATTTTAGGAGTTAATGGGAAATAAAAGGAAAATGCTAATGGTCAATATAATTTTCAAGAAATGGGATTAATAAAACCTTTTCATTTATATTTGGGTAATGGTAATAGGTAATACATGACTGCTGCACATTAAACAATGATTAAAAAAGAGAAAGAAACATTTTTATCAATTTTGAAGTCCTTCAAGGTGCCTGATAGTTATTTCTCTAATATTTCAAATAATGAAAATGTGATGAGCATGACATTACAGGGATTGAAAATTCATGATAATCATATTATGCTTCAATAGTTAGTCCTAATTGAAATTTATGATAGTTTTCCTACACATGTTTTCGATCCATTGATTGAAGTTTCTAAATTTTTATGAAATCTCTATTCAAGGAATCATCACATGAGTGATTTGAAAAAGCTTAAAGATAAGATTTTTATTACACTATTTCACTTATAGAAATTATTTACATAGTATTTTTTTTGATTTCATGGTACACTTGACTATTAATTTAACCGATAAAGTCATTTCTGGTGGCCCCTCGTAATTTAGGTAGATGTATCCAATAGAGTGATACTTAAATACATTAAAATAGAATGTACACAACAAAGATCTTCCAGAATATTCAATTGAAAAGGGATATTTTAAGGATGAGTAAACGAATTTCTATTCTTCATATATTGATGAGGTTGAAAAAAAGTTAGATAACCCCTCCTAGATTGATTAAGGTCCAATTAGAGAAGGTATAGTGTTTGATATGCACAACGATGAGTGGATTCAAGCTCATCAATACATGATGTTAAACACTCCATTAGTTATTCCATTGATACAATAAGTTTCATGGTTGATCTATTATGTATTGTGTGTATATATTTAATTTATTATTTACCTTTTCCTACATTGTAATTTAGGATGAATATCATTGAGTTGAAACAGGAAAGGCTCCATAAAATTGACCATAAGATTCAAAAGATTCATTTCAAAACCTTTAATGAGTGGTTTAAGACTCATGTATGTATAAATAATTTATTTAATATTTTTATAATGTAAATGAGGTGTATTTTCAAAACCCTCTATCCATTAACTTATATGAAATTTACATATTCAAAAGATGCATGAATCGAGTGCTCATTCTATTAACAAAGAACTTAACCAACTACCTGATGTCCTATTTATTATAGCTTGTGGCTACAAATATTTGGATACTAACAAATTCTGATCTTGTATTAGAAATTTTGATGTGAACTAAGCAACATAGAATAATGGTGTTGGATATCCATCTATTGATGTAGGTTATTATTATGGACTACTGAGGGATATTATTAAGGTTATTTATGGTCATGGATTAAATCATATATTATTGAGGTGTGATTGGATCAATTTGGTTTATGGAATGAAATTTGACCATTTCTAATTTACGTTGATAAACCTTAAAATTTTTCTATATAAATATGATCGAGTAAGTAATAAGACCTTCATAATAGAATTGTATAGTAGAGAAGTTTTAATTTTTCATCACAGTATCTAATTGGAAAGTTGTGGTGAAAATTTATAGAAGAGGGGTTTTTATGATTGACCGAGAGGAACCAGATGTTGTTTCCTTTCCTGATCAAACACTTAACCAAGCCACTATATCTTCATGAGAAGAAGATATAAAATGTGTAATGCACCGGCCTAGGATTCCAATGAACCCAACAACCTACCCAATCTTTTACAAGGATTGAAGGGCATTCCCAATCCCCATGGGTTGGAAACAAGTACTTAGTCATCATAGGAATCCCTTTCAGAATGATTTCTCCCAAATCAGAGATAAAGACATTGAAACATATAAATACAAGATCTAAAATGGATAAATAATCCAAAAATTTCATAACCTACTAAACTGATCCAACCCATTTGCATAAATATAAACATCATACATAAACAAGAGGATACAATAAGGCAACAAATATGGAGCTAACAAAAAATGAAACAAAAAAAAAACCAAATTGAATCGAGCCTCAACTAACTCCATGAAACATATGGTTTCTCACCCCCACCCAACTCACCCCATGCCAGCCTAAAGGAATAAAGGACGTATCCAACTGAAAACCCAGAACCTAAAATATATAGGTGTAGCTAAAAATCCTAGCAGGTCACTATAACCCACCGAAACTATGCAATTCATTTTATAAGATAATTCATCAATGATAGTTTGAAAATAAATATATTAAATAATCCCTTTTAATACAAATTATGGAAAATAAAAACAAATACATAATCATATTTCAAAACCATTATCTTGTTTTCCCAAAAAAATTCTTTAAAAATTATTCCTCTAGCCTAAACCATTTCAAAACCACACACAACCATTTAAATTTCTTAAACAAATCATTTGTTTTATTTAAATGAAAATAGAAACTTTATAAACACCTCCTTGACTGAAACCACATTTAAACCAAACACCCATTTTGAAATACACTTTAAAACCCACACAAGTGTATTTAATTTCAAAGCAAGTTTTTCTAAATATCTTTAAAAATTCATTTTACAAAGGAAACTACCCAACACACGCACAAGTCACACACAACAAATCAAGCACCATCCATCAAGAGGCATAGATCAAACATAAGCAAGAAATGGTTCCATAATAATGAAAGAAGAGGAAATGAAGCAAATAATAACTAGATCAAACTCCCCCATATCAACAACTGATCAAGAAATAGAATGTGTCATGAGACCTACCCTAGTATTCCTAATGTGCGAACCATCTAACCATATAAGAGTATACCAATTTGTGAACCAGCTACTGGCATGCATTGGAGTTCAAACTATAATCCATCCAACTATCCCACACAAGACTCATTGCAATGAAACCCCTCCCATCCTTTATTCCTAGCATGACTATAGGGACACTAGTAGGGGGTGAACCAACCAACTTAAAAAAATCAGATCTTCCACTTAGTACCCCGTGTCCCATAACTAAAGAGTAAGTGAGGTGAAAGAACATACAATCCAAGTCTAACCCATAAGGCATAGGAGATGGCTAACCCTCACCCTAACACCCAAACAATGAATTTCCCTATATGTCACATGAACTCATGACATAAACAAGAAAATTACCAAAAAAGGGTAGCAACAAGAATCTCATATAGACAACAACCCACACAAGTGGAAATATAGAAAAATAACCCACACAAGGGGTAAACAAGTCAAAGGGGTAATCAAGGGATTTATTTCATAGAAACCATTTTAAAATTAAATTTCCAATTGGGCCTCTCACACTAAAACATTTCTTGGGGTGCCGATCCTTTTTTACATTTTATAAAACACCACTTTAGGCATTTTTTATGAAATGATGGAAATCAAAAACACTATTTAAAAACATTTAAAAGTTACCCATAAACACATGTATTCTTCTTTAAAATCCAAAACAATGTCAAAGGAAAACCATTTCCATAAAATAAAATTCAAAGATACATTAAGTTATTTATCATAAGGGGTAAACTGCAGAATCATTTCAAATAACCATTTGAAATACAATAATGAATCCATTTATAATTCATTTTAAGGTCAACACCTCACTTTAAAAAAACTATCTTTAAACATAGTTTCCTATAATTTAAAAAAAAATTGGATAAAAATCCAATATAAATCATGAAAATAATTTCAAAAATCCCCTCGGGCATTTTAAAAAATCTTATCATAGTAAAGCATTCCATTCCAAACATGAAGACATGGGATTAAAAAGATAAAACCTTTATTCCAAGCTCAAAACAACATGAAATGATTTTAAAAAGTCACAAAGATATCACATATATTCATAATTTCAATAAAAAAATATTTTTGAAAGCATAAGAACACTTTGAATTCAAAAAATGAAACAATTTCATAGAAACACTTACTTGGAAGAAGAGGAAACTATGCCAAAACGCATCACCTTTATTGATGATAATTCCAACTAGGATAAAAACTACATATACAAACCCTAAACACAAAAATACCATAATTTGATCCACCCATAACCTTAAACCTAGACACAAGATTTATATGGTTTATGGGAGAGGACAAATCCAATTGAAAAGAGATAGATAAGGAAAGAAGAGATAAATAGTGGAATAAATACCTCAAACCTCTTAAAAATCACTAAAGGGAATCCAAGAATTAAGAGAGGAGGAGGTTGGAGCTCCTCCCTAGACTCCCAAGGGTCGAATAATGTAAATGGGGGATAAGAGGTGCGAAAACCCTCTTAATTTAGAAGGTAATTTTAGAGAATTACCCAAAATTTAAACACCTGGATAGGTTACATGGTTTGACCACATGGTTTTCCAAAACATGTGCCGATAATGTGAGTCCACTTCCTAAACATAGAGCACCCGCATGGTTTGGCCACATGGTTTTCCAAATCATGCACTAAACATGCTCTAACCTCTACCTAGGCCAAAGTGTCCTCACTATTTCTAGGGAGTTCCAAATGGTTTAAAAAACCACGCCAAAGTGATGAAAAATGGATTTTTAACCATGAAATACCCATCTATATGGGCACTAAATGGTTACTCTTAACCATGTGGGCTAACTGTGCTTCACCCAAAAATCCTCAAAAATATTTAAATTTCAGCATGAAAATAGTCAAAACCCAAAACCACTCAAGATAAGATAAAATTATAAAAAAAAAAACAAAACACAATGACATGAGGGGCATCACAAAATCCCAAATATGAAACTTTCTACCCCTATAAAGTCTGTTAAAAAAAATGTGAGAGAAAACAAAATATCCAAAGAAAATATAACCCAAAAGAACCACTCAAACCGATTAATCTACAAATCCGACAACTGATATCCTAAAAAACAATCTAACTGGTCAACCATAAGGTTCAAACCATCTTTAAGAACAACCAAAACAAGAACCTCAAATGATAGTTCCTAAGAAGCAAGGGATACCTAGCATGGTCTCCCCACCATTTATAATTAATCTAACATGGTGGAACCAAAGAGAAACAACTAAAAATTCATCCTAAGACAACTGATCTACTATGATAGAAGCACAATCTCAAACCAAAAGCACTTATAAACCCAAAGTAAGGGATAAAAACCATATGAAACTTCAAAAAGAACGATATAGGCTCTCACCAAGGGTCATGACACATGCAGATAACCTAGGGTCAAAACCCACATCACCCTCACATGATGTATCCCAAATGGCCACAACCAAACACCAACTAATATAGAAAAACTAATCTAGTAAAAAACACACTATAGTTACCCAATCGTGCACCCAAGGCCTTTCTCATGTAGAAACAATGATAACCTCAAAGTATCAACCCAAGAATGGATGTAACCAAAACTCTCAAGGAAGGTCCACTCAAACAATGAGGCACATAAAAATGAAACTAAAAAAAAACCACAAAATAATGAGGAAAACTAAAACAAAAACCTAAAAAATCCATCCACAAGAAACATCTAAAAAGGGGAAGCATCCACATGATTCCAAAAATAACTACCGAAGATCCAAAACTAAGATTGCAACCATTAGAGGAAATTTCTCAAAAAAAAAAAACACATCCACAAGAGGATAAAACCAGAGACCTCTTCTAAAATACCATCTTAAAAAACTTCTAAAGATGACCCAAATGGCCACAACGGAGGAAAAATATTTGAGACTTAATACAAGAGTGCTTAGAATTCCCTAGAGGAACAATTTGGAAGCATGTGAGGGATATTTTCTTCCCATGAAAAATACCCTTTTCCCCTAGCTCTGTCTTATACAACTTATACTTCTAATTCACTGGGTTATCCTTATGCCTACCATGCTTCTGTTGCACATCAAATGGAACTAGGACATCACCCACCAAAGGTTTCCTATAAATATTAACTTCCACATAAATGGCATTGTTGACCAACTCATAAAAATATGATAGGTCATACATAAGTATAGTTGAATCAAAATATGGGTGAATACCACCTATGGAGAAACAATATTTCTTAGAATCACTGACAACCAACTTTGGATAAAAGATGGAAAAATTTAATAATTGATCGATGTACTCATTCACTGATCGATCACTCTAATAAAGGCCTATATACTCAAGATCCTTCTATACTTTAATAACCCCAGGAAAGAACCACTAAAAAAACTCCATCCCAAATAGCTCCCAAGAAATACCTTTACACAATATAAAAAGTACAATCAACTCCCACCAAACTCAGCTAAAACTAATAAGAAAAATCTCAACAGCTCTCACCTGTGAAGCTTTAGGTGTCCCAAGGGAATTGAAGATCAAATCTATCTCTTCCAACCATCTTAATTTTCCACTATACCTTGATCACCGTCGAATGAAGGTAGTTTCTGATCCAAGAATCCTAAAATGGGATCCGATCTCAAATAAGGTTCCATGTCCGCCACCCCACTTAGAGTTTGGGTAGGCACTAAAACTGAATGAAATATTTTAGTCATTTTGGGATGCGTACTACATATAATAGAATGCATGATCCATATAAATTCATTCCTCAAAACATAAACCAAATGATTCCTTCATAACCTAGGAATCAATCCAAACAACAAGACACTAAGTAAGGCACATTCTATTCACACACTATTCATGCAAAGAAAGGAAAGTTCTCTTTTGAAATCACCACCTTCACTAAGGAATATTGAAATCACCCTCCATAAAGGTTAAAACCAATAAAAACCAATCCAACACAATATTTAAAAACAAAACAACCATGGTGGAGTACACATCACCCAAACAAGGTACACCATGAAAAATCCTTTCAAAATTCCATTTTTTTGAAAACCAAGCATATAGGGAATGAGAATCTAAGTAAATTCCATTTTTAAAACACATCCCAAATTTATTTCAAACCAAAATCTCTATTTTGAAATCAATGAATTTTAGGAAAAACCCAAGGAAGCAAGTTTGAAACATCCCATAAAAAAAGTTTTGAAAATAAAAATTTCACCGAAACCCCTTCATTTTCCAAAATAAGGTCTTAAAATCCAAGCAAATACAAATAACCACACAATAATTTAAATAAGGTTCATAAGAATCACATCCAAAAGGGGTATTAAAACACTCCTCAATCCACATCTAACAAGTGGGAATCACTTTTATAGAAATAAAGAATCAGGAGTAGTCAAAATCGGATAACCTATAGAAAAATAGCGCTACACATGATTTGGTCGCATGGGTTGGGAAACCATGCACAAAAAATACAACACACTCTATAAAGGAGGAAAAATCAACCATACTGGCACCATATGGTTTCTCAAGCTATGAGAGCTAACCGTGCAACTCAATTTCTCCTCCATTTCCACTTTAAAACCAAGTAAATACCCCTAATGTCACTTATATAATCAAAGGGTATAAAAAAACCATCAATTCACATCAAAATACTTCAGAAATGACTAATAACAAACTCAAATTTACAAATCGAAACCCAAATTCCTTTGGATACTTGAAGCTCAAGATGAGAAAGATATAGCTAGACTCTACCCTCTTTACCTATCAAGCTCTAACAACCCTACTCTACTTTCTATCAGAACATCAAAAAACAACAAGGGTTACACAAAAATTCTTAGGATCTTACCAAAGAAAATATAAAACTTTGACACCATTTTGTAATGAAATGACCAAGGATTCCAATGAACCTAAAACCCTAACCAGTTTTCTATAAGGCCCAAAGGGAATTCTTGATTCCCACAGGAAAGAAAAAAGTGCCCAGGCATCACAGGAATCCTTTTTAGAGTGATTTATCCCAAATAAAAGAAAAAGATAGTGGAACATATAATTATAAGATCCAAAATGGATAAAAAATACAAACTACTTGTAACTAACTAAAATGATCCAACCCATTTTCATAAATATAAAAATCATCCATAAAAAAGAGGATACAATAAGAAAATAGATACAGAGATAACCAAAAAATGAAACAACAACAAACCAACTTGATCTAAGCCCAAACAAACTCCATGAAAACTTCAATTTCTCACCACCACCCAACTCACCCCACACCAGCCTAAAGCAATGAAGGATGGGTCCAACTGAAAACATAGAACCTGAAATATATATACATGATCTAAAAATTTAAGTAGGTCACCACAACCCACTAAAACTATTAAATTCATTTCATAAGTAAATTCATCAATTATAGTTGGAAAATAAATCTTGAAATTAAGCTTTTCCAATATAACTTAGGGAAAACCAAAAAAAATCTATAATTATCTTTCAAAACTATTATCTTGTTCCCCCAAACTAAAAAAAATGATTTGAAAATTATTCCTCAAACCTAAGCCATTTCAAAACCACAAAAACTTGTTTACCCCTGAACCCAAATGGCCAGAAGGCCTTCTTTTTTTATTGATTTTTGATAACCCCCCTTTCAAAGGATGAGGGGGAACCCTTATAAGGCCCGTAGGCATAGATATTACATGACCCGTAGGTCTTAGGAAATATATAGAATATACTTGGAACTACTCCTCCCAACTTGTTCTTTGTGATATCATATCTCCACCTTCTCATGGCTGTTCTTCTAGTCTTCCCATGCAAGCACATGATAATCCCGATGGCAATGCCATACCCTCTCTTTCTAACAAATCTGCTCAGATTATGATCCGGTGGATGCGCCTTCTTTAAATAACCATATGGATTCTTCTCCTTCTAGAGTCTTTTTAATCATTAATCATAATTTCAGGTGGTCCAAAGTCCTTGAGGTGGACTGAAGGCCTTGAGGTGGCCCAAAATCCTTACTATCCCGAAAGCCTTGGGTGGCCCGAAGGCCTTAAAGGACCCGAGGTCCAAACCAGGGGCCTGAAAGCCCAAACGAATGAATAGTTCTGGCTACTACAGTACCAAATAGTTCCTGCTATAGTACTGCTAAAGTACTATATGGTAACTGAGGAATATGTCTCCGCCCAGTTTTAAACTCGGGTCTCTTGGATGCACTTGCTGTGTCCTCACCAACTGGACTGAGGATCTTGTGCACAAACACCCGTTTACATTTCTCAAACAACTCATTTGTTTTATCTAAAAAAAAATGATCACTTTATAAACATCTCCCCATACAAATCTACCTTTAAACCAAACACCCATTTTGAAATCTAATACAAACCCACATTATAGTCTTTAATTTCAAGGGAGATTTTTCCAAACATCTTTGAAAACTCATTTTCCAAAGGAAATGACCCAACACATGCATGGTTCAAAAAAAAAAAGAAATCACCATCCATTAATAGGCGTAGATCAAATATAAGCAAGAAATGATTCAAAAATAATGAAAGCAAGGTAAATGATACAAACAATCACTAGATCAAAATCCCCTATATCAATAACTTATCAAGAAATCAAATGTTTCATGGGATCTACCTTAGGATACCTAACATGAAAAGTATCAACCTGTATAAGAGTATACAAACTTGTGAACTAGATAATGAAATGCACTGAAGTTCATAGCAAAACCCATCCAAATATACCACAAAGCCTCATTGTAATGACACCCCTCGTAGAACTTGTGCCTAGAAAGACTAGAGGTCCACTAGAAGTGTGTAAAACAACTGTCATAACATAATTAGATCTCCCAATCAGTACCAAATTTCACATGACCAAAGAGGAAGTGAGGCAAAAGAACATACAAGCCAAGTCTAACCCAAAAGGCAAAAATAATGGCTAACCCTCACCCCTAACACCCAAACAAAGAATTTCCACAAATATCACCTACACCCATGGAATAAACAAGAACATTCCCACACAATAGGAGCAACAAGAATCTCATAGATATCAAAAACCCACATAAGGGGAAATAAAGACAAATAACCCATATAAGGGGTAAACACATCAAAGGAAAAATCAAGGGGTGCCTTTCACATAAACCATTTTAAAAAAAAATTGCTAACTAGGTCCCTCATTCTAAAACATGGCTGGAGTGTTGATAAATTTTCACATTTTATAAAACACAAATTTATGGATTTCTTAAAAAATTATGGAAATCACACACACCATTTAAAAACATTTTAAATTTACCCTCAAACATAGGTATTCTAATTTTAAATAAAAAACAAGGAAAACCATTTCCATAAAATACATTTCCAAGAGTCATAAATTCATTTATCACAAGGGGTGAACCATGCATTCATTTAAAATCACCATTTAAAATCTAATAAATAACCCCTTTATCATTTTGAGGTTAACATATCACTTTAAAAAACACTCTTTAAACATAGTTCCCTCTCATTTAAAGCTACAACCAGATCAAAATCCAATGAACATCATGAAAAACATTTCAAAAATCCCCTCGGAGATTTCACAAAATCTTATAAAAATAAAACATTCCATTCTAAACATAGAAACATGTGATTAAAAAGATAAACCCTTTATTACAAGCTCAAAACACTATGAAAAGGTTTTAAAACATCACAAAGATATAACATATATTTATAATTTCAATAAAAAGGAATTTTTAAAGCACAAGAACAGTTTGAAATCCAAAATGAAACAATTGAATAAAAAAACCTACTTGGAAGAGGCATAAACAAAGCTGAAATGTGTCACCTTCAACAATGATCACACCAATGGAGAAAGAAACAATGTATACAACATTAAATCCACATGGAACCCTAAAATCATCCAAAAGAGTTATAGGGTTCATGGGAGAGGGAAAATCCCATATAAAAGTGAGAGGGAAGGAACAAAGAGTGAAAGAGAGGAAGAAATACCTTAAAACCCCTTGGAAGTTACTAAAGAGAAGCGAAGAATCAAGAGAGGATGAGGTTAGACCTCCTAATTAGGATTCTAAGGGTTTAATAGAAAGAATGGGGGAGAATAGGGGTGAAATCCCACTTAATTAGAAAGGGAATTTTGGGAAATTCCCCAAAATTTAAACACCTGGATAGGCCAAATGGTTTTCGAAACTATGCACCGATCGTGCACAACCCACTACCTAAGCACATAGAACCAGCACAGTTTGGATGAATAGTTTTCCAAACTGTGTTCCAACCATACTACATAATCTAACTAGGCTAAAGAGTCTACAATTTATAGGGAGCTCTATACAGTTTAAAAAACTACGTGGAAGCCACATAAAACAACTCTGTCACTATGACATGCCCATTCACACGACCACTGTACGGTTACTCTTAACTGGGTGGGTTGACCGTTATTTTCCCCAAAAGCCTCCAAAAAATAGAAATTATAGATTGAATACCATTAGAACTCAAAACCACTCAATATAATATAAAATTATACAAAAAAAAACACAGTGAAATGATGGGTGTCACACAATGGGCCAGGGAGATAATTGAGGTATATATGATAGAATTTCACGATTAGTGAAATATTTCCTATAATTTTTTTCCAATTAATAGTTTATAATTTTTTTTATGAATTATATGTATACTTTTATTTGAATAAACTGTATTATTTTTATAAATCTTGGTATGTTATAGGAAGGTCAGAGTGGCTCACCTGACATTTTTGGTATGAACATTTTCATTTTTTAATTAATTTATTGTAATTTTTTGTTAGTATATTCCCCTATCTATTTATAATTTTTAATTAAAAATTTTATTATTTATAAATTCATTATGAATTTATGTTTATCAGGAGTTGGTGCATCTTCCAGCAGATGCAGGGGTCCCGGTAGAGGGGTTTGATCATAGAACTCCAAAGCCTAGTTGGATGTGTTATTTGATGACACTTTTCATCCAATTAGAGATGGTTTGAGTGTATTGATTCTTCAGTTGAGGCATATTATATGAGACCCACACAAATTCCCTATTACTACCCATGATTGGACTTTATTCACATAGGATATGATTGATAGATTATGAAGTGAGGTTTAGTTAAATTTACTGTTTAAATTTTTATGAAATTCTTTTAATTATTATCATAGCCAAAAAAAATATTTTTTTAATAAGATAATTTGAAATCTTTTCCAAATGAGTTTTTTATAGTACGCATTTCCAAATTTTAAAATTTATAGAAGGATTATAAGGGAGGGGTGAATAGAGACCATTGAGAACCATTTATGGGTGTCCTAGAAATTGTACAATGAGTCCCTCTAGGCACTCTTCCCATGTAGTGGTAGGATTTGGTTGAATTTTGGTTGAGTAAGGTGATGACGGTAAAATTTATTACTTTTAATCTATAAATGACTCCAATTTTTCATATGCATATTAATTTACTAAGTTGAATGCAGACCGAGTACACTTTTCATTCACATAATCGGGTGATGCAGGGAACACCTTCCAGAGTTGGAAAATGAAAAGTGTCCCAACTTAGATATATTTAAGTTTAGAATTCACTTTTCATTCATATATTAAAAATATTATAATATAACATGAATATAAATATGTATTTGGTGGGTAACTTCATTGTAGTTACACCAGTGAGGTAATATGACCAATCAGATGTTGATATGGATGAGGACTCATCATGTGGTTGATCCCAATGTTTCTAGTGTTATAGTAAGAAAATTATTTAGTAAAAAATGTATCTTTATTTCATAGAAATTATTAATTTTGTTTCATTAATTCATTGTGTAAATTCAACAAGATTAGTTTGATTCTGAGTTATCATAGTTTCCAAAGGAGCAGCGTCATAGTACTGTGTGTATAGAATAGTTATTCTAGCATGTCATGGGGTGTGATGGTCATGGTTATTATTCAACTTATGACACTGGTGTCCCATGAAATTTATTTGTTAGAGTAGAGGTGATGAGTGCATGCAGAGATGCAGGAATGTGCACACCAGCTGAGGTATATGCCTCCATGTTGACTATAAAATGCAATATGGATGAGTAGTTTTAGTAGTTACATGCAAATTTTATGGAGATATTATCATATATGTCAGCATGTATAGATGAATTAATGATACAAAATCCTATTGATGGTATACAAGTGGCGCCATAGGTTAAAAAGAAAGTAAATTGTACTCATATTGAATTTTATTGATATGATTAAGATATGTAATATTTATATATGTTTTTGTATCTGGATACAACTAGTGTACCTCTTTGTGATTTCATTGGTGATATAGATGAGTGAACCTCATTCATGAGGTAATTTATGTCACCATTTTAATATTTAGCATTTCATTTTAGATGAATAATTTAAATGTGTTTTTTTGCTTCTAAAATTGTTATAAGAAAGAAAAAAATGTTTCCTCTATTATAGTGTCATAGTAAAACCTCAATAGGCGATCCTAAATTACTGTGAAGTCATGAAAAAAAACCATAGAGTTATTTTTGAAATGTTTAAACTAACAAAACATCAATTGGAGGTGTTGCTTTCTCAGGATGACTAGAGACACACTATTAGTTTGATAAAATACTAAAATGTTTGTGTAAAGGTAAAAACCATAGAAAATTATCTTCAAATGATATGATATCAAATGAGAAATGTATATATATTATTTGTGATATGCAAGAGTTGACGACATGTCAATCAGATGTGCAGTTTTCTCCGAACAACCAAATAAGTTTTTATTAAAGGTTTAACACACTTTAAAATTTTGTGTATAGGGGTAAAAACCAACTAAAAGACCTTGTAATTCCATGAAATCAAAAAATAAAATAAATTTATGGTTATTTATGAAATGTCCGAGCATAAAAATTTTCAATTCGTGGTTCTTTTTTCTTAAGATGACTGGAAATACACTTTTATTGTTTTAAAACACATAAGCATGCATTCAACAGTTAGATCCACATAAAAAACCTAATAATGAAATGAAATAATAATAAAACCATATCTGTATTATTTTTATGTGTATGAGTAGATGAAACATAAATTGGATGTGCGGTCTTCCCGAAACGATCAAATAAGCAGCTATTAAAGGTTTGACACCCTAAAAAAATATGTTTCAAGTGTTAAAAACCTACCAAAAGTCCTCCAAATACCATGAAATCATAAGAAAGAAATAATAAAATATTTTTTTTTGAAATTTAGAGAATAAAGAACATCAATACGAGGTTTGGTTTTCTCAAGATGAACAGAAATACACTTTTATTGTTTTAAAACACCAAAACATGTGCTTAACAATCAAATTTTTAGAAAACAACCACAAAATGACGTGAAGTCATAATAAAACCACCTTTTTATTATTTTTTAAATATAAGAACATATGAAATATTAATCAAATATGTGATCTACCCAAAATGACCGAATAAGTAGTTTTTAAAAGTTTGATGCCCTTTAAAAATGTGCATCATGGGGTCAAAACCAACTGAATGACCTCAAAATGCCATGAAATAATAAGAAAATAGTTGTTCAATTATTTAGGAGTTTTTATGATGAAATAACAACAATACGAGGTTCTTTTTTCCTAAGATTATCAGAAACACAATTTTATTATTTTAAAACACCAAAACATGTGTTTAATGGACATATCCATGGGAAACAACCTCCTAATGACATGAAATCATAGGAAAACCATCTTTGTATTATTTTTTATGTGCAAGAGAATATGGAACACCCATCAGATACGTGGTCTACCTGAAATGACTAAATAATTAGTTATTAAAGTTTTAACACCCTTTAGAAACATGTGTCAGGGGATCAAAACCGAAAGAATAACCTTTGAATTATGTGAAATTAGATTAAAATGACTCTACAATGATTTTTGAAATAGTTGAGCATACAAAACATCAATATGAAGTTCTTTTTAACGAGGATGATAAAAAACACACTTATTATTTTAAAACATGAAAATGTGTGTTTAGCGGTCAAATCTATAACAAAAAACCTCAAAATAATGTGAAGTCATAGGATAACCATATTTGTATTATTTTTGATGTCTATTAGTAGATAGAATGTCAATCATATGTGTGGTTTACCTGAAACGACCGAATAAGCAGTTTTTAAAGGTTTGACGCCCTTTAAAAACACATATCAGGGGGTCAAAATCAATCAAATTACCTATGAATGTCATGAAATCATAGGGAGACAACTGTAAAGTGATTTTTAAGATGTTAAAGTTGACAAAAATTCAATTTAAGGTTTCATTTTTCAAGGATGATCAGAAACACACATTCATTATTTTAAAACACCAAAACACACATTTAACAGTTAGATCCAAAAAATGACCTTAGAATGATGTGAAATTATTAGAAAACTATATTTTTATTATTTATGACATGTATGAGTAAATTAAATGTCAATAGGATGTCCAGTCTGACCAAAACAACCGAATAAGAAGTTTTTAAAGGTTTGATGAACTTTAAAAATGTGGTTCAAGGGGTAAAAACCAACCAAATGACCTATGAATTATATGAACTCATAAGACAATAAACATACAATTATTTTTGAAATGGTGAAGCTAAAAAAAATCAATTTGAGGCTCTCTTTTACCAAGATGTTCATAAACACACTTTTATTGGTGTGGTCCAGACATTCTACAAGTTAATTCCCCAGATGAGGTCTTAGAGCAGGTTGCTTGTTTTGGTAGTGGGTTATGTTATGGTTCCATTTATTTGAAGTCATGTAAGGTTTCCCCATTTCTCCTTAAAAGGGGGTTTATCCAAAAATAAATAAAAATTGAGGTCTTCGGGCCATTCAGTCATATAAAATGTCTTCAGAATGATGTAAAATCATATAAAAACCTTATTTTTATTATTTTTGATGTGCAGAAGTAGATGAAACATCCATCATACATGAGATATACCTGGAACAACCAAATAAATAGTTATTAAAGGTTTATTACCTTTTAAAAAGGTACGTTAGGGGGTCAAAACCAATTGAACAACCTTCAAATATTGTGAAATCTGAAGGAAACCACCATACACTGATTTTTAAAATGATATAGTAGACAAAATTTCAATATGAGGTTCCATTTTACCAAGATGATTAGAAATGAACTTCTATTGTGTTAAAACATGAAAACGTGCATTTAATTGTAATATCCATAGAAAATAACCTCATAATGTCAGTAAATCAAAGGAAACCTATATTTTCATTATTTTTTATGTGTATGAGTAGACAAAAAATCAAACGAACATGTGGTCTACCTAAAACGACTGAATAAGCAGTTTTTAAAGGTTTGATACCCTTTAAAAACATTCACCAAGGGGTCAAAACCAACCAAAATACCTATAAATGACATAAAATAAAATATAAACAACTGTACATTGAAATTTGGAATGGTGGAGCATACAAAACATCAATTCGAGGTTCTGGATGTCTAGGATGATTGAAAACAGACTTTTATTATTTTAAAACCCCAAAACATGCATTTAATGGATAAATCCATATAAAACAACCTCATAATGATTTAAAATCATAGGGAAAATGTATTTGAATTATTTTTTTTATGTGTATGAGTAAGAAGAAAATCAATCATAGACGTAGTCCATTGGGATAACTAAATAAGCAGTTATTAAATGTTTTACGCCCTTTAAAAACATACATTAGGGGATCAAAACCAAACTAATGACCTTAAAATGCTATGGAATCATAGGTAAAAAACTTTATAGTGATTTTTAAATGATCAAGATAATAGAATGTCAATCCAAGGTTCTTTTTTCCCGAGATGACTAGAAACACACTTTTATAGAAAAAACATTCGTTTAATGGTATAATCCATAGAAAAAAACTTCAGGATGATGTGAAAGCATAAGAAAACCATATTTGTATTATTTGAGAGATGTATGAGAAGACAACATTCCAATCCGATGTGTGGACCTCCCATAATGACCAAATAAGTATTTTTAAAGGTTTGATGTCCTTTTAAAAACATGTGTTAGGGGGCCAAAACTAGCCGAACGACCTCCAAATACCTTGAAATCCAAAGAACACAATTGTACAGTGAATTATGAAATGGTCAAGCTAACCAAATTTCAATCCAAGGTTTCATTTTCTTAGGATGAAAAAACACCATTTTGTTGTTTGAAAACACAAAAATGTGCATTTAATAGTTAAATCTATATAAAATGACCTTAGAATGATGTAAAATCATAGGAAAACTATATTTGTGTTATTTTTGACATGTATGAGTAGACAACACATCAATCAGACACGCGGTATGCCTGGAACAACTAAATAAGTAGTTTTTAAAGGTTTTATTCCCATTAAAAATGTGCATCGGGGTGTCAAAACCAACCGAATGACCTCTAAATACCATGAAATTAGATGAAAACAACCAAAAAACTATTTTTGAAATAGTAGAGAAAACAAAATGTCAATACGAGGTTTCTTTGTCCTGGGATGACTAAAAACACACTTTTATTGTTTTAAAACACTGAAATGTATGTTTAATGGTCATGTCCATATAAAATTACCTCTAAATGATTTGAAATCATAGGAAAACTATATTTTTATTATTTTTGATGTGTTTTATTTGAAAAAACATAAATCATACATGTAGTCTTCCTAAAATGACATAATAATCCATTTAAAGAGGTTTGATGCCATTTAAAACACATGCGTTAGGAGGTCAAAACCAAACGAATAACCTTCAAATATCATAAAATCAGACAAAAACAACCATATAGTTAATTGTAAAATGGTTGAGTATATTGAACATAAATTAAAGGTTTCTTTTTCATGGGATGACTATAAATGCACTTTTATTGTTTTAAAACACCAAAACACATGTTTGATTGTCCAATCCATAGAAAAAGACATCAAAATGACATGAAATCATAGAACAACCATATTTATATTATTTTTGACATTTATGAGTATAATTCACATCAATCAGATGTGTGGTCTACCCAGAAAACTGAATAAGATTTTTTAAAGGTTTGACACCCTTTAAAAACATGATTTAGGGGGTCAAAACCAACCAAAAGACCTCTAAATACTTTAAAATTGAAAAAAAACTGGACATCAATTTGTGAAATGGTGGAGCAGATAAAACATAAATCTGTAGTTATGTTTTCTCAAGATGAAAAAAATGCACTTTTATTATTTTTAAAACACCAAAACATGCGCTTAACATTTAGATCTATAGAAAATGACCTCATAATGATGTGAAATCATAAGAAAAATTTATTTGTATTATTTTTTATGTTTATGAGTAAACAAAATTTCAATAGGATGTGAGGTATATTTGGAACGATCAAAAAATAATTTTTTAAAGGTTTGATACCCTTTAAAAACACACGCCAAGGGCTCAAAACCATCCAAATGGACTCAAAATGTTATGAAATTAGATGAAAACAACCATACAATGATTTTTGAAATTGTGGAGTATAAGTAATGCTAATATAAGATTTTTTTCCCAAGATGTATGGAAACACACTTTTATTATTTTAAAACACTAAAACATGCATTTTACATTTAGATCCCTAGAAAATGACCTCAAAATGATGTGGAATCATAGAAAAACTATATTTATATTATTTTGATGTGTATGAGTAGAAGGAATGTCAATCAGACATGCAATCTACCTAAAACTACTAAATAATCAATTTTTAAAGATTTGACGCCTTTTAAAAATGTGCAACAAGGGATTAAAACCAACTAAACAACCTCTAGATGTGGTCAAATCAAACAACGACAACCAAAAAGTGAATTGTTAAATGATCAAGTATTAAAAACATCAATCCAAGGTTTTCTTTTCCCCAGATGACTAGAAATACACTTTTATTGTTTTAAGACACTAAAACGTGTGTTTAATGGTTAGACCCATAGTAAATGGCCTCATTATAATATGAAATCACAGGAAAACCATTTTTACATTACTTGGGATGTGTATGAGAAAAATAAATTCCAATAATATGTTTGTTCGATCATTAATGACTAAATAAATAATTTTTAATGGTTTAACACCCTTTAAAAATGTGTGTTAAGGGTTCAAAACCAACTGAATGAGCTCCAAATGCCATGAAATCAGATGAAAATAACCATAAAATGATTTTGAAAATTTTGGCATAGAAAGGACATCAATATGAGGCTCTATTTTCCTAAGATGACCTAAAATGTACTTTTATTATTTTAAAACACCAAAACATACATTTAACGGTCATATCCATAGAAAATGACATCAGTATGATGTGAAGTCATAGGAAAACCTTCTTTGTATTATTTGTGACATGTATGAGTAGAAGACATATCAATCAGATGAACGGTATACCCAAAATGATCAAGTAAGTAGTTATTAAAGGTTTAGCGCCCATTAAAAACATGTGTCAGGGGTTCAAAATCAACCAAACTACCTTTGAATTCCATCAAATCAAATGAAAATAGCCGTACAATGAATTGTAAAATGGTCAAGTAGAAAGAAAATCAATATGAGGTGTCATTTTCATGGGATGACTAGAATTTTTTTTTATTGTTTTAATATACTAAAATTCATGTTTAATAATAAAATCCATATCAAATGGCTTCATAATTACTTAAAATCATAGGAAAACCATCTTTGAATTATTTTTGATGTGTATGAGTAGAGAACATGTCAATCAGACATGCGTTCTACCCAAAACAATTAAATAAGTGGATTTAAATTAAAAAAATGATTAGAAAATATTAATATATTCAAAATAAAATCTCCATAGATTATTATACTAAGTTTTAATGGAAATATTCTTCTATATTTAAATTATTATATTTTTGTGGTTTTTTACTATGATAATTTTTTTTATTTTTTTTCATATTTAGTTCTATTAGATGATAGGTGAGGGGCTTAACAGCTGATCAGAACTGGTTATTTATAAACTTGTGATTTTACATATGATAGAGAAATGTGAATTTTTTATTCAATTATCTTGTTGTTATTAAAATTCCTAATTTAATATACATAATTAGCATGATTAATTTTCATTTTTTCCATTTAAATTTGGGTTTTAATATACTTGTTTCCTTTGTTTCTTTCTCTCACAGTCTTTATTATTGAACCTTATGTAGGCTTTGTTTCATTAGTATTACCCTTATGTGGGTTTTCCTTTGAACCTTACAGAAGTCCCTGTCCTTGAGTTTACCCTTTCATGAGTTCCTTGGCCCTTAGGTTAGTCCACCTTACCCTTATGTGGGTTTTAGTTCAATAGATTTTCCCTTAATTGAGGTCCCATTGACCCTTACATAACCTATTATTTGATTAGGTTACCCTTATTTAAGTCCTAATGTACCATTATGTGATATTTGGGTCTCTTTATTTACCCTTATATTGGTCTCTGGTACCATTAAGTAAGTCACTAAAACCCTTACATAGCCTATATTTTGAGTTGGGTACATTTTCACAGCTGGGTCCTGACCCTTATTCAAGTGGTATTTACCCTTACAAAAGTGGTTTATACCCTTACAAAAGTGTGTTATTACCCTCATGCTAGGTCATCTACCCTTACAAAAAAGCTTTAGTTCTCTTACATTTGGTGTTACACTTACATAGGTACCTTGATGTGGGTGTTACCCTTATACTTACCCTTATGCATTTTATTTACCCTTACACATGAACTTTACATAGTGGAACCATTATGTAATGTTTTAATTAACCTTTACACTTGGTTTTAGTTTTGATTTATTATTTTATTGAGCTTTTAGGGTTGAATGGTCCTCAACATCTCCTTTCTCCTAATTTTTATACCATTGTAACTACATTCGATTCTCAAGGGTATTTTTTCCATTCTTATTATAGATTGAAGATAAATTTAAGTATTTTATTTTTCATGGAGATACTCTAAGTTATATTTAGAGAGAGATAGAGATATTATCTTGAAGGGATATCTTCGGTGGCCCCTGATTCCTAGCTTTCCAGACGAGAAGTCATTTGTCAGCTATTTTGTGGTTGTTAACCTTATATCTTGAAGTTATTGTGATCCATGGTAGCTCATGTAATGTTGTCTTTGATGATGATGAATTTGGACTACAAGGATCATGAGGATGTTAATATTTGAGTAATTTTCATCAAAAACTACTATAACAACTTCTCCCTAATTCTTCGACAAACGTTAAATTGAGCCCTGATAAGGGGGTCTCAGTGCTCTTTGGTTTTTTTCATTGTTGATTTTTATAGGTTATTGTTTGTTGTTTGTTTCATCGTATGTGTATTATTTAGTTTCCTTGTCCAATATTACTTTGGGGTAATTTATTATACTTTTTTTTTCAAAGTGTAAAACCCTTGATGATCCAGCCCTGTTCACATATGCTAAATGACAGAAGCATGTAAATCCTTATGTCACTTTTATTATTTTCATTTTGAATTTATTATACCAATAATCATTAAATGGATTTTTTCTTCCTGAATTAATTTTATTGTGGTTTTAATCTGTTTTCTATTATAGAAGCTAAAGTTTCCACTATTTTTGATGTCTCTTTAACCTTGTCTTGTGTTCCTTTGTTGTGTCAAAACTGGTTTGTTGCTGCTTTGTATGTTGAGTTTATCTCATTTCAATAATTTCTTCCTCGTCACTTCTTGATTAATATTTTTTTTATTCCAAAATTTATATTTGATTCTAGATTTTGAATTATTCTTTATTCTAATTTTTTGTTGAATCTTGTTGAACATATCATTTATTCTATTATAAGGATAATTATGTTCAAGTCTTGAATTGATGTATTAACCATTACCAATGTGTGATTTATTCTTTGTATATATGTGTTTTTATTCACTCATGGAGTAATTTATATTTTCATAATTTTTTGAATACTACCTTGATATTATGTTTACTTTTGGAATGAAATTTAAGCATGTATTTTGTATTTATTAGTTTGTATGTTATCAACTGAAAATAAAAATTGTTATTCACTTTTGGATTTTATGAAAAAATAACCAATAAGATCCTAGATATTAAATGTATACTACCACCCTCTAGGGAAATCCCTCGTAAAAATGTTGTATGAGAGCCTAATTGGGATTTATTTTGTATCCTTAAAATTTGAAATAGTCTTTTCATTGCTTTAAATGATTTTTAGTGTCTCTTATATTGCATCATTCTTTACTATTTTTTTAGCTTAGTCATGCACTCTCTTAGGCTGTATTTTTCAATCTGTTGCTAATAATTTTTTTCTTTATGATTTCCCTATTTTCATTACTATACGAACCTTTATATGAATTTTATAGGTGTTTCCTATGTGTGTCTCTAGTTTGAAGGTAGGAAAGGTTTCTATGTGAGGATGGCCTATATTTGAGAGAAAGTTAGCAGTTAAGGTGTTGGTGGGATCATGTGTCTATAGTGTATTTCATTTGTTAAGGATTTGATCTTATGTTAGCTTAGTTATGTTCCTATACTTCCTTTTAGGACTTTTGGATTCATTTATGGACATGTATTGATTTCAGTGTTTAGGATTGGGTAGTTTGTGGGTGTAGTGCTCTTGTTTCTTACTTGGTTAGACACCCGACTTCTTGGATTTACTATTTAAAACTTTTAGTAGTTTTTTTCATATTGATTTCCTAATGTTAGGAACCATGTGATGTTAATAAGACTATACCAGGATATATAGAACTTTAGTGGATTTTCCCCCTTGGTATCTAGCTGGCTGTCACACATTTGTTCTCATGTTTTAGGACAGTCCTCGGATGTTACGATTGCTTGCATGCGATCTTGTAGTTTCTATTTGTTTGAGGACCTCTCCTTTGTTTTTTTTGTTTTAGTCCATATTCGCCTTTGTTGTAGATTATATATCCCACTTAGGATGTTTAGTCCTTTGTTTTTTATGGGTTTGGGTAGAGTCTCCTTCAAGTTTTTTTATTTACTATGTTGTTCTCTCTCTTTTTCGTTTCCTTTTCTATTTTTTTCAGGATTACACTGTTGTTTCCAATTTGTATTCTTTGTGAATTATCTAAGTTTTTTTCCATTTTTTGTATGAGGATGGATACTTCTCTATTTTTTTGGTGTTCCATAAGCACTAGTGAGCCATTTTAGGGACCTATTTTCGCATGTGATTTTTTGGTCCTATTTTTCTTAATGAAATCAGCTCAAATGGAAACTTAGGAAAGTGATGGTATGGCCTTTTATCATTCATTTTTTATAATTTTTTAAATTCTAATCCCTTTTAGCATCTTTATGATATCATTCAATTTTGGGCAGTAAGTATCTATAGCATCCCGCCTTTTTATCACATAACTTTCATTTCATTACACGGAACTGAGGATCTTTAAGATTTAGTGTCTTGGAAACAAGGAACATAATACATCAAAAGAACAAAAAAAACACTCTTCTTAAACACTTGAAAGGATTATCCTTAAGTTCATCCTAGGGTCATTACTGCATCTCATAACCTGGGGACATACATCAAAAGAAAGGGTGAGCAGAAAGCCCAGTAAGGGAAACAAGAGAAACATTTTACATGTGAACTTGAGATACTTCAATAAGGACATGAAAAAAACTTTAAGACATGAAAATGAGACCATGAAGCATATCATAATAAAGATAAAATTTTTCATAACTTGAAGATGTGTCTACAACATTTAATATTGACAATCATTTCGTTTCACCAAGGTGTCGTTAAAAATTACCAAGGTTATTCACCAAGGCGTCGTTAAAAATGGTCATCTCTAGAGATTAAGTCTTTACCCAATGCATTGGAGCGCTATCAGGGCGCACCCTTAAATTTGCCTTTATTATCATGTGAGCGACATATATCATCATCAATCATTTCATAAACAACCCATATAGCATAAAAGAAATGGGTTTCATTTCATAATGATAAAGTTTTAAAAACTGCTTTAAAGACATGATCTTTATGTCACTTTAAACCCACGAAAAGGGAAAGTGGGTTTCATGTATGTAAATACCAGAATTTAAAATAGAACATTTTGATATATATGTGAATACACCTGTAGAAATAAGTGCTTTGAGTATTCACTTTATAACATAAAATAATTTTGAGAAAAGAGAGAGGCATTTTGAGACGAAAATTCTGCAGCATAACGACTATATTTCGGGGTTTTAGAAAACATTGAAAAGATAGGGGACATGGGTCGAACATTCATAAATGACCCATAAAACAGTATAGGGACAAAATATAAGGTATTTAAGAACATGATAATGAAATTTGAAAATACACCATATGAAATGAAGAACATGAAAGGAAGACAAAATAAGATTTCTCTTATGAAAATTCTGCAGCCTAACGGCGTCACATAAACTTCAACCAAAAATGAATTGATGAGATCAAATAGGGTCTCTCATCATATGAAAATAAGAGTACAGTATGATAGATATAGAGATCATACCCCAACATAACAAAAAGGAACTTGAAAGAATTGACATGAAAGTAGAACTTCAAAACGAGAAGGGTGAAGAACCACTTAAAAATTCGGCAGCCTAACGGCGCCACTTAAAACATCAAAATACTGAATTGAAGAGATCAAATAGGGTCTCTCATCATATGATCATAAAAGTTCAGTATGATAGATATAGAGATCATACCCCAACATAACAAAAAGAACTTGAAAGAATTGACATGAAAGTAGAACTTCAAAACGAGAAGGGTGAAGAACCACTTAAAAATTCGGCAGCCTAACGACGCCACTTAAAACTTCAAAATACTGAATTGAAGAGATCAAATGGGGTCTCTCATCATATGATCATAAAATATCTGTATGATAAATTTAGAGATCACACCCCAACATAATAAAAAGGAACTTGAAATACTTTACATGAAAATAGATCTTGAAAAATGAGAAGGGAGAAAGAATCTGTTACAAAAATTTCGGTAGCCTAACGGCGCCACTTAAAACTTCATAAAAAGAAATAATGGGAGTAAGAGGGGATCTCTCATTATATGAACATGAAAAGGGCAGTAAGAGGAGTATAAAATAACATCCTCCAACATATGAACATGGAGCATAAAAGGAATGACATAAAAGAGATTACTTGAAATTAAAGAGAGAGGTCGGATCCCTTACCTTAAAATGTAACTCTTAAACCTCAAAGGTTGGGACCTTGAGGGCTTGGGGGCACCTTGGGAGGTCTCCTTGGGAGGTAATGAGACCAGAACTTCATTGGGGAAGTGTGGGGAGTCTAATGTATGAGAGGAGGGCTTGGTATTTATAGGGAAAGTGAGGGGACAATGCATTAATGGCCAAGGGACACCTCACATGTGCTTTTCTCAAACCCATGTGCTCTCCCTTGGCATTTACCATGGAGTTAGGTCTCATGGGGCCCCCACAACAATAATTCATCACCCTTGGCCGTCCAACCCTCAAAATATCTCATGACATCATCATGACACAGCTATGATGTCACTAAACATACCGAAACCCTAAAACTGCATTTTTACTATTCACTGAAAATTCAACTTTCTCAGAAAAATCCCAAAATTTCACACTAACCAAATATCAATGCTCTGATTTCAAAAATGAACTCCATTTTATAAAAATAATTTTTTAAATATTTTTAATTTTATTTTTAAATAAATACACTATTCACTGAAAATTCATTTTTTTAGAAAAATCCCCAAAAATTACCATAACATAATATCGATGCTCTGAGTTCAAAAATAAAGTCCATTTTATAAAAATAATTTTCTAATTATTTTTAATTAAATTTTTAATTAAAAAACACTATTCACCCGAAAAAACTAATACTTGACTAATAATTTATGAAACCATTATTTAACCATTTTATTGAATCACATTACTTAAATCAAGGTGCCTAGATTATACTAATACTTTATTTAAGTGAGATTACTAATCCATTTGGACTCATTACTAATCCTAATCATAAAATCACTATTCATATTTTACTATTCATCAAAAATCAAGTTGATCTTATTAGACTCTAAATTTCGTACTGAACATAATTGTAGAAGACCATTTTTTGCAAATCATTACACATTTTTAATTATTTACGGTTTACAAAAACAAAATATAATTTTTCTAAAATTCATCAAAAATATACATACTATATTTATCCGGTTATTTGAAAATTCATAAACTTCATCATAAGAATAAATCCCAATTTTTATTTAAAACAAAGGATTACACAAGGCAGTTACGGTCTCCTTACATAGCCCCTTATCACACCAGCATAGGACCTAAGTGTAAGGTGTGCTAAGGTGAGAGAATCCGAGGGAGGCTCGACCAACATTGCACGAGTAGTAATTTCTATCAGTTTGAACTTATCACGAAGGCGATCCCGTTCTAGCTTCACACGATGAAGTTCAGCTTGGGTTTGGTCTAGAGCAAAGCCCAGTGGTGCTACCTCCTTCCCAAGTTCTGTGAGATGGGCTTCGATCGGTCCAAGACTACTGGGTGAGGCCATAGAATCTTCTTTCTATATTAATTAACCAAGATTACTTGTATTTAGAGACAATAATCAAAACATTTTGTTCACATCGGTCATATTGACCGATGGTCATATAACAGTCAAAACCCAATGGTCTCATTTTAATTATAATCATGTTTATCAAATAAAACATTTTTTTTGAGTATAAAAATAAAATAAAATAAAATAACACATGAAATTAGGAAACAAGATTTATTCAAAATTTCGGGCCGTTACAGTATCACCATTGATGCATGAAATAGTGACTGTTTGGGTCATACCCCTTTTTTGTTTTCTATTTAGGATTATATACCCAGATTTATGATAGGTTAGGTGGTAAAAAATCATCACGTGGTTTAGGTTTTTAATTTTTAAGGTATAGAGTGTGATGGTTTAACATATTAAATCTCTTTTTTATTTAATTTCTTAGGTGGAGAATTTTAAGTTTGGTTGTGATGCCTTGCATCATCACAGGTTGTGAAAATTAGGGAAAATTTTAAATTTTTGTTCCTAGAAGTGTTTTATGGCCAAAATGGTAATTTATCCTATAATATGATCTTGGGTAATTTTTATAACCATTATGTTCATCTTGAGATAAGTTTTTACCCCAGGACAGGAGTTTGGTGAAAATCTCAGACATATAAATTTTCACAGAATATTTAATATTTAATTAATTAAATATTAATTTATTCACACATGTTTTAATAGTGGAATATTTCATATGGAGTTTTTTATTGATATTCCATCCCCACGGTAGATTCCAGAATGAGGGGTTTTTTCTAGACGAGTCATAAACCCATCATAGGTACCAAACCCCTTTTATTTTATTTTTTATTCATTTTTTTATTTTTTTCTTAATTTATATTTTTAATTTTATTTTCACGTATTACCATGGGTATCCCCATTTTGGGTCTTAATTATAGGGAGGTAGAGGGAGATAATAGGGAGAGGGAGAATGAGTCGCTACCTGCGGAGCTCGTTCAAAGGTAGATCGAGGCTCGATGGGTACGTGGTGAGGATCTGGTTTGAAGCTTCGTCAGTTTTCACCTAGAGGTGGGATATTTTTATGTTCTTCATCATAACTACACATAGTGTAGTAATTTTTAAGTTTTAAATCCTTCTTTGGGTTTTTAGGGACCCCGTGGGTGTCGATCTAGGATTAATTGGGGAGAAACGGAGGTTTCAGGCCGTTTTGAGGGCTTTCCATTTGGGAAATCCCATGCACACGACATGTAGTTTAATAAACACATTCCAAGTGTTATTTATGTTTAGAGAAGACGATTTCTTGGGACTACAGACCATGTACATGGGAGTAAATTTTGTGTAGTGGTGATTGAGGGTATTCCGGGGACACATGTCTGTATTGGGTACATGACCAAACCCTATTCAAGGTACACTACCACTAGCCATGTACTATACTTGGGTAGACCCCATACTGGGGGAACATGGATAGGTACATGGTTGGGGACCTCCTGTGGGGTACATTCCATATATGGGGCGGTATACGTCATGTAGTTCGGTGATGTACATGCCGAGTGGGGCTGAGGTACACGGGCATGTACCCCATTTAGGGTACATTCCATGTACTAAAAGTTACACACATGTAATTTGTAAAAGTACACAACTAGTGGCCTGGGTAACATCTCCTAGGAGGACCTTTGGGGGTACCTACCATGTACCCCAAGTACACACCATGTACTTGTCCCTCCATGGTCTTTTTTTCCTGTTTTTCACCATGGAGTCAAAAATGGACTTGTGAGTAGTAAATTCTATGTTTTCTTTCACATAGATCATGATAGTGGAATCCTTTTGGTTTTTAGAGTCCATCTAGATGGTGTTTTTGATGGGTGAGTGTTTGTAGGTGGATTTATTTGAGGTTTGGTTCTAGAATTCTCATGGGGGTCAGGTTGTAATCTATAAGGCCCGAGTGAGGGTTGTGTGCTTAGGGATTGGACTGGGTTGACTGTGCCATAGTGATCTATCTAAAGTTCTTTCAAATAGATCCTATAATGTGGGATCTAGTAGTATCTCTGATGAGATATTGGTTTTTCCTTATGTGTTGGGACTGGTTGCTCAAGGTTAGAGTAGTTTATGTCTAGCTCTTGGGTTTGAGGAGACTAGAGTTTTTGGAGCCTTTGGGATGGGTTGAAACTGTGGTATGGTGGTTATAGCTGGGAGCTATTGAGATGATGTTGAGATGATTCTGAGGGACTATTGAGGATTCACTTGTGGGATGGTTTCTTATCGAGTGATTAGTGGGCGTTGTTATCGGTTGTTGAGAATTCCTTTGTGGCATGATACTTCTTGGATTCTCATATGGGTGGGTTAATACCCACGGATGGTTTTTTTCTATGAATTCCTACTGAGGTTTTCTTATTATAGGCTTTGCCTAAGGTTTTTCTTAGAATAAGAACCCTTGTAGGGTTCTTCTTTTGAGGTGTTTATGAGGATAATTGTGAAATACTATGTAGACATGATTTTATTTCGATTCAAATTGAGAATATTGCTGATCAAGGATTAGTTGGAGGACACTGATGCCCATTTTGGATATTTTCACACTTGGAATGTATCATGATTTTGGATGGGCTAGAGGAACCCCTTATAGGGTACCCTGCCCTTACTACAGCCTTTGGGTTGTTTTAGGATCTATGGATGGTCATGTCCCATGAGCTTGGGTGTAGAATGGGAGTCCCTATTTAGACATAGATTTGTGTTGTGACCTCAGGGACTATGGGAGCTCCAAGTTTTTATTTGTCCTTGAGGTTAGACATTGAGTGCCTGTGGTGGATGTTTTTTTAATATTGAGATTCTGGGTACCAAGAGAGGCCCTATGATTTATTGGATTAGAGTTGATCAACACTGCTAGTTTAGCTATTTAGATGGTGGTTATTAGAGTTAGATCATCCCACATTTGATTAGCCTTTGTCTATGATGTTTTAAGTAATTTCTGATCAAGAATTTAGTTTGAGGAAGATACACTTGGGATATATTGGATCAGGTGTTGGCCCTGAGTTTTTATTGGTTCTCTACTTTATTGGATGAATGTGGTTAGATAGTCTTAGGGATAAATGGATGATCTAGATGAGTGCAACCCCCATACAGTTGGGTGTGAACCCTGGATTGAGTGGATTTGAGATCATGAGTTACCAAGACACTCATAGAGTGGGTTATGTGTAACATAGATTCTAGTGCGCTCCTAGGGCCATGGATGTTTTGTGATCCTAGGTTATGTACGGATCCCACATTTTTTGGGTCTATAGCTAGTGACTGATTCATTCTATAGGACCTTCAAGACTGAAAAGTTCTCTAGTTGTGTTGACTTATATGTTCTTGTCACCAGTTCTAATCACACTATTTTAGTCTAGATCCTGATATATGTTATTTGTTGTGTGGATTACTATGGTTATTACTTGGGATCCGAAATTCATGCCCTTTTCATTTTTATGTCTTGGATCTCTTGTGTAGATATGGTAGACTCACTAGTTTTCATGTGGATGGGTGATCCACATGTTGTAAATCCTCTATCATGGGCTAGAGTGGGGGTATATTTACCTCATGTGTCAAGATATAACCCACAGTCTTCTATTTTCCTTTTTTGTTTATCCCCCTTTTTATATAGTTTTTCTTTTTTATGATAGTTATTTCTAGTTTTTGACTATATTAGTCCTATCACATGTTCATGAACTTATTATGACAATAGATTATTAGTTCACTATTGAGGGTGACCTATTGGGATTTATTTCTCACCTCTATATGTACACCTTGGTGTGTGTGAAAACATGATGTCTACTTTCAAGCTGAAGTACAAGTTACATGATGGATGTGGATGGGGCCTAGTGTTGCTTAATTGAGTGTATTTACTCATGTAGAGTCTCAATATTGTGATGATGTAGCTCAAGCATTGTGGAGAACAGATATGTGGTTTGGCACGGTGTTGGTTGTAGATCCTATTTTATTTATTTTTAGTTTGTTTATTTTATATATGTGGTCATTCACAATCATTTTTTTTATTTTATTAAAAATCCACTTTGAGGTTAAGTGAGAACCTACATAACTACCTCCATCATCAAGTCATACCCACACAAAACAAACATTACAGAGTTAAAAATTCAAAAAAAAGAGAAATTCACCATGCACATATGCACCTATTTCAAAATTCAAAGGAAACCATCAACAAAGAAAATCCCACAAATCCAGTTGACCGAAGAAATTGTACTGCCAGCCCGCTTCACGCACCCCATAACTTCCAACCTCCATCCATCACCGTTAGAGAAATCCACCACCTGAGACATCACCACAATCATCACATATTGACCTTATCCTTTTCCACCTTCATGACCATCACCTCGTTCTATCACTATTAACATCATCATCAATGAGTTGTCACTGTCAGCCACTTCTCTGACATTCTCCGCTAGCACCAAACATCCTCCTAGACTCCAATCCACCACCACATTGTCATCACTATTCAAACATCCACCCATAACACTAAAGCCATCAACAATATCAAATATTCGCTACTAAAACATATTATTGATACCAAAAACCAACACTAGAAAATGAAACCACTATCATAGATCCCAGACTGCCATCGGGGAAGAAAAACAAAAGATAAAATGAAACCGGGGCAGTAACCCTAAATGAAACCAAAACAAAAGGAAACTGGGAATGAAATATAAACAAGAATAAAATGAAATAAGGCCAACCTAGGGGACTTCTCGACCACCGAACCATAAGGCCCAAAACCCCCGTGCATCCATCACTCCAAATATGACCTGGAGAGGAGAGGTAGAACACTAGGTTAGAACAAGGTGAGGTAACCGAGGAAGAAACCCTAGGAAGAGACCCGGAGAAATATAGACATGAAAATAAGGAACATAGGAATGAAACCTTAGAAAGAAGAACCAACACCAGAGCATTTAGAAATTCAACTTATACCAAACCACTTTCCCAAAAATTCAGAGTATACCTTGATTGAAATCCTACCTAGAGAGGAGTGGAGTAATGCAAGGATAAAGTTTAGTAGAGGCGGAAAATTAGAAACCAAAGTTCTCATAGAGCAGGGAGGAAAAACAAGGAGGGAAAACCCTGATAGGAGCGATCAAGAGGGAATAAGAGGCCAGAAGAAAATGCATCCTAGAGCAAGCAAGGGAGAGAAGATATAACCTAAAATAAGTTAGGCATAGGAATCATCGTAGTCGGGGGGAGGTCAGATCCCTAGGATGAATAAGAAGAGTTAAGAGATCAAGATCACCGGGAGAGTGAGGTGCCATCATGTCATCCCAGTTGGCCACCAAATATTATATGTTTTTCAATATTATGAGTTTTTCTGAATGTATTCTTTATCCCATTGATTATAGTATGCTACTTTTTCAGTTATTTATCATGAATACTCTGATGTTCACCAATGTGCACAAGTTTAGTTATTTTCTATTGTTATTGCACTCTGAATAGAGGGTATTCTTTTCCCACTATATCTTTTAGACCCTTATCACTAGTCAATAGCCTCTGTCATTCGGGGAGGTACACATAAGGCCTTATGGCATGCCAAATCTAGTAACGTGTTAGGTTAACCCAAGATGGTTCATTAAAAAATGGTATCATAAGAGTTTTATGATTTTGGGAGTTTCTAGATAGGTGGTCTAAGAATTTTTCAAAACTTATGATGGATATCATACTGGTGTGTTGCAAATAGCTTTCCAGATAGGAAATTCAATTTTCCAGGGCATGTGATTTCTATTTTTGGATTATGTTTTTATAGTTATGGGACTTCACCTAGCGTGATGCACTTGAGTCTGTGGATTTATGGTTTATTCTTGTTTTTGGATCTTGGACTATGGGAAAGAGGCCAATTTTAAGGCATAATTCTAGGCATTTAAGATTCACATGACATATTCCTATCTCTGGTGTTTTTATTGATGATGGAGGTTAATTTGTTTAAATTGTTAGAAACTGCTCATATGGTGTTTTCTCATATAAGTACTTGGTGAAATTCTACTCAAATTAACCACATGTATATATATTTTTTGATGACAAGTCATGTGGATCTTATATTGAGATGTTCTCTAGTGATAGAGATGGATTCTCTTTATTAAGGGTTATATGGAAATCCTAGTGGGTTGGTAGTGGGCTATGAGTGCCCTGTTGGTGGCTCCATGAGGGTAATGATGCTTGAGGTATATTTGGATTTATCTTGAGTCACCCTAATGTGGTGGTTCCTCTGAATTTATAGTTCATGTTTCATGATAGGAAGCTATTATTTCCATGTGTTGTCTATCAGTTCATGTGGTGGGGACCATATGCCTGTTATCACCAATGTCTTGGGTGTGCATGGATATTCATCCATGGTGGGGTTATTGAGGTATTATATCACTAGGATGTGGTTATGCATGATGATTCATGGTTTTTGAGAAGTGTAGCACTGGTATAACTCGGTGTCTTATGGATGGATTGAGAGGGTATGTTTGGTTGGTTTCATGGCCCTTCTCATTTTGGTTACACCTTGGGTAGTACAACGAGATAATGGTTGGAAACTTGTGGTTTTGGATCGACACCCTAGTGGAGGGTGATTTTGTGTTTGATCATGGCATGAGGTAGATTCCCCATTTTTGAAATTGAGTGACAAGGGTGCTTTAGTTTATTGGAGCTAACCCATGTGAGGAGTATGTTCATCAGTTTTAGGCATGTAAGCCTAGTTTTGTTTGGTCTTATCCCATGAGAGTGTGAGTCCTCTTGAAATTTTGAGAATATTTTAAGGAAAATAATTATGGTTGTGATTTCACCATAAGACATTAGAGGTCATGATCTTTGTTTTAAGTATTTTTTTGAGTACAGAGTTTGCTGTTCTTGGTAGGCTGGGAATGATTAGTTTTTTTTCATGATGGAACTCCAGTGTGAGTGGTTTGGTCACATATATCCTTTTTATTAAATGATGGTTGTATCATGGTATGTGTGGTTTTCTATTTTGGAAGTAGGGTAATTATAATAATACTCCTATAGAGGGAAGCATCATATCAATCATGGTTGAATGTATCTTATATTGGGAGAGAGTTGTGGATGTTATAATACCCATCATTTAATAGTCGAGATAGCATTGGTTGTGAAATTTTTTGGGTGAGAGAATATCTTCAAGTTGACTACTCAGGCTTCTTGGTGGTGAGAAGAATCTATGGTGGGGGATTTATGATGCCTCACATTTTCATGGGTTGTGAAAATTAGGGGAAATTTGAATGTTTTATTCCCCAAAGCATTTTATCGAAAAAATTGTACTTTATCCTCTAATATGACCTCAGATAATTTTTACAATTACTCTATTGGTCCCAAATTATAGTTTTTTACTATAGGATAAGAGTTTTGTGGAAATACGATTTGTTTTAATTTTCATAGAAAATTTAATATTTAATTAATTAAATTTTAATTTATTCACATGTGTTTATTTAGTGGTATATTTAAAATAGAGTGTTTGATAGAGATTATGATTCTATGGTTGAGTACAAAATCAGTGGTTTTTCCTTAGTGAGGTATAAACCCATCACGGGAACCGAGATGAGGCCCGAGCCCCTTTTCTTTTCTTTTTATTTTATTTTTGTCTTCATATTTTTTTTCTTTTCTTATTTTCTATTTTACCTTATCTTATAACATACTCCCATGGGGTTCCCACTTTGGGGTCTTAAATCGAGATATTTATAGGGAGATAAGAGGGAGAGGGAGGAGGAGCAACCACTTGGGGATCTCATCTAGTGGTAGATCAAGGCAGTGTGGGTGTGTAGCACAAATCCGATGTGATGCTTTAGTGATTTCAACCCAAAGGTAGGTCTGTTTTATGTTTTTCAACACAAATCCCAATATTTTAATTTTTTTTTTAAATTTTAAATATTTTTTTGGGCTGTTGGAGAATCCATGGGGGTTGATTTAGGATTAACGAGGGAGAATCAGGGGGTTTTTGGCCGTTTTGAGGGGTTTTCATTTGGGGAAGCCTATGTATATGACATGTAGTTCAATGAAAACATAAAGTGTGTTATTCCTACTTAGGGAAGATGAGTTATTGGGACTACACACCATGTAATTGGGAGTACACATCATGTAGTGACAACTCAAGGTGTAATGGGATAACTTAGGTCAACCCAACCCGTCACCCAAGCCAACTGGCCACACGACCTGATGCGTGTTCATGATCACCATGGGCTGGTGAAAAACACTAAGCATAATAAAAAAATATTGGAAATGATTTCTACCATGGTAACCAGCATAACCCATCCATAAAATAGGACATCCACACCAATAAGATCAATGTCAACAATATAAAATACAACATCTGGAGTAAAAAACAAGGACAAGAAGATATCATAAGAAACAATATAACTCATAAAAAAACATGACATAATAGAACATATATACATGGTATCTCAAGTCAAAGATAAAATCTTAAAATAATGGTAACAAGACCCTAAAAAGGCATGTACATACATCCCAATGGATACAAAATCCCAAAATGAATCCACATGATCCAACTCCATGAGACCACATCTCCTCCACAAAACACTGGAGGGCAGTAATCAAGAAGAGAAACCCAGGCATGAGGTTCCATTTCCTTTACCTATGTCTTGCAAAACATAATATACACATTCCCAAAGTAATATGCAGGGTGTGATTCACAAAGCCTATTAGTATACCACTATGAATCCATTTAATGTTTTTACCCATGAAAACCAATAAATTAGCTAGAAAACACTTGTCAAAACTAAATCAATTTGAACACAATTTGATTTAAAAAAGCCTTTGAAATCCCTTTGGGTTTTAATTTAAAATAAAACATGTTTTTCAAAACATTTTTCAACATGTATAATATATAGAAATAAGGCCAAAGGCACAACTTGATCAATATATCCCACAACGAATAACAAAGGTAAGAATAAAATCAACATCATCATATGACCAATAAGAGAAAAAAACATAGCATATCTCATCACATAAAACATGGAACTAATAAATTGAATAAAGAATATAAATAAACCTGACATGAGTAAGTTCACCTAAGGTTCTAACCATAAGGGTTTAATTTGAGTGAGTAAAATCAAAGTATGTTCACCAGCTAAGCAAGGTGGAATCCTTCACGATCTTCCTTGGGATTAACTCTAATAGCTCCCACAATCTCTCAAAAACTAAATGAAATCTCTCATGGTCTTCCTACCCAAAGTCTACACAGCCCCTTGGAAACCAAAATGAAAGCTCTCACGATATTCCTCCCCAAAGGCTCTCATAGTCCCTTGGATAACCCCTCATTCACACCCCTGTTAACCCATGTGCTACTCTATGCCAACATAATCACAAAAAAGTCCCAATCTATGAAAACCCATTTCATAATACAATTTCACAAAAAAATTACCATTTTACCAAAGAACCTTTCATAAGTTAATCCATTTCTAAAATCATTTTATAAATCCATTTAAATCCATAAAATCCTTTTGAGCCATTTTATCAAACACTTGGTGTGCATACAAGCCACACCCATTTGGAAAACCCTCTTTAAACACTCAATTTCCAAACCAAGTCATAGAACACATAAACATAGGATATAAATCAACTATAAATCTTTTATTTTTGAAATTAAACAAACAACCAAGGGATATTTATAATTTTATGGTAATCCATGGAAAACAACCTTATATAGATATGCCTACCTTAGATTCATTTCCAAGCTCACCAACTTTGATGAAAACCACCCATAATAAGAATATCAAGGATTCAAACACCTAATCCATAAAAAACAAACCAAATAGCCCATAAAAAATCTAGGTTCAACCAACCCCACAATCTGGGTTTCCATATTTCCATGGAAGGGGAAGAATAAGCATGAATGAGGTTAAATGAAGAAGAAACCAAGAATATCTGGACTTACCTCAAGACAAATCACTAAGAAACCAATAGGAATCCACCACCAAAGGAGAGGGAAATCTTCAAGTCCAAGTAGGAGGAGCTTCACATGAAGGGGGATGTAAAATGAGGTAAAAATCCATAAAAATCTACAAGGAAAATGGAAAAATACAAATTTTTAAGTGACTTGGATAGGAAACAAAATTTGGACATATGGTTAGACAAACAACATGCTAACCATGCAGGGATACTATCTCCATAAAAAATGAGCCACATGGTTACTTCTGGGTGTCACATAGTTTGAAAAACCATGCTCAAACCATGCCAAACCCCACTACCACCCTCTATATCCCCCACACATGGTTAGCCGCATAGTTAAATAAACCATGTGATAATCATGATCCTTGGTATATGTTACCAAAAACTTCCACCATGCCACTTCTCCCCCCAAAAGAGATCAAGAATCCTAAAAATAAAATAGGTGTATCCACTAATCCCTTACCAAAACTTCCTGCTCCCATGTCCCATGGATATCACCACCTCACTACCAGATCACACAGAACAATGGTATTAACTTACCATGGAGAACATTTTTTTGGTAATCCAAGATATGAACTGACTGCTTCACAATAGTGGTATCAAGATCAAGATCTAAATATTCCCACTCTAACACATGATAGGGGTCTTTATGGTATCTCTTTATCTAGGATACGTGGAATATTTCATGGATCGAGGTTATCCATAGTATAAAATCTAAAATATAGGCTACCTTTACAAGATTCTCTACAATATGAAACGACCCAACATAACACGACACCATCTTTCCCCACTTTCCCAAGCGATGATGTACTAGTTAAACTGATACCCACAGAAACAACTCATCAATAACTAGAAACTCTAATAGATAAAAATGAAGGTCAATATATGAATTTTTGTGACTTTTTATCTATCAATAACTATTTATGGATCATCCGAACTATCTCAATTGTCACCTGGATGAGACTCGGTCCTACCAAGGATCACTCACCCACCCCGGTCTAGCTCAATGGGGATTGACATGACTGCTCATATAATTACTCAAATGGGGAAATCTTTATCGAGGGAAGATAAATATTATTATAATAAAACCCAACCAATGATAGGTTCATTTCCCATAAACCTATGAAATCAATCACACATCCTTGCAACATATCCTTGAGAGTCTGGATGGTCTGTTCATATTGACCATTCATCTATGGGTGATACATAATGCTCAATCTTAGCTCAGTTCCCAAATCCACCTGGGGTCCCTTCTAGAAATGAGAAGTGAAAAATGCATCTCATTATAACACTATCATTTATTTAACTACATGAAATTGAATAAAATTCCAAACATATAGGTATTTGAGGCATTCTACCTTCATCGACTCCAAAATGGGAAGAAAGTGGGATGATTTCATTAGATGATCGACAATCAACCATATGGAATATCTCCCACTCAGAGTACAAGGTTTTCTAATCATGAAATCTAAATATATCTCATCCCACTTTTATAATGGAATGGGAAGAGGCTACAACAACCTAGCTAGTCTATGATGCTCATCTTTGATCCTTTAGAAGGTCAAGAATCTAGAAACAAGGTCTACCACTACACATCTCATCCTAGGACACCAATACTAGCCTCTCAAGGTATAAAACATCTTAGTTGACCCTAGGTGTAAGAACCAACAAGAATGATGCACCACATACATCACCTCCTACCTCAGGCTCAAAGGAACAACTATATTTTCCCTGAAGAATAGAGAAC
The DNA here is from genome assembly GCA_963277665.1 of Viscum album. NCBI lineage: Eukaryota > Viridiplantae > Streptophyta > Magnoliopsida > Santalales > Viscaceae > Viscum > Viscum album. The sequence continues at coordinate 2,096,463,480 of OY728132.1, read as the reverse complement.
CATCGAAAGACTAATACCAATCACTTGAGTTCTCCCCACTATTTAAATCGCTACTAATCTACTATAACTCAAGGTTGGATACTTACTCAATCCTAACCCGATCTATAAGAGAGGGTGTAAACTAAAAAATGTTTAAGAAAACCTTCCCTCTATATCCTACACCTCTAGACTTAGATTATAAAATAAAATCATGAGACCCCACTCATCCACTTATTCTCAAATGGCCTTCACTATAAGCATCCTACTCAAAGAATCAACGACTACATTCTACTTCATAGGTGTATAATAAATATAAAAATCAAAATTCTAAATATATTCTACCCAATATCTCTATTTTAGATTTAGGCCTCTTTGGGTGAAAATGTACTTCAAGATTTTATGATTTGAATAAACTATAAAACACTCCCTAAATAGGCAATTTCACAACACCTTTAGTGTGTGAATAACTACTATTAAATCTAGATCATAGGTGGAATAATTATACTCATGTGGGTGTAAATGCATTGATCAACAACCCACTGAATGGTTATCCCACATCAAAATTACTCCTAAACCCACACTAAAAGCATAAAAATACATAACATAATCTCTCCCAGGTTTAGGAAGAATAAAAAATTACGTAGATTTCAAAAAAGTCTACAACTTCTCGAAGGCATGCTGACACTTCTCTTCCCACTCAAACCTCACCCCTTTTCTAGTCAAGGTTGTCAAGCGAGAAGCTATCCTGGATAATTCTCAAATAAAATACCTATAATACCCAGAAAATCCTAAAATTCTATAGATATCAAACACATTCTTGGGCCTCTCCCAAGACATGAATGCTTAAACATTCTCCAGATTCATTTACACTCCTAACTTGAAAATAATGTATCCTAAAAACTTCACTTCCTAAATCCAAAAATATCACTTGGACAACTTGGAATATAGAAAGTGCTCCCTCAAAAAACCCAAAACATACTCTAGATGGTCCGCATGATTCTCCCATGTCTTAGATTACACCAATAATTCATCCAAAAAAAAAACTATAAAGGAGTACAAAAAGTGGTGGAATATTCAGTTCATTAACACTAAGAATACTTTAGGAGAATTGGTAAATCCAAATGGCATAACTGAATACTTAAAATGTCCATACCGGCTTCAAAAGGTGGTATTTGGAATTTCCACTTCTTGAACACCCAGCTGGTGTTTCCTTGATCTCATATTATTTTCTTAAAACCAATGACCTCCCTTGAGATGATAAAAAAGGTCATAATTTATGGGCAATGGGTATTTATTCTTCACATTTACCTGGTTAAGCTTATAATAGTATATAAAAAGTTGTAGGATCCCATCCACCTTCTTTAAAAATGGGACTAGAAAAGACAATGGTGATATGTTAGGATAGATAAATCCTTTTACCTTAAGGTCCTATAGTTAGAATTTTAAGACTTTTAGTTTGGATGGATTCATTTAGTAAAACGATAAGGAAATCAAGCTCATCTTAGGGAAAAAATCGATAGAAAACTTGGTCTATCACTGAGGTAGTAATCCTGAGAAATGATCCATAAACACATTATGGTACCTATCCATGAACACTATAAGTTCACCCACTAAAATCTAGTCAATTCCATCGAGAAACAGTCTGGAAAGATGGCAATTTATCACCCCCAACTCTGAATAAATTGGTCCCAGCCTCCATTATTACAGATCCCTCTCACCCTGAAAGATATGAGTGATCCCATCAGGGGTAAGGAATTGGACCCTATGATGATAGTAGTCAACTAGTTCCATGAATTTGATAAACCAATCCATGCTAATGATAATATTGAAAACATTTTGGTCCAAAATAAGGAAGTACTAGATGACTTCAACCCCAGTTAACAAAACATGACACTCAAGGAACTTGAAACCTTGATCCTTCTTCATACCCAAAAAGGTTATAAAATACATAACATATGGTATCAAATCATATTGTATAGCCAAATAATTAATCATATTAAATTAAATGAAGTAATAGGATGTGATAGTGTCAAATAAAACTGATTCCATAGAATAAGTAATAAACACCCACCGCTCACAATGGCCATCCAAGAATATAAGTCCTCTAGTACAACCTTTGCTGCATAGAGTTTCCTTGGATTAGACCCAACCTACATATTCTTTCCCCAGTGAGAATCTCACTTACCATAAGAGTGATATACTATACCCATGAAATTCTTTGACTTCACCTAAGAGATCTTTTAAAAAGTGTACCCCACATAGCCCCCATGAATCCAATTGATAGAAGCATTAGAGATGACCCAAATTTCCACACCGGTGGAACATCCCTAAAGTCTCTAAGAAACAATTCTTGGTGTTTCCAATCTTCCCACACTGATAAAAAAAATGGGATTATTCCCTAAAGAAACCACAGGAACTAAACCCGATGACTATTGGACACTCTTTCCACTTCCCCATAGAGACTCATCCCACTTCCACTTCTATCCCGAAGAAGAAATATAGCCTCTTCCTACAGAAATAACGCTACTAAGACCTGTATTAATAGTAAAATATACCTATACCATAACCTCTAAATAGTTTAGTAAATAAATAAGTATGAACATAGATCTAATGTATGGCCTTAATAACATCTCAAAACATCAAGCCTTGAGGTAATCATTCATGGGGAGATATAGGTAAACATATAGTAATTTGATAAAATGATCAGAATAATCCATCACTGAATGAAAACCCTACTAAAAATTAAAAAACTCATGGTCCTTCTCCACCCTCAAGGTGTTCGGGTAGAACTGTATGTTAAAATCCACCTTGAAAGTGGTCCATGTGAGATCCTCTTGCCTCCTCAAAAGCACCATTGACTCCCACAGCTTCCTACCTGGTCCTTCTAGTACATACATGTAAAATAACACCTTTGAGGTCTCAAGGGTTTTAATAAACTCAAATATCCTCTTGATATGAACCAACCACTCCTCAGGCTCATTGGGAACCTTATCACCATGGAACACCAATGGATTTTTCCTTATAAATTCCTAAGAATGGTCCACCATGTATTCCTATTCTTGATCACCCACTTGACTGAAGGATTGGATCATATGAATCATAGAATCCACCAAAAACTGATCAAGAGGAGAGTTAACCTATGTGGTATTCTCCAAAACACCCTCTCTATGTATGGATGAGGTTTTTATGGGAGGAATTGTCTCCAAGATATAAGAACACAAGCTTCATCAAGCACGATTAAACCTTAAACTATATCAGAATAATTAAAATAAATACCCATAATGAGTACCAATAAGTATCATAGGCATAAAAAACAACTCCAAATAAAAAAAGAGTCAAAACATCAAAAATTCCAATCATTTTCCATTGAGAATGGTTTGGACGCACGGTTAGGAGAACCGTACATGAACTGTGTGGGTATCACTGGAGTTAGAAGGAAAGGCCATACATACTATGCATGGTTATTAATAATTTCATGCCTTAACCATGCACCTCTTATAAAAAAACTTGTTTCACCCCCAAAACTCAAATTAACCCCCAGGCTCTCCCTGATACTCAACATTAATAGGAAAATACCTCAAAATATCATAAAAAACCCATAAATGGGCTCAAAACATAACCATAATCCTGGAACACCCATGGAAACTCAAGGTTTGACATGAAGAAGAGCTAGAAAGAAACACCCCCATTCCTACCTCTAGAGACCCAATGGTCCTAGCTCTAGTCCACCATTGACACCCAGAAAAACCACTCTAATACCATTTTTTAATGAACCATCTTGGTTCAACTCGAGATAGCTCACCACATAGCCTAAAGAATATTCCCGATCACCACAGGCTAGAAACAAGAATCAAGAAAAACTAATAATCTATTGGGAACAATTTCACCCATGATAATCAGCATGAACCATCCATAAAACGTGACAACCACACCAATGGAATCAGAGTCAACAATATAAAACACAATATCCTGAGTATGAAACAAGGACAAGTAGATATCAGAAGAAACAATATGCCTCACAAAAAAAACATTCCATAATATAATATATATACATGGTATCTTAATGCAAACTTAAAATCTAAAAATAATAAGAACAAGACCCTAAAAATTACTATATATACACCCCAGTGGATACAAAATCCCAAAATGAATCAACATGAGCCAAATCCATGACACCATATCTCCTCTAAAAAACACTGGATGTTGGTAATCAAGAAGATCCACCCAGGTATAAGGTTATCTTTCCATTACCGGTTTCCTAAAATAAAAAATATACATATTACTAAAGGAATATGTAGGGTGTAAGACAAAAATACTAGTTGGATACCACCATTAATCTATTTAAGGTTTTTACCCATGAAACCAATAAATTGTTTGAAAACACTTTTCAAAACTAAACCAATTTGAACATATTTTGTTTTAAAATAAGCCTTTGAAAATACTTTGGTTTTCCATTTCAAATAAAACGTCTTTTTTAAAAACATTTCTCAACATGGATCAAATTTATAAACAAGTCCAAAGGAATGACATGATAAACATATCAAACAAGGTATAGAAAATTTTAGAATAACACCAACACTATCATATGAACAATAAGATAAAACGGGTATAGAATATCTCACCACATCAAATATGGATCTAATAAAATTCATAAAGCATATACATAAACTCAACATTAGTAAGTGCACCTAGGTATTTAAAACTAAGGGTCTAATGTGAGTGGGTCTAATCAAAGTATTCTAGATGACTAAGAAAGGTGGAATCCCTCATGGTCTTCCCCAGGCCTAACTCCAAGAGATCTCATGGTCTCTCGACAACCATATAGAATCTCTCAAAACCTTCCTACCCAAATTATCGCATGTTCCCTTGGAAACCAAAATAGAAGCTCTCATTTTCTTCCTCACTAAAGGTTCTCAGGGTCCCTTGGACAACCCCTCACTCACACCCTAGTTAAACTATGCACCACTCCATGCCAACACAATCACAAACAAGTTCCAATACCTGAAAATCCATTTCATAAGATAATTTCAAAAATAAACATGACCATTTTATCAAAACATATTTTCAAGGTAAAACATTTATAAAATCATTTTAGAAATAAATTTAAATCCATAAAATACTTTTAATCCATTTTATTAAACACTTGGCATTTATACAATCCATAGCCATTTGGAAAACCCTCTTTACACACTCAATTACTAAACCAAGTCATAAAACACATAAAAAATGGGATATAAAACAACCACAAATCATTTATTTAGAAATTAAAAAAACATAAACCAAATAAAATTCATAATTTAAAGTTAATCCATGGAAAACACCCTTAAATAGAGACACCTACCTCAGATTCACTTCCAACCTCATTTCCTTTTATGATAATCACCCAGAACAGGAATATAAAGGCCTTACACACCTAAGACATAGGAAAAAAAACCAAACCCATATCAAAACCCTATGTTAATCCAACCCCACCATATATGGTTCCATATTTCCATGGAAAATGAAGAAGAAGTATGAAGAAGGGGGAAGGAAGAAGAAACCAAGAATATTTAGACTTAACTCAAGGAAAATCACCAAGAAACCAAGAGGAATCCAAAACCAAAGGATAAAGACATCTTCAAGGATAAAGGGGAGGAACTGCATTCAATGGGGAAAGGAAAATGAGGGCTAAAACCTTAAAAACTGATAGGGTCAAAATGGTAAAATACCAATTTTTAAGTGACTGAGACATGTCGCACGGTTTGGACACACAGTTATAAAAACCATGTTCCCACCTTGAAGGGATAATGTATCCCAAAAAACTAAGCTACATGATTACTCCTGGGTGTTACACAGTTTGAAAAAATATGCTTAAACTATGAAAAACCCCACTTCCACCCTCTGCGGCCCCCTCGCATGGTCAGCCGAAAGGTTAGATAAACCATGTTCTAACTGTGCACCTTGTTCTATCATCCAGAAAACTCCCGTTTACATCCTCCGACACCAGGGAACTCCAAATTCCAACCAAATGAAAAATAAAACTAAAAATTAGACATACCAGTGACCCAACGAGTATCACACATGGTGTGTTGGGGGGCACATGGCATTGTTGGGTACACGACCATACCCTGTGTGAGGTACACGACCACTATCCATGTACTATGATTGGTCAAACCCTATATGGGGGTACATGTATAGGTACATGGATGGAGACCCTATGGGGGTACATTCCATGTAATAGGTGGTACAAGACGTATAGTTCAGCGATGTACACACCAAGTGGGGTTGAGGTACATAGGAAGGTACCCAATTTAGGGAACACACTGTATACTGAGAGGCACGTGTCATGTACTTTGGAAAAGTACTTTCTAAGTGTCCTAGGGCACATAGTTAGGGAAAAACTTTGGGATTATACATCATGTACCCCAAGTACACACCATTTACTTTTCCTTAGACTGTTTTACTTATTTTTCACTATATATTCAGAATTGGTCTTGTGAGTAGTCCGTTCTAAGCATTTTTACATATAGATCATGATAGAGGAATCATTTTGGTGTTTAGAGGTTGTATAGATGGTGTTTTGTATGGGAGATATTTTTTAACAATATTTATTTGAGGTTTGGTTCTAGAATCCCCCTGGGCTTGGTTTGTGAACTGTGATGCTTAGGAAAGGGTTGTGAGCTCAATGATTTCCCTATATCGAGTTTTTCATGACGATCTATTTGAGGTTCTTTCAGATGGACCCTGAGAGACATTATTGAGTGGTATCTCTAAGGAGATATTTGTTTTTACCTACACATTGAGACTAGTTTCTCAAGTTTAGAGTAGTTGAGGTTTAACTCTTAGGTTTTAGGAGACCTAAGATGTTGGAGAATTTAGGCTAGGTTGATGTCATGGGATGACAATTATAGATGGGAGTTGTTGAGATGATATTGAGATGAGTCTAAGGAAATATTGAGGATTCCCTAGTGGTATGGTTTCCGATCGAGTGACCAGTGGGTGTTGTTGTCAGCTATCGAGAATGCCTATGTGGCATGGTAATTCTTGGGTGTCCATGTGGGAGGGTGAGTACCCATGGATGGGTTGTTTTATGAAAAGGTTAGCTAAAATTTTATTACTTTGGGATTTTCTCATGTTTTTTATTGAAAGAGGAGCCCTTTTTAGGTCCTACACTTGAGTTGGTCATGGGGACCATTGTGAATTATCTTATAGGAATGTTTTTATTTGGATTCCTATTGGGAATGTTATTAATCAAGGATCAGTTGGAGTCCACTATGGGCCGTTTGAGATGTTTTTGAATTGGTATTGTCCTATAATTTTGGATTAGCTAGATGAACCCCTCATAGGGTGTCCTACTCTTGCTATGATATTTGGTCTATTTTGGGATCTATGGATGGGTGCGTCTCGAGAGTTTGGATGTAGTAGGGAATTACCTAGTAGTATGTAACTTTGTGCTGTGATCCTAGGGACTATGGGAGCCTTGAGAGTTAGTTTAGACCTGGGGTGGGTCATTGAGATCCTGTGGTGGTTGTTTATTGGATGCTGAGATCTAGGGCATCAAGGGAGGTCCCATGATTTGTTGGCTGAGAGTTGATTCACACTACTAGTTTATCCATTTGGGTAGTGGGTTCAAGAGTTAGATCATCCCACATTCAGCTGGCCTTTAGCCATGATGTTTGAGCTTGTTTCATCTCATGAATTTGTTTTGTGGAGGAGACCCTTAGTATATATTGGATTGGATGTTGGCCATGATTTTTTATCTAGTTATCTCTTATGTTGGATAAATAGAGAAAGAAACTGAGTAAAACCCCCTCTAGTTTAGTGTGTTTTCCAACTAGAGTGGATTTGGGATCATATTGTGTTTAGGAACTCATAGAGTGAGTTCTATGTACTTTGGATGACTTTATGCTCCCAAGGCCATGGATACTATGTGATCCCGAGTTATGTATGGATTCTAACTTTTTTGATTCTATAGTTGGTGCTTGATTTGTTCTATAAGACCTTTGGGACTGACAGGTTATCTAATTATTTCAAACTAGATATTATTATCACCAATTTAAATCATGTTATTGGTTCCCTAGAGCCTGGTAGACACACTTCGTTATGTGGACACATTTTTTATGCCCTTGGGTTTGATAGTAATACCATTTTCATTTAGACATCTTGGAGATCTTTTGTAGATCTAGCGGACACACCAGTTGTCATGTGGATGGGTGATCCGCGTGTTGTAAATCCTTTAGTGTAGGCCAGAGTAGGGGTATATTTACCTCATGTGTTTGGCTATAACCCACAATTAGTGGTTTTCTTTTTTTTTTCATCCTAATTTTTATGTTTTTTTTCTTTTTATGCCAGCTGTTACTTATTTTCAATTAGTATGGGAATATCACACATGCATACACTTGTTATGACAATATATTTTTGGTTCACTATTGGGTTGGCCTAATGAGATTTATCTCTCACCCTCTATATGTGCACCTTAGTGTGCATGCAGACTAGATGTCTGCTTTTAGGTCTGAGCATAGGTTGTGCGATGGATGGGTCTAAGTTTAGTGTTTTTTGATCAAGAGTAACCACTTATATGGAGTCTCCAGATTGGGATAACTAGATAAAATCAAGTGTCATAGAGATCAGGTATGTGGTTTGGCTCAGTGTTAGTTGTAGATCCTATTGTATTTATCTTTAGTTTTTTTTTATTTTTTATATGTGGTCATCCTAGTGGGTGACCAACTGTTGTATGTTTTATATTCTTGTGAGTCTGTATAAATGTATTCTTCATTTAATTTATTATATCATGCCCATGCTTCAGTTATTTATTATGAATACTTGGTTTTCACCCCTTTTTATGAGTTTAGTTATTTTTTTCTATTGTTGAACTATGAACATAGAGTATAGTCTCCCAACTATATCCTTTATACCCTACCATTGGTCGGTAATCACTGGCATTTAAAGAGGTGTTCTTGAGGCCTTGTGATGATCCAGATTGGGTGATGTGTTAGGTTAACTACTGGTTTGTTACATTGCTATTCACTTGTTTTATTGTTAATTAAATTCCTTATTTAATTTTTATAATTAGAATTATTAATTTACATTTATTTTCATAGTTTTTTTCAGTGGTTTTACCCTTTAATGGGTTTTCCTCTAACCCTTGATTAAGTCACTATCCTTGGATTTAACCTTACATGAGGCCCCTAACCCTTAAATAAGTCCTCCTTACCCTTATGCGGGTTTTGGTTTAGTAGATTTACCCTTACGTGTAGTCCCCTTGACCCTTACATAGCCTTTGATTTAATAAGTTTACCCTTACATAATTCCCAATGTACCCTTACGTGGGATTTGGGTCACTTTGTTTACCCTTAAGTATGTTCTTGGTACCCTTACGTAAGAACCTGGCACCCTCATGTAGCTCATGTTTTTAGCTGTGTACCTTTCCACAGGTGGGTCATGACCCTTACTCAAGGGTTTTGTACCCTTACACAAGTGTGTCCTTATGCTTATGTGATGTTGTTTGACCCTTAATCAACTACTTCAATACCTTTGGTTCTATGTTACCCTTATGTAGGTACCCTGACACAGGTGTTACCCTTATGTGTACCCTTATGCATTGTGTTTTCCCTTACGAAGGACCTTTACATAGTAGGACCTTTATGAATCAGTTTAATTCACCTTTATTCATGGTCTTAGTTTCTATTTCCACTTTTTTTAGGCTGTTATGGTTGAATGGTCCTCAACCTCTCATTTATCCCAATTTTTTATACCGTTGTAACAACCTTAGATTCTCGAGGGTATTTTTACCTTATTCTTATATATTGAAGATCAATTGAAGGATCATCTTACTCATGGATAGCCTATTGGATTTTCCGAGAGAGAGAGAGAGAAAGATAGAGAGAGAGAATCTTAAAGGGAGATCTTTAGTGGACCTTGATTCATGGATCACCAGAGGAGAATAATTTTTGTCATATAGTGGTTTTTCACTTAGATCTCGGAGTTTCTACAACCCATGGTGGCTCATGGAATTCTAACTTCGATGATTATGAATATTGACTATGATGATTGTAATAATTTCACCCTTTACAAAATTCACATCAACATCTATAATAACACAATCACCTTACCTATTTGATGAAGGTTAAATCGATCCCTAGTAAGGGGTCTCGATCCTCTTTAGATTTTTCACTATCAATTTTTATGGGTTCTTTTATATTTTTTGATTCATCATATTTTTATTTTTTAGTTTACTTTTCTAGTCATTCTATGTTCTTGTTTATTGTAATTTTTTTTCTTTTTTATAGTGGAAAACCCATGATGATCCTTCCCAGTGAACGCATGCCAAATAGCCAAAGCATGTAAATCATTATGTCCCTTTTACTACTTTCTTTCCATATTTCTTTGATTTATAATCATTTAATGGATTATTTCTTTTAGAATTATTTTGGATGTGGTTTAAATTTTTTTCTAATATATAAGCTAATGTTGCTCATGTTTTTGATGTCTCTTCAACCTTATATTGTCTTCTTTTGATGTGTCAAAATTAGTTTGTTACTACTTTATATGTTGAGTTTATCTCATATCAATCATTGCTGTCTCATTAATTATTTCTTTTTATTTGTTTATTCTAGAATATATATTTGACTATGGATTTTGAATTCTCATTTATTTTGATTCTATTTTGTTAAATATTATTGAAAAAATTATTTTTTATCTTGTAAAGAGAATTAAGTAAAAGTATTTAATTGATGTATTAGCCACTTAAAGTTTGTGGTTTGTTCACTGTCCACATTTTCCTTTTTTCACTCAAGGATTCATTTATATTTTCTACTATTTGGAATACTTCCTTGTGATTCTCTTCACTTTTGGCATGTAATTTGAAAATGTGTTTTCTGTTTATCAGTTTGTATGTTATAATATGAAAATAAAAATTGTTATTTTCTATTGGATTTTATGATGAAAAATACCCAATAAGACCCTGAATATTCAATGCGGAATACCTCCCTCAAGGTTCATCCCCCACAACAAGAAATTTATTGAATATTTGAATGATGGAAGTTTTTGTGGGTTTTTAATTCATCTTTAACTTTTTTAGAATAAATTATTTATGGCATCTGCTATAGACCAGCCCGAGGTGGCCTATAGAAACCACCATTTGGTCGTCGTTATTGGCCGGTCGGGGGGGGGGGGGGGGTGGACCCTATAGAGGCATCCAAATGGTGTCCACTATAAGCCACCTCAGGCTAGTTTATAGTGACCAACAAACAATAATAACTATAGCCAATAACGACGGGCCAAAAGCATATGCTTTTTGGTGGTCACTTTGTGGCCCCAATGGAAAATAGTGACTGCTTTTGGCGGTTGTTAAGAGAATTTTTTCTAGTAGTGATGTGCATGTTTATGTGTACATGTATGTATGTGTGTGTTCATATGTACATGTATGTGTATGTTCATGTGTATGAGTATGTGTATGAGTATGTGTATGCATGTGGATGTACATGCAAGTATGTGTATATATATGTGTATGAGTATGTATATATATGTGTGTGTATGTACATGTACGTGCATGTATATATATATGAATATGTGTATATGAGTATATATGTGTATGTTTATGTAGTATGTGTGTGTATGAATATATATATATATATATGTATGTATGTATATGTATATGTATGTAATTGTTTGTATGTGTATGTATATACATGTGTGTATGTGTATGTATATGTATATGCAGCTATGTGTATGTTTTTGTGTACGTGTATGTGTGTAACACCCCAGTAATTTGTTTTATAATTTTAAATAAATTAAGTTATGAAAAATAATAATTTAAAATTAAGTGTTTTAACTAATAAAAATACTTATAAATAATTAAAATTTATAGCTTTCAAATTAATTAATTAATGTTATAAAAAACAAATACTATTTTACACTATTATTTTGGGTAAATAAATATTTTAATATGAATATATGTATTTGATCAATAGATTATTTAATTAAATATTTTAAGGAATAATATATATATTTACTATTATAATTATTTTGATAAATACTAAATTATGTTAAAAATTTATTCACTATTAATATGACACCCCAAGATTTTATGATATATTTCTTCATAAATAATTTCAATTCATTAGATAGCTTATATGCACACAACACCGAGTCTCTGCAAAACAACACTTTGTTATAGTTATAACCTATTCATTAAACTTAACTTTTCCACTTCTGTGTTTTGAATATCGAAAAACAGACATACACGGTTGTGTTCAGTAAGATATTTAGAGTCTGATAGAATCAACTTAATTTTTAGTGAATAGTAAATTACACTTATGAATAGTAACTTGACCTTTATGAATAGTAGTGTACCCTTAGGAATAGTAACTTGAACCTTATGAATAATAATGTAACCTTATGAATAATAACCTCACCCATGCAAGTATAAATAAAATTTAGGCACCTTATAAATGATAGTGAATATCTTAAAAATTAATAATTAAGTGTTGTTTTTTTGAGGAATAAATATTTAATTACAATTTTATAATTATTAAATTAATTTTAAAGATAATTAATTTTCATACAATGTATTCATAAATCAATATTTTTTTCCTATGATATTTGCGATAATTTAATGAGACCTTAGTTAAATTTTCAGGGTATTATAAAATCAGTTATAGTTTTAAAAACAGTATTTTTTGAGTAAATGGTGCTTTTAATTAAAAATTAAATTTCTCATATTTAGAAAATTATTTTCATAAAATGGAGTTCATTTTTGGATTCTACAAATCATAAAATGGTTAGGGTGATTATTTTGTGATTTTTATGAAATACTTGAATTTTTGGAGAATAGTGAAATTCAATAATTTACAAAATATGCTAAATAAATGAATTTCTACATCATGATTGAGTCATGAATGATGTAAATGGAAATTATTTAGAACTCACATGAACTTATTACTGTATTTGTTCATAATAATGAATATTATTTCTTGTCTTGAGCAAAATAATAAAATAATGAATAAAATATCGAGAAATCACTCCTCTCCTCCACTATAAAAACCACCCCTCAACCCCCTCTTATAGTCACTGTTTTAATCCTTGAATCTTTCCAAAGTTCTACCCAAATACTCTTCCATAGTCCCTACCCACATCCATGAGATATTTTTATTTCCAAAAGACCAAAATCAATCCCCTTAAGGAGATTCTCAAAGAGGAGTATCCAAGAGGTAAACTTCTCTCCCTTTTCCTTTTATTTTTCTTTTCAAGTTCCTTATTTATTTATTATTATCTCCCCACATAATATTTCAAAATGATAATGATTAATCCAATATCATATATATACTCTAATTATATAATGTTAATGAAAGATAAACTATCAATCTCTTTACTCTTTTATTTTAAAAACGATATCATCGTCCGGGAGGTGCCGATTTACAACCTTCATAGACGATAAGCTTTCGTTCTCTAATTTATCTTTCGTGAATAGTCATGAAACCATTTTTATGATTGAACCATATAAAATATGTATTATATCTTATTTAAGTTTGTCTAACCATTGTATATACATGATATTAAATAATGTAACAAAACTAGTTCATTATGATAAAAAACCGCTAAAATTAAGCTAAAAAATTATCACTAAATATATTATATAATGATTCATCCTCATACCATATAACAAAATTATATTTATAAAAATTTCAAATTATTTATTCTCATTAATTTCATATAATTCCAATTCTGGATAATGATATCTATTTTACACAAACTTCATTACATTTATACAAGTGAGTCGATCATGAAAACCACGGAAACGAACGATCCCGAGCGATAAAATTGTATCATATAACTAATAAAAAAGAAAATAAATTAACTTAATGAAATTATAATAAATAAAATACATGTATATAAGGTTCTTAAATAATTAATTAATATATTTAATTTTACTATCTAGGACATTAAGATCAAGTGAAAAACACATTTGGGCATAAGGTAAGGGGTTTCTCATCTTACTTTTATTTACCTGAGATTTACATTGTTTGCCACTTATTTCTTATATGTGGTGTATTTATACTGAAATTTGATATATAATATCATGATTCTCTTTATATTCATGGTATTCAATGATTCATTTGATGTTTTTTATTTTTTTGTCATACGTTTCGATTGATTACAATGTGGTAAGTGACTTTGTCTCAATTTCCATTTCATTGAGACTTACTTGGTATTGTGCACCTAATATTTCTTATGTGGTGTGTCTACTAAAATTTTGAGATCATTTTTCATTTGAAATTATAATTCTATTAAATATACATATTCTTGTTTCATGGATATGATTATTTTCTTAGCCACATACCATTTTACATATAGTGTTTATTTTGAATACTATTTTAAGTGAGGAAGTATTGATGAATATGTATCCTCTACACAATAAGGATATTTAAAAGACACATTGTTATTGTATTAAATAATTTTATAAATAATTATTTGGACTTTCAATGATGGCGGTGGCCTGCTATATCCCCTCAGTGCATCGACATGTCTCATGAGACAAAATAGTTGGCGAAAAACCCTTCAAGTTTGTTTCCAAAACATAATATGATAGGTTTCTACCCACAGACTTAAACCATCTTGATGGTATGGTGATTCATGTTCTAGATACATGGTGTCCAAATAACAATAATTATCTTTATTAAGTATTCATTTTTCCCTTTCCAAGAGGTTTTTAGTATGACAAAATCTATGGATGTATTTTGATTCACAGTTTATTGATGGTGTGTGTTTTTCAATTATTCACCATGCCATATTGATTATATAAAATTGTTTATGATTAAATTATTATTTATTCACACATCAAATATATTTAACCCTTACTGATAATTTGATCTCACCCCTTTCATTTGTTTTCATTCCCCAAGTTATGAAGAAGGGGTCATTTATTGATCTTTGAAGGATTCAATTTATTTCATTTTATGTTGTATCATGTTTTATTTTGTTTTCCCAATGTATTATGAGTATCCTGTATGTATCCAGTTTCTTCAAGACTACTAAATTGATCAGTCCTTTGGGATATGATTCCTTGTAATCATTCCAATGTAGTAAAATAATGCACCGGCTCCGGGCTTCTGTGGTCTGGGCATTACAGTTGGTATCAGAGGAAGTTTAGTAGAAACCTTGAAAACTAGATTTAGAAAACAGAGATTAATGAACAAGCCCCTAATATATAATTTGAGGATAAGAATACATGAACATCCTAGAATTTTGGTAAGGTATATATTATGTGGATATTCCAAGTAAATATATCCGTGTCTAGATACTACAAGTGGAAGTGGTTCTTGCACAGATGTACCTAGGGGTAACAACTCTAACAAGGTGTTTCGAGCTTGACTCGGGGTAACCTAGTATATGACAATAATCCTTAATGCATACCTAGTTTGAAAATCCTGGGGGGATATTCTTAGGATACTTCACATTTTTCTTATATGCTATTATGAAGGATTTATGCTTCCAAAGTAACCAAAGTATATGGTTATAGGATTTATGTTTCATAAATTTATGCTATACGTTATACCATGTTTAGATTTATAAAAAGTTTATAATTTTTTGAGCTAATATAGTATATGGAATTGTTTAGAAATGATGCCTAGCAAATGGAATGAGAACTCCACCAATGCATGTGATGAAAAGAGTAATAAATACCATATCTTTCATGGTCTTAGTCCAAAATTTCAAACAGAAATAGTATCCAAGGTATCCTCATCATATGAGGAAATAGTATCACAATTTATCAAGATAAGTAAATAATTCTCTGAGTCCTATGTATTTTAAAGGAAATAAGAGAAGAAAAGAATAGAAGAGAAAAATATGGATAAAGGGAAGAAGGGAATGAAGGGTTTTCCCACAAGGAATAATTGTGGAAAGAATCATTCTGAAAAATGATTGAAGGTAATGAGAGTTTGTTATAAGTGTGGAGAAAAAGGACACCAAGTTTGTGATTTCCAGGGTAAGAAAAAGGTTTCCAATGTACAATGCTTTACCTGTGAGGAGATAAGACACTATGCAAATCAATGTCCCAAGAATCAATGAAATATACCCCAAATAATGCTCTTGGATAATGATCAAGTTATTATACTGCCACAGATGAAGAGGAATAATTAATATGTCTATTCAAGAATTATCTCATTTGAATATTTTATCATCAATGTACTAGTTATAAGAATTAGGGAATATATGAAGATTTTACCGCAATACTTTTTCATTAAGAATTTGAGACCATATGTTGAATGGTACCCTTAATATATTTCTGATGTTAAGATAATGATGAAGAAATTATTGATTTGTATAAGTAATGAATACCTTGGAACTTATTACTAACTTGTTGACAAGTGGTCTATTCTATCATTTATGGAGTTTACAACACTTTTGGATTTAAGTAATATATCCAATAACATGTATCTTACTTAAGTAATATGGAATAATTCATGTTTCCAATTAGGTTTTATAGTAATTTGAGTCATTAACATATTTAAAGAGGATACATGATGAATTTATTAACATGTTTGGAATGTGGAAATTTAGAACTGCTTCATGTTTATTAAGGGTTAATTATAAGTTCATCTTGGAAATTCGGTGACCTTCTTTCTTAAGTGTTGGATCGTTATATTTTGGAAAGTTTAACCATTTATGAATGGCATAAGTTGATAAATGTATGAAGTTTTAAAGGTTAATATATTACTTCACCACATGATGAAACCTGTTCTAAGAGATGAAGTATACATAGTTAAGGCACAATCAAAAGATAAAATTGTGTTTATGAAATAGAAACATATATTTATACTCTTATAAAGCAGAATAATTCCTCAACTCAAGGAAAAGGGTCTTAAATAAAATACTGTCATGTTATGATAATATTTTATAGTATTAATGATTTTTTTCATTATAATAGTTTATAGTTTTTTAGTAATCAAATTTCATCTGAACATGTTCTCTATCACTTTCTATCAGAACTTCACAGTTTGATTTTTCTTCCATGTCTAGGTTTTTACTTCTAACTAATGTCACTCCATTTGAAAAAATAATTTTTGTGGTGACCACCTCATTTTCCTTAACCTCTTTTAATATGATATTTTATTAACACTATTTCTAATGTGGGTTTCCCACAAGGTAATTTTCAAGTATGAACCTTTAACTTTCGAAGTGCAATTTCAAATTGTGAGGTTGAAATTCTATTGAGGGGGGGGGGGGGAAATAATGTAACACCCCAGTAATTTGTTTTATAATTTTAAATACATTAAGTTATAATAAATAACAATTTAAAATTAAATGTTTTAATTAATAATAATACTTATAAATAATTATAATTTATACTTTTCAAATTAATTAATTAATGTTCTAAAAAAACAAATACTATTTTACATAGTGTCCCAAATGGCCCGAAGGCCTTCTTTTTATTTAATTATGGTTATTACCCCTTTTAAGGAATAATATATATATATTTACTATTATAATTATTTTTATAAATACTAAATTATGTTGCAAATATATTCACTATTAATATGAAACCCCAAGATTTTATGGTATATTTCTTCATAAAAAATTTCAATTCATTAGATAGATTATATGCACGCAACAACGAGTCTGCAAAAAAAACTTTTTTATATTTAAAATCTAGCCGTTAAACTTAACTTTTCCACTTATGTGTTTTTAATTTCAAAAAACGGACATACACGTTTTTGTTTAGTAAGATATTTAGAGTCTGATAGAATCAACTTAATTTTTAATGAATAGTAAATTACCCTTATGAATAGTATCTTGAACCTTATAAATTGTAATGTAACTTTATGAATAGTAACTCGACCTTTATGAATAGTAATATACCCTTATGAATATTAACCTCACCCATATAAGTATAAATAAAATTTAGGCACCTTATAAAATAGAGTGAATATCTTGAAAATTAATAATTTAGTGTTGGTTTTTTTGTGAGCAATAATTATTTCATTATAATTTTATAATTAATAAATTAATTTAAAATATAATTCATTTTCATAAAATGTATTCATAAATTAATATTTTTTTTCCTATTATTTTGGGATAATTTAATGAGACCTTAGTAAAATTTTTAGGGTATTATAAAATCAGTTATAATTTTAAAAACTGTATTTTTCGAGTAAATAGTGATTTTAATTAAAAATTAAATTTATCATATATAGAAAATTATTTTCATAAAATGGAGTTTATTTTTTGATTCTACACATAAAAAAATGGTTATGGTGATTTTTTGGTATTTTTCTGAAATACTTGATTTTTTAGTGAATAGTGAAATTTGATAATTTATA
The DNA here is from genome assembly GCA_963277665.1 of Viscum album. Lineage (NCBI taxonomy): Eukaryota > Viridiplantae > Streptophyta > Magnoliopsida > Santalales > Viscaceae > Viscum > Viscum album. The sequence continues at coordinate 2,096,445,199 of OY728132.1, read as the reverse complement.
AAATATGCTAAATAAATGAATTTATACATCATTGTTGAGTTATGGATGATGTAAATGTCCATTGTTTCAAACTCAAATGCACTTATTAATTTTTTTATCCTAATAATAAATACTATTTCAGTCTTGAGAAGAATAATAAAATAATGAATAAAATATTGAGAAATCACTCCTCTCCTCCACTATAAAAACCACCCATCTCCCCCCTCTTATCATCACTCTTATAAGCCTTGATTATTGTAAAAGTTATTCCCAAATACTATTCCCTAGTCCCTACCCACATCCAAGAGATCTTTGTATTTACAAAAGACCAAAATGAATCCCCTTAAGAAGATTCTCAAGGAGGAGTATCCAAGAGGTAAAAATCCTCTCCCTTTTCCTTTTATTTTTCTTTTCAAGTTCCTCATTTATTTATTATTATATCCACACATAACCTATAAAAATTATAATTATACATAAAATATCATATATATACTATAATTATATCATGTTAATGGAAGATACATCATCAATCTCCCTACTCTCTCTCTTTTATTTTAAAAACAAAATCATCGTCTGGGAGGTGCCGATTTACAACCTTCATGGGCGACGAACTTTCGTTCTCTAATTTATCCTTCATGAATGGTAATGAACAAATTTTTATGGTTGAAAAATATTATAAAATATTTATTATATCTTATTTATGGTTATGGAACCATTTTATATACATGATATTAAATAATAGAACAAAACTAGTTCATTATGATCAAAACCAGCTAAAATTAAGATAAACGATTATCACTAAATATATTATCTAATGATTCATCATCATACCATATAACCAAATGATATTTATAAAAATTTAAAATTAAGGATTCTAATTAATTTCATATAATTTCATTTTTAGAGAATTATACCCATTTTACACGAACTTCATTACATGTATACAAGTAAACTGATCATGAAAACCAAGGAAACAAACGATCCCAAGCGATAAAATTGTATCATATAACTAATAAAAAAGTTCCTAAATGAACTTAATGAAAGTATAATAATTAAAATACATTTATAGAAGTTTATTAAATAAATTTTTAATGGATTTAATTTGACTATCTAAGACATTAAGATCAAGTGAAAAACACATTCAGGCATAAGATAAGGGGTTTCTCATCTTACTTTTATTTGCATGAGATTTCCATTGTTTGACACTTAATTCTTGTATGTGGTGTATTTACACTGAAATTTGATATATAATATCATGATTCTATTTATATTCATGGTATTCAATTATTCATTTGATATATTTTTATTTTTTTTCATACGATTCGATTGATTACAATGTGGTAAGCGACTTTGTCTCAATTTCTATTTCATTGAGACTTACTTGGTATTGCACACCTAATCTTTCTTATGTGGTGTGTCTAATTACCCTTTGAGATCATTTTTCATTTTAAATTATAATTCTATTAAATATCCATATTCTTGGGTCATGGATATGATTATTTTCTTAGCCGTATACCATTTCATATACGATGTTTATTTTTAATTCTATTTTAACTGAGGAAGTATAAATGAATATATATCCTCTACTCAATACAGATATTGGTAAGTAATATTGTTCTTGTATTAAATAATATTAAAAAGAATTATTTGTAATTGCAGTGAGGGTCAGGACCCGCTATATCCCCTCAATGCCTTGACATGTCTCATGAGACAAAACAGTTGGCAACAAACCCTTCGAGTTTGTTTCCAAAACATACTCAGATGGGTTTCTACCCATAGAATTAAACTATCTTGATAGTATGATGGTTCATGTTCCAGATACATGACATCCAAATAATAAGCATTATCTTTATTTAGTACTCAGTTTTCACTTTCCATGAGGTTTTCACTATGACAAAATCTAGGGATCCATTTCCATTCACAGTTTATTAATGGCGTATGTTTTCAATTATTCACCATGCCATATTGATTATGTCTAATTGTTTACGATTAACTTATTATTGATTCATGATTTCACTATATATAAACCTTACAGAGCATTTGAGCTCACCCCTTTTATTTGTTTTACTTCCCCAGGTTATGAAGAAGGGATCATTTATTGAGCTTTTAAGGATGTAATTTATTTCATTTTATACTGTACCATGTTTTATTTTGTTTTCCAATGTATTATGGGTATCATGCATGTATCTAGTTTCTTAAAGACTACTAAATTGATCGGTACTTTGGGATATGATTCCTTGTAATCATGACAATGTAATAAAATAATGCACCAGCTCTGGGCTTTTGGGGTCGGGGTGTTACAATGTGAATATGTATATGTATGTGTATGTGTATGTATCGACATATGTATATGTGTATGTGTATATATGCAATGTGTATATACATTTATACATTTAATATTATTCATTCATTTTTATTATTGCTACATTTTTAATATTTTTTTGTAATTTATTCCTTTAATATTTTTTTGTAATATATTCAATTTTGATAGTTATTTAGACATTTTAAAATATTTATACATTTAATTAAATAATAATATTTTTAATTATTATTAAAAATTCTAATGTTAAAAATTAATTGTATTTTTAAAGACAATCAATACAATACACACATCAATAATTTGTAATAATATAATGATTTATTTATTAATTTTTATTCTTTTTTATGTGTTTGTAATTCATGTAATTAATGTTATAAATCAACTTTTTTTAAAATATTTTTTTTTGTAATTTATCCAGTTTTATTTATTCATTTTTAATATTTTTTCATTTAATATGTTTTTTTTTCATTTTTGATATTTATTAATATTTAATATTTTTGGAAATTATTCATTTTTTTTAAAATTTATATGTATTTATTTCCTATGTTTTAAAATTTTAAATATGTTTGTAATTTATAATATTAATATTTATTTATTTTTATTTATTTAGTTTTATTATTTTTAATATGTTTGAAATTTATATAATTTAATTATTTAAATGAATTTTAATTTTAATATTTTTGTAATTTAAATAGCTAATAAAATTAATTTTTAAGAATTTTATTATATTTATTATTAAAATTATTTATTTATTCATTATTATTCATTTTTTACATGTTTGTAATTCATTTAACTAAAATGTTAGGAATTCACTTTTTAGATTATTTTTATAATTTATTCAATTTTATTTAATCATTTTTAATATTCTTTTATTTAATATTATTTATTCATTTTTAATATTCTTTCATTTAATATTATTTATTCATTTTTAATATTCACTAATTTTTAATATTTTTGGAATATTTTCATTTTTAATCTTTATCTATACATATTTATTTGTTAAATTTTAATATTTTCAATATGTTTTTAATTTATATGATAAATATTTCTTCTTTTATTTATATATTAAGTTTCAATATTTTTAAAATATTTAAAATTTATATAATTAATTTATTTAAATTCATTTATAATATTTTTATAATTTAAACAGTTAATATCATTAATTTGTAATAATTTTGTTATTTATATAATTTATATTATTTATTTATTCATTTTTCAACATTTTTATCTATTTATAATTTATGAAATTAAGCTTAAAAATTTATTTTTTAAAATATTTTTTAATTTATTAAAATATATCTATTCTTTTTTAACATTCTTTCATTTAATATTATTTATGTATATTTTATATTAATTAATTGTTATTTATAATTTATTCATTTTTCAATATTTATTTATACATATTTATTTATTATGTTTTAATATTTTCAATATAACTGTAATTTATATGATTAATATTTGTTTATTTTTGTTTATCAAGTTTTAATATTTTTAATATGTTTGAAAATAAAATAATTAATTTATTTAAATACATTTTTAATATTTTTGTAATTTAAATAGTTAATATAATTCATTTTTAATAATTTTATTATTTATATAATTAATATTATTTATTTATTCACTTTTATGTGTTTGTAATTATGTAATTAAAGTTACAAATCAAATTTTTCAATTTTTTTTATTTAATCAATTTTAATATTATTTTATTTAAAATTATTTATTCATTTTTAATATTTATTAATTTTTAATATATTTAGAATTTTTTTTAAATTTTAATGTTTATTTATACATATTTGTTACTATATTTTAATATTTTCAATATTTTTTTAATTTCTATTATTAATATTTAATAAGTTTTAATATTTTTGAAATGTTTCAAATTTATATAAATAATTTATTTAAATGAATTTTTGAATATTTTTGAAATTTAAATAGTTAATATAATATAATTTAATATATATTTTTTTATTTTTATCTTCAATAGAATTTATTTATTCATTTTTATTCATTTTTATGTGTTTATAATTCATGTAATTTGTCTTATTATTCAATTTGTTTAAATTATTAAAATTTATTCATTCATTTTTAATATTGTTTAATTTAATATTATTTATTCATTTTTAATATCTATTAATTTTTAATTTTTATGTAATTTTTTCATTTTTTAATATTTATTTATACATATTTATTTACTATGTTTACCATTTTCAATATTTTTGTAATTTATATTATTAATATTTATTCATTTTTGTTATTTAGGTTTTAATATATTTAATATGTTTGTAAGTTATAAAAATTATTTATTTAAATGCATTTTTTAATATTTTTGTAATTTAAATAATAAATATAATTCATTTTTAATATATTTTTTATTTATATAGTTAATATAATTTATTTATTCATTTTTATTCATTTTTTATGTGTTTGTAATTAATGTTATGAATGCACTTAGAAAAATTTGTTATTTATTTAAATTTATTTATTCATTTTTAATATTAATTTATTCAACAACATTTATTAATTTTTAATATTTATTAATATTTAATATTTTTTTTAATTTATTAATTTTTTAATATTTTTATACATATTTATATATTAAGTTTTAATATTTTTAATATCATTATAATTTATATTATTAATTTATTTAAATTATTTTTTAATATTTTTTTTATTTAAATAGTTTGTATAATTATTTTTTAATAATTTTGTTATTTATATAATTAATATTATTTATTTATTCATTTTTATTCATTTTTTTACATGTTTGTTAGTGCTATACTAAGGAATGATAAATATATTAATTTATCAATGCTAAAAAATCACAGTCAAAAGTTGTATTTCTTAGCACTTATATTTTCAATGGTGATAAAATACACTTTTATCAACACTTTTCAGTAAGCACTGATAAAATCCTTTTCCCTTTTTAAAATTAACCATAACAAATTGCGTCGCCTCCCACCATATTCAAGCTCTCGCAGAACTGAACCTCAGTAGTAGCTGAATTTATTTATTTTTGGACAAATTGAACCTCAAAACCATAGGTGTGAAGTTCTGAACTTGTTTATGAGGATTCTCAGTTTATATTTCATGTGTTTTTCATGACTTTTTTAAAATCTCTTCCCCTATTCATCTGAAAAAACCAAACTTGTTTATTATGGACAAATTGAACCTCTTAACTTAATGTATGATATTCCAAACATGTTTTTATGGATTCACATTCGATCTTTCATGTGTTTTTCATGATTTTTTTGAGTTTATCTCCTCCTATTTTTCCATAATAGTTCTTCCCCTATATGTTTGTTTGTAATCAGTTTTGTGCATTGTTCTTCCCTATTTTTTAGATGAATCGACCCTTTTAAGGTGTTTTCCATTTTGGTTCACTGATCTTGCTTGATTTCCCAATATTTGAGTTGTTATTCCTCTTTGTATATATAAATATAGACTGAAGTTAGGGATTGCCTACAAAATAATAATAATAATTTTTTGATATTAATTGAAAATTTCAATGGTGTTTGGTGGAATAAAATGGTCTTTTATCAATTTTGTGGTGAATTAATAAATTGGGTAATTTTTAGATAATAAATCAATGTTCATAATGTTATAAATAAGTATAGGCCTTGTAAATATTAATGGATTCAAGATTATTCATTGAGTTATGGTTTGGGTCAAACTAGTAACTATATTTTTAAATTGAGAATGATCGAAGAGTATGGTTAATGGTTTTTTTACAGAAACATGACATGAGATATGATGTTTTCTTAGATATATATATATATACATGTGTGGGTTTCATTTGTTTTTATATGTATATATATAAAATTATATATATATTTGTTTATGTGTGTTTGAGTATTTATATATCTATGTGTGTATATGTGTGTGTATATATATTCACTTTTATATATCAATATTAGTTTATATTATATTTAAATCCTTAAACTTCCATGATAAAACTATCACATTATTTTATCAAATTGTGCATGAAGTTACCCACTCCACACTAGGAAAAAAATCTACACCAAGAGAGAATAATTAATTCTTTCCAAAACATAGGTTTTGTTATTTCATCACATATGTGTGTGGATCAACAAGTACACAAGAAAGTGGTGGTCTATGGTACTTTTTTATCTTCACAAATTATTTCAGTATGTATAAATATGTAAATCTAATTAAACACAAATATTGACTCTTTAAAATCTTCACAAATATCCAATAACTATGTAAATAAATAATCTTATAAATGTTATAAAACTTATTTTAAAAAATTGAGGGTGTGAATACCTAAGTGAAGATTTTTCAAACTATTTGAAGGGGTGTGGTATTGTATTATAACCCACTCATTTGGAAATACCATAATATAATGGTGTATTAAAATAAAAAAGCATTTTAAACATGGTTCAAGCAATGATGATTTAATATTAATCTTATTATATTAATTTAGAAATGTAATCTAGAAACAATAGTATTCATAATTAACTAAGTTCTATGTATGAAAACTCAAAATACACCATATGATATGTATATGTGGAAGCATCCAACTTTTTTAAGTACTTGTTCTTCAAGGTGTCCTCCAACGAATTCCATTGACCTTGAAAACCTTTGATGAAGAGAACTGAATGGAGATGCTGATCTCTATTTTAAAATTTTACATTATTATCTCCCTTGATGAATCCATTTAAAAAAATGATTTACGATATGAAACTTCTTGTAATAAAAATAAGTGTTATAATACTTAAAATTCATATAATTTATATTCTTTATATATTTTAACAAGTTCTTGAGGAAATAATAATTTATTTATATGTGCGTGTCTATAAATAATAACCTTTTAGGATTCTAAGTTCATACCTTATATGTGTTTTTTATTAAATATGAATATTATATAATCAAGTATGATGGATATGAATTTAAAATGGATAGATGGAAATCATATGGAAAAAGTATGAGGATGAGGCTAAAGGGTTCATAATGTTTCCAAAATATTGTGCATATGACCCTTCTCAAATCCATTGTCCATATCTACATTGTTGGTATTCAAGACTAAATATTTTATAGGAGTTAGAAGAACACTTGATATATCATAGAATACGTTAAAGTTATACATGTGGGACTAAACACGGGGAAGAACTAAATGTAGCTAGTGACTGAGATAATACTACTTTTTATGGATTATCTAATATAATTATAAGTGTGAATGATGATGATGAATATATCAAGGATACAATTATAAGTATAAAATATGATGAAGATCGTATTAAGAAAAAGACAATAAAAATTGAATCTGAACTTCATGATTGTCCAAAGATATTTCAAAAATTAAAGATCTATGTAAAGATTCCATTATATAATGGTTATACTAAATATAAAACATTAATAGCCATACTGATGCTATATAATATAAAATATAACAACTGATGGGGTGAAACCATATTTACTAAACAACTGTCTCCCTTGAATGATATGGTACCAGAAGATCATTAGATTCTTTACTACACATATAATGCTAAAAATATTCCACATTCAATGGGTATGATATCTGGAAGAATACATGCTTGTATAAATTACTGTATATTTTTTTAAGGACCATGGATTACTTAAAAAATTCCCCATGTTCGGCGAGTCTTGATACAAGAAAGATGAATCAAGTCCTTCAAAATTTGTTTGGTACTTTTCCAATAATTCCAAGGTTTAGGTGCCTATTTGGTAGTGAGGAGACTACAAGGCAATTGACATGGCATGAAGATACAAAAAATCAATATGGGAAACTTCATCACCAACAGACTCTCCATAGTGGAATAAAATTGATCATGAGTTTCCTAAATTTGGAAACGAGCTGAGAAATATTCATCTTGTACTATCTATAGATGGAGTAAATCTTTTTGGTGTATAAAGTAGCACTCATAATACATGATTAGGTATGTTGAAAAACTATAATTTTCCATCATGGTTATGAATGAAGTGAAAACGAACCAGGTAATGATATATGTGTTTATTTGGATCCATTGATCAAAGATTTGAAATTAATATGGGATTTATGTATTATATTGTATGATGCTTATAGAAATAAAGATTTCTCTTTGAGATCTATGCTGTATGGGATGGTAAATGAGTTTATTTCTTATGGAATTTTTTTAGGATATAACATTAAAGGAACTCAAGGGCGTCCCATTTTCGAACAAGGTACACACTCATGTTGAAACATTCCTTAAAGACCATGATTCTAGGACATCAATTTTTTTTACCCCGATGACATAAATACTGATCTTGGATAGAATTATTTGATGAGAATTCAGAAAAAAGTACATCACCATCTCTTCTAAAAGGTGACCAATTTTTTGAGAAATTAAAGGACATGGTCACCACTTTTGGAAAACCTTCATAAAGAATCTTATAAAAAATGGTTGGAAAAGGTTATCAGTTTTTTTTGAATTACTATAATGGAATTGTTTGCATGTTAATTTTTTTGATGTCCTGAATGTAGAAAAAATGTATGTGATAGTGTCATTGTAACTTTACTAAATACACATAAAAAATAAAAGGATGATATTATGGCTAGGTTGGACTTGATTGATATGAGGATACAGGAAGATCTGGCGCTAATAAAGGGGTGAAAGGCATACTTTTCTCCCTCCACCTGCGTACACTCTTTCCAGGAAATAAAGATATAAAATTTTCAAATTTGTGAATGATGTAAAGGTTCCATATGGGTATTCATAAAATATCAAGAATATTATGTTAATGATTTATTTAATGTTAAAGGGTATAAAATTTTATGAATGTAATGTTTTGATACAAGATTTAATGTTTGTAGCTTTATGTTGCATTTTGCCTAAAAATTTCTATTATGCATTAACCAAACTTTGTTTGTTTTTCAAAGATCTATGTAGTAAAGTTATTGTCCTAATGAAATTTCCAACTATGGAAAAGGAAATTTCTTTCATATTATGTGAATTAAAGATGTTTTTATCACCTCAATTCTTTGATATGATGGTTCACCTAATGGTTTACATGGTTATAGAGATCTGGATATGTAGTTTTGTACATTATGGATAGATGATACTCATTGAATGACATATGATTATTTTGAATGGGTATGTAAAAAATTGAGGCTTTATGGAATTTTTTATTACAGAATGATATATTTTTGAGGAATGTTTTAAATTATATATCAATTACTTTTCTGATGTGGTGAGAATTGATCTACTAAAATCTCATCAGAATGGGAGACTGATGGGTGAAGGAAATTTTAAAATAGATCTTATCACAATTACCATTACATAGCGGAAGAACGATCACTTTTATTTTTTACATAATAGTTTAGAGATTTTTCTATATATTGAAACCCACAAAGTAATTATTAGGTATTTTAATTCATGAGGAGTTGAATGATGACTATCAAATACACATAATTAATAGTTTATAGGATGGTTTCAAGACTATATTTTTAAGGAGTCAATTATAAATCTTAATTCAATTCAGAATGACTTTGATGGATATCCATTGAACCATGTGTGAATTTATTATCTTATAATGATTATGTAATTAATGTTTATGCATTTTATATAAAAGAACATGATAGAAATAGTACCATGAAAAATAGTGGTGTTACTATTATGGAAGAAGTAATTCATGTATCTAGTACCAAGGAAATAAATCCTATTTACATGAATAAGTCATAATTTAGGATCATTGAACTAACATGGGAGTTGGATTATACAACATTCCAAGTGTCAATTTTTTAATTCAAGTGGGTTGATAATAAGAGTGTAGTTAAAATCAATGAATTGGGATTCTTCAAAGTGTATTTCAGTAAGGAAGGGTATAAGGATGGATCAATCATAATGGAATCATATGAAGTACAAGAATTTTATATCCAGGATCCTATAAATAGAAAGTATTCAATTACACTATTATTGACCAAAACCACTACTGGTTCAGATGTAAATTCAACCGAGGATGACACTTTTATTGGGACATCATAATCATTTCTTATTGGTCCTAATATAGATGGGGTATTATATGTCAAAGGATACCATGATGAAGGTATTTAGATACTCGATAGAGGTGTCAAATCCCTTCAACCCTAAAATAAAAAAACAAGAGTTCAATAATCAGGTTAAATTTTTTAATATATGTTGTGTTACCTCATATTATTATGTGTTCACTAATACATTTACATAATATAAATTAAATATTCAACAATTTCTATAGATAATGAATTCTCCACATGTTAATGCTTCAAATATTGAGGAATAATAAGGTTCTTAATATGCTGATGCTCATAACCTAGAGGTACAATAAATTTCTCCATATATTGATGCTACAAATACTAAGGAACAACATATTGAAAGTGTTAAAATCAAGGGAATGATAAAAGGAAAACAAACTATATTTGATTAAAAATAAGAGTGTCATAGAATAATGATATTAACAAAAATTATTATGGTGACACTACTACAATATTGGGCTTTGAAGCCCCCTGACATGGGGGACCGCCTATGGCGGTCGCTATAGGTGCCCTATAGTGACTGCCTTTGGTGGTCACTGAGCTTTTCCAAAAAACAAAAGGGGGCCGCGATGCCCCCCTGCCTCCTCCCTCACCCTCGACCTAGCCGTGCACCCTCCCCCGTCACCGCCCTTCACCCTCCACCCTCCCACGTGTGCCCTCCCCCATCACCGCGTGCCCTCGCCGCCCTCCACCGCTCGCCACCATCGCCGCCCTCCACCCTCCGCCCTTGTCAGGCTTCGCCCTCCGCCCACCCTCCGCCCTCTGCCCTCTGGCTCCGCCCGCCCTTGGGTCGCCCTCCGCCCTTCCCTCCATCCTCTTTGACATCCCTCCGCCCTCTGGCATCCACCCTCCGGCCTCCGACCTCTTCCCCTCCGGTCTCCGACCCCTCTGCCCTCTGGCCTCTGGCCTTCGGCCTTCGCCCCCGGCCCTACCCCCCCACCCTGGACAGCCCCCCACCCTGGACATCCCCCCGCACCCCGGACAACCCCCCCCCGCACCCCGGACATCCCGCCCGCACCCCAGACATCCTCCGCTCCCCGGACAGCCCCCCCCACACCCCAGACAGCCCGCCCCGCACCCCGGACAACCCTCCCCGCACCCCGGACAGCCCCCCACCCTAGAAATCCCCCCCGCTACCCATCCCCCGTCCCCTCACCGCCTCCTCTCCTCCGGCTCCCCGCCACCGCCGCTGCCCTTCCCCTCCCTCGCCGCACCGCCTCTGGCTCTGGCTCCCCTTCGCTGTCTCTCCTCTCCCTCACAGCACCGCCTTCGGCTCTCCTCCCTTCCAGGTTTGTAGAAAAATCAGGTATGACATGGGCTTTCACTTACATTATTATTTTATCAATGGTTCACAAACAATTGATTTGTATTTATTTTAAATATAGTTTATTTGAAAAATGCAAATGTAATAAGTATTGTGTAAATGTTTTTTATACATATATTGTTATGGATAAGAGTTGTATTGATCTTCCAAATCAAATGTCTAGAGGATATTTAAATGGAATTATGCAGTTTATTGACTTCACCAGAGGATTTTAAAGTGACTATATTAGTTGTCCATGTAGAAAATGTGCTAATAGATATCAATTCACATGAGATACTGTGAGGGAGAACCTATTCTTTAATGGATTTCTGAAAAATTATAAGAGTTGAACTCGTCATGGAGAAGAATATGTTCATTGTCAAAATACGGATTCAGTTCAGATGGATGTTGATGCAAGGATGAATGATACAATGCATGAAATACTTATTGAAATGGTACGTGGGTTGGATCCTGAAGGCATTGACATCCATAATCTTGAGACTGGTGAGATAAATCTTCGCTCTGGTGCAGATCGTTATTCGAGGAGGTTTTATGAAGCACTTGATGATGCAAAAACATAATTATATCCTGGATGTACTTCTTACAATAAATTGTCATTTATCGTGGAGTTGCTGCATTTGAAGACTTTGAATAATTGGTCAGACACATCATTCGACATGCTTTTGTTGTTATTGAAAAAGGTTCTTCTTGTCAACGCTAAGATTCCCGAGTTGTATTACCATGCTCGTAAGTTGACAGAGAACTTAGGTTTTACATATGAGACCATAGATGCATGTGAAAACAACTGTATGTTTTTTAGAAAGGAAACTTCCCATTTGGATATTTGTACGGTTTTTGGTGCTTCCAGGTGGAAAGAGAACAGGGGAAATCAGACTCATCAAAGTCAGATTGCGATACAGGGGAAACCTATTTCCATAAAGAAAATGCGTTACTTTCCCCTTAAATCGAGGTTGAAAAGATTTTTTATGTCATATAAAGTTTCTAATTTAATGTGATGGCATGCAGAAAGAGTTCATGAAAGTGATATGTTAACCCACCCGACAGACTCTCATGCATGGAAGGAATTTGATAAGAGACATCCCGAATTTTTTAAAGATGTTCATAATGTCCGATTGGGATTGGCAGCAGATGGTTTCAATCCATTCAAGTCTATGGTTAGTGCAACTCATAGCACATGGCCCGTGGTGTTGGTTCCGTATAATCTTCCTCCGTAGCTTTGTATGAATCAACAATTTATATTAATTTCCACTCTTATTGATGGACCTAAAAGTATGGGGGATAAGATTGATGTTTACCTTCATCCATTTATTGATGAGTTGAATGAATTTTGGGGTGATGGTGTGATGAATTATGATTGTGAAACGAATGAAATGTTCAAAATTCAAGATGCTTTTTTATGGACAATCAATGACTTCCGAGCTTATGCAAATTTATCAGGCTGGAGTACGAAAGGGGAAATTTCTTGCCATTGTTGCAATAAAAGTAAAAAATATATATGGCTTAAACATTCCAAAAAATGGGTATACATGGGTCATAGACGTTTTCTCCCCCCTCAGCACAGGTTTAGAAAGGACAGAGTGGCATTTGATGGTTCTAGAGAGTTCATCCCAGCACCAAAGATCATGACAGGAGTCGAAATGTTATCTCAGATTGAGGAAGAAAACATCCGCACGGTATATGAAATTCAGGATTTGGTGGATCCTCCAATACTTAATATTCATGCTGTGGGTAGGCAGTTCAGTCACAATTGGAAAAAGAAAAGTATTTTTTATAGTCTTCTGTATTGGAAAACTAACATGCTGAGGCATAATTTGGATGTAATTCACATTGAATTTTTTTTTTGTGATAACATATTATGGACCATTTTAGGTGTCAGTGGAAAATCAAAGGACCATGTTAATGCACGCTGTGATTTGGAAGAAATGGGTTTAAGGAAACAGTTTCATTTACAGTTAGCTGAGGGAAACAAGGCATATATGCCTACTACACAGTATACGATGACTAAAAAGGAGAAAGAGACATTTCTTTCCATTTTGAAGATGCTCAAGGTTCCTGATGGTTACTCTTCTAATATTTCAATGTGTGTGAATCTGACGAGAAAGACATTGCAAGTGTTGAAAATTCATGACAATCACATACTACTTCAGAAGTTGATTCCAATTTCAATTTTTGATTGTTTATCCCCCAATGTTGTTCAGCTATTGATTGAGATGAGTAATTTTTTAGACAACTTTGTTTAAGAAATCAACGAATGAGTGATTTAAAAAGTTTGTAGGACCGAATTGTACTTACGCTTTGTCACTTTGAGAAACTCCCCCCCTCATTTTTTGATGTTATGGTCCACTTGACAGTGCACCTAACTGATGAATTAATGGCTGCTGGTCCAGTGCAATTCAGGTGGATGTATCCTCTTGAGCATTATTTGAGTACATTGAAACGATTTGTACGCAACAGATCTCGTCCGGAGGCATCAATAGCCAATGGTTATTTAATGGATCATTGTACTACTTTTTGTACAGAATATCTTACGGATGTTGAAACAAAATTAGATAATCCCTCTCGGATTCATGATGGTCTAGATGTAGAAGGAACCACATTTTATATGGACAACATCGAGTGGATACAAGCACATCGATATATCTTGTTCAATACTCCATCAGTTGCACTATTAATGCAGTAAGTATCTTATCACTTTTATTGTTTAACTTTTTCATGTTTTGTTTGGATAAGTTGATCATTTAAACATCACTTTATCATTTGCAGGAAACACATTAATGAGATAAAAGAAGGGATGTATCCTGTGACTGAGTTTCAAATTCAACAATCTCATTATGTGTCATTTCATGATTGGTTCAAGGATTATGTACATATAAATTGATTGTCATTATGAGTGAAGTATTATACTAATTTATTTCTACATATATCAGTATTGAATTTTATAAATTATGTAGGTTGATAAGCTGAGGGAGTTAGGGGACCCCATGCTAACTGAAGAATTTATCCAACTGGATGAGGGTCCATCTATAACGGCTCGTCGTTAAAAAGATATAGATGCTAATGGTTTTTGATTTTGCATTAAAGATGTTGACGAGAAATGAGAAACACAAAACAGTGGCATCGGTTGTCCATTTGTCAATTCTGGTTATTACTATGGTCAATTGATAGACATAATTGAAGTTGTATACACACACGGGTTGAATTACATATTGTTAAAGTGTAATTGGGTTGATCCAGTGTGTGGATGTAAAGTCGATCAATATCAGTTTTCATTGGTGAATTTTATCTATATGTTATATAGAAATGAACGAGTTGAGAATGAACCTTTCATTTTGACATCACAAGAGGAACATGTATTCTTCATTACTTTGCCTTCGAATCCAAGTTGGCAAGTTGTTTTCAAAATGTCTAGGCGAGGAGTGTTTTTATTTAAAGAAGATGAACCCAAGACTATTCCGTTTGTTTCCCAACAGCTTGATCAACATACCATAGTTCAACGTGAAGAAGATATTTATTGGGCCAGAGTGGCTGTTGAAGGAGAAACAGACGATTTTCATGCTTAATGAAAGGTATAATTGTTTTCTCGCTATTCAGTATTGAATGTACTAATATATCATAAATTATCTAACCATTTTATAAATCCTTGTAAGTTTTAACCCTCACTTTTTGAAGTTTATTTAGTTATAAATATTTAGGGTGATTTAACTCTTGGTATATTGATTTTATTGTCGGTGTATCTTCCCATTGAGGTATTCTTCATCTAGTTCATGTGCTGCTTGAATTTTTATTAATTCAATCTGAAATTTGGCTATGCGTTGATTGGTTTTGTACATAATTTTTATATCTATTTTGTTAACATTCTAATTTTTTAAAATTCATTCAAAACTAATTATTCAATCCCTTTTTGTTTGATTAACAATTGTACAAGTTTTATTTTTTTAAGAACAATCCAATTTATCTTTTGGAAACTTTGGACAGTCCCCTTACTAATGTTTTCTATGACTGCATGCATGTTAGGGGAAGAGGCAGCAGATTCACATCATCCATCTGAGGCATCTATGTCTCTGGGTCGAGGTATGTTTGAATGTCATTGTCTCTATTTTTTATGTAATTGATAAACATATATATATATATATATATAACATCTATCAAATTATATATAAAATTCTTTTCAATAGGATCAGACTCGATTTCTTCTTCCTCTCGCAAGAGAGGCCCTGGTCGTGGCATTTTATCATGGAATTCTGACACGACGTTTGATGTTTCCTTTGATGAGGTATTTTATCCTATGGGACTGAATGCCCCTACATTTATTCATCAGTTGGGTCATATCATACGTGACCCACATCGATTTCCATTGACCACGTGTGACTGGGATTCTATCCCTGAGGACACATTAGATTGTCTTTGGAGGGAGGTTCAGGTAAGAGAACCATTTTACTTTATTCCCTATGTATAAACAATACTAATATGTGTGATTTTTTTCTTTAATTGCAAAATTTGAAAGTATGACCCGATGAGTTTCGGCCCGTGTGTATGAGAAAATGATGTAAGATGTGGAAATATTGTAAAGGTAAAGTGAAAAGGGACCACTGAGTACCAAATGTGGGTGCCCCAGACATTTTGGAAAAAGTCCCGAGAGGTGTCCTCCCAGCTCAGTGGCGTGACTTAGTTGCATATTGGTCTACTGATGGTGTTGCGGCTGTATATTTATTTGGGTATATATATTTTCAAGAATGAGTGATTTGTTTGAAATTTGAATGAATTGAATGTAGGAGGTGTCAGCACGCCATTCTGAGAATCGAGCGTTGCAGGGACCACCTCACAGGCTCGGGACTCGTCACGTGTCTCAGATACGACATGAGGTATTTATTATTCATTTTTTAATTTATTAATTAATATAGTTTTGTGTTTATATTCTATTCATATATAGTTGCGAGAGCAAGGTGCACCGACTGATAAAATGTCGGTGTGGATGAGGACTCGTGATCGCAATGATCCCGAGGATGTAGCATTGACAGTATGTTCTTTTACTTACCAATACTTACATAAATCTGTATATTAACATATATATGTATATATATTTAAATATTTCACAGGCCCAATTTGAAGCTGAGTTAGAACATCTTCCAGAGGACCAACGACAGCTTCCCATGTGAAAGGATGAGATCTTTCATCGCATTATTGGTTGGGATAGGCATGGATATAGTTTGACCTATGGAACAGGGATTACTAGTTCTGTCGTGTCATGCACTGTGGTTGTCAGTCCTGATGTTGATTAGATGACACAACAGTTGTCAGATTTCGAGGCACGACTGCACGCTTTCGAGGAGGTAAATGCACAATTGACCACTCAGGTTAGATCACTGCGGGAATATGTATGTCCAGGTGATGGTGCAGGGGACCATACAACGTAGGTTTATAATGTCTTTATTTATTTAATTCATATTATTTTTTTGTGTGAAAATATTCATAATGTTTATTTGTTATAGGCCCCTAGACCACCAGATGGAGGTAGCATTCATGACCACGCATGACGCATCATATTCACAATGTGTGTTTCTGTTTTTACTAGTGGAGTTGTTATTGATGTTTAGGTTGGGTTTCTAGTGATATTTTTTTGTGATTTGGGGGTATCATGTGTGTTTTGTCCTGAAGCAATGTTTGTGTGCACGAATTGAGAAGTAACCATGAAACTTATTAATGATTTGGATATTTTTTGTTCATTTAATTCTTTAATGTTTTAAATTGCATGTTCTGTAATAGTTTTGAAAAAACCATGTGATTCCTAATATAAACCATGAAACTTATTTTTGATGACTGAGCTCAGGTTTACTATTTGAATTCCCCAACAGCAACCCCCCCGCACCCCCGAACAAGCTCCCCCGCCCCCCGGACAGCCCTTTCCCCCCACCCCATACCCCGGACAGCCCGCCCCACCTCCAGAAAACCCCCCGGATAGAACCCCGCACCCCGGACAGCCCCCCCGCCCCCCCGGACAGCCCCCCCGGCTAGCCCGCCCCACCCCCGGACAACCCCCCCCCCCAGACAGCACCCCGCACTCCCGGACAACCCCCCGCACCCCCCGGACAGCCCACCCCACCCCCGAACAGCACCTCACACCCTGAACAGACCCCCCCCGCACCCTGGCTAGCCCACCCCACCCCCAGACAGCCCCTGCCCCCGGACAACACCCCCTACCCCAGACAACCCCCAACCCTGACAACCCCCCGCACCCCCGGACAGCTCCCCCGCACCACCCGGATAGCCCACCCCACACCCAGACAGCCCCCCACCCCCGGACATCCCCCCACCACCGAACAACACCCCCACCCTAGACAGCCCCCCTAAACAGCCCCCCCCCCCCGCACCCCCGGAGAGCCCCCCCCAAATTGTGCAACTATACAATAGACCAATTGGCCGTTAGGCTGTTAGGCCATTAGGGAAATTGGATAGTTGTTCAATTGTTCAGTTGGATGTTATAACAAATGGCCATTAGGCCATTATGCCATTATTCCAATTGTACAACTATACTATAGGCCAATTGGACGTTAGACCAATTAGTTCGGCGCACTCTAAAAGGGTGCGTTGGGTGGTCAAAACCACCCGAACGACCTCAGAATGCCATGAAATCATACGACAACAACCGCGGTGAGAATTCTGAAATGGTCGGGCAGACGACACGTCAATCGGAGGTGCCTTTTGACTGCGGTGACCGGAAACGCGTTTCTGGAGCCATAAAAGGCCAAAACAACGTGTCACGGTCGAATTCAGAGAAAACGTACTCCGAATAACCTAAAACCACACGAAAGAGATAGGAATATTATTTTTAACATGTAGGAGGAGATGAAACATCCATCAAATGTTCGATGCACATGGTATGACCGAATGTGTCGTTTTCAGCAGTTCAACGCGCTCTAAAAGGGCGCGTTGGGTGGTCAAAACCACCCGAACGACCTCGGAATGACATGAAATCATACGACAACAACTGCGGTGTTAATTTTGAAATGGTCAGGTAGACGACACTTCAATCGGATGTGCCGTTTGACCGCGGTGACCAGAAACATGTTTCCAGAGTCATGAAACACCAAAACGGCGTTTCACGATCAAATTCAGATCAAACATGCTCCGAATGACCAGAAACCACACGAAAACGATAATAATATTATTCATGACATGTAGGAGGAGATTTCATGTCCATCAGACATGCGGTACACGTGGTACGACCGAATATGTCAT
The DNA here is from genome assembly GCA_963277665.1 of Viscum album. Lineage (NCBI taxonomy): Eukaryota > Viridiplantae > Streptophyta > Magnoliopsida > Santalales > Viscaceae > Viscum > Viscum album. The sequence continues at coordinate 2,096,426,332 of OY728132.1, read as the reverse complement.
TTTTAGCAGTTCAGCGCGCTCTAAAAGGTCGCGCTGTGTGGTCAAAACCACTCGAACGTCCTTATAATTCCATGAAATCATACGAAAAAAACCATGGTGAGAATTGTGAAATAATCGAACAGACGAAATGTCAATCGGAGGTACCGTTTGACCGCGGTGACCGAAAACGCGTTTCCGGAGTCATAAAAGACCAAAACGGCGTGTCACGGTCGAATTCAGAGAAAACGTGCTCCGAATGACCTACAACCACATGAAAACGATAGTAATATTGTTCTTGACATGTATGAGGAGACGAAAAATCTATCGGACGTGCGGTGCACACGGTACGATCGAATGTGTCATTTTTAGCAGTTCGACGTGCTCTAAAAGGGCGCGCTGGGTGGTCAAAACCACCCGAACGACCTCAGAATGCCATGAAATCATACGAAAAAAACCGAGGTGTTAATTGTGAAATGGTCGGGTAGAATGAATGTCAATCGGAGGTACCGTTTGACCGCGGTGACCGGAAACGCGTTTCCAGAGTTATAAAAGACCAAAACGGCGTGTCACGGTTGAATTCAGAGAAAACTAGCTCTGAATGACCTGGAACCACATGAAAATGATAGGAATATTATTTGTGACATGTATGAGGAGACAGAACGTCCATCGAACGTGCGGTGTGCGCGGTACGACCGAATGTGTCGTTTTCAGCAGTTCGGCTCGCTCTAAAAGGGCGCGCTGGGCGGTCAAAACCACCCGAACGACCTCAGAATGCCATGAAATCATACGACAACAACTGCGATGTTAATTGTAAAATGTTTGGACAGACAACACATCAATCGGAGGTTCCTTTTGACCGTGGTGACTGGAAACGCGTTTCTGAAGTCATAAAAGACCAAAACGGCGTGTCACGGTCGAGTTTAGAGAAAACGTGATCCGAATGACCTGGAACCACATGAAAATGATAGGAATATTATTCGTGACATTTAGGAGGAGACGACATGTCCATCAGACATGTGGTGTGTGCGGTATGACCGAATGTGTCGTTTTCAGGAGTTCGGCGCGCTCTAAAAGGGCGCGCTGGGTGGTCAAAACCACCCGAACGACCTCTGAATGCCATGAAATCATTCGACAACAACCGAGGTGTTAATTGTAAAATGGTTGGGCAGGAGGAATTTCAATCGAATGTTCCATTTGACCGCATTGATAAGAAATGCGTTTCCGGAGTCATAAAAGATCAAAATGGAATGTCACGGTCGAATTCAGAGGAAACGTGCTCTGAATGACCTGAAACCACACGAAAATGATAGGAATATTATTTCTGACATGTAGGAGGAGATATTACATCCATTAGACATGCGGTGTGCACAAAAAACATTCCTTTTTAGACAAAAAAACACTTTCAGAAACTAAAGAAAAGACTCCAAAAGAAGAAAAAAAATTCTAAAATGATAACATTTCTTAAATTGTAGGTTTGAAATTATTATAGCACCCATGAGATTTCAGATTTCATTTTATTATATGTATATAATAACTAAATAAATATGTAAAATTTATGTTTGTTTTGTTTAGTTGTTTTCTTTGTATCTTTTTATAGGTTTCTAAAGCAGATGGCTGTGGATCATTGAAGCACGTCTATCATTTATTGTTTATTATGATCTTGATGTATATGGTGTTTGGATTTGTTTTCCATTTTTTATGATTTATATGATTTTTTTGATTCTTTACCATGATTTTTTTTAAAAATATTTCCAGTTTAGCGACCGCCATTGGCGGTCGCTATAGGCCGACATTTCAGCCAGCTTCAGCGACCGCCAATGGCGGTCGCTGTAGGCCTACAACATCGGGCCTAAAGCGACCACCATTGGTGGTCGTTGGGAGATTTCTAGAGGCATATAGCGACCGCCATTGGGGGTCGCTATATGCCGAATTTTTAGTAGTGTGAGAAGTTTAGGTATAATATTCGAGGTGTGATGAAATTCACTTATCCATCTTGTTAACCCCCAAAAATCCATTTTCATTAGTTATATTAGGGTCACCACTTGAATGCATGTGATGATTGATGTAGATAGGTGAAACGATGTTTTTCTAATGATGAAGACACTAATTTGAGAATATATTGACATCATTTTATTCTTTCTCTATTTTACTAAAAAATAAAGTAACGAAACATTGATTTACTCTTCATTTTCACTTATAGAGCGCATTTATTATAGATGATTTATGAATGAAATTTTTATTAATTTTCACTAGAAATGATTACATAATGTTTCAAACAATTTTTACAAAGAATAATCTCAAGGATGTTTAAGGGAAAGTAAACTGGAACCCACCATAGATATATCCACACATGATAAACTAAGAAATATGGAAGTGTTTATTGGTTTTTGCGATGAGGTATCTTTTTAGATACATTAGGATTGGTAATATTTTTCCTGGAAATACATATATTAACAAATTTTATTTAGATTTTTTAATTAATAAAACAACAACTGAGTGGTGAAAATAGGTATCATGCATCAAAACCGATATACCCGTACTGTAAAGTAAGGACGGAGTATACTTCACTTAAAAAATGGCATGTCTTTTTAAATCTACAGTAATATTTTTTAGTGGAATAATGAAAAAACATAATTATGTTCCTTTTTATATACATATTAATGAATCAAAAATCCAAATACACTTCTACCACATGTCATGTGCTATGGAATGTGATCATGTAAATAAAGACAAAATAACAGTATATGAAAACACACAATGAATTTGGGAATCTGGTGTAAGTATGAAATAATATTTTTTTATATTTAAATCAGTAATACATAATAATGACTATTTATTTTCTTATAATTTATAGATTATTTAGACATAATATTCATCATCAGCTGTACCTGATGAATAATTACTTTCAGTGGACTTAAAGTGCCCAAAAAAATATGGCTGCATCAAAGGTGTAGGTTTTGAAGCGTCTCCTCAAACATATTTTTAAAAAACCAATTCACAAGGGGATAAAGATAAGAAATGGATGAGATCTAGGATCAAATAAATATTCTAGAAGAAAAAATTAATTGGTAGTATGATTTGTAAGATAATATTATGGGAAGGAATCAAAGATAAGAAACAACACAACAATAACCACTACATAAATATCCACCCCCATCGTTGAGGCTCTCCATTCCCCTCAAAGGTCTACCTAAATAGTGGTAATTGATTTTTTTCAAATATCTTTCCCCAAAATGTGAATTAGGTATATATAGATACCTTTCCTGTACTAATATTCTATAGTGTGAAATTGATTGTGATTTATATCTATCAGTACCCACCCATCACTATGTTGTGAGGGGTATAATTTACTATATCTAAGGAGATACTCTATATAAAAAATAAATTCCAAAAGATCATGTGAGATTATAGATTCACATAGCTCATGAGATAATGTTGAGCTATATGATCCCCTTGATGATCTATAAATTCACATAGTAAAACTTGCTATTAGAATTTTCATAGCATGGATGTTTGTTATTGTAAAAATATATATCAATAATAAGGTATATCCTTTCTAATTTATTTTTTATAAAAAACCTTTAACAATTAATATGAAAATTATTGAACTAAGGAATGTTATTACAGATTGAGATATGGATAGGGAAACCGAAGGTTGAATCCAAATAATCTAAATAATCAACAAATCAATCAAAAAGGCCTTTAAAAGTACCTTTACTCTGTTAGTTTAACTAACTCATTTACTAATATTACAAGTTCATATATATATATATTGTTCAAATATGGAGGCCACCATTTATTTTGAAGAGAAAATGTACAAAGAGTCCATTATAGACTTTCTTGGTCTTGATAATGTAGATGAAATCTTCAAGAATGTATGGCTCTAAGTCTCAATTGTAAATGTATATTTGAGGCATGTTTTCATAATATGTTTGTTCAATAGCTGATCTTCTATATTAGTTATATTAAAATAATATTCAACATTTTAAGTGTATTTATCAGTTCTATTTTAATGAAAGACATTATAAATACAAATTTGGACTCATTAGTCCTCACATCACTTATGCACAGGAAAGGTCATTAGAAGAAAATGAATATTTAAAAATAGTGGACTAACTGACTAAATTGTTTAAAAACAAACTTACATATAACAAAATCTTATTAATACCCATGATGGAACAGTAAAACTTGACAATATAATCTTATAAAATATAGTTTCATTTTGTTCATTACTTATTCATTTTTGTTTTTTAGGGAGCATTGGTTTCTCAATGAAATCAATCTGGATACTACAAATATTTATTTTTTGGATTAAATTCATGTATTACCAATAAATTGAGCATATATTATGACGTTTATTAATCTGAAATACACAACATTCAACATTTTACAAATAAACTTCATGATATACATTTTATATTACGTTTTTATTAAAATTTTATTATGATAGGACAATGTTTAAATATCATCAAAATCGTGTTACGAGGAAAATACATGAGAATAATAAGATTATTGAATCATACAACTGGGTAAGTATTAGGGTATATATAATAATATTTCACTATAAAACCATATATCAAAACAAATTACTTATTTTTGAATTTTTCTATAGTATATGAAACAAACTAATGACATAAATTTTGGTTATTAAATTTTAATATTTATGAAAGATATTATTTTCCATTAACAAACTAGTATCTTCAAAGAAGTATTTTTGATGATAATTATGATTTAATTTAAAATATTTATTAGTATTTTTTTTGTTTATATTTTTCTAGTACTACCTAGACTTTCAATAGTCTACGTATTCAAAATATGAAATAGATTTTCTTAGAAATGAGTGAGTAGGATACATGGTGTTAGATTTTATATAGGAATCATGAAGAAGTGACTTCCTAATACTTATATAGTTAATTTTCTCAACGTCTTATTTTCTTATTTTTTAATTAATGTTCTTATCATTTTTATATATTACTTATTTAGTTATTTTTCATAGATATCATAAATAGGTGACTTAAATGAGAATTATTTATTCTCAAACCATTTTTTACTCTATAAAGAGAATAAAAATGCTTGGAGAATAATCAATTATTGACAATGTATTCGATAAGGATGATGCACCAACGTACTATTTTTTCTCTTTATCGAGCTATTGTTTCTTTATTTGATATGTTTATGTTTAGTAGTGTGGGTTTTTAGTTTAAAAATGACTCAAATTGAATGTTTTCAGTTTATAAATGAAATTTTATCTAAGAACATGCGCCACTCACTAAAAAATGATTAAACATGCTCGATTGTATTTATATTTTTGGAAAGCGATCCATAAATCATTTTTGACATGTAGGAATTTAACACATGTTAATATGACACATGGTGTTCCTGGTATAACTCAAAGTGTACGTTTTTAGTGTAAAAGTCAAATTTTAGACTAAAATATATGAAAATCATCAAAACTTAAGAAAACAAACTCATATTATCATGATAATTTAGGAAAAAGATACATAAGTCATTTTTGACATATAGGTCTCTTCCGCACATCAATCCAACACGTGGTTTGGCCGATATGATTGAAAGTGTGTGTTTTTTATTTGAAAGTAAAAATTTAGTTTAAAACATTCTCCACACACTAAAAAATAATTAAAAACTCTCATATTATCTTGATACTTTAGGACAAGGATGTATAAGCCTTTTGTGACATGTAGAAATTAGCTACATGTCAATCCAACACATGGTGTGGCCGATATAATTGAAACTATGTGTTTTTATTTAGTAGTGAAATTTTAGTTCAAAACATGGTCCACTAACTAAAAACCAAGAAAACACACTTGGATTGTCTTAATATTTTCGGAAAATTATCCATAAATAATTTGTGACATGTAGGAATCAACCTCACATCACGTTGTGCCTGGTATGACTTAAAGTGTGTGTTTTCAATTTAAAAGTTACTCTTTAGTTCAAAATGCATCTCACTTAGTAAAAAAATCATAAAACACACTATAATGGTCTTGGCACTATAAGAAAATTATCCATAAATCATTTTTGACATGTGAGAATCAATCTCATATCAATCTAACACATGGTATTCCTAATATGACTTAAAATGTGATTTTTTAGTTTAAAAATGAGTTTTTAGTTAAAAACATGTGTCACTCACTAAAAATAGATCAACCACACTAGAATTATCTTAATATTTCAATAAAATGATCCATAAGTCATTTTTGACATATAAGAATCAACCAAACATCAATTGGACACATGATGTGACCAACATGACTCAAAGTCTATGTTTTTATTTAAAACTAACATTTTTATCCAAAACACACATCACATACTCTAAAATTATAAAAAAACCTTTGATTTTATTAATAATTTAGGAAAATTATCCATAATTCATTTGTAATGTGTAAGAATTATCTACGCATCAGTCCAATACATTGTGTGCCCGATATGATTGAATGTGTGTGTTTTGATTTAAAATCAACATTTTAATTCAAAACACATGTCACATACTTAAAAATAAGGAAATGTTCTCAAATTTTCTTGATACTTTAGTAAAATGATCCATAAATAATTTTTAACAAGTAAAAATTAACCTCATATAAATCCAACACATTGTGTGCTCGGTTGGACTCAATGTGCATGTTTTCAGTTTCAAGGTCACATTTTAGTTCAAAATGCATGAAATTTACTAAAAACTAAGAAAAAAACTCATACTTTCTTGATAATTTTGAAAACAAACCTATTAATAATTTTTTTATATATAATAATTAACCACGCTTCAATTTGACCCACGGTGTGTCCAGTATGACTAAAAGTGAACATTTTTATTTAAAATCAACATTTTAGTAAAAAAAATACTTCACATACTAAAAAAAATAAGAAAACACACTTATATTATATTAATAATTTAGGAAAATAATCTATAATTAATTCTTGATGTTTAAGAACCAGCCTCATATCAATCATATACACTGTGTGCCCAATATGACTCAAAGTGTTCATTTTCTATTTAAAAGTAACTTTTTAGTTCAAAACACATGTCACTGAATGAGAACCATGAATATGCATGTATAATGTATTTATAATTTAATTTTTTTTTACATAAGTCATTTTTGATGTATATGAATCAACCACACACCAATTTGACACACCATGTGCCTGATATGATTGAAAGTGTATGTTTTTATTTAAAATCAATATTTTTGTACAAAACACACATCACATAATCAAAAATAAAAAAAACTCATATTGTATTGATAATTTTTTTAAAATGACCCACAATTCATTTGTGATGTATAGGATTTAGGGAAACATAAATTCGATAAACGGTGTGTCCGTTATTACTTGAAGTACATGTTTTTAGTTTAAAAGTGACATTTTAGTTAAAAATACATGTGAATCACTAAAAACCAAGAAAACACATTCAGATTGTTTTGATATTTTATGAAAATGACCCATAAGTAATTTTTTATATTTACCAATAAGTATCATGTCAATTCGATACATAGTGTGGTCAGTATGACTCAAAGTGCGTGTTTTCAGTTTAAAATGATATTTCTGTTAAAATCATTCCAATCACTAAAAATTGAGAAAAATACTCATATTGTATTCATATTTTGTGAAAATGATCCACAAATCATTTTTATGGTTAGGATTATGTTTCATGTTAATCTGATACATGATGTGATCGGTATGACTAAAAGTGCGTGTTTTTAGTATAAAAGTGACATTTTAGTTTAAAATTTGTTTCAATCACTGAAAACTATGCAAACACATTCATATTGTTTTGAAACTTTATAAAAATGACCCATAAGTCGTTTGTTACATTTATGAATCAGGCTCATGTCAATCTAATACATAGTGTGACCTGTATGACTCAAAGTGCGTGTTTTCAGTTTAAAATGCCATTTCAGTTAAAATCATACCACTCACTAAAAAATGATAAAAATAATTTTATTGTATTCATATTTTGTGAAAATAACCCATAAATCATTTTTATGGTTAGGAATCTCTAGCATATTAATCTGATACATGATATTATCAGTATGACTCAAATTACACGTTTTCATTTTAAAAATGACATGTTAGTTAAAAACACGTTTTAGTCATTGAAAAACAAGAAAACACACTCAAATTGTCTTGATAATTTAGGAAAATTATCAATAATCATTTTTATGTGGAGGAATCAACTACATGTCAATCTGACACATGTGTGTCTAGTATAAATCAAAGTGAATGTTTTTGTTTAAAACTAACATTTTAGTTCAAAAGACATGTGGCATACTAAAAAATGATTAAAAACACTGATATTGTTTTGATACTTGAGGAAAACTATCCAAAAGTTATTTGTAACATATAGAAATCATACGCACCACAATTCGATACACGACGTGACAGGTGTGAATCAAATTTCTTTCTTTCAGTTTAAAAGCGACATTTTGGTTAAAAATGTGATTGACTCACTAAAAACCAATAAAATCATTGGTATTGTCATAATATATCATAAAAATGACCTATAAATCATTTATGACATGTAAAAATTAGCCACGCATCACTTTGACACATGGTAAGCCCGATATGACTTGAAGTGCATGCTTTTAGTTTAAAAGCCACATTTAAGTTCAAAGGACACATTACATAACCATGACTAAGAAAACATGATTGGATTGTCTTGAAACTTTAGGAAAACAATATATAATTCATTTGTGATGTGTACGAATCAACCAAATATCAATCCAATACACGATGTTCTGGTGCAACTCAAAGTGCAAATTTTCAATTTAAAAGTGATATTTTAGTTCAAAAACTTGAATCACTCACTAATAATTAATAAAATACACTCGTATTGTCTAGATACTTTGGTAAAATGATTAATATATAATTTTTTACATGTAATAATCAACCACACATCAATCTGACACACAATGTACCTGATATGACTTGAAGTGTGTGTTTTCAATTTAAAAGTCACATTTTAGTTGAAAAACACACACCAACCACTAAAAATTGAACAAAATCAATCATATTGTCTATATAATTTAGTAAAATGAACTATAATTCATTTTTATTCTTAAGAGTTAACCTTACTTTTTTCTGACACACAGTGTGGTTAGTATGATCAAAACTGAATGTTTTTATTTAAAATCAACATTTTAATTCAAATCACACACCACATACTCGAAACTAAGAAAACATGATCATATTGTATTGATAAATTATGAAAATGATCCATAAGTCATTTTTAATGTGTACAAATTTACTGTATGTCAATATGATACATGGATTTCTCGATATGACTGAAAGTTTGTGTTTTTAGTTTAAAAGTGATATTTTAGTTCAAAATGTGCATCACCCACTAAAAATAATAAATTCCACAAGTATTGTCCTTTTATTTTAGGAAAATTATCTATAAATCATTTGTGAGATGTAATAATCAACTACACATCACTCCGGCAGATGATATTCCCGTTATGACTCTAAGTGCGTGTTTTTAGTTTAAAAGTTACAATTAAGTTAAAAACACACATCAAATACTCAAAATAGATAAAACACAATCATATTTTCATGAATCTTCAATAAAATAATATATAGGTCATTTTGATGTATATAAATCAAATTCACATCAATTCGACAAATGGTGTTCCCAATATGACTCAAATTGCGTGTTTTCAGTTTTAAAGTGACATTTTAGATAAAAAACATGCGTCACTCACTATAAATTGAGAAATCCAAATTTTATTGGAATTGTAATTTTAGGAAAATTATTTATATGTCATTTTTGACATGTAATAATCAACCACATATTAATTTGACACATAATGTTCCTGGTATGGATGAAAGAGTGTGTTTTTATTTTAAATAAACATTTTAGATCAAAGCACACATCACATACTCAAAAGTAAGAAAATATGATAATAATTCCTTGATAGTTTAGGAAAATTATCCATAAGTCATTTTTGACATGTATGAATCAACCACACATTAATATGACACACAATGTTCCTCGTATGACTCGAAGTGCATGTTTCAATTTAAAAGTGACATTTTACGAATTCATTATATTATGTATATGTTTAATTTATTTCTTTATAGTATTACTAACATACGATTTTTTTATATATAAGTAAACTCTTTTTTTCAAGTGGGGGTGATTTTTTTAGCAAATGGTAGCATGATCAGGTTCTTGGAAGGGGTCTGAAGACAATGAAATAATGTTTTTGAATTTGTTGATTTTTTAAATAAATTTTATATATACCAATGTAATTATACATAACAATGTTTGAAATGTTTTTAACCATTTTACAATATTTTTAATTTATTGTGATGTAAATTTAATTAAAATTTTTTAAACCATTTGTTGCTTCAATGTAGTGTAAATTATAACAACACACTACTGCAACTGATATTTTATAAATGCTATTTCTAGAACTGATAAAATTAACTTTTATCAATACTAAAAATATCACTGATAAAATTTTAATTAAACAGTTCTAAAAAACACTAATGAAGGTACACATTTATAAATGCTAAATATGTACTGGTCCACTTTATCAGTATTTTTTTGCACCGATGAAGGTATATTTTATCAACACTATTTTTAGCATTGATAAAAGCCTCTGAATTTTAAATATTCTTATAACATTAATTATTTTTTTGATGGCTATTTCTATCATTGATAAAGGCCATATGTGTTGTAATGAGGCCCTTATATTAATTGGGAGAAAACATAGCCTTTACCAGGCCTCCTATGAAGTTTGAAAGTGCAACATTGGTTTAGAAAAACATGAAATCACCAATTTTAACATCTATAAGCATTCCACCTTCAGAGATTCTATACTAAAAGGGGAAAATCATCATCCATGGACCCCAACATTAGCAAATATCCTTTTCCAAACATATTTCTTTGGTTTCATTAAGTTACCTTCATAACCCAGCTATTCACACTACCATTCCACCTATAATTCCCTTACAATATAGTTGTGATCAGTAGAAAAAACCGTAACTCCTCAAAAAGAATTGTGAACTCTCAACTATTAAATTGGAAACCCACTAGTAAGAAAGTAAACTCCAAACTTGATCACACATCTAGTGAAATGTTGTTTTAAAATCACCATTTAAGTTTCACGCCATAACCATATATCAGTTTCAAATGCCTATTCTAGCTTCAAATAACCATTGAAACGATTTCAATAGAACCTGCACCTACAACTGTTTCATTAACATCAATAAGTCAAAAGAGGGAAAACATCACAACATAATTCCTTAGTTCTAGTTATAAAAATCATTCAAATCCATTTCAATAGTTATAAAAAACCATCGACATGATCAACTTGGACTAAAACAAAATATCATAACATGATAGTGGAAAAACCTTCAATTAGATACTTATAGTACTTACCAAGATTTCAAAACTACTCAAATGAAGCAGACATTATAAACATTTAGTAAGTTAAATGCAATAAAATAACACCGTGATCCTCATGAAATCCAATGTCAGTTACCTATACACAGGTATGAAAGACTATCCAAAGTTAAAAAAAATTAAAATTCATCAATAAAAAAATTCAACATCTATCATAATAAATTTCTATTAGTGGTTCAATCTTTTCTTCAAAAATATTCAAAAAAATATAAATAAAACTAGCCTGAACTTCATCATAATAAAGATAAAAAATCAATTCCACAATCTACACACTAGTTTTTCCCATCAACCATTGATAAAAAAATATCATACTTGAACACCATCTAGTATAATTTGGTTCAAAGGAAAAATTTTTTATTTATTGGAGAAAATTATTCAATCAACCCATCAAAATTGAAACTATTCAAAAATACCTTTTCAATTGAAATCATTGCTAATGTACTTTTTTATGATTTTTTTATATTTTTTATATTTGTTTTTTAATTAATTACTTTTGATATAGTATTTTGTATTTTCAATCTATAATGATTTTTTATGTTTTGAAAATAATTCTTTTCAAAATTGATCCATCTTGAAGAAATGTATCATTAGTGAATCATCTGATTTATTTTTGAATATTTTTCTCATTTTTTTCCTTGTTAGATATTCTTTATCTCTCTTGTGACATGGTAGTCTGAAGATAAGTTTTTGTAAAATTTAGTTTAGAAAATCTTTTCTCCATCGATGAAACCCATGTCCTTTTAAACCACCCATATTTCTAATAAGGCTTGATAAAATTAAGTATATCAATTGATTTTATCAATTCACTTGGAAATATCATCATAAAATGTTTGAGCTCTTTAAATAAGTCATATCCACAAATATCATCATGTTTATTATGTTTTAAAAAACTTTTAAATTGAGCATAATATTCATTCAATTGTTCTTCAGAAATATTTATAAAAAATTCCTTAAAAAAAAATCCAAATATTGCTTCAAAGTTTTCAAATTTCATAAATTTTCTGATCAATAAAGAATGAGATTGATTAATAATTTAAAGTAAACAATTTGTTCTAAAGTTTTTCTCTATAATTAAATTTCTAATAAAATTATCTTCCACATACTTATCAAATCGTTTCTACTTTAAAAAAATATTTTTTATCAAAATATTAGATCATTACTAACTTCACATGTATGTTATTTCAATTTATTAAACCTCAAACCTCTCTGCTCAAAGTTCTTAAATGAATAAAATAAACTCTTTTTTTTGTACTTGCATATTCGATGTCTATATATTCCCTTTGAAGGAGTTTTATTGACATAGAAATTTTATTTTCAATATCACTTTTCTTATAATTAACATCCATTCCTTCATTTATCATATCGACACTTTAAGCCATTGATTCCTCACTAAATTGTTTATTCACTTTAGAAACATTATCACCCAAATATTTCTCATTAAATTGAATAAATGAACTCTCATATCCACTTCTTACATAAAATAGTTTATAAATTAAACCTGCTTATGATTTTTCTAATTAATTCATTCTTTACATGATTTTTCTACTTTTAGATCCAAAAATTTGAATTATATTCACTATAATACCTAAAAGCTATAAATTATAATTGAAATAATTATAATTATTTTATAAGTGCAACATATTTAAAGTAAGTAGTCATTTTCAAAATATAAAACTACATATTCCAACAAATTTATTGTTTTATTTAATTTTTAACCATTGTTTTGAATATTTCTCTAAAAAAATAAAAAAACAAATAGAAATCAATAAATATAATTAATTGATGATGTTATAAAAATATAAAATAAAATTTCTATCAATTACATCAATAATTTTAAATGCAATTATTTAAAACTAAAAAATTTTGCATTATAACACTAAATTTAAATGCTGGACTTGATTGAGAAAAATAATTCTTATTTTCATTTTTTAGTTATCAAAATGTAATGAAAAAGGTAAAATAACATATTTTTTAACATGTTTACAAAAATATTCTCTAAAACCAAATGAATTATAGTTTTCTTTTATTTAAAAAATATTTCATTTGTATTTTTATTTCCTAAAATATATTTTTATATTTATCTAATCAAAGATATTTTGTAATTATTTTTTTAATAATTTAAAAAAAAATTATTTTATAAAACTATATAGAATATAATATTTTTAATAATAATCTGGATTTAAGAAAAATTAATTTTTATGTTTCAAATTAATATATAAATAAAATAGAAACTAAAAACTGATATAAAATGAAAATTGTGTTGATGATTTGGAAGATTAAATAGTGTGTAAATAAAAATTAAATATTTTCAAAATTGAGAAACCAATCAACCAATATCATTTAGAAATTAATTAATCATAAAATAAATGAAATATAATTGAGAAAATAAATACTTTGGGTAAATCACAAATCAAAAATCATATGGATAGGGAACCGGTGAACTCAATTATCTATAATTTAGATAATTTAAAAAAAGTTAAAAGACCTATTAATAAAAATAAAAAATGATAACAACGATCTCTTTGAAATTTTTTTTACAGAAAAAACTCACATAAGAGACGCTGACAAGGAAAATTACTGGGTGGCTAGAATTATGGGTGCTGGTTTGGTCTAGGTAATGGTGGGAACAACAACGGATGGTTGGGAAGTAGGATGAGGAAGAGAGGGGATGGAGAGGTGAGGTGAGATGGGAGGTAGGGAAGTTTGGTTGTTAGCAAGGAGAGTTGGAGCCTGTGTAGTAGGATTAGACATAATTTGGGTGAGGGGACCTCGTAGAAGGTAATTTTTTGGTAAGCTCTCTCTCGCTTATTGTACCACCCATAGATTTCATAGTACGTTATCTCATTAAAGTAATTCAATAACTTGTGCTATACTCAACACCGAGTTCGAGCGTACCACAACATACCAAACTAGCCGTTCAAAAAGAGGTTACTAATATTATTAATTTAATTTTAAATATTATATAGTCTATATAATTTTAACATCCATATAATGTTTTTCTTAGACATAATATAAGAACAAATTTATTTTTTTGAGATAAAAGAAGTATTTTTCTAAAAATGAAATTTTACCGCCTTTTAATGGAGAACCTTTTTTGAAAACAAATATTTGACACTTTTATATATTAAATTTAATGAAATTAAATTCTTCTTTAGAACCGGGATGTAAAAATTTAGTTTGGATAAATTTTTGGCACTTTTCTGATAACTTTCATATTTTAATGAATAGTGAAAAATACTATGTTTTAATTAAAAACAACTTTTTTAATCGAAATAATTTATAGTGTTAAATTATGAATTTGAAATATTTTAAAGTATAATTAGATTATATTTTTATCATTTAATACAATGTAGGTCATTATAAGTAATTTCACATTTAAATTTGACATAAACACATGCCAATCTTTTGATAGTTTTTACTTTTTAAAAACCCGCTTTTTGGTTTTGACAAGGGGAATTAATTTTAAATTAATAAATGAAACTTATATTCTTTGAATTTGAAAAAATAGACTTCATTTTTTAATTCTGAATATCAAAATTAGCTTAGGGTGATTTTTTGGTATTTTTCTGAAAACTTTCAATTTTTGATGAATAGTGAAAAACATGTGTTATTTTTTAAAACCAAATTTTTATTTAAATAATTATTTATTTTATTTAAATTTATTTCAAGTCAAAATAGATATATAATACCCATATAAGTTCAATGTAATTCATTGGAGTCATTTTATAATAAAATTAGATGTATAAAGTTTTATTGAATTTTTTAACCTCTTTTATCGACCTTCTAGGCACGTTAACAAATTTGCATAAAAATTAATTTTACCTCTTCTGTGAGTTTAATTTCAAAAATCCTAGAGACACGGTTAATATTAGTAAGTAAAATTTGGTTCAATAATATGAAAATAATTTTTGGTGAGTAGTAACTTTTGACTTTTATTTACCACGGTTAAAAGTAAATAAGGTAATTAAGGGTAAAAATGATATCATAATTACCCTAACACATGTCCTAATTCTATTGTATAAGTATAATTAAACCAAAAACAACCTTATAAATAAAATATTATCCTATTTTTTCCACTTGGATTAGATTAGGACATTTATTATTATTTTATTTAAAGAAGAGTTAAAATAGTTGAATTCAATGTTTAACAACTAAACCATTATTAATATAGGTTTACACATAATATAAATTTGACTATAAATATTAATTACAAAGATAAAAATATTTCCTAGATAATTTTATTTTATTTATAATTTTTCGACATTAAATAATTTAATTTATTTGTGACACAATGATGATGCAATAATTACCTTATTAATGAAATATTAAAATAATTGATATTATAAATATCTAAATAAATGTAAATTGAGACTTATAATGAATTAAAATAATTTTATTGGTTAATATGTCATGTTATGGTTGGTTAAATAAATTTTATTTGAAGTGATAAAGTTTTTATGTCTTTCAAAAAAATCAAATACTAAATAGTGTCAAAATTGACATAATTGAGTTTTTAAAAAAAATATTATATTATCAATTGATGTAATAGTTTTAAAAATATAAGGTTTGCCCAAAAGACTTATATAATAATATATATGAAATTAATTAACTACTTTGGGTTTTATTGTCTTTTTATAGTAAGATTATTAGCCATATAATATAAAACTAAAAAGAGACATGGTAAATGTCAAACTATTTAACTAAGAGTTAAATCTAAAAGATAGGGTTAATATGATTTCCTAAACCTATGTAAAAACTATTGGTTGAGATGTTTTAGACCCATACCAACATTATAATTTAAATAATTCATTTTGGAGCCATTAAAAACCAAAAATGACTTTATTATAAAATAATATTTCAAGCTATTCCTAAAGTGACGCTCACCTCTCCTAGAAAAGGGCACTTCCCCTTATCTTAATTTAACAGCTCCAAAGCCTTTTGTATCAGCCAAACCCTACCCAAATATCCTCCCAACTTTCATACCTTCATCATAGAGGCATTCCTTTGGTCAGAAATCCTACATAAGGATCCCTTTTGATCAAATCAAAAGGAAGAACCCGAAGAAGAGGTAAATATTTCATCACCTCTTTCAAGTACTTTTCTTATTCCACTTCCTATTTCTTTGTTGTTTCCATTATAAAAAAATAACTCCAATATATTCTATATACAGTGATGTTATTATAAAAATTTTACAGCCATATTAATTATTCTATCCATCCTATAAATGACAAAGTCACCATACATGCATACGTACGGATTACCGTCTACACGTCGTGGTGTAGTTTGTTATTCAAACACTTCATTATTTGGATGGGTATAATAATGAGTATAACTGATGTAAATAATAAATATAAAATTTTAATGATTTTTTATATATGATATGACATCCAATTACATAATATTTTACCATCAATATAATGATATTGTCGCTCGTGCGTACGTACGGATTACCGTCTCCACGACGCGATGAGATTCATTTCCACATTCAGCATTCAACGATGATTATAAAAATATATATCATTAATAAGTATGTAATATATGATATAATAATTCTACTGGATATATATATATATATATATATTTACTTACATATATATTATTTACTTAGTTCCGTTCAATACTATATGAAAACGGAAACATCATTTATGCGTGCGTACGACCTACCGTCTCCATAAACGGTGTTTTCCATTTAATATATATGTCTATTATACATATTTATATTATAAATTTATATGATATATAAATCATGTTTTATATTCTTGAATTATTTAAATCATGATCTAAGTGATACAGTCAAGAGTAACAAGTTA
Organism: Viscum album; assembly: GCA_963277665.1. Taxonomy (NCBI): domain Eukaryota; kingdom Viridiplantae; phylum Streptophyta; class Magnoliopsida; order Santalales; family Viscaceae; genus Viscum; species Viscum album. Next base: position 2,096,409,121 of record OY728132.1, on the reverse strand, counting down.
AAGCATGTACGATAAAGAAAGCGATTATTATCTGAAATGTTAATTTAACATGGAAATTATTATTAAATGGGTAGTATAAAGTCATAAATGAATCATGTGTGATATCATAAATATTAATATTGTTCTATTATAATTTAATAACATACTACGATCTTTATACGGGAGGTTAAACGTACCCTCGACTAAAGTAAAGTACAAGGTAAGGGTTAATTTCACAATGTCTTTATTATCCGAGGTTGTTTTTATATAAGTATATAATGGGAAATATTTATTATCCATGTCCATGTTTCATAAAAGAGTTTTCAAAGGAATTATTTTTAAGAGAATTTTTACTAAAACATCATTTTAAATGTTTTAAAGATTTATTCTTCTAAACCTTTCTCATTAATGTCAATGTTTTCAAAATTGTTTTAAGGATTTATTTATATGGAAATGAATGTTTTAAAATGTCAATTAATTTAAAAAGTTTCAAAGTGGTATGATACACTTTGATTTAAAAATATCTTTTAAATGACTTCCTTTATAAATTATGTGACTTTTAAATGATTTCATGAAAAAGGGATATTTCTCTCAAATATTTTTAGTGATCATTTTCAACTATGTCAACATCCTTTACAGGATATTATTCTTAATAGAGGTTGATTTATTATGATACAAATATTCCATATCGTATTGAAGGTTTTGTGTTATGTTTGAATGTGGATGTGTTATTTTTATACCATTCATGGTTTATGGATAACGTATTGACATTTCGTATGCTAGTTTTTATATGAATGTTTATGTTATGTTTAAAACTTTCATATGAGGAATGTATTGGACTTAGTAAGTGATGGGTGGAGCCCTCTATAGATCCTCGATTCATCGGCCGGTCTCATGAGACAAACTAGTGTCTTGACCCAAGGCCTTGACAAAATCTTATTTGTATTCTTGGCACAAGGCCTTGATTACGTGGTTATGATGTCTTGCATTATAAATTCCATCATTATGAAAGTGGATATTGATATTGCATGTGATTATTCAACTAGTATAATATTCATGTGAATAAGTAAATGGAATTAGTTGATTTTATCTTTGCCATATTATGATAAAGTTGAAGTTTAAAAGGCTTTTGTTTTAGTCTTATACATTGCCTTAAATATTTATGCTTATTTATGAAAGTTTCCGCTATATTGTTATCCTTACTGAGCATCTGAGCTCACCCCTTTCTATGTTTTATTTTCCCAGGATTCCCTGAAGTATATTATGATTGATATGAAGGGTTAAACGAAATGAAATAATGGTGTTCTCAAAGAACTATCTATGCTGTGTTTTATGTTTGAAATTGTAATGTAAAGTTAATGTATGTAATCTATTTTCCAGGATTTCTAAATTGATCGGTCCTTCGGGACTTGAATCCTTGTAATCATGCAAATATATTAAAATAATGCACCAACTCTGGGCTTCTGGGGTCGGGGAGTTACACTTACTTGTCACACAAAGTGCAGGTGGAGAGTGGAATGACTAGGGTTTGGAAGAATAGTAGGGGAAGTGGAGAAAATATATTCATTATTTTGTCTTATCTATCCAATTTTCCTAGCCCTGAGGCTCACTAGGATTTCCCTTGGTTTGACCCTACCCTTTATTAGCACTTTAGTTATCATTAATAAATGGTGGCTTTAAACAGTCCTAAAAACCAGTTATAAAGAACATCGTGAATAATTTTACTTTTATACACAAATTTATATATTTTTAAATATGATTTATATTACAATAAATAAATAAATAAATATATATATATATTATGAAAGATATAATATAAGATATTACATCTTCCCCCGTGGAATATGAAACAATAGAAACAAATTCTCTCCAAGACTCGAACCCAAGAAAGCCAACCCCCTCAACCTATATATCTATTTATGATTTATATAATAATACGTATATATATTTATATAAACTTGATTTATATAACTATATTTTAATAAAAAATTATTATCAATCTTATTTTCATAATTTTATATATAAAAAATTATCAAATTTATATTAATAAATAAAAATGTTTAAAATATATTTAAATAAATTAAAAAATGTATATATAAATATAATATATAAACATATATAGTTAACTGTATTTATACTATACATTAATATATATATATATATATAATTTATATTAATCTATATATTCTTAAATATGATTTATATAAATAAATAAATAAATAAATAAATATATATTTGTTTATTATTTTATACTTATAATTATATATATAATTATAATTACACACACACATATATCTGTGCGTGTGTGTGTATATATATTGCGATATGAACAATATAAACAAATATCTAAATAAATATATAAATAAAGTAAATATGGTTCAAATTTGAATTTATATATTTATATTCATATTCAATAATTTAAAATATACACATATATTTGTATGTATGTGTATGGATGTGTTTGTATGTGGATGTATGTGTATGTATGTATATGCATGTATGTTTGAGTGTGTATGCATATGTTTGTGTATGTATTTTTATATATACGCATATAGATGTATGTGTATGTGTATGTGTATTTTTATATGTATGTATATGGATGTATGTGTACGTATTTGTGTATGTATGGATGTATATGTATATATGAACATGTATGTGAATATATGTGTATGTATGTATATATGTGTATATATGTGTATATATACGTATATATGTGTGTGCGTATGTATGAGTATGATGTGGATATATGTGTATGTATGTATGTGTGCGTATTATGTGTAGGTATGCATATGTTTGTGTATGTACACGTATATATGTGCGTGTGTGCGTATGTATGTATAATGTAAATGTGTGTGTACATTTAACTATGGAGTTATAATCACGTTGACTCCTGAAAAATAAAGATGCACCTTATTGACATGGGTAGAAAAATTTTGTGTTTTAACCCTCACATTTCTAGGGGTGTTACACTCTCCACATCTTTAAAGAAAAAAATCCTTGTTGTAGACAACACAAATCAAACCCAGGTAGTGCCACTATACTTCTGGTTGGGTATTGGCTATGATAACATTTTTTATGACCTAAACTCCCTCAGCCATGAACCTGGTTATCTAACTCCATGAATATCCTATAATACCTTGGTTTCCTTAATATCACACCACAAGATATTACCCACCGATGCCACTTATCAGACTAATGAATTTCCCCACATGAAAACACATGTTATTTTAGTGTGCTTTGTCCCCACTCACACACACCCTAAGAAAATTTCCGAGATTCCATTCATCCTGACACTACTCCAGGCGAAGCATGTAACAAACCAAACTTTTATAAATGAAATTCCCTTTTGAATTAATGAATTCTTTATTAAGTAACGTAGATTAAGAAAACACATGCACTACTTTGATTATTTTAAGCTATTATAATATATAGATATTCATATTTAAATAACCTTTAATCATCATAACCATTTATTATATAGTCTTTGTATAGTGACCATTAAGATTAGTATATATTAAGGGTAATGATAAAGTCTAATTGACAGATACAGAAGAAGGGATGACCACAACTAGTAAGATCACACCCTATGAAGCCCATTTATCAAAGCTTCCAAGGGAGATGAAATCACTGAGAAATTCCCTTGAACAAACCCTAGCTAAAATTAAAAAACTGAAACTTGAAGAAACCGTTTATGGGAGAAGTTCAAGATTATCAATAACATGACTCAAACCATGTTCACCAAACCACCCTAAGAAAGTACCACCATCACACACTGTACCCTTAGGGCGTATAGTGGTGAAATAAGGGTTTATGTATCTAAACTATAGTACTATAATTTTTTATATTTTATTTGTAATAAAATAATTATTATAGTCATCCCTTGTAATTATTACTTTATATATACAATTATATATGAGTTTATGAAAATTAGATTTTGATACTAAGAAACTAAAATTGTATTTTTGGAAAATATATGGTTTTAATTAAAAAACTATTTTTGATAAATTCAATAATTTTGATATAAATTTTATTTTTATATGATATTATTATTAAATATTTTTTATTTATATAAAAATAATAATATAATTTAATGAAGTCTGATGTAATATTTATAAGATTTAGAAAATTGTAACCATCATAAAAGCCGATAATTATTAATAAAATAGGTTTTTTATTAAGATGAAGAAATTATCATATTTAGAAAATTATTTTGGTAAAATAAATATTATTTTTGAAATCATGATGTCAAAATTATCCAATTTTTAATTTTTCATAATTTTTTAAGATAGTCAAATTTTTGGATAAAAATTTAATACGGTATAAATATACGGTTTGTATTATGACATCATAATAGCTCAAAAATGATGTAATAAATGATATAAAATAAATAAATGACCACATATAGATTTACTCCTTTAAATAATTCATTTTTGAAGTTATTGGATTAATTTGATACACCTTTAATGAATCTAAAAAACCTATATTATATCTTAAGATTTTAAAATCAATTCTTTATGAACATGACTCACTTTCACATCACCAATGGTATTATTTTAATATGTTTGGTTCTTGGAATTATAAAATATTTAAAACCAGTCCTCTTTGGTAGAAACCATGGGCAAAAACCATGGTAAGCTTCGTGGTTTTGATTATTTTATCACATAGAGTCCAAAACCTATGTTTAGAAATTAATAATGAATTCCCATATATTTTACTATAAATACTAACTGAACCATATTTTTCATTCTATTTTAATGTAAAATGTTTTTTACACTATAATTGATTAATGTTTCTGATATTTAATCATTTTGACAATTTGTGGTAGGATGCAGAAAAAGATTAAAAAATGAGCTAAAAGGAAATAAATTAACGATTCCAATGATGACTGGTGATGAAGGAAAAGTGAAGGAGGAGGTACAAGGATTGAAAGTGAAGATCCAGGTGGAAATAGAGCAAAAAAAGTTGGAAAGTACCAATTCATGTCATGAGTATTATTCAGGATGTGAAACTTGAAGGAATTCATGATGTGAAGTGAAAATGTGAAAAACCGTTCTAGATAATGACATCATAGGTCATGGTGTGATACATATGGTCATGTCATGACACATGTGGGCCACAACTAGAAAACTATCAGAACATAAAACAACTCATGAAAACATTAACTCTATACATTTCACATCATGAAATCACTATTCATGATGTGAAACCCTTGAAAGGGATAAAAAAACGGCCTTTATTGATGGAATTAATGCCTAGACGGGCCCTAAAGAGCCCATTATGACCCAATTCAACCTAAGAACAATTTATTACGAATTTATGGTACTAAAGGTTTCTTTTAAGTCTTATAAATACATGGATTGGGGGGATTGGAAAACAATAATAAGTTACCAGGGATTTTCCTCCATGTTGTACTATCAGGGTTCTACTACTTTAGTTTTTCTTTTATTTTTAATTTCTTTTTTCCATGTAATGTAATCATATTTTAATTTTAGTGTTCCACATTATTATTACAATATATTTCTTCTTCCAATATAAATTTATTTATCTCTTCCATATTTATCCCATGATCACTTTTACTTAGTAATGGAAAGTGACTAGCCCAAGACTTGTCTTTGGGGAAGGTTTTGCGGCGTTCTTAATTATTGTGATTCAAATTATTAATTGTTTTAATTTATTTTTATTGAATGAGTGTGAAGTTCATGGGAATGATAGTCATTTACCATGGAGTAAATCCCACATTCATTCCTATTTTCTACCCAAAGGAGGTGAAATTGGCGTGCAAAATAAGTTTTTTAAGAATGCTTAAAATGCCACTAAAGTTAGGGAATATCAATCCATGTATGGAGGGATAGATTGTTAAATTGAATTTAATATTGAAATAACCCATGTAACTAAACCCTAAGACTAATAAATTTCTCCCTAAACTATATTCTATATGTATTTTTATTTTCATTTAGGTTTTAAATTTTCATTTTATTATTTTCCAAAAAACAAAAACTCAAAATTTATTTTGTTTTCATAAAATAATAAAAAACAAAAATAATTAGATTTGGTGTATTAGAAATTAGTGATTGATTGAGTGTGATACTCTTTAAGTGAGAAAACCCTAGACATCTTCAGTGTTACATTATGAAAATAAATTTTCTTTTGTATATCCTTATGAAAGGCATGTCAAAACCGATATCATTGCTGGGCAGGTAAGCTTTCATTCTTTAATTTTTTGCATTTTCCCATTTTTTGTACATATTTTCATTTATTTCTTTAAATAAATATATAAAAAATCTAAAAAAATTATTCTTTTTCCATGATGTATCCAAAATAATGTTATTCTATATGGGAAGTCTACTCACATATGCAACATCAAGAACTAGAAATGGTTAAAAATGATTTAAATGATCGGGTATAAAGGATAATTTAAAGACTAGAAGACTTGGTGAGAAAAATGGAATGGATAAATGCATATTTCCATGCATACCAGGAGAAAAAGAAACCTGACCCAGAGAATATTGAGGAAGTACTAATGGATTTGCCCATTTTTTCCAAAGAAATCTGGGAGGTTGAGGTTGACCTTGAGGACTATACCTAGACCAACCACCTCAAGCACCATATCCAAATCAAGAGTGAATAGTTAGAATGGATTCGTGACGAAGAATAATTTCTTTTTGATCTATCTGTGAAATATTAATAAGACCTGCTTAATTTCTAGAATATGTATGAAGTATAATATGATCCCCCATCTATTAAAAAGCATAAGAGACAACACCATTGCATCTTACCATATCCATGGAAGATTAAGAAACCACCAAAGTTGTGAAATTTGAAGAAATAATGGAGGATCCTAACTGCAAGCCTCCATATGCTACTACTAAACTCCAGGAATCACTTTCCACTAAATAAAATAGTGAATACAAACCAACTCTGGGAGTTAATAATTTATTAAACTCGATTCCATTTTTTTTTTTCTGAAGTTGAATTGTGTATCACTACCCCGGTTTTGGTTTTATAAAATTAGATAACTCATATTATTCTATGTATGAAGATGAAGAAAAAAAAGAACCTATTGAGGAACATATAAATATCCCTGAGGATATTCAACATTTTTTATAGGAAGTCCACAAAGAGATCAAAGTAGCTATGCTCGAATAAATAGAGATACATGATGCTTACATTAAAAGGGAAGTTTTCAAAATTAATTTTTCCAGTTTAAGATTTTTTGAAGTAAAACTAAACTATAACTCTCTATTTGACTATTCCTTGGATGAAATATTTCTGGATCATACAATGTATAGTGAATAATTAGTTATAAAAATAATAACCAAGATGGAGGTGGACCTATACTTCACCCTACCCCTACCAAGAAAGCTGCACCTCTTTGTGAAGGGGGCATATCTAGTGTACTCTATCCATGGAGTCCTCCTCAATAAAGAAGAATAAGTACAAGATAGAAGGAATAAGTGTTGTGGGTTTAAATCTAGAAAACTCTACCCACCAACTAATTATGGATGATAGCTGGTACTTCCATTCTGGAAGAATTTAAAACAGAGGGACCATTTGGTGTATAAAACTAAGAATTATCACTCTTCTTTTATTTTCTTTTAGATTTCAGTTATTAGTTTTAGGTAAAAGTTAGTATTCATCCCTGATCCCTCTATATTTTTAAACTTAAATGCTATGGTACTTTTTCTTTAATAATTAATTTTGGTTTATAGGACCATGATGAAACAAGGTGATAATAGTGAAATTGAATAAATTGTATAAAATTCACATCATGAAAATCGAATTCATGCTATAAAATAAAAATTTATTCATGTTGTAAAGAGAATTCACACTGTGAAAAAGATTCACATCATGAACTTGTATGAAACCAAATAAAACAGAACAAATAAAACCTTCAAAACCTAACTTAAAATATCATTGTTAGGGAATTATGAGTTTCAAATCATTATTTAATTTTTATTTTTATTATTTTAATTTTTTAAAATATTTAAAAGATAAATATCATGCATGAATTTGAATTAACTCTAGTGTTTATCTAGGTGACATATGTTTCTTAGGATAATCATTATTCTCGGTTTTAATTTTCACTGCTAACATGATTAGATGAGTTAAACGGTAAAATGAATGATTAGAGTAATCACAAGGGTATTTTTTTTACAAATCACGTTTTTTTGGAAATAAGTTGATAATTGTAGATGGAATTATTCTTCTAATTGGTATCTTTTGAATTTTTAAAATAAATATGGATTGGTTTATTATTTTTGTGCATTACTATGCATAATTGTCCAAAACCATATGTTCTCATCCCTGAGAATATTTCTGATCCAAATATTTCCCATTTTTTTTTTCTGTAGTACATTTATTCAGAGAACCATGCATATTTTTCTTCTAGAACATTCCTGCCATCTTATCAAAGCCATGATAGTACAAAATCATTTTTAACATATTCAATTTTTTTATTTTTAATCCCTTTATCCTTGGACCCACCAAGATTTTGAATCTTACTTTTTCCCATAGAATCCATGAATGAAATTGTTAGAAAATGAGCCATGTTACAAGCCTATTATATCCATTACTACCCTACTTGCAACTTATCAAATGATTTTAAAAAGAATAAGTGTGGGGGATGTTGTCTATGGTGGTTAGGGATATAATTCATTGAGGATATTTAGGGGTTTTCATGATATTTTGAGAGTGGAAATGGGATAATTCATTATACTTTTTTATTATGATCATTTATATCTTGTACCTAATTTGATATTTGGGGGTTAAGATATGATATTTATGTAGTAGTTTTTAATTTATATTAGATTTTGATATAATGAAATATGTTGAAGAGTTAAACCTATTTTCAAGATTTAGTTTTAAACACCAATACCCACCAAACTTTAGACTTGAAGACATTTGAACCATAATGCAAAGCCCTCATGATTAATTTTGATTTCTATATTTACAAATATGAGATGTTAGATACCATTAAAGACTATGGTAAGTGATATTTACTTAAGGTATGATAACAATTATAGTTATATTTATTATCTTGAGATATGAGTAAAAAGAATTCAATTTTGGTAAATTTCAATTAGCACGTGCATTAATAATAAGTTGAAAAATAAAAATTGAAGGAAGAAAGAGCCTTATTATTTTGAAATAAGGAAAATAAAATTCATGAATGGATTTATTTATTTAAAAAGTGAGTATTTAGAGGTTTTTTATGTGTGAAATTTTTTAACGATTATTTTCCGTTTCCAAACATTTAGTTTTTTTTTCTTTTTAAATTTTAAAATTTGTAGATTGAAATTAATTTGAAATGGTTTTGAGATTACATGCTTGAGGAAAAGGAATTTATAAGTGTGGGGGAATTGACTGAACCATATTTTGAATACTAATTTTAATTTATAATACTTTTGTTTTACACTTTAATTGATTAATCTTATTTGTATTTAATAATTTTTTTAATTTATGGAAGGATATATAAAATGATCAAAAATAAAATAAAAGGTAATAAAATAATGATTCAAATAAAGATCCATGATGGAATATTAGTGAAGGACCATGTCCAAGGATAGAAAGTGAAGATCGAGGTGTAAATGGAGAAAAACTAGCTAGAAAAAACCAATTCACATTGTGAATATAATTCACAATGTGAAACTTGAAGGAATTATGGACATGAATTAAAGACATGAAGAAAAATATTTGTTCCAGATGATGAAATCACAGGTCAAGGGTGACACATATGGTCACACCATGACACATGTGGGACACACCCAAAAAAATTTCATGACATGAAACAACCCATGAAAAATTTTGCCCCAGACATTTCATGTCATGAAATCACTATTCACGATCTGAAACCCTTAGAAACGACCTAGAAATGACCTTTATTGATGAAATTAATTCTTAGACATGCCATAAAGACCCCATTATGACATGAGTCGACACAAGACTCATTTATGATATATTTATGGTGATCATGTTTACTTTTGAGGCCTATAAATACATGGATAGGGGGCATTGGGAAATAATAATTAGTTTCTAAGGATCTGCCACTATGCTACTCTATTAGAGTTTTTCCGCTTTAGGTTTTATTTTATTTTCAATTTATTTTTCCATATAATGAAATCATATTTTAATTTAAGTGTTCCACATTCTTCTTCCAATATTATTCTTATTCTAATATCAATTTATTTCTCTCTTCTATTTTTCTTGTCATGTTCACTATGAGTTAGTAATGGAAAGTGACTAACCCAAAACTTGGCCTTAGAGAAGGTTTTTTGGAATTCTTAATTATTGAGCTTCAAAATTCTTATTTTTTTAATTTAATTTTTGGTGAATTAGAGTGAAGTTCATGGGTGCTACAGTCATCCTCCACAACTTGAATCTCATATTCATTTCTATTATATCCCAGAGAAGGTGAAATTTGGTGTGTCAAAGCAGTTTCTTAGGCATTATAAAATCCCAATCAAGGTAGGGAATATTAATCCATGTATGGAAGGATGGATATTAAAATTTAATTTAATAATTAAATAACTCTCATAACAATACCCTAAGACTAATACCTTTCTCCCTAACTTGTATTCTTTATGTATTTTAATTTTCATTTAGGTTTAAAATTTTCATTGCATTATTTTCCAAAAAACCGAAACCCTAAATTTAATTTGTTTTATTAAAATAATAAAAACACAAAATTAATTATATAGGTGAATTAGAAATTTGTGATTGATTGGCTATGATTCTTCTTAAGTGAGTTGACCCTGGTCAGACTCTTTGCTGCATTAGGAAAATAAATTTTCTTTTGTACCACCCTATTATAGTTGTGTCAAATTACCACCCAATATCCTATTATTATTCACTAAAAACCCATTTAGTATGAATTTCCTCTCTCCATACCTCTCTAAATACCTCCCAAGGTGTTCCCAAGCTATTAAGAAGCTCCTTCCAAGCTTTTAGAAGTGCCCTATAAAGGTAAGAGATTCTCTTCTTCATCCTCATTATTCAAGAACTTTATTAGTATTATAACTTTTGATTTCCAATTTTTCATGTTAGAATATATTTTTATACATCCCTTTACTATCTTTATTATTCCCAAGCAATGTGAGGCCACCTTTCACTCTCATTAAACACTTCCACGAACCTTTATGTACACCCATTATGGTGTCGAAATTATCTCATGATTCTGTATTCCAAACATTTATGTTGTGTATAACCATCCTAATTTCCAATCAAGGGTATCCACCCAGATGTAATTATCCTTAGTTGATTGGGGACTATTATGTATATAATCCACACTCATTAATCATGTGATTAAAAGTTATGAAATACATTCTAATGCTGTATGATCTACATGGTACACAAATTCATGCACATGATACAAATGTAATGGGTGTGACCAGAGTTATAAAGGACTCGAATGCATTGGTGATGTTTTTATCTCATGATATACCATGTATGGTTCATGAGAGGTTATCCAAAAAGACTATGTTATGATATTTTTATGTTTAACATTGACCTATGCTTATGATATCTTGTGTTATATTGTTGCCATATTCCAATGTTTCCTTGATATAATAATCTTATATCATTATTCGATGTTAATATTTACAATTATAACCCATTTATGTCACCTTGATATGAATATTTACTCACATGTATTATTTTAATCATGTTATTCTTTTATTATTCCATTACTAAGTTTTATAGCTCACCACTTTCTTATGCACATCTCCAGTTTATCTTGTGTAATATTAGAAGATCAATGTATTTATAAGGGAATGTTATGGAGTTTTAAATAATGTATTTTTATCCCTGTTTCAAGTTAATGTGCTATGTATCTAATTTACCATATAAAATAGGCCTCTTGACCTTTTGGGATTGTATTATGTGTATCTTTATGTAATAAATCATGAAATAATATATATATATATATATATATATATATAAAATATGGGTTGTCATAGTTGGTGTCATAGAAAGGTCTAGGTATTTTATGGGATTAGGATTGGAAAACCATAGTCAATTCCTTAGGGATAATATTAAAGATAAATTTCATTAAATATTGGTAAATTATAGAGTAAGTGATTTCCAAGAAACAAAATCCCACTTTAGATATTACAAGTGGATGTGGCTTTAGAATAATTATACCTAGGGTTAATAACCCTAAAAAGGGTGAATTGGGTATTAAATTTATATTTAACTGGTTTATGAAAAACATTTATTTCTGAATACTTGGTTAGAAACTCTTGGGGTATATGCTTTATTAAATTCAAAATCTATTTATACCGAATTATGAAGGGGAAAAAATTCCCATAAATTTTTTGTTAGGAAATATACCACGAATAAATTAGATTGTAACCTATAAATTTATAGGCAAAATAATTTATATCATTTATGAGTTACTCCTTCAATGCCCATAGTTTCCCTTTCATTAGTATAGTAGTTTGAGAATTACCATCCATAATTTTTCCTCTATTTTAGTCAATGGTTATAAATAGGAGGAACCAATTCAACAACCAATGTTATGGGTAGCGTAATGACTATCCAAAAGAGACACCCAACCTAATGGGAGTATGATTCAAAAAATTCATGAAAATACTTACTCAATTATCTTATGTTTTAAATAAAAACTTGAATTAGAGGGAAAACCTACACCCCCCAAAGAAATAGAAAGTTTTAATTGAAAACTTTATGTAACAAAGACCATAAAATTTATGTGGATATTCTAATACCTTAATAATAGAAAAATGGATCTACTCCATAAAATAAATCATCTCTGTCCTTCAGTGCTCTGAGTAAGAGAAGTTTATGCTGACCCTTTATCATATATAGGGATAAGCTGATCAATGGTGAAAATTGATAAAAAATTTAAAACCTAATGGGTATATCAAATTAATGGATTATAAATAATTCCAAAAAATGTTTTTTGATAAATATTTTACACACTCACTCTAACTTAAAATGGAGAGGGACTTCCTTGGCCTAAAGAAAAAGGATGATGAATATATCAAGGTGTATTAGGAGAACTTCAAAATAATTTCTTGATATGGATCTAAATTTTTCATTGACCCTGAAAGTAAACTTTTCCAATTATTTTTTTGGATAAAGCCAAATCTATAATTTTTTTAGATTCGAGGAATTGAAAGATATGAATAAATTATCATATGTTCCCCCAAATTTGAAATGGAGATCAACAAATATTAAGGTTATCATGGGTTTTGAGATAGGAAGTGTAGAATGTAGTTTCATTTTGTGAGAGAGATGGTGAAAAATTATGGGGTAAAGGAAATTAAAACATACCACTTTTAAAAAGTGTGGAAAAACCATCCCAAAAATTAATTGAAGGGGACACAAAAATTATTTAGATGTAGAAAGAAAGGGAACCTAGCTAGTGAATTCTAATGGGAGAAACCTGCCAATATTACAAAAGTATGGAATAATCTAGTCAACCCTCCACCTATTTTCCAATTTTTAAATTTCATGGAATAAAGAAACTATAAAAATAAATGCATTAAGACAAGGGTTTTCGATGATAACTGATGACAACAACCTCCAAGGATTAGAGAGCATAGTTGATCTTATAACATCAAAACTACTCAGGTGGATCTTGACAATGATTTGGTGATAGGTACACTAATTATTAATTAAAGGATAGAGAATGTACTATTTGATTCTGGTTCTATGAATTAATTTATATCTTTAAAGTTTAGTATAACTATTCAAAAATAACCTCAAAATATGGTAGTAGAACTATCAGTGAAAATGAAAAATGGGGTAATTATAGAATCCTAAGTATAAAAATTCTCCTCTGTTTATATTTGCAGGCTAAAGTTTCTAGGTATCATTGTGATACTCTCTCTAGTGGAATTTAATTTAGTTTTGGGTATGAATTTACTTTCCTTGTATATATAAAATATAAATTTACAGGAGAATTAAATCACCCTCTGTATCAAAAATATGCCACCGAATCTATATAAGTATAAGTAGGGGGATGAATTTCATCTAGAATCATCATCTAAAGGATTTATATTATTTAATTATGATTAGTAATATCTTGTTAAAATTATTGAGACTAAGAAAAAGATCATCCTTGATGACGTCGCCATTATAAGATAATACACTGATGTGTTTTCTGAAGAATTCCTTGGTCTTCCTCGTAGTTGAGAGGTTGGGTTGTTTATCAAAATTATACCGAGAGATTTTCCAATATCCAATACTCCATATAGATTAAACACTATTAAACTTGAAGAGATAAATAAGAAACTACTAGAGAATCTAAAAAAAGTGTTTATACACCCAAGTGATTCACTATGGGGTGCACTGATCCTTTTTATCATGTAAAAGAATGGGTCAAAGCACCTACGAATTGATTATCACGATCTAAATAAGATCATGATAAAGAAAAAATATCTTATTCCATGGATTGATGAATTATTTGAATAGATACATGGATCCCATTAATTGTCTAAGGTAGACCTTTAGTCAAGATATTATCAAACAAAGGTCAAGAATTAGGATATCCCCAAGACTTCTTTTTATACAATGTTTGGGCACTACGAGTTCATAGTAATGCCATTTGGACTCAATAATTATATAACTATATTCATGAACTTAATGAATAGAGTATTTTGGGATTACCTTGATAAATTTATGGTAGTCTTTATAGATGCTATTATTATATACTCTAAAATCTAGGTGGAGCATGAGGAGCATATGAATGTTATACTAAATCCTTGTAAAAGGAGAATTTATATGTAAAGTATAGTAAATGTGATTTTTTTGATATAGTAATTAAAATTTATGGGAATATTATCACCATAAAAGGGATATCTATATATCCTTAAAAAACATAATCAATTTAGGGATGTCCCTGACCAACATCTTTGATAGATATTCATAGTTTCTTTTGGATTATCTAGGTATTATCGTTGATTTTTGAGAAACTTATCTTAACCAAGCTAACTTGGAAGGGAGTGAGGTTTTTATGGACTAATGAATGTGATGAGAGATTTAAAGAGTTAAATAAGAGGATAATCACTACACCTATGCACATATTACCCACCAGTGGGGATGGATTTGTGATCTACAATGATGCATCCAAAAAGGGATTGGGTTGTATACTTTGGTAAGATGAAAAATTGATAGCCTATATCTCCTTAAAATTAAATATCTATGATATGAACTACCCAAAACACGATTTAGAATTTACTACAATGATCTTTGAATTAAATATTTGGTCACATTATCTCTATGGGGAGAAGTGTGATATATTTTTAGATCATAAAAGCCTCAAATATATATTCACAAATGATAAGATTAATATTCTCTAATAAAGGTGGTTGGAGATAATATAGTATTATGATTTTTCAATCCATTACCATCCTAGGAAGGTGAATAAAGTGGTAGATTATCTAAGTAGGAAGGATCCTATAAACCTATCCATGATGAGGATTTAAGGAGATCTAATATTCTTGGACATGAAAAGTATGGACATGAGAATCATAAAAGGGAATTCATCCCACCTTTAACAAATAACTACTCAACCATATATTCTTGAGAGGATAAATAATGCCCAAAAATATAATAAGGAGCTACAATGAATGATTGAAAATATTATGGAGTTTAACTTTTATAAATATGGATATATAAGGTTTGGAACCCGAATATGTATCCCATCAAAACCCGAGATTAAGAGGGAACATATGAATGATGTGTATTGCTCATCCTTCTCCATTCATCTAAGAATCACTAAGATATATAAATCTATGAAGAAAAACATTTGGTGGGATAACAAGAAGAGGGATATTAAAAAATTTGTATCTCAATGCTTGGTATTCCAATAAGTCAAGGCCGAATGATAGAATTTTAAGGTTATGATACTACCATTTCCTATACTTTTATGTAAATGGGAAAACATAACCATCGATTTCATCGTAGGACTCCCCCAGAAATATAAAGGCAATAACACCATCTATGTGGTAGTCGATCTCCTTAAAAAGCTAGTTCATTTCATTACTATCAAGGAATATTTCTCGTTTTCCCAACTAACTAAGATATACATAAGATAAGTGGTAAGACTACATGGAGTATCACTCTCAATTGTATCTGATTAATATCCGAGTTTTACCTAAAATTTCTAGAGAATACTTTAACAATAACTGGATATAAATATGAGTTTGAATACTACTTATTACCCTCTGATGGATGTTCATTATAAAATAATTATTAA
Organism: Viscum album; assembly: GCA_963277665.1. Lineage (NCBI taxonomy): Eukaryota > Viridiplantae > Streptophyta > Magnoliopsida > Santalales > Viscaceae > Viscum > Viscum album. Next base: position 2,096,392,923 of record OY728132.1, on the reverse strand, counting down.
ATATTTAGAGGTTATACAGAGGTTATGTTCAATGGATTTCCATAGATGTTGGGTTAAAGACCTTCCATTAGTGGAGTTCTCATATAATTATAATTTTCGTTATAGTATTGAAATGGAACCTTATGAGGTTTTATATGGGAAGAGGTGTTAGACTCCAACATGTTGGGATGAATTCATAGAATGGAAGCTCATGGGACCTAATCTTATCCGAGAGATTATAGAAAATTTTCAAACCATTAAATGTTATATGAAATATGAACAAATTTTATTGAAAATATATGTAGAAAATCGTTGATGTGACATAAAGTTTTAGGTTAGAGATAAGGTGTTCCTTTTCATATCACCATGGAAAAATTCATGTGGTTAGGTAAGAAGGGAAAGCTTAGTCCTAGATTCATCAACCCATTTGATATCCTTGATTACATCAGTGTTGTGGATTATTGAATTGAAGTCCCACCTAACCAATATCAAGTACATAATGTGTTCTAGGTATCCCTATTAAGGAAGTACATACTAGACCCCTCACATGTACTAAATCATGAGGTGATACCCTTGGAGAATTATTTTTCATATAGTCGCAACTGATGAATATCTTAGATCATAGAGAAAAATTTTTACAAAAAAAATACAAATCACCTGGTTATTGTGTCCTCGAAGAACCAAAAGTTTGAGGAGGTGACATGGGAATGGAAGTGGTGATGAAACCGAAGTATACTCATCTATTTTAGTGTGAAAAATTTAATTTTGAGGGAAACGTTTCTGAATGGGGGAATAATGTTATAAACCAAACATTTTTAAATGAATTTCCATTCTGAATGAATAAATTCTTTATTAACTAATGTAGTTATTGAAAACACATGCACTACTTTAGTTATTTTTAACCATTATATAATATAGTATGTCATATTTAAATGACCATTAGACATCATAACCATTGATAATATAGTCATTGTAAAATGATCGTTAAAATTATCATATATTAAGGGTAATGATAAATTCTAATTGACACATAAGGAAGAACCAATTACCTCAATCATTAGGATTTTACCCTATGAAGACCTTTTATCGGAGCTTATGAGGGAGATGGAATCACCGAGATTTTCCCTTGACTAAGACCAATCTGAAATTCAATAACTAAAAAACAAACAAAACCATTTATAGGATAAGTTCAAGATTACTGAGATCACTATCCAAACTATGTTTGTTGAACCACCCTAAGAAATCACCTTCATCACACACCATACCCTTAGGGTGCACATTGGTTTAATAAGAGGTTAAATATTTAGGACCTAGTAGTATCAATTTGTAAGTTTTAATTGTAAAAAAATAATTATTATATTCTTCTTTCATCATTATTACTTTATATATACAACTATATATGAGTTGATGAAAACTGAATTTTGATATAAGGAAACCGAAATTGTATTTTTAGAAAATATATAGTTTTAATTTAAATATTATTTTTTTTAAATTCAAGAATCTTGAAATAAATGTTATTTTCATATAATATTATTATCAAATAATATTTATTTATATAAATATGATAATATAACTCAGTAAAGTTTGATGTAATCTTGATAAGTATTATAAAATTATTATTGTCATAAAAAATAGTATTTCTTAATAAATGAGTTTTTTTATTTAAATGGAATAAATAATCATATTTATAAAATTATTTTGGTAAAATAAATATTATTTCTGAAACTAGAATTTCAAAATTATCTAAAGGTGAATTTTCCATAATTTTTTGAGACAATCAATTTTTTGTGTAAATATTAAATATGGCATACATATACATCCTATAATATGATATCATGACAGAAAAAGTGATTTAATAAATTATATAAAAGGAATACATGACTAAATATATATTTATGCTTTAAAATAATGTGTTTTAATGTTATTTTATTAATTTTATAAACTTTAATGAATCCTCCAAAACCTATATTAAATTTAAATATTTTAAAATGAATTAAACATGACTCGCTTCCATATCACCAATGGTATTATTTTTGTATATTCAAATCAAATACTTATAAAATATTTAAAATCACTCCTATTTAGAAGAAAAAAAGGCAAAAAATTGTAAATATTTGTATCTTTGAATATATTTTTTCATATAGAGTAAAAAACCTAAGTTTAGAAATTAATAAAGAATTACCTTCTCTTTTTTTATAAATAACCACCCAACCTCTCAATCGTATTCAATAAAAACCCATTAGACATGATGTTACTGTCCCTATACCATAAATCCCTCCCAATGTTCTCCCAATATATTAAAAATCTCCTTCCAAGACTTTAGAATCAACCTCTTAAGGTAATGTATTATCATCCTCCTCCTCTTTATTAAAGTACTTGCTTTATATTATGCCTTTAAATTTACAATTGTTCATGTTGGCATATGTTTTTATAAAGACCCCAACTCTAATATCCCAAAATTAGTGGTTAATTTTTTACATTAGCATAAGATACAAGAACTCACATCCTAAAGGATCGAATAATTTAGTAGTCTTGGTAAATTAGATACATACTTGAGTCTCACATTACATTTGAAAACATAAATTACAACATAGTGAAATTAAATATTTTCAATCCTTGAATTTATTTAAAGATTCATTATTCATATCCTAGATAGTATAAAAAATAAAGGGTGATATCAGATGCTCAGTAAGGGTTAAATACAACATAAACTATCATGAATCAATAAGGCATAATCAACATGGTATGGTAAATAAATTAAAACACATTCCATTTAATCAATAACTTGAGCATGATATACATAAATGGATAATATCAATATAGTAATCGCATTGATAATTATAAATTTATTCTCAATGATGGAAATACTTAATGTTGGACTTCATGATCTCATACATCATGATAACTATACCATTAAGACCTTGTGCCAAGATAGTTTAATTGATGGTTATGTACACACCCAAAAACTATTTAATGATATATTACGAATTTGCCTCATGATACTTGTAATTTCATTAAGTGGATATATAATTCTGATCCCCACATTTAAATACATGTCTAATTCATTACTCATATATTGAATAATATATATAATTCATGAACAATATGCCTTATCAATAAATATCTGTATTGAGTAAAGACTATTTTTTGAATATTTCCATAATTAATCAAATAACTTTCACAGTAAAACACTATATATAAAATGGTATATAGTTTATAAAATAACCACATACATGATAAAAATAATATGGATATTTGAATTAAATTTATTGTTCAATTATCACAATAAAGTGAATGTTTCAAGAGAAAGTTAATGAATACAAAATAAATCAAGAAAGTGAATCTCAATAATTTATCTAGTCAAACTAACCATAAACCATCAAGTGAAAGAATAAGGATGGTATTATTTCAACATATCCCAAGTGGAGTATAATTAAAATAAAGGTTTGTTTAATTTTATGATGATAAATACCATAAAAGGATCATTAAAAACATTCTATAGGAAAGTAAACTTTTAATTTTGAAAATAACTTTTAAAACTAAATATTTCTAGAATATTAGGGAAAAAATTTCTTTGAAAATAAAAATTTAAACTTTTAAAGTAATCTTCAAACCAATTAGAGTTCATGATGGTGGTAATATTATGTTCATTCTAAGTATGTTAAAACAAATATTCCTATCACATTTTCATTAAAAACTCAAAAAATACCTTATTTGGAAATTATAAGAAGATTCATTTCAATCTATTTTTAAAAAGTCAAAAATTGGTAAAAATTACTTTAATAAATCATTTTGAAAAATTCTTTAAAACATTTCAAGTAAAATATGGATATAAAATAAAAATAATTTTCTACGGAGAAGAGAAATAAATTTGATTTTTCTTAAAAACATTTTCTCAATCATTTTAAGTACCAAAGAATGTAATATGGAACAATTACTTGAAAATTTCATGAATAAGTAGATGATAAGAAAATAAAATGGGTTTATTATTCAATTATCAAATATTTTTCTTCAATGTAAATTCAAGAATAAATAATCCCAATTAAAATGAGATTGAAGCATAAAACCTTATTGCTTCGGTAATTTTGAATCATAATCCCAATGAAATAAATAACTACAAATAAAGAATAAAATACACTGAATATAAATATATTCATGATATATCATTTCAAAGGGTTATTACATACACTTCATAAAATAAGATAGGTGTATAACATAACATATGTCCCAAAGAAGACAAATTGAGATGAATAACTCTTACAAAGATCATAATGTTGAATTGAAAACTAATCAATAAATTGATTATATCAAATAAATGTAAATCCACACAAAAAAGTTCAAATAAAACCCAAATAAAAAGAGTCTATTTCACACATAATCTTGGAATATCAAATACAATAAATAAGTAATATAACCCAATGAAAATAAATTGGGTTATGAAACTCCTTACCACTTGGTATCTTTTGAGTAATATCCTCTTAGATGAAATAATTTTAAGTGAGACTTAAAATAACATTAAGTATGAAGGATTCACTATATAACATGTAAAAGGGTATTATATACACCATAAAAAAGAAATTTATGTATGATATTTAAATATTCCTCAATGGTAGAATATTGAGATGAAAACCATTACCTTAGGTCTAAATCCTCACATACATTATTTATCTTCCTGAATAATAAAATTATATTAATTAGTTACTTTCTCAAAAACTTTTTAATGTTTATTATTATTTTTAAATCACATGTGACACTTTCCTTTCACTATGTAACCTCTATTTGATATCTCCATTTATTAGATCAAACCTCATTTATCTAGAACAAATAGCTATCTCCTCTATGGTTAATTTGGTTCTCTTCACTTAATATCTTCACTGTTTAAATATTTGATTGATCTGGTGTCTTCCATAGGACATGTCTATTTCGATATTGCCTATAAATATTCTTTATATTAGGATGAACCATATATTAGGGCTGTTATAGACAATTTTTTTGTATTTCTATGTGATCTAATTGAAAATTATTAATTCACTAAAGGACCAGAGCCTAGATATTTTGAGGTTCTCTTTATCTCTCCTAATACAATCTAGATCAATTGGTGACAGTGGTTCTAATTGGGTAATCCTAATAAAAGTATTTACCTTATCATATTATTCTTACAAGATATTGATTATATAATCCTAATATGTTGAATTGGGGATGATTCTAGGGATTTGTTATTTGTGTGATTGATCTAGGTGGAAATTATTGGCCTTGGTAATCAATTCACTTAAGCCAAAGATTTCTTACCATTTAGGGAATTTTTATGAAATTATATAGTGTGATGTATATGTGGGTGTGTGTAGCCCATGAGACAATTTATTGTTATTATATTAACTTGGGTGCATGTTTATCCTATGAGACCCTTGTTAAGATATGCATGTGGGTGAACATGTAGCCTGTGAGTCCCTTGCTTGATATGATTCACTTGTTGGTGTGTGTGGTCTATGAGACCTTGCTTGATATGAAAAGTTTTTTGCTTCTTATAACATGGATTGTGTTTGGATACATTCATGGATTCTCTATGTTTATTTCAGGTTAATAAGTTGATTTATCTTGAGTAGTAGTCCCCCTAGAAGGGACATACCATCATTATAATTAGAAATTTATGATTTCACCTTTATAGACAAATTGTGGTAGTGTGGATTTTCCCAGAGTAGGATATTGGGTCAAAAAATGTGAGTGTGGATTTTACAAGAGTTGTATTTTAGGTTTACATGTAGTAGTATGGATTATACTAGTGCCATAAATTGGTTTGACATGCATACACCATGGTTTTCCCCTTTGAGGTGGGAAACCTGTTTCTTAAAGGGAGAAACATGCGCATGTAACCTAACAAATTTATAATTTGGGGAACTTCATGGACCACATGGAAGGATTTATTCATGAAATGATTGTTTATAATATCCATTCTAACATATCATTGAGACATATAGAGTTAGGGTTTGTGTCATCTTGGTTAGAGAATGATGACTCAAAACATGATTTATTATTTTCATATTTAACTTATTGGCATCATATAAACTTTTATATATTTCTATAATTATGTTAAAGATGCATTGGTGGTGTTATACTAGGTTTGTAATCACACCTTGCATAGGCACCCCAGTGTACATGTATAATTTATGGTCAGGGATCCAAAGAATGGGAATGGACCTCTATTGGGTGGTTGAGTAGGAGGAGCTTGGTTGTTAGAGTTGATACTCAGATGGAATATAGATAATTTCTATAATTCTTCAATATTTATTATGTATTTATGCTTGGTATTGATCTACCAAACATAGGGATATTTTTGATTGTCATGTATGACTCCTTGTTTTCCATATCGATACAACATGTTATTTTTGTTTGGCTTCCATTATGAAATTTTTAATTTTTCATATTTATTCTTGACTGTCTATCAGATGCATGGTCGTTGTTACCATGGGTATAGTATCCTCACAACATCTTTCAGGATCTCACTGCTAGACGAAAACCACTTGAGTATGGGGAGGTGAACATTAGGTCATGTAACACTCAGGCCTGGACCCAATTATTCAAGTTAGAGTGTTACAATATGGATGTTCTTGTATGTAGATATATGTGTATGTCTGTTTGTATGTGTATGTATGTGAATGCATGCATATTTTTGTGTATTTATGTGAATGTATGTGTGTGCATGTTCATTTATGTGCATATATATGTATATATGTATATTTAAATGTGTATATATGTATTGTATGTGTATGTATGTGTTTTGTATGTGTATGTGTATGCGTATGTTTATGGGTATCTATATGGATGTATGTGTTGTGTTTGTGTATGTGTTAATGCATGGATGGATATATTTAAAGAACCAGAATTCTATCAATGATATTTCCCTTTTTATAGTTATTTCATATAGTATGAATCACATAAAAAACTTAGATAATACAATACAAACTTTATAAATGAAGAATGGATGAAATAAGAGGTATTTCTAGTAGTGAAGGAGACAATACCAATGGAATAGTAACTTGAAATTTAGAATAGTAATGTGACCATTAGGAATAGTAATATAACCAATAAAATAGTAACTTAACCTATGAAAGTAAAAATAAAATTTTGGTACCTTATAATTGAAAATATGATATATTTATATCTGGATAAAAGTAACTAAATGTTTTAAAAATAATAAACAAAGTGTTTGTATTTTTTAAGTCATAAATATTTAATTAGAATTTTATAATTAATATAATTATTTAAAAGAAATTTATTTTCATAAAATATATTCATAAATTAATAACTTATGTTCTTATTATTATAAGATAATTTTATGATACCTTAATTAATTTTTCAAAGTGTTATAAAATCAGTTGTAGTTTCAAAATTGGGATTTTTCAAATAAATAATGATTTTATTCAAAATTAAAATTTTCATATTTAGAAAATTATTTTCATAAAATGGATTCCATTTTTAAATTATACACATCAAAAAATTGTTATTGTGAATTTTTGGGATTTTTCTGAAATAGTTAGATTTTTGGTGAATAGTGAAATATGGTAATTTACTGTATATATACATTATAAGATAAATACACTATTACTTTAGTCATGAATGATGTAAGAAAAATTATATATAAAATACCTTTAATATTTAATTTATTTTTTTATAATGCTCAAACTATTCGTAGTCTTGATCCAAAATAATAAACTAATGATTAAAATAATCAAAAAACACCCTTTCCTCCACTATAAATACCACCCCTCACCCCCTCATCTCCTCACACCTTCAAAGATTTGAGACTTCTCCAATTTATACCCAATACTCTTCCCAATCCCCTACCCCATGTCTAGGAGCCTTTTTTTAACAAAATACCAAAACCAATCCCCTTAAGAAGGTTCTCAAGGAGGACAATTCAAGAGGTAAAAATCCTCTTTCTTTTCTTTTATTTTCTTCTTAATTTATTTTTTTTGATTATACTTCCTTAACCTCCCCTGTCCAAAGTGACATGATATATCTAGTATATTTTATATACTATAATTTTATTATGTAAATTTAAAACACAGTATCAAGAATCTTCTCATTTCCCTTTTATTTTAAAGATGAATGCATCATCCGAGAGGTGACAATTTACCCCCTTCATGGACGACATGTTTTTGTTTTTCAATTCCACCTTCAAGACTGCTTATAAAACCATAATTATGGTTAAATAATATTTTGTTTTATATATTTTAAGTTATTTAGTATTCTATAACCCGTATATACACATGATATTAATTAATAATGCAAAACTAGTTAATGACGATCAAAAAACCACCAAAATAATCTAAATGATTATCATTAAAGTTATATATAATGAATCATCCTCATATTTGGAAACAAAATAATATATAATACCATTTAATATTATGGATTTTCATTAATAAAATAAAATTTCAATTATGGATAATTATTTTCATTTTACATGATATTCCATATATGTGTAAAATTTAATTGATCATGGAAACCAAGGAAAAGAACACTCCTGAAAGATAAAATTGAATCTCGAAACTCATCAAAAAGGCCATAAATGAACTTAATAAAATTATAATAAATAAAATATATGTTTTATAGGTTCTGAATTAATTTACTACTTAATATAATTTAATTATCTTGGACATTAAGTGAAAGTGCCAAACAATTTCGAACATTAGGTAAGAGTTTCTTCCCGAACCTCCATTTTCATTCGGGTTATGATTTATCCCTCCTTTCACCAATGTAATTATCAATTATTTTTATAAAATTATTAAATGTATATATTCCAAACTCATGTATCCAAATAACTTCATCTTTATTTTATTTTGAAATATATGTTTTACAAGGTTCCCTTCTCAATTCTTCTTGATACGCAAGCCCGATTAAAGGGAACTTCTCAATTTCTTACCCATTTTCAAGTAAAATCTATAATCTATTATAAGACACCATTATTTTTATAAAATCAATAATTTTATCCTGAAAAACAATATTTTTTCATTTCTGGTTTTATACATACAATTATGAAAAATAAAAATGATTTTTAAAAAAGAACTCTTCTTTGCAAAGTAAAATATGGTATTTCTCTCAAAAATTCCTCGATGATTTTATTAACATATTTTCATATATTTAAAAATATATTTTGAATATTATGGTTTATTAATATTTATCTCTTATTATCATCATATACCATGTTTTATTAAATTGTTTGTGACCAGTTTGACTGTGGATGTGTGATCTTGATACCATTCACTACACTACTCAGAATGGTTAGTGATTATGTTTATAGATTAGGGAAATTTATTTAGATTTCATATGTATATGTTGTTTATGTTTAAAAAAGTCATATGAGGAATTCATTTGACTTATTAAGTGATCATTGGGGCCCTATATAGCCCCTCGATACATTGGTAGGTCTCATGAGACTGGCCGAGGCCTTAACCATTTTTTTCATATATCTTGGAAGAGGCCTCAATGGTATGTTTCAAATGTCCAACATTATGGATTCCATACTTAGGATATTATTAATTGATAAATCATGTGGTTATTTGACTAGTATAATAACTACGGTTAATTTTCATGTGATTATTTATATGGAATTATTTATTCATATTTTATTCATACCCTATTAAGATCAAGATTATGTTTTATTAGCATGTGTTTTTGTTATTCACCATGACTTATTGTTTATGTTTATGATAGATTATGCTATATTTTTTACCCTTACTAATAATCTAATATCACCTCTTTTTTTTGTTTTATTTTTCCCCAGGTTGCAAAGATGTATGTTATGAATGAATTTCAGAGATTATCTAGGAGTTATGGATGTTACCAATGAAGTTTCTATGTTGTTTTTTCCTTTCAAGTTATAATGTAAAACTTTTGTTTGTATCTGGTTTTCCAAAACTTCTAAACTCTATGGTCATTTGGGATGTGAAAAATTATTCATATTACTAATTTAATAAGGTAAGGTATTGACTCTGGGCTACTGGGGTTAGGGTCTTTATAGTTGGTATTGGAGGAAGTTTAGTAGAAACCTTATAAACTATATTTAGAAAACATGGATTAGGGAAAATAACCTTATGATATACATTTAGGATAAACATAGACTAACATCCTAGTATTTTTGTAAGTTATAGATTATGTTGGTCTTTCTATCAATACATTCCTGTCTGGATACTACAAGTGGATGTGGTTTTGGAATAGATGTACCTAGGGGTAACAACTCTAATAAGGTGTTTGAGGCCTAACTCATGGTAACTTGGTACACGAAAATGGGCATTACTATGCACTTAGTCTGGCACTCATGGGGAGATATTATTAGGATAATTCAATTTTTTTTACAAATAATTATGAAGTATATAAAAATATATTTTTCCCCAAAGAAGCAATGTTTATTATTATGAGATTAGCTATGGATTAATTTCCAATTTATGTCAAGTGTTTTGATAGTTTGAAATTATTTATTATGAATCGTAACCTAATTAATTTATGCGATTATTTTGAAATGGATCATAGTATAAGGAATGTAAACCATATCATCTCCCATTCCCTATTTAGAGATTTCCCTATTATGCAAGATAATGATATTGGTATTGGAGTCATGACTGGTGTTAAGAAACTTATAACTATACTTGGATCGCTGAATCATGATATGAATAATAACCTTACCCATATGAAGCATCCTAATCCACAATATAGATGAAAAATGTTATACCACTTCATGGGAAAAAATCCTTTATCATTTAATGGGAATACAAACCCATTCATAGCTAAGCAGTGGATAAGTTATTTAGATAAGATATTTCTCGCTTTGGTAAGTAATGAAAGGGATAAGGTTATCATGGTAGTTTATCATCTCTTGGGAGATACAGATTAGTAGTGTTCATTAATTAAAAACACAAAAGAGGAGGAATAAATTTCAAATATAGAATAGAAGTATTTTAAGGAAATTTTCTAGGAAAAATATTTCCCTTGAAAATAATGAGAATATATATAGAGAATTGTTGAGTTTGAGATAGGAAGAGGAATGTTTCCATGTATGAAGTCAACTTTACAAGTTTAGCAGGGCATATTGCAGACTACATAGGTAATCAAAGGAGAAATATTTATCGATTCTTTTATGGGTTAAAACCATTCCTTTGAATGGCATTGGTCTCCCAAAATTTCTCATCATATGAAGATATAGTCTCATGCGCTATCAATAGAGAGAAATAATTCTCTAAGTCTTATGAATTTAAGGGAAAACAAGAGAAGAAAAGGGTGGTAGAGGAAAGAATGGATAAAGGAAAGAATAAAAAAGGAAGAATAAAAAAAGGGAAGAATAAAAAAGAAAATTTTACAATGTGTGATACTTCTAGAAGGAAACACCCTAACACCTACTTAAAAGGAAAATAATTTTGTTAAAAGTATAGAGAAAAAGGCCACCAAGCTTGTGATTGAAAGGTAAAGAAATAAGATACTAATGTTCAATGCTATAATTTTTTTGAGATGAGACAATATGAAAATTATTTTTCTAAATGTCAATGAAACTTTATTCAGAAAAGGCCAAAGGAGTAAGGCTAATCTTATTTGATCACAACTATGGAGGTTTAAGTTCATAATGATGTGGTGGTAGGTACTTTAATCATTTACTAAAACACATCCAATGCTTTATTTTATTATTGATCATCACATTATTTTATATATTCTATTTTTCAAAGAAAATTAGACATTTACCTTTTGATTTAATAAAGGATTTGTTAGTCAAAAATTCTAAGGGAAGTATCATTGCAAAAAAAAAATGTATCAGTAAATCCCCTTTATGACACATAAACATTATTTAGTTGTAGAACTTATCTCATACCTTTGGTTGATTTTGATATAATACTTGGTATAGACTGGATTTTAAAATATTATGCAAAAATCTATTTCAATAATAAGGAAGTTTCAATTTGTGAGGAAGATGTAGAATCCGTTATCTTTAGAGCAGAAACTTTATCATCTAGTTCTTATCTAGATCCACCCCCAATGGCCCTAATGAATGAAATTATTGGGGAGGAAGAGAAAAAATAATATATGGATAAGGATGTAAATATTGAAATTGTGGATGTACCTATTATAAAAGAATACATTGATGTATTTCCAAAGGATTTACCTGGAAATCCTATTGAGTGGGAAATTGAGTTTTCTATCGATTTAATCCCTCATGCAAGGCCAATGTCATAGACTCCTTATAGAATAGTCACTTTGGAATTAGTAGAGCTAAAGAAACAACTTGAGGATTTGAGTAATAAGAGATTTATTCTCCCTCGTGTTTTTGCATGGGGATCCCCTGTTTAATTTGTCAAGAATAAATATGGATCCATTAGTTTGTGTATTGACTATAGAGAAATAAATGCTATTACAATAAATAAAAAGTACCCTCTGCCTCACATTTATGATTTATTTGATAAAATTCATAGAGGTCAATATTTTTCAAAGATTGAACTTCATTTTGGATATCATCAATTGCATGAAAATAAGGAATATATTCTAAAGGAAATATTTTGAACCAAGTATAGACATTAGGAGTTTACATTAATTCCATTTGGACCAACTAATAAACCCCCTATTTTCATAGATCTAATGAAAAGAGTTTTCAAGGAATATCTTGATAAATTTGTTGTGGTATTTATTGATGATATATTGGTATATCCAAAAATCTATGAAGACCTTGAGAACCAATTTAGAATTGTTTTGAAGACTCTTAGAAGAAAAGATTTATATGGAAAGTTTATAAAGTGTGAATTTTGGATTTGGTCAGTTTCTTTTTTTGGCTATTTTGTCTCTAAGGATGGAATATCAGTTGATCCTGCGAAGAAAAAGAAGGTTTAAGAGTTGCCTATACCAATAAACATAACTAAGATATATAGTTTCATTGGTTTAGAAAGAAAGTATCGGTGTTTAATTAAAAATTTGTCTCGATTCACTAACCCATTAACTGAGCTTACTTGTAAAGCGATTAATTTCATATGAAAAAAGAATCTGAAGAATGTTTTGATGAATTGAAGAGGATATTAGTGAATGCTTTGATCTTGACAGTACTATCATGAGATGGTGGATTTATGATTTATAGTGATGTATCAAAGAAAATACTTGGATGTTCCCTTATGAAAAATGATAGAGTTATTTCCTATGAATCAAGGAAATTAAAAACTCATGAATTGAACTATCCAAATCATCATCTTGAGTTATCATCCATAATCTTGGCTATGAAGATATAGAGAGACTATATCTATAGAGAAATATGCGAGACATATATAAATGAAAAGGGATTCAAATATATCTTCTCATATAAAGAACTCAACACGAGGAAAATAAGATGGCTTGAGATACTCAAGGATTAATATTTTTCAATACACTGACACCAATTGAAGAAAAATAAGGTAGCCAATGCATTGAGAAAGAAGGATCATGGAGTTATAAACAAAACAAGGATTTAAAGGGATCCTATTTTCATGGATCAAGTGAAGATATATATGTTATTTATCAAAGAAGGTGAAACATCATTACATTTTAAATTGGTTTCCCAACCATCTTTTTTTGAAAAGGATTAAAATTTCTTAGTCTGAATATGAGAAATTTTAAAGGAAAATTAAAGGTGTGAATGATAGGAAGCTGATAGACTTCACGCATGATGATGAAATTTTGAAAATTGGGAAGAGGCTTTTTGTTCCCTCAATACCCGAGTGAAAGAGGGAATTATTGGATTATGATCATAACTCAAATTTCTCTATAGACCCAGGTAGCACTAATATGTATAAAAATTTGAAGGAACATTTCTGGTGGGATAATATGAAGTAAAACATTGGTGATTATGTATGAAGATATTTAGTCTATCAATAGGTGAAGGATGAAAGAAAAAATCCTAGTGGTTTAATATAACCTCTTCCTATTCCTACATGGAAATGGGATGACATTACTATATATTTTATCACTGTATTACCAAAAAATCAAAGAAAGAATGATGCAATATGGGTAATTGTTGATCAACTTACCAAATCTGCACATTTCCTCACTATAAGGGAGGATTTTCAACTAGAGTTCTTTGAAAAAATATATATTAATGAAGTTGTAATACTTCATGTAGAACCTATTTCTATTGTGTCTAATCATGATCCAAAATTTACATCAAAATTTTGGAAAATTCTTCATAAATATTTGGATATTGAGCTTCATTTGAGTACTTCTTATCACCCTCAAAATGATATGGAGTCAAAAAGGATAATAAAAAATTTAGAAGAAATGCTGAGATCATGCTCACTTGACTTTAAAGGTATATGGAATTAATATTTTCCTTTGGTATAATTTACCCACAACAATAGTTTCCATTCAATTATTCAAATAGCACCATATAGAGCACTGTATGGAAAGAGATGTCATACACCAACTTTTTGGGATGAAGTTGGTGAAAGGAAGCTTGTAGTACTAGAGATTATGGATGAAAAAATGGAAAAGGTAAAGACTATTCAAACATATATCAAAGCAGAAAAAGTAGGAAAAAGAGCTATGCCAATAACTGGAGGAAATATTTGGAGTTTTCAAGTGGGAGATCATGTTTTTCTGAAAGTATCTCCTTGGAAGGGTGTCATAAGGTTTGGTAAGAAAGGGAAACTGATCCCTATGTACATTGGACCTTTTGAAATTATAGAGAGAATTGGAACTGTGTCTTATCATTTGGAAATGCCACCTACCCTTTACAAACTTCATGATGTGTTCCACATCTCTTTGTTAAGGTAGTTTATGCCATACCAGATGCATGTTATCAATTATGAAGAAATAGAATTGGAACCCGATTTATATTACTATGAATATCCTATATAGATTATTGACACTAGGGAATAGGTGTTGAGGAATCAGACGACTTAGATGGTAAAGGTACTTTGGAGAAATCATAAAATTGAAGAGGAAACATGGGAACCAGGGGAAGTTATGATGAGGAGCTGTCCAAACCTTTCTACACTACTACAAAATACACCTTTAATAGCACTAGAAATAGCCTTTATCAGTGCTAGAAAAGTACTTACTACCTAATCGATACTAAAATAACTGGTCTTTTATTAGCACTAAAAAATCTCTAATAATGGGTTTTATGAGTGCTTGTAGAAGTTCTGATAAAGTGAACCTTTATAAGTGATTTTAAAAGCACTAAAAATGTTTTCTTTATCATTTATTTTAAAAGTGATGATCAATGTGTCCTTTATCAGCACTTTTAAAATCACTGATAAAGGGCCATACTATAGTGTGCCACAACAACACACTACAACACCAGTGCAGTGTGCTGTAATAGCACACTGTAGGACTAAAAACACCCCACATATAAAAAAAAACAAGCCCCAATTCAGGATTTAAATGAAATTAAATTTAAAAGACAATTAAAATAAAAAAACACAATATTATAGAAATTTCAAACACTAGTTTACAAAATTACATAAATATGAATTATTACATACATTAAAAAACATTATTGTTCCTTTGTCTTTTAATCCTGACCTTGAATCATGACATCTCCAAACAAACCACCACTAATCGAGAAAAGAAAAAACCTTTATAAGAAAACAATTATTATGTTAGTAATAATATAAAGAAACAAATTTACAGAAAGGGTTAATTTTACAAAAATTGATGTCAATTTTAAATAAAAATATGTACTTAGAGTCATACCTATCACAAAGGACATCAGATTGAGGTGAGGATGATTCCAACACATCTCAAATGACTTATGGATCATTATCCTAATGTATGAAAATAATCTGAATGCGTTTTCTAAGTTTTTATTATGTTAGTTTTATTTTTTTACTAAAATGTCATTTTAAAATAGAAACACACAATTTTGACAGATTACAATCACATCACATATCAGTTTGATGTGAAACAAATACCTACACATCAAAAAATTAATTATGAATCATTTTACTAAATTATTATAAAAATATGAGTGCATTTGATCAATTTTTAATGAGTGATAGTTTTTGAACTAAAATGTGAATTTTAAATCGATAATAGACACTTTAAGTAATACTGAGCACATAATGTATCACATTGATGTGATAATGATTCAAACACACCAAAAATTTCCTGTGGTTCATTTTAGTAAAGTTTCAAAACAATCCAAATGTGTTTTATTAGTTTTTAGTAGGTTAGTTTTCCATTTTACTAAAATTGATGTCAATTTAAAATAAAAATATGCACTTTGAGTCACAACAGTCACACCAAGGGTCAAATTGAGATGAAAATTATTACTACACATCTCAACTAACTTATGTATCATTTTCATAAGGTATCAAAAAAATATGAATGTGTTTTCTTTGTTTTGAGTATGTGAGCTTTCTTTTTTACTAAAATGCCATTTTGAACTGGAGACACACACTTTTGAGTCATTATGATAACATAATGTATTGTTTTGAAATGAAACCAATTCTTATACATAATAAATATTTGATTAATCATTTTAAAAAATTATCAAGAAAATATGAGCACGTTTGATCAGTTTTTAGTGAGTGACACTTTTTGAACTAAAATATCAATTTTAAATAGATAACAAACACTTTTAGTCATTCCAGGCACATAATGTTTCAAATTGAGGTGAGGATGACCCATAAACATAAAAAATTACTTATATATCATTGTTAAAAATTATAAAAACTATTAGAATTCATTTTCTCAGTTTTGAGTAGGTCGGTTGCCCATTTTACTAAAATTGATGTCAATTTTAAATTAAAATATGCACATTGAGTCATACCAGTCAGAACCTGGGTATAATTGAGGTGAGTCTGATTACTAAATGTATGAAATTACTTATAGATAATTTTTATAAAGTATCAAAACAATCCAAATTTGTTTTCTCAGTTTTGAGTACGTCAATTGTATTTTTTACTAAAATTTAATTTTAAACTGAAAACACACACTTTTGACTCATTCCGATCACATTGTGTATTTATTTGACATGAAACCAATTCCTACATGTCAAAAATTACTTATAAATCATTTTAATAAATTTTCAATAAAATAAAAGTGTGTTTGATCAGTTTTTAGTGAGTGACACTTTTTGAACTAAAATGCCAATTTTAATCAGATAACAGACACTTTCAATCATACCAGGCACATCATGTATCAGATTGAGTTGAAACTGATCCATATATGTAAAAAATTAATTATGGATCATTTTAATAAAGTATCAAAACAATATGAATGTGTTTTCTTAGTTTTGAGTAGGTCAGTTGTCCATTTTACTAAAAATAATGCCAATTTTAAATAAAAATACACACTTTGAGTCATATCAGTCACACCGTGGATCGTATCGAGGTGCGGATAATTACTACATGTCTCAAATGAAATATGGATAATTTTACTAAAGTATAAAATTAATATGAATACATTTTATTTATTTTTTAACATCGGTTGTCTTTTTTACTAAAATGTTATTTTAAACTAGAAACACGCACTTCGACACATTCCGATCACATTGTGTATACTTTTGAAATGAAACTTATTCCTACACATAAAAAATGACTTATTAATATTTTCCCTTAATTATCAAGAAAATATGATCATATTTTATTGGTTTTCAATGAGTGACAATTTTTGAACAAAAATAACAATTTTAAACTGGCAACGGACACATTGAGTCATACTGGGCACATCCTGTATCAGATTGAGATGCGACTAATTAAAATACATCAAAAATGACTTATAGATTGTTTTATTGAATTATAAAAAATATATGAATATGTTTTCATGGTTTTGAGTATATTATTTGTGTATTTTACTAAAATTAATTTCAATTTCAAATAAAAAGAGTACTTGGAGTAATAACGGTCACACTGTGTGTCATATTGAGGTGCGCCTGATTCCTATACATAAAAAAACTAAAAATAATCCTAACTATAAATTATAACATAATATAAATTTAATTTTCTCTCATGAACTATCAATACTACATGAGAAGCTTCGAACAAACCACCCCATCTTAAAAAAAATAATTCACTTGTATAAGAAAACAATTATTATATGAGTAATACTAAAATGAGATAATTTAAACATAAATATAAAATAATAAATTAATTCTATGGAAAATTATTTTACTATGGAAACATAAATATTACCTTTTTTATTGTGAAGTGGAGGGAGCTTGAAAGAAATTTATAAATGTCAACATTGCAGGGGTGAAAGGTTTTGAGGGAGAAGAAGTCTATGAAATTTTTGGTGCAGAAAGGCATGAAAGATGCATAAATCACCCCAAATTGAATAAAATAATCCAATAATATAATAAAACAATAATTTTTTTAGTTGTAATAAAAATAAATAATTTAAATATAAATATAAAACAATACATTAATTCTATGGAAAATGATTTTACTATGAAAAAATCAATATTACCTCTGTGATTGATTTATGGTAGCATAATTTCTCTTCCTATAAAGGTAGTGGAGGAAAATTTAAGGAAAGTGATAAATGAAAAACTGAAGGGGTGAAAAGTTTTTGATAGAGAATAAGTCTTTGGATGTTTTGGTACAGAAAGGCATGAATGATGTACTAACTACCCCAACCCGAAAAAAAGAATCCACCTATATAAAATAAAATAATCATAAATATGAAACAATACATTAATTCTATGGAAAATGATTTTACTGTACAATCATCAAGATTAACTTTTTTATTGAGTATAGGCAACATCATTTCTCTTCTTGAAAAGGTAGTGGAGGGAACTTGAAGTAAAGTGATAAATGTAACACTACAGGGGTGAAAAGGTTTTGAGGGAGAATAATTCTATATAAGTTTTGGTATAGAAAGGCATGTAAGATGAATTGAACACCCTAACTCAGACAAGATAACCC
Organism: Viscum album; assembly: GCA_963277665.1. Lineage (NCBI taxonomy): Eukaryota > Viridiplantae > Streptophyta > Magnoliopsida > Santalales > Viscaceae > Viscum > Viscum album. The sequence continues at coordinate 2,096,374,075 of OY728132.1, read as the reverse complement.
ACTTGTATAAAAAACAATTGTTATGTGAGTAATAATAAAAATAAATAAATTAAACAAAAATATGAAACAATACATTAATTCTATGGACAATGATTTTACTATGAAAGCATTATGATTACCTCTATGAATGAGAAAAGACACAACATTGTTAATCTTTCTATAATGGAATAATAGACAGACATGAATTTTACAACATAAAAAAACTCTATATGGAATAATGAAAATTAAATCAATGTTCCATTATATAATTTTTTAGTAAAATAGAGAAAATATATCATAACATTACCTTTACATATTTCCAAAGGGTTTCCTTTATTATAGTTTTTTCTTTTTAAAGATTGATAAAATCATCATGTGAAGAAGAAATTTTCTATATGAGTATTCAAATATTTAATTTACATTATGTTAATGTAGCAGAGAACATATAATATTATGAGAAAAAAATATTATATTAAAAAATAATTTTACCTTATCATTGAACTATATTTATTTTTTTAAAGGTTTGATGGATTTGGTTCCTCTATCGAGAATCCAAATCCCCTTTTTGTGGTCCCCTCTAACATTTAAGACATTGTCTTCATTGGGACTGACATGAAGAGATTGCGATCTCCCTAATAAAAGGGTTGTCTTCGATTAAATTTTCATCTGACCTGATATTTGTTTTAGTCTCCAGGAGGACAATCATTCAATTCTTGTTTGTTGTATCCATGACATAAAATAATTGAACTTCTTGTGATTCCATCATGAATGGATCATCTTTTTCCCCTTACATGATGAAATTCACATTCACAAATCCTATTTCATAAACTTTCACTGCAATGATATTTTCAACTCATTTGTAATAGAAAATAATCAATTGAAATGTTGTATAATCCAACTCATATATTTGTTTGATAATTCCAAAATATAGAATATCTTCATAAATTGGATTTCTATCCTTGGAATTAGATATGTGCATCACTTCATCAAAAAGCGTAATACCACTGTTTTTCATCATACTACACTCATCGTGTTCTTTTGTATAGAATGTATAAACATTGATAACAAATCCAGTGTAAGTTATAACATTTTATTCGTTCCTCTAGCTATCCATTGTGGTTGTTCAACAATTGAATTCTGATTTTTAGATAACTCCTTATAAATTTTATCTCATAACCATCCTACAAACTATTGATTATGTGTATTTGATATATATCCTTCATCCCTTGATGGATTTAAATCTCTAAGAATTTATTTTTGGGATTCAATTTATGGATCCACATCTTCACTATTATGTAATATGTAACGGTTCACTTGATCTCACTCTGTAAAGGTAATTATAACAATATCTCTATCATAAATCCCTTTGCCCATAAGTCATTCTCTATAACATGACTTTGAGAGATCGATGCTGTCAACATCTGATAGGTAATCAATATAGAATTCAATAGATTATTTAATAATATATCGTTCTTTAATAAAACCTTCTAGTCAACTTCGATTATTGACATAACCTTTCAAAATATTCAGATACCATTCAATAGGGTACAACAATATTTAATGGAATGGACCACATAATGGAACCTCTATAACCACGTAAACCATCAGGTGGACCATTATATCATAGAATAATAGTGGGAAGAACATTTCTAATTAACATAATATGAATGGAACCTCTTTATTCATGATGGTAATCTTATTCGAGTCTATAACCTTACTACAGATGGATTTGAAAAAGATTAATTTTCTGGTTAATTTATGTCATAATTTTTAAAGTAGAATGCAATGGAAAGAAATAGGCATTAAATCTTGCATAAAAACATGAAAGTTGTGTGATTTTAGTCCTTGTAACTTCAAATTAGTAATTAAAACAACATTATTAATATTTTATGAATACCCTTATGGAACTTTTATACTATTAAGAAAAAGGTAAAATTGAAAATTTTCATGTCTGGATAGAGTTTAAGCTGCTGGAGGAATAAAAGTCTGCCTTTTACCCCTCATCGGTGTCAACTCTTACATTATCCCCATTTCAATCAAGTCCAACCTAGCCTTGATTCCGTCTTTTATTTTTTCAGGAATATTTAGTAACACACCAATAACACTATAAAATACATTTTTTTTCTACATGCATGACATTAATAAAATTTCTGACATACAAACAATTCCAATATAGTAATTCGAAGAAAATTGATCTCTTCTTCCAACATGATTTTGTAAGGTTTTTAGAAAATGGTTTACCAAAAAAATGTCAATATCATTTATTGTATAGATGATCATCCATTTACTGGAGAAATTGTTGTACCTTGTTATATATTACCATTGAATTTTGTCATCTGGGATCAATATTTATGATATTGAGGTAAATTTTTTTGATTTCCTTAAAACACAGTCTTCAAGGAGTGTTTCAACTGAACTGAGTATGTGTGTTTTTCACAAATGGGACACCCCAACATTCCTTTAATGCTATAGCCTGATAAATTTACATAAGTGGGGAAGTAATTTATCATTCCGTACAACATGGCCCTCAATGTGAATTATTCACTTCTACGAGCATCATACATTGTAACACCCATATCCCACAGCAATTACAGATATTTGATCAATGGATCCAAATAGACATCAATATCATTACTGAGTTGTTTTGGTCCAGATATAAGTAGAGACAACATAATGTATTTGTGCTTAATTTATAACCATGGTGGAAAGTTATAATTTACCAACATGAAGGAACATGCACTTTGAGTATTACTCTGTACACTATAAAGATTTATTCCATCTGTAGATAACGCAAGATGAAAGTTTCTTAGCTCATTTATAATTTAGGATACTTGTAATCAATTTTATTCCAATAAGGAGAATATACTGGATGAAATAGGTTCTCATATTTAATTATTTCATATATATGCCATGTCAATTGTCTCACGGTTTCCTGACATCTATATAGTCTTCTAAATCGTGTAATAATTGGAAATTCCCATATAAATTTTGAAGGACTTGATTCATTTTTTTTCATGTAAATCTGCGCCACACTTAGGGAATTTTATAAGTGATTCAAGGTCCTTGCAAAAAAATATTAAATTATTTGGGAAATCATGAATTTTGTTAGATATCATGCGCATTAAACGTAACATTCATTTAGAATAATATTTTCAGCATCGTAGTTCATCTCTTATGGTATCATATCATTTAGAAGACTAAGTAGTTTTATAAATATAGTTTCACTCTATCTAATGCTAGATTTAAAATTATATAACTTCAATACAGCTGACAATGTTGTGTATTTAGTACAACTGATATACAATGGTTTCTTGGCACAACTATTTAACTCCTCAGAAAACTTTGGAAAATCATGAAGTTCATCTTCAATTTCCATTGTCATTTCTTCCATGCGATCTCCATAATCATTTACATCGATATTAATATCAAATGATCCATAAATTGAAATATCATCCCAATCGGTGTCCACATTTATTTTTCCCCATGTTTAGTCCAACATTTATATCTATGATCTATTCTGTGACAAATTAAATGTTCTTCCAACTCTTCTGGACTAATGTTTCTTTAATATAAACAATGTAAACATAGAAAAAGGATATGAGAAGGGTTGTTTGCATTTTATCTTGAAAAATTGATGAACTCTTTAACTATATCTTCATACTCTTTTTTAAATTGATTAGCATGCATCCATTTTCAATTCATATCTATCCTATTGGATTAATAAAATATTATTTTTTTACAATAAATAAATAAATACACATAATATATTCATTATCAAAGGTTAAAGTTATATACAATTCTAATAAGGGAAACTCAAAATTTTATTGTTTCAAATAATTTCAGTATGTTGTAGAAAATGGGTAATTGAATTTAAGAAAAGAATTACTTCACTATGTAAGGTGTTATTCTATGAATTCATTCAAAGGTTAAAGTTATAGATAACTAATCCTCATCAACTCATCTCCCAAAAATTTATCATTGCTTTTTGTTGTTTTACACATCCTTCATCTCTTGTGGATATGAACCTATGTTCCTTGAAAAACTCTAAGAAGTATTCATCCATGGGATGACTAATGCTCATAGTAGTAAAAGAAATGTAAAAGAGATGGGGGATGAGTTTGAAGAAACAAATTTAAATAATGGCTGTTTGGAAGTTGAAGTTAATGAGGATGATGGTTTTCTATAAAACAGATGGGGGATGAGTCTCAAGTAAGAAATTGCAATAATAACTATTGTTTGACACACATAAAGTCTTTCTTAAATCCCTTAAGTGATTTAGCATCCTAATGAATTATTACATTTAAAATTAATGGTATATTAAATATTTAAAAACATATCAAGACTCTTGGGATGTCATATCACCACACTGAACTATCCCAAGGATTATAGGGAGGTCATCACATCATATATACCCATATAAAGGATTATAAGGAGGCCATCTAATACACATTGACCCATCCATGATATTCTAGGGAGGTCCATAAAGAAGTTTGCCTAAAGTAATAATACACATCAGCAAAATATATCACAAATAAGAGAGAAAAACACACCAACCCTCACAATGTCTATCCCATACACATTTAAATATATATATATATATATATATATATATATATATATATATCATGGAATTTATAATAGACATAACTGAAAAAATGCACATTGAAACATAATTTTTAATGAAAATAAATATAATCCATTCCTAATTTGGAAATCCAGAACTATAATTTGTGAATAAATAATTATAAAATCACCCTTACATTATAAGTTCTGAAAATAAATATAAATATATAGAAAGATATATATTTACACACACACACACACCCATATATATATATATATCAATATATCTATATATGTATATATATCTATATAAGTATATATATCTTTATAAAAAAAACTTAAATTGATAAAAATATATGTAACCCTTACAGAAGAATATCACAAAATAGTAAAATAAATACAACCCCATACTAATTTTAAAAATAGAGATCCATTAAAAATAAATAAATATTGAATCACCTTTACTAAGATTTTTCTTAAAATAAAACAACACAATTTTGAGAAAATAAATTTTAAAGGAAAAACTCTTACACCAGAATATTAAAATAGAATTTAATTAAATAGATTCCATTATATGAAATGCATAAAATTATATTCTATTGCTACTTCACACCATCACGAGATAGAAAATTGGATTGCTAAATCAATTTTCTTGTTTTTAAAGGTTTTTATATCCAAAACCTCTACTATTTATACAGTGGAATAAATATTTTTTAAATTGGTTTATCTATGGAATAAAGGTGATTCTCTAAGATTAAAAACAAAAAAATTTAATAATTTAGAGCAATCTAGGTTATATATGTAGACAATGAAGAAAATTGATTCAAAACAAAAATTAAAAAAATACCAAAACAAGATATCAAATCAGTAGTCAAGTAAACAAAAAATCATAAAAAAAGTAAAATAGTATAAAACGACCGAAGCACAAATAAATGACGACATAATCAAAGAAGAAATAAAAAATGAAACAAAAAATCTAGAAATAAAATCAGAAACTAAAAAAAGAACACAGACCTACCTCGTTAGGTTGAAAAAAATCTGAGACCCTCAAATCTAGATTTTGATGTTTTCTTCAGAAACCCTAACTGCAAGTGAACATCATATGCTAGATGATGTTCAAGAAACTGAAGGTAGCGGGTTTGTGTGATTCGAGTGGATTTATGTGATTCGAACTTCAATTCCTCAAGGAGGAGTGCCGAAAGTGGGTGGCTTCTGCAAAAAACTTCTAATATCACGATGGGCCTACAACTGGTTAAGTTTTTTTAAATAGACCCGAACCCTTTTATCAGTGCTTAAAAAATCACGCTGATAAAGAGTCAATTTATCAGTGCTTAAGAAATAAGCGATGATAATAGGAACATCTATCAGTGCTTTTTTAGTGCTAATAAAGATTGCTTTTATCTGTGCTCATTACTTAAGCACTGATAAATGATTTATAATCATAATTATAAATAAAAAAAATTGTAAAAATATATATATATATACTTAATAAATATATATAAATACTAATATAGTAAATATATTATCTATTTAAATATATTTATTATAACTTTATAATTATTTAAATATATAATTATTTATTTTTAATTATATAAATATTTTTTAAAAATAATATTTATATAATTATATATATTTATATAATTATATATATATTTAATAAATATATATAAATATAAATATAGTTAATATATTCATTATTTAAGTAAATTTATTATAAATTTAACAATTATTTAAATATATATAACTATTTAAATATATATAATTATATAATTATTTTTTAAAAAAATATTTATTTATATTTGATTATATATATATAATTTTATAAATATAGTTTGTACCTTTTTATATATAGTATGTACATTTTTAAATATTTTTTTAAATATTTTTTTACAAATATTTTTTTTAACATTATTAACGAATATCTAATTTTAAGTGCATATGAATGTTAAAAATGAGTGAAATTGAATAAATTAAAAATAAGTACACTTTAATAATATTGAGAAAATGGATAAGTTTTTTGTGTGAGCATTGTAACTAAAAATGAATTATTTATGTATATGTGAAATCAATATAACACACATTTGATCTATGTAAAATTGAAAAATAGAACGACATTCAATCATATGTCCATTACTGTATGCAATAAGTCAGTATTTTTAATTCATATTAATTTTTTATTATAACCCATTATTCACTAAATATATTACTATTTAATATAAAGCATAAATATTATTTTTTATTATATAAATCATATTTATATACATTATTATATATTTATATATTTAATATATACTATTTATAAACATTATCAATAATCATTTAATTAATAAAATGTTTAATATTTTTCTCAATTTAATTATTTTTAATTTTAATCTGTTTAATTTTCATTATGCATATATCTATATATTTAATATATACTATTTATTAGTATTTTTAATTTATATATAGTATAATAAATTTATTCATTTTTATCAATAATTATTTAATATATAAAATTTTCAATATTGTTTTTGATAAGCTCATTTTTTATTTATTTAATTATTTTATTTTATTTATTCATATTTTTATTTGTGCTAAAAAAGCACTGATAAAGGGTTTATTTATGAGCGCTAAAAACACTACACCAATAATGTAAAGACCCGCAAATTTCAAGGAAATTTTTTTCTTAATTTTCTTTGGAATTTTACAAGAACGCAGCTTCAGACGGCACCTGATTCCGAGGCCCGGTGTGCCCGGAATCAATTTCCGAAGTTTGGCTCGGGTACGTTCAGTGAACGGACGAGCGGGTTTTTCTATCTTTTGAACCGGTGCCCGGAATCAAATTCTGAGGGCACCGATGAAATCGCAGCGCCGGTATTTGCTTAGAAACGCCTCTTCCGGAGTTGCGTTTGCTCAGACGTGGTTTTTAAATTTTACGGCTTTAAGTCAGAAATAAAATAAAGTTTGTGCGACAACTTTATTTTATTTCACTTAAGCTGCTTGGAAGCCACTTGAAGTCACTTAAAGACGGCTTGAACTGAGTTGAACTGGATAGGATGCTATCCAGAAATATCCTACCCCCTTGGTAGGATATTTGTGCGGTGGGACCCGCACGAGCCCCGCCGTTTCTTTCGCTAAGTAACGCACCCGTGAAAACCCGTCAAAGTAACTGAAAAGTCAACCGACGCGTTTTCTTTAATTCTTAACAGACCATTTAATTGGGCGGTTTATTTCGTGAATTAAATGGACTGTTTCTTCGTGAATTAAATGGGTCGTTTCTTTCGTTGAATTAATTCAACGAATTGATGGATCGTTTCTTAACCGGTTTCGTGTTGGCATGTTTATAAAATAAGACCAACATAAAAATCCTTGGAAAGGATTTGAGATAATCTTCGTTCCTCCACCCTCTCCGCGAAGAACGCGAAGAACGCGAAGAACGCGAAGAACGCGAAGAACGCGAAGAACGCCGGCGACCGGAATTCGACGACGCACACCAAGATCTGCGACGTCGACGAGATCTACCCGCGACGTTCTTCGGCGACGTCTTTCTTCCGCGGCCGATCCTCGTTCGGCAACAAAGGTGAGAATCGGATCTTTTCTTCTCCCTTTTTAATTTCAATATCAACGGATTTAAACTAATTAAATCCGTTGATCTTGATCCAGAGATTGGCGACGCGACGAGCGATTCCGCGACGACGCGGCGATCTCCATCTTCCGCGACGAGCAAATCCCGCGACGATCCCCCGTTCGGCAACGACAAGGTAAGGGATGTTGGAATTCTTTTTAAAATCCCGTGTTTATTCTTTTGAAATATAGAACCCGATCACGAAACAATTTTAATTTATTTAAAATTGTTGATTGGTTTCTTTCCTGTTTCTCCCGTTGTTTATGACTAACGCGGAGGGTGCGGGTCTAACGAACAAGACCCGGCAACCCTCCGTCGATCTTCCTTTGTGTGCGGATTTGGCGAGCGACGGCAAAAGCGCGACGCAAGGGCCATATGTTGATTCCGCAGTGGAGGACGCATCCCGGGAGGAACAACGGCGCAGACGGGAGGCAAATCGGGCCACCGGAGCATCTCCGGCGGCCCGCGGAAGGAGGCGGCGGCGCGGGTCGCCGGCGCGGCGGCGCCGGCGACCGGGGGCGGCGGCGCCCGGCGCGCCGCCGGAGGAGTCCGCCGCGGCCGAGCCGCGGCGGCGGCGAGCCGCCGGACCGCGTCCGCGGTCCGGCTTTCCAGCACGCGGCCCGCGCGGGCCGCGTTTTCTCCAAAGCCGCGGGTTTGACCCGCGGCGGCAGCGCTTCGGCCGCTCGGCCGAAGCCGAGCCGGTCCGGTCGGCCGGGCCGCGCCCAGGCCGGACCGGACCCGGCCGAGCCGGTTCGGGCCGGGTCGGGCCGACCCGGTTCGGGCCGACCCGGTTCGGCCGACCCCAGGGGGGGTTCGGGCCGGGTCGCCCCGGGCCCAGTACCCCCGTTTCGGGCCCTCTACGGTCTTTCGCCCATATCTTGGGCCTGGGACCTCCGATTGACGAACCGTCAGCGGCTACGCGATCCTTGGATCGAGACGGTCGTTTCGGTATATTATACTCAAGGTTTCGGAAGACTTTGGGTTCGGCCGGGTTGGTTCGTACACGAAGCCAACCGGGCCCTCGGAGCGGAAACGCTCATAACTTGAGCTACGGACGTCCGAACGACGTACCGTCAGCTGTGGTGGTTTCCTCTAAGTGAGACGGAACTTTTGGCATACTCCGCCCGAGGATCGGATACAGGCGGAGTACGGTCGGGTTGGTTTTGCCCTAAAAACCAACCGGGCCCCTGGGACGAAAATGCCAATAACTCTCAGACCGGGCGTCCGTTTGACGCGCCGTCTGTCGCGTTGAGATCCTGTTGTCGATACGGAACTTTTGGATACATCAACTTCGGACTACGTGTCAGTTGATGTATCAGCCCCTCGGCTCGTGGAGCGGACCCTCCTGAACGAGCTCGCTACGTGCGGGAACCCTAGCGCTGGCTGTGACCTCGACGACAGAGCAGAGATCCTCCGTGGACTGCGACGACGACAGAGCAGAGATCCTCCGTGGACTGCGACGACGGCAGAGCAGAGATCCTCCGTGGACTGCGACGACGGCAGAGCAGAGATCCTCCGTGGACTGCGACGACGGCAGAGCAGAGATCCTTCGTGGACTGCGGCAACGACTGTGCAGAGATCCTCAGTGGACTGCGTCGACTACTGCACTCAGCGATCCTACGCGGATCAGTGCCCGATCCTATGTGGGTCCTACTACCGGTTCTGTGTGAGCCACTGCCTACCGGTTCTGTGTGAGCCACTGCCTACAGGTTCTGTGTGAGCCCGATCCTGTGTGGGTCTACTGCGGGAGTTAGTACCTATCGATCCTTCGTGGGTCCGACGACTTAGATGGATCAGTGATCATCTTTGACGTCATCTGAAAAAGTATACCTGGTTGAGCTGAATCTTATGTTACTCTCCTTTGTGGATTGTGTTGAACTATCCTATGTGGATTTACTATTTACTCTCCTTGTGGATTTGAGTCTTGCTTTCCTTTGTGGATTGAGTTGTTCTTGAGCTCGTGAGCAGAGCTAGAAGTGGGGACTTAGGTATATGTATGGGCATATACCTAAGTCAAGTCAGATGTTACTTCGTGATTGCATCTTTCTTTGTGCTATATCCTTTGTGGATTTCGGGAGACCTTCGGGGGTCTCGGGGTCCTTACTGAGTAGTTGTACTCACCCCTGCACGGGCTATGCCCGCACTTCGTGGTGTTGGTTGCAGACGACGGACAGCGCTGATCGCGGTTGGGCATGGAGCAGGACGGTACCTGGAGGTGGACCACTGGGCGGGACGTGCTCGGAGCGGACGTGGGACCCGAGGAGCCTGGAGGCTATCTGTACCCACCCTTCAGGTGGGATTGCCAGTGGACGACACGAGGCCGCCGTCTTTTCTTCAGTTGCTGTACTTTACTTTTCCAGTTGTACTTTACAGTTGGGCTTGTATTTCCGGCCCCTTTTACTTTCTGCACTTTACTTTCCGCTTGCTGACTCTGTGTGGTTGTTACTTATAAAGGCAATGCCTTCCCGGTTTACTGGGATTTTACGCCTTGGTGCTAGTCGCCAGCCCCTGGCCTATGGAAGGCGGGCTTGGGGTAGTCACGGCACGGGCCCCGAGGACGGGTCGTGACAAATTGGTATCAAAGGTGGTCGGTTCTACCGCAGACTCTGATCGTCCTTTCTTTCTATGTGAAGCAATAGTGTTTAGTGTATTGAGTGTGGTTATCAGTTCAGGGAGCCCAGTGTTGGTGCGGCGGCCGACGTATCCGTACACCAGGACCCTGACTCCTGATTTCCGACTTAATGCATGAAAACATTGATTGCGTGTGTGTTTCAAGTTTTCTTTGTGATTACTTATGTCAGCTCACCGGGTATACTGATCTGCTTTATGAAAGTCTCAAGTTTTCCTTGTGATTACTTGTGCCAGCTCACCAGGTATACTGTTCTGACTGTGGTGCTCTTGTTCTCCTTTTCAGGATGGCCCCGCGACGACTGCCAGCTAGGGTTCCGAGTGTAGGGCGCGACGGCAGCCCACCGAGCGACGAGGCCTCGGTGCAGGGCCCTTTGCCAGCAGTGGCACCGGCGGTAGCCTTACCCGCCGAGCCACCGATGCTTCCAGTACCAGACGCCGACGATGCACGTCGCCTCAGGGCACTGCACGAGTTTCAGAGCCAGCGACCGCCCAGGTTTCGCGGTGAGGCGGACCCCCAGGCCGCCGAGGACTGGCTAGAGGCGGTGGTACGGATCTTCAGGCTAGTGAGGACACCAGCGGATCTCATGGTGATCCTCGCAGCGAGCCTCCTGCAGGCGGCGGCAGGACGATGGTGGAGCCTGATGCTCCAGGTTCACGATGAGGCATCCCTGCTCTGGACGGACTTCGAGAGCCTCTTCCGCTCTGAGTTCGTCCCGGCCACCCTCCGAGCGGTGCGCATCCAGGAGCTTCTCCAGCTGCGCCAGGGCAGCATGACGGTCGCTCAGTATGCGGCGAGGTTCACGGACCTATCTCGCTACTCGACCGACATGGTACGGGACCCCTTCTTCCGGGCCCGGACCTTCGAGCAGGGCTTGCGACAGGAGATTCGTGCGTCGCTGATCTCCCTCAGCATTCCGACCCAGGCAGGAGTGCTGGAGCGAGCCCTCCTGATCGAGAGCTTCCTGGCAGAGCCTTCTTCAGCGGCGAGACCTAGCGCAGGGCGGCAGGTAGCTGAGTCATCGGCAGCTGGTAGCCGACGGATGACTCACGGGTCCAGGCAGACCAGACCCCCTCGCAGACGGCCTCAGGACACCGGCTCAGCAGTACGAGGCACACAGCGGAGTGCCAGCCTTTCGAGAGGCAGGCTGTGCTACTCTTGCGGCGGGCAGGGTCACATGGCTCGTGACTGCCCGACTCGCCGATCAGAGGAGCAGCAGACGGTGGAGGGGCCACCCAGGCAGAGGCAGAGGGTCGACCGTGGCGGTCCGCAGGGAGGAGGCGGACGAGGCAGAGGAGCTGGCCGAGCAGCGGGTGGTGGGCGACGCTTTCAGGCTCTACCCCCACCACCACCAGGAGGGCCACCTCGACCACAGGGAGCCGGCGGGCAGGGACAGGCCCAGCTCCAGGCAGTGGAGGCCTACGACCCCGACATGCCAGAGATGATTCGAGGTACGATCTGTGTCTATTCCACCCTTGCTGCAGTACTTATAGACACAGGAGCGAGTCACTCTTTCATAGCCTCTGCCCTTGTTCGGAGCTCGGAGATTCCGACTGAGCCGTTGGCTCGATCCTTACGGCTAGAGACTCCTACGGGAGCAGACTCGACGATTACGCACTGGTGCCGGCAGTGTGAGCTTACTCTAGGAGGCGAGAGCTTCGGCTGGGATCTCCTTGTAGCGGCGTCGAGGCCTTACGACGTCATCTTGGGCATGGATTGGCTATCCACGGTTCATGCCCAGATCGACTGTTTTAGGCGCAAGGTACGATGTGTTCGTACCGACGGGAGCAGGTTTACCTTCACCGGCGAGAAGGGAACCTTTGCAGCACAGGATGGACTTCCGCGGAGGAGAGTGCAGCCCATCTCACATCAGTTGGCTAGCCTCATCCTAGGAGCAGTGGACGTACGGAGTCCGGCTTTTCCTGCAGTGGTGGACCAGTACGTGGACGTCTTTCCCGACGACGTTCCAGGGCTACCTCCTCGTAGAGAGGTAGACTTTTACATCGACTTGTACCCCGGGACAGCCCCGATATCTACTCCAGCATATCGGATGGCCCCCGCCGAGCTTCGAGAGCTGCGGGTACAGTTGGAGGACTTGCAGAGCAAGGGGTTTATCCGACCCAGTGTTTCACCCTGGGCTTCCCCGATTTTGTTCGCCAAGAAGGCGGACGGGAGCTTACGACTATGTGTCGACTATCGTCGCCTGAACCAGGTGACAGTGAGGAATAAGTATCCGCTGCCACGGATTGATGACCTCTTCGATCAGCTCAAGGGAGCGCGGTGGTTCTCGAAGATAGACCTCCGGTCAGGCTATCATCAGCTCAGAGTTCGAGACGAGGACGTTCAGAAGACGGCCTTCAGGTGCCGGTATGGCCATTATGAGTTCTTGGTTATGCCGTTCGGCGTAACCAATGCTCCAGCAGTGTTCATGAGCCTCATGAACAGGATCTTCCAGCCATACCTCGACCGATTTGTCGTTGTCTTCATTGACGACATTTTGGTATACTCGACGACTGAGGAGGAGCATGCCTACCACCTGCGAGTTGTGCTAGACACACTCCGAGAGCACCAGCTTTATGGCAAGCTCTCAAAATGCCAGTTCTGGTTACGTGAGGTCCATTTCTTGGGGCACGTCATTTCTGAGGCGGGAGTTGCAGTGGATCCCGCGAAGATCGAGGCAGTGCTAGCTTGGGAGCCACCCAAGAGCGTGACAGAGGTGCGGAGCTTCTTGGGCCTAGCGGGATACTATCGGAGATTCGTGCCAGACTTCTCCAGAGTTGCAGCACCACTCTCAGCCTTGACGAAGAAGGGGAAACCCTTCGTGTGGTCAGACAGATGTCAGCAGAGCTTCCAGGAGCTGAGACAGAGATTGACCAGCGCACCTATCTTGAGGTTGCCTGAGGAGGGAGTTGGGTACGTAGTTTACTGCGACGCATCAGGGACTGGACTCGGGTGCGTCCTGATGCAGGAGCGGGCCGTGATCGCCTACGGATCACGTCAGTTGAGGCCGCATGAGCAGAACTACGCCACTCATGACCTGGAGTTAGCAGCAGTGGTCTTCGCTCTGAAGACTTGGCGGCACTATCTGATGGGCGAGCGCTTCACAGTCTTTTCTGACCACCAGAGTCTTAGGTATATCTTCTCTCAGAAGGACCTGAACCTGAGACAGCGGAGATGGCTTGAGTTCCTCCAGGACTATGACTTTGAGATAGTCTATACTCCTGGGAAGGGGAACGTGGTAGCCGATGCCCTCAGCAGGAGGACGGGCATTCAGCTGCTTGAGGAGGCGACGGAGCAGCTAGCCTCCTTGCAGATATCCTTCGTGGATAGAGACGGAACAGCCTTTCTTCAGTCTCTCACAGTCTCTCCTCCACTTCTACAGCGGGTCAGAGAGGCTCAGCGTGGGGACGCTGACTGTGAGACCCGGCGTGCACTGATATCCTCAGGTCAGGCGCCTGATGGTTTCTCCCTTGGAGCAGAGCACGACATCCTTTTCAGAGGACGTACCTTCGTACCAGTCGCTCTACGAGAGGAGGTGCTGAGAGAGTTTCACACTTCTCCCTTGGCGGTACATCCCGGAGTGGCGAAGATGTACCAGGATCTCAGACGACAGCACTGGTGGCCGGGCATGAAGAAAGCTGTGGCAGAGTTCGTTTCACGATGCCTCACCTGCCAGCAGGTGAAGGCAGAGCATCAGGTACCAGCAGGCTTGGTACAGCCCTTGGAGGTCCCGGAGTGGAAGTGGGACAGCATATCTATGGACTTCGTGACTGGACTTCCACGCACTTCCAGAGGTCACGACTCCATTTGGGTGATTGTCGACCGACTCACCAAGTCGGCACACTTCTTACCCATCAGAGAGCAGGGCTCAGTAGAGAGCTTGGGACGTCTTTACGTCCAGGAGATCGTACGGCTTCACGGTGTGCCATCGTCTATCGTCTCCGATCGAGATGCTCGTTTCACTTCCAGGCTTTGGAAGGGGTTGCAGGAGGCGTTCGGGACGCGGCTCCATCTGAGCACAGCCTTCCACCCTCAGACGGATGGACAGACGGAGAGGACCATACAGACACTCGAGGACATGCTCCGTGCATGTGTTCTCGACTTTGGTCGCAGCTGGGAGGACCACCTACCCTTGGTGGAGTTCGCGTACAACAACAGCTACCACTCCACCATCGGGATGGCACCATACGAGGCGTTGTACGGCAGACCCTGCAGATCACCGTTGTGCTGGACAGACCCTGGGGAGTCAGCACTCGTGGGACCAGAGATGGTCCGAGCCACGACAGAGAAGGTCCAAATCATCCAGGAGAGGATGAGGACAGCTCAGAGCCGGCAGAAGTCATATGCTGACAGGAGGCGGAGGCCACTAGAGTTCGAGGATGGCGACCACGTCTTTTTGCGTGTCTCACCTCGACGTGGTTTACGGAGATTTGGCCGAGGCGGCAAGCTGTCTCCCCGCTTCATCGGGCCTTTCCAGGTCCTCAGCAGGATAGGAGAGGTGGCTTATCGCCTGGCTCTACCACCTCAGTTGCACCGGGTGCACGACGTCTTCCACGTGTCTCAGCTGAGGAGATACGTGCACGACCCGACGCACATCATCGACTTTGGGGAGCTGGACGTGGACGATGGGGCGACTTTTGCGGAGGTTCCAGTGGAGATCGAGGATCGACAGGAGCGGGTCCTACGTGGGCGGTCGATTCCTCTTGTGCGCGTCAGATGGCAGCACGGGAACCTCCAGGAGAGCACTTGGGAGCGGGAGGCTCAGATGCGTGCTCAGTACCCCCATTTGTTCCCCTAGTTTTGATGTATCTTTACGGGGACGTAAAGCCCTGAGGTGGGAGTAATGTAAAGACCCGCAAATTTCAAGGAAATTTTTTTCTTAATTTTCTTTGGAATTTTACAAGAACGCAGCTTCAGACGGCACCTGATTCCGAGGCCCGGTGTGCCCGGAATCAATTTCCGAAGTTTGGCTCGGGTACGTTCAGTGAACGGACGAGCGGGTTTTTCTATCTTTTGAACCGGTGCCCGGAATCAAATTCTGAGGGCACCGATGAAATCGCAGCGTCGGTATTTGCTTAGAAACGCCTCTTCCGGAGTTGCGTTTGCTCAGACGTGGTTTTTAAATTTTACGGCTTTAAGTCAGAAATAAAATAAAGTTTGTGCGACAACTTTATTTTATTTCACTTAAGCTGCTTGGAAGCCACTTGAAGTCACTTAAAGACGGCTTGAACTGAGTTGAACTGGATAGGATGCTATCCAGAAATATCCTACCCCCTTGGTAGGATATTTGTGCGGTGGGACCCGCACGAGCCCCGCCGTTTCTTTCGCTAAGTAACGCACCCGTGAAAACCCGTCAAAGTAACTGAAAAGTCAACCGACGCGTTTTCTTTAATTCTTAACAGACCATTTAATTGGGCGGTTTATTTCGTGAATTAAATGGACTGTTTCTTCGTGAATTAAATGGGTCGTTTCTTTCGTTGAATTAATTCAACGAATTGATGGATCGTTTCTTAACCGGTTTCGTGTTGGCATGTTTATAAAATAAGACCAACATAAAAATCCTTGGAAAGGATTTGAGATAATCTTCGTTCCTCCACCCTCTCCGCGAAGAACGCGAAGAACGCGAAGAACGCGAAGAACGCGAAGAACGCGAAGAACGCCGGCGACCGGAATTCGACGACGCACACCAAGATCTGCGACGTCGACGAGATCTACCCGCGACGTTCTTCGGCGACGTCTTTCTTCCGCGGCCGATCCTCGTTCGGCAACAAAGGTGAGAATCGGATCTTTTCTTCTCCCTTTTTAATTTCAATATCAACGGATTTAAACTAATTAAATCCGTTGATCTTGATCCAGAGATTGGCGACGCGACGAGCGATTCCGCGACGACGCGGCGATCTCCATCTTCCGCGACGAGCAAATCCCGCGACGATCCCCCGTTCGGCAACGACAAGGTAAGGGATGTTGGAATTCTTTTTAAAATCCCGTGTTTATTCTTTTGAAATATAGAACCCGATCACGAAACAATTTTAATTTATTTAAAATTGTTGATTGGTTTCTTTCCTGTTTCTCCCGTTGTTTATGACTAACGCGGAGGGTGCGGGTCTAACGAACAAGACCCGGCAACCCTCCGTCGATCTTCCTTTGTGTGCGGATTTGGCGAGCGACGGCAAAAGCGCGACGCAAAGGCCATATGTTGATTCCGCAGTGGAGGACGCATCCCGGGAGGAACAACGGCGCAGACGGGAGGCAAATCGGGCCACCGGAGCATCTCCGGCGGCCCGCGGAAGGAGGCGGCGGCGCGGGTCGCCGGCGCGGCGGCGCCGGCGACCGGGGGCGGCGGCGCCCGGCGCGCCGCCGGAGGAGTCCGCCGCGGCCGAGCCGCGGCGGCGGCGAGCCGCCGGACCGCGTCCGCGGTCCGGCTTTCCAGCACGCGGCCCGCGCGGGCCGCGTTTTCTCCAAAGCCGCGGGTTTGACCCGCGGCGGCAGCGCTTCGGCCGCTCGGCCGAAGCCGAGCCGGTCCGGTCGGCCGGGCCGCGCCCAGGCCGGACCGGACCCGGCCGAGCCGGTTCGGGCCGGGTCGGGCCGACCCGGTTCGGGCCGACCCGGTTCGGCCGACCCCAGGGGGGGTTCGGGCCGGGTCGCCCCGGGCCCAGTACCCCCGTTTCGGGCCCTCTACGGTCTTTCGCCCATATCTTGGGCCTGGGACCTCCGATTGACGAACCGTCAGCGGCTACGCGATCCTTGGATCGAGACGGTCGTTTCGGTATATTATACTCAAGGTTTCGGAAGACTTTGGGTTCGGCCGGGTTGGTTCGTACACGAAGCCAACCGGGCCCTCGGAGCGGAAACGCTCATAACTTGAGCTACGGACGTCCGAACGACGTACCGTCAGCTGTGGTGGTTTCCTCTAAGTGAGACGGAACTTTTGGCATACTCCGCCCGAGGATCGGATACAGGCGGAGTACGGTCGGGTTGGTTTTGCCCTAAAAACCAACCGGGCCCCTGGGACGAAAATGCCAATAACTCTCAGACCGGGCGTCCGTTTGACGCGCCGTCTGTCGCGTTGAGATCCTGTTGTCGATACGGAACTTTTGGATACATCAACTTCGGACTACGTGTCAGTTGATGTATCAGCCCCTCGGCTCGTGGAGCGGACCCTCCTGAACGAGCTCGCTACGTGCGGGAACCCTAGCGCTGGCTGTGACCTCGACGACAGAGCAGAGATCCTCCGTGGACTGCGACGACGACAGAGCAGAGATCCTCCGTGGACTGCGACGACGGCAGAGCAGAGATCCTCCGTGGACTGCGACGACGGCAGAGCAGAGATCCTCCGTGGACTGCGACGACGGCAGAGCAGAGATCCTTCGTGGACTGCGGCAACGACTGTGCAGAGATCCTCAGTGGACTGCGTCGACTACTGCACTCAGCGATCCTACGCGGATCAGTGCCCGATCCTATGTGGGTCCTACTACCGGTTCTGTGTGAGCCACTGCCTACCGGTTCTGTGTGAGCCACTGCCTACAGGTTCTGTGTGAGCCCGATCCTGTGTGGGTCTACTGCGGGAGTTAGTACCTATCGATCCTTCGTGGGTCCGACGACTTAGATGGATCAGTGATCATCTTTGACGTCATCTGAAAAAGTATACCTGGTTGAGCTGAATCTTATGTTACTCTCCTTTGTGGATTGTGTTGAACTATCCTATGTGGATTTACTATTTACTCTCCTTGTGGATTTGAGTCTTGCTTTCCTTTGTGGATTGAGTTGTTCTTGAGCTCGTGAGCAGAGCTAGAAGTGGGGACTTAGGTATATGTATGGGCATATACCTAAGTCAAGTCAGATGTTACTTCGTGATTGCATCTTTCTTTGTGCTATATCCTTTGTGGATTTCGGGAGACCTTCGGGGGTCTCGGGGTCCTTACTGAGTAGTTGTACTCACCCCTGCACGGGCTATGCCCGCACTTCGTGGTGTTGGTTGCAGACGACGGACAGCGCTGATCGCGGTTGGGCGTGGAGCAGGACGGTACCTGGAGGTGGACCACTGGGCGGGACGTGCTCGGAGCGGACGTGGGACCCGAGGAGCCTGGAGGCTATCTGTACCCACCCTTCAGGTGGGATTGCCAGTGGACGACACGAGGCCGCCGTCTTTTCTTCAGTTGCTGTACTTTACTTTTCCAGTTGTACTTTACAGTTGGGCTTGTATTTCCGGCCCCTTTTACTTTCTGCACTTTACTTTCCGCTTGCTGACTCTGTGTGGTTGTTACTTATAAAGGCAATGCCTTCCCGGTTTACTGGGATTTTACGCCTTGGTGCTAGTCGCCAGCCCCTGGCCTATGGAAGGCGGGCTTGGGGTAGTCACGGCACGGGCCCCGAGGACGGGTCGTGACAAATAAAGTGTTAAATTTATCAGTGCTTTCTTTTGCACTGAAAAATAAGTCATTTATGAGTGTTTTTTTCAAGCACTGATAAATAACAGTGCTATTGAACGCCTATTTTGTAGTAGTGTTATGAGGTGATATTCTAGAAGTTTCGAGGATGAAATTTTTGTAGGAGGGTAGAATGTAATGACCCAGAATTCTATCAATGAAATTTCTATTCTTATAGTTATTTTATATAGTATGAATCATATAAAATCACTTAAAGAATACAATACAAACTTTATAAATGAAAAATAAATGAAATAAGAGGTATTTATAGAAGTTAAGAGACCAATATCAGTGGAATATTAACTTAACCTTTGGAATAGTAATATGAACATTAGGAATAATAATATGACCACTAGAATAGTAATTTCACCTATAGAATTATAAATAAAATTTGGATCTTATAAATGAAAATATGATATATCTATATTTTCATACAAGTAACTAAATGTTTTAAAAATAATAAATAAAGTATTTGTAAATTTTTAAGTCATTAATATTTAATTAAAATTTTATAATTCATATAATGATATAAAAGAAATTTATTTTCATAAAATATATTCATAAATTATTAATTTTTTGTCTTATGATTATAAGTTAATTTTATGAGACCTTAATTAATTTTTCAAAGTGTTATAAAATCAGTTATAGTTTTAAAATTGGTATTTTTCAAATAAATGATGATATTATTCAAAATTAAATTTATAATATTTAGAAAATTATTTTCATAAAATGGAGTCTATTTTTTAATTCTACACATTAAAAAATGGTTATGGTGATTTTTTTGTGATTTTTTGGAAATAGTTATATTTTTAGTGAGTAGTGAAATATGGTCATTTATGGTATATATACATTATAAGATAAATACAATATTATTTGAGTCATAAATGATGTAAGAATAATAATCTATAAATTAACTTCATTATTTATTGTACTTAGTGATAATTCTCAAACTATTTATATTATTGAACCAAAATTATAAACTAATGATTAAAATAATCAAAAAAACATCCATCTACTCCACTATAAATACCACCCCTCACCACCTCCTCTCCTCACACCTTTCAATCTTTTATACTTTTACAATTTCTACCCAATACAAGTCCCAATCCTCTCCCTCAATCACAAGAGCCTTTTTTCTTAACAAAAGACCAAAACTGACCCCCTTAAGGAGGTTCTCAAGTAGGACAATCTAAGAGGTGAAAATCCTCTTTCTTTTCTTTTATTTTCTTCTCAATTTAGTTTATTTTCTTATCCTTACCTCAAATCCCCTATAAAAAGTGACATGATAACTCCAATATATTTTATATACTATAATTTTATTATTTCAATGGAAAATCCACCATCAATTCTCTTCTACTTTTACTTTTATTTTAAAGATGAAAAAATCATCCGAGAGGTGCTGATTTACCGCCTTTGTTGACAATGTGTTTTAATTTTTAAATTCTACCTTAAAGGATGGTTATAAAACTATAATTATGGTTAAAAAATATTTTATTATACATATTATAAGTTATTTAATATTCTGTAACTAGTATATACATGATATTAATTAATAAAACAAAACTAGTTCGTGAGGATTGAAAAACCACCAAAATAATCAAAATGATAATCATTAAAGTTATTTCTAATGAGTCATCCTCATATCTGAAAAAATTAATATATAAGACCACTTAATATATTTATTTTCATTAAAAACATATAATTTCAATTCTGTAGAATTATTTCCATTTTACATGATCTTTCATATATGTGTAAAACTAAAATGATCATGAAAACCAAGGAAAAGAACATTCCTGAATGATGAAATTGAATCTCATAATTCATAAAAAAGGATATAAATGAACTTAATAAAATTATAAAAATAAAATATACTATTAAGAGGTTTTTAATTAATTTAATAATGAATCAAATTTCATTATCCATAACTTTAAGCGCAAGTGAAGAACACTTTCACACATAAGGTAAGAGTTACTTCCCGAACCTCCATTTTCATTCAAGTTATGCCTTCTCCCTATTTTCACTAATGTAATTATTCATTATTTTTATATACTTATTATAAATTCTGTGTACATGTTACAAACTCATGTTCCTCGATCATTTCATATTTCTTTTATGAGGAAATATTTGTTTTAGAGGGTTCTATTCTAAATTCTTCCCAATACGGAAGCCCGATTAAAGGGAACTTATCAATTTCTTACCCATTTTAAATTACCATCCATAATATATTATAAGACACAATTATTTTTATAAAATCACTAATTTTTTCATGAAAAACTATATTTTTTTATTTCTGGTTTTATACAAACAATTATGACAAATACAAATGATTTAAAAAAAAGAACGCTACTTTACAAAGTAAAAATGGTATTTCTCTCAAGAATTCCTCAATGATTTTATTATAGTAATTTCATCTATTTCAACGCATATTTTTAATATTATGATTTATTAAGATTTATCTCTTATGATTATCGTATAAAATATTTTATTAAATGATATATGATCAGTTTTACTGTGGATGTGCTATCTCGATACCATTCACCACACTACTCAGAATGGTTAGTGATTATGTTAACATATTGGGGAAAGTTATATACATTTCATATGTATACGTTGTTTATGTTTAACCCCATTCATATTAGTAATTAATTTTTCTTATTAAGTGATGTTTGTGGCCCACTATATCCTCTCGATGCATTGATAGGTCTCATGAGATAAAACTGAAATGGATTTGGTTGGGGCCTTAACCATTTATTTTCAGATGTCTTGGTCGAGGCCTCGACGGTATGTTTCAGATGTCTGAAATTATTCATTCCATAATTATGATATTAGTAATTGATAAATTATATTATTATTATACTAGTAGAATATCCATAGTTAAGTTTCATATGATTATTTATATTTCATTATCTATTCATATTTTATTCCAGCCATATTAGGCTCAAATTTATGTTTTATTGGCATGTGTTTTTTTATTCACCTGACCTTATTTTTTATGTTTATGATATCTTCCACTGTATTTTTTACCCTTACTGAGCATAAGAGATAAACCCTTTCTTATGTTATATTTTTCCCCGGGATGTGAAGATGTATATTTTTAATGACTTGCAAAGATAATCTATGAGTTATGGATGTCACCAACAAAGTTTCTATGTTGTTTTTCCATTCAAGTTGTAATGTAAAACTTATGTTTGTATCTAATTTTCTAAAACTAATAAATTATTTGGGCCTTTATGATGCTAACACTTGTTCATAATACCAATTTAATAAAGTAAGGCACCGACTTTGAGCTTTTGGGGTTGAGGTCTTTACAATGTATGTGTATAGATGTGCATTTATGCACATATTTATCCCTCTCTCTATGTATATATGAGTATGTGTATATGTGTATGTATATATGTGTATGTATGTATATATATGTATGTGTGTATTCCCATATATGTGTATGTATGCATATTTATTTGTATGTATGTGTAGTGTATGTGTATGTGTATGTTTATGTGTGTGTTATGTATGTGTATGTGTATAAATGTTAATTATTGTGTTGTGTATGTTTTTGTGTTCATGTATAGATGTATATATGTGTATATATGTGTATTTATGTGTATTTATGTGTATGTATGTGTATGTATGTGCGTGTATGAATGTGTATGTATGTGTATGTATGTCTGTGTATGTATGTGCATGCTTATATGTATGTTTGAGTATGTGTATGTATGTGGATGTTGATGTATGTATGCATGTATTTATGCGTGTATGTGTGTATGTATGTGTATGTTTCTATAGTATGTGTATATATACATATGTATATGTATATATGTGGATGTGATTGTATGTATGTGTATGTGTATGTCTCAGTGTATGTATGTGTAACAACCCCGATGGCAGCAACTCAGTGAAAATGGTTACTTTGTTACATTGGAACAAGATACAATGGATCACATTACAAAGAATAAAATAGTTTAACAGTCTTTAGAGACTAGATACATGTATGATTTCCATATTACATTGGAAATATAAATCATAGCTTGTAAAATTCATAAAATTTTTATTATTTTTTTATTACAACTTTGAAATCATTCAAAGATCCCTTCTTAGTACCCTAAAGAAAGGAAAATATAATAGAGGGTGAGCTCAGATGCTCAATTTGGGTTGTGTACAACATAATCTATCATTAATACATAATGCCTAAACAATATAGTAGGGTGAATAATCAATAAATATTCCATACAATCAACAACTTGAGCATGAAATATATCCAATTATAATAATGTAAATAATCACATGGACAATAATAACTGATTTCACAGTGATGGAATACATACTATTAGACTTCTTATTTCTCATTTCAAGACATAATTATCTTTCCTTAAAGGAACCATTCCAAGAAATCATGATTTTACTTCCAAGGTATCCTACAAATACATCATGATTTTACTATTTGGGCCTTGTGATAAAACATTATGATCTTACCATCAAGGCCTCATGCCAAGACACCTTATATATATGAGCTAACATACACCAATCGATACTTATTATTTTTTATATCATGAGACCTATTGATATATCAAGGGTATATAATTAACCCCATGTTCCACTTACACATATTAAATGCATTCCTCATATATTTAATGAACAATACAATTCATCATCAATATGCCTTAACGATCAATAAATATCTATATTGAATCAATTAATATAGAATTTCAATATTACCCCAATCAATAGAATAACTTTATTAGTAATATTCCTTCAATTCAAACCATATGTAATAATGGGTATATGGTTTAGTCAAAATAAAAATGATGCTAAATATATCCATGGTATAAAATAATGTTGACATAAAGGAAAACATTTATGTTAACGAATGATGCAGAGTAATAAGGAACATAAATTCAAGGAAGTGAATCATCTAATAATAGATTATTATGGAAAAAATTAGGTTTAAAACATAAATTAGAAATTTAATGAATCTAGTTTCATTGGTTTATTCCTTTGAATATTTCTACATATATCTTTGGATTTTTCCTCAGAGTCGGCACTATGTTTTGTGTGTCGTATGACCTCAGAATTAATATACTAAAAGTATTAATATATATTCAAGAAATAACTTGCATATTTTTTTTATAAATGGGTTTCCCATTTTTCATGACGTCATATGGGAAATTTGAGACCAAGGTTGATTATGAGGCATGGTTTTACTTGGCATGATATAAATTCATTCAGAACATGATGTTTGCTTGAGGGAGACCATTGGTAGGTGTGTTAAGTGAATTAAATAATTCATATAATTTATTTATTTTACCCAAAACCTAACCCTAATTTATATATATTTATTTATTAATTTATAGGGTAAGATACATAACCCCAAGATATTAGCGAGTAGGAAAGCTTCATTGGCATTGGCAGATCGAGAATGAGGATTAGCAACGAATGATCAAGGAGAATTGTGAGACAAATGATAAACATAAAAGGATCACATTAATCATAAGAATATGTTTTCTTCATCAATTATAGATCCATTCTTTAGGAAAGTTATGTTATTTCATGTATTTACAACCTTGATAGATTAGATAAGAGTGGATTTATATCTATTTTTTCTAACAATTGTTTTTCTCTACAGGGGACCTAAATTGAAATTGTGTTCTTGAACCTAATTATAAATGTTTTTTTCACATACTTTTCCACCCATTGATTCCATATTTCAATAAGAATTGGATAGGATTTCATCATACAATTAGGATCATGCCTTTGTTCTTGTGCTTTTCTAACCACCGTTCTTTGCATTCTTCATAGTTAGACCATGAGGTTGCTGTCTGACATTGTCAAGTAGAATTCAAGCATGATCAAACCCCCTATTTGTAGGGGATGCATGAAAAATGTATGAATAATATTTTTCGAAAGTAATTTTTTGTATTGTGGGATGTTATTGATGTATTCAAGGTGAAAAACCTTGAACAGTGATGAGAGGCACATCAACTACACCTACGAGTGAATGAAGTTTGATTTTTGTCCAACCAGAGGTTTGGAATTGATGATTAGTGACTCCCCATTTTATTTTTATAGATTTAGAGAATTAAAACAGTGGTATAGGCATGGGAAATGGAGTATTTGAGATCCCACATGAATATAGTTGTATTCTATAAATTTTCAACATACACAACAAGTCCTTCAAAAGATTACACACTGTATAGTCTCTTACTGAGACAGATAGTGTTTCAAGGAAAATTAAATATCACACCCAGAGTGGGACTACCATACTCTATGTGATCTGGTCTTATCAGCTCGGTGTGCACCCCTAGGGTACATGGGCATGGGCTCTGTGAAGTACTTGGTCACGACCAGGTACACGAGCACAACTAGTTACCTAGGAATGACCATGCACATGAGAAATGCTAGAGTACAATATCACAATCTAGAATACATGGGAATGGGTTGGGAGGACATGGGAATACCTTGGGATACCAATAAATTCTATGTAATACTTGTACACACTGTGTATATCCAGAAGGCCATCCCAGCCATGTGTCTAGGATATGCCGAACACCATGTGGATCTATGTACACATTGTGTAATTTTCTATGAGAATTATAACTTGCATATATTATTCTCACAAAATTGGATTTGGGACCACATATATCCTATCCTGAGTAGTTTTTCACATGGGATGTGATGGTGGCCTTTTTTTTCATTAGAGATACGATGTGAGGTGATGCGAATGGGACACTTATTTTAGCGATGCTTAGCTAGTGATAGGGATTAGGTGTAATCATTAGAGTGTTACCAGGGTTAGTAATCCACTATCTCTCTCTCTCTCTCTCTCTCCAGGTGGTGAGTCCCCCATATCCTTTATATAGGTAGTTTTGAAACCCCCCCACATTAGAGAGGTTGTGGGTCCTCTGTCTATGAAGTGGAGTCCCTGACATTGAGCTCTGGTGGTGTGAAGGTCCTGAATTAGAGTAGTTCTCTATTAGTTTTTCTACATATTGGAGAGGTGATGGACCATCATATTCTTGATAGTTTATTTGAGATATAGGCTTAGGAGATTGTGATCCCTCGAACGCGACACATAATAGCAAGTATTAGGCCCTCCATTCTGTATCTTATGTGGTTACACTAGTTTGTTTTGTGATAGTTGGAACTATGGGTAGACTCATTGTTCTTAGATAGCTTGGATGATGGATATCCCCTTTCTATTTTCTTGGGTTTATTTTGAGAGTATCTAATATTAGGGTTCTTCATCGTATTTCTTATGGGTTGAGTTAGATATTTATATTTTCATTTCTCCCTTTATGGGTTTCAGTGCATCATTTTGGGTATGTATATACTCACCCCTACATGGGATTTACCCACACCTGTTGTGTCTTACGTAGATTATAGACATATCGATGACCTTGGTAGTCCTCATTTCAGTGGATCATAGTGGTTATCGGCGTTGAGTGTGTCTAGTGGCCTACCTTAGATATTGTGAGATTGAAACTCTTCATTCTTTCGCTTTTTCAAGTTGTTTTCTGGTAGAGACCTCATATTTGGTTGGGAATTTATTTTTAACCTTTATACTTTTTGTATCATGTTGATGTACTTTGATGTTTTTCCTAGACGTTGTTTCATGCATGATATAGACTCTATGTGTTTCTATCTCTTTTTATTATATCTCTACACCATGTCATGGAGCTGGTTGTGTGCGTTCATAAAGGTACTCAGGATAAAGACTCCTATTTAAGTGATATGCCTAATTGGAACTAGTTTCTCTCCCCTAGAATTTTAGAGGTAGGATTGAGGTGTTACACTTGGATTACTACCAACTAAGTGGGCCCTGATGGGCCAGTTCATTATAGAGTGGTATTAATGGCGGTCTTTCCCTTAAGTATGTGTTTGGAGTTGGAATTTTTTTGAGGTTTGGTTAGGGAAATTTGGGAAAAGATGTCAGAGTTTATTTATTTTGTGTCTCAGGTCAGGGAACCTAGAGATGGTACAATGACCTATGTATCCTTACATGAGGAATCTTAATACCTTCTTATCGACACGACATGCTGAGGCGTCTATTTCAAGGAAACCAATGGTACATGCATCATATATTATTGAATTTTTTATATTCATGTCCTTGGTTCAACTCCCCAGATACGCTCATTTAAATGTGGTATGTCTTGTCAAATTTAAAGACATATCCACAATGATATCAAGCTAGGATACAGATGCATGGTCATACCAATGATTTGTTGAGTGAGGAAGCCCCCGTTTAGGGTCTCCGTGATAGCCATCACAATATCGTGGCTACAGTTCGGGAGCTAGTATATGAGGTGGTTTTACCCGTCACATAGCGAGAGTACCCATCCTGTAACATACTACCCAACTAATTGTCTTGATAAGAGATAGAGTGCTCTTAATCTGAGGTGACATCCCAAAGATACCAAAGGTTGGAAATTAATTCCAAGGGATTAAGAGAATTTTGGGGGATTATTTTCCCAAACAAACCAAAAAACCTATCAAGAAATACATAACAACCAATACTATGATATGATGCCTAAAATGCCTTAGGGCCACGAGGCCTTTGGGACATAGAGACCATGGAGTAGCCTAGTTCACATAGAACAGGTCCCATATGAGGATCAGAGAAACAAGAGTAGTAGCCACCAAAAGTAGAGCTAACCGGATTGGAAGAATTAGAGGGTATGACAACCGCCATCAGGACCAGGCACCATGTAGCTTTGTATGACACAATGCTAGCTAATAAACAATACATGGTGGGGAGATAGGTGATCAATGGCGAAGAAGCTGGGGAGGGGTAGCTCCAATGGTTTGGGCCTACGGGTCATGTAATGGGCATGATATGTCTCTGGGCCTTCGGGTCATGTATTGCGGGTCAGTCGGGCCTTGTGCCTTAGGCCTACGGGTCATGTACATGTTCTCCTTCAACCCTTAAAAGGTGGATTATCCACAATAAAACAAAAATAAGGCCTTCGGGCCATTCGGGCAATGATATTTTGCATGAGAAATAAACCACATAACTCAATAAAATACTAGTTCTAGAACAATAACCCAGTAATAGTGGAAATTAAATAAGGTAGAGAATGTATAAGACTCAAAGGCAGAAAGCCTCTAATAATAAATTAGTGCCACAGTCATCCAAGATACAGACACTCCCTAGCTCGAGCTCTAGAAACTAAATAAATTACCTTAATAAATACCACTAGTGAAGTAAGAAAATTTACCCTTCCTTATATCTCAGTAGATGACATATACAAATGTACCAAAGTTTCTAAGAATGGGATGAGCATAACTCTAAGTAGACAATCTTTATATAATTCCCAAAACATTCCACTAGGATAAGAACAAGTTATCACATGTTATTTAAAACAAGTGATAAGTAGTTAAATATTTTAGGTCAAAACAATAAATATGTTCCATTGAAAACATTTTACAAAGATTTTAGAAACATTACTTGTTTCTTGGAATAATAATTCTAATAATCACACAAACATAGACACATATTCACACATATAAGCTTGGTGTCACACATTGATGGTGGTACTTTATGACCATAATCTATCCCACTTTGACAATGGTACTTCATGACAATTCCCCATACTATTTTCACATGAATTCACACCAATAACATTATTACAAACTCCCAATTAAAACATTTATTCAAACATAAATTCCATATTTAAAATCCCCCTTTTTGAAATCACATAAAAATAGGTGTTTCTAATTTAAAATTTTTCAAGGAATTTCCAAGGAAACATAAGAACAATTTTGGAAAACTAAATCCATCAAGTTCTATAATAGTAGAGTGAGAGAGAAGACACATAACTCAAGATTGTTTGTAATAAAAGATCTATGATGATTCCATGGATCAAAACTATTCCTTCTATTTCTCTAAAAAAACCAAGAGTATCTCATCAACACAATTCAAAACCCATAGATCCAGGTATTACACACAGATCTATGGTTCATTTCAAGACAACTTGACAAGATCCAAAATAAGAAGAAAGAATGAGATCCTAAACTTTGATTTGAAAAATTAAGCACCCAAGGATTCATTGGAATCAGATTCCTGATATTTAAGATCACTAGAAATCACATAAGACAACCATGGAAGTCAAGAGGGAAATACAGGAAACTGAATGAGGCTTCACATGTGCAAATGGGAATAAAACTAATCGGACCTAACCTATTCACGACATGAATCACCCGTTCATGTTGTGAATGGTTTGAGTGTTGGTTTCCACCAACAAAACCATCACCTATTTTTGTATTCTAAAGAATTAAAATTCACATAGTTAATGGGTTTTACATTATGAATTGTTCTAGCAATTACTTTATGAAACTATTTCATTCTTTAATGGAATTCAGATACAGTTTCACACTATGATGAAAACACAAAACATTTCCCCCCCAAAATCCACACCATAAAACCATCATTCACAACATGAATATTTCATATATAGTTTTTTACAATCAGACACTAGGTTTGTCTCCTATTACACCACCAAAAATGTTTGGTAGACTAAACTAATTAATTCTAAACATAAAACATAAATCATAAAATAGCAGCGTACCTAAAACATGGTGTGATATATTATCCCCACTATTGAGATTACAATCATTAGGAAGCAGAAGATCAATGTTTACCTTGAAAAAATCAGGCCATTACTCCCATACAAAATTTTATCATTCCCAAGTTTCCTCTTAAACATGACCATGCCCCCATAAAAATCGCACTAAGGAAAAAGATCTCCCTCTTAGGGTCCTTTCCTATTTTTTCTAGAACCTGAATCAGTTCATGGATAAAAGTTGCATCAGGGTCAAGAGTAACATGACCCCAACTAATCACATGATAAGGATCCTACTGACACTTTTTCAATTGAGAAACATAGAAGATGTTGTGGACTGTACTAAATCTCAGTAGTAAGGCTAACCAATATTCCACAGTACATATCCGTTCAAAAATCTAGAAAGGTTGCACGTACCATGGTTCTAACTTTCCTTATTTACCCATGCATTGATGACCAAGTATTAGTGACACTTTCATGATGTCATGGTTACTCACAAAAAAATATAAGGGTTGATGAAAAGTTCCTACATATGATTTTTTTTGGCTTTGTGCCACATCCATCCACTTGGGGATCATATGAATTTTATCCAGAATCATTGAAAAGATTTGGTCCAATCAAAGAAGTATATTATATTTCCAAACAACAAAATGGTGAATGATATGGATGACCATAAAAATCCTGAAACAGTTTCAATTTTATTTTATCATGGTAGCTTTTATTATAGTATAAATCCACAAAAAACATATGATCTTCCCATGAGCCACCAAACTCCATGAAACAAGCTTTGAGCATATCTTAAATATTTTGAATTGTGTGTTTTGAAAACCCATTTGTATGTGGATGATTTTTCATACTCATAGTTAGATAAATCCTAGGAGTCTACTATAATGATCACCAATATCAAATACTGAATCTAGGATCTCTTTAAGAGACAATAGAAACTATAACCCCCTAAAATCTGACCACTTATTAGATATAAAACTTTTCCAAATATTAGATAGTGTTTGGAATATCTAATAGGGAGAAAGTGTTCTAAATTGGTGAGTCAATCCACAATCATCCAAATAGAGTCATTCTTTTATAACATTATTGGTAGACCTATGAAAATTTCCATTAAAATCTGTCCCCACATAAATATAAGTATAGTAATAGACTACAACATACCATATCGTCACTAATAGTTATTTTTTATTTGTTGTAAGGTTAAGAATTTCATCACAAATTATGTGATTTTCATCTCATACCTGACCACAAAAAATGAATTTTCATAACCTTATACATTTTTTGAATACCTAGATGAATATACCATTTTGAATGGTGATATACTAAAATAAACTATTCTTGGAATGTCTTATGAGCTAAAATATGTTTATGAAAAAAATATAAGGAGTTCTCATCCTCCATAAAACATTAGAAGTGTCCCCACCATTTAGGTTTGAATTAATAGTAAAATAATTATGATATGTTAATCGAGTGTCTTTCAAAAAATATTTCATTTTACGAAAAATTTGTTCAAGAAAGAGAATTTAATGATCATCCCTTACGGTGCAATCTAGATAAATTCCAGTAATCACACTCATTAGCTACCATTGGTTACATGTTTCTTAGACCACTTTACTATTTGATTTTCGATTCAGTGTATCTTCCACAAAATTCAATTTACTGTGTATGTATAATAAGTTGAAATCAAATATATAGAGGTAATACATCAATCATTTTTACCTTAAGTTAAATCCTTGCTTATAAATGGTGTATTTAAAACTCATATGGTCAATAAAAAATATGTACTTTTCTCCAAATAGGTAACGCCACTAAGTTTTTAAGGTATAAACAACTGTATCTAATTCTAGGTCATGCATCAGATTGTTTTTGTAATTTATTTTCAATTGGTTCAAACTATAGGACACAACATGATCACATTGTATGAGAATACAACCAAGAACAAATCTAGATGCATCGTAATATAGAACATATCCCTAACCTAGTTATAGAAATATTAGGATACGTGACAAGGTGAGACAAGTATTATGCTCTAAAAAGATTTTCTAATTGGAATATTTCCATATAAATGAAATATCCTTTTCTTATCAAAGCATTAATGGGAGAATAAATCCTAGATAATTCCTGAATAGAGTGACAATAATGGCCTGCTGATCCTAGAAAACTAAGTATCTCAAAAACATTCATTGGTGTCTTCCAAGATACTTCTACTTGAATATTTAATGGGTTAATGGATATACCTTCTTCAAAAATGACATGGATAAGTAAATAAACTTCATTGATCTAGAAGTCATACTTATAAAAGTTAGCATATAAATGATGGTCCCACAATGCACTTAGTATAATTTCTAAGTTCCCATTGTGGTCATTCATACCTTGAGAGTATACAAAAATATAGTGAATAAATAAAAAAATAAAGGATCTGAGGTACATGTGAAATAAACGGTTCATAAAATCCATGAAAAGGTGCATTCATCATACCAAAGGGCATGAAAACATATTAATAATGCTCATATCTACTTCAAAATGTTGTCTTCAGAATATTTACTTTTCTGAATCTGATTTGATGATATTCTGTGCATAGATCAATGCTAGAGAACCACTTGGATATCTTTAACTAATCAAAGAGATCATAAATCCAAGTAAGTGGATACCTATTTTTAATCATAACCTAATTTAATTTACATTAATCAACACATTAAGAGGGAGAAAAATATACTTTATTTACATATAAAATTAGTGGAGACCTAGGTGATGTACTTGGTCTAATGAAACCTTCCCTTTCCAAATCATCAAGTTGGAACTTTAAATCACAAAACTCTATCAGATTAATTTTATAAGATGGTAGTGAAATGGATATTTTTCTCAGAATTATATCAATATAAAATTTGATTTTACAATTGATTGTAACTTAGAGAAATTATTTAGAAATAAATTATGTATCAATCCACTATAGAAGGAAGATCCCATTTCTAATTTCATCGGTAGCCTCCAAGGTCATTGCTCTTAACTGGCCAAAGATGGTTCTACGAACTATTGCTAAAGATCCTAATCTTCCAATGTATGTATCCTAATCCGTCTTTAATACACGAATCTCCCCATCCATGGATGTAAATGTTACCTTCCATGAATAATAGTTGATATGGGATATAAATCCCACCGACCAGTCCATAAAAAAGATGAAATAAAAAAAATTCTTCTCCAGGACTATAAAATCCTTGAGAAATGACACTATGTCAATGGTAATAGAATATGATGAGAATTTGAATCCTGCACACTCCTTTTATCCAATGGGTGTCTTGATACTCATGATATAATGTATCATTTTCATATTCCATCCTAATTATTTAACCACAAAATAAGAAAGCAAAGAATTTAAAGAGATAGTATCAAACAAGACATTCAAAAGAGACAAGTTTGGAATAATGGTACCTCACATCATAGAGGGGCTTGGTTTATCACCCGTGATATCTCACTCTACACCATAAATATATAGATCGGTTTCCATTGGATAGATCTTGATTCTGAGATTAGGTGTCAACTGGACAACTGAAGTGTTCCTAGATGTGTCCTGCTTCAGCCGCTTCTATGGATGAAAACTAATTTTATGGAACTATTTAATTTGAGCATTAGAGGCCTGAGGATGAGTTGAGATTATTAAACCTATTTATTTCTGAATTATAAGACAATATCTCTTGATATGACCTTTCTTTATATAGTGGTGACAATTCCTTGGTTGTGAAATGTATTCATCTTTTCTATGCATAAGAGAACCATATTGGAAATAACCTTCTTTTATTTTGGATCTTGTAGTGAAGTTAACTGATTTAGATGTCTGATCTTAAGGTGTTCCACATCCTTGATAATAGGGGACCCTCTTCTTCTTATTTCTCATTCTATAGTTCCCACCAGTTCCTATGGTAAAAAACATACTACCTCCAGTAGGATTCCCCAAAAGTTATATTTATTCCACAGATACCCTATTATCTATCTTCGGATAATCTGTAATATAGAAGAAAACTATCTGAGATTGAATATCTAGTTGTAATCCCAAATAAAATATGCAAGAATTTAAGGACATTATAGAAGCTACTTATGGAGAGAAAAAAACAAGTTTACAAACTTAACTACATACTCTATCAGAGATAGTTTTTCTTTCCTTAAGTTGAAAAATTCTGTTTCACTTACTATCATGAATGTGTGGGGATAGATTTTTTTTAGAAACTTTTCCTCAAAATCCTCCCACACAAGTCTCTGATCAACTCCAGCTTAGATATCTAGATCCCACTATTAGCATGAAAGATCTTCCAACATGTAGGTTTCTAGCTTAAAATTTAGATCCACTGATGTACCCATAAAATCGAAGATTCTATCCATTCGGTTGAGCCACACTTCCACTTTTTTTTTGTTTAGAATCCCCTAAAAAACTTGTGGGTTGAGATTTAGAAACTACATCTAATGATCCACTTTCCTTGGTTAATCATTTATGTATCCTTGATCAACAAGTTGAAATATTCTCACAATACTCTATAGAAGTTTTTGGTTCACCTGTGGATTATGTGAAACCACATTTTCCAGATCTTATTCCTCTTGATTTATACATCATTTACCAGGTTCCATTTTCTATAACAAAAAAAAAAACACTATTTAGTTATCACTCTCTAGAAAATGAAGGCTTGAAAGTTTCAAATCACCATAAACAAGAATCACTACAATTATTATTTAAAAAATAAACCATTTTAACCAGTTTAATCATTTTTTAAAAAAATCATCAAACAAAATATGAACAATGTAGTCCTCATGGGAATTATTAGTACCAATTCATAATATGAAACACTTATTAGCTAAACCCATGGTGATTAGATAAACATTTACCTAGAAGTTCTTTATAACACTTTTATACCCAAAAAACCCTAGTAATGTGAAGTTTATCATGAAAAGGTTAGATATGACCTTTTAAGCTATACATTTCAAGTTCCAAATATCCTATCTCCTTACTATGAACTCAACTAAAAGAATGAACAAGGATGATACCATTTATAACATCCCACCCAACTTATTGGATTGAGAAGAGATGTAGTGCTACAAAACTTAGGTAACATCCCCAAGACACCAAAGGGTAGCACTAAATTCTAAGGGATTAAGTTAATTTTGGGGGTTAATTATCTCTATGAACCTAAAAAACCATCAATAAAGACATAAAAACAAATAATGATACCTGATATATGAGAAATAAACCACATAACATAATATAATACCAGTAAAAGAACAATATATGTGTAATAGAGGAAAAAACATAAGAAAGAGTAAGGATAAAACTCTAAATCAAAAAGAATCTGGCACCAAAGTGGCACCACACCCATCCAAGGTGTATAAACTCCCAGACTCTAGTTCTAACAAAAAAATCAATTATGTTAATGAATACCACTAGTTAAGTAAGAAACTTTTTCCTTCCATGTATCTTAGTAGAAAATATCTGAAAATTCACCAAAGTTCCCAAGTTGTGGGTTTTTATAAAATGTAGTAAATAATCCCCAATGTATTCCTAACACACACCCCTAGGATAAGAACAAGTTATCAAATTTTATTTAAAATAGGTAATAAGAAGTTAAATAGTTTATATCAAAATAATAAACAAGTTTCATAGAAAACCTTAAACAAAGGTTTTAGAACCATAACTTGTTACATAGAATAATAATTCCATTAATCATACACACACACACACAGACACATACACACACACATCCACACACACATGTATAGTGTCACACATTTATGGAGGTACTTCATGATCATTATCCAACCGACTTTGATAGTGGTACTTCATGACCATTATTGATCCCATTTTCACATGAATGTACACTAACAAAATTATAAAAAACTCCCAGTTAAAACATTTATTCAAGTAGATATTCCATATTCCAAAACACTAAATTTTTTAAATCACATCAAAAAAGTATTTTACATTTAAATTTACTAAAGGAATTTCCAATCATAGCATAATAATAATTTTGGAAAACTCATGCCATAAAGTTCCAGAATAGTAGAGTGAGAGATAATCCATATACCTCAAGATTGTTTGGAATAAAATATATAATAATGTTATACATATCAGGCCACTTACTTCCATTCCACTATAAAAAATCAATAATATCTCATCAAAACAAATTCAAACCCATAGATCTAGGAATTACATACCGATCCGTGGTACTGTTCAAGATAACATGAAGAGATCCAAAACAAGAAGGAAGAAATGAATTCAAAAAATTTATTTCAACAATTGAGAGTCCAAAGATTCACTAGAATCATATTTTTAATGTCGAATATCATCAGAAATTTCATAGTGTAGTCCTGGAATTTGAGCAGCGGAAGTAAGATACTGAATGAGGGTTCACATGTGCAAACGGAAAGAAAATTGGATGGACTCAGAAAATTCATGATGTGAATCTATCATTCATGTTTTTAATGGATTGAGAGGTGGTTTCCAATAAAAATACTATTGCATATTTTTTATTTTAATAATAATTAAAATTTACATCATGAATCAGTTTCACATAATGATTGGTTCTATCCATTACCTGATGAAACTATTTCATGCCTTGAATGGAATTCACAACCATTTTCATGCTATGGTGCGAGATTATGACATATTCCCCTGATAATCCCATTGTGAAACAAGCATTCATGATATAAATATATCTTATATAATTTTATGTAGCTATACTCTAAGTTATTCTCCACTTATACCTCCAAACACTTAAACTAGACTAACCCAATTACTTCTAAACCTAAAAATGCATAATATGGAATATTACCTCAAACCAGGGGTGAAAATACCCTTAGTGGGTCTGTTTGATGTTTTCTAATTGTTTTATCATTGTTTATTTCTAGTTATTCAGGACAAATTTTTTCAAATATTAAGCTTTATTATAGAATTCAAGGATCAGGGACCACTATTTTTTTGGGTCAAGAAAGACCCTAAGGTAGAAGAGGTTTGGACAGAGTCTATATATTGAGTTTTCTATTTTATATAGACACCACCCAAGATGATTATCATGTTTGAAATAATCCTCCTCCATGGAGTAGTGAGAAGTTGGAGAGGGTATGATTACTTAGGCATATGATGACGTGACACTCTCTTGGGTATATTTTGAGCTCCTATTATTCTGTGAGTTTTATCCATCTACTAGACCACCAGTTCCGGTTTAGGAGTTCGTTGATTATTCTTGGGATATGGAGAGATTATTTGGAAGGGAGTGTTGTGGTACTTGAGCTGGAAGTAGAATTCATGGAGTTTAGGCATATATAATATACATTTGGAATCTTTATTCAGGGTCTCAGTGTAGGAGACCCACTCTTGCTCAGACTCATACATGGGAATCTGTAGCATAATGGAAGATTGGTTAACTCAGTTAGCTTGAATTTTCTTCAGTTCAGGGGTATTGTAAAACAACTAGACATGTCATTCATGGATGATGTTATGACCATGATGAGATGGTCATATTTATGAAGAATTCCTAACTCGTTATACTGAATTGAGAGGATAGAAATTAGGATATTTCAATCCAATGACTCTGAATATTGTATAAGGTATAGTCTATATCCCATTTTCCTTTTTTTCTTTAATTATTTTTTACATCAATTCCTTTTAATTTCAATTATACTCATGTTAGTGAGGTAATATTTGGCTTTGATCATGCAATGAATAGGATTGATTCCCCGACCAAGATGCATTCTTTGTGATAAGATTCAAAACCATGTGGGTAAGTCAATGCTAACCAAAGTGGACAATATCCAGGTGTGGCTGATGAGTTATTAGATTTGTATGTTTTAGGTCATTTTTGTTATGTTAGTGTGGAGGATAGTTTCTCATCGAACCTCTTGGTCATCACAATGAAACCCTATGATGTCATTCTGGGTATGTACAAGTTATCCACAACATACACCTAAATAGACTATCAAAATAGGATAATTAGATTCCATTATGTGGATGGGATGAGATTAACCTTAATCGGTAAGAGATATATTATTGATGAGTGAGAAGGGCTCACAAGTAGGAAGCTGGAACCTCTCATCCATCAATTTGTGAGTTTATCCTTGGGTGTAGTGGGCTCTTTAGTAATCTAAACTCCAATGACAATGGAGGATTATATGGATGTATTTTCTAAAGATGTTTTGATACTATCACTATGGTGAGATAATAACTATTACATCAAATTTCACCTAGGGACAGTTTTGATATCTTCTACAACATATCAGGTGGATCCTACTGAGCTCTAGGAGCTAAGGGTGAATTTTTAAGACCTTCTGGAGAAAGGTTTTATCTGACCCAGTACACCCCTTGGGTGAATATATATTTGTTCATGAAAAAGGGGGACAAGAGTTTGAGTCTTTATGTACACTATCATTTCCTGAATCTGGTAATAATGAGAAAAAAGTACCCCTTTATAGGAACTGAGGACCCTTTCAACCGGTTGAAAGGTGAAAATTAGTTTTTAGAGATCATTCTCTGGTCAGAATACCAACATTTCACAACTCACAAGGAAGATATTGTGAATATGACATTCCAATGTAATTATAGACACTATGCATTTCTGGTGATGGATTTTAGTGTGACTAATTCCCCCACAATGTTCATAGCTCTTTTCCATTCAATGGTCTAAAGGCCTTTATTATTTATTTATTTTTGATAATCCACCTTTCAAGTGGTGAGGTGGAACCCTTACAAGGCCCGTAGGCATAAGTATTAATGGTCCATAGGCCTTAGAGGAATTCATTGCCCGTTGGATTCAAACATTATATAAAACCCAGAATAACTACTTGGAACTTCTCCTCCCCAACATATTCATCATGAAATCAGCTCTCCACCTTTGCATGGCTATTTGGCTAGGGTTTCTCATGCATGCACATGATTGTCCCGATGGAAGGTGCCATACCCTCTCATTCTTGAAATCCGTTTAGCTTCATCTATGGTGAAAGATCCTTGCTCATCCTCCTTTTAAAGATAGTTCCTTGTAGGTTGTTTGGTTTACATCTGCACTTAAGGTTGCCTAAAGGCCTTGAGGTGGCCCGAAGGCCTTACGGACTCGAAGGCCTGGGTGGACCAAAGGCCTTAAAGGACTCGGGGACCAAATCGGTGGCCTGAAGGCCCAAACAGGGGAATATTCCTGACTGCTATAGTGCTAAACAGTGCCTGCTACAGTTAACACTATAGTACCTACTACAGTTATGCTAAAGTACTTCTAAAGTGCTTGCTATAGTGCCTGCTACAGTACTGTTGCAGTACTGCTACAACACCCCCTGGAAATTAGCCTCCACCTGGATTTGTTCATGGGTCTCCTGAATGCACTTAAGGAGTACTCACCAACCGGGCTGAGGCTCATGTGCAATTCATAGCTCTTATAGAAAAAATATTCGATCCATACTTGGATCTGTTCAGAATTGTCTTTATCAATGATATTATCATATACTCTGTGAAGGAGAATGATTATGCAGACCATTTGAATTTGGTCCTATATATCAACTTTCCTCTTTATTTCACATTAATACACGATTTATTACATAAATTTACACATAATAAAACCCAATATATTGATAAGTATAGTGTCTTTTTGAATTAGGTACATCGCATAACATCTTGAATGTGGGATACAACAACATTATTGAAAACTTGCTTAACATGCTTCTAAAATTCCATATATTTTAAAACTTCACGGAATTACCTAGTGAAATTCCTAAGAAATGGGTGAGCTATAAAGACCAGTAAGGGAATAAAAATGGCATGAAATGAAGAGGAAATTACATGTTATACAAGGAATATTAATGGGAGAAAAAATCATAAACATGGATAATGATACATGATGTAGCATGATAATCATAAAGGCAACATTTGAAATTTGAAAACAACTTAAAACACTACATCATAAGCATAGGTCTTGGATAAACTGCCAAAAAATCTTGGTGGAAAAAGTACCATAAATGAATCAGGTTCAATCCCTATCCCAACATGACATATCATGATACTAAACATTATCCAATTCCTTGGAGTGTTATATAATTTTGGGATCACCTGTCACATTCATTTCATTCTCATGCTTAAGTGTGACATATAGATCATAAAACATGGATTAATTCATCATAATAATTTATTCCATGATCAAGGATTATGTAATAGATATATTTATGTCCCCAATAAAAAATTACATGTGCATAAATTTG
The DNA here is from genome assembly GCA_963277665.1 of Viscum album. Taxonomy (NCBI): domain Eukaryota; kingdom Viridiplantae; phylum Streptophyta; class Magnoliopsida; order Santalales; family Viscaceae; genus Viscum; species Viscum album. The sequence continues at coordinate 2,096,334,100 of OY728132.1, read as the reverse complement.
AACACCATTAACAGGAAATGGGTATGGTATTCAGTGTACAATTGTTTGGGAATAGAAAATCAAGGTGAAATATCAACATCATAATGACATCACATAAAGATTCATAAAAATGTATTGATGAGAGGTTAGGAGTATATAATCACATATAAATCAAATGGGAAATCATAGGGACATGGAAAAACATATCCCAACATTATAAATTGTAAATATAAAACATAAGATAATAAGGAAACTTGAAAAAAGGAGAGACGGTGAGGACCCCTTACTAAAATTTGGCATAGTAATGGGTGTACATAAAGGATCATAGAAGGATTAATTAGAGTTGAAGGAAGATCTAATAATTTATACATTAAATGTAAAGTAATGTGGATATGTAATAACACATCCCAACATAAGGAAAAAGAAAATTTAAATACAAAAGAAAAAGAAGTGCTTGATAAAAAGTGGAGAGTGGAAGATCCATTACTTTAGTGTGTGACTCAAAATGCATGGCAGGGGATTATTTATAGATTGGGGTAAACTTGGGTTGACTCTATAGAGTGTAGTATAGAGTATTTACATGATTTAATAAGTTTTATTGAAGATAAATGTGACCTTACGTGGGTCTATATAGGAAAAGAGGGGGATTTTTTTTATTATTTAGGTTTTGGACTCTACATAATAAAATAATAAAAACCAAAAACCCTAAAAAAGTTTTTTTCCCATGGTTTATGCCAAATGGGAGTGTTTATAATTATTTTATAAGGCCAAATACTGAAGTTAATAAAATAATTCCCTTGCTTATGTGGAGGTGAGTCACACTATTAAAGAAATGATTTTAAAACCTTAAAATATATTATAAGTTTTGGAGGATTCATAATGGCTTTAAAAAATAAATAAAATAAAAATAAAATCACATTATTTTAAAGTGAAATAATTTATTTGGTCTTGGATCCCTTTTATAGTAACTATTACATCACTTTTGGGTCTTTATGATGTCATAATACACAAAGTATATTTATACGACATTTAATCTTCACCTGAAAATTTGAATGTCTCAGAAAATTCTGAAATATTTACCATTGGATAATTTAAATGATATAATTTTAAAAATAAAATTCATTTTATCTAAATAATTTTCAAATTTTTTTAATTTTCACTTTTGAAATAAAATTTACATTTATTAAGAAATGCTAGGTTTATTGACAATAATAGTTTCAAACCCTTATAAAAATTACATTTAACCTCATAAAAATTATATGATCATTTATGTTTAATAGAAATTATTTAATAATGATATTTTATAAAAATATTAATTATTTTAAAAATTCCATTAATTCATCTAAATAAATTACTTTATTGAATTTGAATGTTACGAAAAAAATACTATTTCTGTCTTATGGAATCAAAATAAAAATCTTTTATAAAGTAATAGTAATAGGATGAAAATATATTCATTATTATATAAAAAATAATATACATAATAATATTTATAGGGTCTTGATTCATATCTGTTTAATATGCTAGAAAATTCCATGAGGGTAAGGTGCGTGATGGTGGGACTTTCATGGGGAGGTTCAACAAACATGGTTTGGCACATGATATCAATGAGCTTGAACTTCTCCCATAAATGGATTTTCTTATTCTTGGATACTTGATTTGGATTAGTCAGGGGTGAATCCCATTGATTCTATCTCCCTTTGAAGCTACAATAAATGGGCTTCATAGGGTATGATCATACTAGTTGAGGCCATCACTTCCTTTGTTTGTGTCAATTGGATTTGTTAAAGCCCTATATTTATTCTAATCATGTGATAAATTTTAAATGGATATATTATTAATGTTAATGATTATTAATGATCAATTAAATCCAATTGGATAAAACAAAATAAGTGCATGTGTTTTCTATACCAATATTATATAACAATACATTTAATTAAATCAAAAGGGTAATTTTATTTATTACAGTTCTGGTCATTACAATCTTCCCCCTTAAGAAATTCATACCTTAAAATTTTCATTTCCCACACTAAAACATACGAGGGTAACTCTTTTTTATCACTTACTCTGGTTCCCATGTCACTTCTTCAAACTTTTGGTTTCTCCATAGTACTAACAGGGTGCACTGTATTGTTTCGTAGAGTTTTATGTCTATGATCTAAGAATTTCACTGGTTTCTCCCCATATGAGAGACCATTCTCCAATGGTACCACCTATGGATTGAGTACATGTGAGGGGTATGGTATTTGATTTCTCAAGAGGGATACATGGAATACATCATGTACTTAAGATAGGTTAGGTGGGAGTGCTAGCCGGTTATCTACCGCTCTGATGTGATCAAGGATCTTAAAGGTGACAATGTATATTGGACTAAGCTTTCCCTTATTCCTAACTATCATAACATTCTTTCATGGAATTATTTGAAGGAACACCATGTATCCAAAATTAAACTCTAGGTATCATCGAAGATTGTTAGCATAGCTCTTCTGTCGACTCTGAGCTGCCTTGATGTGCTACTGAATGTTCTTAACCTTTTCCACGATTTCCTCGATCACTTCAGGACCTAGAAACTTTTGTTCCCAATATTCATCCCAACATGCAAGTGTTCTAAAACTATTTTGATGAAGGTCTTCATAGGGATACATTTAAATGATTGAGTATAAACTATTTTTGTATGAGAACTTTACTAGAGGTAGATGTTGGCCATCTGTTTGGGGATGATAGGCCGTACTAAAGTTCAACTCAGTATTTAGAGAATATTAGAGAATTTTCCAAAACTTTGAGGTGAATCTCAAATCTTGATCAGAGACAATCGACAGTGGTACTCCATATAGCCTTACGACTTCTCTTATGTATATTCATACAAGTTGATCCAGTGATAAGTCCTCTAAAATTATGACAAAGTGATCTATCTTTGTAATATGATCCAAAATAACCCATATAACATTATTCCCTCTTAATGAATTCTTAAGACCAATGACAAATTCTATAGTGATGTTTCCTATTTCCATGTAGGTATGAGTAATAGTTGCATCATCCCCTTGGATTTTTTTACTTCCCTCTTTAACTTGTTGGAATAAAAGACAACTTGATATATACTCAGTGATATCCTTATGCTTATTTTCCCACCAATAGTGTTCTTTTAAATCTAAATACATCTTTGTGATTTCTGGGTAGCTAGAGAAGGTTGATCTGTGTGCATAATCCAATAGATCATTCTTTAACTCAGGATTTGATGGTACACACAGTCTTGACCCAAATCTCACAACTCCTTCATTAACATTAAACTTCAAGAATTTCACTTTTCTTATAGTTTCCACTTTCTTATGAATTTCCCCATCATCCCTTCGAGAATATTTTAACATCTCCATAAGGGATCATTGAAAAATAATTTTTTAAAGGATTGATGATGATCCTTCCTTTATGATTCCCATGTCCTTACTTTATAAATTTAAGAAGATCAGATATATCTAAATTATAATCAATGATATAATTGATGGATCCTTTATACTTATACTGTCCACTAATTAATTCGTTTCACTAAAACAGTAGTGATTGAGTAGCCATAGTCCTTGATCATCTCTAACCATCTTCATTGGAACATATTCATCTCTTCCTTTGTGAATATATACTTGAGTCTTTTCTGATCTATATATATTTCACACTTCTACCCAAAGAGATAATTCTTCCATATTTTTAAAGAAAATATCACTACAACCAATTTTTGATCATGTATTCAGTAGTTATATTCATGAACTTTCAACTGCCTTAAAGCATAGGCTATGAATTTTTCATTATGAATTAACCCACAACCGAATCCCTTCTTTGAATCATCCCTGAATACCATGAAAAGTTATCCAATTGTGGGTAGTGTGAGTACAGGGGTAGTGAAAATCCTCCTTTTCATCTCTTTGAATCTCTCTTGACACTCATCATTCCAAAAAAAACTTGCATCCTTTCTGAGTTATCTTAGTAAGAGGGTTTTTCAACCCTGATAAATTTCTCATAAATTGGCAATAATACCTAGCTAACCAAAGGAAACTATAGATATATATCACAGATGTTGGACTTATCCATCCTTAAATTTATTTAGTGTTTTAAGGGCCTACATATATACCATTTCTTGTGATGGTAGTCTCCATGAATGAGACTTCCTTCAACCTATACTCACATTTTTTGTACTTGGCATAGAGCTTCTCTTTTAGTAAAGTCTTTAGCACAGTTCTAGATTCTCCTCATGCGCCTCCTTTATTTTAGAGTATATTATAATATCAACTATAAATACTTCCAAATATTTGTTAAGGTAATATTTAAGGACTATATTCATCAATTACATGAATATTTTTGTAGCATTAGTGATCCTGAAATGCATCACTATGAACTCATAGTTCTCACACCTTGTACAAAAAAGAAATCTTGGGGATATCCTCATTATTCACCCTAACATGGTAATATCCTAACCAAAAATCCACCTTAGAGAAGTATTTTTCTCCATATTACTGATTAAAAAAGTCGTCAATTCATGGTAGGGGATACTTGTTCTTTATCATGATCTTGTTGAGATCACAATAATCAATGAAAATATACATTGACCCATCCTTCTTCTTGATGAAGAGGATTGATGCACCCCATGGTGAAGCACTTGTGAGTATGAACCCTTTATCTAGATACTCATATAGTTGTTTATTTAACTCTTCAAGTTCCACAACAGCTATTCTATATGGATTCTTGGATATTGGTAACTCCCTAGGTATAATCTCAATTGAAAATTCAATATCTCATCTTGGAGAATGACCAGACAATTTCTCGGGAAACACATCAGTGTATTCCCTCATAATAGGAATGTGTTCACGAATGGTTCTTTTCTTAGACTCAATCATTTGAGCTAGATATTCTTTCTCATAGGGAAATAATATCCACTCTTGAGATGTTAGTGCTAAATAAGATTCATCGCTATTCTTAAAATTATATATAATTAAAGGAAGGTTCTCAATACGGAGAGTGATTTCCTTTTTGCAGCAATTTACCCTGGATATATATAGGGAAAGCCAATCCATTCCTAGAATTTCATAAAATTTCAACAAATGGAGACTTATATTATTTTCAAGAATATCATTTTCACAAACTTCAACACATGTTACATATTCATAGAAAATTTTCCCGATGATATAAAATCATTTCAGGTGGTGACCCTATGTTCTTAGAAAACATACAAGATTTTCTAGTAAGGAATGAATTGAAATATAACATTACATACACAATTATTGAGTATAGTTTAAATTTACTTCAATCATCATGATCCATCTTAGCATAGGTATTTCATTGTTTTCTTGTTCTTGGAGATTTTTGATTCTCATCATGCTTCTCAACCCTTGGAATAGAATATTGGCTTGGATAATACCCAAATTATCCCCACTTATGATATAGAACTGTATAAGGTACATTATATTGAAAATTATTTCCATCCATTACCTTATCCATTTTTCCATAGAAATTTTCTACTTTATACCTTGTCTTTAAACACTTAAAAAATATCTGAGTCCCTTGGTTACATTTCCCTTGGTGCTTCTTTCCACACTTTCTGCACAAAGAAAATTGGGTCTTATTTCCCTGATCAACTTTATCCGATGAACTTACTTGAGATTTAGTCTTCCTATTTCTTGATGTCTTTGGGCATTCAACAAATTTCTAGTTGCTAATTGTGATTTTTGATAGATGTTTTTGTATAATCACCATATGTCTAACTTGAGCACCCATCCAATTGGGAACCTTGTTTGGGTAGTCATCACATATCGCTTCACATTGGTTGTTTACCAGATTCCACTTATTTATGGACATTGTATAGAATAAAGGAAAAAATTAGGGATGAATATTTTTAAACTAATAAACACATAAAGTATAAATCTAATTAGATTAAAGGGATATGTTATAAATTACATTTATTTCTTAACTTATGAATTTATAGGCTTCAATCTATGTTATCCATGATCTATTTCCTAACATATAATCTTATGGGATTATTTTTATTCCCTTAATAATGGTTTGTAATGATATTATGAATTACCAAAGCATATACCCTAGGATTTTCAAACCCGGTGCACAGTAAGGCTCAGTATCATGTACCTGGTTACACTAAGTCAAGCTTGACACACCTTATCAGAGTTTTTTCCGCTAGGTACATATGTTCCAAAACCACGTCCACTTGTTGTATATATATAAGGATGTATTTTATTTATTAACCAATTAATATTTAATTAACAAAATTTAAATATGTTTTCTTATATTTATTATTATTTCTGAGTATTTTTTCTAGAGTTTTCTCATCCTAATCCAAAAAATGACTAAACATTTCCTCTGATACCAACAATAGTAGCCCTGTTATTTTTTTCACATTAATAGATGATTTATTACATAAAGGTACACATAATACAACCCAAAAGATATATAAGTATAGTGTATTTGGAATTTAGGTACATAACATAACATCTTGAACATGGGACACAATAACATTATTGAAAACTTCCTTAAAATGTTTCTAAAATTATATTTCTTTTAAAACTACACGGGATAACCAGGGGAAATACATAAGAAATGGGTAATCTATAAAGAAAAGTAAGGGAATAAAAATGGAATAACATGAAGAGGATATTAAATGTTAGAAAAGTCATATCAATGGGAGTAATAATCATAAACATGAATAATGAGGCATGATATAGGATGATAATCACAAAGGCAACCTAGTAAATGTGAAAAAAACTTTAAAAATTGTATCCTAAACATAGGTCAAGGATAATCCACTAAGAAATCATGGAAGAAAAAGTCCCATAAAGGAATAAGGTTCACTCCCTAACCCAAAATTATGTATCATGATACTAAAAATTACCCAATGCATTGGAGAACTATATAATTTCAGGCACACCCACCACATTCATTTCGTTCTCATTCTTAAGTGTTCCACAGAAATAATACAACATGGATTAATTCATCATAATAATTTATTCCCAAATCAAGGACAGTGGAATAAATATATTTAAGTCACAAATAAAAAAGTATATGGGCATAAATTTAAACATCCTTGATAGTAAATGAGTATGGTATTCACTACACAATTGTTTTGGCATGGAAAATCACGGTGAGATTTTGGCAGCATAACAACATCACTTAAAGATTCATAAAAATGGGTTGATTAGAGGGAAGGGGGTATATAATTAAATATAAATAAAATGGTAAGTAATATCTATATGTAAAAACATATCCCAACATTATAAATTGTAAATAGAAGGCATAATATAATAAGGAAACTTGACAAAAAGAGAGAAGTTGAGGATCCCTTTCTAAATTTCGGCATAGTAATAGGTGTACATGAAAGATCATGGAATAATTAATGAGAGTGAAATAAATATCTCATAATTTATATATAAAATGGATAGTAAGTTGTAAATGTAATAACACATCCCAATATAAGTTAAAATTAAATTTAGAGACTAACAAAAAGAAGTTCTTGATAAAAAGAGGAGAGTGGAAGATCCCTTACTTGAGTGTGTGACACCAAAAGCTTAGAAGGGGATTCTAGAGAGCTTTTAGGAACCTAGGGAGGACTATAAAGAGTGTATTTAAGAATATGGACGTTATAAAAAGAGTTTTAGTGAATATAAATTGCAGTTTGGGTGGGTTTGTATAGGAAAATGGGGATTTCTTTATTATTTAGGTTTTGGACTCTACATAATAAAATAACCAAAACCACAATCCCTACCATGGTTTTTACAATTTTTTCTTCCATATGAGAATGGTTCTCATTATATTATAATTCATAGGTTCTAAATTTACAAAATAATTCCCTTGATTATGTGGAGGTGAGTCACACTCTTAAAGAAATGATTTTAAAACCTAAAAATATATTATATGTTTTGGAGGATTCATAATGGATTTACCAAATAAATAAAATAAACTTAAAATAAAATTATTTTAAGTGTAAAACATTTATTTGGTCGTTTATACCATTTATAGTAATTATTACTTCACTTTTGGGTCATTATTATGTCATAAGACACAAAGTATATTTACATGGTATTTAATATTTACTTGAAAATTCGACTATCTCAGAAAATTATGAAAAATTAATTGTTGGATAATTTCAATGTTATGATTACAGAAATAATATTCATTTTATCTAAATAATTTTATAAATATGATATTTTTTACTTTTAAAATAAAATCGACATTTATTAAAAAATGTTTGGTTTTTTTGACAATAATAGTTTTTGAACCCTCACAAAAATTACATTTAACTTCATTAAAAAAATTATATGATCATTTATATTTAATAAACATTATTTTTTAATAAAAATTTACTAAAATATCATTTACTTCAAAAATACCGTTAATTAATCAAAATAGATTCCTTAATTAAATTAGAATATTACACAAAAATAATATTCCCATCTTATTGAATCAAAATAAAAATCCTTTGTAAAGTAAAAACAATAGGATGAAAATATATTCATTATTCTATAAAAAATAATGTATATTTTCATATTTCTTGGGTATTGATAGATATCCCTTCAATATTCCATAAAACTCTCTAAGGGTAAGGTGCATGTTGGTGAGACTTTCATGGGGTGATTCAATGAACATGGTTTGGTCTGTGATGTCGATGAGCTTAAACTTCTACCATAAATGATTTCTCTCATACTTAAGTTTTTGGATATTAGCTTGTGCTTGGTCAAGGTAAAATCCTATTAATTCTATGTCCCTCAGAAGTTCTGATAAATGGGATTCATAGGGTACGATCCTACTGGTTGAGGCCACCACATCCTTTTTCTGTGTCAATTGGATTTGTTAAAACCCTATATTTATACTAATCACGTGATCACTATTCAATGACTATATTATCAATGGTTATGATTCTTAAAGTTCAATTAAATAAATTTGGATAAAAAAATGAAGTACAAGTCTTTTTCTATACCCATATTATATAATAAGATATTTAATTAAATTTAAAGGAGAATTTTATTTATAATAGTTCAGATCATTACATCCTAGACCTACTCTATAGTGGAGAGGGGTGAAAATTATCTACATTCAATGGTAGTGACTCCACCAATTCTTTATCATGTGAGAGGTTCTTAGTTCAGAGGTTCCAACTATACGGGTTTTCATGACTATATATCCTCAGAAGATACAATAGATAAATTTTCTAAAGGATGGTTTCATATCATCTTTTCTAAGGTTGGACGGTAGTTCTAATAACATTATGTGATGAGGTGTTGAAGTATTTTCATACGTCTCCATTGATTGTACATGTAAGTGTGGAAAGAAAACACAAATACCATTGGTGGCATTTTTAGATTGCTAGCTTAAGGTAGAGTATTATCAACTTTGTTTCTTTATGCCTCATATGTCAGCATGTGAAGGCTGGATGTTAGGTTTTGATAGGTCTGACTTAACCTCTTGAGTTTTTCTGAATGGAAGTGGTATGGAATATCAATATATATTGTGATAGAGAATCAATGTTCAATGAGATTCCATGAATCTATTTGGGTGATTATTGATTGACTTACCAAGTCAACACACTTCATTTCCATTAGAGCTTAGATCTCAATTGAGAGTTTATGGAACTTTTACATACAAGAGATCATCCTACGTCAAGAGTACATATGATGATCATATATGACCACAATGCTATGTATAAATCATAGCTGTGGTGAGGATAACAGGAGGGTTCTAGGATCTAGTTATAGATGAGTAAAACATTCCACCCCTAGGTGGATGTCCATTCTAAGCAGACCATCCATGTTTTGGAGAATGTGTTATAGCCTAGTGTGTTGATTTTTTGGATGGATATGTGTGGATCACTTAACATTGGTGTATATTTCTTATAATAGTAGCTATCACTCCATTATTGTCATAACACCATGAAAAGAACTATAAGAGAGACCCTATAGGTCACCCTTATGCTGGTCTATGGTTGGTGGGACCAGTCTTGTTAGGATAGAAGTGGTGTAGGTAGCATTGTATAATATTTTAGATGATCCACATGCATTTAAGGAAAACTTAGTGTCGATATAAATCTTACACAGACTCATGTTGTAAAACTTTAGAGTTTGAGTAGAGAGGATATGACTTCTTGAAAGTCTCCCCATGACATCGATTGTGGATTTTTGGATAGGGATTAACATTATACTAGATATTCTTTAGGCCATATGTGTTTTTTATTTGGGTTATTGAGATTTCTTACCACTTGGACTTACACCCACTGTGAGACTTAGTGCACGATATTTTCCTTGTGTCACAAGTTAGTAGATACATGCTTGACCAGTAGAATATTATCGACTTTGGGGAGTAGAACATTGAATATGGAATTATTTTCTCAAATTACTCAATGGAAATTGATGACCAATAATATAATATCCTTTATTGATGGACCATTCCTTTGTACCAAGTTCTTTGGAAGTATACGAGCATATAAGAGAGCTCAATGGGGAATGAGAGTTAGATGTGGGATCCGCACCACCACCTTTTTGTGTAACTTGTTATTTTGAAGCTGAAATGTCTTCCTAGAGTAGAGAATTTAATGAATTTGGTTTTATAGGTTTAATACTTTTAATATTTCTATATATATATTTAAATTTTTCCTCCAAGTCAGCACTATGGTTTTGGGTGTCAGAGGACCCCAAAGTTAATATATTAAAGATATCGATATATATTAAATAACACATGATATATTTTTGATATATATGGTTTTAATATTGATTAGGAACTCATATGAGAAATATGAGTCTGTGGTTGATTTTAGGATGTGGGGTTTACCCTAGGTATGATATAAATTCGATCAGTGTTGGGCGTTCAGTTGTGGGCAACCATTGGTGGTTGCATTAAGTGAATAAATTAATTAATTCAATTAATTTATTTTATTTACCCAAAACTTTAAACTTATATATAAATATGATATTAAGATTAATTCCTAGGGTTATACACATAACCACAGGATATTAGATAGGAGGGAATATTCGCTGGAATTGGAAGATCAAAAATATGGATCAACAGAAAATGATCAAGGAAAATCACGAGAAAGATGAAAAATGCTGCGGGATCAACTTAATTTCTAGTGGAAACATTAGTCAATAATGAATTATATATTCTAGAGTTAGGTAATGTTATTTCATGTATTTTTTCTATTGATTAATTTGATAATAATGGATTTATATCTGATTTTTCTTTTTAGTGATTACCGCTCTCCACATGATCCCTGAATTTAAATAGTGTTCTTGAACCTAATTATCCATTTTTATTGAAACTATTATTACCACCCATGATTTACACAATTAAATGAGAATTTACTAGAATAATATCATCTAATTATGATCTTACATTTTTTTTTATTTTGATTTTCCCACCATCGTTCTTCATGTTTTTCACCGTTGTCCCACGAGGTAGCAATTTGACATTTTTGAAATGAATTTAAGCATGATTGAATCCCTAGATTCAAATAGGATACATGAATGATATATAAAATGGTGTTTTTTTCATATATATCTTGGCGTGTTATAGTATTTGGGTGATGTATTCGTGGTTTCGAACCCTGAACGGTGATGGGAGGCATTTCAGGTACACCTACGACTGAATGAAGTTCGATTTCTAGCCAACTGAAGGACACAAATTGATGATGGAATACTTCACCATTTATCTCAATGGATCCTTCATAGTCATATAGTGGTGGGAGTGGTGGATATATTTAATCTTATCTCTTACATGAAGACTAATAGATTATAGAAATTTATGAAATACACATTCTGTACCTCAGAGGAACACATTCCCTGTAGTCCCTTTCTATGGCAGCTAGGGTTTTGTAGAAAATTAAATATCTTAAACCATATGGTACTACCACATGCCATGTGGTCCAATAATGGAAGCTCATTATGTACCCCTGGGGTACATGGGAATTGGTAAAACTAGGTACATGAGAATGGATAGGTAGACGAGCACAACCTGGTACCTAGGCATGGCTAGGTACATGAGCATATCCAGAGTACATGAGAATAAGCTAGAATACATAGGCATAGGCCTAGAGGAAATTTCCTTACCCTAAGTTTCTAGGAAATGTCATGTACTCCATGTACATACCAAATATATACATTTTCCCATCCAAGCCCTGTATAGACAAGGACTCACCTAGGTGTCTAGGAGAGTTCACACACTATGTGGATCTATGTAGGAACTATTTAATTTTTATGAGACTTATACCTTGCATATTATATTCTCCAAAACTTGGATTTGGGGTTGTGAGTAGCATATTTAGATCATTTTTCTACGTGGAACATGAGAGTGTCATTCATTTCAGTATCATAGATATTACATGAGGTAATGAGATCAGAACACTTCTTTCAATGAGTCTTAGCTAGTAAAACTATCAGGTGTGATCATTAGAGTGTTATCGGGGTTGGTAATCCCCTGTCTCTCTCCAGATGGAGGGCACCCATATCCTTCATATAAGTATATATAGAAATTATCCAAATTAAAGAGGGTGTGGGTTCTCTACTTGTGGAGTGTACTCCCTACCATTGAGCTCTAGAAGTGTATGGGTCCTCCATTGGCGTAGTTCTCCCTTGGATGTGATACATGGTAGTGAGGTGCAAGATTTCTATATTCATGTGATTTTATACAAGATATAGGGATAAGAGATATTTCTCCCTTGGATATAACATGAAGATGTGAGGAGTTAGCCCTCTACTATGTATCTTATCTAGATACATGGGATTTTTTTGGTGATAATGATGGGATATTTGGATCTAGGAGTAGAATCTTCATTCTTAGCTGACATGGATGATGAAGATTCCCTTCCTCTTCACTTGGGTTTCTTTTGATCATATTTTATGTTTGGTCTCTTAACCTTATTTCTTATGGGTTGAGATGACTATTGGTATTTATATTGCTCCCTTTTTGTTTTTTTGGGTGTCCTACTGAGTATGTATATACTCTCTAGTTTATGGGCTTTGCCCACATGTGTTTCATCCTATACAGATGATAGAAAAATCAATGGTAACCTTCATAGATCTGGTTTTAGTGGATCATTATGGTTCATGGTATTGACTATGTTCGATTTTTAGCTTTAGATTATGATAAGGGATCTCTCGAGACTTTCCTTTTTTAAAGTTATTTTCAGGTTGGTTCCTCATATCTTGTTGGGCATATATTTTTCACCAATATAATTTTCATATTACACTACTATACATTGATGTGTTTCTTAGAGGTTGTTCCATGTATGATTTACACCCTAGATGTTTCTATATATTTTTATTATATCTATACACCATTTCATGGAGATGGTTATGTTTTTTCATATAGGTACTTAGGCTAAGGCCTCCCATTTAAGTGATATACCTCCTAAGTGCAAGTTATCAATCCCTAGCCTATTGGAAGCAATCTTGGGTAGTCATAATCTTCTTACCATTATCCAAGTGGACCCAAGTGGGTTAGGAAGTGACAAGTAATAGATGATAAGAGGATATAAATTCATTATAAATAATGGGTTTTTAGTAAAGGCATGTTTTTTTGAAAATGGAGATGAAAATAGATGAAACAATTTATAAATAACTTTCTTAAAAACTTTTGTAACTTTAATGTAAAAATTAAGTTATAAATCACTTAGAGAATTAATTTCCTAAGGTGTGAATGATAATTTTAAAAAATTATTTAAACAATTATTTAAAATAATGGATTCTATAAAATAAACCATTATTATGTAAGAAAATGTGGAGTGTAAGATAAAAATATACATAAGGGAAATAAAATCCCTTTAGAAACATTTAAGAAAATAATATCATTTTATTTTAATATAAAAATAAAAAATTACTAGAATAATGAGAATATGTAATAATTTTTAAATACATAAAAAATTTTAAATGAATATAAATAATTATGAATTGTCATGATATTGGGAAAAGCTATACATGCGAAAAATGTTAAAAAACTATTCCTTTCACACTTTTGTAAAGAAATTCAAAAACGAATTGTATGAAAAACATTAAGAAGATTCATTTTAAAATTTTAAAGGGAAATGCAAAATTTTATAGAGAACAACCTTTGGAAATCATATGAGTATAGAAAATAAATTTGTTTAAGTAAATTAAAAATTATGGATATTTAGGAAAAATATTCCCAATCAAAAATTAAAAAAGGTCATCTTTTTTTATAAACATTACTTTAGTGGTTTGGGTTTAAAATTATGGAAATAATGGAAATATTTCTTTAAAAAATCATAAATTACTAAAGGAGAATAAAATATATGTATTTTAACTAAGAAATATCATATAATTCCCCTATTGGAAATTCAAACATTAATAATTCCAAATAAAAATGAGATTGTAAAATAAACCCTTACCTTAGATTCCAACAAGGCCAGATGTATTCAAACATATTGTATAATAAATTTATATTTATTATTCGTATATTTTAGATATATATTTATATTTATAATTCAATATATCATTTATTCAAAACTTATTTTTACTAATATACTCATAATCCATTGTTAAAATCAATTATTTTCATATCAACTATCCTATTTCTCATGCATGTTTTGATTCAGTGGTTATAGTTTTTGCACCTTAGTCACAGTTTAAAAACCTAAATAATGTGAATCATGTAATATATATAATATTTATACATTAAATACACTTTTATAACCACATTTGTAAGTCTGTTATAAAAAATTAAATACATCATTCAGGGATGCGATAGTTCGCACGTACACATGGGTGATGTTTTCATTTTTAAATAGATGGGAATAATGGAAGGTGGATACTGATATATCTTACCATAACCTTAAATATTTAATAATTATAATATTTTTTCATAAAATCTATATATATTACTATCCATGTGAGGCGGTGATAAAAAATTAAATATATCACTTCATAGAAGTGGTAGTCCACATGTACACACAGGTGGCATTTTTATTTTCAATTAGATTGAAATGAGATATAGAATTGTTGTAACATAAAAATAATAAAATTTAATTAAACTAATTATAATTATTTAATTACATTATTAAGTTTATAGAATATTTTGATGAGGTGGAAGAAGAAATAAACTTGAATGAACTCGGTTAAGACATCGACCTCTTCTTCGGAAATCCTATTTTAGATTATACCTTATGCCTTATTAGTTTGGTATTTTGGTTGGTTCAGAACCTATATGTTATAAAAAAGTTATTTGGGGGTGGATTTGGGTTGATCTTGGTTATGTTAGGGAATATTAGTTGCATGGAGAATTAAGGAGAAGAGGTTCCCCTATATAAGTGAAGGGAGTGGCAATCTTGTAAATTCTCTTAACTTCTAAAATTTAATAATGTCATTTTCAATGAAAATGGGTAGAATTAATATTAATTTATAATATAGGATATGGTAAGTTCTAAATCCACTATAAAAATCAAATTTATCTATGTTTTATTGATATTTAAAGGCTTATCTCTTAGTTTACCCCCTTGTGAACCTTTTTAACCCTTATTGTAGTGAAAATTTTTTACCCCGGTAACTATTCCTTATGAATAAAAATTAATGGAGAATTATTACATAATTTGAAAATTATATTCAAAAAAAAGAATCAATTTTATGAGATTGAATTTATAGAGGTGTTAAAAATTAATTTTAACATAATTACACAAAACACAATGAAAAATAGTTTTTTAGAAAAATGTAATTTTAAGCCTAAAATTGATTTTTCACCAAAATCATGTATAAAATCGAGTCTCATGAAATTTATTGGTTTATAAATAAAAAAATAAAAGTTATGTCACTTTAAAACTTATTAATAAATGGATGAAACTATTTAAATTCTTAATTAGAGAAGATGATAAAAATAGTACTTTTATTAAAATAAAACTTCACTTAGGCTTTAAAATGTCAAAAATAGGTTTCTAAATTCAATAAAATATTTATAATTGATTTATTTTGAATCTTAAATGTATATATGGTCTATAAAAAGGTTTTAAAAACTTTAAAGTCATTATTATACTATAATGGTGTTAAAAAGTGATAATATTTGTAAAAACAGTATTTTTTCATTATTCACCTATAAAATCAACCTTTTAAAAAATATATAAAAAATTCATAATAAGATAATTTTGAAATTATTAATTAAAAAATTAATTTTATTTCACAAAATTAAAATTATAAAATATATAAATTTAGTTTTTAAATGAAAATTTTAAATATAATGAAAACAGCTTTTATAGAAAAATGTTGTTTTAAACTTCAAGTGTTATTAATATTATTACTATCAATTTATAATTAATTGAGTGTTAATTTATTAATTAATACATTGAAATATTTTAAAATTGATCAATTTATTAAAATACACAACCCTTCAAAAACAGTTCTTTGAAAAATACCACATTTTAACATTGAATGATTTTTATCATAGCACGTTAATTATTTATTTTCTAAACATTAAATTTCATCAATCAAAATAAAATAATACAGTGTAATTTTCATAATTGATTAATATATTTCTATATATTAAAGGTTTATTCTTCTTATAATTGTGAAATGTTCTAACTCATTTTAATTCAGTATTGTGTATGTTACAAGCCATTCGAAAATGTATTTATTTAAAAGAAAAAATTATACTCAAATATTGGGGTGTTATAGTATGTAGTATGTATGTAATAAGAATTTCTATGTATATATATGAATATATCGTTATATATTAGGAAAATTCATTTGTTTTTTCAATTTGACATATCTCATTGGAGTATATATATATAGACTCACACACACACGTGTATATGTACACACAAACCCAAGAAAATCCATTTGGTTTTTCAAATGTAATTAATGAAATTTTATATAGAAATATATATATATATACACACACACACATTTTTTTTCAATTTATTCATTTATTAAAATTCACCTACACATATTTTTTATTAATATTTAATATTTTAAACATGTTTGTAATTTATATAATAAATATTTATTCAATTTTATTTAAATAATTTTGTAATTAAATATTTATAAAATTATTATTAATTCATTTTTAATTTGTAATTTATTGTAAATATTTGGTGTTTAAAAGTAATTTTTAATTTTTATTAATTTTTTAATATTTATTCATTTTTAATATATTTTTTAACTCATATAATTAATATCATTTATCCAATTTTTAATATTTCATGTAATTTAGTCAATTTTATTTTTAAAATTTTACTTACATTTAACATTTATTAATTTAATATTATATATTCATTTTTATATTTATCCATTTTTTAATATTTTCTATAACTTATTCATTTAATATTTTTTTTAACATATCCATTTTTATAGTTATTTATACATGTTAAAATATTAATATCTAATACTTTTAATATTTATATAATTAATATAATTAACATTTATTAATTTTTTATTTTAATATATTAATATTTAATTATTTATAAAATTGTTATTTATTTATTATTAATTATTAATTAATCATATCTTTTATATTTAAATTTATTTTTTAATATTTTTTCATTTTTATTTTAATATTTATTCATTTTTTATATTTCAATAATTTATATTATATTAATTATTAATTCATTTTTCAAATATTTTAACAATTTATTCATTTTTAATTATTTTATTTTATTAATTTTTAATATATATTCATTTATTATTATCTATTCATTTCTAATACTTATTCACCTTTAATATATTTTTTAGTTTAATCATTTTTAATATTCTTTCATTTAATATTTCTATAATTTATTCGCTTTTAATATTTATTTATAATTTTTTTATTTATTAATAT